>OX387234.1:6888401-8260853 GCA_947561695.1 Tyria jacobaeae
GAAAGTAATGGAGAAATTTAAACATTTACTTATTAGAAAGAATAAAGGAATAAAGAAAGGAAAAATACGTAGTAATAAGAAATATACCCGTAGAGTTAATTTAAATAAAAGAAAGTACATCAAAGAAAGAAAGAAACGAAAGGGATCGAAGTGGTGGTAAGGAAAGAACAGAAAACCACTTTTCTCCACCACTTCGACCTCTTACGTAGAAGAAAGAACGGAACATTCTAGAATTAGAAGACCTATGCTCAATCCAAGAAGGCCACTGACAATGGTTGCGTTAATAATAAGTATTTACCAGCAACCAACAAGGGTTTTTAACATCGTCATTTCCGTAACCATTTTGCCACCTTAATACGGGATTTCAATGCATAACTTAATCGTTTGTTGAAGAAAAAAGATGATACGTCAATATTTAAACTAAAATTTGAAATTTGAAAACACTTTTCAATACTTAAAAAAATATGTACATTTTATAAAATTGCGTTAATGCTACCAATAATAAACCTACCAATATTTTTTGTATTTTCTGTAAAACAACACTATATGGGTTGAAAAAGGAGTTCAAAGTTCTTCGACAGCTGCTAAAGGCTTTGCGACTACAACCATTAACATTCAAGAAGCATGCAAGGGAATAACATTTTATGTTGTTAAAACAAAACATAACATTCGTGTTCAAATGTAAAATTAGCAACACAAAATGAAATATATTCAAATAAATAATGCTAATTTTAACTATGCCATTACTATCAGTATAGTATAACTGTTAGCATATTTACATAATAACTCGCATGCTTTTATTATATAATTAGCAGGCTATTTCTGTGACATTCTCATATGAAAATAGCAATTGATTGCGCATAGACCAAGTCATCAGTGTAATTAAATAAGTTTTAGCACTTTTAGTGCTATTTACTATAAATTGCCATACATAATAATTGCCCAATTCGGTGCCATCTTTGTAAATCAGTTTTAAATTTTAATAGTGAAAATGTACCTACATCGAAATGACTTTATTTTTTCTGTTATCAATTAATTTAAGTTACTATAAGAATATTTTTGTATTAATTACTACAGGAAGTAAAAAGTATTTTTGTTTTTGTAGATATTCCTTAAAATATTTTCTTTTGGGTGGCAATGATCATTTTATGTCATATTATTTTGTTAATAATAGTACTATGCTATTGGTGATGCTATCTAATATGACAAGTCATTATAGAGACATATTTTTGTAGTATTAATGAATTGTCGTAAAATGATCGCTGCGTTAATACATCCTATAATTTATAATTTATATGTTAATCAAAATTAGACCAAATCACGTATTACTAGAGTTGATAATGGATCACAGATATTGCAAGAATTAATATAGACAGTACATAATAGCTTAAGACTTATTAATTTATGTTTAATTAGAAAAAGAGTTTGCAGTGCTGAGATATGACAATTACTTTATTTAATATTTGTTTAATATTACGTTTATTAATTTTTAAATATTTAAAAATAAGGCTGGACTCTTTCTTGTCTTTCTTTGTAAACAGAAATGTTTTATTTTACTTTGTCATATTTCTTGTCAGGTAATATTTTGGTTGAACAAGGATAAAATTAGTAAATCATTTAGATATATATATAGATATCTATCTAAATGATCTATCTAATATTCTCTTAAGGTATGTTAATCGATATTCGTTTATACAAATTGTATGCAGTAATTACTCTTAAAATTCGAACAACCAATTCAAGGGCAATGAAACTACATGCCATAACTATAATACATGTTTGTTAATCTCATATATCCGACTTTCTAATGGCCCAGTAGTTTAACTGGCCAATTGAGACAGGTCCTAGGCCTAAGTCTAGATGTAGTTTTATCAGTCAGTAATGTATTGATCAAATCGTAGACGGAGAGTACACATTCCTTACAGTATAAAGTTTAATTTTGCCAAATTCTTTAATCAGTCGATAGAGTACAAGTATATTGGTATCACGGTATGTCTTAAATTATAAGCTGTTGTGCTGTATTTATGTTTCGTGGATAAATGGATATTGATATTCAGCTTGGGTTATAAAACATCAGCTTCCTAAATTGGTCTTCCATTACATTACTCCCAAAGTCAGAACTATCTCAATATTTTCTTTTTTCTTAATTACTGCCGTCTTATCTCAGCTATTCCTCTTTAAAATATCAACGAAGTTTGTTTTTTTTTTCTAAGTAAGATTTATACATTTTTATATTAATTACAATAATTTGGTAACTATTTTATATACTGATTAGTTCAAAGTATTCACCATGTGGTAGCCACATTTGATACTTAAAAAAAGACAGTGTACATTTAAGTTATAAAATTTATACATGGTTTTATTCTTTTATGTGTTTCTAGGTATCAAGTTCACCCACTGATAAAGGTTCCCTGTCGGACCCGAAACTATGTAATCTGCTGCCTCCGTAATATACATTAAATACAAATGTATATCTTAGAGATGTAGTCAGAGGTGTATTAATATTAACTTAAATAAATAGAGTAATTAGATAACAGCCATAAATATTATCCGAGCTGGCAAAAAGTTTATCACATTTTCTTATAACTTTCGATAACAAAAGTAACAATTCCTTCAACGCAAGTTAAATAATATTGCAAAAGTATAAGGATGATAAATAGGTGTCTTTAAATGTGTGACATAATCAAGCAACCTAATTAGACTACGGCAGTCGTTCCTTACTCGTGTTTGATCCCGCCGACATTATTCGCAACTATCCCGTTCATGGTCCACTGGTGAGTGCAATAATAAGTAAAATGGTGTGGCAAATCGAGTTTTTTTTTATTGTATTAGTTTTGATCTAAAAAATTAAATTAATTACTGAATATATTTCGTTAATATTTTGCCTAAAAATGGTTTATACTATTCGTATCAAAAAAAAATCACATACTTTTTGCCAAACTGTATATATATGTGCAATAACAAGCTAAAATATTTGATATATAATTAATCATACATGTTGAAAAACTTAATTTAAAGCCGTTTGCAATCCTATAACAGAACAGTATATATAAAGAAAATGTATAGAAGTGTAAATATTCAATGATACCATGTATTTCTGTTACTATTTGTTTAATAATAATTTCTGTGAAATTTAAAGTGTCATTGTATTAAATGTGGTACAATTTTGGTGAAATTATTGTCTTAAAAGCCTGGTTCTGCTTTCAATTATATCTTTGAGAAGCGCATCAGCTGCTTTTCGATAAGCAATACGTGTCATTCCAATATATTTAATTTAGTGTTTAATTAATTTAGATACTAAAAAGATGAGTATATGATATTTTATTTATTGTTTTTGGGAAAGTTGCATTAGTATTAAGAAGAGATTATTTGTATTTGATTTTTTATAACAAAAACGATTCATAACAAAGCTCATTCAAAGCAAGGGGAAAACGTTCCATTATTTATTATTTAAAACTCAGGTTCGTCAATAACTACTAAAGAAAGTCTGTTGAAAGAGGTAAAAAGATACTGTACTGCTACTCCTAGTTTGGTAACTTTCCCAAAGTATAAGAAAACTAAATAAATATATAGATAATATATTTCAATAATATAATTATATAATTAGGAGGTATTCAAAGATGTTACCATACGCTAGGTGCTTGGAAGCTAAACATAATTTAATACAATAATAATACAACAAAAGAAAAACTTTTCAATGTGTTACAAAAATAAGTATATTCGTAATGCCGTTGGCGTTTTATGTATAAAATAATATGTTGCGTAAAATAATTTTGTCGTATACATATACATATATATATATATATATATATATATATATATATATATATATATATAGTAAGGGAGCCACCATTAGTTACGAATGTTTTTTTTTAACTTAGATCCTCGCCCCCTTTAATGAGATTCACCATCATGTATATTCATAAATCTGTATTTATATTCAGTTTGATCTTGACGTGATATTTTCAATAGTGCCCTTGAGGTGCCGTGATGAGATTATTTTGGATCCTTCACCCGGATTTTGAGATCACGTAATTAATGTATGCTCCCTAATGTCGTATGAACCATTAGTATTTCGTAATTTAATTTATAAGGGGCCCTAAGTACTTATTTAGATAAATTTATGAAACAGTATTTTGTCGTAAGCCATTTACGACAGCGTATTTATCAGTTTTTTTGTTTTTGTTTTTTGCGTCGTATATAATACATTTTAGTGAAATATTTATTATTTAATTCATTCCTTATGTTTAGATATTGAGAGTTAAGAGAATTTATGTATATTTGTTTGTTGTATATACCTATGTGATATTCAATTCAATAGGTGCTCAATATGAAGAGTTTGTAGTGCATTCAATGTATTGAATATTTAATATTACACACCTCTTCAAGAAGTGGCATAACTTAAAAACATTGAAATATCTTTATGGCATCATTGCATTCAGAATACTTTAGAAATTAATATCAAATTATTTATACTTTTTAGTTTCATTACTATATAACCGTAAAAAAAAATATATCTTTTTTTGAGATATGAGTGTTATGACACAATTCCTGAAGAGGTGCTATCTGTCAATTTGTTGGATTGTAATGTAACTTAAAATATTTATTGTTAATATATGTTATTGGGTTATAAATCTAAATTTGTTATAGAAAAATATATCAAAGAATCGTATGATAATATCATTATCTAAACTATACATTTCCTAAAGATAATTTTTATAAACAACTTGCTTGGCACACTCATTTAGCCTTTAATAAATATACCTATTTAAAATCAGGAATATTTTATCGCTCCTAATAAGATAATTAAAAAAATCAGTACCTGAGGAAAGTAGACAAGGCCGGCCGGCGTTAGACAAGGACACACCATGATTTAGCATGACAAGGTAACTCTAGGAGAAGTATTCGAAGCCTTAATGCGCCATCTTTCTTTGTCCAAGTGATACTTCGACATTGACAATAAGCGTTTTTAGAACATCGTTAACGCCTTCCCTTCACATTTACTATTCAAAAACGGATTTAAATATTATTTTCTAAAACTCTGTTGCATAGCATTTATCGTCCTATGTATGGAGTGTTATATAATAATTACTAAATCAAGCGTGTATGTTAGAAAATAAAAATCATAGCGGAATACATTCAGCATTGTTAAATAATTATTCTTTATGTATAACATGGCTGACATACTTTAAAACTGAAATGGCAAATTACAAGCATTTTTTTATTTTTTTTTAAATTTCTTGTTTCTTTTATCTTGTGTCAGAAATCTTCAAAATAAAATATAAATATCAGTTAATTTTTGCCAGCATCCCACCGTAATTTAATTTTTGATTTGAAAACTCGCGATCAATAATTAATATACTGTCGTATATAATATGAATGCCTTTAAATGAAATGTCATAAAATATATACTATAATATATTTATTATACAAGTGTTGCAGAAAGTGTGGTCATATTTTAGCAACGTTATGTATATTCTATAATAATTGAATTATACTAAAAAAATATTGATATCGAAAATAACATTGCGTGTCATGGGGTTCACGGTGGGGTAGACAAGGGTTCTCCCCTTCTCTTCCGTAAAAGGTAAAGCTTCTGTTGTAAAAGGTGACTAAGGGATCGGACTGTTATCTATCAGACAGTATGTATACAGTCATACAGCGCCCAGTTGATGGCAAAAGGCTTGCCCCTATTACGTTAGTGAGACTAAATTGTAAATGGCAAAATGGTGGTGTTTATTACACCTCTACCTACCACTTCGGGGATACAGGCATGAGTGTATGTATGTATGTATAAAAAGCAAGTTATAATATTCGGATATCATATTATTCAGAGATGCGGTAAATGGATTTTATATAAGGTTAGACCTCTAGTTATGAAAACCGCAGTTGTCCGGTGCACTCCTGGCAACGCACTGGAGATTGGTCTGATACAATCAATAAATTACTAAATTAATAACCCATAGTAAAATAAATATAACATTAGAAAAAATATTTAAAAAATAGCAACATATTAAATCTAAAACTATGTACTATATAAATATACATGATTGGCCATTTATTGTATTAAATTAAAATAGAATAAATTGAATCCTAATATCAATTGCAAAAAGTCAACTTAAAATCCACTGAGTAGAAGCACCCCTCTATCAAAAATCACTTATATAATAATATGTTTTTTAATCGGTAGGGGCAATCTATTAAATAATTTTACTGACATGTTGTAAGTACTATGTCTAACCTCATGAAGACGCAGGGTGTATTTGGTCTAAATGCCTTTGCGTCTTGTACTTTCTCTAACCATTCCTCCTATTCTGTCTCATACTCGTGATGTTTTTTTTTAAATTTGTCAAAAGAACTAGTGCATATAGAATCGGAACAGTCAGTATTTGAAGTCCTTTCAAATATTGTCTACATGTAACTTTTTATCTAATGCGTATTATTTTGCGAATCACTTCAATTTGTAAACTGAAGGCAAGAAGGAAGACACTGTAACCTAAACCTCGTTTCTACGAATGCGTAATATACGGGTTTTAGCTGTTCAACGTCAATATCATTACGTAAACTTTTAAGTAAAAAGTAGGCTGAACTGATAGAATTTTCCGGGTCCCTATCTACATGAACTCCTTAAAACTTAACTGCTTTAACCATGTGGAATCGAATGCCATTAAGGCTACAGATGGTCACTAACTTTCGCGGACGACCTAAAAACCATGACATTCCTTGCTCAATCATCTATCACCCATTGACTGTGAACCAGTTATTTAGTGGATATAGTACCCTTTTCACTCATTCATTGAGAGATCCTATGTCATCTGCTGACGCTATAGCGTTAGTATAATCTACAAATAATGT
The DNA here is from genome assembly GCA_947561695.1 of Tyria jacobaeae. Classification (NCBI taxonomy): domain Eukaryota; kingdom Metazoa; phylum Arthropoda; class Insecta; order Lepidoptera; family Erebidae; genus Tyria; species Tyria jacobaeae. The sequence continues at coordinate 6,895,257 of OX387234.1, forward strand.
GTGTTCGTTATTGCAAATCTCTTAATTATAAATGAGGTCATTTACAAAAATAACAAAGAAATTGGGCCAAATATTGATCCTTGCGGAACCCCCGTAGTACTTTAAACCGATTTAGATTTAAAAGCTTGCTCGTTAAGTTTGGTACTGCTTTAGTTACAACTTGTTGTCAGTTCTATTCTCAACCTTAACCTACGTAACCATTCCAGTAGGCTCTACAAAAAAAAAATACAAATAGGTGCGACCTATAAAATTGCATGGCTATATGCCAGTGCTCGGGTTTGCTTAATAGCAGATCGTGATTCACGGTATCATAAGGGGAACTCAGGTCTACAAATAGACCCCTACCTCTTGTTTCATGTTAAGCTGGTTTCTGACATCATTAATTAAGTTATCTATGGCATAACGAGTACCTACTTTAACCTTTGTGCTCAGATACTATTGATGTGGCTCATTAACCTAGTTTTTATTACTTTCACAAATATTTTTGAGATAGTGGACGACATATTTTGGGGTCTAGCTTGAATAATTTCTCATGGATGGGAATCACTCCTGCAACCTCAAATTCAAATTGCAGACAAACAGAATTAATACAACTTAAATATGACAATGCTAAATTACAATAATAAAATAATACAATTATATTGGAAATAAGATTCCATTATCATATAAATATTACGTAATCTATAAAATATTGTTACTACAATCTGAATAATGTTATTTCAAGGTGTATAGTTGGTCCACGTTTCTTATAGTGATCTGCTAAATTTTAGTGATGTGGCGTTTTTACTTGTTAGTTGAGTGTTTGTATGGTTACAAAGTTAAAAGTTGTAGGAACAGGCGAATTATATCCAAGAACAGTTTTACGAATTGGAGGCACCGTCTATGCTATCGGTTTCCGCGGTAGACGTTTGGGGGAACAAAATTTAGGCCATAAAGTAATGTCGGGCAATAAAAGGGTGTTGCGTAGTGATTTATATATAACGTTACTCACGGGGTTTAATATACGACCCTACAATATGACCACACCATGTAAATAACGTTTTGTTTGTACTGAAAATGATTTGTCAAAGACAATATTGCATAAAAACTCACGATTATATATATATTTATTGAAAGTTTATATAAAAGCAATAATTTGCATATCTGTGTAATTTGTTTTAGAATGTTATATAATAGTGCGAGAAAAATCTTATGACGAGTAAGCGATTAATGGATTTATCATAATATTATTAGTATTGTTAATTTTAAAATTCCATTGTATAATGATCACTATACATTCCTTCTAGATGGCCTATGTTATTAAAACGTTAATTAAATAAAATAAATGTTTTTATTATGACCTAGCTTTCGCCTGCCGCTCCGCGCGATTAAAAGTTGTTTTGTTTTTATACGTGCAGACGGGTCACCCTATGTGACTACCGCCGAATACCTTAAAAGATAGCAGGAAAGAGGGGTAGAAATTGATGAGGGTCTCACTCATTCCGTGAAACAACTCAAGTATTGCTTCATAACCGGTTTTCTGTGAGGCTGTGGTATTACTCCGGTAGAGCCGACCGATACGTGCCAAAGCTTTTATATGTATATTCGCCATTTGTAAACTAATTTATATCATTATTTTTAGGGTTCCGTTTCTTAAATGGAAAATAGTAACCCTTAAACCCACGCCCATAGATATTTGTTTATTCCTCGGGAAGAATGAAAGGCACCTTATGTCATTTTCTGTACCACAGACAACGTGTATGCAAAATTCATGATATCGTTCAAAAATTTAGTCGTTAAAGCCTAAGGATCGGCCATGGGCGGTGGTAATCACTTACCACCTGATGGTAACTCGACTCGTCTGTCTCCTATCTCATAAAAAAAGATTATGCATTCATTAATTACGACATGATGTTGCATTAGGTATTTTAGACTATTAAAATATTTGACTACCAGGGTCCGGAAATCCGATCGACGTCATAACGTGACCTGTCAATCTGTCTGTGTCGTACAGATTATGTACTATAAAAGGATTCCGCTGATAGGGATGCGTGAGAGCAATCATAAAATTATCAATTAGCACACACATTGTGACATATTTACCTATGACTTTGGCCCTACATATGGTAGATATAGGCTTCGCTTTGTATTTAAATTTGTTTTGTTATCCTATTTCAGTCAAGCATTTTAAAATGTTTTCATAAAAAACGATGCTTTTCGGTTGAGTTTTTCTGATAACCGAATAACTAATTGTCATATGTATATCGTTGTGTACTTTTGAAAGTACTTAATACGTCTAACGTCTAAGGAATGATAGGAAAAAAGGAAACACTAAAACATGTTTTTGTATGTTTATTTTATACTATAAAAGAGTCCTATTTTCGACGGGCCTTAGCAAAAAAAAAAAGCTACCTCTCTTCCCGCGTGTTTCACAAAAGGCGACATTGTTTTCTATCTATACATACACAGTGCCTGAATGATGCCTGAATTATGGTTGCTAAAATATGGGCATTTAATGAGCTCTGCCGAAGAAGTTTCGGGGATGTAGGCGAGTGTAGGTATGTATTGGTATCTAATCTCAGGATTAATTAAATAATAATAAGGACAAAAATTATTATGATAGATACCTACATATATCGGCTAAGAACAATAGATAATTGCTTACAATTTCAAGGTCTTGGTTATTACGTTTGTATTAAATTTAAATATGCAATCTAAAAGTGGTCGATTCCGATCGATTTCACTAAATTAAACAATATTTGTTTTTTTTAGAAATTTAAAATATGTCGTCTTTTTGTAGCCTGCAGTTGAAGTTAGTCGTCATTCCGCGCTTTTGATGACTGTCGAGTGTTTAGTTACTGAGATGACGAATTAACTTATAAAACCATAGAATAGATAAATATAGTAACATAATTTGTTTTGATAACTTAATCGATTTAGGTAACGTATTACAATTTATACTTTTTTACATTACGTAAAAAAAAGTATCAACAGATTTCCATGCGCCTAAATAAATTGTAATACGTTGTATACCTATTCTGAAAAATTTGTAGATCACATATGTTTGTTCCGCGTGGGCTTCAAGCACACGACCTTTGGGTGAAGTACAACCCTATAAATTAAAAGAAAAAAGAAACTAAACTAAGCTGGACATATCGGTCACGTGTCTACTCTCCATCCTTTCCGCTCTTACTGCAAAACATGTATATCTCTCATTATCGTGATTAGCCTCGTGACGCCAATGACTCGTGCGGTGCAGTGCATTTTGTTTTGTACTGTCGATAATTTTCATCTAAATGATTATTTTATGTATAGATATCGGATTTATTTTGTGGTTGTTATTTACTACCGTTAGTAATAATTTATGATATTAAATGTAATTATTCCTTTCGTGTATGATTATTGGATAGGTATTAACATACCTACAATATTTTATTTAAAGTTCATGATTTTTGTTCCTGTGGATTTCGAAAAGACGGTGATATGAAGAACAAGTAGCGTAGTCATATTTATTTTAACTATCGCAAGCTACACGTCCAATCAATCAATCAAGTCACTTACTTTTTTTTTTTTTCGTTTAGTATAAGTTTAAAAAAAAAAAGTTGACGTATTTTGCCTGATTGTACTGCTTGTAGATTTTAGTTCCTTTGTCTGATCACTTAAAATTGCATTATTTATTGAAATTACAGTATTAAAAAAAAGTGCAAAACCTTTTACTTATCGATATCGATAAAAAAGCATAAAGTAGTTACAACGCACGCCCTAGCGATCGGGTTCGAAATACTTCGTAGCGATCACAACTCCCCTACCGCTGCTAGTTGACAGAATTGTTTTTTTTTTAAATGGCATGTATTGGGTCTCTGTAGGGGTAAGTGCTCGTAGGAGCGAAGTCTCAATGATTGTTATCTAGTGCGGAGAGATTGGTTCTAATAGAACAGTTGCCAACTTCACTATCAGTTAATTAAAATCTCAACATGATGTAGGTCAAGATCTAATTAACCTGACGACATCATGGTCGAATAAAAAACCGAAATAATAAGTTTATAGTTGTAAAAAATAGTTAACATTTAAAAATTATTGTACGTATATTTTTATCATAGAGCCTGCATACATATACTCGTGCCTGTATACCCAAAGAGATATGTAGAGCAATATCAAACATACACATGTGCAGTAGGCATTTACACATGTGCCTACTATGATTTTGTTCCACTGACTTGTAAGGGGGAAGCCTATTATTGCTTATAACAACAACTAACGAACGAAAAATGTAAAATGTAATAAAAACTATTTTTAATATTTAATGTTTTTACGTCTTTAAGACTTCGTGAGTGAGTGAATGTTATTAATAATATATGATTGTTCTACATTTCTTCAATATAGTTTTTTTTTTCGTAAAAGACGGCTGCGGGGTCGGACTGTTATCTATCAGAGTATTTAAGCAGTCATACAGTGCGCGGATAATAGGACGGCTCTATTGCATAAGTGGGACTAATTTAAGGTTCCCAAAAGATGGACACTTAGATTGAAGCAGTGACCACAAACACAAGTGAGACATCGGCGCTTAGTTTCATAATAAAGTGCAAGAAGCTATATTCTTCAATAGCTTTATTCTGTATTCTGTAATTGTCTACCCTTAGAGTTTATATATTTTCTTTAAATGTAAAATAGATCGTTAAAAAAGAATAATTGAAATCTGTTCACGTCACGCAAAAACAAATATTCAGTCGAAATGAAAACCTCTTCCTTTTTTATGCAAAAAAAATTACATTCTTCGATAGGCTTTTCATCACCAGCCAGCCACGTCGACTGTTGGACAACGGCCATCAAGGTTTTGGACAGCCCACATTCATCCACCGCCAATCAATCAATTAGTCCACTGCTAAACATAAGCCTCTCCCAATACGCGCCAGTAAATCAAACCACCTTCTTATAATATAATTTAGCATAGTTACTACTTGACGTAGTCCAATGAACTGTAGTTCAGTACAATCATTGGGGATATTTACAAAACATTTGCAACAGCAACAGATTCATTGCATTTCATGTTGATATTTAACCGTGGCAAGGCATTGTTCGAAGGCGGAACGAATATGTGCACTGCTACGGTCCTTTTGTTGTTATTAACTTATAAACAATATAATAATCTGTTTCAAAGAGCGTTCGATGACGATTCTTTCGGTACCGACCGACCGACTGACATCACACATTTTGTTGAAAAAACTGTATACATGTGATGTTAAATGGTGAGCAAGCCATTAACCCTTTATTATTATATCATAAATGAATACTTAAATGACAAGTTATAACCACATATAAAATGTAGTATACCTATAATAATTTAAATTTTACCTTTCGAATAAGTCAATATTAGTATTATATATAAATATTAGATAAAAAAATTAAAAATGGAATTTAGGTACATCTGAATCTTATTGCTTATTTAGATTAAATTTTATTATTGTTATTATAGTAATGATACCAGTGACTGCCTCCGTTCTTCTCTTCTATCTATTGTGCCGTGCCCCACAGGGTCCATATTTGTTCTATTATATTATAATTCTTCTTCAACAACATGTAAGACATATGGAGAGCATTAAAAATTGAAATTGACCTTTACAAAATAGAGCTCAGGTAAATGGTCTGAGAGATCTAATTGACACAATTAGAACTTTCTTGCACTTTATTTTCATGGCATCAAGGGACAAACGAGTAGATAGGTCTCCTGTTGGTAAGTGAGAACCACTGGCCATGGACACCACCAACTCAAGACTTGTAAGTTGCCCCATTCGCATTTGATGATGCACTTGGTGATGGGAGGGGTAACAGGAGAGCGATGTTGGGCCTCCGTAACCCTCACTCACTCGGTAAATAAAAGGCAAACATTAATTGGCAACCGGATTTCTGTGAGACAGTATTACTCCGGTCCAGCAGGCCCATTCGTGTCATTGATTTGTAAAAAAATTGGATATGAAAAATTGATACAATTTTGGCAGGATAACTGTTAAACTATAAGAGAAGCAAGAGGAATTCTCATAATACTCACGTGAGTAATTTATCATCATCATCGTTGTTTTATGGCCGGCCTTCTGCCTGTTACAATCAACATTGACAATAAAATAGTTCATTATCTAAAGACGAGCCAAAGAAGGGAAGAAGATAAATTAGGATTATAAGGTAAACAGAGAGGCGAGGCCAGACGGATGGATGGGATACCGCAAGTCTTGGGTGGAGACCAGGAATAAGACTGCAGTAGCTCTTAGACGCCGGGATTACCATATATCCGTCCCATGATTACAGAGGCCGCTAGAAAAGCAATGAATGGAACGACCAAAATGATATGAAGCAATCCGTTTTCGTCGTTATTTTAAATAAATAAGCACCTACTAAGCTGACCTCGAAATATTGGTAGTTATTGATCAATATACATATAAAACTAATATTATTTATGTAGAGAACACCAGATGTAAAACAAAATTAAATAAAAATATGTTTTTAAGTCATGTCTAACTTCTATTGCAAGAGATTGTTAAAACTTCAAATTCCTAAAATTATAGCCCACATATTTGTTGTTGATTATTGGTATATTATGTGTTAAATTTCTCCTTAGATGATAAGATATTTACACATTTACCTTGCCCCATAATTTTTAGAGATTTGGAGTAACCCTAATCTCATCAAAGTGTTGATATGTTGTGAAACATTGTAAATTTATTGTCGGTAGGTACCCATTTCTATCTACTCGCAGTTTTTGCAACGATTATGGTCACGTCTACTCTTCTTAGTGTTGCATAGCTTAGTTTATGGCCTATATCATTCCTTAATAAATACTCAATCCAATATCTAATAATTAGAATAAAAACTTTTCTAGAATTACATTCATATTTATTTAAATATACGGTTTTACTCATGTGTATATTTCGGGGATGCCGCGACGGTGCTGACTTCCGGTAACGACGCGGGTGGACGACTTACTCCTTGAGAAAGGTCTCCTGTCGAGACCGAAACTAGTCGGTCATCCCCGAAATACACACGTGAGTAAAACCGTATATTTAAATAAATATATATAATTGTTTTTTTGTCTGAAGTTGTAGAAGTTTAAGAAAGTCATTTTCTTTTTTTTTTTACTTTATTTATTTCTCTATACTGTTATATTATATTATATATTCAGGTGCTCTTATTACTGGTAGCCTATATATATAACCTTAAGGCTAATGTGTGAAAAGGTCGACTATTGGGTTGTGTATTTGTATTTTATGTATAAGTACAATATCTGTTTTTGTGTTTTTGTTTTGTTAATGTATAATAAAGTTTACTTCCTAACTTACTATTTAGGGTCAGTCACGGGGTATACCCAGGCTACGGTGGCTTTGACAAACATTGTATACCTCTGTCCTGAGTAGTTTTTTGACAACCATTAGACATTAAACTATATATCCCGGACGTCCTTCCCCAAATCCTACACAGACTTACGAAAAAAGTATATCCATATATCAATACCAATGCATAATAAAGAGACGTACATATGTGCTTCTTTGAAGATAAAAGTGATAGGATGGAGTTAACATCCCTTAAATATTACCGCCCAGGTACTGTTAAGGAACAAAATCGATTGAATGTATGGACAGAATCAGCCTTTGTGGTAACCTCACCTTTTTTTATTTATTTTTTTCACTTTATGGTAAGTGACAACAGCCGTCCATGAACACTTGCAAAACATGTCGTAAGTGCGCTGTGTGATGAGGGATAGGGGGATGTGGGGAGGGAAACAAGAGAGGTAGGATGAGGAGATGGGAAATAGGAGAGGGGTATTGGGCAGAGGGGAAGTTGAGCACCCATGAATTGGGAAAGGTAAGATGAGATAAAGGATCAGGGAGAGGAAAGAGGAGAGGGAGGATGAGGGTAGAGGAAAGAGGAGATTGGGAGTTGGGACTCCGAAAACCTCACTCATTTCGGGGAAATGCAACGCAAGTGTTACTTCACAACCGGTTTTCTGTGTCGCCGTGGTATTGCACCGGTCGAGCCGGCCCATTCGTGCCTAAGCAAGGCTCTACCGCTGAAGACACCTGTTCACCAATTTATTGCTTACACTCCGCAATTCGTCTGTAAAAGTAGTACCACCCGGTTGACGGAAAAAGTGCCCATTACACGTTTACACGTTAATACTCCTCTACCTACCTGTTTTAGGAAACAGGTACAGGTACAGGGTACTGAGTATATGTATGTTAATTGCAATAAACGAGCTCTAACAAAACAGCTTTAAATAAAATGGAATGCTTAATAATGTAACAGTAACGAAAATTACCTTGTTAAATCTTAACTTGTTCATAATTGTTTAATGTTACTAGTACATTCACCAAGTAATACCTGTTCTTGTTAAAAACGAAACAGCTGTACTACTATTATTTCCTGCCATTGATCACATCGACAGTTTGTAAACGCAAACCGCGGAAAACAGACGCGCCAATCGCCATCCTGATCATAGTCAATTTGCAAAATATTTTTTTTTCTTCTTACGACTTGTACGTTTAGTTATGGCACGGTGTGAATAATAAGTGTGTTGTTTTTATCTCAGATTTGAACTTCTTATTACCTAAAAAAGTGTGTCAACATTGTTTTTAAAATAACAAGGTAAGTCATCAAACTCTGAAGTGTTTTTATATGATTGTAGTAATCATCTTTTATTTTAAGTATCAATGTAATTTATATTGAACCAAAAAATCGACCCTGACTTTATACAATTTTACTAAAATTTAAACGTCAGTTTTTTTAAGTCGAATAAAACGGACTGCGTTTCACACCTTTGTGCAACTTTGGCAGTTGGGAAATTTGTGTAAAACTTGTACATCTTGAACTTTTATTTAAAATTTTGACATTATTATCAAGTTATATTACTAAGATATTGAATAAATTTGAATAATTTTATTTTATATAACAATACAACAATGTAAAAATTACATTGATTGATAAACAGTAGAAAAGAGACGATTGCTTGAAACACGTGCATACTTTAATTGCCGTGAAATTTATAACTACACTGCTACAGCAATAACACAATTTAACTTCACTAAACAATTTATTACATGGATTACGCACTAAAATCTATTATTTGTTTATTTTACTATTGGCTTATTATACATATACGAGTAGTAATGGATAACTCGACAATTTTAGATGAGGATGAGGGAGTACCTCATTTTACTTCGCGAGATAAAACCGCAAAATTTGCGAGATTACCACATAACTTCGAGCAACACTCAAGTTATGCCGCATACCGCGAGGAACAGCTACTAAGCTAGTTTTAATAAATGTCAACATTATACAATAAATTCTTCACTCACACCCTCAGTCATTTATCTACTAACAGTGTAATAATCGCATCACTGACTCATCACTCCCTCAAACTTCACTAACAACGCGGAGAGCGCGGCCATATCACGCGAGAACGAAGAACGAAGAGCGAATGAGGACAATGAGGTGGTTCAATGTCAAAAGTTGAGTAACTCTTTCAATTTTCCGTCACGAGTACCTCGAATGAGAAAACTCGTGAGTGAGGAACGCATCACTATATACGAGATACACTAACGCCCACATCCACCAAGGGGTATTCAGAAAGTCCCAAAAGCAGAGTTTTTAACAACCATAATTCCCACTTACGTAATAGGGGGCTAGCCCATTGCCGTCATAGGAGCATTGTATGATGCGGTCAGATAGATAATAATCCGATCCCTAATCACCTTATAGCGGGAAGAGATAGGGTTGAACCATACGAGGAGTTTAAAGACACATTTATTATAGACAGATTGACAACCTAAACTTTACAAAGGACGTTCCATTTCAGTTCTAATATTGAAGTTAAATAATACAACTCTTGAAATACAATTAATATTTTTGCAGGTTTAACGGTGTTATTTTAATGATATTAAAATATTTTGCTTAAATTACGAAACGGGTAAGAGGGAACCGATCAAAGAAAGGATCGCCAGCAATCCGCACTTGAAAAAAGATTGAGATAGCATAGTTGAGTCATTGGCAAGGAGATCGATCTACGGAGGTACATTATTAATTTCGGGCGTTAAATATTAACTTTTTATACCATCATACCATATACCATCACTGATAGTCAAGTGCTGTAACTAATTATTACGGAACCAAGGGTTTTACTCAAGTGTATATTTCGAGAATGCTTGACTAATTTCGGACGACGGGAAACTTTAATTAAAGGTTGAAACAACCGTCCTCAACCATTAACGTTCTTATGCCTCAAGTGTAGTGCGCATTTTTGCGCATTTACTTTGACATATCTGATTTTTAAAGACACTTGCGTTTAACAGCCTCTTTAGCAAATAAGGAAAACATCTCAACAAAACCGACTTACCCAATTATTGTAGTTTGCAGAAACTCTAGGTCAGTGTGGTAATAATAATGTATACTACACATGTCACATACATCGCGCTATGTCTCCGAATACAACAAAACAAACATACTTTTTGAGAAACATAATTTTCACCACACAAGTCTACTTGCGTTCTTCTGGGCTGTATGACTGTATACATACTGTCTGGAAGATAACAGTCCGATCTTTTAGTCGCGTACCACACCCACGGGAAGAGTTGGTGTCTCCCTATTCCACTCTACCGAGAACCACGAGATGGTAGTAATTATTAGAAGTCATATATCAAAATGATGTACGAGTATTTGATTATTCTCACATTTTATTTACTAATTGTATTGAATATTTGAAAAAGAGTATCCCTGGAGTTTCCTGCCTGTTCTTCTCCATAGGATCTAAGTATTGGGAAAGGTAACTAGCATCACGACTGACTTAGTGTTATTACTTCTTTTTTTGACAATAAAATAATCCTATGTTTGTTCTAATTTAAATAAATGGTTTTGATTTTGATTTTATTCTTAGCCGTAAGTTATTTATAAAATTCTCTTCTTTCTTATTTAAAAAAAAAACAAAGAAATTACGGACACAAAGAACACCAGACTCAAGACAAATATATTTTGGATTATTCAAATTTTTGTTCGGTTTGAATTACCTCCGACTTCACAGACAGAATGACCGTCCACTAGATCAAGAAGCCAGTTTCTCAATTAAAAGGATCATCATATATATCTATAAAAATAAATAAAATTGCAGAATCTAGCGTTTGTATTTGTCTATGGGCCGGTTCGACCGGAGTAATACCACAGCCCTAACAACCAACAATGCTTGCATTGTATTGCTGAGCGAGTGAGGCTACCAGAGGCCCAACAACCGTATGCTCTTCTTCTGCTCATCACTATTGCTGTCATCTGGGCACTGGATGACTGTAAGTATATTCTGCCTGATAGATAACAGTCCTATCCAATGTCCAAAATACAACACTAAAAAAAATAAGCCAGCATTGAAACGCAAAATCAAATACAGTAAGCCATTTGACGATCGGTTTAAATGACATAACAAAACGGGCGTCGAACTAGCGATCGCACCAAAACAGTGCCAGCGTCTACGCGAGTGTGAAAGTGATTACTAGTTCAATAGTTTGCGATCGCGCGAGTTTTTTATCGCTCGCGTCAGCTGTTTTATTTCACTACGGCTTATTTTTATTTTTGCCTATTATCTAAGATATCTATTTTAATTTTTTTTAAAGCGTTTACCTAACACCGTGTATAGTTAAATACTACCTAATATTCTTTATATATAAATAGTAACCCTTTAAGTAAACATGGTTTTCCGCATTTATTATCAAGTTTCTTCTCTTTAGCAGACTTTTGTTTTTTATTATACTATATAAGTGTGATATATAAACTATGATAAGTGATCTCTGTGGGGAAAGGAGGAGTGGAATGGAATGGGGGTTAGGCCTCCGGTAACCTCACTCACTCGGTCACACAGCGCAGCCATTATTTACCAGACTGTTTTCTGTGAGGCCGTGGTAAGACTCCAGTCGAGCTGGCTCATACGTGCCGAAGCATGACTCTCCCTCGTTGAAATTGAGCTGATACTTTTGTTATCACTAAAACCACAATTTTTTACCCCTGCCTTTAATGGTGTTTTAAATGTGAAAAGCTAAGTAATCTGTAAGTGTAAATATCAACAATGCCTTACTAAAAAAGACATACATATGTACATACATACACACACTCACGCCTGTCTCCTCGAAGTGGTAGGCAGAGAGTAATATGGTTAGGGAGCAAGCCTATTACCGTATCATACAAGCACGTTTGGGATATATACGACCTTCAAACCTTCAGGAAAAGAGCGTACTCCTGCCTAAAAGGCCGGCAACGCACCTGTGACCCTTGAGTTGCGGGTGTCCATGGGCGGCGGTAGTCACTTATCATCAGATGACCCGTCTGCACGTTTGCCCCCTATCGCATAAAAAAAAGAAAAAACAACAGCTCAAGCAAGTCAGGGTCGCATACCTAGTATAGCTAGCTGGTGCCGGGAAACCCCTCTAATTAAACTTCTAACTGCACAAAAACTCTAAATAATTAAGTAAAGAGTTTTATATAAGTAATTTTGTTTTTACTCTATGCTCGAAGTTACAAAGTGCTTACTTTTAAATGTAACGTCTTCGGATTCTGATACCTATAGCATCTAGACATTTTTTGAATGCATTTTACATTAAACCTTTCATTCAGCATGCATTTAAAAATGTTCATTAGTTTCAAACTGTTCAGAATCTTTGAATTAAGCACAGGTCACTATTTATGCAACATAATATGCAAAAAAAAAAACAAGTTTAGTCAAGTGGGTCAAAGCACGCGAGCGGTTTAGTAATAATATATACATATACATATATAAACATCTATATAGCTTCTACTGTGGTAACCAAATTACTGATAAACATACATCTATATTTCTAAATTTATACATACTCGTATTTTAGATTCATTACAACCAGACAGCGGACAAATGATCGTACTAATTACATAAATGTTTGTCTTGGGTGGGATTTCAAGCCACGACTAGCTTAGCAGTCAGGATCGCTGTACACTAGACCAACAGGCCAGTGAAATTATCATAAGTACTGTACTAGTCTGTTTTCGTTTTCGGGAGCATTTCTCTAACAACATGTATTATAAAACCCGAGTGCATTATAAACTTACTTTCACTTTTTTGCTAATTTAATATTGAAATGTTATATATCTACCACGCACACTTTTAAGACGACGTAAATACAATAAATACATGTTGAAATGAGCAGGCTCCCTAAATTTTATGTTAGTTTACATGAATATACTGCAACAGTCACACATACAATCAAAATGGAACTTGAAGTGATTGATTGGTTCTTTTTCTATCCATTTACAAGATAGTTACGTAATTGTAACATTTTCGCTCGATTCATTTTTTATTCCAAAATCATGTCTTTTTCTGAAGATTACTCAAATAAAATCAAAATTACTGGGTTTTTATGTCTAAAATAAGTATCCACAGTAAGAAAATATATTTTATTATCCAGTCACAAGATATTTTTTCTCTAAATCAATCATTACTGTACTTATAAGCAAAATAAGATTTGAGACTTACGCCATTTAGTTTCGTGATCTAACTTGATCAAGGAGTGCAAACGATATTCAACTTAAGTGACGAAATTTTAACGTTTAGTACAAAACGTACTTCTTATTTCAAAAGGTACTTAGAAAAAAAAGGTTATTTAGAAGGTATTTTACATAAAATTCATATTATTACATATTTCCATACAATGGAAAACAAAGATTACATTTTTTCATAAATTACTGTGCGTGGCTTTAAGGTCAGCCCTTTCCAGTAATTATAAGGAGAATAGAGGAAGTTATGGAGGCGATTTGATTATTACCTATAAATGAAAATTGTATAATAATGTTATAAGTCGGTATCAGTTGTAACACCACTCCTGTTCATCCAAAGGTTGCTTGGAAGAAATTGCTATTAGCGATAAGGCTGCCCGTTGTGCATTTTCTTGATTATGTAAACTTGCTCTGATATTTTCTTTTTTTATTGTATAATAAAGAGTATTTATTATTATTATTCTCTTTATTCATATTAATAAACATACAAATTACATTTTTAAATATAAAATAAACCAAAATACATATATAAAAAATAGTGCCCCACCGGTATCGGGTACAGGGACCAAGTTCAAGTTGCTGATGGACTATCCTGGCCACTTGGTTATGTCTGTGCAAGTACTCACCATTTGCAAGACGAGAACAACCTGAAATTATATGTCTGAGGGTTTCACCGGGCGATGACATGCCCGACGAATGTCAATTGTGCCATCTTTCAGGATATTCTGAAAGATGGCACAATTATCATAACAACTTCATCTGTAATTGCACAGATAAAACCTTCAGTTTCTACAAAGAGGTCACTGAAACGTAGCCAAGACACAGATGATAATAAATCTACATCGGGCCCATTTAAGCCCCGATAAAAACGTCCATGCAGCTCTTTGCTCTTCCATATCTCTTGACGGTCTGTAACATTAAGTATTGCAGGCTTGCGCCAATTCTCTTTTCCTAGACCAAGCGGTGTAAGTCCGTTATCAACTGCCACTACATCCCGGTGTTCCTCCACATTAACGGAAAGAAAGTAATCTCTAAGATTGCATATTTCGCGATTATGAAGGGTCCTGGCATTTAAGAAACCACGACCCCCACATTTCCGCGGAATATACAATCTCATTACTGATGAACGTGGATGGTGCATTCGGTACGCAGTTAGCAGTGTACGGACTCTTCTATCTAGGGCGTCCAATTCCGTCTGAGTCCATCTAAGTATACCAAAGGAGTAGGTTAAGACTGGTATGACCCAACCGTTATAGGCACGCACCTTATTACCGCCCGACAAAAGACTTTTCAGTACTTTTTTCAGACGGCCAAGGAAGCGCTCCTATAGCGATTGCTTCATAGTCAGTACATTTATACCCAGCGCCTGTGACATACCTAGATACTTGTACGTTTCATTTGCAGAAAGACGTCTAAGGTGTGTGGAATCTGAAAGTTCAATTCCTTCAGATTCCACAATCCTGCCTTTGCTTACATGCATGACTGCACATTTATCTACACCAAATTCCATCTTGATACATTTACTAAAGGTTTCAGTTACCTTTAGTAATCTTATCAACTGGACATTGCTGCAGGTAAACAGTTTCAAATCATCCATGAAAAGGAGATGGGATATAACTTGACCATTTCTCCGCAAACGATAGCCCAGCCCCGAACCCTAACTAACACAGTGCTAAGAGGATTCAAAGCCAAGCAGAACCACAAGGGGCTCAAACTATCACCCTGAAATATACCCCGCTTGATATTTTTAAATTCGCCGTCACCCTGAGATTGTCGATATCCTGGATAGCAAAGAACTGTTCTCCATTGCTGCATACATGCCTCCAAGAAAGTGCATAAAGTTGTATTATTCTTGTACAACTCCATCACCCTTAGGAGCCAGTCGTAAGCTTTTTTATAAACTATCCAACATGTCGCTAAATCCTTTCGTTTCCGTCAAACTTGTTGGTTAATAGCCGTGTCAATATTAAGGAACTCTTTAGTGCCACGTGCCCCACTTCTATGGTGGATGCACATTACCACCGGTAGCGGGGGCCCTATTCAAAGCCGGCTGACCTCGGGGTCCCAAGTAAGCCTGCCGACGTACAGGTGTTGGTGACGTCGGCGGCGAGAAAAACTCGTCGCTTGATGTCGAGCTCGATGCCTTAACAACAGCCGGAATGCTTGATGCGGTTTCCGGGGGCAGCGAGGCGGAGCTTTGTAACGAGTCCGGAGATGGTTTGGGTGCATTTCGTGCCCTGGATCTTGTTATCATTGAACAGCTGCTTAGTTATTGATTTTGGTGAAAGATGACATGACGTTTGAAACGTCATGTCTCACCTTTTAGATTTAAGTATTTACATATGGTTCTTCTTGTGGTTTTGCTTCTTGTTATATGTTTCCTTTATATGCATATTGCTTCCGATATATATATGTTATTGTAATTTGAAATATAAAAGCTGGAAAATTTTATTTATAGGAACGGTCTGAAAAAATTACAGCTGCCATAGAGTGTTGCCAGATTATATATTA
Organism: Tyria jacobaeae; assembly: GCA_947561695.1. NCBI lineage: Eukaryota > Metazoa > Arthropoda > Insecta > Lepidoptera > Erebidae > Tyria > Tyria jacobaeae. The sequence continues at coordinate 6,911,292 of OX387234.1, forward strand.
TTATTATATATGTATATATATACATATATATATATATACAGTCGTGGTCAACTAATTAAGGACATTCAAGATAGTGGACAGCAATAACCGGCTATGTACATATAAATATAAAACCCTGTTGATTTCTCAGTAACTATTATTTGCATAATTTGATCCGATTATTATAATATAAATGGCTGTAAATAAAAGATTAAATAAATATAAAAAAGTGTTTAATATCAAAGGTTAACCATGTATTCAATTTAAGGTACAATTCTGTAGCTGGACATTTAATTAAGAACAGTAAAGTAAAATGAAAAATAGAGTTAAACAGAACTAATAATCTGCAGTATTTTAATTTCTTTAACAACTTCATTTTATTACGGGTAAAATCAGTACCCAGTAGCAAAACCTTTGTCAGTAATTACCGCTTGACACCGATGTGGCATAGACATTATCAGTTTCTGACATATTTCAACAGGAATGTTTGCCCATGCCTCACAAAAAGCTTCATTAAGTTCATCTAAAGTTGTGGTACGATAAATGGCAACTTTTTTCTTAATTTCGTGCCAAAGGTGCTCGATTGGGTTGAGGTCGGGGCTATTTGCTGGCCAATCTAGCACTGATACCGACTGTCTGTTAAGAAACGACTTGACTGAACGGGCTGTATGTTTTGGGTCGTTATCATGCTGAAAAGTCCATATAATAGGAAGATGTTCCTCAGCATAGGGAAGCATAGTTTCTTCTAATATTGCCTTGTATTGATGTTGGTCTAAGTTACCCTGAACTTTCCTCACAGGTCCCACTCCACGTCCAGAAAATGATCCCCACATTTTAATGTTTCCTCCGCCATGTTTCACCTGCTTTTTTGTGAATCTTGGATTCATTTCCGCTTTTACAGGACGCCGTACGTATTGCCTTCCATCTGAAGAAATCAAATTAACCTTGGTCTCGTCAGGGAATAATACATGTTGCCATTGGTCGTAGGTCCAATGTCCATATTTACATGCAAACGCCAAACGTGCATTTCTATGCTCTTTCTTTAACAACGGTACTTTGCGAGCCACTCTTCCGAACAACCCTGCTTCCTCGCTCATACACTGACTCTTTCGTCTGCCCCAAACACTTCATGTTTAATTAAAATAGAGCCTAGAAACGGATCTTTCTTAGCTAACCTGGTTATCATTCTATCTTCTTGCGGAGTTGTTTTTCTCGATCTTTTTTTTCTGGGCACATTTCAAGTTGTGTTATTGCGCCTGAAATGTTGCACTGCATTGCATACCATAGTTTTTGAACAATTTAAATATCCTGCTATCATTCGGTATGACCAACCACGCTCTACAAACTTCATGATAATTTTTCGTAGTGTTGCATCGCAACTTTTATTTTTGCCCATTGTTCTTCAAAATACCTCTCAAAACTTGAAATTACAAATCTAGATTGCCGCCAAAACTACCACAAAGAATAGGAGAAGAAAGAAAATAATAATTGAGATTCAGATTTTGAAACTAGAACGCAATATCTCAGTGTCCCTAATTAAATGGCCAGCCAGCATTCTTTGAACAAATAGCACTGTGATCATCTATCAGCTATACTGTAAAGAGGTTTAATGTTTAAGAAGTTGTTATTGTTTGTATAATTAGGCACATAAATGACTAATTATACTTACATGTAAAAGATGTGGAATATTGGTTAGACTCGTTGCAAAATAAAAAATAAATTCACAATTTGGATTAACTAGAGAGTGTCCCTAATTAGTTGACCACGACTGTATATATATATATATATATTATTATTACGTCTTTATTCTAGTTAATATACATATCAATTACATTTTTAAATATACAAAATAAATATAAAATACATTTAAAAATATAAAAATAGTAGACACCGGGTACAGGGACCAAGACACCGGTGGTTAGGGCTCTAAAGATAGGAACTTCCTGACAATGCGGGCCGTGTCAAGGAGAACTGCCTTCTGCATCAGTCCCTTGATCCAACCATCTAACGAGAGCCTCTTAAGGTGTTGGTCGAGGCTCTTAGCTATTAATCCGTGACCACATATGGACAATCTCGTGAGACAAATCCAAATATTTTATTTGTTTATCTTTTTCAACTTTCACGAGATTATCGTCATGAGGAACAGCAATATCGACAATCATTGCCCGGCGCTCTAATCGGTCTATCACGACTATATCAGGCTTATTGGCAATTATAGTCCTATCAGTGATGATAGATCGATCCCAATACAATGTAGCACGTCCATTTTCGAGAACTGGGTCGGGCACATACCTGTAATATGGCACCTCTAAATTCACAAGATTGTATTTAAGGGCAAGTTGTTGATGTATTATTCTGGCCACTTGGTTATGTCTATGCAAATACTCACCGTTTGCAAAACGAGAACAACCAGAAATAATATGCCTGATAGATTCACCGAGACGGTGGCATGCCCGACATATGTCGACCATACCGTCTTTCAGTATAAATTTCCGATAGTTATTCGTCATAACAACTTCATCCATAATTGCAAAGACAAAACCTTCAGTTTCTCCAAAAAGATCACCACACCGTAGCCTGAATGTAGAAGCTTTTACGTCTACATCAGGTCCATTTAGGGCCCGATAGAACCGTCCATGGAGCTCTTTGCCCTTCCATACCTCCGTGCGATCATTAGTACTTTGTACTACAGGTTTGCGCCAGTTCTCTTTAGCCAGACCGAGCGGAGTAGTAAGTCCATTGTCCACTGCTACAACATTACGATGCACTTCTACATCGGTGTGAATAAAATATTCTCTGAGCTTGTATATCTCGCGATTGTGTAGGGTCTTAATGTTTAAAAAACCACGACCTCCAAACTTTCGCGGGATATACAATCTCATTACCGATGACCGTGGATGGTGCATTCGAAATGCAGTCATCAGTGTACGGACTCTCCTATCAATAGCATCTAGTTCAGTCTGAGTCCATCTGAGCATACCAAAGGAATACGTGAAAACTGGTATAACCCAACTATTGCAGGCACGTATCTTGTTACCGCCCGATAAAGACTTTTAAGTACTTTTTTCAGGCGGCCAAAAAATCGGTCCCACAATGCCTGTTTTACACAAGACTCAGGTATTCCCAATGACTGTGATATACCCAGATACTTGTAGGTTTCAGCAACAGAAAGAGATCTAAGTTTAATTGAATCTGAAAGTTCAACTCCTTCAGATTCTACTACTACGCCTTTCTTTACGTGCATGACTGAACACTTGTCTACACCAAATTCCATCTTGATAGAGTTACTAAAGTTTTCAGTCACCTTTAGTAACGCTGTCAGTTGCAATTTACTAGGGGCAAATAGTTTCAAATCATCCATATATAGAAAGTGTGATATAACTTGATCGTCTTTCCGCAACTTAAAGCCTAGCCCTGAACCCTCTAACAGAGTGCTGAGAGGATTTAAAGCTAGACAGAACTATAAGGGACTCAGACTATCCCCTTGAAATATGCCTCGCTCGATCTCTAATGGTAAATCATTGGCTATAATCTGCCGACATCCTGGATAACGAAGAACCGTTCTCCATTGCCCCATACATGACTTCAAGAAAGTGCACAGAGTTGCATCAATTTTATACAACTCCAGCACCCTCAACAGCCATGTATGTGGAACAGAGTCATAGGCCTTCTTGTAATCTATCCAACATGTCGCCAGATTCTTGCGATTACGACGTACTTGTTGGCTAATGGCTATATCCATGATAAGGAGCTCTTTGGTGCCACGAGTCCCGCTCCTACATCCATTCTGAGAAACAGAAATGATCGAATTTTTATTTAAATGAGTTGTAATTTTTACTCTCAGAATAGATGTAAGAAGCTTATAGACAGTTGGTAAACATGTTATAGGTCTATATTTCTTAGGATCCATGGCACCACCAGATTTGTAGAGTAAGTGGGTTACGCCAGTAGTCATAAACTGGGGTAGTGAACCTGAATCTAGAGCTGCTTGGAACTGAGATGCCAAGTGAGCATGTGAGCTACGGAACCACTTAAGCCAAAAGTTGTGCAGTCCGTCTGCGCCATCTGATTTCCAATTTGATAATGAACGAACGGCACAACCCACGTCCTCTGTGGTTATGGTTATGGGTTCCATTTGTTGTATTGTCTCATACGATCTTCCGACATCTTGCATCCAGTCAGCTTCTGTATGGGTGACAGGTGTGGACCAGATGTTACGCCAAAATGTACTTGTAGCATCATCATCTGGCAAACTCCCGTCACTCACACATGGATCAGGTTGTTCCCATTTTCGGTAAACCCACCTCTCATTCCTTTGGAACTTACGATTCTGATTAAATCGATCGACTCGCTTTTTGTACCGTTTAATCCTATTTGCCCATGCATTAACTTTTTGCTTTAGAAAGTCTATGCGCTCTGTGACACATGACATGTATTGTTAAGGACTAATGTCAGTACCCAAGAATGCCTGTTTCACAAAGCGCATCACTCTCGGTCGCATATTGCCTGATCGAAAGCTGATTAGCTTACCAATGAGTGTCCTAGTCTCAGCAATACGTTGTTCAATTCTATACTGCCAGGCTGGCATAGCAGGTTTACATTTAGTAGTAGCGGTATTTATTGAAAATTTTACTCCAGCTACTCGACATACTGCAACAGCCGCATAATACAGAATAGAGTGCGTGTCACTAAGATTTTCACTGTTATCCAAATAGTTAGACAACAGTGAATCCAGGGCACACATTAGCGCTATATTTTTTTTATTCATAGATCTATATTCCAGAATCGTATCTTCCAAAGCACTCCTTAGTCTCTCATTGTATTGGGTACTTACAGATATAGCTTCACTCGCCACAACTTCATCAACAGGTAATATGGACATTAACTGTGGTGTATTGTTTGTCACCAAATGCACAGTGTGTGATGAAGACGGGATAGCTAAACTACTCCTTACGTCAGAGCGTATCCTCTCAAGTACGGTATCAGCAAGCAGGTGACAGCGCTGTATAGCTCGCACTTGATCCGATAATCGTTGTGCTAACATGTTGACAGCTGGCTCAAGCTCCTGAAACAGAGACACCAAACGAACACGGTACGCAGTAAGGTTAGTTCCCAACTCCGTAGCCCGATAATATGCCCGCATGACATTTTCATTCATAGAAGTAGTCCATTTCATGCGGCGCACATCACCTCCGGCAGCGGGGACCCTGTTCGAGGACAGTTGTCCTCGGGGTCCTAAACACGACGGTGGCCGGCCTTTCCACTGCCGACGTACAGGTGTTGGCGACGTCGGCGGAGATAAATACTCGTCGCTGGAAGTAGAGCTCGTCGCCTCATTGCTCGCCGATCTCACTGTTGTGTGCGATGGAGGCTGCGAGACGGAGCTTTGCGACGAATCCGGACGTAGAGGGTGTGCATCTCTGTGTCTGGCTTTTGCTCTTGTTATCATTATATATTTATTTCTATTTCAATTTGGTGGTGGTTGGTGATGTGACGGTAACGTCTGTCATCTTGATAAATATTTGGTTTGTATTTTTCCATTATTTTTCTTTTTATATATATAGTAAGTCCAAAATGTATAACGTGAACTTTATGTTCTTTTTGTTAATTTATTATTATTATTTATTCAATTCAATTCAATTCTTCATTGTGGCCTTTGTGGAGATGTCACCACAATTTTGCCAATGTCAAGTTTTTATTATTATTATTTATTTATGGACTCTTTCTCGCGTGTATATTCAACGCAGAGATTCTGCCAATGTCAAGTATTTCTAGAGAAAAAAACAGTTATTATTTATTATTATTAGTGTCAGATGAGAATAGCTTAGAAACTGAGAAGAATGATAAATTCTGAGTTCAGAAATCAGAATTTATTAAAACCCAGCCTCCTTGACTTTGATACTGGTTTGTTTTTGTTTTATCTTGTTTAGATATCACACTTACACGAATAAAAAAAAACAATCCAATATTTCGAGTACACTTTGATGACCTCAAATAAAACAAATCACCTAATTTATTTTTTTATTAATCATGTTTGGAGTAAATATTGATACCCATCACGTCTGCGGAGTAAAATCTTAAATCTCCGAAAATTCTTCCACCACGTTCTTCTTCGAAATTGCTTTGAAATTTCGACTTATCGTTGTATTCGAATAAGATAAGAGTTAATTTTTAAACTTTATCATTAGAACGGATTAATGTTTGTACATAATCGGTAGGTAATCGTAAAAATCGTAAATGTTGTAATATGTAATTGTAGGTACATACTTATTTTTTAATCTTTAAACAAATTTAATAAATAACATTATAAAACACCAATTTGCACGTAGTTTCTAAAAACAGTTTGCCTGTATCTCCCATAGTTTCAGATTACTGCTCTATTAAGTAAAAAACTATATATATAATGTGTATGTGTAGTAACTAGCTACGTACATAGTATGTATATACAGCTAGTTTTTAAATGACACCGTTTTTATGCAACTACTGTTACTTAAAAACTCAAATTTTTATTGAAAAAAAAAATCATATAATAAATAAAAGAGCCTCTATTCCATCTATGTTCGCTATTCTAAAATCAAAATACATAAAGTTAGGATTTTTGAGTCGACGTTCGGGTAGCTCGCGGGACATGACGGCGGAGCTTGCATGGAAAAGATTTTAGAGTGCTCTTAAGCTCTTAAGATGCTGCAACCAGAGTGGTCTCCAGAAAAACCAACTCTTCGAAAACTCACAACACACATCTATTCTTTACTTTGTAAGGGTTGTTCCTTAAACTATAAGTATTTTTTGCGTAGGGGGTTTTTTGAATATTATTCAAGATTTTACCCTATATAATGACTTGTATGCAATCGGATCAGACTCACAATTAAGGCTTAAAAGCGTATCATATACACCAAGTAGTTAAGATTTTTTATTGAATATCATCTACAACCTTTTTAGAAATTACATAATTGCGTAGCTTCAGGAAATCCTTTAAAAGAAGGGACATCCCTGCGGTAATTTACCTGCGATACACTCTAAAGACATCACTGCAGGGTTTAGCGATGTTTATTTATATTGATAAGGCTTAAGGTCAACCTGACGGCAAGCTGTCACCAAAGTTTATAGCCGTTTTTACGTATTTACATGTATTTATATACGAATATGTATGTATATGTATTTTATTTTGAAGTTTAACTTAATAGGGGGCAAGCCTATTGTCCTCAAGCGGGCACTTTATGAATTGACGATGGTGGATAATAAAAATGTTTTTTCTCTAAGAAGTACGATTATTTTGACTGATCCTATGTCATGGACTTGTTTTATTTATTTACGCTTACTTACGACTCTTGCAGGTGTCCATGAGCGGCGGTTGTCACTTATCATACTAGTAGTAGTTCTTGAAATCAAACACACAAAGAAACAAACTATTCAGCTTTATAAGTTGAGTTATCTAATCTTTTTACGGGCTTCAACTGAATAATCAAATATGAATAAATAATATAACATAGTCATCACTAAATTTGATAAATCACTTATGACGTATAATATACGTAATATTTTTGTCATATTGTAATAAATAACAAAAAAATACTATTAATATGGTGGTGAACGAAATCATATTTCAATTTTTTGATTTAATTGAATAAGAAGTTTTCTGTAGCAATCCTATAGGGATTCCACTTGAGTTAGAGCCATGTAATTTGGCTAAAAACATGGTCTCTCAGCACAGGTACAGAAATATGCTATTTTGTTTTTATATCACAAAAAATGCACCTTTTTTTTATTTACAAACTGCGCAATCCCCAGCTGTTAAAATGGTATTTAGGACTAAAACTGACTAAAACTATACTGTGTAAAAACAGCTTGTGAATACCTCAGAAGGCTTCTGCGTTTCTGGGAGGAGCTAGGCTAGCTCAATTAATCGAGCGTTCGCGAATCTAAATGTTAAAACAGAGGCCGATAACTACCAAACCACACGGTGTTCCGTTACGGAGTCCTATCATCGGGCCGTAACGTATAACAGGAAAGGACCGGTGGACTTGGCTACCTATTAATAACTGGCAGTAGCGTAATTGCTAAGACGTCGGAGCGATCATGTTGATGCGGGTGTGAAATCCATCCAGTACGCTATCACACCAGCTTTTAGCTTTGGCTGGGGGGCTGGACGTATTACCCAAATGATTGATATTAAAAGGAAACAAACAATTCACCGCGTGCTTGTATTTGATCTGTCTGGCTTTCAGTACGAAGCTGTCTGCCAAGGTTTCAAAGAGGACCTGCTAGAACTATTCGTTTACACTATCCCAATTCCATCCGTATAAGCGAAAGAACAAGGGAAGGCAGCAGAAGGAAAATGAATCTTCTATCTTGACTCTTCTACCCTTTATTCTTCTTTATGATATACGGGGGACTGACGAAAAGACGAGTCACCTGATGGTAAGTGATAACTGCGATAACCCACAGACACATGAAAAAGAAGAGATTTAATTGGGATATTACTCCGGTCCGCTTGTTCTTTCCCTTTCAACATACTCCCAAAAGTTTCAATTATTTAGTTTCTAAAATGCCCGGTGACGGCTATGGGCTTGACGTTTGACGCGGATACGCTTATATAAGCGTGAGTGTTTGTACGATTATATACTTACCGTGTAATGTTACGTAAAATTGTCAAAGTGAGAAATTAGAATTAATTACAGGATTTGGCAATTTATTATCGTTAGTTAAAGATTATTTCATTTTATCTATCCGTAGTAACTGTAGCAGTACACTGCTGGACTCAGGCAACGTCATGCGCCATAGCACCAGGTTCAGTGACGTCCTGATGAAGATAGCTGAGATGGTCTGGATCCTTGATAAATTCCTATTAGTCTGATCATTTTAGTAAATAATGTGACAAAAAACATACTTACCTATTTTTAGACAGTTAACTATGTAAACCCTTAGCCGCCATCTTGGTTATTACGTATTGACATAAGAACCAAGATGGCAGCGTAGGTTCAACGACCTTAATTCATTAAACGCATTGAACGAAGGCACACGTAATAAGAATAACAGTAAGAATAAGGTTGTAGAGTACTCAAGGCAATTTAAGGCCACTATTGAAACCAAGCAAGTATAATGATAAGAATTTTTAACATATCTTTAAATTAAACTATGTTTTCCAGTTTATGTACTACTTTACGCATGGTTAAAAACATACATATAATTTATTTTTTTAATGCGATTATGCGTGTGAAAAATCTTTCAGATATATAATAGAACGTAACTATCAACACTATTTATTAATAATAGCTTGTGCAGCTCAAAAATGGTTGTAGCCCCTGTTCAGTCAGTTTTAATGCGATTATGCGTGTGAAAAATCTTTCAGATATATAATAGAACGTAACTATCAACACTATTTATTAATAATAGCTTGTGCAGCTCAAAAATGGTTGTAGCCCCTGTTCAGTCAGTTTTAATGGTATATATAAATACATGCATAAATCTATTATAAGGTGTGAAAGCTTACCTTCCCCGACTACGACAGAGTCAATACTTATGAGATGATGAATACTACTACCTATATAAGACTCGCAGACAAGATTTTTTCTTGTTTCATACTTGTCAGAAAGCTTTACGTAATTGGGTTTAAATTTAAATTGTCGTTGGTCCCTTTAAAAATAAGCTTCAATTGCAAGCGAGTCGTTTTTGATGAAATTTGGAGTACAAACTTTAATAGCCTTCAGTAACAGTTTGTAACGAGGTGTTCTAATTTTTGGAATCTAATAGTCAGGGACAAGAAAAGGACGATAGAAAAGGAGAGTAGGAATTTTGTTTATACAAATGGATTGGGGAGTTTAAGCGACAGCTAAAGCAAGTGAAAAGCCGGATCGTTGATTACCGGCCAGCTTAGAAGGCAGCCTGAGGGCGACGAACTTTTGGGGAATTCGTCGTCCGAACAGATGCAGGCCCGAGAGGCAGCGCGCAGTGTTCCGTGCGCGCTTCTTAGGAGGCTGTAACCGAAGGGCAACAGTTGTACCCTGTTACGGAACTCGCCTTGGGAAAGGCATGTCAATGTATGTCATGGGTAGCGGAAAAATGCAATGCGATTCTCGCTGACTTGATCATGGGCAAGATGATTAACACCAGGGTGGTTTTTAATCTGTAAGAGTCCGACAGGCACCTTCGACCACCCATATAGATGAAAGACATCCATGAGGATCTTCCACACCGCCAACAAAAAAAGTGGAAAGACAGAAAGCCAGAGTCCTCTAAATAATAGATACAACTCTTATAATGAATACAGTTGTACATCATACATATACGTCGTACGTAGACCTGTATATTAGGAATCAGAGAGTCATCAGAGTTAGTTATTGTATATATAAAGAGTAATACTACTAAACTAGGTATAACATAATAACTATACAACTGCGATTGCACCAAATAAGAAAAAATATTGTTTTGTTCGTTATTGTCAGGACAAGGTTAGCATAACATAAAAAATAATAAATAAATATCATACGGAAAACTTTTAAGTTTCTTAATATCAAAAGTGTGTGAGACAGAAGACAGGTATATACACACCACGCGGGCGGGCAGCTAGTTCCAACATATGTATAATTATGGCAGCAATAAAAAATGTTCTGATAAGACACACGCTTATATCTTTTATCAAATAATTGCGTTATTGACTTATTACCATATTTGTTATTGACAGATATATTGTTCTAATTCTTAGTTATTTATTAATTTATACCTCTCTGGGATTAACATTTCATATCCATAGGAGGCAGCACCACAGATTAAATAGCAGATCAAGCAATTTACATAAATGATAATTAAATTATCAATAAGGGCTTAGTGACGGAAATTGAACAACATACAATGTTTCATTTTGATACCTCCCTTACGAGTAATTTACAGTTTACTTCCAAGATTTTTTGTAACAACAACGCGTGAAGCGTTTTCTTTCACTCAGTTTTTTGGACCCTCCACATACAATATAATAAGATCACCTCCTTCCTAGTGACATCACAGACAATTACACTCTTTTAACCGATATCAATATCAGGCTAACCAAACTCTCAAGACCCTAACTTCTTTCGATTGCACTAGTAAGGGACTAAGACCACACTATTTGGACCAATGTTATCTTAAAATAACAGCCTCACATATCCATATTCCCTACCTATATATATGATATAACCAACAAAAAATAAATATATTGTTAGGGAATTTCTGGAAATATCCCTTATATTTCCTGAGGTATGAAAAGCTGACATAACACTAGTACTTACATAAATTTTGAGATGGAAATTTTGTCGCTTCGGACGGTGGCGGTAACCTGCTGCTGGTATAGGTCCGAACAATTCCCGTGACCACTCCCCTTGATACAAGCGATAGAGGATGCAGAATAAAGCTCTATGCAACGCCAAGGTGTCAAGCCGATCAGAAATATCCTGGCATTCGATGATGAAAATCGCTCTCCGTTGAATGCGCTCAAGATTGAGAAGTTGGCAATGGGGTGCCCTTGCATAGAGATGAAAACAGTATTCCATGTGCGGCCTAACCAGCACGAAATACAGATTTTTTAACTATACCTAAATGTTTCTCATTTTAATTCACCAAAACATTTTTTTTTATAATTACTAATTAAATAATATTAGTTTATAAGCTAAGTCGTTAGTTGTAAGCTGCGTCTCGTCGAGCACATACACGCCATAACAAAGGAACTTCTTATTTAGTAACTAACTATTTATTTTATTACCTTTCTAAATCTCTGATCGGACTAGATAGTTCGGTGTAGCAATATGGAACCCGCATTACAATAAATACGTAATGATTTGTAGGCTAATACGGCGCAAGTTTCTTAAATAGATGCACTGTACATGTTTTCGCACTATCCTTTCGTATGACTGACTTAAAACCTAAAATTTTATGAACCTAGACGTCTATTTCTCGAAGCAATGTTCTGCACTACCCAACAAATTATGACGAGGAGTGCGGAAACCTCAATTTTTACTATAACTTCTTGCCACACAACCTCTTCATCGTTTGACATACGTACACTCATGCAAATATTCCCGAAGGGGTATTCAGAGGCGTCTCAACGCCCACTTTTTGTTAACTATAATTCAGCCCCACTTACGTATTAGGGGCTAGCTTATTGACGTCATCCTGGCACTGTATGACTGTATATTACACTGTCTGATAGATAACAGTCTCTTAGACGCTTTTTACGACAGCCACATTAAAAGATGGAGTCGCCTGAGGGGCCATCTATAAATTACGTCACACGAATTCCATGATTTTTTGACCTCAACCGTCCTAGTCACATCTGGTCATATTTATAAGACCCCCCCCCTACCAAGTGTGATGTCATATATCTTAAAATTTTACATTTAGAAATTTATGAAATTAAAACCTCAGTGTTCCGATTTTTTTTTTCAATTGAGTTCTTTTTCAATTAAACCAACATCAAATCATGCAGAGATAAAAACGTAATTATCTTGAGTCCATGGACTTCAAACCCATTCCTTTACATCATTTATAACTAGCATAGTAGTCACATCGTTCTCATTTGGACAGTTAACATCAACAATCAAAGAATTTCTCTGGCACGTCCAGCTATCCACCTACAAAACAACTGTTTTGTAGGTTAGTGGCCTTGTATGATGCAAAATATAGACCACAGATGTCACAGGATCGCTTGAATAACTATGCCTCGACACTGGGGCAATAGCTATCATTACGGAAATTGCTTGAAATATGATGAAGTTCGGAGATTCAAAGATAGCTGAAGTAACAGTGGAGCGAATTTTCCTTCGCAGTCATTATTTATATTGTTACATACCCGTTAGACTTCGGTTTCATCATAATGGGTAGTGATAAAAACCACACACAGTCGCCATATTCTAGATCGTCGCACACAACAACATAGAACATACTCGCATGATCTTCTCCTTATCACACCTCATCCTTATCACATTATCCGCGCATGTATATATCCTTATAGTTTCAGTGCGACGTCGATCATCAGCTGCTCCACCAAAAACAGCAATCTCCTTTATGACTTCAAGTAACCAAGATTGGCTCTCTTCTACTCCAGGTCGACCTACAGTATCTTGAAGTTTTAAAGTCTGTATCATTGTCATAAAGCTCTAAAAGTGTTTTGCTTTATCGAATCACGACTTATTTGTCATTCGGTTGCATTAATCTTTCGCTTCAATAAATCTTTTTCCTGCTAAATATCATTCATATTTATTTGTAGCAATGTTAGTATCGCGTGTTAAAACCAAGCTATTGAGCTCAGATTCAAGAACTACAATTTTATTCCTAGAAGCGCTATGACTAGGCTTCGGTTTAGGCATTGCTTGAAGTAACTGGCATTCACTTGATTGTACAACAGTATATTTGTTCTTGTCTGTGTCTTCTGGTTTGCCTTGTTTAGTATTTCCCTTCAGGTAAAAATAAAAATGTAAGTAACATTCATATACTTTACTGTGTGATGATGACAACGGCGAATAAAGTTAGGAATAACTTAAATTTATTTAAAATCAATATATTATTATTTTATATACAAGATAGCTTTGTAAACAGTGTCAAATGCCACATATGCAAAAAAAAATACCTTAAATGTGTAGAATGTGTGGAACAGTTGATTTAATTTTCGTGATTTCGGAGTTGGCCACATAGTAGTAACAAGTTGTTCAATATCAAGGATTGAGCATGTAAAATAAGTGGACACTGTTTAAAAAATCACCTGTATAGATAAAAAATAATAGAATGAAATCACTAATCTTTTCCACTCTGTATACATTTAGTATTCCGCGGAAGGATCCATTATACCAAGCCAGTTAGGTATTATAAAATTCAAACTTACTTAAACCTTCTCGGACTCTAGTTGTATTTGTGAAGTTGGCGAGGAAGAACTTTTCAAAAATAAAAATAAGATTCGCTTTCTTTTTCGTCAGTTTTATTAACAATTCTTTGGATGAGATTCCACTTCACTTTCAACGTTGTCACTACTTTTCAAACTTCTTCATAATGTGTTAGCTTCTTGTACATTTTGTTTTTTTATTAGCATAAGCTGCACTGTATGCTTCATATAATTTACGGTAAATATTACCTACATCACTTTTATTATTCATTTTAAAAGTGCACTCGGCGAATGTCAATTATCGAATAAATAGAAATAAAGAAATCACGGCAGCATTTATCAAAGGCTTGTGACAATACAGCCAGTGCAAATTTGCCAACTAAACAAATTAAACCTTACAGTCATGTTATTCTTTAGTAGGTATATAGTTTATATTTAGGTTTGTAATACTTAGATATAAATTATTATATTTAAAAAAAATGTGAGTTCACAAAATTTGGGACCCCTCCCCGCCCCTTGTCACACTACGTCAACCCCCTCCCTCCCCCTTAACGTGTGACGTAATTTATGGATGGCCCCTTATCTACTCCACTAAGAACCGATTGGTTTTCGTCCTTAAAGTCAACTTCATAATGATTTCTTTACAGAATTAAATGTTGTTTACAATGCCGGGCCAATAAATTTCGACACAGCTTTATCCTTGTTCTCAATAGCTGTTTTTATTAGAATTTAGTGTAATTTTATTAATAATAATCGCTTACGTACCTGTTATTAGATAGTTATTTATTTGGAGTTTATTATTTATACATTATATAGTGTTATTCGTTTAAATTTAAAAATTGGTAGTTCGCTATATGAACATACTATATTCTGTGGATAAAAGTGTGAGTGCACATTTGCTTACATTGAAATTGTTCATTTAACCTTGTATTATGTAATGTGTAACTGTGTTTTATTGGAATAATAATTTTGGAAATGAATAAATAAATAAGTAAAATATTTAAATATTGTTATTATATTTTTTTGGTGGGCATCTTGAAGACCTTTTGCCAACATAATTTAGTCCCATTTACGTCATCGGGGCACAGTAGAACTGTATATATACTTTCTGATAGACAACAGTCCGATCCCTTAGTCTACTGTGGGGGTGGAAATGGAGTGGCCCTATTCCACTCCACCGAGAAACACATGGCATAAATGTACAGTTATATAAAAAACATTATACAGTAATAAGTGATAACAGCAGAGTTTATGCATTTTATTATGTAGTACAGTCCTATTGTCATGTGAACAAAACTGTGTCTGTAAAGTCGATACAGTAATTACACTGTTCAATAAATAGCTTATTGCTATTGTTAATTTTACGTTCACTATCACAAAGACAAGGCTTGTTAGACCTTAAACGACGTGATACAAGAGAAGGCCATGAGTTATGTTATGAGTTATGATGTAACAGACACTATTAAAAGGAATTTAATACATAAACTTACAGCACTATATTTTTATGGCATAATTCATTCGTTTGTCCCCCACAAACGAGCAGACGGGTCACTTAATCCTATGTTATAAGCGCCGCCCATGAATACCTCCAATTCAAGAGTGTTAAGTTTTTTTTTTTTTTTTTTTATACTATAGGGGGACAGACGAACAGACGGGTCACCTGATGGTAAGTGACACCGCCGTCCATGGACACTTGCAAACTCAAGAGTCGCAAGTGCGCTGCCCGCCTTTGAGGGTGATGAGGGATGGGGGATGCAGGGAGCGGAAAGAAGAGAGGAGGGATGAGGAGATGGAAAAAAGGAGAAAGGAGATATGGGAGAGAAAAGGGGGGAGGAAGAATTGGGCCTCCGGAAACCTCACTCAATTCGGGGAAATGCAACGCAAGCGTTACTTCACAACCGGTTTTCTGTGAGGCCGTGGTATCGCACCGGTCGAGCCGGCCCATTCGTGCCTAAGCATGGCTCTACCACTGAATAAGTGCGCTAATCGCCTTTCATGGGGATTAGGGTTAACTAGGGTAAGTTGTGAGAACAAGAGAGACGGGGTTTGGGCCTCTGGTAGCCTCACTCAGTCGGTAAATATAACGCAGGCAGTGATTGAAAATCAATTTTCCATCAACCAGTTTTATTACTCTGAGTCTGCCCATTCGTGCCTAAGCATGGCTCTCCTACAGGATTAGATTATTTTTTTCTTGAATTGCGTTATTATGGCGGAATAATAAATGTATAATAGGTTTGTGTGAAATTTAACACCATATTTTTTTTTAAATGAGTTTACGCATGCGGAGCCGCAATAAAAAGTAATCTTTAAGTAATGAACAGTATTTGACAATTGACAATTTGTAATTACCCATTCTGTTAGTTTAAAATAAACCTTAATAATTATGTAAACAACTAATCATATACTTAACTAAAAAGTATTTTGTTTGAGATTTAAATTGGATATTTTTTTGCACTTAATCATATTTACCCGTATGTAATAAAAAATGTAGTTACTCTGTGAACGTTTTCAAATGATGTTGCATGACTACAGCAAAAATGGCGGTTTGACACTTGCATATCCTCATTGCATACCGGGGTTTTATTCTTATCCCTGTGCTGCGGGGAGCTTTACAAACATTTAATCAACAGACGCAATGAAAATATCGACGGAGTTCAGAAGAATTTTGTATATAATTTCTTTGTTAATAAGTAGATATACGTTTGAAATGCAACGAACAATATAATCTGATAACTGCATACATTGAATTCAGTTCTTTTCACTCTGATTAACTGAATAATCCTTTTTTTTTTTTTATTCACATACAAATGTAACCTTTTTATTCATATTTAAAACGTAGGTCAATGTTATTGTTGTATTATAAAAGTATTATACCTTCACAATGTATGAGCTCATTTAACATTTTTTTTTTCTTTTGTATTCATAGAGGTACTATTGTATTTTATTGCTCTTAATATAAGAAGATTTATGGTCATCGTTAGAATATAGTAAAGCTTAGGAGTGGAATAGTATTCCATACAAACATATATATATACATCCACTCACGCATCTAGCCCCGAAGATGTAAGCAGAGGCGTAACATATTGACAAGAAAATATAAATAAATATAGGGGTGGAAAGGAATACTGTTTTATTAACATGATTAAAGACATGATGTGATGACATGATTACTGTTGATTGGGGATTATAAGCAATAGCTCAAACTGTTTTTTATTCAAATCAGGACTTTCAAATATTTATCGCGTTTAATATTAGAAGATTTATGGTCATCTTAATATAGTAAAGCCAAGGAGTTTCCAACCTTTCCAAACTTTCTGAAACTCTCTGTATAGCGAACGTGTACAACACAATATGCGCCTACTAGTCAGGCAATTACACTGCTCAACTCCTTGATTGATTTATAACCAGAAGATGACATATTTTTTAAATTAAATTGTGCATGTTGTTCTTAAGTTTTATATAACAATGTTATTTATATAAAACTTAAGAATATATAATGGCTCATTGTACGTGCTGTAAATGGAATGAGTACTTGAATAAATAAATAAAAAAGAGTTGTTAGGTACTCCAACAATATATAAGGTATACAGAGTGTTTCAGAAAGGTGTGTTCAATTTTAGAGTCGTATAGTTGACCTCGTGAATAACAAAATCGATAACAGTTTTAGTAAAATAAAAAATATTACAATTTTTAAATACAGAAATCCTACTCCGAAGCTGATAATTGATCCAAACTGTATATAAAAGGTTTAGTTTCACAAATAAAATGGAAACATTTATTTGTAATATCAAAATAACAGCTTTTTACTAATTTGCATATATTATTTTCACGGTACTGTAACAATTAAGTCAATTTCTCCTGAATCTAATTGTTCCGAGTTATCGGGACGACTTTGACTGAAAGATGGCTAGATTGTTGTATAGAGTAATTTTGGCTACTTTTATTATGAAACTAAAATTATAGTGCAACACAGTAATATAAATATGTATTTTCAAACGAAGCAGTGGTTGGCACAACATTCTTATCTTGTTTTTTAAAAGGTATTACATAATACATAATTCTTGTGTCACTTGTGTCAAATATTCAAACAACGCACCCAAATAACACCTACACCCAGGACAACTGTTGCGTATCATATAATTAGTTTTTCCCGTGTGGGAATCGAACCCACGATCTCAGCAGTAAGGATCACTAACCACTAGACAGTGCTGCTCTCACATTGCAACATCTACTTTTATCATTCAAGCGATCTTCCCCTCAATTGGAAACATAGCTAACTAACTCCTTGTGCTGCACACAGCAATATGCCTACATATGTAGCTATGAAGTAAACATCTCATTATCTTATTTAAATTGTGATAATAATGATAATGATAATCATACAGATAGTGACCAACGTGAACCACGGACCACTGTTTTAATAATTTTAATAATTTATTATTAATTTAGAACTATTCTAAATGTTTTGTTGTGTAGATGATAAGTGATGTACATTTGTGGTACTTTTACAGTAAAGGTAGCTTTTGTAAATGCTAACCTAGATTTCAGTAAGTAAGTGTATATTTGTATTAATCTAAATATTGTATAGTAACGACAATGAATCCTTAAAATGAGTTGATAGTAGAATACAGATAGTTTTTTAAACGTCTCAAGCGTCGAGTCCAAATAATTTATTCATAATAAATAAAAATTATAACAATATATAGGTTTGGAGGAGTAAGTATTTCTTGTAGCTTTAAACGGAACTTATACTTATCTCTGGAATTTTGAAACAGATTTAAATGATATTTCCTGTGTTTGACAGAGCATTTATTGATGAACAATGTATACTGTATAACATTACGCTGCTACTTTTGACAGCCGAACAGTGACCATAAACGCGAGTGAAACGGCGGAGAACTGCTATTAATTTGTAAAATAGAGGGCTTCGGCATAATAAATAATAAAATTAACAGATTTCCCACTTGGACGATCGCTCCAAGCCTGTTACAAGGTTACAAAATAAAAAAAAAACAACATAATGCTTCTCCGATAATCTTAATATCAAAGTGTACGAATAAGCCACTTTTACAATGCCATCTTTTGGCAGATCATGTTATAATACTATAATACATTTGTTAGATCATAGTGGGTGGCGTGTAACAGGAGTGTTATTGTTCTTAGCTTATACAGGACAAGTATAGCCTGTATATTATTTCCTGCTAGCTTTTCCCCTGCCGATGCCTCAGAGGCCTAGTGCATGTTGATTTTGTTAATCTCTCGAAACAGTCCCTTCTATTTCACTACTTTTTTCATCTCATTCATATCTGACTGGCAGTTACAAAGAATACAGCGTTTATACAAACAAACAAGACATCTCTTAAACTTTGTGAAATGTATTAATTAATTTACAAAATTGCATCACGCATAAATTTTTATCAACATGTATTAAGGCTTTTATGAAGCTCAAGGTGCAACTTTATCGCAACATTTTATATCATTTTATCATTGCCTTGATATTGTATACAGTAATATTAAGGTTTTTTAATGTACCTAAACACATACATACACTCACGCCGGTACCCCGTCTGTTGGCAGAGGTGATTAAAACGCCCAGATACCGCTAACAATATTTTTTTAAACCAACGGCAAACGGATACTGTATTAATTCTATAGATAATAGATAGTCCAATCGCATTTTACGAAACCCATGAGAAGAGATGGGATGTATAAACCTTATTATACTTCATCGAAACTCCACGGTAAGTCTAATTTAGGTAGTAATAAATAATATTTGGCATTAGGCCGAGTTAATGTACTCTTGGTCTACCTAACGTGGTTCACATAATTATTACACGACACTCGAAACTGTCAGATTCCGAAGTTTTTTCAAGTACATACATGCTTGATCCATCATCAGATCAATTTCAATATGCGAAAACCTGTATCGACATTTAAACTACACATACATACACATGTACCAAAATTTGGTTGTGATACGACAGTTAGAAATAGGTTAACATTGATTTAAAAGATTTGTTTTTATCGTAAGTTATAAGTGAAGCTTTTAAAAGGATGTTGACTATAATATTTATATTATTTTATTAAGTTATATCACAAATTTCTTCTTCTCTTGTTGTCTTGCGTTTGCTCGTACTGACTGCGTTCACCGCGCGTCGTTGGCACGTTCACAAAACGTGGTGTGCAAAGGTTCTAACTGCTAATAAGTAATTATATCTACGTGGTTTTAGTTAGTGATTTTGTAACTAGATTAATATGTTTTTATTCTTTGTTTCAGATACAATGCTGAATGACAGATTCTATGTAGTTTAGTAGTTATTTTGTCGTAAACGGAAAGATGAATTAAAAAATGTGTGTATTTGTGTAAAAGCAATAACTACTTTGTGATATAAGTGTTCTAGTCAGTGTTATATTAATAAACAATGGATAATCAACAACAACAAACAGAAGACAGAATGGCAAATAACTCGGTAAGGATTTTAGTATTAAGTTTGTAGTATTTAGTTTTTAGTATTTGGTTTTTAGTATTTAGTTTGTAGTATTCAGTTTGTAGTATTTAGTTTTTAGTATTTAGTTTGTTGTATTTAGTTTGTAGTTTTCAGTTTGTAGTATTCTTATTACACACATAGGCATAGGCAGAGGGTTAACTACTACTAATATTTGTCGATTACAATTTAGTCCCATTTACGTAATAGAGCAAGCCTATTGCCGTCATCTAGGCACTTTTGGGAATAAGATGAAAAATTGGTGTAAATTGACAGAAAGGGAGGATACAAAAGGAAGGGAAGGGACAATGCTTATACAGATGGAATGGGGAGTATCAGTACCTACTGATGTAGGTCCGGGTCCTATAACTCGAACTGGCTGGTGCCGGGAAGTCGGGAACCCTCTAACCGTAATAAGTTTATATTATGGGTACAATACTTTTATTGTAATACATACATATCATACAAAGAAAAAACTAAAAAAATGCAATTTTTGCACTGCTCTTGAATCGAATCTGCTCTGACATTACGGTTGATTGCTCTTACGCATCGCAACATAGCAAAGCAAGTTGTCATAATTTGTTTCAAATAAGAAGATAGCTGTCAAACCGCTATATTAATTCACAATAGCTCAGTTACAGCTATCAAAATTAAATTATGAGCGTGTTACTTATACAGTTTTTACGATAAGAAAAACTAATTTAATACTATTTTGTTATAAAACACGATATATAATTATATATTCAAAATTTTAATCGTAGTTTTACCTTTTTGGCGCCACTATTTATAGTTTAATTTTTAAACCTTTTTTTTTCATAATGGGATATTATTTTGAAGGAATAATACCAGTTGATTATTCTACGTCATCATTTTAAAATAATTAAGCAAAAAATGCCTATTGCCATAAAATATCCCTTAATAAGTACCATCACATAGTACATTTTTATACTAATACGTGCTACGTAAATTATATTCATCATTGTCATCATCATCGAGACCGGTCTTGAGCAATTCGCCTCCATAAATTACGGGTTTATTTAATTTTAAATATCAAACATAACATTTTCCTGAGGTAATTATAAGATTTGTTGTTTCCACTTAAAACTTCTTTGGTAGCATTTCTCCCTTTTTTAGTCCACTGCATCAACTCTTTTTGGACTGGGGATCATACTGGCGATTCCAGGTTTTGTTTCGGTCACTATGTGGTTACAAATTTTGTTGAAATCACTCTGAAGCAACTCCAAAAAAATCCTAACAACTCGCCAGTCGTCGCTGTTTGTCGAGCGATGTGAGCATTTGCGATACCCAACGCGCACTAATTATTTTCACTTCTTTTTCTTCTTCTTCGTTCACTATCGTCGTCTTCAAAGCTTCCGAGCCCATTTTATTACGATCGTATCAAGAACGAAATCCTGAAGAACCGATTACATTTCTTCAAAAATTTCTTTAGGCGATTTTAATTTTTTCACAAAGAATTTAATTACTGAGCGGTGCTCGCAACTACGAGAATTTTTAGTTTCCGTTAATGTGGTGTAGTTGCTGGTTCCAGGAATGAAGTGTGAATACTAAAAATTTGTCAGGCAAGTAGTGTTATAAGTTTAGAGATGATGAGTCATCGCTAAGTACCTTGGGCCGCGAACTTGTTAGCCGCCCCTCGTATGTTTTAATGTTAGAGGGCTCGGACTTACAGCACAAGCCAATTCGAGTTATAGGTATGCGACTCTGAATTGCTTGAGCTATTGCTTATACTCCCCAATCCATCTGTATAAGATATAACCCTTTCCTTCAATCCTCCCTGTCTTTTCAATAGGCTCACAATTTTCCCATTTAATCCTAAAGCGCCCGATTCACGGCAATAGGCTTGGTTATTATGAAAATCGGACTAAATTGTAATCGGCAAGATATGGGGGTAAATTACACCTGTGCCTACTCCTTCATCGATATAGGCGTTAGTGTTTGTATGTTTCTTATGGTTTATGATGTATTTATGACACGTATCCTCATTAACTGCACGGTCACGAACTTAACTACTTAACATAACAAATTACTTATAATAGCTATATGATATGAAGGCAGACACATGTTTTCACACGTCGAGGGCACATGATAATAAAAAGTTAATAATCAGACTTCAAAAACGTAGACAACCGACTTCAATGCGTCTATCATAAAATTTAAGACTAATATGGTTTTCTCATGGATGCCATTGTCACAACTGGACCAAACTCTCATCAAACTACCTTTGAAGTACATCGAAATTGGTTCCCACGATATTGAGTTATTCGTCCTTTTGTCGCGCACATGCTTAATGCAAATTTAAGACTTATATGGTTTTCAAAGGATGTCATTGTCAGAACAAAACATTTTGCTGAGGTAATTATAAGATTTGTTGTTTCCACTTAAAACTTATTTGGGAGCCTTTTTCCCTTTTTAGTCCACTGCATCAACTCTTGTGTGGACTGGGGATCATACTGGCGAATCCAGGTTTTGTTTCGGTCACTATGTGGTTACGAATTTTGTTAAAATCCCTCTGAAGAACTCTAAAAAAATCCTAACCACTCGTCAGTCGTCGCTGTTTGTCGAGCGGTGTGAGCATTTGCGATACCCAACGCGCACTAATTATTTTCACTTCTTTTTCGTCTTCTTCGTTCACTATCGTCGTCTTCAAAGCTTCCGAGCCCATTTTTCAAGTATCCATCGTATCAAGAACGAAATCCTGAAGAACCGATTTCATTTCTTCAAAAATATCTTTTGCGCTACTATGGAATCCGGGGCACCTCTCTGGATCATCTTACTTCATATTTAAGTAATAGGATTCAGAGAGTTGATGTGAACGGTAAAAGATCTCCCGGATCTGTAGTCAGAATGGGGGTTCCCCAAGGCTCTATTCTAGGTCCTTTTTTCTAATTTATATTAATGACCTGCCGTACCTCATAAAGGATAAACATGATATAGTGTTGTTTGCAGATGACACTTCACTTGTATTTAAACTCAAACGTCAGCAGGTGGTTATTGATGATGTAAATAGTGCCCTTTCAACAGTAGTTAACTGGTTTAATATCAATAATCTTCTCCTTAACGAGAAAAAAAACAAAATGTATAAAGTTTACATTGCCTAATGTAACACAGGTGAACACTAGTGTGTCAATAAAGGGCGAAGTGTTAAAACCCGAAGATTCCACAGTGTTCTTAGGCTTAACTTTGGATGCAAAGCTTCAGTGGAGCCCCCATATAGATAAACTGTCCAAAAAGCTTAGTTCTGCAGCGTATGCCGTTAGAAAAATTCGTGGTTTAACTGATTTAGAGACAGTCCGTTTAGTATACTTTAGCTATTTTCATAGTGTAATGTCGTACGGTATTCTGTTGTGGGGAAATGCCACTGATATTCAATCTATTTTTGTTTTACAAAAAAGAGCTATACGTGCAATTTATAAATTAAGTCCCAGACACTCCCTCAGAGATAAATTTAAAGAGATTAATATTATGACTGTGCCCTCTCAGTATATCTATGAAAATCTCATGTACGCACATAAAAATATTAATCTGTTTAAAAAATACAGTGATATCCATAGTGTAAATACTAGGAACAAAAACAAATTTGTTGTTCCTCCAAAAAAAAAAAAAAAAAACCAGGCTCAAGAAAATAGGTGGTTCGTTTAGATGCCAAAGTATACATTTCTATAATAAGCTTCCTAGCCAAATACAAGAACTAAGCAATAATAAATTTAAATCATTTATCAAAAAAAAACTAAGTCAGAATGCTTTTTACACAATTAAAGATTACATTGAGGATAAAAAGGCTTGGGAATGAGCTGCTTCATTTATGTACATGAGCCTTTGTTTTTCGTTTATACTTTTTGCTTTTTTTTTATACACATTGACATTTTATATTTTACTTTTTGACATGAATACTTACTTTGTTAAGTATTATATTGTTTTTTTTTTATTGTTTTAATCTTTGTACTTTTTGACATGAATACTTTTTTAAATATAATATACATATATATTATATTTTTTTAATTTAAAAATTAAATTATTATGAATGTGAGGAATATGTAGGTTATTAATTTTTTCTTTCTTTTCTTTTCTCCATTTTTCCAGTAACTTTGTTTTTTAACGATGTCGGACTGTTTGAGTACTTTTGCGGCCTACCCAAGTGTCCTTGCTTTGGTACTGTTCGTCGGTTCGTTGAGCTCCTTAAAGTTCTAAGTTGAGTTACACGATAACTGACAAATGCTAAGACTGTTTGGACGGGTCCACTCAAATGTGCGTGGTGCTTTCTTCAAAAGCTCATCTCAGACGTTAGCGTGCATGGTTCTCATATGTTTTTGACCAGTACATCTGTATGGACTTTAAAACAGACTTTGACCTCTGAGTTTGTTTCGGTGTTTCTTCTAAGGGTAGTCAGCTAGGAAACACCGGCGTCATCTAGCATAAACTGACAGAGAAAATATATTGACGTGTAAAAGTGTTGTTAAAAAAAAAAAACTGGACCAAATTAATATGGGACCACACGGGAAGCACCAGGTTTCAAATAAAATAAAAAAATCGTTGCAATCGGTTCACGCAGTCGAAGTCGAAGTCGAGTCGAAGTCGAATTGAGAACCTCCTCATTTTTGAACTCGGTTGAAAATAAATTAAACAGAAGAAAGGATTAAAGAAGAGCTGATGGTCTTGTAACGGTTATTTTTTTGTTATGGTATGATAAGTGATTAGCCTTGATTGAGCCTAGCCTTAGTTAAGCCGTGTTTACACCGGCACAATGAGTGTAGTCATGTTTTGTTCATCGAGAGCCGAGCAATAGATTTCGTGGATGGGAGGGAAAGAATGTGATGATTTCGAGTTGATAGTTATTACCAAGCAAATTTCATTGAAACTGTATAGTATGGCGGAGGGTCAGTGATGGTATGGAATGACAAATGTTTGAGAGATCACTTCACAATGATATGTGACAGAAATCTTAGAACCGCATGTTATGCCTTTTGCCCCATTCATAGGCGAAAATTTCATTTTCATGCATGATAGCATGCTCCCATACTTCGCACAAATTGAGTGACTGCCTTAATGAGGTAGGTATCACTTAAATTAATTGTTATGAGGCGGATAGAACATGTCTTGGAGTTATGTAGAAGAAGCGTTCTACAAAGAAATCCAGTTACTTATAATGTCGAAGAGCTGAAATTGGCGTTGGTGCAGAAAAAAGCAAGAAAATATTCACAACATCATTACAGGCTTCAAGTAATTAGAGCCCGAGGCGGCGTATGTTTAAAACTTAAACAGTTTTAACTTTCATAAAAAAAAAAAAAAAAAATCCATGTTTTGTAATTTTGGTTTCTTGCTTCAAAAATAAATGTTGTATTAGTTACATGCAGCATTGAGTGCAACCGATATATAATAATTAAAAAATATATAGAACATAGACCTGTTTCAAAAATCTACCTTTTTTTACGTTCTCCTAATTTTGCCGGTGTGATGTGAGTTTATGTGGATCACACAAATTTTTGTCCGGTGTGGGAATCGAACCCATGACGTCAGCGGTCAGGATTGCTAAACACTTAGCCATCAGGCCAGTCCCATGTAAATAAATATTAATCTACGATTCTAAAAAGTTTATGAAAACATGAAATTGTTGTATGCTAATGTGTGGTTTGTTGTTTAGTATTGACATTGAAATATTGTTTATTTAATATTAAAATAACAAAACAAAGAAAGTCATTGTTTGACGTGAGAATATTATCTAAAGCAAGACCAACACGATTATGTCATTACCATTTTGCATCTCAGTGACAAAAGAAGTTGATTGCGGGAAAAGTAAGTGAATATTAATAATAATACATTTTTGCAGTGTGTATCGTTCTGTTACTAAGAAATGTAATGAAAAAGCTGTGAGCTGTGTGTTAAAGATCGAGTTTATTTTATAAAATGGAAAACTAGCTTTAGACATACGCCATACGACAGTACACGGGGAATTTAGAATAAATTATTGTGGTAAAATGTAGTCTCTATTTTAAGATAAACCTGCAGCAAACTGCATTCAATCCCATGCAGTAATTTTAGCGTGATGCGTGTGCAATAGATTTGACAGATTTGACAGATTTGACAGATTTGACAGACAAAACTCTAAAAACTGTTGTATTGTGGCTTCTGTTGCCCTACTTAAGACCCTTCATATTAGTTTTTCTTTAATATATGTACAGACATGTTACAATTTCATTCGATTCTTACACATTATATAGGAAACGATATCCTGAAACGGAATTATTGCCATGTTATATAGCCTGCATATTGAGGTAGTATGAAACTATTAGTCCAAACAGCAAACATAAGTAAATATTAATGAATGTACTACACGAAAATTTCATAAGTGGTACTAAATGATTGTTTACTTAAATATTTTTTTTTTGCTAACGTGTGTATTTCTTGGATGTTTGGACTAGTATCGGTCTCGACAGGAGACCTTCTCAAGGAGTAAGTCGTCCAGCCGGACATCCGGTACCGTCGCAGCATCCCCGAAATACACACGTGAATAAAACCAAATAAATATGTATGTAACTCACGAAAGTTTTTATTCTAAATTATTATTGGCAAAAAGTGGTCGGTTGAGATACCTCTGCGTTCCCCTTAGGGAATATAGTCGTTAGTGTATGTACGTATGTAATTTCTATAAAAAAAAAACAGAAAAAGGGCAAGTCTGAGTTTCGTCAGCAGAGATTAGCATGTAGATAGTCTGTTCCTATTGCAATCGAAAGATGAGGACAATTACCTCTTTCATTATGTCTGCAACGGCGACGATATCTGTATATACCTATTTTCTGTAGCATTGATGTGTAATAACACGGTTTAAAGGACAGAAAAAGGAAGGTTGTATGAACTTACACATAAAGAAAACCGACTTTAAAGAAGTTTGGTTACCCCTTGACTCGCATAAAGGGCATTGTCTGTTTATCCGCCGCGATTGAAACCGACTAAAATTCGTCGGTTTTAATCAATCAAGCCTCGATTCCATTGATGAACGAAAGATAGAAATCAGATACAGAATATACCTACACATGTATACTTAGTCTGGCCATAAATACTGTTACAATTTAAGAAACCATAATGTTACATTCGAATTTGGAATCTGTTATTCTTATACATGAATATTCTCTTTTCTCATTTTCAAGGCAATCGGAGTTCTTTTTTTGTGATATTAGAATGATAGGATGGATAGGAGTAGGATGATAAATAGAACCGAATTGCCGTAATAGCATTACACAAAGTATGTATGGAGCCAAATGCTATTTTAGACACTCCATCCGCTTGGTATTAGTCGAATGTCTGTGAACCGGAACCGGGCCGAATAGGTAAAATTAAACCTCCTCTGTTTGTAACAGAAAAATATCTGGCCGTCCACGTAGTATTCGTATGAAAAAGGCGATCAAAGCAGTGAAGGAAAGATTTTGAAGAAATCCTGACAGAAACCAAAAGATGTTACTAGTACGGGCGATGAACTATGAGAGAACTATGTCGTGTATTTTTAAGGATGACTTAGAACTTGAATCCTATAAGAGACGCACTGGTCAATATTTAACTGATCAAAACTCTACTGACAAATCTCTATAGAAGTCAGCCAATTATTCAGAGTACAACGTGGGCATTATCCGACATCAGTGATGGTTTGGCGGGATATTAGCTATCAAGGAAGTCAAAACATCTTCACATCTGTTTCAAGATACGATTCTTGAGAAGTGAGCCTCTTAACAACACCATGTTCCATAACCAAGATTGGTCCTTTCAGCAAGAGAGCACCGGGTCATACAGCTCGATCCACAAAAGCGTGGTTGGGAACGAACGTTTTTGAAGACTTTAATATGCTGATTTATGATAATTATGGTTACTTTTATAGAGTATAGCATGCTCTAAACGCCATGATGATTTAGAGTCCCTAAAACAATTCATAAGACTGGCAGTTAATATTTTTCCCACAACCGGCTTCAGCGTTTAAAGGACTGTATTAGAGTCAATGGAGACAATAATAAATGTTTTATGTAATGAAAAAAAAAATATTTTTCATTATAGCAATATTTATGGCAAGACTATGTGTACCTACGAAAAGATCAGTATTATGTGTAAGATTAAGGCTGGCTATTAACGGATGTGGATGACTTCTTGTTTTGTTTAAAGGTTGTTTTAATCGAGACTTTTTAGCTGTTACAAAAAAAACAGCTCACCCGTATGATGATTATCAGCTTTTTTTCTAATATGGGAGGGATTTCTAAGTACATTTAGATTTTTATATATAGTTATTATTTCTGTACAGACTCCAGGGCAAGGTGAAGTTGAAATGGGTGATGTCCAAAAAACCGAGAAAAACGGACAGGTATTTTATTGTTTTCATTTTATTATATTGCTAGTCGTTCGTTTATGATCACGGCTCCACTACTAATTGTAAACATCACGCTACAAGTTTTAGAGCCTATATTATTCCTCAATAAGTATATTTTACGAATCCGACTTGAAGTTTCAGAGATTAGTCCTAAGTAATAAGTGAGGTAACTGGCGTAGGCGTTTGTCATCCAACTCACACGATGTTAAGTGACGGTGAAGACTAAGGTGTGGAATGAACCACCTGCGGCTATTTTTCGAGAGAACTACAATCCTGGATCCTTCAAATGAAGAGTGAAAAAAATCTCTTGGATAGGCGTGTACCACCTTGGTCTTCACCGTCACTTAACATCAAGTGAGTTGGAAGACAAACGCCTACGCCAATTACCATTTAAAAAAAAAGAAAAAGAGGCAGTGATAATCATGGCGTTCCCACTGCAGAATTTCATGAAATACGAACATTTCCTTGAATAGCCGCATCGTGATGTTATCAATTCTATGATCAGGCCATTACATAGATTCTGGAGTGGAGTAACGATTTGGCAAGATGACTGGCAGAAGCGGAATGCGAGAAGCCGAAAATAGATCGAAGTGGCGTGTACTGGTAGAGGCCTATGTCCAGCAGTAAACTGGATTAGGCTGATGGTGATGATGAACCCCCTCGGACCGTTATCCGTGTCGGAATCGGACCGACTTAAACCAACACGGTGTGCCATACTGCGCTTAAAATAAGAGGACTCCGGGAACAGCTTTACTAAGACATCCGGACCCCTCCTAGCGCCTGTATGTTAGAACTAAGACAAGGTCACAAACGCCATAAAACACACGGTCTATCGCATCGTTTAGAACATAGTTATATTTTTACTATTAAGGCGTTAATTGCTAAACCAATTATTGTGATATTGTACGTACACGTTATTGCCGAGCACTGCAGTACTATTTTATTACTATACTAGTCAGTAACTAAAAATAATAAAACAGAAGTTTTTTTTTGTTTGTTTAATCGAGCTAATCTCTGGAATTACTAATCGATCAATTATTTTTGTTTAGCGGAGTTGTGAGCATAAACGCACTGAAAACTGCGGCTTGTATATTATAATTAGGTCTTGTAAAACTATAATAATTACTTAAATTGCAGTAAATCATGATAAAGTAAAAATTTGTGAGGTTTTCGGAGCCCCAAGTCCCCCTCTCCTTTCTCCTCACCTTGTCCCCCTTCCCTTTTCCCATATCCTCACCCCCCTCTCTTCTTTCCCTCCCCACATACCTTCATCCCTTACCAACCTCAAAGGTGGGCATCGCACTTACGACTCTCGAGTTGCAGGTGTCAGTGGACGGCGGTTCTTATTTACCTCGTCGTAAGTGAAAAGTTTACTAAGTGGATAAGGGGACAGACGAACAGCCACCCGTCTGTTCGTCTGTCCCCTTATATTATATAAAAAGAAAAAACCTTACTAGAAAACTTTACTCGCGTAGTCACTTCAACTTTCCCGTTTTTACCATTCTATTGCTTCCATTCCAATTCATGCAATACATACAATGCTATAAAATAAAATACAATACATACATACAGAAACAAAAAAAAACAATTGGTTTGAGAAAACCCTTTTTCGTTTTTGAAGTTTTAAAATCAAGTTAATGTTGAAATATAAATGTTAATACAGTTTCTAAATGTTTCTAGATAAGCCACGAAATTCTGGATTACAAGCCCTCTGGTTGGCTGGAGTCGACATTGACAAAGGTGGGCAGTTCCACCGACAGCTTCATCAAGAGGAACAGCTCCGCTATGCAGACTATCACGTTATTTGTGCTCAATGGAGTGGTGATAGGATACTTCTTTGGATGTCTGTATTATTATTTAAGCTATGGTAAGTACCTGAGTATTGAAAACCTATTCTAAACATCATAAACTTATACCAACTTACGTTAACTATACAGGAACTTAACGCCTCTGCCTACCCCATCCGGAATATGTGCGTGGCTGTATGGGTATTACTTACATTAGCCTAGTCTCTGATTAAGTAGCTTAAACATTATTCTGACTTTGTTGTGAAAAGTTTATTATCAAGTAGAGTACTAAAGATTTCTGCTCTAATCAGAGGCGTCTGATAGTGGTCGTCTATTAGCTTCCAAATTATATAACTACTATTTACACGCTTCACAATTAAATTTAAATAAATAAGATTGATTAAAGAAGTATTTGTAATATAAATAAACCCGCGGTACAAAAATTCTCTTAGTAGTTATTTTTACCTGACTGCGTGAAGGATGGTTCTTGTGTTTTTATGATCTTTATTATATATAAATATATATATGTCATATTTCTTTGTACCTCCTTGCATAGCGGGACT
The DNA here is from genome assembly GCA_947561695.1 of Tyria jacobaeae. Lineage (NCBI taxonomy): Eukaryota > Metazoa > Arthropoda > Insecta > Lepidoptera > Erebidae > Tyria > Tyria jacobaeae. The sequence goes on from OX387234.1 coordinate 6,942,314, forward strand.
AGCATTTCTAGATAACGTCAGAAAATAAAGAGAGGAACTTAAAAATACAGTAGTTTTATATTTTTGACAATTTTAGTTCTTTAGTTTAGTTAGAGAGCCGCCGGCCAGTTCAAGTTATAGCATGAGACCCTGACTTTCTTAAACTATTGCTCATACTCACCAATAAATCTGTATTAACAATATCTATATAATATATGTATATCCATATATTAAAATTAATCAAAATCAGTTTAGCCGTTTAGCCGTGATAAGGTTAAAACCAGATAGATAAATGGCGTAACTTTAGCATTTTTAATATTAGTATAGATTTAAACTAATTAAGAGTACAATAATGTTTTACAGTAAATAAGCCGCTGGAGCTCTGCCACGGCTTCGGGAGTTTAATAACGTTTCTCAGTATAATATACTTCTTTGTTATATACTTCATGGTGGTGAAAAAACACATCGGCAACTGGTTTGAGAAAACTGTTTGGTCGAGGGTTGAAGCCGTCTGTGAAAATCTGTGGAGTTCTTTGTAAGTACTTATTTTAATACTAGCTTAGCATTTAACAATATCCCGCTTTATAAAAAATATACGGGCAGTCTTTGGGGACTGCCGATAGAAGTCAAAACTAAGTAACTTGTGAATTTTTATCGTCGAGTTACTAGATCAGGTATGGCCAACCAAGCGCACGCGACAAAATATTTTGGGCACGCCAGCACTGAGCAGTAAGCTACTCGCAAGCAGAGAGCGACATTAAATATCGGTATCTTGTCATTTCAATTAATTGAACATAAAACTTCAAGATCTAAATAAAACCATCATCTTTATGCTTTTGCCTCTAAATTAAAAGTTTATAGTAAATATATTATATTGTTACGAAAACCTACAAGTATTTTCAGAACTTAGAGCTTACAGCTTAGAGCTTAAATCACCAAGGGTTTAGGTATACATAAGAAGCCAGATGGTGAAAGTCATTAAAGAATTTAATTAAGTGTTTCATTCACGAATTCAAAAATGTTAAGGAATGCTTTATCAATTCAGGGATTTGTAAACAACATTCAAATTATGTCGTATCCTAACTGTGACTGTGATCTTGAAGTTTGTAGCATTTAATTTTTTTTTTGTTGGTTATTTCATTAATTAAGCCAAAGTTCTTATTAATACATATTTTAATAAGGGCACGTGAACCTGTATAGGTTTGACATTCTTGTATTAGATTATACACAGTATACATAGCTCATGGGAAGCGTGAAAATGACGCGAGTTTCACGCTTTTTGTTCACTCAAAAGTACACATATATACCCAGTATACATATAGCTGATGAAAAGAATTTGGTGAAGATGACGCGAGTTTCATGATTTTGTTCAACCAAAAAGTGCTCAACGCGCCTAAAGAAGTTTTCACACCCAGGAATCAGATTTTTTATACTGTGGTAGCAATTAAACTACCATGAGCTTACACAGAAATTTTGTATGCTTACATGCGACTCACGACATTTGATATCCACCTTAAAACTATACGGTTACAGCAATCGCGGGTTATTTGCTGTTGGTTATTAAAGAGTTACGTTGTCTATCTCCTTAGATCTTCATCAGATCCTAATATATAATCTTTAAAAATCTTCTTCAAAATTATATTTTAAATTTTTGTATATATGTATGTAGGGTGTTTCTATATAGCGCCCAAGAGCCTAGACGGCTCATTAGATTGATATCTATTATATCATTAGAGGTGCCATTTCAGTTGTTTCATCAAAATTATGGGACTGGGATTTGTGTAGACGTTATCTCAAAAAGTATACATTTCAAAAATAAATATAATTATATTCAATAAATTATCTGTTATTGGTCGGTAGCTGAGCCTTGTAAATGATCAAGAAATATAAAAGATTTTTAGAACTCCGGCTTCTTGGTACTACAAGTATCTAAAAACAAACATAATAAGTGTAATGAAACTAATGGACTGCATGAAAAAAAAAACAACCTGAATTAGTGTTAATAAAATTGAACTCCGTTGTAATCACTAACACACAACAACCAGTGATCACAATTACAGACAAAAAAGAAACAATTAATATCTAAGATGGCCGACAATGAAAACTCTTAATTACTTATGACAACAGAGACTTTTGATTATTGATTCGTTACTTTTGGTATCTTAATGCGAGGCCGCTTTACACTGAAATTAATTGAAATTTTGAAATTAATTGCAGCGTATGTTTTTTCTGCGAAGTATGGTCATCAAACCTTCTTGGGATTTTAGCAAAGGCAGCTTTACACACAGCGTAGAATAAAAATAAATGATTTTTTTTATCGAGTTACGTCGCTCGTTTCAATTGTCACCAGTATAATGCTCTTTTAATTAATTCTCGTACCGTAGGTGTTTCATTTTTAACTTACTAAATTAATATAATAAACCAATATTAATTTATAATTTATACACGTTTAGACGTAAAGAACGATTATTTGGCATTTGATGACATTTTATGGCACATTATTTATTTCTTAAGTTATATACATATACATAAAAAAAAAAACAAATTCGTAGTAAACAAAATAGTTCTCGAATTGTTACCGCTCATTTTAGTCGGATAGTGCAGCGCCATTTATGTACGCGGGATGTAATTAAGATCATAGCTAACCTAAAGAAGATTAATCCTCGAAGATGCACATGATGGTACGCGCCTATTCACTCTACCATTTAAAGTTCAAGGGTTATAGTTTTTTAGGACTCGCACTTCCCGGCAAGAACTAGTTCGAACTTGCTTGAGCTATTGCTTATAGTTTAAAGTCCATCTGTATAAGCAAAATCTTTTTCCTTCTCTGTCTAGACTCCCTTTCCTCTTTATATACCTCTAATTTTCCATTTAATTCCTAAAAGACATCTATTCAGCAAAATATGTAATATTAATTACACCTCTGAACGTTCGGGGACCAGATGTAAGTGTATTTATGTATGACACCTTGGCGTTGCGTAGAGATGTAGCTTCACTCTGCATCCTCTATCGCTTGTATCATGGGGATGTTCAGAGGAATTGTTCGGACTTATACCGGCTGCTGGTTTCCGCCATCGTCCTACGCGACAAAATATCGATCCCCATCACCTGGACGATTGGCACTTCACCACTGTGCGCTTCTCCAGAAGCTTTTTGCCTCGCACAACCAGCTTATGGAACAAATTGTCGCCTGCCGTATTTCCGAACCGATACGACCTTCAAACCTTCAAGAAGAGAGCGTACCTCTACCTAAAAGGCCGGCAACGCACTTGTGACTCTTGAGTTGCGGGTGTCCATGGGCGGCGGTAGTCACTTACCATCAGGTGACCCGTCTGCTCGTTTGCCCCCTATCGCATAAAAAAAAAAAAAAAATGTATGTCATTTCTAATAATCAATTGATTACTTGCATTTTATACTAAACCTAACAATGAAGTAGGTACCCTTAGTAATGACTGAATTATATTATTAAATTATGACATCGTAGAGGACCTGAACTTCCTGGACTCTGACTTGCTTGAGCTATTACTTATACTCCCATATCCATTAGTATCCGTATCCCTCAGTATACTTCGAATTTTCCATCGCCCTGCCTACTCCTTCAGGGATACAGGCTTGAGTGTATAACTGAATTAATGACATCGTATTAATTTAACACATATATGGATCATTTAGGTTGTTTCGCTGGAGCTTAAGCCTGGGAGTGGTAGCTGCCATCGGCATATACCTGTACTTGGATGCGAGAGATGCTCCCTCTAGGCTCATCTCCATATTAGGACTCTTCATACTGCTGCTGTTGGGTAACAATGCTTTATATTTATTTTATTTTTATGGTATAGGGAGTAAACGAGCATGTGGGTCATCTGATGGTAATTGACTCCAACCGCCGTGGATACCTGCAACTCAAGAGTCGCAAGTACATTGCCGGCACTTGAAAATGCTCCGATAACCATTGATTCACAACCTGTTTTTTGTGAGGCCGTGATATTACGCCGGTCGAGGCCATACGTTCCTAAACATAGCTGTTTTGCTATACATGGTCTAAATAACAAAATCTTGTGAAAAAAAAATGACAGTTTGATACTTCTTATATAAAATGCTTTTTTTTTCTCTCTTCTTTCTACACCTAAACTACCCGTATGTTTTTTTGCATCTTGTCTTTTTCTGTCCATCCTAAGGTTAGCTGGCAGAAATTGCATTTAGCGATAAAGCCGCCATTTGTACATTTCTTTTTTGAATAAATACTGTATATTTTTGTTTCAAGGGTTACAATAAAGTCTATTCTATTCTATTCTGTTATTAACTCCTAATTAAAAAAGAGGTATTATAAGTTTCATATGAAACTATCTGTGTGTTCGTGTTTGTCTGTGATACTCCCAAATGAATAGACCGAATGATGTTCTAATAAAAGCGTTGAATTTTTACAACAGTATGTATATATCCTCAGGTTTTGTTTTCTCTGCGCACCCCGGTCGCGTCAACTGGCGGAGTGTCTCTACAGGTCTACTCATTCAGTTCCTGTTTGGGTTGCTCTTCATCAGGTGGAGTCCTGGCAGGCTAGCATTGCAATGCTTTTCTGATAAGGTACAATGATTTAAATGTTTTTTTTTTTTTATACTATAGGGGGACAGACGAACAGACGGGTCACCTGATGGTAAGTGACACCGCCGTCCATGGACACTCAAGAGTCGCAAGTGCGCTGCCCGCCTTTGAGGGTGATGAGGGATAGGGGATGCAGGGAGCGGAAAGAAGAGAGGAGGGATGAGGAGATGGAAAAAGGACAAAGGAGATGAGGAGAGAGAAAAGGGGGGCGGGGGAATTGGGCCTCCGGAAACCTCACTCAATTCGGGGAAATGCAACGCAAGCGTTACTTCACAACCGGTTTTCTGTGAGGCCGTGGTATCGCACCGGTCGAGCCGGCCCATTCGTGCCTAAGCATGGCTCTACCACTCTACTAAATTTGGAGCCATCTCTATGTGTATCGGCAAACATGCCTGCTAACAATACATACCTATAATAATTATAGAGGAGATTAATTGTAACCATCGTTTATCTTCTTTAAACCACTACAAAAAAATACTAAATGAAATTTCGTTCACGATGAACGAAATTTCATTTAGTATTTTAGTTTTTTTTATAAAAACTGCTCGACCGTTTGAAGTTAATCAACTGTTTTCTAATCTTTGGAGAGATATTCCTTTTTATAAAATAAGAATACTAACACCATCGGATACTTGTTTTTAAAATTTATACGTGTTTATTTTTGTTTATATCATATCCACCACAACTCGAACTATCGTTGAATAAACTTTCCGGTTCACATATGTATGTATGTATGTATGTACCTATACTTAATCTGGCCATAGATACAATTATATTTAAAAAATAGCATAATATTACAATTGTAATCTGTCTTTCTTATATGAATATTTATTGTGCCTCATGTAACAAAACCATAACCAAGAATGGCCCTTTTAGCAAGACTCAGCAGCGGATCATAAATCTCGACGCACCCAAGCGTAGTTGAAAACGAAACTTTCTGATTTCAACAGAGCTGAAGACTGGCTTAAAGCCAATGGAGATCAATTTGAATGAGCTTGATACTTTTTTAATGCTATTATATTAATGTATAAACTAATATACTACATAAACTTTTATTGCAAAAGAAAAAGAAAAGATTTTTCCTTGTAACTTTATTTATGGCAAGGCTAGGTTTAATGGACTCTTGTAGCTTTTATTAGCTATTTCCACATCATTTGAAGTATGCACTTGCACTTCGTAACAAAAATAGATAGTATGAAAATTTTGAAAATTGGCTGCTCGGATGGTGTAGCGGTTTAAGTGGTCACCTCGCCGCTACGCTGCCGCTCCGAGTGTTGTGGGTTCGATCCCCGCACGAGACAACACTTTGTGTAATCCTGAAATTGTTGTTCTGAGTCTGGGTGTTCTTTGTGTCCGTTGTTTCAATGTATTTAAAGCCCCCGCGACACAGGAATTAATCCTAGTGCGAGAGTTGTCTATAAAAAAATCAATAATATTAATAAAATATTTGTTTTAGTGATACTCATACACACACTCACGCTTATATCTCCGAAGGGGCAGGCAGAAGCGTTTCAAATGCTCACTTGCTGCCAATAATAATTTAGTCCGTATTAGGGGTTAGGGCGCAAGCCAATGGTCGTCATCCGGGCATTGTATACTGTCTGTTAGATAACAGTCCGGACCCTTGGTTGCATTTTCCGACATCCAGAGATGACACACTAAGAGATGGGGCCTTATTCTACTCTTACAGGTTCCATTATTTTAGTCAAAGGACTAGGGACAAGATTTTTTCATCCGACTTTTAATTATGATCTCCTCTCCACCAGGTAGCTACGTTCCTGTCTTATGGCGTGGATGGTGCAGCTTTTGCTTTTGGTGAACTCTTAGTGAGAACTGAAGGAGTTTTCGCATTCAGTGTAAGTTAATTTTAGTAGCGTCAAAGAAAAATTAATACTTTGAATGTGTCGTAACCGAGATAGGACAAATGTAGGGAAGTAGGCGACTGGCAGAGGATGGCTGTGGGCTGTCCAAAAAGTCCATGGTATTCGTCCAGCAGTAGACGGCGTCAGATGATGATTTGTCGAAAAAAACATTTGCCCCAAGATATATTGCAGTCAGTGGCTGATGTGAAAGGGGGTGGGAGGGTGCCTATCTTCTCTGCAGGCACACCTTTCCGCGCAAGACCGACGTGTAGTTATATGGATTCCTAAACTCTACATTCAATTTGCGCGTCTACTGTACATATTTCTTAATAATAAAACGAAAAAAAAACCGTGTGATATCGTGGGTAGATGTTGCATCATATTTTGTTTTACAACAATAATCCCTAAACTTCTTTGTAGTTCATAATAGAAACACTAGGTCGCAGTATTATTAATAAAAAAATCTTACGCTTTTTTTGTTTAACGTTACGGACGTTTTTTGCCGGCTAGGAAACCCTTTCGCAACGCCCCATAAGGAACTTCGTTCCAAAATACATATTTTTTAATGATTAAATTATAACTTATCTATAAATAAACACAATGATTTGAAAAAGCGTCCAAAAAGGTATATTACCAAAATGAACAATATACATTCTCACTCTTCTTCCAGACTCTTCCAGTAATCTTCTTCTTTAGTATGTTGGTTGAAGTGCTGTTCTTCTGGGGAGCGCTGCAGTGGTTCTGTTTGAAGCTGGGTATGCTGCTGCGGGCAGCGACAGGCACCACCGTCTGCGAGAGTGTCATTGCTGTTGGAAATGTGTTTTTGGGCATGGTTAGTAACATATGTTATGTAACGGTTACAGTGTGGTTTGCCCATTATTATGTTAGTAGGACCAAATTCTTATTGTTAAAATGTGGGTGTTTAATATACATCTGCGTACCCCTTCGGGGATTACGGCGTTATAATATAGGGGGTCAGACGAACAGACGGATCACCTGATTTTAGGTCAACCGCCATCCATGTACACCTGCAGCTCAAGAGTCGTAAGTACGCTGCCCGCCTTTGAAGGTGATGAGGGATGGGAAGACGCAGGGAGGGCAGTTTGGTCTCCGGAAACCTTACTGATTTCGGGGAAATGCAGCGCAATCATTACTTTACAACCGGTTTTCTGTGAAGCCGAGGTATTACACCGGTCGAGCCGGCCTATTCGTGCCTAAGCATGGCTTTAGTGCTCTCAAAATATTATTATTATAATGCTTATATTATACGGATAGATAAAGGATGTCAGCAATAGCTACAGCATTCTAAAATGATATAACTTTTGTTATTTACTTAGATCATATTCATATTAAAAACATGTAAGTAGAAGATGAGATAGATAAAAGATAAAATAATATGATACTATTGCTAATAGACATATTGCGCCCTGTTGCAGACCGAGTCTATATTGTTGGTGAAGCCATACCTCTCCTTGCTGACGCAATCCGAGCTATTCGTCATCATGTCTTCAGGATTCGCCACAGTGTCCGGTGAGTCTGACAAAGCAATCATGTCCAAATAGTAATAGCCTTATATAAATACAATGCAGCAAAATCCCAAGTATCATATTATATATCCCTATTATTTTGTATATCTATGGGTGACAGTAGATTTTTTACTAGAAATTGTCTGTACCCCTAATGATCAGTTCAGTAGTTAAATAAGACGTTAAAGCGTAACATTTTTTTTGAATTTATGATACTAGCAGAACAGTACCTTTTTGGTACACAAGCTAATGTTCTCGATTCAAGTCCTATGTGTTACCTTTGACTTACTTTCTCAGGAACTATCCTTGCGGCTTACATTGGTTTTGGTGCAGAACCAGCTCATCTAGTGACTGCTAGTATCATGTCAGCACCCGCTTCCATCTGCTTCGCGAAGCTCATGATGCCGGAGACTAGGAGATCTTTAACTACAGTCGACAATATCCAGCCTGTGGTCAGGTTAGTTATGACAATAATAAAAATAAAAACTTATTTTTGAAATTTACGTCCTCGGTAATAAAGCAGCTGCGAAATCTTATTTAAAGTAAGGAGTGTGTAAGAAGTCACCAAAATTGGCAAAAACCCAAGCAGAATTTCACTGCCTAATGAACTGCAGATGGCAATACTATTTTGGATGAACTACCTTTCAGGTTATCAACAGTTATATTCTCTTAGAAATAGCACTGAGGTCCTGATCCACTACTCCACTCGAAATATATTTGCTATATAAAACTTATTCCCTTTTTCAGTCAAGACCAGTCTGCTCTCTCAGCAGCTACTCGCGGAGCTACCAACGGCATCAGTTTGGTTCTGAATATCATCGCCAATATCGTAGCCTTCGTTGCCTTTATATCCTTCGTGAACGGCTTCCTTGGGTACTGCGGGGGGCTGCTCGGGAATCCGGATATCAACCTGGAGTTTGTTCTAGGGAAGATCTTTATCCCTCTTTGTTGGGTTATGGGTAAGTATTTTTAACTGCAAAAGTTTACAAATTGGTGTTATAAAGGTTGAAGTGTGTAAAAAAATCAAATAAGAAAACAGGTAAGTTTGCGTTACGTTACTTTGGTGCTCCTTGTTGGAGATCATCGTCCAGCAGTGAAAACCGATAGGCTTATGATGATGATGAAGCACATATAACCTAAATTTTGTATCACGTAGATGCACTATTGATCTCCACATTTTTTATACATTGATAAAACAGAGATGTGCAACAAAATTAGGTAATATTTATTTATTTATTATTACCACGCGTGTGCGGGTACCTTGACAAACATACCAGCAACGGTCACGAAGAACACCCAGACTCCGGACAACTATTTGTGGATCACACAATGTATTGTCCCGCGTGGGAGTCGAACTACTTCTGGCTGAGCAGTCAGGGGTACCAACCACTAGCCTCATCGGCAAGTAATAGGGCTGAAGTCCGCTGTTCTCTACCCGACCACCCATAAACTACCTCAGTGGTTTTAAAGCAAACTTTAATACATTCCCCAAAGGTTTATGGATTTATTTATTGTCGTAATATTTTCTCCAGGAGTGCCATGGGAAGAGTGCGAGATGGTTGGCTCTTTGGTAGGCCTGAAGACGGTAGTGAACGAGTTTGTGGCGTACCAGCGCATGGGAGAACTGAAAGCACAGGGCCTGTTATCGGTAATTACAATATCTCCCATCATATACCAGTCACCTAGATAACAAAACTCTACTAGTCATTCGAACATTAAAACTCCATCAAAGGCTTTGGTAAAATCTGTTACCAAAGTATAACTGATAAAATATAACGCTGCAATAACTGGTTGAGAAACAGAGGAAAAAATATTAGTCTTTTATTTATATAATAAGTACATACATTGTAATGTAAATAAAATATTCTCAGATCAAAGTAATGAGACACTTTCTGTATATAAAATAAAATACGCAGGAACTGTAGATTAGCATTCATGCATCACATAAATTTATGTACAAAAACATTAAGAATATCGAGAGATTATAGAAACATTTATAATCTGTGGTCTGCTAAACCAAAACCATGAATACCTCTATAGAACTGCTTATATAAGGTACCTATCTCCTTTAGCCAAGAGCTGAGCTGATCGCGACTTACTCCCTGTGTGGGTTCACAAATCCCAGCTCTGCAGGCATCATGATCGGTGCCATCGCAGCCATGGCTCCGGGCCAGAGAGAAAACTTATCTAGTGTAAGTAGTGCACACTTATAAAACCACTAACTATAATATTTCAGACATCACACAACTGGCTGTCTGATCCCAAACTAAGCAGATCTTGTACTATGTACTCAGACTGCTGAAATATACATTTTCAATACATTGATATTATATATTCATTACACCACGACACGGAACAATCCAAAACGAAACTTAGCAGTCATGATCATGAACCACTACATCAACAAGCCAGTCAACTAATAACAATAAAATAAGAAGATAAGAATAATATTTATTGTACACCAAAGACATATTACTTAAATTTAAATATACAAAGTGATATGCACAATGGGCGGCCTTATCGCTAAGAGCGAACTTTTACAGACTGGAAAAAAATGATAGTGGATTATAGAATGGGTACCTTGATGCAAGATAGAAGTAAATAAGAGGAGAAAAGGCAATTTAGATTCAACGTCAAGATATAAAACTAAGTACCTACTTACCTACAGATATACACATATATATGTATAAATTATACATGCACATATACACATAAGGATTTATTATTTTAAATTCGTTAAAATTCAGCAATAAAAGGAAAAGAGAAAACAGAAAGATAAATAATACTTTTTAACCATTTTTTTAAGTACTGTATGTAGGCAGCGCATTCCATATTGGAGCAGTCTGCACAATAAAGGATTTGTTTATAAAACTTGGTAGAATGCATAGGTACTGCAAGTTCCAGAGTTTCCGACGCCCTCAAAGATCTGGCGTGTGCTTCTATCTAAACTAATAATTTAAACCCTTTCAGATCGCAGTCCGTGCCTTTTTCGCTGGATGCGGAATTTGTTTCATGACAGCCTGCATAGCGGGTAAGGAAATAATATAGAGTGGATGAGTAGTATAGTTAACGGTTTATTTGTGTTTGTTTAGTTGTGTAATTAATTTTCTTTGTCTTGCAATTTCTTCTTTTACGGCTAACTTTTTGTCTACACCTGCTAAACACCCTGAACGCCCTGGTTCTATTTGTTTTTGTAAAAAATATTTTATCATCTTAAATTTTCAAACGGTCGAAAAAAAATTTTTTGATACTATAGGGGGACAGACGAACACACGGGTCACCTGATGGTAAGTGACAACCGCCGTCCATGGACACCTGCAACTCAAGAGTCGTAAGTGCGCTGCCCGCTTTTGAGGGTGATGAGGAATGGGGGATGCTGGGAGGGGAAAGAATAGAGGGGGTAGGAGGAGAGAGGAAAGGGTATAGGGGGAGTTGGGCCCCGAAACTTCACTAATTTCGGGAAAATGCAACGCTTGGCGTTACTTCACAACCGGTTTTCTGTGAGGCCGTGGTATCGCACCGGTCGAGCCGGCCCATTCGTGCCTAAGCATGGCTCTACCTTTGTCAAAATGTTGTTTCTATCTTTGGTTGTTATCTCTTAAACAGTATATATCTTTCTTTCTTTCTTTCTTTCTTTCTATATAATACAGTCATATAGTGCTCGAACAACGGCAATAGGCTAACCTCCTATTACGTAAGTTGGAATAGGACTACATTATATTTGGCAAAAAGTGGAAGTTTGAGCCGCTTCTACCTACCCTTATGGGAATATAGGCGTGGGTGAATGTATGTACCTACGTATTTAACCAGTTGCGTTGTTTGCAAATTTAATTTGTAATGTTCCTGACGTCATCAAGTCTTTTACAGTGATCGATGACCAAACCAAACCATTTAAATAAAAACGGTTTGGTTTGGTCATCAGTAGAGCCATGCTTAGGCACGAATGGGCCGGCTCGACCGCTGCGAAACTACGGTCTCACAGAAACGGTTGTGAAATAACGCTTGTGTTGCATTTCTAACTCGCCAAAGTAGGCCAAACTTAACTCTCCCCCCGCACCTATTTCCTATCTCCTCATCCCCAATCTTCTTTCGCTCAGCGCATCCACCGATCCCTCATCACCCTCAAAAGCGGGTAGCGCACTTACGACTCTTGAGTTGCAGGTGTCCATGGACGGCGGTTGTCACTTACCATCAGGTGACCCGTGTGTTCGTCTGTCCCCCTATAGTATATTAAAAAAACACCTATTAAAATTAAACTATACAGAAGTTCTAGAAATTTAAGCTACTCCTAACTTTATTCCTTATTTATTACAGGTATGCTGATGCCTGACGGCGCCTTTGGATAAGCACCAAATAATATCTAATGTATTAATTTATTGAATTACAGCTGCTATTTTTATACGTTTGTTATAACTATTTATTGTAAATACATACATATATAAAGGTTATCTAAACATATGTTTTAATTTACTTTACTTTCACTTCGTGTTTAAACCCCACGGGTCATCAACTCACCGAGCCGAGGATGGAGTGGTATGTAGGACTCGAACCGACTAAAACCACACGGTGTTCCGACACATATGGGTCTATTGTACCCTAGACCCGAGACATCCTAAAAAGGAAGCCCCCGGAAACGACATTTATTATACTATTCTTATCAACAGAATAAACCGCCAATAATATGTGCCTACCTACCCGCAGAGAATGCAGTGAACCACAGACAAATTTTAATTTTTTAAATTAATTTCTGCACACTGTGGCATAAAATTTTCACACATTAAGTAGATAGTAAACGCGGTAGAGCCATGCTTAGGCCCTAATGGGCCGGCTCGACCGGTGCGATACCACGGCCACACAGAAAACCGGGTGTGAGGCAACACTTGCGTTGCATTTCCCCGAAATTAGTGAGGTTTCCGGAGGTCCAAATCCCCCTCTCTTTCCCCTCCCCGCATACCCTCATCCCTCGTTACCCCCACTTACCACTCTTTAGTTGCAGGTGTCCATGTACGGCGGTTGTCACTTACAATCGAGTGACCCGTCTGTTGGTCTGTCCCCTATAATATATAAAAAAGCCATTATTGTTTTTACTTCTCATAAATTTCAGACAGTTTAGCCTTAGTTAGTGTAGTTTTTCATATCACTTAACATACCGTTGTAAAGTACACATCATGCCCAGTCATTTGACTTGGGATATTTCATACTCTTCTTCGCTCCAAAAATCTTGTAAACGGCTGAACCGATTCCGATCAAATATAATTCAGGAATTTCTTACAAAAGAAAATAATGACACCAATGTTAAATATTATTTAATGGTTAGAGAGTAAAAAGATTTAAATGAAAAAAGAACCAAATGTTAGGTACTCCAAATTAGACACAATATGTGTAAATGCTATAAATAATTTCATAGTTGTTACGTGATGTCGGGGGTACAGATGTATTATATATACAGATTGTATACTTATTTTAATGTTATAAATTAGTTACTAATTTAAATTAAATTAAATTACTATTGTAATTAACATTTAATACAAAGAAAGTAGTTTTTTAATTATTTTATCTATTTTGTGATACTCTTGACTTAGTAAAGTGATATTCGGTTTGGAAATTATGACCATGTGAGTCAATTTCTTATATTTCACTAATATAATATAAGCAAATTAAAATAAAAACTAAATCAAATAAGGATATAAAAATATTTTATACCACTTCCACCAAATAGTGTTTCACCAAAACGTAGTTAGTAGTAGTTATAATATATAAGCGTCATAAATATGATATCTTATATATAAAATTCTCGTGTCACAATGTTAGTTACCATACTCCTCCGAAACGGCTGGTCCGATTTTTATGAAATTTCGTTTGCATATCAGGTAAGTCTGAGAACCAGCCAACATCATTTTTTATCTCCAATTTCTTTTTCTTTTTGGACAAAATGTTTGTTTCGCGGGAACATTACTAATGCGTACATAGTCGCGGGCAACAGCTAGTAACGTATAAAAATGCAACTGGTAGTTGATCCATTTTAAATATACTAATAAATAATCGATGAATACAAGTGTATATTACTTCTGTCTCGTAAATTAATAATTTAATGTGATTTTTATTTTGTACTATTGAAATGTATCATTGTATAAATAGCGCTTTAAATATAATGGTATTCAAAGCACAAGCCTGTTTATCTTCTTGATTGTATTAACATTTGAAAAAAAACCTTTCGCTCTTATTAACAGCTTACTCTCAAGTTATTAGAAACACAGTCGAATCAGTATACTTTGAAGCCAGCTATATATTATGATCAACAATACGTTTTTAGTTTATAAAAACGACAATACTTCTTGCGGAAACCAGTAGCAGACTGATAAGCGATAAACAATCTGGTAAAAAAGCGTACACCTAGCCACTTACTCAATTAGATATTTATATTTCAATATAACTAGCTGGTTCCCTATAAAAATTATGTCCCGTACTAGATAAAAAGTATGTCCCATGTAGTCCTATATCCTTTCCCAAGGCCCTGTTTCTTTCCATACCAAATTTCTTACCGATTGGCCCAGCGGAACAGCCGTGAAAGCTTAACAGCCAAAAAGACAGAGTTATTAGATGATAATGGAGACATAGTCACAACAATGTATTTAATAAGGCACATTACCTTGTGTACCCGACGTTTCGATCAATCTGCACTGATCGTGTAATTCGATTGAATTCGTAAATGTACCTATAGCCTACTGTTACATAGCCTAGCCTACATTCCAAATTCTTAAATGTACCTATAGCCTACTGTCACATAGCCTAGCCTACATTCCAAATTCTTAAATGTACCTATAGCCTACTGTCACATAGCCTAGCCTACATTCCAAATTCTTAAATGTACCTATAGCCTACTGTCACATAGCCTAGCCTACATTCCAAATTCGTAAATGTACCTATAGCCTACTGTCACATAGCCTAGCCTACATTCCAAATTCTTAAATGTACCTATAGCCTACTGTCACATAGCCTAGCCTACATTCCAAATTCGTAAATGTACCTATAGCCTACTGTCACATAGCCTAGCCTACATTCCAAATTCTTAAATGTACCTATAGCCTACTGTCACATAGCCTAGCCTACATTCCAAATTCTTAAATGTACCTATAGCCTACTGTCACATAGCCTAGCCTACATTCCAAATTCGTAAATGTACCTATAGCCTACTGTCACATAGCCTAGCCTACATTCCAAATTCGTAAATGTACCTATAGCCTACTGTCACATAGCCTAGCCTACATTCCAAATTCTTAAATGTACCTATAGCCTACTGTCACATAGCCTAGCCTACATTCCAAATTCTTAAATGTACCTATAGCCTACTGTCACATAGCCTAGCCTACATTCCAAATTCGTAAATGTACCTATAGCCTACTGTCACATAGCCTAGCCTACATTCCAAATTCGTAAATGTACCTATAGCCTACTGTCACATAGCCTAGCCTACATTCCAAATTCTTAAATGTACCTATAGCCTACTGTCACATAGCCTAGCCTACATTCCAAATTCGTAAATGTACCTATAGCCTACTGTCACATAGCCTAGCCTACATTCCAAATTCGTAAATGTACCTATAGCCTACTGTCACATAGCCTAGCCTACATTCCAAATTCGTAAATGTACCTATAGCCTACTGTTTTTATTTTTGTTCGTAAAATGATGTTGGCTAAGTGCGGGTAGTTGTCGACTCACTCTTCACGGTACATCGTTTACGTAAAAATGTGAATCATAAAATAGTTTACAAAATGCCATAGATATCTGCAATAACGTGTTATTTTGGATGTGCAACTGAAGGTAATATAATAATTTTCAGACATAAAATAGAATAGATCTTGTATTTTGTGACTTAGATACATATATATACATACATAATAAATAGTTCATTTGTCTTATTTAATATAAATCATTATCCTACTCTTGAATGAATCACTAAGAAAGTCTACAAAACAGTTTAATGCTGACATATAGTTACCGCTAGTCAATAAAATTTCAAATGTTAACATATATAACACTAGCGGACTCGACAGACGTTATCCTGAAGTTGCAGTAAGCCATCCAGGGCGCCACGAAAACGCATACAAAAAAATCATTCAAATCGGTCCAACCGTTTAGGAGAAGTTCAGTGACATACACACGTACAGTAAAATTATATGTATAAAGAAGATAATATCTGTAACTGATCACATATGACAAATGTTAGTGCTAGTAAAAAAAAAATATTCGGTAGGCACATATGAATGGTTTTCAAGTTATTGTATCTTTTCCAATGGTCCTTTTCATCAATTTCCGATATCAGAGTCCCCTAACAAATGCAAAGAAAAGATGATATTAAAGTAACATTATCTGGTTTTCTTGTGTCGCGGGGGACTTTACAAATATTCAAACTACGGACACAAAGAACACCCGAACCCCGTGCGGGGATCGAATCCACAATACTAGGAGGGACAGCGTGATAGCGAGGTGAGTACTTTAACCGCTACACCATCCGTGCAGTCGATTTACTCTTATTTTGTTTGCGTTATTATATGTGCATTTAATTTACATCGAAATTTATTCTCTAGTGAAGTGGACTAAGTTTTGCAACCTTATTAATAACATGAATCAATTCATTTCTTAAATTTTTATAATTTAATAAATTAAAAAATGTTTTGGTTTCTTTAGGGGATAATGTTATTTCAAACCTTAGGTCATATCATATGAATCAATAATATGTAATGTGGAAAGCCATATATGGGTGCATTTCAAATTAATGCTCCGGAGCTGTCTATCGGTCGCAGTATCTCGTTTCTCAAAACTTATGAGAGTGGCGTATCTACCTCATGTCATATAATCTATGGGTCCACCTGTGACCACGGTTGGTGTTATCTTAGAGTTATATCGCATATGTGGCGCATATGTGGCTTCTATTCTCCGTTATGGTATCGTTATATGGGGCAACTCCGTGGAAATTACTAATTTGTTCAGAGGACAAAAGAAATGCATTCGAGCAATGCTTGGAGCCGATTACACTGATAGTTGTAAGCCTTTATTCACGAAGCATAGAATCCTTCCACTACCATGCTTATACATATTTGAATGTTGTATATTTGTTAAAAGATATCCAGAATTATTTAAAAAATACGGAAATATGGAAAATAGTCGAACTAGACACAAAAACAGACTTATAATGCCTAAAATTAACCTAGAGCTATTCAGAAGGAACTCATATTGTATGGTCATAAAATTGTGTAACCATCTACCAGATACTATGAAAATGTTACCTTTAACACAATTTCGAAGAGAGTTATATAAAGTACTTCAAAAAAATATATATTATACAATTAATGAATACTTGGAAGACAGGTTATCAAAATAATTGAATTTCTAGCCCTAAATATTCACACGAAGATTTGAATATTGATAAAATAACATATTATATAGTAGTGGTAGTTATCTTCTTTTCGGCAGTGAATGGTTCATATGTTATTTGGTGCTGCTAGCGTCTGCTGAGCTGCCTGTAGCTGATTTTTAGTGATGTAATAGTATTGCATAACGTAATAGATTTGCGCGCCACAAGTGGCAGAACATGCTGTGCTAGCCTATTTGTAAAAACATCAACTTATGTATTTTGACCGTGTTCTTGGAAATAAAGATTATTATTATTATATTATCACTTTAATATAATGTTACTTTTGTCCCTTATACGATGTATATAAAACTCATAATTCTGAAACACTGGTCAAAAATAGATTTCTACTGTCAAGAATCATGCTTTTAAGCAGATTCCACATATGAAACTGACAGGACTCTCAAAAAATGTCACTGCAAAACCATGCACCCAACAGACACAAGATATTTAATAAAAAATCAACACTTACACATTGAGAAGCCATTCAGTTATGATACCGTATCGAAATTGCGAAATTCTCGCTAGTGTCTTATTCTTTTTTGTTATCAAAATTTTCTGTAGTTTTGTGACTTGGTACCGAGGGATGTACAAAAAACAGCCAACCCTTAGTAGTATACCTGAAAAGAACGAAAATGAGGAGGAACACATGGCAACAAAATGGGTTCCAAAGAAAAAGCATGATGTCCTCAAAGCAAAATACAAATGCTTAAAAAAATTATTTCAAATTTATGACGCCAGCGTAATTGGCATACTTCCTGAATCCTACGGCACGGAAGGATACCTAGAAGAGGAAATTCAGACAAAAAAACGTAGGAAGAAACGTTCGCATAGGACCAAAACTGATGCGTGTGCTGGAACCACGGAGATTTCGAGTGGAGATGTCACCCAACAGTCAGCAGTGGAGGATTCTGAGAAAGAGTCAATCGCGACTGCTGTGATTAGAGACTTGAAAATCAAGCATCAGTCTTCTTCTTCAACAGCAGTGGAGAATGCTGCAACGCAAGACTCTAGAGAAAATTTCCCGAATGCAACCATTGATCAAGAATGTGAATGTACACAAACGAATGAGCAACCTCATCCGATTCCATACCTCATGTATAACGAGAAACGTAGACTTACGCGGTTTCAGAGTTTTATTCACAGAATCTTTGGCATTCGTCATGAGAGAGGATATAAGAATTATGTTTTGCCCAACGGCCATGTTTACGCTGCAAGTGATAATAATATATCCCATTATAATAGTGAAAAGCGAAGACGTAGAGGTTTACGATTCAGGAGGATGAGGCGACCGAAAAAGATTCAGTCGGAGACTGCGCTTAGGGATATGAAGAGCCCTGTAATATTAACGTACGTCCAATCTATTCAGAGAAGTTGTTTAATGGATACTACACCCCGGCAATGTCCAATTACCGGATGCCTAATGTTGTCTTATGGTAAGTGGTAGATAAGTATGTCACTTTTCAACGGTCAACAATATTAAGAGTATAATAAAAGATTGTTTCCTACTAATTTAAAACTGCAAATACATACGAAAAAGCTTTCATTTCGAATTTACTACTTTTTTTTTTATTGTCAGATCGTGTATTTAGATTGAAACATATCCGGAAACACTTACATAGATTATCTTAAAAATAAGCCGTCTTTCACTTAAGACATTCTCGGGTATGTTTAATTGTTTTGTATGTACTAAGGGATGTATATTTTTCAGGCATAATAAACTATAATGATCACCTGAACCTCTGCCACTTCAAGGACAGAAAATACATTTGCCATTACTGCCACGAAGGCTTCGAAAGGGAGTATGATAAATTCCTTCACGAAAATGAACACATCGGCATAACGAAAATTCCGTCCAAATCCACAACCCCTTCAAGTGTCAGACAGTTCTCTCAACATAAAGCTAGTGACACACAAACCGACTCTAACCTGATGATGAAATGCGATGTGTCTGAAGACAAGTTGAAAAAAATAGTTTCGTTTTTCGAGAAAATAAGCGACCCGGATCAAATTCTGACGGAAATTAAGAAAAGTAGGTTTTCCATGTCTAATTTGCAGACCGAAACGGCCGGCGATGGTTCTGATTCCACATCAGATAAAAGAACGGTTAGCTTAGTGAACCTAAATCGGAAAAACGACAGGTCGAAGTTTTCATCTGGTGAATCCACTGCGACATCGAAGGGCGCAAGCGTTGCGCCAATCTCTTGCCATTTGTGTGGGGAACAATTTGATTATAGGTAAGTCATTCAGGTTCTTATGTACATGAACCTAACTGACATAAATCCTACCTCAAATCAAGTTTAGACAACGTTATGTACGTTAGACTATACCTTAATATTTCTAACTGTTTATGCCTTTTGCAGGCCTACGTTGAAGATTAGACAAAACTATAATTTGAAAAAAAAAAACCGTATGATAAATGCAAATTGTTTTAGGCGAAATCAAAATAAATACCTTGGCAGTCATGCTTAGGCACGAATGGGCCGGCTCTACCGGAGTAAAATCACGGTTTTACAAGAAACCCCTTGTCAAACGATGTTTGTGTATTACTTAGATTTGAGGGTACCGGGGCCCAGACCCTGTCTTGTCACTTACCATCAGATGACCAATCTGCTCGTTTGCCCCCTTTGTCATACAAAAATCAGTCCTTCGGTTAACCTAAGTAACAAGTATGAGGTTCTAAGTATACCTACATAATTAAATTTTTAGAATGTCAAATACGTTCATAACTGAAATACACAAATTTTATTCTGACAATTACAGTTTCTACCACTTGTCAAACATTAATTATTATTTCATTCTCCACAGACGACAACTGAGCTTGCACGTCGACCTAGAACATCGTGTGCACGACAAGTTTTCCAAATTCCATAGTTGCGCTGGCATCTTGAACATCCGGCCCTCCAACCATGTCGATATGATTTCTGAAGATGGCAAAATAAACGTGCAAAGCGTCGATAGATCCCACAGTGGGATAAGGAGAATTAACACCTCATCCACACTCACGCAAGAATCCTTTTCAGAAATTTCTAGGCGAAAATCCGATGAAAGTCTGAGCTACGAGCCTTCAACTAACATAGTGTACTATACGTCAATGGAATCTGTGAAAAAACCTTCAGTCGTAAACAATATTGTCAAAAAAGTAAGGACCGGCATTAATCCTTATAAGTGGGAGCCGGGTACAAAAATTATTCGCGTGTAATCGTGTGTTTGTCAATTAGTGATGTTGTAGTGTCATTTATTTGTAAAGTCCATGTAAAAGTCCCAAGTTTGAGTCTCGTTTTGGTTAACTAAAGCGTTGTTAAGTTTAATTTTGGTCAAGTGAAATTGTTTAAATCATTTAAGTTTTATTTCATAAAGGTGCATGCACAGACTGCGGTCAGGTGCTGCTTTATAAAACAATTTAAAGGTGTATTATTTATTCTTTACGCACCTCCATCGGACCATCCGTGATTGAGTCAATCTTTGAATAAGTAATTTTTGGGGGTAGAATACTTACCTACTGAATGTCTTTTAAAAAATAAAGATATAATGATAAAAGTAAAACGCTTTTTTTAGTATATCTACTTAATACATTAAAAAGAAAATACGATTTTTATCGCCGGGCAAGACCGTTAGCCTCATTTTGAAACGAGCCCGCCTACCAAATCCACCGGCGTTCAAAGCATGGAGAAAAAAAAAAGTACCTGCCTACCTCTGTACTAACTTAGTTTGTAAGTTGTTTTGTTACTAACAAATTGATTATTATTATTTTTTGAATTATGGGACCTAAACTGTCTATAAAAACCGGCCAAAACCTCTCTAAATTGCGACTGAGTTTACATCCGTAATCCGTGATTGAAGTGAAGTGAAACATAAGTTACTACTTATTGAAATAAAAAAATGCTAATTTAAAGAAAGCAGAAAATTCACAAAATTTTCTGCGGAATAAAAGTGTCCACTGGAATCACGATTCAGTACCTACCTAAGTAAAATCAATGAGGTTTTCGGGATCAGTTGTTGGGGTAGCTGACCCAATAAGTTGTTAAAAGTACTTTCCCCTCCGTCTATACCAGCTGGCTGATCAAGGTGAGGATACCTACTTAGCCGGCCAGGCTGCATAAGCCGTCGAAACGTATCTAAGCAGATAATACTAGGAGCAGGGAGAGGTGCCTGCTAGCCGGCCAGAGCCTGGGTAGTCCTTGAATCGTAGCTATTGAAGTGAAACACCAGGGAATCGTTGAAATCGACTTGTATTTCATTAAAAGTATGCCAGTTATATGCACATTTTTAACAATTAGTCGGTTCACCGCACAATACATGGATTAACCAATGAGATTTCTAATGCTATATTTACAATAATCAATGTTTAGGCAACCAATCAGATTACGTTGTCTGTGTGCGTGAGTATAAATTATGCATCGTATAAAAACGCAGTCTCAGAGTGTATCGGATCGCTAGCTTAAGTTCGGGCGCTTTGGTAAGTTGGCAAATTCATATTTATTATTAGAATAAATTAAAAATTTGCACCCGAGCTGTACTAGGTACGCTCGTGCGGGGATAGCCTTCTCCCAGAATAACCGACGTACCGGGCCCACGCCGTAGGGGAGGGGTCACAGACCCCAACCAAACGGTGACTGGTTACCTCCGGTTACGTTTCGGCGCCACCGACGAATCTACAACATGGACCCGAAATCACCATCACCCGTTGGAGGTGGGTCTTCGGACGACGCAGTGCTGCAGGACCAGCGGCGTGGATACCAGGGCGACCTGCGCATCTACAACTCCCTTCGTGAGTAAGGTGAGTTATCGCAGGGACTGCAGCGCTGGGTAGGAGCCTACTTCCGGGTGATGGAAGTTCAGCTCGGCATCCGGAAGAAGGAGGAGGTGACATCGTGTGACCTCCAAATTCTCAAAGCTGTCGAGCTGTCACTACAAGAAACAGACAAACCAACCGAAGTCGAAGCCTCAGGGAAGAGAACCCGGGACGAGGATTCGGACATAGACCTGCCCATTAAGAGGGCAAACATGGAGGAGTCGCCAGACGTATCCACGGAAGGCCTCCCTCCCATAGGCCACTCCACCCTTGACTCGACACCGGAACAGGGGGAAAAGGGCTATCTGCGGGAGGATTCTTCCTCCTCCTACAGGTCCCTTGCCCCCCTGCCCCAACGCCCACGCGTGGTGACTGTACAACCACCCGCGCACAAACCGGCTGGAGAGAAATCTCCCACCCCCACACCTACGCCTCGGACGATGGCAGCCATATTGGCCGCACCACCACCGCCAAAAACGAGCCACCCATCACCTGTGCCCGTTACCACAGCCCCACCACAACCCCCAGCCCGGAGGCAACCAATCCTCGTGGTGGACCGTCTGGATAACTGGACGGCCCACTTCAAGGAATTGGCGAGCGTCATAGGCCATCCGCCAAACGTAAGACCGTTTGGCAAGGGGTTCAAATTTACCCCTAAAGATGACGAGGAATTCCGAGCTATCCAGTCCCATCTCGATAAACTGGGACAAGACCAGGCCCCATATTACGCCATAGCTCCACCACACCAAAGGCCTCTCAAAATGGCCATCCGTGGACTACCAGCCGACACTCCTGCGGAAGAGATCGTCGAAGACTTGGCCGGCAAAGGGGTGCCTGTCAAGTACGCCAAGCACATCCGGGCTCGTACGGGACGACCCGGGTGTATCTTCTTCGCGGAGATGGAGAAGACACCAGCAGCCACCAAAGCTTACAACATTAATGAGATCCTGCTGATGCCTGGCGTGGTGATCGAGGCCTGGAGGGGTAAGAAGGGGCCCTCACAATGCCATCGCTGCCAGGGCTTTCGCCACAGCTCCCTCAACTGCCACAGGCCTCTTGCCTGTGTTCGTTGCGGGGGAGAGCATCCGGCACATGACTGCACTCGACCGAGAGACCAACCTCCAACCTGTGCAAATTGCAAGGGCCCACACCCCGCAAGTAGTGCCTCGTGCCCCGTTTACAAGCGCGAGGCACGAAACAAGAAGGCGGGCCTAACCCCAAAGACTGGTCCACCTAAAATAATTCCACAACCAAACATGGTTAGTGACTCGGCACTAGCCACCCTCATGGCAGAGGCTAACCCAGCACCTCAAGCCAAGTCAAAGAGGAGACGCCGGAAAAAGAAGACCGATCCCGCGAAGCCACCCCTACCTACAACCTCTACAGGTGGGGAGAAGACCGCAGACCCAGAGAGAGACCAACTCGCCGCCCTCCTTATGCTGTTTGCACAGCGAGTAAAGGCCGGCGATGTCAACATCACAGGAATTCTCCAGTCTCTCCCCACCAATGGATAAGCCGTTGAGGGTGGTTCACTGGAACTCGGAGTCCTTGAAAAACAAAATAGGACTCCTACGCGTCTTCTTGACAGAACAGCAGGTCGACGTCATGTTGATAAGCGAGACCCATCTTAAGGCTAGTATCCCGCTAAGGGTCCCGGGATACTTCATCTACCGCCAAGATGAGGTCTCGCCGAGAGGCGAAGCCTACCGTGGACTTGCTGTCCTGGTAAGAAGGACAATTGTGCACCAACCAGTCGAGCCGATAAGACTTGACAACATGCACGCACTAGGTGTCGACATCCAGGTTGGCGGGCGGGAGATACGCCTGTATGCGGCATACCGCGCACCGCACCAATCTTTCAAGGCTGATGAACTACGCAGCCTTCTAAGACACCCAACACCGACCATCATCGCGGGAGACTTAAACGCGAAACACCCAGCCTGGCACAGCCCCAACAGCAACAGAGCAGGACAACTCCTGGTGCAAGATGCTGAAACCCACGGCTACGAAGTCTCTGGCCCCCGGGAGCCAACCAGGATAGACCGCATCGACTCAAGCCGGGACAACATCCTGGACATCATAGTGTACAGGGGCCTGAGGGCACCCCCGACACAGGAGGTTCTCCAAGATCTCCCCTCAGACCATAGACCTGTGCTACTGGTGTTCAGGGAACCCGCGGCGATGGTCAACCCACCAAAACCCCTAGTGCAAAGGAACTGGAGTAAGTACCTGGAAGTACTTTCAGGATACGAGGCTCCAGCCTTACTCCAAACACCACAAGAAGTCGACGCAGCCGCTGAGGAACTGTCCAGAGCTATCCAAGCCGCACTGCGCGCCTCCACAAGCACCCGACCGAACTCCGAGCGACACGACCCGCTGCCTGCCCGGATTCGGAGGCTGCTTTGCGCGAATCGCGTTCATTCGCCGCTTGGTATGCAGTGCGAAAGGATGCGTGCTCCTTTAATGCAGGTTTAGGGCTCCACAGTTCATGGCATGTGTACGCCACAAGGTATTACATTATTATGTACATTAACCATGTACTTTATTGGTAGAGATGTTTTATCTCACGATATCGAGTAGCTCCTGGTTGTGAGCGTTGATACGAACATGAACGTTATAATGTAATAACTGCAAACTAATAATATATATATAATAAGCTCTAACATCCTTTGAATAACAGAATAATAGGGGTTCAAGTATGAAAATGCCTTTAAAAATATTTACTTGTCATCATGTTTCTAGTCTATCTGATCTTTCGAGGTAACAAAAGACGGCATTAGTAATATGTTTATTACATTAAAAACTATTACTATATACTGTGACAGTATATAATTCATTCCCAACAGTTTACAGTCGATTTGTTAGTAGTCACTGATTACCTTCCGCGTGACCAAGACTTTGGACTCATTACACGATTTTTTTTTTGTTACTTGTCACTCATACCTTCCTTGCAACCAAGACTTTGGACACTACAAAAAATATTTTCCAAATATTTTTGGAATTTTCCCTTTATAATCAAGTTATTTTAGCAACAAGGAAGCGACGCCATTTAACATAATTCAAATGACATTCTGCTAAAAGACAAGATTTTCATTCTGCTAAAAGCTTAGAACAAAACAGAAAGATTACTAAGGTAGTACTACTGCTACTACTGGTAGTAAATTTGAATGGCTCAAAATTCAATAGATGATGTACCTTGTGACACACCCGTATTCGTTTTATTTTAAGTACTCTAACAATGATGAGGTTCCCTTTGTAGGCGATTTTATCAAACGTATGAGCCTTCAAACGCCAGCTGTCTGTTCTAGAAACTGTATCCTAATGGAAGATCAGAGGGTGTTCATTGCTTGTTTAGTGCAAAATAGTCTAACCAAAAAAAACTTTAATTTACTAACATTTAACTGATGGATACGGTAAGTTAATAGCTTTCATGTGGGTTACTTCGTCTATTCATTCACTTGGACTTCTCCTTGATTAGGTACTTTCAGTATCGTATTAATTTTCTGTAATGCACGGGTTGGTTTGCTATAATTGAGTGAATGTATGCAAGCGTATATTATAATAGCTTTTTCTAGAATAAGCTCAATAGGTTTATGAAAATCTGAATTTGTTTGCTGACTGCCCAAAGGGAAGGGAATCTGACAGTATGGTGAAAGATTCCATTAAAATCTTATTTATTTATATTTGCGCACTAACACAGTTGTTTATGGTGCGGAGCCAACACATATATACCGTAAGTGCCCGGATGACAATAGGCTTAACCCCTACTACGTAAGGGAGGGGGGGGGGGTTCGGGGACTCAATTGTGCATGGCAAATGTTACGGCTCTGTCTACCCCTTGCATGTAAGCATGAGTGTATGTGTGTATTCTTAACAAAACGAACATTTTTCCACCTCTAATCGGTCCTCCATGCCGGGTCTTATCCCTGTGCCCTTGAAACGCCTGCCTAGGCGAAGGAGTCTTAGGGGCTATATAGGGCGTAAATAAGTGACACAATAAATAAAAAACCACACGTTTATTGTAGTTGTTTTTATATAATATTCCTAACACACCCCACGACGATTCCGTGAGATCGCAACTGCAAATAATAAACTTTAGTATGGAAGCCACTTGTACCTCTATGTTATAATGAAAACATAAATATTTTACAACTTAATACTAAATATAACGTAACTTAACTAAAATATAGAAGTTTACCAACGATATTTGTTAACGGTTCAATCGGAACAGCGACATTGACGGTTGATTGAGAGAACCTATATTTTATAACGTCATTATAAGTCTTGCTTGTAACATTGAACTGTTACAGAATCGCGAGCTCATATTGTAGGATTGTTATGTATATACAACAAATAGACGGACTAAAACAAATAATTTAATTATTCACAAAATATTTTTCCTTGTTTCTAAACGCAACATTTCCGGAAAAATCTGAATTTAGAAATGTTTTTGTTTCAAATTGGTTTGGTTCAAATGTTTAATTTTATCATATATAATATTCTTAAATATGAGCACAGCTTTCCTGTATATTTTTTTTTTATTACTCCGAACAACCGTTGATGTCGCTTTATAAGTTTTGTATTTCAAAAGCCGATTCAATGAAAACAGAAACCAACACGGTGGTTAAACCAAAAGTATCCTAATTGCTATCACATCATCATACATTTTTCTGTTTCAGTTGTTTTGTAGCTTAGGCTCTTTTTGGTTTTCTACAGTCGAGACTACTACGTACTAAAAGGAGCTATTGAATCAAATATTAGTCAAAATAAAATTGTTGATCATACGCGATGGTATAAAGAATATTTTTTTTATTCGAGAAGTGAGGGTAGCTGCCAAAAACACATTTTAGTGAATAATGTTCAAACGGTTCACTCTAGTACGTAGAAAACAAAATGAAAATTGCTGCTATCGTTTTAGATTTAACAGACAATAATGGGTTAAATTTAACATTTATTTGTAGCTATAACTATTTATAGCTGGAAAATATTAATTTTATTAATAATGTTGGATAAGCAATATCATAATTATTTCTCTCATTACCTGACCAGAGATCAACAGACAAATTTTAATATAAAAAGTAAATTGTCTGTTAATATAAAAAACGAGAAGTCACACAAAGATATTTTTTAAATTGTATTGACATAATATAACAAAACAGCAGTACTCTGCCACAGACTGCAAAATATTGTTACTGCTAGATTATGCTACCTTGTATTGCCAAAAACAATAATTTGCTTATTATATTCTTAAGTTAATGATTTGGCTATGATTTAAGTCATTATTAAAAAGAAGACGTCATTTTACATATAAGAGATACTACAACATAACGTGTTCAACGAATATCGAAGTTGCAACAGAACATTTTAAAGAACCCAATGACGGGGCACAAAAGCGTCTTGCCACGTCATTGCACCGACGACAATCGACCAACTGATCACTTAGTCGGCCAAGTCATCACTCAGTTTGCTTTCTGTACCCAACACGCTTAGTAAGCGATCTCACAACAACCAAAATTTCTCCCACCGAATCCAAATCCAACTATAGCACCTTGCCACGATATTAACGGTTACACAGAGAATGTATTTAATACTTTAGACAATAATTAAATTGTTGCAAAAATTACTCAGTCCTTGTATAATATACCTTTACACTATTATTTTAAAAAAAATGTAGTAGGTACTAAGTTACCTTTTTGCTCACTCGAAACATGAAGATAACAATTAAACAGACTTTATCCCGTTAATTTATTAAAAAATCTTGATGCTAAACTATTACAAAATCAATACGTCATATGTTTATATGAACATAACTCAATCGCCAAACTGTAAACTAAGTATTTTTTGCAACAAATCTAAATATAAACATTCATAGTGGACACACAATCAGACGATGTTATTAAGATTATCAAGCTATACTGCCACAGATAGCAGCCCACAGCTGGACTTGGCTTCCTGTCACGATGATCTAGGTTACACTTCAACTACGCTGGCTTATCCCGTTGGAAACAGCCTGCATTCACTGTTGACCTGCAACCTTTATAAGCCTATCTGTCCAGCTTGTTGATGGACGTCCTACGCCACGCTTTAATAGTTTTTTTCCGTTTTATAAAAAAAACGCTCAATTAAAGTACAATATTCGTAAAAACATTGTATGTTTGTGTGTCGCCCCCTAATAACCACAACATAATTATATGACAATTTCGATTTTATCAGATATAACTTTTAAATATGTTCATTCTCTAAAAACTTCACAACACCAATTGACGCTATTTTTAATTTAGTGAGAACAAAAATGAATTAAATTGGTTAAACATGTATTTTAAATTGCTTGATTTGAAGTATTCATAAAAAAATACTATATCAATTTTAAATGTATTTCCTACATTCAGAAAACATACTAAAGTAGGGCCCCCATTAAATAGGTCACATTTGACATCTGTCAGTTTCATTGACAAATGAAGTCAAGAGTAAATCGTAAAATTGCGATTTGTCATTATTACAATACATATGTTTTTTTAACTGGTTCTTCTTCGTAACATGGCAATGTTATCTAGTATGAAGATAAGACTGACAGACGTCAAATATGATCTATTGATTTTGTCCTATTTTCATTATTACAATAAATTAAAAACACCGTCAGTTTACACCCATTTAGCCAACTCCATCTATTCTTACTTCTTAAAACACTTCCAAAATAAGTTCTTTTAGATATTTTTTTTCTATTTTATTTATAATAATATATGTGCCAATTACCTGCCCTACGTGCCAGGGTAAAGAATGTCTGCGAAATCCCTGTTTTTGTAAAAATATTTAATATTGTAGCATATAGATTTACAGACTACGGGTAAAATAAAAATTTACTGTTCAACTGTATGGTTGCGTGACTTTGAACAATTATTTGTTGGTCTTTCGAACTATGTTACAAGACATGGTTCTCCGAACTGTAATTTTGGTACATGGTCTTCGCGTTTTATTTTAGCATGTGATGTGATAACGTTTTGGGTGAAGGGCAAGTCATCGGTAGAAATTACGACTCAAAGAGCAATTTTTACATCGGAGAATTAGCCACTTCAGCTTCGCCCATTGTAGATAAGTACCATATAAGGAGACGAAAGGAAGCCAATAAAGGAAATAAATCCCAACCAGCAATAAATCTATACGCTATAATGTTCATCGATTGTAGATATTTGTAGATAAATAACTGCAATATAATTACGATTACATTATAGAAAAAACGAAAACGTATTTACACTTCTATTTATTTGTCGTATGTTTTGTGTGAATTTTCATGGCGATTATAATCGTAATCGATTGTAACAAACGAATAATTTGTAACAATGTTCAATCAAAATACAAAAATATTGAAATCGTAAAGAAATGGACGCATATATCTTTTTTGAAAGATGGGAATCGAATGTGCTATTCCCACAAAGCATACAAGTTTATTAACACACAGCTGTTTCTGAAGAATAAAAATATCTATGTATACAAAATGTTTTAAAATTTAAAACAATTATAAAAAAACGGTTATAAATGCATACAGCAATGGCTAGAACAAACTTAGATTTGTTTATAAAAATGAGTACAATATAATTGTTCGTCAGATACAGGATGTTTTATGTCGTGTCATTCACTGATCTATTTTATAATTTTAAACAGAAAAGGTTGTAAATAGAAAAATAGCAATTTATCTAACACGAAATAAATATCAATAATCAATTGAATTATTACACGTCATATCTTGAAATTTGATTCCATCAAAAATAATAAGTATAAAACTTTTCTGTAACGATCAGTCACGTACACAAAAACGAACCAATTTACATTATACATCACATAACTGAATGTACACGAAATAACTCACCTGTATATAAATCAAATGTATATAAGTTCTACACAAAAGTTATTCAATATAGAGGCGTGAATAACTAGGGAAACCTCTGTCCAGCAGTCTGACCATAGATTAACAAAAAAACATTCAAATAAAATTGGCCATTTCCATGGATAAACACACCTCTTTCCATAGACTAGTTAACACGTGTGCCGTGCAAAAAGTAGAAAAAGCTATTTTTTTAATGACGAAGGAGTATCTTTTAAAGCCAATACATTGTTTTGAAAGAACTATTGGGAATCATTAATAATACAAATTATTGATGGGTGTATTTATTAAATTTAGCTGACGCTTGCGTAGAGCGGTTTTAAATTTCTATGTCAACATGTATAAGATAAAAGCAAATATATTCTTTATATGGATAAAAAGCAAAAATAAAAACACGAAACTCGAATCTGAACTATTTCTATTCTATTTTCAAATTTTAAAGACCACTCCCGCATAAGAATTTTTCCTCTGTCGCGAGGGGCTTTATTACAAACATAGAAATATGTAAAACGGAATCATTAATATTAATTTAAATTATACACTGAATTATTAAATAATGTCAAAAAAAAATAATGCAAACAGCAACAGGCTTTATGAATAAATATGCTGACGTTTAGACTTCCATAAAGTAAAAAAAATTATTATTTATTCGAGCCCCTTTTCGCTGAATTATTTACGCAATTGCCAAGAGATTGCTGCTTATAAAATCTCCGATTACCAAATTTGGCAGGAGAAATAACATATTTTATCTCTTTAATACCTATTGATGAAAAATGTAATTAATATATATGTTTAATTTAACAAAAGATAATTTGAGAAAACTTAGGTTTGACATATCTAACTATTACGTCAACATACAATAATTTTGTTTAGTTTTTAAGATTAATAACTATCAGTATATTGACGATAAAATAAATCCAAAGCAATAAATACTGGCTCTAAAATCACCCCTTCATAATATGTAGTTTTAAACAATGAGAATATAGATACTCTTTGCACAGTTAAAAAGTCTAATTTATTAAAACATTTTTATAAGTAATTGTTTATTATCAAATATTGCAAGCGAGGGTACAACGGTATTTATATACTACATCAAACGAAATCTTAAAAATATTTGTAAATATAAATAGTTTAGTAATAGTTTATTTAATCATTGAAATGAGGTTTTAATTATTTACCGGCATTATTCGTAGTCGCCATCTCAGTATTTCATATGGCTAAACTTTATTAAACATTGAAAGATTCGAATTTAAATTTGCAATTCATTTTCCGATTCATTGAGATGTTGTTCCTTAGTTTGACTAAAACTCAATGACGACATGAACGACTTGAATTTTTGTCGAATCCGCTTTAATATAGGGATTCTTTATAAGCATATATTTTTTTAAGTTAAACCTACATTTACGCTTACGAAGTTGTTGGCAAAGGCTAGTATTTATAATAAAGACAAATTCATTTATTTTCTGACAAATTAATTTATGTTATATGTTTAAATTTACGAATTGCTTTTATTTTTATATGTAGTTAATGGCCTCGAAAACAATGATACGGCATAAGCTTATTTTGTTTTGTCTTCTGTTTTCAAATTGCTTTTTTTATATGAAATTTGACAGCCCGGAATTAAACATACGGCCTAAGCTTTATTTTGTTTAGTTTTCGAATTGCAATGTGACGTTAATAAACGGTCAAAATGATGACGCCACAATATAGTATCAAAACTAACCATCGTTGTTAGTGTACAAATATCGGGTACCCTCATATAATAACACTAAGACTCAAAATGGAGGTATTTATTTGTTTTGAGCTAAACTCTTTGCATTCATTCGTATGCGATTGTGTCTGAGTATAACATATTAAATCCACCGGATGTGCCTGGAAATTAAAGAAAATCTTAATACACCTTTCACCTTATTTCCTATCTACCGTTTCTTGCTCGTAAATAAAATAATTTTATTTTTGTCACTCTTTAATTATTAAAGAGTAACATTTAAAATGGGGAAAGAGAGGTGAGAATTGAATGGAGGGAATATGAGGAAAAAAATGTAACAGACAGTTAAGAGAAAAAGACTGAAAACGAGAAGATGAAGGGATAACACATAAAGAACAAGTAAAAATTAAGCGGGAATAGGACACTTTTTTTTTTAGATATGATGTATTAAGATAATAATCTTGAT
The DNA here is from genome assembly GCA_947561695.1 of Tyria jacobaeae. Lineage (NCBI taxonomy): Eukaryota > Metazoa > Arthropoda > Insecta > Lepidoptera > Erebidae > Tyria > Tyria jacobaeae. The sequence goes on from OX387234.1 coordinate 6,974,541, forward strand.
ACTTTTAGGGGATGAGAAACTGAAAATAAACTGTAATGTAATACATATAATAATTATCCATACCGGGTGTCTATGAAATAGAGGAGCATGGCACGTGCGGGGAACCCATCTGTGTCAGCACTCTGTCCAGCCACTGCAGAGGACCATTCAGGTGCAGCTCGATCCAGCATGGAGTCGATGTCACTGTTTGTCGCCTATTTTACAAATAAAGCATACACTGTTATTTCTCAAAACAAGTGGAAAAAAATCTAAATAAAACAGCTGACTGGGGTAAAACAAGGCGCGGTCGCCGAACTAGCGATCACAAAGATACGGTTCCACACGCGCAACCATTAGGTATTACTGCCATCTGTACACGAGACCTTGCAGAAAAACTATTTAATTATTTCTAGGTTGAATATATTAGAATGAAATACAAAGCTTTTTTTATGAGATAGGGGGCAAATGAGCAGACTGGTCACCTGATGACTACCGCCGCACATGCAACACCCGCAACTCAAGAGTCACAAGTACGTTACCGGCCTATTTGTTCCATAGGGTGGTTGTGCAAAGCAAAAAGCTTCTGGAGAAGCGCACAGTGGGGGAGTGCTAATCATCCAGGTGAATTAGGTAAGATTAGGGAAACAGAAAGGATTGTAGATTCAAGCCTTATATCGATATTACTAATGCTCAACAATGCCAGAGTCTGCTGATAAGCCCTAATGCCTACATTGGACGGATGTAACAGCTATTTATAGGCCCTTGTGTCCTTCGACCCGAGCGTCAGACTGCTAACTGTATCTTATTTTGCGTTTACTTTAATTTTATTATCGTTTCATTTAGCTGCAATAACACGATGGAACGTGAATAATGCTAGTGAAACGTTTTAAAATAAAGAAAAAGAAATAACCAACGATATCGTTAGTACTATTGCCTGTTTTTGCGGCCGGGAGTGTATATGGGCACGTTTGATAGCGTTTAAAAAAAGGCTACAAAACATCACGCTGTGAGCCTTAGAAGAGGACCAGTGATCTTGCTTTTTAATAAATAAACTAGTTGTACACCACACTTTCACCTGCGTTTATGTGCCGCTCCTAAGGAGATATATATATATCGTGATTTTGTGCAGTCACTCAATAAACTGACTACCTAATGCAAATTTTTAACTATCAAAAGCAACCATAATTAGTATGTATGAACCTGTACTCGGCGCCCCAGCCCTTGACGAAGCTCATGCGTATGGTGCACATCCGCGTGAGCTGGAACACCGCCTCGAAGCCCTGCGACACCGACTGAGACAACAGCGCCGCGAACTCTTGGTTATTAAAGATTTTTAAATTGCAACCTGCAACAGAATACGTATATTTTGATTAGAAATGTACACATAGTATCAAGCCAATATAGATAGATGTATGACACGCAGTTGTAATGCAGTACATGTATATCAATTAATTCCATCTTCCAACAATGCAAACTACAATTCTGCGCGCCAAACCTAATGTGCAGAAATTAATCATCATTTGCAGATAAATACAGTGACTGATGCCAGCTATCGAAACCGACTTAAGCGAAACGATATTATGCTATAGTACCAGACTTATATAAACATTGAGTAGCTTTCTCATTGGAGAAAATCACTTAATCCTTCTCTGTAAGCTGAATTATAAAAGCTTTTGTAATGTTACGTGAAGTGGCAATCAGATCTAGGATTGCAAGCTGCTTAACCTCATAATGAAATGGTCTCTGTCTGGCTCAAAATTTGTAGTACATTCTTTAATTACACAACTTTTGTGTCCATTCATTCCTCAATATCAATTATTATTAGATATTTTTAAGTCATAACAAGAATTAGAAACAACAAATTGTTATCGCTAGATATAGAATGCGGGCAATCAATCAATTCAATGTGTCTAAATCATGATAAATTTTAACTTAGTCATCATTCAACCGCTAATTATTTTACAACCCTTAATTTATTACCCTAGGAACTTGAATGTTTTCTTTATTTCAAATGCGACTAGCCACTAATAAATAATAATTGAAATCTGTTCTTTACTGAAGACAGTTATCAGAGAAGAATTCGCAATCTATAATCATCCAAGCTTAGCTTTTCAAAGTGGTTTAAGTAGATATTGAAATGCATCGATTAACGAAAGGTTAACTAACCGGGCGGTATCTTACAGACGGTGGCGGGGTGCCAGCCATAGCGCTGGTTGCAGTTGGGGCTCTGCACGAATATCGACGAGTCGCTCAGGCACTCCGCGAACACCTCGCCTGCACACACACAATACATAACAGGTAATTTTAATCATTTTCTCGCGGATGTTCTACAAGGCGACTGAGGAAGAGGAAAACCGTTTTCTATATTCATGTATCTATTATTACTATTATTTAGTGAGCACTTATTAATAAATGTATTTTCTTTTTTCTTTCATAATACTATTTACACTTAAAAAATCTTGCTTTACAAATATAGTTTTCTTTGAATAGCCTTTACAAATACTACACTCACAGGCACAATTAACCGCCCACCTTGTATTTCTTTCAATTTTTGAAAACACATTTGATGGAAGTTATGTTAAAAGCAGCCATTAAGGATAAATGAAATCACAAAAGTCTTTAAACAAAACCGTTTAATAAAAAAAAATGCCAAAAATCGATTTTGCAAAAAAATTGCATGAAAATGTGATGACTTTAATTTTGAAAAAAATCGTCCGCTTTCTTTTTATTTAAATTTTAATAATGAGTATTACTACCTCGGGCCCTGATGACTTCTTATAGTCGGTTTGGCAATCCATCTACGAGGTCTTGAATATCCGACTGAGGGATATTATGCCACTCCTCTATCGCAGCCGTCTTGAGCTCTTGTAAGGTCGCAGGGGCTGATATTCTTGCTCGAATACGTCTTTTTAGGTTGTCCCATATGTGCTCAATTGGGTTAAGATCGGGACTGCGTGACGGCCATGGCAAAACTTGAATCCCGACCTCATCGAGGTATTGAGTGACGGATCTTGCGGTATGGCATCGAGCATTGTCGTGCATTAATTTAAAGTTTTCACCAATAAATGGTGCAAAATGTATGACGTGGTCTTGTAAGACTTCCTCCACGTATCTTTGAGCAGTCACACTGCCTCTATCAAACACCATTAGATCGGTACGAGCCTCGTAAGAGATACCTCCCCAAACCATTATGGATCCTCCCTGATAACCCACGGTTTCGATTATTGCACATGGAGCAAACCGTTCAATTTGGCGCCTATAAACACGCTGACGTCCATCTGGACCCTTAAGCAAGTCTTGCTCTACGATGCTGTGCAAGCAGCTGTGGACCGCGAGCTGGACGAAAAGCTCTCAGATTCCTTTCAGCCTTTCTTCTTCTTATCGTACGTTCACTTAGTGACATTTCTCACCTCAAACAGACGTGTGCGCGCTTCAGTGGCGGTGCAAAAGCGAATTCTTAGCACGTTACTGACAACAAAGCGGTCATCCAGAGCCGAGGTGCACCGATGTCGGCCTTGACCTGGCCTTCTCGTGTATGAACCAGTCTCCCGAAAGCGTCTGATGGCATCCCGCACTGTAGTTCGAGGTACACCAAGCGTACGAGCGATGTGACGTTGGCTATACCCAGCGTCAGCTAAAGTCACTGCCCTAGCAGCACCAGTTGCATCCAGTGGCATTTGTTTCAGTCACAAACAATAATCGTACACTAAAAACTCAAATTAAACAATGTTCGTACACGATAGCAAACAAGAACAAGAAATGTAATCAATGTAACGTTACTGCAACAATGTCAAACAGAGACTAAATTCTAAAAACGCTTCGGCGATACAAGTTTAAGGGTCGAAATAAGGGTTTTTAAGTGTTTAGTTTATTGCTAAAGTACCCACTTAACTAAAAACAAAACAGTAGATAAGCCACAGTTAACATAAACAAACAGGGTGACGAAAAATATAGGTGGGCGGTTAATTGTGCCTGTAAGTGTATATAGAGAGTATTTAAAAACAATAATGTCATAGAGCTGACAAATGGATTCAATAAATGATTTGTGTTGGATAGAGTAGTTATTGAGGCGTAATATATATGTTATACAACATCAAGCTACGACTCATAGGAGCGGAGAAGTTCGCTTAGAATATTTAAAAAAAACACTACTTTCGAATAATATGCCATAAGGTGGGCATGATGGCATATGGAATAATAGCAGTGAAAACGTATTGTATGGCACAAGAAGCTGCCATCTTTAAAAAGAATAAGAGAACACTAAACTAATACGATACAGGATCACCTAAATAGCAGTGTAAATTTTTCAACAGGTCAGGTTGTCAAGTGAGTCAAGACTCCCTCGGCAAAACAATGCAAGTTTTTTTGCCGGTTTTTTGTGAGGCCATGGTATTACTCTGGGTGAGCCAGCTCATGTGTCACAAAAATTATAAACTTATTTAAGAACAAACCATACTGCTTTACTGGTTCGGGCATATCGAAAGGATGAATGAAAGAAGGTTGACAAAAGGTATTTATATGGCAGAGGTAATTGGAGTTGTTGGAAGAGGAAGATCTAGGCGAATGTTCTTGGACCAAGTCCAAGAAAATCTAAGCAAAGGCCAGGTCAAAAATACCTTTAACCGACAAGCCTGTATGCGGAACGGAATGAAAGATGAAGAAGCGAGAAAGGTATGTCAGAATCGTAGCAAATGGAAGGAAGTGGTCTCTGCCTACCCCTATGGTAAAGAAGCGTGATATTATGTATGTATGTATTTAAGAACACATTAAGCTCACCGCCGATATAATACAGTCTGACGCCTTTGCCAATATGACGACGAGTTTGTTCTACGACTTCGTTTCTGTTCACGTTGGACAGGAGACCCAAGCAAAATCTGTAAAAAAAAATTCAAATGAACAAACTATTAAAAATTTGAGAGTACATTGACAGGAAAAGGAAGATGAAAGTGATAGCTTCTTATACAGGTGGATTGGGGCTATAATTCACACTGGCTGCTCTCAGAAGTCTCTAGATAGGTGAGATATGCTGTGTGTGCAGATAGAAGTGCAGGTTGTGCAGGTAATAGTGCATACGGCATTTCTAATATAACGAAGCACAGACAAAACTGGAAGCCTTGACTGTTCAGTGTATCAATAGATGTCTCAAACAAAACTGACTAATTTTAATAAGTTGTAGGTTCAAAAAATAAAATATTAAATGGTAATGCTATGCTTAGGTACGAATAGGCCGGCTTAACCGGTGCGATATCACGTCCTCACAGAAAACCGGATGTAAAGCAATGCTTGCGTTACATTTTACAGAAAGTTAATTAGTGAGGTTTCCGGAGGCCCAAACCCCTTTCCCCTCTTTTGCCTCCCCTCATTAAGCCCATCCTTTTCCATCTCCTCATCCCCCTTCCCCCCTTCCCCCCTTTCCCCGCGCCGCGTCCCGGCGACGGATGGCGGTTGTCATTTACCATCAGGCGACCCATCTGTTCGTCTGTCCCCTATAGTATAAAAAATAAAAATAAAAACGAAGATTGATTAAGATAGGATATGATTTAAAAGATAGATTAACTGTAAGAAAGGTATCTATTGAAAATATGTACATATAAAATACCGTTAAAGATATATTTCAAGAATTGTTTGTAAGGCCATGGTATAACTTCGGTCGAGCCAGCACATAAGTTTCACAGGATATGTTCTTGTTAATACTTAAATAGTTAATAATTATGTATCTTATGTACAAAATTGCAGGTGGAATTAAACCAAACTTTTTAAAGTTTGTTTTCTGGGCTAACGTTCAACCCTCTATAATAATAAAATGCAATTTATAAAGTATGTCGTTTTATATCATTGCCGTTCCGTTGCGAAAAAGAGGTCGATATCTGTAATTGTGTGCGTTTGTCCAGAAGCTTTTTGTGTGAACAAATTGTATTACGTATTTCCGAACCAATACGACCTTAAAACCTTCAAAAAAAGAGCGTACTCCTACCTAAAAGGCCGGCAATGCACTTGTGACTCTTGAATTGCGAGCGTGAAGTACGCACTTACCATCAGGTGACCAGTCTGCTCTTTTGCCCCCTATCGGATAAAAAAACAATTAGAAGCGTACCTCTCGCTGTTGCTTGGGTCAGTGAAGCCGTCGACAGTGATGGAGGGCTGGCTGGCGTGGAAGGTCTCGCCGACGCGCGTGTTGAGCTCGTAGTAGCTGATGCTGCACCAGAAGGCGGGCTCGTGGTACAGCACCGGCGCAGCCTCTGCGCCCAGCGCCAACGGCGACGGCGTCAGACGCGTCAGGTCTGCGGACATCGTGCACGTCAGTTCATCACTGATAGGCAATGGACCATTTATACTAATAGATAGTTTCTTTCGATGAGCTAATCTCTCGCTAATGGGCCATCTCGGCCCGGTGCCATACCAAGGCCTCACAGAAAACCGGTTGCTTACTTTGTATTTCCCTAAAATTCCAACTCTCCTCTTCCTTTTCCCTTCTCCTCCCCCCCACTCCTCTTTCAAATCACCTGATCCCACCACATGCTCTTTCCCCTCCCCGCAACCGTCTTCCTTCATCAACCTCAAAGGCGGGCAGCACACTTACTACTCTTGAGTTGCAGGTTTTCATGGACGGCGGTTGTCACTTACCATCAGGTGTCCCGTCTCTTCGTCTGTTATCCTATATAAATAAAAAAAAATGTTTCTGTATTGGATGGAGTATTCACTGAAGATTAATTAAAGAATTAATTAAAGGTTATTAAACACCACACTGCGGCCCATAGGAGAAGAACATTGATCAAAGGATAGCTAGTTTTCATATAGTGTAGTAAAGATAATTTAGATAATTATCATCTAATTTGTATTCTATTAGTGATGTCTAAGCTTTTCGAATCAAGTTCACAGAGAAGAAGTTCACATTCAAAACAATACTAACACGGATATTTAGCGAGTTGAGGTTGACGATGTATACACGAACTTCCGGTAGGCTTTCAATATCGTGGATCATAAACTACTCCCTAGACAAAATTGCCATCAATGCTATTCGCGGCAACTTACTTACGGTACGCGGTAACTTCTTACACTTTTAATAGAACTAGACCATCGTTATCAATGGCTTTAAAGCATAGTCTACAATCGTCATTTCTAGAGTTCCTCAGGGATCAATTATAGGCCCTATGTTGTTTCCACATCAGATCAATTCTATATTGTTTCGCAAACAAACTACAAACTTAGGTAAAGGTATCTAAATTTAAAACAATAACATAAGCAATAAATAAAATGTCATAAAACATTATTACACTTTTAAATATAATGGTTTTGCAAAGAGTTGATTTCATTCCGTGACTTACGACACAATCGACTCAAAATTATATTCATAACTGTATGTATATCAAAATACATAACCCTCTTTCTAGTGCAGTCGGGTAACAAGTTCTGTTCCCAAAATTAAAAATAAATACTTTTACACTAAGAATTAGTTAATAAAATAATAAGTAAAATTGTCAACAAACTCACTCCTGTTGTCGTTAGGGTCCATGGGGTCGCCGTCCTCGCTGATGTAGCCGGGTGGAGGGGTCTCCACTGTCGATGAACTCCTTATGAATGGAAAACAAAATATATCAAATAAAAGTATTATTTAAGTTAGGAACCTCAGATCATTTTCTCGTTTGGTCACGCAGTCTTTTCGTAGGGCACACCATAATACCCAGTGATAGGACACCATGATTTCAATAAATCAAAGCGAGCGAGCGAGAGCAAGAGCGAGCGTTTACATTGAGGTAACCTCCGCATACAGAAGAAACATATCAGTAACGCATAGGGAAGACAGGCTGAACTTCGTACTAAACGCAACGCAACTTATCTAATTACGTCATCAGATCCTGAATCGTGATAAAGTTATCGCGGTGATTAATCCATATGAATCTTTCAATATCAACCGTTGGGCATCTCCTCGCCTAGTCGGAAGATTTTTCCTTCCCGTTCCTAGCTCCACAATCTTAATGTTAGCAAATGAGACTTACACGTGCACAGTGGTGTTTCCAGGCACCTGCTGGGCGAGCGTGGCCTCCAGGTACATGGCGCTGTGAGCACCCACCACGCCGCCCTGCTGCATCACACTGTACAACAATGCTGGGATTAGTCATATACCTCCACCCTCCTAGAGTTGTAGAAGATTATAGAAAAATCATTTTTAATGGGATGGTAACGTGATTTTATGTGTGTAACCACATATATGAAACATCACCTGAAGATGTTTCTGCTGTAACAGCCATTAAGTCTCGATTTACATATATGTATGTTAAATATGTATGTCCACCAGTAGCAAAAGTAAAACAAGTATTAACAGTGATAGAAGCAGTTCTCATGAAGACAGATGGACAAAAAGACATGGCGTAACTAATCATAATCATTTATTTATTTGTTAAACATAGGTAAATACAATTACTGAAGGTCTTAAATAAATCGATAGTCCACTATGTTTTGCCATTAAGCCATACAAACACAATTCAAATAATGAGCATAGTTACATTGAAATATACATTAAATTGTTATTATTAATTATGTCACATTTATCATTAATTAGGTATTGAATACTATAACTATATATATATATAACTATAATACTATAAGGGCCTTTACATGCTCGTAACTATAAATTTACTTTTCATATATTTGTTCTGCTTGTAAGCATGTATCTTCTTTATAAATACGATTCTACTGTACGTGTGTATGTCACTGAACTCCTCCTAAACGGATGGACCGATTTGAATGATTTTTTTTGTATGCGTTTGGATGGCGCCCTGGATGGTTTAGATTCACTAATCAGCCCGGCAGATGGCACTGCAGTCGGTATCTAGGTTATTTATCTATACTGCAACTTCAGGACAACGTCTGTCGGGTCCGCTAGTATGTATGTATAACAATTAATACAATTTATACCAACTTTTGTGTACTGATTATCACGAAAACATACATATTGCTAAAGGAGTTAAGGAAAGGACACAGCATCTTTCATTGAGATAATTCACTTTATAAACGGACTTTTAAAAAAGTAGACAACTGACCTCAATGCGTCTATCATAAAATTTAAGACTAATATGATTTTCTCATGGATGCCATTCTCAGAACTGGACCAAATTAAAATGGGACCACACGGTAAGCAACAGCTTTCAATATAACAAAACATCATCACAATCGGTTTACCCAATTTAAAGTTCTGAAGTAAAAAAGATACAAAAAAAAATCTGTGAATTGGTTTCTAAGTCGGTTAAAAAAGGTATTGTTTGTGTTGAATAGACAAAATAAGTTTATCGAGAAAGAAGCCGCGTGAATATATTCATTCAGCTAGTAGTAAAAATATTCACGATTCGAATAGCGTAGACCGCTATCTAGCAATTGTTGTTATTGCAATATTGAAATCTATAATATTAAAGGTAGTTGCTTTATGATCATAATACATGACCGATACACTCACGCGTCGGTGTGCTCGTGGTGCACTTGGTGGTGGTCGTGGTGGTCGTGGTGATAGTCCGTGTAGGGGGGAGGCGCCCGCACTTCCCCGTCAGCGCAGCGAGGCACTAAGATCGGCGGCAACGCTGTACAAATACAACACACACTTTACAAAATTGTCAGCATAAAACTCAGGCCTTGCTTCTATAAACTGGCCTATTGGTCCAGCGGTTAGTGATCCTAACTGCTGAGTCAGAGGTATGTATTTAGAAATAAATTACTATGTATATCACCTGTCTGGTTGCCGTGTTTCTCGGTGGAGTGGAATAGGGGCACACCTTCTCTCGACTAAGAGATTAGACTATTATATCTATCAGAGAGCATTAAGCAACAATAGCGATGTATTTCTCTGAAATTAGTGAAGTTTCCAGAGGCCCAACTCCCACTCTCCTCTGTACTCTCCCCTGACCCCCCGCCCCTTTTCGCCTCTCATCCCCCCTTCTCTTTCTCCTCCGATCAAAGGCAGAGTTTCTTGATTTGTAGTAGGCATGCGGTAGTCACTTGCCATCAATCAATTTGGCCATTTACCATAAAACCAACTACTACTTTAATACCCTACTGCTCTGACTAGTGTATAATGCATGACACTCGAGAAATTAAGTTTAAATAACTAATATTAAATTAAAACAACTGATACTTTAAATGTATGCTTTCAGATAAAAGTTAGCATACGTACACATTTGCCCAGTGTACATATAAGGAAAGCAGCTTTCATCCATAAAAAAAATTGTACCCAATGGATGAAAACTAAAAAAAATACGCGAGCGAAACTGTAGGCAAACACTTTTTTTTTTTCAAACAACATATATTTTCTACAACATATATTTATAATGATATGTAAAGCCCATCATATCTTATAATATTACTTTATTATTCTAATTATATTTACCTTATGATTTAATTAGTTATTTTTTTCTTTATGCTATGTAGAGAGTCACTAATGTGACGTACAAGATGACATAACTTTTTCTTGGTTTCAGAGGTAGGTCTAGTCAAAATCATTGTGTAAGGCCTAGGTCTAACATTTTTAAGCGTCAGTTCAAACATTTGTGACTCTCATTCAGCAAAAGCTTATTATCAGACTCTACCAACCTGGCGAGTCAATTTTATTATAATGGTATGGATTAATGCACACTTCGTCTTTCTTTAGCTGGTATGCGTATTCACAGTGGTCTACTGGCTTCAGTTCATGCTGGCTCTGAAATATAAAACAAAATGTTTTTATTTGATTTCAAATTGAAATTAGAATGTTGAATGGTCCAAAATTATAATTGGCAAAATGCTCTACGTTCGGCAATATAGGCGTGAGGGTCCATATGTTTAAACTGTGTGAGTGATGTGACTCCACATATTTATTAAACTTCATTTGAGGAGTATAGCAGATGTGAAATTGAGTGACAGAGAGGAATAGTGTGATAAGGGAGCAGTATAGTGTAATAGAGGATGTAGTGACTAAAATAAAAAAAAAAGTATGGTATACTGGTTTGGTCATATCGAAAGGATGAATGAAAGAAGATTGACAAAAGGTATTTATATGGCAGAGGTTGTCAAATGGAGTTGTCGGAAGAGGAAAACCTAGGCGAATGTTCTTGAACCAAGTTCAAGACAATCTAAGCAAAGGCCAGGCCAAGGTACCTTTAACCGACAAGCCTGTATGCAGAACGGAATGAAAGTTGAAGCAGTGAGAAAGGTATGTCAGAATCGTAGCAAATGGAAGGAAGTGGTCTCTGCCTACCCCTATGGAAAAGAGGCGTGATATTATGTCTGTATGTATGTATGCATCATTGACAATTTGATGATATGTAATAATGCTTGATAATCAAGAGTAAAATTTATAGCACATGTTACATGTAGGCACCAAAATACCTTCATGTAAAGAAACATGAAACAAAGTAAAGAAAACAATTAAAAGCATTTATAAGTGGAAGCACAAGATATAATAACAGAAACACAGTGTTCTGCTCTTCAGAAGCAGTTAGGTTTTAAGCAAATTCAACTGTATTTCTTTAATCATTATAATAATTAAATATACCTGTAGCTGCGGCCAACGCCACAGCCTGCAGTAGACAACATGCGGTAATCCCTTGCGGTATTGACCGTTTAACACATTCTCATTGGGTTTCACTCTGCAATAAAACAAAACACTTAAAAAGAGTAATTACAACAGATTTAATAATGAATTCAGCAGAAACAGCCTGAAGGCCTCTCACAGAAGTCCGAGTCAGTCAGCATCCATCCACACTACAACTTGTTATATTGTGTCTAAGAAAAAAAGTAATTTTATAGACAGTGTTCCTCCATATCCAACACAATTACTTTTTATATAACAACAATTCAATTTCAAAAGTTGGAAAGTGGTAATAGCATTCTTTCATTATCTGCTTGTACACAAATCCCAAAAATTCACATGAGGATTATCATGATTTGAGGGGATTGCAGAGACTTATACAGATAAATAAAGCTTTGTTTGTGACAGAAGAATTCTTAAACCTTATTACTTATTATTCTTTTTATTATATTAAAATATTTGGGTGTAACAATGAATAGGAAGCGGCAGTAGCATGATGGCTGAGGCCTCGGACTTGCAATCAAGTGGTTGCAGGTTCAAACCCCACCCAGTACACTACCGTCGTAAACCCACCCCTAACACAAGCATTTAGCTTAGCTGGGGGGTTAACAAGAATACTAGTAATATGTGACCCATTCCTTGCTAGTTTTCTTTAAAAAAAAAAGGAAATATAAATAATAAAAATAATAAAAGTTTTAATTTATTTTGTAACATTTTGATTTCATGAATATCTATGAGGACATGTTTTTTGTCATGTAAGATCACTAATATTGATTTCTTTCATATAAAAATTTAATAGTAAATACAAGATTTGAGCTATAATCAAAACATAACTATGCAATAACATACTCATGCCTGTATTCCCAAAGGGGTAATTAAAACCCACATTTAGCTAATTATAATTAAGTATAAATACATAATAGGCAACAAGCCTACTGCAATCATCTGGGTACTTTCAGGCACACGAAAGGGAAGATAGAAAGAAAAGGACGGAAATTGCTTATATATAAATTGCTATTGGATTCATAATTACGAGTTTCTGATGTGTGATGAAGCTATTGTTTATAAACAACAATCGAATCCTTTAAATATAAACTTAAACAGATTCTTATTAATCAGTTCAGTTTTACAAACAATAAACTGTAGGCAATGAATAAAATCAAGTGTCACTTTGCAATTCTAAGGGCTATACTGATGCATAATCTGGTATTTGAAACATGGCACTGTTGTTATTGACTTACATAATAGTTGCCAGTATGTTTCTTTAAATCACTTAGATTTTTTTTTTCTACATCCTAATAGCATTGAAATACAATAAACAAAAATTCTTCACACCCGTCTCACTTAAGGATCATTGTTGAGTTCATTATGTTTCTGTATTAAGGTAACTCAATTCAAAAATGTAATAAGAGTTCATATAATATATTAAATACATATTTACTTGGGATAAAAAAAACATAAATTTTGCTTTATGTTATAATACTAAGTTGAAGAAAATATAATTAAAAAAATTTAAATCACTAACTGAATATAATTTAACTGAATATAAAAAATATATATAAACATATATATAAATATTTACTTTTTTATAACCAAGTTTAAATTTGGCGGCAACATTTCCTGGGCGATCATCGTCATGAGGCATTGTTTAGTCAGCCTAAACAATGTTTCGAAAATCTTAGTCTTGTTATAATCTTATTGGAAGTAAAAGCCGATAATTGGAGATTTTCATGTTTCAATATGAAAATTTTAGAATTAAATCACCATGTGAATACGGAGCACGGTAATATTTCTAAACACCGTAATTGTTGCATAAATTAAATTTTAAAACTCATTAACAAGAAAACGGAAATTAAAGTAACGTACCTTCAAGGACGAAAGGATACAAAGATGTCCTACAAAACGGAAACAAATTCACGTAAACAATAAAAAGAGTCTGAACTCTCTCACTACACAATATAAGTAATTATAAAAAAATCGCAAGGTTCAAAACACGTCCGCCATATTGACAAGAGGCTTCGATTTGTTTTGACGGTGTCTTGACCTTTCCGATTTTGCGTCCTGTATACCATTACGAAACTAAAATGCGGTGGTCATTCAACTTTGTCGGTTCAGTTGTATTATACGACTCTTTGATTTTGTCGAGCTATAAGACCTACCGAAATAACCCAACCACAGAAAAAAATGTCGTTCAAACACCATACGAATAGCAGAAATTCAAATACAAACAAAATAAATTTAAAGTAATGTCATACTAGATTCATAAAATTACTAAAGTAACAAAACCTAAGGTATTGAAATTTGGCAACAATATCTGGATGTGTGATTTGCGAACACCTTTGATTAGCTGAACTATTTATGCAATGCAGTTGGGATGACTAAAAGCATTCTTATTTATAAAGAAATAAAGCATAACAACAATGTAAATATGTATTAACCACCGGAAACGTCATACTCCGAAATGATTGTTATCAAAAAAAAAAAATAAATCAATAATGAGCTGACCTGGGAATTGTAACACATTTAGTATGACTATTCTGACTTGAAATTGCTTTTTCTAACTCTTCGAGCGCACCGCTTTTCTTTAATTTCTTAACTAAACTCTTGACTGCCTTCTCGGACCATTTATCCTCAGCCGCAGAAGACCCTTCGGGTCCCTTTTTCCACCCTAGCAGCCGTTTCACTATCGGTGGAGTTAGAGGAAACATGCCTCAACACTTCACCAACTAAATCATTAATGACTGCAATTTAACATTAGAATAGCAAATTACAAATTCGCGCACAAATAATACGTCCCGTATTTAGATAAACTAGCGGCCATATTGCAATGACTGACAGTTTAGTTGTCAATCAACAAATCAAATATCACTATCTCTGTCACTCGCCGTTTAATTTAAATTTATTAAATTTGATCAATATAATATTACATAAATTTTGGTTTTGCACACACTAAAGATGATTGTTAATAATTTTATTATATAAATGGTACCGAATATTCGTTTTGGTAACAATAAATCTTTAATTTCCATAGACAAAGTAAATCCATATCTTGAATTCTACTCGCAATTCAAAATTACATTATTTTTATTGCTTAAAAGTTATAAAAACTTGATTACCATTTGAAATTCTATTCAAACTATGTCAATTGAACTAATGCTTAATAACTTTTAACTTCTATAAATAAATGGTGACATAATCATGTACTTACTTGAAAAAGGCTGTGAAATCGACAACTTTTGGAATGTAGGAATTCTAATAGTGAATACGTATATGTGTGTATCATGGATAAAACATATTTATGAGGACTTGAGAACTTTCAAAACCATGAACAAATGTATATATTTTCTTTGTAATTTGGCGTCATACGTAAACCTGAACGTATTTTTTTATATACATTGCTGAGTACAATTTTTTAACCATCTGTCACGTCAATGTATTAGGAAATTGAAATTGTTGAATGAAAATAATCTCTATTGTTTATGAAAAATTCGAATTGTTTTGTTTTAAAATTTGACAAATCGCGAAAAAACTATTTTTCAATTGTTATTTCTTTAAAGATGTGCCAGTTGCTCAAAGAAAGTGATGATTTTTTGTATTGAGACTGCAGATTTGGTAAGACATTGGTCATATTCAGCTGTAATATTCTATTTCACGTTGATTTTTATGTCCCAAGGATATAAAAATGTTGCCGATATCTTGTTGACACTGGCCGTTTGTATTTGTTTTGGTCGGTGGCCAGTGTCAGTTTTCTATTTTTCTGATAATGTTTTTAAATGGCTAGGCTGGAAATTATTATTAAGAATTTACTTTTTATTACTACTTTGCGAAAACTTTGTTACAGTAGTACATTTTTCATTGAATTATTATCATTTTATCTTGACATTTTTATATTCACTGTTTTTAAACAAATACATTTGTAATGTGTATAGAGATTGAGAATATACTCATATCAGCAACATTCAATTATTATAATTTTATTTATTATTCGATTTTATTAGATTATAGTTCATAGTAAATATTAGAATTATGTAATAATATAACATATTAAAATCAACTTTAACTTAAATTACAACCAATTACTGAAAATATTCCCAATCTTAGGCAATATTACAATTTTTGTTATTTTCTTTTCATACACCTGTTTTTTTTTATAAATATCATTGTGTACTATCATGGTTAAATAAAAATTTGATGAAGTTCTGTTGTTAAAACTATCTTATAGAAAAATTTATGGTAGATAAAATTTAATGACATCAATTTGTTAAATTTTAACTAATCCCAACTATATATATATTATATAAATGTGAATATATATATTTTTATAATATATATTATTATAAATGTGAATGTCTTTAAATTAATTTATTTAAATGTTTGTTACACTTTCTTTCTTAACTACTAAACTGATCATTATTAAATTTTGCATACAAAGTGGATTTTTTTAAAGACAGCACTCATGGTAAGGACTTAGCTGTGTAATTCTGTAAAAAAATAATAATAAGAAATAACATAAGCAATTTTCCCATATCAGAATTCAAGATACAACTCTCTGTACTGTTTCATAATTGAATATGACTGTTTTATCCTCAGAATCATGTAACTTTATTGTTATCTGCAAACTTCTAGGCTTTTGACCTGTCCTAAGTCTTGACATAACCATGAGTGCTCTGCTAAGTAAATAATTAAAATTAAAATAAGTAATTGTCTGGATAAGCAGAGCTCAGCATGCTTAAAGCAATATGGTACATAATTCTGCAGATTGCAGAAGCACTCTCACATTTGCATTAGAATTAGCACCCTATTGATGATCACCATTAAACAGTGTTACTTACATTACAAGAGGTTTATAAGAATGAAATAGGATAGGGTGAGGTAACAAATATTTTTTGTATGTCTGTGAAGTTCCCCCAACAGGAATAATATCTAGTCTTAAAAAAAATGTTGTTTGGTGGTTCTATATATAATATGTATATATTTTCAATTGTATATCTGAGTAGGTTTCTCTATGTCCCCTTACCCCTTACCCTTACTACCTACATAGTACAAGCTCTGTATAGTATGGGGCTAGACCGCTTTTGTAATGTCCCAGATTATTATAATTATTATTTCTTTCTCAGTTATAGATTATGTCAGAGCTGCAGCCTCCAGTGGTTCTTTGTATGGAGAGTGCTACCGGCGAGGATGTAACGCTTAAGATTGAACCGGATGATAATTTCCAGACATTCCTTGATAAAGCTAAGTAAGTTTATATTCTATATTTAAGCTTACGTTTATCTAATATAACTAATAAACATACATAATTCGGGTAATTTGGTGCATTACCAAAGTAGTGCTAGACTACAGTTGTGCTAAAAAACTTTTAAATCATGCCTTTACCCCCAAATGGTAAGCAGAGGCGCAAAACGCCCACATATTGCCAACTTATACTTATACTAAGTCTTATATATATATATATAAGTCCAACTAATACCACAGTCTCAATAATTTAGTCCCACTTGCGACGCTGGTGTAACACTTCTATTCACCTGATTTTGCCTCCGTCTATGTACATGTTACATAGTGCTAGGTTAATAATACTGTCTGCTTATAATTTAAATACATATTTAGATAGAGGTAGCAATACTTAATCCTACTTCTTAGGGGAGGTAAATTACAACAATTCTCAGATACTTTAACAGACTTTTTTATATGCCGTGGAAGCGCCATTCTTAGGTACATAGCACATATGCCTAGGCTGGCTCGACCTAAACTAAACCACGGCCTCATTGAAGGTTACCCAAGGGCTAAATTTTTGGGAGGTAAACTCCAAGGTCGGCAACCTTGATTTTAGGTGGCAGATCTCCATGGGCGGCGGTAGACACTTACCAACACATGACCCAACTGTTCGTCTCTGTCTACCTCTTCGTGGATGCAGCCAGTAATGAACATAAGATCCATACATATACTTATGTTCATGAAGGTAAATGCCATCAAAATTTAAAACAGAGTGCTTTCCATGTTTCAGGTCATTACTAGGTTTTGACATAGACATTAACTCTATTACCAGAAACCAACCAGTATCGCTAACGGACAACATATACCAATTCCTAATTAACACTGAACAGACCATGCAGCCCGAAGGCCTATCACAGACGTTGGATCCAATGTTGAGCACCAATGATGGTGCTGAAGCCAACGATTTGGTATACATACTCGATGATGGCACACAAATAAGAGCCTCTCAAATACATTTTGATAATGATGACCCTCTTATTGATTTAACAGCTGAGAAAATTCCATTTGTCAAATACGCTGACGTAACTGATGATATTGATATAGATAATTTAACAGTTGAAGAAACTAAGAAGATAAACATTGTTGAAAGTCCCGTATCAAGATGGTCAAGTAAAAATTCTAGTCCAAAATGCAGCTTCGTCAATTCTTTACCGTTCAAACTTGTATGTAATAACACATCAGGCTTCGAAGCACAATTTACTAAATATTTAGAAGCTAATACAACTAAAACATACGCCACTTTGAATCCCGTGACTATACGAAATAAGTCTCCAAAAAGCTTGATCAAGGATAATTTTAAAAATTATGATAGTTATCAAAGAAGCGACAGCCTTTCATATACTAGAGAGGACATTCTCAATATGTTTAAAGATTCTCCTATGACGTCACTACCGTATGATCAGGGTTATAGTGAAAGAAGGCATGTGAGAAAAACAGATCCATCAAGACTTGTGCACAAAAGTTGGAATAAACCAATGACTTACGTAGATATTGATGGAGTTTTGATCGGGGAGAGTGAGAGTCAGATATGTTTTATCTGTGGTAAACACGTTGATAATAGTGTGGATAAGCTTTATTTATTTGATAATGAAGATCAAAGGGTGCATAGATGCTCGCCTCAAAAGAAAATGTCCACACAACTCAAAATTATATGCGAGTATTGTTTGAACGAAAACTTCAGGCCATGCCGAATGAAAAGTGCTAACCAATTTTTGAATACGGATGAGTTTTTGGTCATAAGAAATAATCAGCAATATATATTTCAGAAGATAAAAAACTTTAGTTTCACACATTACGGTAAAAAAGATGCAAAAGAAACTAAACACAATAAAGAGGAATTTGTCAAAGTTGAAATTGGTTCTGACGGGGAGATTATCACTAAGCCCATAGACAATGATCTGAGGTCTGATGACGTCATCATAGTGAAGGACGAAAAAAAGGATAGCAGTTCTAGTGATGTAGAAATAATTGAGCCAGAACCAGAGATTGATAGTATCATAGATAATTTAGAGGAAGCTGATGAAGAAGTTAAAGAGTTTTTGGGGAAATATTCTTGTGATACTAATGAAGTCGCTGAATTGAAATGCAGGTAATTTAAATAATATTCATATAATCATGACTCTATTGTCTCTCCTTCACTTTTTAAATCATTATCAGGATGCTATACAAATTAAGAGTACAGAAAAGGAAAGTGTCCTGGGGGATGAAGAGTTATCTTTTTCGAGTGTTGTGTGTATATATCCTTTTTGTTAGGAATAGACATTACAAACAACGGGCATAATGTGCACTTACGACTCCTGAGTTGCAGTCCATGGACACCATGGACGGCAGTTGACACTTACCACCAGGTGACCCATCTCATCAAAAAAACGATGAAACCTCAGACTCTAAACAGCTATTTGTGTCCCGGAACCCGTGTAGGAATATTTTTATCGTGGTAGAGCCATGCTTAGGCACGAATGGGTCGGCTCGACAATACCACTGCCTTACAGAAAACCGCTTCAGTTATATTTCTTTGAAATTAGTGAAGTTTCCGGAGGCCCAACTTTCCCTATTTCCTCTTCAGTTGTTTTCCCTCTCCTCATCTCCCCTCTCTTCTTTCCTCTTCCCGTATCCTCCCATCTCTCACCCACCACAAAGGCGGTCAGCGCACTTATGAATCTTGAGTTGCAGGTGTCCATGAACGGAGGTTGGCTTCAGGGCCGTCTTGACTGCAGCTAATGGATTGACATTCATTCTGTTTTGCAGATTCTGTGAAAAAGTATTCTCCGATGTTGATGATGTGATGGAGCATTGTGAAACACATAAACATGATTTGGAGGACGGTGAAGTTTTCCCGTGCCCTCTTTGTAACTATGGTAAGACAAGAAAGGAGATTATTAATTTGACACATACCTCGTTTTGGTTTTTTTTTTTCAAAGACAACGCCGGCACTAGGAATTATGGCAGAGTTGCCAAGGTCTTTACAAACTTACAACCAACGGGCACATAGAATATTCAGACTCAGGACAAATATTTGGGGTTCACTCACATATTTGTCCAGTGTGGGCATCGAACCCACGAACTTTGACTCGACACGCGTCGGAGTTACTAATGACTGAACCAACAGGTTATCTATTATAGAACTGCAAAATATTCAAAATGTTTGAGTACTTTTAAGATATTTTAAAGGTGTTTGTTTGTTTGTATGTATGTATGTATGTCAATCTTTTCACGGAAATAGTGATCGTGTTATTGTATTTTTATACTATCTAACCAGCGGGCTTATATGAAAGATTCAATGAAAGCAGAGGAAGGGAGGAAGCAAGCCTATTTAAAAACATATATCGGACTTGCGATCAAGTTGTTACGGGTTCAAACCCCACCCACTACACTACCGTCGTGAACCACTAAGCTTAACAAGTATACTTTACTTAAAAAACATATACATATATAAGTAATTTTGGGAAAAAGCAACAGCGTTACTTCACAACCGGTTTTCTGTGAGGCCGTGGATCACCGGTCGAGCCGGCCCTTCGTGCCTAAACATGGCTCCACCACGATATATATATATTTATGTTTCAATAGGTTATGCCAATTTGAAATGGCTAAAGGGCCATTTAAAAGCAGCTCACGAAAGAAATAAAACCACTGAAGATGAGTCGATTAAAGAAGAAAGCAAAGACGGTGAGTTAATATTTTCTTATGTACTAGCGACAATCTCCGGATTGGTTCAATTTGATTTTTTTGGGGGGACGAGGAGATTGGTAAGAGGAGACGCTAAATGTGTAAATAAAAATAAAATAAGTTCTCTTAGTGCGTTATTATTGACCCACTTATGAATGGTACTGCTAGTTGCTTATTTTAATAACCTACTTATTAAAATTTTATTGTCAATTATTGTTTTGTAAATTTATAGTTCTACTTATTATCTAAATAAGTATTATTGTCATTTAAACAGGTAGGTATACTTATATTTTTATAATGAATTATACTGGTTATCCCTCCTGAGTTGGGCCTCCTGAAACCTCACTAATGTCGGGGAAATGGAACGCAAGGATTACTTCACGAGCGGTTTTCTGTGCAGCCGTGGTATCGAGCAGAATTATATTACTATATTAATCCATATAATAATAATAAAAACTCTATCGAATACTTCCAGAGATTTTAGCCAGTTTAAAAAAACCAACACACTTCATATTTATTATGGTATTGTAGATAAAAATACCCTTAAAATTATATTCCTGTCCTAAGGCCTGCCCGTTCTTAAAAGCAATATTCCTGGTACCATCACCTACTGGGATCAATTGTAAATCTAAATTATTCACTTACAACTTCAATAAAACACCCAATAATAATCAAAAAATCGGGCCAGTGATTTAGGTGGAGTTTAGTGACACACACACACAGGCACAAGTACAAAATAATTACTTTTGGATGTAGCTATTCTTTTCGCGCACACATTCCATTGCCAATTTATTTAATAAATAACATTTCCCCGCAGTTTCACCTGCGTTGATCGTCACTGGTCCGCTCCCAAGGGTCGTAGCATGATATCTTATAGCGTTTAATTCATCATCATCACCGTCCATTGCTGGACATATGCCTCTTCCAATGTACGCCACTAAGATCTGCAAATCCAGTTTTTCTTTTAATTATTAGAATGTAAATACTCTACAAAAATATTTTTTAAACTCACTGGTACTGCCAGAGTTAAGCTCGTTTAAACAAACATATAACACACACACACACATATAATATTAGTATAGATTTTAAAAAGATTTTCTTTTTTGTCAGACGCCGATCCAAAGTCTTCAAAAGTAAATTCTCCAATAGCAAAACGGACTCGAAGTTCTAACAGGAAAAGCGATGACGAGAGAAAAGGTGAGTTGTTTTAGTTTCTTTGTGTATAAAGCATCCAGGGCCGTACTTAGGGCACGGGGTCCGGGTCGCAGACTCTGTAGTTATTCTTGGGCAACGTCTAAGGCTCTTCTATACTAAAACACCCTTTTGCTACTGTTTGTATACTTTTTAATAACTTGACACAAAATAGGAAGCTCTGGCATCGTGGCTCCTATACAGATGTATATAAGATTTTTTTTTTTTTTAAGATTTCTTTGTTTGAAAAGTGATTTATTCAATAGTGTTCGTAGCTTTTGTTTAAGAAAATCTGTCCAGTCGGTAAAGAAAACCTTTCAGGGAAATATGCATAGCTCATGTGCTTCATTATGATCTTAGAAAGATTTTGTAGCATATGCCATAGGGGCAAACGAGCAGACGGGTCATCTGATGGTAAGTGATTACCACCTCCCACAGATACCTGCAACTAACAATTTTGTGGGTGCCCCAAGAAGGAGCCAGCCCTAAGCATGGCTCTACAATGTTTCTGTGTTAAATAAATTAAACCTATTGATCTTTTAGATAATGAGAAGTCAGATGACGCAAAGACTGATACAAATGTCGTTCCGGTTAGTTATAAACATTTAATAATCAAGTATTGTATGTATTTATTATTAATGTTATCAGGGCCCTTTATTAACGGGTGAAATGAACTACTGCGTGACAGGTCGCTTCACTCGTTGACATAAGACCCCGTGGGGGCCTAGTTGAATTGAGTCCGATATCCCCGTACTATTCACGTGGAAAAAAATATATTTTTAGTTAGAAGTATATAGCAGTCCCGGTATTTAGTAATTTGCGTTGTACAAAATTAGATCGTATATTTTTTATTTTTGATTATGGTTGTATGTAAGTCCCCTTATATTATGCAGTATGTATATTTTCTGATGTTTCTTGACTGTCATCGTCACTTGATGAATCAGCATCATGGCAAAATCAGTATATAGCATGGCTTTTTGTCATCACCCGTATCTTTTTAGCGTCAGCTATCTTCTGTAATTATTTTGTTTATTTGACTTTTCAAACATATTTCACTCTTCTGGTTGAATCTAATTTAGAAGTTTTTTTTTCAAAGACGTGGTGGTACGGCCCTTACGAGGATGGATTTTATTGCATATTTTTAATTTAACCTTAATCCTGGTCATGTTGATCTTGTTTTAAATAAGTCCAATCTCACTTTGTGTCGGTGGTGACATTGTAAATTAATTTATCCAATAAACTGTAGAAAACACGTCTAATACACAATAGTGAATATTGGTGTAATATAATCACAATAACACTAACTCTGTAATACGATAAGTTTAGCTATATACGTCGTCATTTATTTGCAAATACGAGAAAGAAGTGACAAACAATACGACGTGCGCTTGATCTATTAACTGAAATCTGCTATAGTGTTAGTTCCTCAACACTAACTCTGCTCGTGCGGTAGATTCGCAATCACAGGTGCGAATATTCTCAACATCTATGGTATTTTTGTAAATTAATCAAAGTTTGATCACAGGAAAATTCACTTTTGTGAATTTACAGGCGTTAATATAATTATACATAGGTACATACATATATGTAACCTGCCTTTCCCTGAAGTTTCACCAGCGTGTAAGGTTATTAATCCGCTCGTGTGATCACGTTATTTTATGTGTACCTTTTAAACAACCAAGAAATAGTTGACTTTTAAAAAAGTAGATAACCGCCTTGAAAGCGCCTCTGCCGT
The DNA here is from genome assembly GCA_947561695.1 of Tyria jacobaeae. Classification (NCBI taxonomy): domain Eukaryota; kingdom Metazoa; phylum Arthropoda; class Insecta; order Lepidoptera; family Erebidae; genus Tyria; species Tyria jacobaeae. The sequence continues at coordinate 6,997,940 of OX387234.1, forward strand.
GCAACTTGTAAACTTATTCGTAATTTTCTTGGTATTCCATGATCATTATCCTGATTTAGATACAAGGAGACCACCGTGGAAGGATTCTTTTTCGAATAAAATAAAGTCAATCGGTCGACATTGGCGGAAAAACAGTTTAACATACATAAAAAACAAAAGTATGTATCTTTTAGTCCAACATAGAACCTCCTTCTTTTGAAGTCGGATAAAATCTCTTCTTCAGTTTTGTTGTTTCGGTGAAGTTTTTAATTTAAACTTGAATACGTAAATTAATTTGTTTACATTATGTTTATGTGTGCTTCGTCACAAGACACTAATTATACTCATATACATTTTTATTTTTTTTATACTATAGGGGGACAAACGAACAGACGGGTCACCTGATGGTAAGTGACAACCGGACCAAAGTGGACACCTGCAACTCAAGAGTTGTAAGTGCGCTGATTGGAGAGGAAAGAGGGGAGGGGGAGTTGGGCCTCCGGAGGCCTCACTCATTTCGGGGAACACTTCCGTTCACAACCGGTTTTCTGTGAGGCCGTGGTATCGCACCGGCAGAGCCCGCCAATTCGTGCCTAAGCATGGCTCTACCACCCCAAAATACTGTGTATCTCATGTAAGGGAACTGTTTATTTGTTCTTATGATAAAAAAGTTTCCTTAAACCTAAAATCTCTTCTGCTTTATTATATATATAGATATAGATACTATTAGTCAAAATATAGAAAATATTCGGTTTTGAATATAGTTTAAACTTTATATTTGGTAGATCGAGCATAAGCCACCCATCATAAAAACAGAAGTAAAGCAAGAGGCACTGGACAGTAGTGAGGATGAGATTTGGATAGTGCAGACTGCCGACGTGGAGACCAATCAGGATCTTGAGAAACTACTGGTTGCTAACAATAAGGTATGTATGAATTTTATTGTTTGTGGGTCTTTCCTTCGTTCCTTTGTGTGGTAGTTAACCGTCGTGGAGACCTAACCTCGGTGGAGAGGAATATTGTCACCCCATCTCTTCAAGTGAGTGTCGTACAAGGTGACTAAGGTATCGGACTGTTATCGGACATAGTTTTATGTTATAGTTTTGGTAGAATCTTTGTGTAAAGTAAGAACTTATTACGTTATATTTATTAACAGAGGTAATGGCAAGTCAGGCATCCCCCCGAAAATGCTCGATTAGTTTTGGACCTGACGGGGGACCTTCATCAAGAGGTGAAGCGACCTTTTGCTGTAATGTAGTAGTGGTAGCGTATTAGTACAAATGGTTATAGTGAGAATATCGATGTATCATCAACATATTAGTCAGTAAATAACTACTCTTCTAGAACAGTTTATTTTTTAGCCTACGGACTCAAAACCTTATGGTGTCAGGTGCTGCAATCTGCTTACCCGCAACGTAGCTTCGGGAGAGTCGCTTCACCCCGAAATAGGTCCCCTGTCGGGTTCGGAAATAGTCTGTCACCCCCGGTTCCCCTAATGACCTTAATATGGGTAGCAGTCACGGAAGCCTTGACTCTGATACCTTCGTGCTATTAATAGCTTTAAATATATTCCAGGTTACAGATGGAGGGCAGCCTTCTAAATCTGAGAAGTCATTTAAATGTTTTAATTGTAGGTAAGTCAGCCTAAGCCCTAAATTATTTACGCTATCTAAATTATAACACTTTTGACCGCTTTTAATGGAAACAAGCCATTATATCATTGATATATCCTCGCACTTCCCGGCACCAGCCAGTTCCAGTTATAGGTATACATAATATGTATAATATCCCTTTCCTTTGCTTTGTATCCTGCCTTTCCAGTTCAATTCCTCTATACATAATTTCTTAATTCCTATAGTTATAAAACAAACCTAATTTCACCTTACTAGCCGGTCCTGGCTTCGGAAGGTTTTTGTACCTTATTAAAATGTAAATAAAAACTTAGTCAGCTGTTCCACTGTCAACTTGTTCAGTCAACAGTTTTTAAAGTAAGGGTAATTTAAAAACTGTTGCAGTAACGAACATAAGGCGGGCAGCGCAGGCAGGTGTCCATAGGTGGCGGTTGTCACTTACTATCACGCGACCAGTCTGTTCGTCTGTCGACCTATATTATATTGTTTGTTCATAGTCAAATCTTTACAACTGCCGAGAGCTTGTCCTCACATCGTTGTAAACGGAGAGGCAGGAAACGGAAGGTCAAAGATGAAAACCTTATATGTATACCAACTGAAGAAGATTTCTTAAAGGTATTCATGGTCTTTTCAATCTTTTTACCGACATCAACAAGTAAGATTATTAAGATAATTTAAAAGCGAACTAGATTATATATATATTTTTTTTGTTGACTTAATCTAATAAATAATCTTAAATATACTTTAAAATAAAACATTACATGTCGAAGTCGTGATAAAAACTTATCATACTTACACGCGCTTGAAAAAGATAACCCTCCTTCTTGCGCAGTCGGGTAGAAAGGCGGAGGACCTTAATTTAGCAGATTTTTTGTTTTCCTTCAATGTTTGTGAACTTATTTCAACAATTCTAAGTTAATGATTTTGATACTTTAAGACAGAGACTTATTATTATTTATGGCAAAGATTATTTTGGTTTCAGTTCCCGGGTCCAACAATTTGTTGTTTGAAAACATGGCCGTTAGATGGCGGTGTAAAATGTAAATTAACAGGCGTGAGTAAAGTATACCATAATATTTTTTTTCTTCCAGAGGGCCCAAGGGCGACCTAGACCTACATCAACAGGGGACAATGATTTGCTTGTGATTGTAAGTTTAACTAAAATAACATATATTACATAGGTACATATGTACATACACTCAACCTGTATCCCTATTGCCAACATCCGGCCACTACTGGTGATAGCATTGGTAAATTTGGAGTATATTGCCAATCCCTTTCCTGTCAATATACTCCAAATTTTAGAGAAAATGCTGACACTTTTTTTTATATTAGCCTACCATAGTGACTCCACTTAATAAGTGGAGTTAAAGAGTGTTGGTCACCATCCTCATTGCATGTCTAGTTAATGCAGCATGGTGACTCAACTATGGCGGCCTGGTGAGATGCTTTTTCACGCCCCGCTTAAAAGACCCGGGATCAAAGTGGGAAGGAAACACGTGCGCTGGTAGGGAATTCCAGGCTATCACCGATCGGCACGGGAAAGAAAGAAAACCTATCACTCGAATTCGCTGGTGAGGGGAAGTCCGGCCCCTCAAACGTAGTACAGAAATTGAACTTTAAATAAATTGTTTTTAAATACACCTTTAATGTATAAACAAATTAACGCAACTCAAAACAGACGCCTATTTACCTTAAAGCTATAATATAATAGATTCTGTAGGCGATAGAAAATAAAATAATCGTGTTTTAAGGTAGCTGAGGGTGTTCGCGGGCAGTGGGCTCGTACAACGTGTGACTGTCTCGGTGTCGCGGAAAGAACTGTCGACGCGAGTGCCCTCTTACGTTTATTAATCAAAGTAAAAACATACTAGATCAGGATAGGTTTACAGTAATATACACACATACGCAGTGCGTCTCTTACAGATTCGCTTCTAAAGTGGTTAGTGATCTTGACTGATGAGCCAGAGGTCACGGGTTCGATTCCTACACTGTATAAAAAAAATGCGTTATAGTTGTTCAAAGGCTGGGTGTTCTTTTTGTTCATTGCGGTTCGCTTTGCGAAGAAGTGTATTAAAAATAAAAGGAAACAATTAGACAAGCGCTTGTAGCGGGTGTGACTTCTAGTTACAAATTATATTTACTGACTCGTGGGAGAGCCATGCTTAGGCACAAATGGGCCGGCTCCCGGTTGAGCCGATTCCACGGCCTCACAGAAAACCGGTTGTTCCCCGAAATTAGTGAGGTCTCCGGAGGCCCAACTCCCCCTCTCTTCTTTCCCCACCCCTTATCCCCCCACTACTAATCTTTAAATTTATGTCCTTCCTCGTATTAGAGAACTTGTGTGCATAGGCAGTTAATTTGAATTAAGTTTAAATTTAATAAATACTTAGTAAAGTCTTTATTTCTTTGGACGGTTGAAACGTGTATCTTATATACTGATATCTTTTTTAGCGTTCTCGAAAGCGTCGCAACAAACAGCCAACATGGAATCCACAAATTGTTACATGCCACAATTGTAATGAGTCTTTCACCTCCAAAGTGAGACTCAAATTTCATATGTAAGTAATATTTACTGTTTAAAACATAATTTATATCTAAAACTTGTATATCATGAGAAGAGAATCAGAAAATAGGAAAATACGTTATGAACGTGTAATACTACACATATAAATATATAAAGTTGTAGAGTATGTTTCTTTCATCATTTTAAGCTTTAAAAAGCAGAAAAAATACATATTTCTCTGGTCTGTTTGTTATTTCTAATCTATGGAAGGTTGAACCGATTTTTACGGGACTTTAATTGAAAAGTGATCAGAGATGAATTTCGTGGAATTGGATGAAAAAATATATATATAGACATGAGTGAAGCTGTGGTATTTTATTTTTAAAGATTGTTTTCTCTGCATACCCTCACGCTCTAATGTACAAAACATATTTAAAAATAGTAAAACGCGGTATTAAATCCATTCTACAAAAATGCTAAAATTTTGGGGCAGGTAGGTCGAATTTACTGAAATATATATTTATTCGACTACCGCAATTCGGTTCACTCTTCCCCCTCCGAGGGCGTTCCGGGAGGTTCTTTGACTAATAGAGAAAAAAAAGGCATTAAAAAAACTATTTTGTAACCGTTTTTTATGGACAGATTCGTGTTCTGTGTGTCCGTCGCAATTATAATACAAGGAGTCAGTCTCCATAGTACTCTGTATAGTAATATATTTCCAGGCAATTCCACGAAAGCTCAAACACGATGTTGTCAGACGGTAGGTACTTGTGTACGGAATGTACTGGTGCGACCTTCTCCACGGAGACAGAGCTGTTTGACCACGTGCACTTCCAGCATGATAAACAGAAGAGGTGGCAGTGTCCTGTCGAAGGGTGCGGGAAAACGTTTTTCTTGAGGTAAGTCAGTGCTGCCAGCCTACATTGGTAGCGATTAGTAGACACGGTGGGTAATTTGGTAGAAAATTTTGAACTTAACATAGTAAAAGTTTGGTAAATTACGATTTAAATTTTTGTGATAACGTCAGAACCAACCATGTTGAATTGACATAACTCAATATATCGCAGTCCACTACTGGACGTAGGCACCCGGTCTACCGCCTTCTGCATTTATTCTATCACAGCTACATAAGTCGTCAGTCTATGTGGCTTTATTATTTATAACTGACCAATAAAAAATCATAAAACGTACAATAAAAAAAATATTCGTAATTTCAATTGTATTCCATAATCAATCATCATCATCATCCTGATTTGATTACAATGAGACCACCAGAAGTATAGGTACTCTTTCGAAACAAAGAAAATTGAAAATCTACAATTAGGGAAAAAAACTTTTAAAATACAGACATAAAAAAAGATACATACAGTCGAAAATAGAACCTCCTCGTTTTATGAAGTCGGTTAAAAAGAAAATACTGCAAAGTTTTCTAGTCGTCTAGTTTTCCGAAGCTAATTAAAGTTTTGTATATAGTTCGCTGGAGCCAGGCTAACTGACAATTGCCCAATATCATATCTAATCAGATATAAGTAAAGTATGAATACTGATAACAGATGAAAAAAAGAAAATTTTCTGTCTTGATGCATCTTATTTTGTCACATTTATGTGACAATGGCGTATAAAAACGACTAAAAACAAACTATTTTGTTGATCACCAGGGCAACGCTAACAAAACACAGTCGCACACACACAGACACGCGTCGGTATGTATGTGTGACTTGTGGTAAACGGTTCCTCGATAAACAAACTTTGGATGAACATGGAGTCACTCATCTTCAGGTAAGTATTTTTTTTAGATCTCAAACAGACGGAGAGAGTAAACTAAAAATGAACATCCAGGTATAACTAGCCATTTGGCTGCAAGGATGGCGTAGTGGTTTAAGTGGTCACCTGGCCACTACGCTGCCGCTCCGAGTGTTGTGGGTTCGATCCCCGCGCCTGTCCTAATGTGGGATTTGTCTTCTATAGAACCAAAAAAAAAAAAATTTAGGAGATATTTCGTATAAATAGTAAAATTGTCTTTAGTTAAAAAAGTTAGTCAATTTATTTAAAAAAGTAAATTACATTGTATGATCTCCGTTACAAGGCTGACAAGTTTTGAAGAATTGTTGAATGTCACAGATAAGTCTTTAATGAGATTCTAATCAGCATACTGATGACTACAGGAAAATTATTTACCGCTGCAGACTCAGTCATAAATAATTTAAGTAGAGTAACAATCGGATATTTGATATACAGTCTAGAGTCACGCTTAGGCACAAATGGGCCGGCGGGAACCGTGAGGTTCCGAAGGCTCAACTCTACCTCTCCTCTTGCCAAACTCCGCACCCCCTCTCTTCTTTCCCCTCCCCGCATCCCCCATCCCTCATCACTCTAAAACTCTTGAGTTGTAGGTGTCTATGGCCGGCGGTTGTCACTTACCATCAGGTGACCCGTTTGTTCGTCTGTCTCTCAATACCATAAAAAAAACGTGCGAGAATTGCGGATTTCTGAAAGTGTTTATCATTAGCCTATAGCCGTCCACTGTGAAAGTGTTTGGAGCAAGTAAATATTGTAACAACAGCGTAGTGAGTGTCTATAAAGCCAGGTTATAGTACCGTACAATCTGTTGTCCAGATCAAGCCGTTTCAATGCCACATCTGCCTGAAGCAGCTTACCCGAAGGTCTCGTCTCCGCATGCACGTGCGAGCTCACGAGGAGGAGCTGGCACCAAGACTCGTTCGAGTCTGTGCTGTGTGCAAGAGAGCCTTTAGAGACGCTGATCATGCGCAGGTACATAAACTTCTACATACTCATAAGTAAATACCGTGATATGACAATTTCACGAAAATCGGTTAAACAATTAAGGCATGATAATGTTACAAATAAACTCATATTTACATCCTCTTATATATAAAAATATTTTACTTTAAAAAGTAGACAACCGACTTTAATGCGTCTATCAAACAATTTGAGATTTATATGGTTTTCTCATGGATGCCGTTGTCAGAACTGGACCAAATTGAAATGGGACCACACATCAAATACAAAAAAAAAAAACATCAAAATCGGTTCACCCGGTCGAAAGTTATGAGGTTACAAACATATAAAAAAAAACCGTCGAATGAGAACCTCCTCCTTTTTGAAGTCGGTTGATGAAATGATGTTCGTTTGTCTCATTAAAACTATAGCGAGCGATTTGAACAAATATTTTTATTTCGTATCCTACTAAGACAGGGCTGGTTTATAAACCTACTAGCACGCCTGTTGACACACCCGCAACACCCCTTCTGGGTGGATTTTCGAAAAAACCGTTCTTAGCTGACCTCTACTCGGCAAAAGGAATATTCCTATCAAATTTCAAGTCTCTACGGCTTATGGTTCCAGAGATATCGTGATGAGTCAATATATAGGTAAAAATCTCTTATATATTTATAGATAAAAATCTCTTATATATTTATAGATAAAAATCTCTTATATATTTATAGATAAAAATCTCTTATATATTTATAGATAAAAATCTCTTATATATTTATAGATAAAAATCTCTTATATATTTATAGATAAAAATCTCTTATATATTTATAGATAAAAATCTCTTATATATTTATAGATAAAAATCTCTTATATATTTATAGATAAAAATCTCTTATATATTTATAGATAAAAATCTCTTATATATTTATAGATAAAAATCTCTTATATATTTATAGATAAAAATCTCTTATATATTTATAGATAAAAATTGAAAAAGAACATAAAAACAACACGATTGAAGCTGCGGATAAAAGCTAGTATGTAATATTAATTAGGGTTATAATATCTCTTTTAAATTTGCCGGTCGGAGGCAGCGAAAGAATGCTCCCCGATCATAGGCAAGCAGAAGAACACCGGGGTGGTTTTTAGTCGGTAAGAGTCCGACATACCCCTTCCCCCCACCCTATGGGGGAAGGACATCCATGAGGATCTTCCACCCCGTCACAAAAAAAAAAATCTCTTTTAAATTGACACACACGTCTCTTAAATATAATGTGAAATAATAGCGAAATATATTATCTGCAAATGTTTTAAGTAAATATTTACTTCAACTTTAAGTTGCAACTCAACTATTTTTTTTAGTATTCATTAGGAACATGAACATTTTATATTTTTCTGCGCTCCTTAGAAATGTGGATTACGACATTGGAAGCCATTTTGAGAATGTATTTTTATTTTGTGTAACAATTAAGCTGTGTGTAGGTACAATATAAACCCAAAAAAGGTTTATAAACCACTTATACAAGTTACAAAATTGAACCTTATTTTAATAGGAACACACCACAAAGTCCACTGAATGTATAGAAGTGTACGCGAATGAGCTAAAAGAAGAAACTGAGGAGATGATGGTACAGCTATCGCCCACCAGCGGCCTTGTCAGACACACCGTACAAATAATTGGTAAGTTTGTTTAAGTGAAACTTGAAGCTGCTATACATTTTTAATGCACGAGTTTCAAGAGCAAAATTCAAGGGACTTTTAGGCACATTTCGTTACTTGAGAGAGATGAAATATATAACGGGAAGATATATAGAAAGAGATTAAGAAAAGATTTAAGAAGCTTCAATTCTGTCGCTCCCAATGTTTTTTAATATTATTTTATTGTATACAGTTTTAAATATGACAGGGGTAGAGCCACGTTTAACCACGAATCGGCCGGAAAAACCGGATTGCATCTCCTCTCTTCTTTCCCCTCCTCGCATCCCCCCACCCCTCATCATTCTCAAAGGCGGGCAGTGAACTTATGACCTCTGAGTTGCAGGTGCCCGTGGACGGTGGTTGTCACTAACCATCAGATGACCCGTCTGTTCGTCTGTCCCCCTGTAGTATAAAAAATATATATTTATAGATAAGTTTCGGATATAATTTTGCTTAGTTGCACTTTATAATAAACTAGATTTTTACTAGAACCTTTTTTGTGTTAATGTAAATTGGGACACTTAATACATTTAATAGATAAAAATCTAAACTTACCCTAAATTTGTGCTAATAAGACATTCATGTATTCATGTATATTATTGGCTCTGAATGGCCACGGCCTTCGACGAGGCAGTAGAATGTCAAATTACTTCATATACATTACAGTACGTAACATTTTGACAGTGGTAGAGCCATGCTTAGACACGAATGTACCGGCTCGACCGGTGCGATACCACGGCCTAACAGAAAACCGGTTGTGAAGCCGGTTGTGTTGCATTTCCCCGAAATTTGTGAGGTTTCCGGAGGCCCAACTTCCCTTCACCTTTTTCATCTCCCTTGTCCCCCGTCCCTTTTTCCCATCTCGTCATCTCCCTCTCTTTATTCCCCTCCCCGCATCCCCTTATTCCTCATCACCCTCAGCGGGCAGCGCACTTACGACTCTCGAGTTTCAGGTGTCCATGGACGGCGTTTGTCATTAACCATCAGGTGACCCGTCTGTTCATCTGTCCCCAAAAAAAAAAAAACGTTACGATATCCTTATAACATAGCTTACGCTCATATCCGCTACTTAATGCGTGTCGCTGCTAAATGGTTCTCCCGTAATTCTACCTAACACCAACAGATGGCGTTACCGTCTACATAACTTTAATTTAATCCCTCACACTCCTTCGCTTACAGAGTCTCCAAAGCTATCGAAGCCAATCAAACGTCAGGTATCGAATGAAGTAGGAGAACCATTACTGTCTCAATTAGCTGATGAAGCTAGAGCCTTGATAAGAGTGGTGGAGATTGAGAAGGCTTTTAGATGCGAGTATTGCGAAGAGTAAGTACTGTCCTGTCTGTAAATATGCACACTGGCGTTAGCGTCACCTGAGATTAAGCGACAAAATATGCTAGAACTTTTAATTTTTGTAGAAAATATCGAACTTATTCCAATATCATTATATTAATTAAATCCATTTTACCTGACTATACTCAATTTTACATGGCGGCGGTGGCGTGATGGCTGAGGCGTCGAACTTGCGATCAAGTGGTTGCTCAAACCCCGCCCAGTACACTCCCATCGTTAACCCACCTCTTTTTTTTTATTGTGTAGAAACCCCCTCGAGCCGTCATCCCACCGTGGTTTTCGGTGGAACGGTGTATCGGAATCGGACCGACTAAAACCACACGGGGTGCCACGCTGCGCTTAAAATAGGAGGAATTCTGGAACAGTCGTAAACCCACCCCTTACACAAGCATTTTAGCTTAGCTGGGTTGGGTTAAAAAGAATAGTAGTAATGTGTGACCCACGTAGCTAGTATTCTACAAAAAAAATTGCAGCTTCATTTTAATGGAGAAATGTTTATATCTCGCTCAAAAGAAAGCGTAGTGACAGAATTGAAAAGGGGTATTCTGAGAATGCGGAACGAATGATAAATCAAATTTATATATATGTATATAAGGCAAACCAGAATGGGAATGCTAGCAGGGGTCGACCACGCAGAACATACACCGATCAAATTGGTGATGATCTGAAGAAAGGACAGGTCAGAAGTATCCGAAACCAACGGGCTTGCATGAAAGGTTTGCGGCTGGTGGTATGAAAGATTTAATGACAGCAAAAGAAGCTCGTGATGTATGTCACGATAGAAGCAAGTGGCGGGCAATTGTCTCTGCCTACCCCAAAGGGAGAAGCTTATGTATATACATATATATATGAGTGTTATTATTTTATTTACATTTAAGAACGTTTGACGCTGTAGCTATCGCGTTACCCTCATTTTGTATAAAAAATTGTGACGTCATTAAAGGTAATCCATATATGTTTGATTTCAGCGTTTTCTATTTAGAGAGTGGTTTAAACAATCACCGAGTAATACATAAGGGCGTAAAGAATCCATTCACTTGTCATATATGTAAGGTCAGCTTCGCGACTTATTCAAGGTAAGAATTTTAAGAAGACACATTCATATTAGATACGTAACTCATCTAGGACCTAATAGCGATGTTATAACATTAAATGCAGAGTTACACATTAACATATATTGAATAGTGGGGAAATATTTATTTAAATATACGGTTTATTTACTCGCGCGATCGGGATGCCCAGTGTGGTGTCCGGCTGCACTCTCGCGGCTGTACGACTTACTCCTTGAGAAAGGTCTACCGTCGGGACCGAAACTAGTCGGGCATCCCCGAAATACACAAATCAAATCTTATGTTAGCAACCTCTCTCTCTCTCTCTCTCTCTCTCTCTCTCTCTCTCTCTCTCTCTCTCTCTCTCTCTCTCTCTCTCTCTTTCTCTCTCTCTCTCTCTCTCTCCCTCTCTCCCTCTCTCTCTCTCTCTCTCTCTGTCCCCCTCTCTCTCTCTTTCCCTTCATTCCATTCTCTTCCGTCTCCCTCTCAACTCAGACAGCGGAGTCTTGCCAATATATACTGTCTTATACATATTATATAACCAATCCTTTTTTCCCCTTTTCTAATCTTTATCTTTAATATATGTTCGCATATGCCTATAAAATATAAATTTTGAAATTATTGTCAACGTATCACGTTGTATAAGAATGGGATGGAATGCGGGAATATTTTGCATCCATCCCGTGGGCTCAACGCTGCTTTAAAGATAGGGATCTGTCGCAAAGTGTGTCTGCCGTGACTGACGAAATCACTGTCGGTATGGAGTATTATATCCCCTACAGTGAAGTCGCCAGCACGAAGACCCGTCCCTGGTTCAATCGCGAGTGCATTCGGGCCGTTGCTCAAAAGCAGTCGGCCTACCGCGCATGGATCAGGGCCCGCGCACATTGTGACCCAGACATTGATCGCCTAAAAGCAGCACTAAACAGAGCCACTAGGGAATGCAAGAGGGCTTACATCAGAGCAGATGCCCAGCGCATTGCACGGTTTGGTCAAGAACTCGTCGCGTACCCTACGGGTAGCCGTAAGTTTTGGCGATTGGCCAAAGCCGTGCAGTCCAACTATTGCCAACCTTCGCTGCCGCCGTTGAACTACCCTGACGGATCACTGGCCCACGAGCCGCAAGAGAAAGCGAATCTACTAGCTGACCTCTTTGCGGCTAACTCCCGAATCGATGACCGTTGCGCGCACACGCCCACCATTGCGTCCTGCGACTCCGCAATGCGGGATATTCGCATCCGGCAGAGGGATGTCCGTGCGGAGCTTCGGTCACTCGATGTCCGGAAAGCCAGTGGACCCGATGGTATTCCGGCGGTGGTTCTTAAGAACTGTGCACCTGAGTTGTCTCCCGTACTAACGCGCTTGTATCGCCTGTCCTATTCCTCAGGAATTGTTCCGGAGGCCTGGAGAGAAGCGAATGTTCAACCCATTCCCAAAAAAGGCGACCGCTCCGATCCAGCCAATTACCGACCTATAGCCGTCACTTCCATACTCTGTAAGGTGTTCGAGCGGATCATCAACACCCAACTAATCCGCCACCTAGAGGATCACTCCTTGTTAAATGATCGGCAATATGGTTTTCGGCCGAACCGATCCACGGGTGATCTTCTAGCGTACGTCACACACCTTTGGGGTGAGGCTATGGATAGGCATGGGGAGTCCTTGGCCATCAGCCTCGACATTGCCAAGGCCTTCGATAGGGTGTGGCACCGCTCGCTTCTCTCCAAACTTCCTGCATTTGGTCTGCCACCTAAACTCTGCAACTGGGTTGCTGCCTTCCTCGAAAAGCGCCGCATTAGGGTTCTCTGCGACGGCGCGGCCTCAGACTTCCACGAGGTAAGCGCTGGTGTACCTCAGGGCTCCGTCCTATCGCCTACGCTGTTTCTTCTGCATATCAATGACATGTTGGCCCTTGGCAATATACATTGTTATGCAGACGACAGTACAGTGCACGGGCGATATTTCGGGCATCCTACTGCCAAGCTGGCAGACGTTGAGGAAAAACGACAGGAGCTTGTCGCTGAGCTCGACCGGGTCTTGAGCCGCATTTCCCAATGGGGCTGTGAGAATCTGGTCGAGTTCAGCGCCAAGAAAACACAAGCGTGTGTGTTCTCTAACAAAAAGTCTCCATTCCTTCCCCTTCCTACTCTTCAGAGCACTCAACTGCCACTGCAGGATAGGCTTAGTATTCTGGGTATGGATATTTGCCGGGATCTCAATCCGCGCGATTACATCGAGAGTGTCACTAAGGCGGCCTCGCGTAAGCTCGGCGTTTTGAACAAGGTTTTTTTTTTTTTTTTTTTTTATGCGATAGGGGGCAAACGAGCAGACGGGTCACCTGATGGTAAATGACTACCGCCGCCCATGGACACCCGCAACTCAAGGGTCACAAGTGCGTTGCCGGCCTTTTAGGTAGGAGTACGCTCTTTTCTTGAAGGTTTGAAGGTCGTATCGGTTCGGAAATACGGCAGGCGACAATTTGTTCCATAAGCTGGTTGTGCGAGGCAAAAAGCTTCTGGAGAAGCGCACAGTGGTGGAGTGCCAATCGTCCAGGTGATGGGGATGGATATTTTGTCGCGTAGAACGATGGCGGAAACCAGCAGCCGGTATAAGTCCGAACAATTCCTCTGAACACTCCCCATGATACAAGCGATAGAGGATGCAGAGTGAAGCTACATCTCTACGCAACGCCAAGGTGTCAAGTCGATCGGAGATATCTTGGCAGTCGATGATGCGAGTCGCTCTCCGTTGAATGCGGTCAAGAGGGAGAAGTTGGTACTGGGGTGCACCTGCATAGAGATGAGAACAGTATTCCATGTGCGGCCGAACCTGCGCCGTATAAAGTTGCAGGCGGTGGGCCGGAGTAAAATACTGTCTCGATCTGTTTAGCACACCAAGCTTCTTCGAGGCTAATATAGCCTTACTCTCTAAGTGACCGCGAAACTGGACTTCGCTTGATATATCGACGCCAAGGATTCCGATACTGGCTGATGCAGTTAGGGAAGTGCTCTCAAATTGAGGTGATACGACCAATGGCATCTTTTTAGCGGTGAACGCGCAAACCTGTGTCTTCGTGGGGTTAAATTGGACTAGGTTAAGTCGACCCCAATCTGAAATTTTTGATAAAGAAGTTTCGATTTCAGACACAAGTTTGGATCGGCTTTCGATGACGTTTACCCGAGAAATGTTAGCGCGGCCGGTGTAAAGGGCATCACTCGTGCTATCGTCTGCATAGCAATGGATGCTGCTAATCTGCAGCATGTCGTTGATATGCAGAAGAAACAGCGTGGGTGATAGCACACAGCCTTGTGGGACACCAGAATTAACAGACTTCGAGTCGGAGCATGCACCGTCAACAACGACCTTGATGCTTCTGTCTGTAAGAAAACTGGTGAGCCAATTGCACAGTTTCTCGGGAAGCCCATAGGAAGGAAGCTTCGCAAGGAGCGCTTTGTGCCAGACCCGATCGAAGGCCTTCGCCACGTCCAAACTAACGGCCAACGCTTCCCCCTTGGTCTCGATCGCCTGTGCCCACCGGTGAGTCAAGTATACGAGAAGATCACCAGCTGAACGACCCTGACGGAAGCCGTATTGTCGATCATTGAGGAGCTGGTGGTCTTCTAAGTACCGGAGGAGCTGGCAGTTAACAATGGATTCCATTATCTTTGAGAACAAGGAGGTGATGGCTATGGGTCTGTAGTTGGACGGATCCGAGCGATCTCCTTTTTTAGGGATTGGGTGCACTAGAGCTGTCTTCCATGAGTTCGGGACTACGCCAAGAGAGTAAGAAAGCCGATAAAGGCGCGTTAAAACCGGTGCTAACTCTGGAGCACACGTCTTCAGCACGATAGGAGAGATTCTATCGGGCCCACTCGACTTATGAACGTCGAGGAAAGAAGCGCTTTACGCACTGCCCTTTGTGTAAACCGGACTTCCGGCATGCGGGTCTCGCACTGCGGTATGGTCGGCGGTGCGTTTCCCCCGTCGTCCAGGGTCGAGTTGGACGCAAAGAGTTTGCCCAGAAGATCGGCTTTTTCTTTAGCGTCGTGGGCCAACGAATTATCTCCTATGCGCAGAGGTGGAAGGGATGGCTTACAAAAGTTCCCCTGGACAGCTTTGGCAAGAGACCAGAATGCACGAGTTCCGGAGGGGAGACTAACTAGTCTCTCGCCAATTCTGCCGATGTGAGCCGACTTCGCCCCAGCAATTACTCTTTTGAGGGACCTGGAGGCAAAGTTAAATTGCTTCTTTAATGTGCTGGTCTTTACATCCCGTGCTGTCGCTGCATTAGCCCATGCTTGGTAACATTCCTGCTTTCGGTGGGACGCCGCTTTGCAGGTTCGACCAAACCAAGGCTGGGACTTGCCACCTGTGGGAATCAGGGAGAATGGAATGAAAAGTTCCATACCCTGAAGCACAACATCCGCGACAGAGTCAGCAACGACATTGGGATCATCCGGCGAGAAGCAAACCTGCCTCCATGGGTAGGATGCAAAGAATGTTCTCATTCCATCCCAGTCTGCTGACCTATAGTGCCATACGCGGCGACTGCCTGTAACACGCGGCCGCAGCGAGTGAACGAGTGGCACCATACTCCTAATCAGGCAATGGTCCGAAGAGCCAAGAGGGGCCTCAACGGATACTTTGTAGCCGTCAGGATGTGAGGTCAGCAGAAGATCCAACAGTGAAGGCACGTGGCTTTCTGCATCTGGGATTCGCGTAGGCGTTGCTACCAGCTGCGTCAAACCATATGCCAAGGCGAAATCGTGAACAGATCTTCCCGCATGATCGGTTTTGCGCGAACCAAGCCATTCGGCGTGATGGGCGTTAAAGTCGCCAAGAATCACGATCTCTGCGGATGGGACCTGCTGGAGCACTGAGTCTGTAGCCATTTGGACGTGGTCGATGAGTCGGTCCGTTTCGGCATCACCGCTATGGGACCTGTAGAGGCATAGGTAGATGCGGGGATGGTCGTCGCAGTCTACACGTAGCCATAAGATGGAGAGGTCCCTACCTTCAAGATTGCCGAGGCGGCGAGAAGTGATATCATCTCTAACGTACACGCATACACCAGCCTTAGGAACAAAGGAGTGTTCCAGTCCGTACCCAGGGTAGCAGAGGTAGGATGTGTCCGCTGGAGATGATATCTGCGTCTCGGTTAAAAAGAGCAAGGCCGGCTTTGCTGTCTCAAGGTGGTGGTGGACAGTGTCGAGGTTCGAATGTAAGCCCCTAATGTTGCAAAAATCCACGGTAAACGTGACAGGGGGTGCCATGGTATGCCTTCTCTTGCCCCGAGCAGATTTTGAGAGCGCAGTTGAGCCCCCCCCAGAGTACGAGGGGCAGCCTGGGCGTCCACGCTCAGACATAATCCGTACTGAGGGTGGACGTCCAGGGGGGGATTCTCCAACGCTAGCGCTGGTACCCCCCTGGGGTATCCTTTTCGTTAACAGCGCTATCATTAGGGGGGTGGGGGATTTTGGGCCTCCGGAGACCTCACTCATTTCGGGGAAATGCAACGCAAGCGTTACTTCACAACCGGTTTTCTGTGAGGCCGTGGTATCGCACCGGTCGAGCCGACCCATTCGTGCTTAAGCAAGCATGGCTCTACCACTACAAAAGGTGAGACGGTTCTTCTCGCCCGAGCAACTGTGTCTTTTGTACAAGACCCAGGTTCGCTCCTGCGTGGAGTACTGCTCTCATCTCTGGGACGGCTATGCGCAGTATTTGCTTGACGCTCTCGATCGGTTGCAGCGGCGCGCAGTCCGCATTATCGACTGTCCTGAGATCACCCAGTCTCTTGAGCCTCTGCAGTTGCGAAGAGATGTCGCCTCTATGGCAGTCCTCTATCGCCTACATCACGGGGAGTGTTCTGATGAGCTCTTCCAATTGGTCCCACCTTCTCCCTTCCTCTACAGGACTACACGTGCTGGCCTGAGGAGTCACCGTTTGTGCGTCGAAAATATACGTACCCGAACTAAACGGTTTGGCTCTTCTTTCTTGTGCCGATCGGTAAAAGCCTGGAATTCTCTACCAGCGCACGTGTTTCCTTCCCACTATGATCCCGGGTCTTTTAAGCGGGGCGTGAAAAAGCATCTCACCAGGCCGCCATAGTGTGGGTCACCATGCTGCATTGACTACACATGCAATGAGGATGGTGACCACCACTCTTTGACTCCACCTATTGCTTTCCATCAGGCAAAGTGGAGACACTATGGTAGGCTAATATAAAAAAAAAAAAAAAAAAAAAAAAAAAAAATATACTTATACAAGATGGCATAAAGGTTATCACATTTTTTTAGATTAAAAAAAAAAAACATTTTTAAACGAAATTTATTCAGTAGTTAAAAAATGCATTTTTAGTTCAAAATAAATACATTAAAAAAGACTCGAATAATAATTATAATAACTGGACACATCTAACACACGGCCGTCTGATCCCAAACTAAGCAAGCTTGTACTATGGTAAACAGACAGCTGATAAACATACTTAGGGTGGCCGCATACACACGTTTTTCGTATTCCGCTTGCATACATTTTGTTAGTGCCGGCGCACACGTTCGGAATTTTTTGTCCAGTATCGCACCCAATTTGTGTATAATCTATGGTATTGACTGTATACATTCCGAATGAAGAAAAATGAACGTATGCGCTAGTCTCACGGAATTCCAAATCGAAATTCCGCATTAGGAAATCGAATACGGAAAACGTGTGTTTGGCCACCCTTATATACTTCTAAATACATACATACATACATATAATATATAACTGACACCCAGACACAGAACAAATGATCATACTCATCACAGAAATTTTTGTCCTGGGTGGGAATGGAGCCCACGATATCTAGCTTAACACTCAGGGTGACTAGCCACTAGACCAGTCAGTTGCAACACTATTACTTATTATTATATTACGTATTATTTCACTCACCGTTGGATCATGAACGGTAACGTCCCAGCAGCAACTAACGTCCGTCTCAGTCTAAGTAGGTCCTTTGATTTCTGTGACATGAAAAATCCTAAGTTTTTAAGGCAGGATTATCGTCCTTATATTTTTTGCAATATTATTTATTTTGAATTGAATCAAATATTACAATTCGGTTTTCTCATGGATACCAGTGTCAGAACTCCCATTCCTTCCTTTTCCATCCTCCCGTTTCCTTTCATTATACTCCCAATTTTCCCATCTCATTCTCAAACTCAACAGTGGTAGAGCCATGCTTAGGCACGAAAGGGCCGGCTCGACCGGTGCGATACCACGGCCTCACAGAAAACCGGTTGTGAAGTAACGCTTGCGTTGCATTTCCCCGAATTGAGTGAGGTTTCCGGAGGCCTAATTCCCCCTCCCCCCTTTTCTCTCCCCTCATCTCCTTTCTCCTTTTTTCCATCTCCTCATCCCTCCTCTCTTTTTTCCGCTCCCTGCATCCCCCATCCCTCATCACCCTCAAAGGCGGGCAGCGCACTTGCAACTCTTAAGTTGCAAGTGTCCATGGACGGCGGTGTCACTTACCATCAGGTGACCCGTCTGTTCTTCTGTCCCCCTATAGTATAAAAAAAAAAAGAAAAAACTCAAACAACTCCTTTGCCTATCCTTCGTGGATACAACCGTAATTATATGTATGTAGTCATTCGTTGTTCTCAGGTTGTGAGGGTCTTGAGTCAGGTTCTGTAATTACTTTAGTAATTGATGTCATGTTAATAATTTAAGAAAATGCCATAAATTAATCATTATTTAAAAAAAAAAAAAAAAGAACTAGACCAAATTAAAATGGGACCACTCAAGAAGCACCAGCTTTCAAATAAAAAGCAAATCATCAAAATTAGTTCACCCAGTCGAAAGCTCTGAGGTAACAAACATGAAAAAAAAACAAAATACAGTCGAATTGAGAACCTTCTTCTCTTTTGAAGTCGGTTGTAAAATGTGATAACCTTTTCACCTTTGTATACGAACCTAAAATATAAAGAAACCTGGATATGCTTAAAACTAGGCTATGTTACTCCTTATAACATGAGCCAGTGATAGTCCCGTCCCGTCCCGTCGTAATCGGACCACTCGTTTCGGAAAAATAAAGCAAATAGACATTTTTTTTGCATCTGTTATTGTGATATTGCAAACACTCTTTTTGACTTTAATATTTATTTGTGTACTCTTATAGATTTTATTACTTGCACAAAATAGAACATATTTTAACAATCGATATGTTTTAAAATAGATGTACAACCCACAAAACGACACATGGCTTTTACAAGCGTTCGTTAGCTGATGCTAAGAAACAAGCTGATGGTAAAACACAGAAAGACACAGAACCGCCTTCCGCCACCGGTATACTCGGATACGGGGACTTTCCTGTCGTTAAACATTTCTTGTGTGAGGTGAGTACACATGTACCTGAAAGAGTACATAATAATTTTTCCTCGGGAGCAAAGATAATATTGTAGTTTTAGGTATAAACATAATTGCAAAGTTTTGATTATATAATTTTCTAGTTTCTATATCTGTACTTGACTAAGTACATTTAATTTAAAAGCTTGTTTGAAAGCTTTTTTGGCCTTTAAAATACCTTAATTAATTATTAAAATAAAGTGCCTACACAACTATTAAGCTTCTTAACTATTATTCATATATGATACATTATACAGTAATCTTAAAATAAGAAGATTCAAGAACAGTTTCAAACTGTCGAATTGGTTCTCGATTGACTTAACAGCTTCACTTAGTAACAAAAGGTCACTAGTTATTTTTTTACGTACTGTAAAAAATCATTTACACATATAATCAAATTGCAACAGCCCGATGTTACGAAATATTATACCTTTTTTTGATATACATTTAAGCCT
Organism: Tyria jacobaeae; assembly: GCA_947561695.1. Taxonomy (NCBI): domain Eukaryota; kingdom Metazoa; phylum Arthropoda; class Insecta; order Lepidoptera; family Erebidae; genus Tyria; species Tyria jacobaeae. The sequence continues at coordinate 7,017,727 of OX387234.1, forward strand.
ACCATAATGTCTCCAATCTGCTTGATGGAAAGTAATAAGTAGAGTCTAAGAGTGGTGGTCACCATTATTGCAAGTGTAGTCAGTGCAGCATGGTGACCCGCACTGTGGCCTGGTGAGATGTAATTGAAGAAAATCCTAATTAGAGCAATAAAACCCATAACAGCAGTGCTTAGAATTTTTGTGTGTCTGAATGTTTTTGTTTTGTTAATTATAAATCTTAAACATTTAAATGAAGTATGAATAAGACCTGTTGTTTATTTTTATAAGTTTTATGTATGATAATTGTAGTCGATACTTTTTTAATAAATTGTCGATTATCTTCTCATTGTAAACGCATAGTATTTTTTTTATTTAAACATGTAGTACCTAAGTACCATATGCTATATGTACTCTAGAGAGAACTTAGTATTCGAATGAGTACAAAATATTATATTCCTATACTTGAAGTAAAGTTAAGAATTTTTTTTTTTTAGGATTGCGGCCGTTCCTACCTTCACTGGACTTATCTCCAAGTACATCGTCGCATGAAACACGCCAATGAAAACTTTTTATACAAGTGCAATCAATGTGAAATGACCTTTCCTAACAGGTGAGTGGTAAATATATATGGGAACAAACAAAACAGTGAAAAACATTTTTTCCCGCATTGTCAATCATTCAGTCAGCGGACACAAATCACACCGAGACTCTGGACAGCTAATTGTGGATCATACAAATTTTCGTCCCGTGTGGGATCGAACCGACGACCTCCGGCTCAGCAGTCAGGGTCACTAATAACAAGACCAACCGGCCAGTTATCACGCCTATTAGTTTATTATATAAATGTTTCCTACATCTACTGTTGGCCTCCGGTCCGCTAGGAATGATCACCTCGGCTCATCGTTATTCTACAAAAGTTTGCGAGAAAATAATACTTTTGTGTTGTGAAAGTAGTCCCTTCTCCTTTCTACGTTGCAATATTCAAAGCCGAGTAACATCTTTCATCTCCTCCCTTTTTCATATAGACAACACGAAGGTTAATTGCTAAAATAAAAAAAAAAATAACGAGCACAGAGAACATCCAGACTCAGAACAACAATTTAAGGATTACTCAAAGTGTTGTCCCGTGCGGGGATCGAACCCACGATACTCGATGCCACAGCGTTGTGGCGAGATGACATCTTAAACCACTGCGCCATCCATGCAGTGCACATTTCTTCCAATAATCATTACTCCTCAAATAACTCTCTTTCAGCTGGAGTATGGCTTATCACCGGAAAAAGGTTCACGGCAAAACTGGACCGGATGACCCGGGGACTAGCAATAAAACTACCAGAGAAGATTATAGGTAATATGTTTCTACAATTATGTTGGCAAACAAATATATTTTTATATGTAATTGTCGTTGGGAATCTTTTAGTTTTGCTTCTTAATATTACACACATACATACAAATAATAACTGAAAGACCAGTGCTTATGTGGTAATCTGCATCAGCCAGTATCGGAATCCTTGGCGTCGTTATATCAAGTGAAGTCCAGTTTCGCGGTCACTTAGAGAGTAAGGCCATATTAGCCTCGAAGAAGCTTGGTGTGCTATACAGATCGAGACAGTATTTTACTCCGGCCCATCGCCTGCAACTTTATAAGGCGCAGGTTCGGCCGCACATGGAATACTGTTCTCATCTCTATGCAGGTGCACCCCAGTACCAACTTCTGCCTCTTGACCGCATTCAACGGAGAGCGACTCGCATCATCGACTGCCAAGATATTTCTGATCGACTTGACACGTTGGCGTTGCGTGGAGATGTAGCTTCACTCTGCATCCTCTATCGCTTGTATCATGGGGAGTGTTCAGAGGAATTGTTCGGACTTATACCGGCTTCTGGTTTCCGCCATCGTCCTACGCGACAAAATATCCATCCCCATCACCTGGACGATTGGCACTCCACCACTGTGCGCTTCTCCTAAAGCTTTTTGCCTCGCACAACCAGCTTATAGAACAAATTGTCGCCTGCCGTATTTCCGAACCGATACGACCTTCAAACCTTCAAGAAGAGAGCGTACCTCTACCTAAAAGGCCGGCAATGCACTTGTGACTCTTGAGTTGCACTTGTGACACTTGTGTCCATGGGCGGCGGTAGTCAATTACCATCAGGTGACCCGTCTGCTCGTTTGCCCCCTACCACATAAAAACAAAAAAATCTTGTAATTACATAATTCTGTTCATCTATGTGACAAAGTTTTTTTTTAATATGATATAAGGGGACGAACAGACGGGTCATCTGATGGTAAGTGACAAGTGCTTGACGAGCTATTGCTTACACTCTCCAATCCATCTGTATAAGGAATATCCCTTTTCTTCTTTTTCTATCCTCCTTTTCCTGACAATATACTCTAAATTTATCCACGTTTTAATTTTTGTTATATGCAACTAAAATATAATCCGCAAAATGTGGGCGCTGCTGTCTGCTTACCCCTTCGGGGATGCAGTTGTGAGTGTATGTATGTTTGTATTTATAGTTATTGTTTAGCTCTACCTGTTTAAACAGTTACATTACATACAGTTTTCCTTAGTACTCTTATCTTAAAAACCGGTTCGTTCATTCAGGAGCTATGATGGTACAGACAGACACATATGTATATAGACTACAAACTTATAACACCTCTTTTTCGTCAGGGCGTTAAAATGAATCTCAAATAAAAGGAATAATGATATGAATTATACAATTTAAATAACATTGCACAATGGTGTTTTGGGACAAACAAGTCACCAGAGGGTAAGTGAGATACCCTCACTTTTCTGAAATACAATGCAAGCGTTGTTTGGCTACCGGCTGTCTGTGAAGCTGAGGTATTACTCTGGTCGAGACGGCCCATTCGTTAATAAGCGTAGCTCTCCCACGGTAAGACATTATGTTATATTGTTATTAGTTTATTGTCTTCTTCACACAGAATACCATGTCGAGATTGCGAGGAAGTTCTACCAAACAAGACGGCTTTATACAAGCATAGGAAGAAAGAGCACAGCGATAGTAATTTGTCTGCCACACGAACCAACATGCAAGGTATATATATTATTTAAAATTCTCTGTTGAGTAGAATGGGGCCACCCTATCCCTTCTTGACGTAAAAGGCGACTAAAGGACTGGACTGTTGTCTAGCTGTCAAAAAGAAAGAAAGAATTTATCGACAGATTGATTGTCATATTCTCGCCTTTAATAGGCATGCGAATTATGACTTAGTTATGAAATTTAAAAAAACTTTTATGGTTTAAAAGCATATTATATGTATACAGTGTTCTGTTGGCGGTACTAGGATTACCCAAGATTATTATGCGACTAAATTATAGTCGGCATAATGTGCGCTTTTATATATGCGTGTATGTATGTATTTATGTTTTCGACCAGTGGTCGACCACAATAATTATTTTTATTATGCATTTTGTGCCGAGAATAAATTATGTGATAGTCATGTTTACTTTTCTGTTTTTTGCAAAGATCTCCCGGTATAAGGAAATACTGTGTCGCGGGGAGTTTAACAGACATTGAACACCCAGACTCGGGATAACTATTTGTGGATAACACAAATGTTTGTTCCGTGTGGGAATCGAACCCAACAACTCTAGCTCAGCAGCCAGAATCACTAACCAGTAGACCAATAGCACAATTAAGTGTTTATATTGCAGGAACGTTTAGCGGTGAGAGAATATCAAACGCGTGCGCCCATTGCCCAGCCACATTTACACACGCACCGGACCTACACAAACATGTCAAGTATGTACAATATTTGTTACATAACGAATACGGTACAAAGTGTCAATCACAATTTTTTTGTTTTACCTTCATAATCATCATACTCTATAACAATGATGATGGTCTATCAAAACCATCATCATGTTCTATTATCACCGTCATTATGTTGCATCATCACCGTCATATTGTTCTATCACCACCATCATCGTGTTATATCACCACCAACATCATATTCTATCACCATCATCATCATGTTCTATCACTACCGACATCATGTTCTATCAAAACCATGATTATGTTCTATCACCACCATCATCATGTTCTGTGGTGGTCCACTATATGTTCTATCACCAGCATCACCGTGTGTTCTATCACCACCATCATGATATTAGTTATTTCCCTTCAGCTTCCTTTGATATGGCTGAGTTTGAGGATGGATGGCGCTCGCGTCATGCTCGTGAACTTGTGTCGTTAATCGTGGCTGGTCATCTCTTGACTGCTATTACTTGACATACAGTAATAATTCTAATGTTTATATTTCAGAGTGATGTATAACATTGTCATTACACTATGTATTCGCTTTTAAACTGTTGCTAGAAAATTGTGTTGAAGATTTAAAAAAGGGTTTTTTTGAGTTTGTTGCCTGTTCTTCTCCTAGGGCCTACATATTGGAACAGGCTACACAGGCAGGAATAGGTTTAATTAAAATAAATATTTTCGTTAAGATATTTTATATTATCTACTAATATGACTAGTAATACAACGGTGCGTCCTCACCCGTACAGTCTTCTGCCAATTTATAAGAAAGTAGTGTTGTAATGACCGCTTACGCTACATGTATACGTAACCTTTAATATTTGATTTCACTGAAATAATTATAACAGGCTGAACCATTCGCATGGTTCATATATTAGTTTTATATATACATATATATACAGTCGTGGTCAACTAATTAGGGACACTCTAGTTAATGCAAATTGTGAATTTATTTTTTATTTTCCAACGAGTCTAAACAATATTCCACATCTTTTACATGTAAGTATAATTAGTCATTTATGTGCCTAATTATACAAACAATAACAAGTTCTTAAACATTAAACCTCTTTACAGTATAGCTGATAGATGATCACAGTGCTATTTGTTCAAAGAATGCTGGCTGGCCATTTAATTAGGGACACTGAGATATTGCGTTCTAGTTTCAAAATCTGAATCTCAATTATTATTTTCTTTCTTCTCCTATTCTTTGTGGTAGTTTTGGCGGCAATCTAGATTTGTAATTTCAAGTTTTGTTTTGTTTTGATTTTGAAGAACAATGGGCAAAAATAAAAGTTGCGATGCAACACTACGAAAAATTATCATGAAGTTTGTCGAACGTGGTTGGTCATACCGAAGGATAGCAGGATATTTAAATTGTTCAAAAACTATGGTATGCAATGCAGTGCAACATTTCAGGCGCAATAACACAACTTTAAATGTGCCCACAAAAAAAAGATCGAGAAAAACAACTTCGCAAGAAGATAGAATGATAACCAGGTTAGCTAAGAAAGATCCGTTTCTAGGCTCTATTTTAATTAAACATGAAGTGTTTGGGGCAGACGAAAGAGTCAGTGTATCAGCGAGGACAGTTCGACGACGTCTGGTAGAAGCAGGGTTGTTCGGAAGAGTGGCTCGCAAAGTACCGTTGTTAAAGAAAGAGCATAGAAATGCACGTTTGGCGTTTGCACGTAAATATGGACATTGGACCTACGACCAATGGCAACATGTATTATTCTCTGACGAGACCAAGGTTAATTTGATTTCTTCAGATGGAAGGCAATACGTACGGCGTCCTGTAAAAGCGGAAATGAATCCAAGATTCACAAAAAAGCAGGTGAAACATGGCGGAGGAAACATTAAAATGTGGGGATCATTTTCTGGACGTGGAGTGGGACCTGTGAGGAAAGTTCAGGGTAACTTAGACCAACATCAATACAAGGCAATATTAGAAGAAACTATGCTTCCCTATGCTGAGGAACATCTTCCTATTATATGGACTTTTCAGCATGATAACGACCCAAAACATACAGCCCGTTCAGTCAAGTCGTTTCTTAACAGACAGTCGGTATCAGTGCTAGATTGGCCAGCAAATAGCCCCGACCTCAACCCAATCGAGCACCTTTGGCACGAAATTAAGAAAAAAGTTGCCATTTATCGTACCACAACTTTAGATGAACTTAATGAAGCTTTTTGTGAGGCATGGGCAAACATTCCTGTTGAAATATGTCAGAAACTGATAATGTCTATGCCACATCGGTGTCAAGCGGTAATTACTAACAAAGGTTTTGCTACTGGGTACTGATTTTACCCGTAATAAAATGAAGTTGTTAAAGAAATTAAAATACTGCAGATTATTAGTTCTGTTTAACTCTATTTTTCATTTTACTTTACTGTTCTTAATTAAATGTCCAGCTACAGAATTGTACCTTAAATTGAATACATGGTTAACCTTTGATATTAAACACTTTTTTATATTTATTTAATCTTTTATTTACAGCCATTTATAGTATAATAATCGGATCAAATTATGCAAATAATAGTTACTGAGAAATCAACAGGGTTTTATATTTATATGTACATAGCCGGTTATTGCTGTCCACTATCTTGAATGTCCTTAATTAGTTGACCACGACTGTATATATGGAAAGCAACAAGTGGAGTGTAAGAGTGGTGGTCACCATCCTCATTGCAAGTGTAGTCAATGCAGCATGGTGTAGACACGTGCGATGGTAGTCAGTTCCAGGAAAGAAGAAGTTGATCGTTAAACCCTTATTTCGTGATTAGTAGTTAATTTATAAATACCTATCGACGGGCCTGTTGGTCTACTGATTAGTGACCCTGAATGTTGAACCAGAGGTCGTGGGTTATATTTAATAAAAAATTGTGTAACCACAAATATATGTCCCGACTGTGGGTGTTCTTCGTGTCCTTTTATTGAATGTTTGTGGAGCCGTTGTTGAGTTTCCTTTTTAAAGTAATCGGACTTAAAAAAAGTAGACAACCGACTTCAATGCGTCTATCATCAAATATAATAGTAATCTGTAAGAGCGTGCACCCATTCCTGGCTAGCGTGTATTAACTTTTTAAAAAATGTGTTAAAATATTGATGCCACAAACTGAAAATGATATTGTGATTGAACATAGGGTATATTTGTAGAAGTGACAATTGAGATTATCATAATATCCAAACACTCTAAAAACACCCAAACACAAACTCAGAACAACAATGTAAGGTTTTCACATATTATTGTCTCGTGTGGGGATCGAACCCACTAACACTCGGCGCAGCAGCTTAGTAGCGAGGTGAACAGTTAAACCACTGCTCCATTCGTGCAGTAAATAATATTAGTAAATTTCAGAGCTTTTCAATAATATATTTATCTCCATCTAATCGTTGCCTGGAAGAGATCGCTGATTGTGATAAGGACGCCAATCATTAGTTACTAAGTATTTATAGGAAAAATATTGTATACATACACATGCATACTAACACTAACTCCTGTATCTCCTAAGGGGTAAGCAGAGGTGTATAAAACACCCACATTTTGACAATAACAAATTGGTCCCACTAACGTAATAGGCGGCAAGCCTTTTGGCGTCAATCGGCCACTTTATGACTGTATACATGCTATCTGATAGGGAACAGTCCGATCCCGTAGTCGTACGACCCCAACGGAAGAGAAGATCTTTTTTTTTTATAATATAGGGGATAGACAAACAGACGGGTCACCTGATGGCAAGTGACAACCGCAACTTTAGAGTCGTAAGTGTGCTGCCCGCCTTTGAGGGTGATGAGGAGAGGTAGGATGAGGGTCAGGGAAAAAAAAGAGGGGGAATTGGGCCTCCGAAAACCTTACTAATTTTGGGGAAATGCAACAATTACACTTATTATTATTATATATATATATATCTAATAAGTGTAATTGTATATATATATCTAATAAGTGTAATTGTTGTATTATTGAATATTGTTAGAAGTTGTTTGTTATAGAGATGTCCACAAACAAGAGGTGGACGTGTCGTGCGGGTCGTGTCCGCGGCGGCCGCACGTGTGTCCAGTGTGCGGCCACGCGTTCCGCACGGTATCCATGCGCAACGAGCACCTGCGCGTGCACACCGGCGAGCGACCCTTCCCCTGCGACGTGTGCGGGGTCGCTTTCCGCAGGTACTGCTGATAAGTAAACAACACATACAATATGTTGTTTGTAGCAGCTTATTTTGATTATCTTATTTTGACTATTGTAAATATATATATATATATATAGGCGTTATAATACTGAGGTGGCACTTAAGAAGAGTATGTAGAAGGATCTAGGGGATGCCTTTGCCAGAATCAGATCGAATAGGGCCACCCCAACACTTTTTTCAATACCAGAACATTAACACTAATTTTGTGGAGGAACAGGTGTTATGTTCCTCCAACCATTCGAGGTGATCATGCCTGGCGGCCTGCGGTCCAACGGTTAATTTTGGGAAGTCGTATATATACTAATCGTCTCGAGAACTTAATTATCGTGATTCAGGATCGTACTACGTCATTACTACGCTAGATGGTGTTGATATGTTTCTTCTGTATTTGGAATCGCCACATATTTTATATAAATTGTCGAACAATACGAATACTATGATCATAGTAAGGTGGGAAAATGGGGAAAGTATATTGCAAGGTAATTTAAGAAAAATGATTGCTTAAACGGATAGACTGGGAAGTGTAAGCAAATAGCTCGAGGATTTCGAGTTCGAAATGACAGTTACCAGAAGATCCGAGTCCTCTACGAGTGATGATGACAATGATGGAATCTCCTTTCCAGATCAACAGCAATGAGAAACCACCGTTTAATCCACAGTGGAGTGCGAGCGTGGGCTTGCGGCCGCTGTCCTAAACGGTTCCGGATTCGATCCGACCTGAGAACACACTTACGTCTCAAACATCCCGCTACTCTACTTGTGTTCGAAGTAAGTCTTAGCCGTTATTGTATGAAGTGCACAGCAGGTGTGTGCTCAAATCTGAGCGTCCCGACTATTATGCTAACTTTATAACTTTCGCGTTCCATGATATGTGATCAAGGCAACCTGGTCAAAATGTCAGGCAATTCAAGGGTGCGTTGTATACGGATACATACATATTAAAGTAATAATATAATTTAAGGCATTACTTATTACTTTAAGTACGGAACTGCAATGTTGATTTCATTTTTTTTATCTAATTTTAGGTCAGTAAGCTTTAGTTATAGCGAGCAATGGAAACTAGCGAGTTACGGTAACAGTGAGAGAGCCATGCTTAGACACGAATGAGCCGGCCGGCTCGACCGGTCCCATCTCATATTACACCCCCCCCCCCCCCTTCTCATACTATCCCTCATCACCCTTGCCCTTGCCTTCCCTTTACTGTCAAAGTCCCATCTATTTCTTAAAAGTCACTGGATGACTGCAATAGGCCTGCCCCATAGTACATAAATCAGACTAAATTATAATCTGCAAAGTTTGGCGTTCATTTCGCCTCTGCATACCCCTCCGGGTATTAAAGCGTTATATGAACAACTAACGTATCATCCTCCATTATTTTTCACCTAACTTTTTAGGTCATTGAATATGGTATTTAAATATACATCTGGTGATCAAATTTTCAATGGGGTAAGAATGGTGGTAGGTCTAGTGGTTAGTGATCCTGAGTGCTGATCCATAGGTCCTGTCCAATTATTAGATCATTTGTTCTGTATTTAGGGGTAATTTATCTATATAATTTATTTTAAAATATATAAATAAGTATGTCTATCTGCAGTCTGGTTACCATAGTACAAGCTTAGTTTGAGATGCGATGGCTGCATGATAAGTATAAAAAAACCACTTGGGTTTCTTGATCTTCGTTAAAATATATATACATATTTTACAGATGGAAGGCCTCAACCCATCTCCGGATGAAGTAATGAAACATCTTGCTATGCACAATATTTCACATGACAAGATAATTGAAATTACAAAAATTTCTTTTGCTAAGGTAAATATGCTCGATAGATTCTTGACGCTTGCATCTATGGGTCGTCTCTATCGAAGTAATATCATAGCGTCTCAAAAACCAGAGACACAATTCACAAATCCCCCCCCCCACTATTGGCCGGAAACGTACTTGCTCTGGTACTCACTTTATCCATGAAATGACCTGGCTGCTTCTTTGCGTCTAATGTCCTAAAACAAAATATTATTAACAAATATTGTTTTCCTAGCAACATTTATTATTTTTTATCGGACATTGCAAGGAGGGTTATGTTTTTCGAGTGTAGAGATTGATAACATTGACTACCTAAAAGGCCGGCAACGCACTTGACTCTTTAAATTGCGGGTACAATCTGATGCAGTATTTTATTCTGACTTTGTGCGTCTGGTTAAGATTTCGAATAGATATGTTATTTTGTTGTTACATCCAACTCGCCTAAGTTGAGTATCTTAACCAATTTCGGTTCTGACAAACTAAATATAAATATAATAAATTTAATATTTTTTTGTACTGAATGTCAATACTGAAGTCGATTTTATATATTTCATCATATGGTATTATAATCATCATCACCATAATCTCAGCCTTAGGAAACCCTCTGCTGGACATACACTTCTCTTAAAGAATTCCAAGAAAACTGGTTGAGCGAATATATTATAATAATTATTCTGTCACCCCAGGGTACGACGGGCGTGGTCCCGAACAGCGGCCGCGCCCTGAGCTCGCTCGGCGACGTCCCGCGCTCACATGTCGTCTGCTCCAAGCCCACGCCACTACACACCACGCGTAAGTCTACATAATGTACCAATTAATGAAAGAGTGAACGAATGAATGTATGAGTTACTGAACGAATTAGAGTGATCATGCAAACGAATGAATGAGCAAACGAGGGGCGTTTAAGCGGGGCGTGAAAAAGCATCTCACCAGGCCGCCATAGTGTGGGTCACCATGCTGCATTGACTAGACATGCAATGAGGATGGTGACCACCACTCATGGACTCCATTTATTGCTTACCATCAGGCAAAGTGGAGTCATTATGGTAGGCTTACTAATAAAAAAAAAAAAAAAAAAAGAATGAGAAAATAAATGATGAAACGAATGTGTGAATGAACGATCAATCAAATGAACATGAACTATGTGTTTTATTAATGTAGAAAACTTTATGCTCATAAATTATTTATACTGTTCGAAATTGCAAATAAGACAGAAATATTATGAAATTGAACGAATGTCATAACATGAGCCATAAAAATATTACCAGTGGAGGAATTCCAACCAGCCCGGCGTGGAAGGGGGATAGCGAAAAACCCGCGGCGACCCAAGATATTGCAGCGAGGCTTGTGTTCACAGCAAGAGAGTTGTGCCTATCCACTTACTATCAACGTTGGGGAGGTCAGTAGTACTTGAACGTTCTATGTATTTTCTTAGTTTTCTTTTTTTTCGAACCCATCCGTCTAAGTAATATCCCTTTCCCTTCATGGTCTTCCCTTATTTTTATATTTTCCTTTTTACTTTACTCCCAATTCTGCCATCTTCAATTCCTAAAATGCCCGGTATAGCGCTAGTGTGCGAAATACTAATAGGTAAAATGTGCGTGTATATTGTAGATAATAAGGAGTATATACACACATTCAGTCACTCCTATAACTCCGAATGTTTATGCAGAAGCGTCCCAAATGGTTATCTTTTACCGTTCACTGTATGTATCATTGTATAGATTTACTATCTGATAGAACAGCATATGTATATAATTTAAATCTTAACATGACACAATTGTTGTTCTCAGGAAATACCAGAACTCAATCTTCAGCTCTTACTTCGAGACGGTGTCCTAGTCAACGGTAACCAAATGGTACAACTGCAACTGGATGATCCCATGCTCTTGGAGTAACTACCGCCAGCGGGACATATACTGTAGGAAATCTGTTTGAGTGAGGGTACCGAAGCCCCAACTCTTCTTTCTCCACTCTTCACCCCCCTCAAGGGACGGGCAGTACACTAAAGACTCTTGAGTTGCATTTGTTCATGGATTGCGGGTTTCGGTTACAATCAGGTGATCCTTCTATTCGTCTGTCCCCCTATATCACGAAAAAAATTGTTACATCATTTTTACTAGTATTACTACAATAGTGTATCTGATTACAGTGTTTGTTATTTTTACAAGCTTCTAAGCTATTCGCGATGTTTATATGTAAGTATGTATGTTTTTTAGGGTTAAATTTTGCAAGCTAATTTGAGCCGCTTCCCGGTGTTCGCATACACTTTCGGATGCACGCATGACCTTACTTTGTTAATAAAAGCTTGAATTATTTTAAATAATTTGAATTAATTCATTACATACACACGTGCACACATACACCCACAAACGCACGAATGCAAACAGGCACGCACGCACGCACGCACCTATCCATTCACGCACGCACCCAATCATGCACGCACGCAAAGTTTCCTTTTAATACTTCTCGCGTCCTATTTTATTTTATATAACCAGCTGAACGGTTCACGGTGACCTTGATTCCCATATACCTAAGTATTATCTATGGTGACATATATCAGAATTATAGAGGGTTACATAATATGCGACCATGACCGGTTTAAGCTATTGCTTACACTTCCCAATCCATCTGTAGAAGCAATATCTCTTTCCATCCTTTTCTATCCTCAATTTCCCGTCACTTCGTTTATTATTATTTTTTTTAATACAACTGCACTAGGAAAAATCCAGTATCGCGGGGACTTTACAAATAAGGGACAAAAAAAACACCCAGACTCAGAACAACAATTTAAGGATTATGGCAGTCAATATGCTCCAAAGTACCCGGTTGACTGCGATAGGCTTGCTAACTAACACCTAAGTGGGGCTTCATTATAGTATGTAAAATGTGGCCCCGAAAACACCTCCGCCTACCTCCTCGGTGATACAGGCGTGAGTGTATGTATAGTATCTAAATTAGTTTAGTCGTTATAACTTCTTTTCAACTTGAAATAGATTAACATATATTTTAAGTCTCCCTAACATCTTTTTACAAACATACTCATTAATACAAACACATCATGTTACATGTAATTTTAGTTTTCCAAATATTATAATTCCAGTTTGTATTTTTAATTAAATAAATGCTCGTTTTATATGGCACCCATTTTAATAATAAATGAACGACTGATTATATTTTTAAGTGCAATATTTTAGCTTTTAACTGTAGTAATAGTTTTGTAATTAAAGGTTTGATTTTATTGGCTTTTTTTGGTTTTATTTATAATATAAGGGTAATTGTCGCTATTGTGAATAACTGCTTGTACACCAATGTGCTAGAACTGTATTAGGTCCCGTTGTTGGCTGTGAATCTTTGTTCCTGGTTTCGGTACCCTGGGTTTTCTTTTTTCTATCTTTAAATTAAGACAACTCTAGTTGTTAATGAACAAAAAATGTGCTCGGGCGAGGACTTCCCGGCTACAGATAGTTCGAGTTACACAAAAATGGGAATAATATATTGAAAGAGAATTGTAGGTCTTGAATCCCGATAGCGATTTCAGGTCATAAAATTGTACCCATATGTAGTGATAATAGAGGTACCTAGCTAGTAATAGAAACTACCATCAGCTGTCAGTGCTCACACAACAAAAGTTTATTTAATCACAATTCTATATTTAAAGACACATAAATATAGTTTGGGATTTTGCGTCAGCATAACAGTGAACTGTAATGTCGTATAACAGTGAACTGTAATGTCGTATAAGAGTGAACTGTAATGTCGTATAACAGTGAACTGTAATGTCGTATAACAGTGAATTGTTTATTACTCAACGGTATTCAACAAAAATTAAATAATATTCAGATATTTTTTCGAAGAGGATAAGACCGTCAGCTGAGGGTTTAGATAACTGATATTGCCTCACAGCCGGCTACACCACGACTGACAGCCGACGCTCGTTTACATTACTCGCTATCTCTAGATTATACTCTGACTACCGAAATCAACGTTGGGGCCCGTATTATATTGCTTACACTCCCCATTTATCCGTAACCACCATTACCTTTCAATATACTACTTCAAATTTTCCAAACTGTAAATCCCAGAAGTTTCTGCTTGACGGCATTAAGCTTGACTCTATTGCGTAAGTAATAAAAACTATTTAGTTTGCGGAAATGGGTGTTTAACAGACTTCACCCTTTGGGTAATTATACTTATATATAGTATTAAAATAGAAATTGCAATGTTGACTAAATATAGATAAAATTTATGAACACTTTATCTATAGATATATAAATTAATCAGAAAACAGCATAATATCTGATAACATAATATTATCATTAATATATGATAATTCTGATAAAGTACTATTAGTAACTTTGATTTCATTGTGGTAACATTGTCATTTAAAGGTAAGTTTAATTACATTTAATTATTTGTGTAAATCTAATATTTTTGATCCAAATTACAAAATAACACGCCAGTAGCGTAATGGCTAACACGTTAGACTTGTAATGTTGTAATTGTGGGTTATAGTTTTGTGTCTTAATTTCTCTCCTAACATACGTGTTTAGATTAGCTTTAGTACTTAACAAGAATACGAATAATATTTTTTCCACGTTACTAGTAATCTATTAAAATAAACTAAGTGACTTCAGCCGTAACCTATCTTCATCGTCACTATATTCCTTCCCTTGTCCAAGATTTAAAAAGGGTATTTTATTACTGACCGCCTGTCTGACGCCAACCCATCTTAGAAATGTAGTTGTTTTAAGATTTCTTGAAGAAAAATGATTAGAGAGAGGAAAAGGAGAGAGGCTACTTCCTTTGACTGGAGATTTCACTATAGAACTGAAACTGAGCGCAGTTTTTCATATAAGCCTTCAATAATAACTCCACTTTGCTTTGATTGAAAGAAACAAGTGGAGTCTAAGAGTGGTTGTCACCATCCTCATTGCATGTCTAGTCAATGCAGCATGGTGACCCACACTGTGGCGGCCTGCTGAGATGCTTATTTATGCTCCGCTTAAAAGACCCGGGATAAAAGGGGGAGGGAAACACGTCCTATACCTTAGTAATATAATAGTGAGTTTGTTTTGTACGCCTTCATATGCCTTAACCACTAACCGATAAATATAAAATCTAGCATAGTTTATAGATGTTAAGAAGAGGATATAGGGTAGGTATCTCTCATTCTCAAAAGTGCTGTTTGTGTGGGATAGACTGGTGACAACAGTGGTCAAGAAATATTTTGAACCTACTAATAGAATTCATCAAAGTAGCAGTGTGTATTCCTTATAATGTGTACATCTACTGTGATTTTCAATATATCTTATTCAAAAGTAACTGCTCATAAACATAGTTGTATGTTTAAATACATATAAAAGATATAGGTATACACATATATATTCCAAACATACAGAAAATAAACGATCATGCTAGTCACTCAACTATTTGTCGCTGGCTGGGAACTGAACCATCGACCTATGACTTATCAGTCAGGATACCTAACCACGAGACACACAGGCTAGTCAAAATTAAATATCAATTTAAAATAAATAACCCCTCGTAAATATACTTATTTAAAGTAGGGTTGTCACCTCGCTGTCTACTTAATGGCGCGCGATAGACTTTCCAAACCCTTAATACCTTTTGTCAACACATTTATGAGAGAGAAATGGCTGAACCACTTTTGTCGAGTCGTACTTTTATCGACGGGGTGCAGGCTATACATATTATAGGTATAATATATATACATATATTGATTTCTTTAAGCAGACGTTCACAATGCGTCTCATACCATGTATGGGAGGTCACGACGAAGATGAAGAAAATTCGAAGCAGATCGATCGAGAGATAAAAAATTGGATCAGGACATACAATGATGTAAGTTGTTATTTTTAACAATTTTTAGATCAGCTCCAATTTTTCCTTTTGGAATTCTGCACGGCAATTGTTGGGGATTTACCTCCAACAGAGAATAATATGTTAATGTGTATTTCCGGCATTCCGAATAGATACTACAGATGAATGTTAATTTCACCATTTTCTCAAATCACTTGTGTTTTTAATAATGATTAAAAAAAACTATTAATTTATTTCATAGATTAGATTACAGAATACTATTTTTTTTTTATTTTCTGTATATTTAAGATACGTAGGTATGGTTTATTTTAAGAAAATATAGCAGTTCCTAGAAATATATGTATATATCCAATCCAAATATACATATCCGATCTTTAGTTTTAGTGGTTGAGACGCCTCTGCCTAAGCCTTCAGCGTTATAGTCGTGACTTCCTCCATTTTTTGTATTAATGACACCTCAAGGACTGGAGGTTTATGGCTGATTCATGCTGATATAGAAAGTGTAGAGACGTTATTATATGAGAATTTCTGTTCTGATACATTACATTTAACACTACTTTAAATTGGAAATATATAAAACTGTCCTGTTACGCTATATTATGTGAATTCTACATCCTGTCATATCATTATACATACACATACATAGTCAAGATGGTTTAAAGCCAGTCATTACGTACATACATATAACTTAGTAGCATATGTATCAGACATATTTCAGGTAAGATAGGTAACTCAGCTAAGAAGAAGGTAACAGGTCGATTTAATGTATACAGACTTTTCCATTGCTTCTGACAAAGTTAATCATCAGCTGTTACCAAAAAATAACATTACACGGAATACATGGAAATCTATTAGATTGGTTTCAATCATGTCTTTTCGAGCGACAAAAGCCTGTATCAATAAAAGGATATGATTTTAGGATGTACTTCGCATCATTGGACCGATGTTGTTCTCTATTTATATAAATGACATTACAATAGAAATAAAACACTCGAAAATATCCCTTGTCCAGACGATCTTAAAATTTAAAAACTATTAATTCTGTTACTAACAGTTAGTTAAATTAAAGTGATCTTAATCGAATACAAGATTTATATGACGTGTGACTAAAATTTCATGCCACTTGTAACATAAATTTATTTAGTTTACGAGATCTTAATAAAATAGTCACAGGACGCTAAATTGTTTGTAACTTGATTAACAGATTGATTTAAAAAAAAAAAAGATTAATTTAATTAAACACATGTTACAGGCTATCAAACTATTACTGCTGGGGGCCGGTGAGAGTGGAAAGACTACAATTATTAAACAAATGAAGATCTTGCACGTCCAAGGATTTTCGTTGAAGTGAGCATTTCATTCAACTACACATTTACATACATACATATCTCCACACTCCGAATGGGACTATAACTGGGGCATCGTATGACTGTATATATACTGTCTGATATATTGCAGCCGACAGCAGACATGGGGTGGCCCTATTCTATTCAAAGAGAGTGCTATATATCAGCCCTACTGGTATGTATATTATCATTCGCTAAGTACCTGGTAATTTATGTAGGTAAATATCCTCTGCTTAAATCTTCTTATGTAATCGATGCCTTATTTTTAATTTACAACTATTTGTGGATCACACAAATATTTGTTCCGTGTTTGAATCGAACCTACGACCTCGGGTTCAGCAGTCAGAGTCTCTAAACACAAGACCAACAGGCCCGTCTATCCTTTTAGAATATCTTTATACTATAATTACGATTACGTGGGGGATAGAAGAGCTTGGGATTGAACTGTTAGAGATTCACAGGCAATTTCATATATTCATGTGAGCTAATATGTTTCTCATTTTCATCTTTTGGTATTATGTTTCGTTCTTCCTTTTTGACTTCTTTTTCCCTGCTTTTCAGTAACCTTATGTTAACATAGTAGCACACGACAAAATGGTTTTGTATTGTGTTTTATCTTTTGTATCTGGTGATTAAAAGTGGCCATGAGTTTGTTTGCCCAATTAAACCACATCTATAATTTTAGATAATTGGAAACGAGACGATTTCAAATAAATGTTGAGCAGTTTTATGAAATAAACAAACTGAATTTGAAATTTCAATTTTATATTATAAATGCGAAAACACCGCCATCTATTAAGATTCTTTCAGTCTTTTATGATTCCACGGTAAAAAACCTTAATAGATTTTGAATAAATTTGGTTTGTTGTGAATACTTCAAACCATGGATAAGGACATAGGCTATTATTTATTGACCTACTGCGAAGCCACGGGTGAATACTAGTAAAAAATGATAATTATATAATACACCTTTCATTTCATACAAAGAGCCTGCTAAGAAAATAATAGCAATACGCTTATTTACATTATTACAGAGAACGAGCTGAGAAGGCGATACACATACGACATAACGTACATGAATCTATTTACGACATCGTGAGCAACATGCCCGGCCTCAGCATCGCTTTACAGAATCCTAAGAATATACAGTCACAGCATTATATACTAAAATGGGGGCCCAGTGGACCCCTAGAATATACAGAGGTAAGACAGAGGAAAATTACATTATAGAAATAAATTATTATGTGCTTATTTATCCTTATTCTGAATAAGAATAAAAGAAAGAAACCAAAAATTATTGTATGAAATCAGTTTTTAAATGAATCCTTGTCTAAACCAAAGAAACGTATATGAAGATAATTGTTAGATTATTAATTATGATGTACGTAATCTGATTTCAGGTTTATTATGACCATGTGAGAACATTATGGCGTGATGGTGGTGTCAGAGAATGTTTTAAGAGGTCTAATGAGTATCAACTCATTGATAGTGCTGAATAGTAAGTATTTATAAAACTTCTGCCGTATTTCCGGACCGATATGAAAACAAACCTTCAAGATAAGAGCGTACTCCCACCTAAAGGCCGGCAACCCACTTGTGACTCTTGAGTTGCGGGTGTCCATGGGCGGCGGTGGTCACTTACCATCATTTGATCCGTCTGCTCGTTTGGCACCTATCCCATAAAAAAATAGCAGAGTATTACAGAATATACGTCAGTTACATTTATTTCGTAAATAGCGCTACCTGTCGTGCAATAGCTGCCATTCCAGGCGTTTAAAAAATAAGTGAATTACTACCATACCGACATTTCTATTATAATTGAGGAACGTGGCGTCATCTAATGTGAAAAAGCTACTAATAAATTATTTTGTTTAAAGACATTGTGTAACAGATGTCACTCTATAGAAATGTCTAAATTATTTATTACTAGCAGACTCGTCGAAAGACGAAACGCCTTCGTATCTATTTTGTTAAGAGAAAATATTGAAAATTTCGAAGTTCAAATTTCTTTGTGGCGGAGACCAATCTAATAAATTAGCTCGACCGGAGTAATACCACGGAACTCAGAAAACCTCGCAATGCTTATAGATGGTGTAATCACTAAAACCGTTAGTGATAAGACCTCCAATTGTTATGCCGAAATATATGCTTATATTTGTGTTGTTATGGTGTACAATAAAGAGATATAAATAAATAAAACTAATCAGACCAGGATTAAACTTGGTGTACACATTTTTCAGTTTTCTTGACAGAATAGATCTCATTGAGAAACCAGATTACGTCCCGACAGACGCTGATATATTGCGATGTCGTCAGAAAACCACCGGCATACAGAAAATTGAATTTAAAGTGAAGGTAGGTCATCCATTATTACGCATTTTTTGATTCGTCTAAAACTTCTTTACTAAACATTATACTTGTAAAACCGGAACAGAGAAGTCTAAATATATAACACTTATGTATGTTTATACTAATGCAGTCTTTGCTTGGCACACAGGTATCATAGTATGCATGATGTGGGTAGTAATATTTATTTATGATACCAACTTTTGAATTCTCATTTTATAATGATAATATTCAATTCAAATAAAAAATCCTGAGAGAAAATATGCTATAAACATCATGTTACCCTGACCTTTAGGAGCATTTATTTGTTTATTTGCTACTGCGGCCTCACATGTCTTTCAATTACCAGGTTTATTATTTTTGCTAATATGTGACTACATCAACTTACAGGTACCAAAATCAATGCATGGAGGTGTTCAAGATTTCTGGATGTTTGACGTGGGAGGACAAAGAGGAGAGAGGAAAAAGTGGATACAGGTAGCTACAGTATAGCGTTCGAACGCCCTCATTTTGCCAACTATGGTATATATGGTAAACGGCCACTGTTCACACTTTTTTTTAAACTACCGGCCACCTATCATATATTAGTCGCCTTTACAACGCTCACGGTAACAGATAGGATGGCCCTTTTTTAATGGACCGAGAACAACTCGGCTAACATTTTAATTACTTATTGGTAAGAAAGAACAGATTTCGCAGCATCAGCCAGTTCAAGGTACAGGACTACATGCTTGTACCCCCGAAAGTGGGATTAAATTATTGTCTGCAAATGGGGGGCGTTAATTAAGCCTTTGGGGGTCTTTTCGCTCTCTGGGAGGTGTGCTTCTCTGTGTGTATGTATTTACATACTTTTGTAGGTATTTGAGGGGATCAACGCTATATGGTTTTTGGTGGCATGCAGTGATTTCGACCAGACCTTGAGAGAGGACAACACCCAGAACAGACTGAAGGAAGCCCTGGTGTTATTTGCCGATGTTTGGCAGAGCAGGTAATAGACAAAAATTTGGATTAGTAATAATAAAAGTTGTTAAAAATTTATGTTCAATATTATATGTGAGGTGAATTATGAGGAATTGAACATGAAAATTCGTGGTTTCTAGACTGGCCTCTATGTCTAGTGGTTAGCGACCCTGACTGCTAAGCCAGAGGTCGTGGACTCCTGGGGTGGATGTTAGCTATAATGTATTCATTTAGATATAAGTATGTTTATCCGCAATCTCCTCAACACACTTCAAACTCTGCTTAGTTTGGGATTAGACGGCTCTATGTGAGATGTCTGAAATTATTTTAAAAAGAAATTTGTATTAAAAATTGAACCTAATGTGTTACATGTTGATCACAATTCTTTCAACACAAAGAATAAGTTCTGTATGAGTTCACTCATACTCATACAATGTTTGTGGATCGAAATAGTACCTACTGGGTAATTTGTCTCAGAATATTATTATCTTGGAATAAAATAATATAATATTAATATTATTATGAAATGTCAAACAATTATCTACAGGTTTTCTCGATACAGATTTAATTTTGTGACTTAAAATCTATTAATCTATTATTTACCCTTGGTTTGTCAAAATATATAATTATGCAACGGGGCAATTTACTGTGTAGTGTTGTTTCTGAAGAGCACTAGCAGTGGGTCACTCATTACTAGTATTCATGTTAACTGCCTCCAACTAAATGATTGTGTTAGGGGTGGGTTCACAGTCGCAGTGCACTGGGTTCACAACTACTGGTCATACACATAGTGGTACCTACCACTCATAAATATATACTTAAATAATTACGACTTAACCCATAGATTGTTTGGCATTCATTTCTTGTTGACCTCCCCTCCACCCGCTATAGTGGCCAGCCGCGACGTCCTGGTGTGCCTGCACGTTGCCTAATTGAGAGTTACCCATAGGTGGTGCCCGCGCTTTTGTGGGCAACAGGCGTTAGGAGGGGTCCGGATGTCTTACTAAAGCTGCTCCCGGATTCCTCCTATTTTAAGCGCAGTATGGCACACCGTGTGGTTTTACTACCACTGATGCTCGGATTCGAAAAAATCTTTTGACATTTGTCGCTCGATGATTTAGGAATGTTTCGAGGTATTTTACATAAGCGTTTAGGGGCTGAGCAATGAGTATAAAAGGGAGATGATGTGCGGAGTTGCTGGTTATTTTTAAAAAACTCATCTAAGGAGGCGTAAGGATGAAAACATATCAAGAAAAACACTAACTGAAGTACATCAATATTCTCTCTATAAACTTTCAATCAGTATCACTCAAAGAATACCAAGTCCGCGTTGTCTTTTGAGAGTGCAGAAATTTGTACTTTGTTCTTCGTTCTCAGGTTTCTCTTGGAAGCTGGTGTGATAGTGTTCCTGAACAAGCAGGATCTCCTCGAAGCGAAGGTGTCCCAAGGTCGGAGTATAGCTCCCTACTTTCCTGAGTACAGGCAGTTCAGCACAGCAGGAGACGAATACACGAAGACCAAGTTGTTTATAAAGAGTTTATTTACGGTGAGATTCTACCCAAAGCTGTTTAATTATCTTACAACTGATGATAAGTGGGTGCCCAGCAAACCTAGTTTAATTAAGTTTTACTTGCGTTACTTGGCTAGCGCGTGGTGCTAACTATTTTTTTTAGTATAATATAGGGTAACAGAAGAATAAACGGGTCACCTCCGCCATCCTGCGTACCTTTGAGGGTGATGGGGATGCGGGGAAGGAGTTAAAGAGTAGAGGGGGAGTTGGGCCGCCGGAAATCTAAATCTAACTCGTAACATAATCCTGAAATATAACTAGAGCCTCTTCTACCTTCATTCACGCTCGCCGGTTACGGGTTCAGACAGAGTTACTTAGATAGATAAAATTTTTGTATCTGTCGCAGGTCTTGCATCTGCCACTATTTATCTCTGCAACTCCCAAAGGTTGGGTGGAAAAGAATGCCTCAGACATTAAGTCAGTCTTTGTACGAATTTGCAAGAACATTTAATAAATAAATAACCACTTTATTTGTACATCATTGGGGGGAAAAAAATAGTTATTATATATGACAGTGTCACACACATAATATCCAAAGGGCAGCCCTTTTGCTAAATACAATCTCTTTCATCCAAGAGATTACTTGACAGAAAACCGGTGTTCAAACAATGCTTGTGTTGTGCGTTGTATTTACCGAGTGATCTAGGGTCTCAGAGGCCTAAATCCCCCTTTTCCTTTCCCCCCACTCTCATCACGTTCAAGAGGCGAGCAACGCAGTTACAACAACTCTTAAGTTAGATTTCAGTTTCAGTTTTGTCAGTTATCATCAGGTGACCCGACTGCTGGTTGCCCCTCATATGCCATTGATGACGAATGACGAGACGGGTCACCTGATGGTAACTGACACCGCCGTCCATGGACACTTGCAATTCAAGAGTCGCAAGTGCGCTGCCCGCCTTTGAGGGTGATGAGAGATGGGGGATACAGGGAGCGGAAAGAAGAGAGGAGGGATGAGGACATGGAAAAAAGGAGAAAGGAGATGAGGAAGACAAAAGGGGAGGGGGAATTGGGCCTCCGGAAACCTCACTCAATTCGGGGAAATGCAACGCAAGCGTTACTTCACAACCGGTTTTCTGTGAGGCCGTGGTATCGCACCGGTCGAGCCGGCCCATTCGTGCCTAAGCATGGCTCTACCACTGAACCATACCATAAATAAAGAAAAACGTTTAACGGCTTTTAGTTTGATATTTATAATTGTTTGTATTATATAATGTTTCTTCTAGGACATTATAACGAAGAAGCGCGAACGCCGCCAGCTGCACGCTTCGGAGCGCTTCGTAGTTGGCGAAGCGCGGCGCTCGAGGGAATGCTACTTCCACTTCACCACCGCGACGGACACTGACAATGTTAGGACTGTTTTCCGAGACGTACATCAGATTATTCTGACACATTTGCTGAACAATATTGGAGTTTATTAATGATTATATATTTTTAATAGGTTAAGAAATATATTGTTAATTAAAGTTTAATACAATAGTGTAATATTAGTAAGTGTCTAAAATTATTGTTAAGTTGATGAAGGTCTAAGAGCTGGGCACAATGGTAAGTGGGCCATCGTATGGGATGCACCGCACAAGCAACTCAAATCGGTCACTAAATCCCCATTTAAAAATATAATCTATACTCCGACCGTACAAATCTTGAGCGTGTACACGTTTTGAAGATAACGTTATTTTTGCAAGTTATTAATACATTTCTAATATTAAATTCTGTATTATGAAATAATAAAATATATACACCCATAATACTCCCAAAGAATCATTTTACAAATCAAGTCAAAT
Source organism: Tyria jacobaeae (assembly GCA_947561695.1). NCBI lineage: Eukaryota > Metazoa > Arthropoda > Insecta > Lepidoptera > Erebidae > Tyria > Tyria jacobaeae. The sequence continues at coordinate 7,041,331 of OX387234.1, forward strand.
CAAAATCATTTATTTAAATGAAAACAGTCAAAAGAAAGTCAGTCGTGAAGCTAGTTGGCTGTTCAAATACGCACATCCTATGGAGAAGAACAGACAAGAAAAGCCAAGGATAATCTTTATCAAATGTTTTACATAACTTTCTAGTTACATAGTTTAAAAGCACAAATAAAACATTTAATTATTATGTAGTGTGGATACCAATGATTTTTTTTAATCATAGTTTTGTGAAAATATAATTGATGTAAAATTATATGATTGAATTGTTACCGTAATATATTGACTGTGCCATATATACATATATTTGTGCACCCATATTTTGCTCATTCCATTTTATTTCGCTTTTTGCCAATTAGACCACAGGTAAAGATTAAGCGCGTAAGATACTTTACAGAACTGCTTACAAGAATGAAATTCTGTGGGTGCAAATACATAAGCCATAGCATACCAATAATAATGCAATAATAACGCTACAAAAATATATTTTAACCGTTATAAAGTGATCGCCTACCTCATTTCTAGACTTCTTTCAAGATACGAAAGATAATCAGACTTATTGTCAGACACACAAGTTTTCTTTTTGTATCCGATACATTGTCGTTACATTCCTGAGAATTTAAAAGTGGGCAGAATACAATTTCACGTCGTATATGACACATAACGGCTTGACGGATTGAAAACTTAGTAGGTAAATTCCAGAAGCGTTTTAATATATATAAATATTAATGTTGTAACCATTCATTATAACGTTTTACACCCTCAACTGTTGAGTTTCCACGCCTTAATAAAACTTATTGGAAACTCTGCTTCGTGTATAGAAAATAAAGTTATTGTCTTGATTCAATGAAACAAGTTCATAGTTTAAGAAAAAAGACTAAAAACACGTATTATGGGTTATAGTTGCCTTATAGTTTTCTGTTATGAAAAATTTAAAACCATTCCTTCGTGATAATGTAAGCATTCTAACCCACATATACAAATCTCTTCAGCTATAAAAGAAGTAATGATTAAATAAAGAAATATACACATACAGGTACCCTCAAAACATTACATTCTTTCCTTGAGCCGTGAGAACATCATTGTTCTTTGGGGACATTTCCGAACAGAAGAGGATTTTTGATAATTTTACGTGACGAAATTAAAAATGATTACTTTATTAGTTATAGGTACGCGACCCTGACTAGCATGAGCTATTGCTTACACTCCCTAATCCATCTGTATAAGCAATATCAATTACCTTACCATTCCTCCCTTTTCTGTAAATATACTCCAAATTTTCCAATCTATTTCCCAAAAGTGTTACGTCAATGGAACTAAATTATAACCGACAAAATGTAGGCGTAAGTTACGCCTTTGCGTACCCCTTTGGGGTTACAGGCGTGAATGTATGTTTGTAAATTATTATGATTTATGTTTGTAAATCATTTAATATGATGAATGAGCCGTATTGTTTTTGGTTGAATAGGCCACCCGCTCTCTTCTTGTAAGTGTCGTAAATTTGACTAAGGGATCGTGTTGTTATCCATCAGACATTAAATACATAGTCATACAGTGCTCGGATGACTGCAATAGGCTTGCACCATATTACGTAACTGGGATTAAAATTGTGTAATGTGTATTACCCCGGCCTCACAGAAAACCGGCTGTTAAACAATGCTTGCACTGTGTGGCCGAGTGAGCGAGGTTCCTGGAGGCCCAACCCCGTTCCCCTCTTTCCCCTCCTCCCTTTCAACTACCCTAAAAGTTGGATAGCACTCTTCTGACTCTTGAGTTGAAAGTGTTCGCACTTACCATCTGCGTGTGTGTGTGACGCCTCTGCTTCCCCCTTCGGGAGTATGAGGTATGTGTTAATACTTGAAATGATGTTCTCTAGAGTACTAACGTTACCGTTTTAATAATTATATTATTTTATTAAGGTTTAGGTACATAAATTATTATTTGATTATTGTTGAAAGAAAATAATCCATAAAAGCGGGTAGGAAGTAAATTACTTACCCTAAGGAAACTAAGCAGGGCCTTCTTAGAATAAGATCAAAAATCTGTATATTTAACATTTTTTTTATATTAATTTCTTGCCTCATTTTTAATAAAACAACTAAGTAATCATCGCATAATTTATTTACAATCATATTCTAACATAAATATTTTTTTAAATTCAATTCGTTATTTTTACTAAATCTTCGTTGGCGCCATTTTTTCGCGGCTCTTGTAATACATACTGATTGCTTTTGTTGCTTCGATGTTAGCGTGTGTTGCCAGCTCTCCAGGTATTATTAATTTTATAGCTGACTGAATCTCTCTACTGCTCATTGTTGTTTTTTTACTGTGGGCAACCAATCTTCCCGCTTCTACGGCGATTTTTTCCAACATGTCGTTCACAAAGCTATTCATAATCACCATTGATGTTCTGGATATACGCATTGGTTCCTTGGCTACAGTTTTTAATAGCTTGTAGATATAAATAGCGAAACCCAGGTAATTCTTCTTTTTGTTTTTCTTTGATTTCGATATAGGTTTTTCGATTGCTTTTTCCATGGATTTGAGGGGCTTCTTAGGTCCTTTCACTGGTGCCATTTTTTCGTATTTTGAATACAATTTCGTCAATTATAACAACGTCAGTTATATATATAAATGTAGTGTTACTGTCTATATCACTTTTCGAAGAGCCACAAGTTGCGGGTGGTGATAAGAGTGCCGACAAAAAGTAGATACCTAATTGTTGATCAAATATTATGTAAAATACTTTTATTTCTTTATTACATTTCTTTGTGAATATAGGTTTACGTTTAGCAATACTCGTTCTTCCATTATCCACCATTAGGCGTTCAAAGATCAAAATATTTTATTAATATTTATACATTAAACAAATTAAAGGTGTTCAATTTCATAATAATTGATTTGATGTTATTTTAAATAGATGTGTGGTGACTAAAAATTGTTTATATATTTACATATAGAGAAGGAGTTTAGCTTAACAAGCTCCTGTCGTCGGTGTTCTTTTCAACCGACTTCAAAAAGGAGGAGGTTCTCAATTTGACGGTTTTTTTATGTTTGTTACCTCCTAACTTACAAATGGGTGAACCGATTTTGATGTTTTTTTTTTTATTTGAAAGTTGGTGCTTCCTGTGTGGTTCCATTTCAATTTGGTCCAACAACGGCATCCATGAGAAAACCATATAAGTCTTAAATTTGCATTAAGTGTGTACGCGACAAATTGATGAATAACTTAATATCACGTAAACCGATTTCGATGATTCTTATTGGAAAGGATTTACTTTCATATTCTACTTCTTGTAGTTAGATGAGAGTTTGATTAGATTCTGACAATGGCGTCCATGAGAAAACCATATAAGTCCTAAATTTTATGATAGACGCATGTAAATCGGTTGTCTACTTTTTAAAGTGAATAATTGTTGAAAAGTTTTAATCTATTGTGACAATATAACTGCATACATAGGTGTGCCAAGTTTACACAGCACCGGTTTAATGATAAATCAGCGAGTGAACAAACATTCATCCCTATTTTTCTAGCTTAAGAGTTGAAATTTATAGAATACCCTGTCTAACAAAAAAAACTATTTAATATTATATAAGATAAGATAGGAATATTAAAAAAGATATTTTATTTGCTTTATTTAACTTTATTTGACTTACATTTTTTTTTATCATTAAACCTGTGGACAGTATGGTCGTAGGTGTGGGTAGCCTCTCGCTGGAGACCATGATTATGCACATGTTCCAGCGCGAGAGTGCATGGGATTCCATCGCCTCATTCTGTGAGATAGTGATGCAAACCAAGGAAGTGGCGGAAAGGAAACGGGAGAGAAGTAGCACTCTTCCGTCTCGCAGTAGACGCACCAGGCGCCGGAGAGCGCAAAATGATCTCCGGCCTCCATGAGCGCTTGCCTTTCGGCGATTGACAGGGCTATCCGTCGTCCTAGCAGAAGCAGGCCCGAGATGGCCCCGGTGAGGTGATGACCCGTGGGGCTTTCTACAAAAAAAAAAGGACGGTATGGTTGAAATAAAAAAGGAACAATATTTTAGCTTGTAGACTACCTTATTAATTTGTGTATTAGGTATTTTCTTATTCTTTTTTTGTTTTTTTTTGTCCTATAAAAACAAACAGTTAACAATGGTCTTTTATGTATACAAATGTTTCAGAAAGCTGTGGTCAAATTTAAGGAGCGTTATGTGTAATAATTAAATAGTTGTCTTAGCTTGAAAAAATGCATTTTAGAATATTTCTAAATGATGAACCTTTATATTGAACCTTCTTTTACAACATGGTATAATTTTTATTTTGTCATTCTCAAAAATTATAATTTGCATGTTTATGTAAAAAAATTGCGGCAAAGATCCGTGTATGACACGAATATCCTTGCTATTAAATACCTTAAGTTTCATTAATGTCAGCCATTAATGTTAGCTTCTTGTCAGCGTTACAAAGTAGATTTTGTGTATAACAGACACGATTTTTACTATAATTGTTAGCTATTTACGTTATTAAAGGGGTCAACTAAATTTCCCTTAAATATCACAGCACTTTTCTGATATATTCTGTATAACCTGAACCACTACGAGGGTTTTCCGAGGCCGAATATCTACTTGCAGTTAAAACAAATTAACTACTAGCTTTGAGAAGTTATTTCATTACTAAAAATATTTATATAAAACTAAACACTAAACAATACTATTACATTTGTTGCTTATCTACTCAAAAACTAATAATTACTTTTTAAATAATGGATAAAGGCTTTTAATTAATCCTTTGTTTGTTTTTGGAAAAAACATTAACAAAATCCGGCGGTAGTTATTAATCAGTCAATTAAACCGAGAATCGACTATTCACGATTCAATCAAACTATTGGATCGTACCCTCAATAAGTCAACTAATGCATGTCACTGAACTATATAAAACGCGTGAGATACGAAGAGCCGGCATTCTACACAAAATCATCCAAATTAGCGTTTTTTTTTTTCTAAATAATTCAAGATGACAGGTCGAGGAAAAGGCGGGAAAGGTTTAGGTAAAGGTGGCGCCAAACGTCACCGAAAGGTGTTAAGAGACAACATCCAAGGAATCACTAAGCCTGCCATCAGAAGATTAGCAAGACGAGGAGGTGTAAAAAGAATATCTGGATTAATTTATGAAGAAACAAGAGGTGTTCTGAAAGTGTTTCTGGAAAACGTCATCAGAGACGCTGTCACATACACAGAGCACGCAAAAAGAAAAACTGTGACTGCTATGGACGTCGTCTATGCTTTGAAGAGACAAGGGCGAACGCTATACGGTTTTGGCGGTTAATGATTTAGTTGAAAAAAGAAATATTTAAAAATGTTGAGTTTATAGTTTGATTTTATTTTGACAAGGCCCTTTTCAGGGCCGCAGCTTTTTTTCGTTTCTTTAAGCAGAAAGTTTTCATTACCTTTTATAAAGATATCACTTCGCTTAAAATACACACGAAGGGGCGCGCAAAGAAATTCATTTCTGTTTTAATCCATTATTTATATTATATTAACTGAAAATAGAATATATAAATTTTACATGATGAACCTATTCGCCTATAATTGTGTGTTGTATATTAACATATACAACACTAATATTAATTCATAACTGAATTATTGTATGACTGTTGGTGCATCTATCTAATAAATAAATATTTTTATTAAAAGTTAAACTGAACCAATCATAGGTATTTTTGAATTTTCAAGAGAGGAAGTCGGTCAGACTAAGTCAGTCGTGAAGTCAGTAGAGAAGAACAAGCAAGAAGCTCCAAGGACACTCTTTATCAAATATTTTACATAAGTTTATGTAACATAAGAGTACATTCATAAGTATAATTAAAATATAATAAGATATGTGAGGACATTGCAATATATCATTCTAAAATAAAGTTTATTACTATTCTAAGTAACAGTAGTCCGAAGATAACCAGCCCCAATTAAGGGCACTCATCCATCTCAACCATATCAAAGGAAGCCGAACGACCCGACACATACCCCATCATTGGCAGGACTTTTAGGCGAGCATGACATACACAGAACTGCCAGGAGACAAAAGATAAACCTAAATAATAGACTACACAGAGTATAAAAGAAAGATTTATACTATACATAAAATACCTACAATGTGAATTACTCATGTCCATATCGCATAAATAGGATATTTGTCGTTAATAATAATGTAAAACATCAACAACTGAATACATGTCAAATAATAAAACAGTAATAAATAATAAGAGTATAAAAAACGAATGCACCAGTGAAACTTCTTATATACAGTGTGGCTTGTGGAGCAGGACCAGCAAGTTGCACAGCATTTTTGTCAGCCAAATAATCATCCAGTTTGTAATCTTCTTGTTTCCAAAGCGTGCGTTTTATGCAATTTTTAAATTTCTTCTCATTAAGTCTCATAACGTTTTCATAAATATACTGAGAAGGCACCGTCAGGATAATTTCCCTAAAGAGGTCCCTAAGGAACTACATAGATTATGATTAATAACTAAAGTAAACTAGTCTTGCAGTAACCATGTCTGTTCATTGAAGGACCTTCCTTACGGCATATGCTGCAGAACTGGGCCTCTGTGAAAGAGTTGTTAAGTGAGGGCCCCATTGTAATCTAGAATCTAGCGTTATCCCTAACAAAACCGTTTCATTAACAAATTATAATTTTCGTTATTCAGTAACTTTACATGCACCATGTCTGACGTTAGCCAGAGAATCTTACAATTTTTGTTTTTTTTCTCATTTAGCACTAAATTATTGGCATATATATATTATTAAAACATGTTTGTATTTATTCTACTTAGTTCATTCTCTTCGAGAACAAGGGCAGTTACATACTTAACTAAAAATAAGCTTTTTGCCTCGCACAACCAGCCTATGGAACAAATTGTCGCCTGCCGTATTTACGGACCAATACGACTTTCAAAACTTCAAGAAAAGAGCGTACTCTTACCTAAAAGGCCGGCAACGCACTTGTGGCTCTTGAGTTGCGGGTGTCCATGGGCGGCGGTAGTCACTTACCATCAGGTGACCAGTCTGCTAGTTTGCCCTATCGCATAAAAAAAAATAGGTCACTCAAACTTAATAAATATTTTTTCTATGATTTATCATTACACCACCATGTGTAGTGCAAGTCTTATAAGAGATGGTATGTTTTTGTAGAACTTTTCTTGACCTACCTCGATTTTTATATATTGACCGAAATGTCTAAAGAAGGTTTTGTTTTTGTGATTATTAATTTCCTTCTACCCACGGATTCATTCATATGGGGGAGTGAACATAGAAAACTAGATACTTATAAATCATTTAGAATATTATTGTCGCTTTTTAAACGATTTTTGCCACATCAAATAAATAGAATATAATTACGATATTATTCGATGGAAAAAAGATACTCACAAGATGATGAGAAAAAGACATGGTCTATGACTACGGCATTTAAATAGACGGACTGCGATACTTTCAAAATATCATACGTCGTCGTTGCGAACCTGCCTAGTTCTTGGTTCGACGAACATTGCTTCTGCCTTGTCTATTGGAGTTCAATCAGTGTTTTTGTGCATTTATTCAACCTGATTCCGATTGATGACGCGACATTTTTTGCTGTATACATATATGGTCTAAAATTGTGCTTTACTGGTTGGATTTGTTTAGCACTGTAGGCTGCTGCGCTCGTACCATAACAATTGTTTGGTATTCCAGATGGGTCCGGCATGAATATAATATATATATCTGCACTGCAGAATTTCTCGATATTTTTTTTATAAACGATGATGATAAAGACGAATAAATACAGAACCTAACGATGTAGTTTTATTTCTTTCCAAATGTAATAATGTCAATCAATCAGTAATAGTCTTTTGTGAACCACCGTTGAGCTTAGACCTATGTCATAAAATAAATAAAGAGGAATTGCATTAAGAGCTACGGCTAACCTGTTAAGTTTAATTTGTCTGATCTATATCATTAACATATACAACTGCTTGTAATTATTATTAATAATAATGCAGTATTTTTACCAGCATTTAAACCGAATACCCTCAACTAACTAACTTCTACTATACAAGCCTATATAAAACACGGACAATCGGCTTGATGTAACTGTCATTAAATCTGTCAACCCGTCAAGAACTGTGATAAGAAAATGGCGCGAACGAAGCAGACTGCCCGAAAATCAACAGGAGGAAAGGCTCCAAGAAAACAGCTGGCTACGAAAGCTGCAAGAAAAAGTGCCCCGGCCACTGGAGGAGTAAAGAAACCACATCGTTACCGTCCAGGAACCGTTGCTCTAAGAGAAATCAGGAGATATCAGAAGAGTACAGAATTATTAATAAGAAAACTGCCATTTCAAAGGCTCGTAAGAGAAATTGCCCAAGATTTCAAAACGGATTTGAGGTTTCAAAGTTCTGCGGTGATGGCGCTTCAAGAAGCAAGTGAAGCATATTTAGTTGGGCTTTTTGAAGACACGAATCTTTGTGCTATCCACGCCAAGAGAGTGACCATAATGCCTAAGGACATTCAATTGGCCCGAAGAGTGCGCGGTGAACGAGCCTAACATGCTTCGCTATTTGACAGTTTAGCGATTATTCATTTTGACAAAGTCCTTTTCAGGGCTGCAAATGTTTTGTTTCTGAACAGAAGTCATTTAAAAAGTCAACATATGAATTTAGAATACTTACATTTATGCACTACGAAATTATATATACTATAATTTGTTTGGAGTTCATATTCTGAAATGCATAATATATGTATATAAAAATGAAATACAGTTCGTTAGTCGCACTAAAACTCTACACGGCATGACCTTTTTGACTAATTGGCAAAAAAAAATTGCCCCAATAAATAATCGGACAAATCGATTTATGTATTTATTTGTAAGACTTAACTATTTGACAGAAAAAATAACATGCAGTCCTGAAAAGGACTTTGTCAATATTCAGGCCATTACTCGACCATCATCTTCTAGCCCTTCATTTTTTATCCATCGTTCTTAACAGTCTTCTTTGGCAGCAGTATTGGGTTAATGGCTGGTAAGACACCACCCTGCGAAATCGTCACTCCTGACAACATTTTGTTAAGTTCCTCGTCATTCCTGATTGCGAAGAGTATGTGTCTTGGAATCACCCTGCTCTTCTTATTATCTGAAGCTGCTTCTGCTGCTAGTTCTAAGATTTCTGCAGACAAATATTCCAGTGCTGCTGCTAAATAGATAGGAGCTCCACTGCCAATTCTTGGTGCGTAATTCCCTTTCTTTAAGATCTTATGGATCCTGCCAACTGGGAACTGTAGACCGGCTCTGGACGACCTAGACTTATTCTTGGGTCTGATTACTTTGGAAGTCATTTTTCTTGCAGTTTTTTTGCTTGTTAATACGACCGATATTAATTAAGGACAGTAAGGTGTGGATCGTACGATTTATGTAGATTTGTTGGGTCTGGCAAGTTGCGGGTAGTGTAACGAGATATTTAAATAATCGATTCATAAAAAAAAAACAAAGTTTGTTTCTTTAATCGTTTCTATTTAGGTCATTGTTTAATTGTTTTTCGGCTATGCTGAATTATTTATAAATTGATTTACTATTTATAATATTATAATATATTTTTATCACTTTTGTATGTTAGGGACACAGTTTTGGTAAAATTAGTAATTTATAAACAAAAAAGAGTAGTAATACTTATTTTTTGTCTCCTAATACCCATATAAGTTTTCACCGAAGCTAAAGAAATTATCGGAATTGAAAGAATTAATAAGAAGAATATAAGCCGTGTGGTGTGGGTAACCCAATGTCTTAATGATAGTATCGTAAAAGATGACTAAGAGATTGTACTGTTATCTATCAGACTAGATTTACAGCAATAAGCTTCTTATAGGGGGGAACGGAGGTCGAGCCAAACCTCACCCAATTTCACGGCATATATATAACTTATTTATATGAGAGAGATGATGGTGTGGGCAGGGCGTTGAACAAATACTCACGACATCTCACCATGGGGTTTGAGAATTGTGTGTGATTTTTTGTGTGTTGGTGAAATTTGAAAGTTTAATTAGCTTCGGAATATCCCTTCATGAATACAACAAGCGTATAAGTGTGTATATGTCAAACTGATATACTAATACTGAGTTGCAGCTAATATATAAACCGGATTTACAGGCGGGTACATAAAATAATACTTTAGTTGCGTGTATTATTTTAACGAGTATTTTAGCTAACTACCTTCCTTTCCTGGTACATAACAGTTTGGTGTAAGATAAGACTCGTGTTAAGTTTTAATGTACATGTTACGAACATTTGCACCCGAAGCCTTAAATCACTGTCTTCACAATTTCAGAACAGGAGCACTGTTGTAGTGATGTACTCTGCATATGTGCGCAGTATTTTAATATAATTCCATAATCTGGGACCCACATGAAGTATAGTATAGTAGAATGTGTATGTGAAGTATGGTAGAATGTGTTCAGAGACAATTTGCACGATTTTATATAAAAAGATGTATTTTTTAACTGGTAAGTGACTACCGCCGCCCATGGACACTTACTAATACTTGTATTTAAAAGTAAATAATACTGTACTAATACAAATTTAAAAGTAAATAATACTGTATTAGTAAATAATAGTGTATATATATATATATATATATATATACACAATAATACTGTAAATACATTGGCTCACAGTTCGTTGTTAGCACTGAACCAGTACACGCGACTGCGCTCGCGCCGCGCCGTCTTCTCGGTGCGCCACAGATACGAACGTGTACATCACAATCTGCACAATATGCGCCTACTAGTCAGGCAATTACACTGTTCAACTCCTTAATTGCTCGGTTGGTATTGATATTCAATTGTGCATGTTATTCTTAAGTTTTAAGCAACAATGTTATTTTAATGTTATGATGGCTCGTTGTACGTGTTGAGCAACTGTAAGTGATATAAGTACATTAATAAATAAATAACAGTTATTGGAACAGCCTGTAAATTTCAAAATATATTCATTTCATAGCGTTCTGGCGTGGTGGGCTCGTTTCTTAACAATTAAATATTTGTTTGACTAGTTTTTTTTTTATGGCATATACAAAAGAGAGGACGGGTCATCTGATGGTAATTGCTTTTCGAAACGATTTTTTCCTAAAATCATTAGTGATTTACGTTATTCATGGGTTCAAATATACCTATCATCATTATCACCATCATCAGCCTATCGCCGACCACTGCTGGACATAGGTCACCTGGCCTGTGGAGTTATTACTGCACTATATTGTATAAAAATATCAAAGATTGTTCAGAGTTCCTTCTTTATTTTGTATAATTTTGATGGTCGAATTCGCAAACTTATGACTAAGAGCGATTTCTTACAGATAACTTTAAAAAAAACCCATCATTAAAACACATTGCTACCTAGACCAAAACTAAGCATAGCTTGTAATGGGACTTGTTTTAGAAAGTGGGTAAATACATAAATACATTCAAACATCATACTACTGTTACAACCAGCGCTTAGACCGCCGAATGTACGAGCAATTTAATATTTTTTTACGAGCAATTTAATATTTTAAATTCTATTGTGTACAATAAAGAAAAGTATATTGTTCATACATACATTAACTATTATCCTCGAATATTCTCTATTCACTCCAAAAGGGAAGCGCAGAGGCATACGTTCAACATAAGTAATAGCTCTAAATTGCTGTTAGTCCCGTGACCCTTGAAGTAGGATTTGGGCGTGATTGTATGTATCTTTGTAACTGGCAAAAAACTAAAATGCACAACCGGTATTTGGATAGTATTTATTGTACTTCAAACAAACAGGGTCAGGTGGATGGGGACTTTATATTTCTTCAGTCCTAGCCTGATATGCAATTATTGCCTCAATTTTATTTACTAACATCTTCAATATTAACCAAATACAACAAATAAATACTATAAAACTAGTTAGTAGTGTAAAAATCAGTTCTATCTCAAAATACTCGGTCCACGATATGTTAGCAGCTGGCGACATCAGATGTGCCGTACTGCCGTGTTTTAGTACATATTCTGTCCACAAGATGGCGTGGTCTAAAGCTGGATATTTCATGTCGTGTATCAGGGTGCGCAACCGCAGAATGTTGTCTCGATAGCTGAGGACAGAAATCGTGAAATCGGGTTACATTGGCTCTGTGTTGTTTTGACATATCTGTATTTCAAGTTTGTTTCCTGAATTCAATGGTGGAATTAATGTACATGTACCAAAACGTTTATACCACAATATATAGATTTTTTTACGATATGTATTTTTTTATATAGATGGACAGACGAACAGGCGCGTCACCTGCTGGTATAGGCCAGTCATTAAAACCTCAAACCCGAAAATGATGAGTAACTCGCTCAAATTTTGAGGGTTTAATAAAAACGGTAAAATAAGTTATGATATGATATTGCAGTGTTCTGGGGTGTTCGGAAAGGGTTGAAAAGGGGTGAAAAGTGTTTTTTGTTAATAACATTGTCCAAAAAATTAGTTACTCGCTGCAAATTTAGAATTAAGTTGTTCTTACCGTTTTTGCGTTTGAGGTTTTAATGACTGGCCTAGTAAGTGAGAACCGCCAGCCATGAACACCTGAAATGATGTGATGTGACGAGGTGAATGAGTGATGAGGGGGGAAAGAAAAAATATAGGAGGCAATAGAGCTGACGGGTTAGTAGCTGGTAAGTGACTACCGCCGCCCATGGGCACAGATAGATTAGAGAATAAAATATATCTAAATATCTATACAACACTTGGCCAATTTAATCCAAAAAGGTTTTATGGCTTACGAAACGTAACGATTTTCATAATTTTAAAACAGTGTGTTTCTCGGTGGAGTAGAATAAAGCCATCCCATTTCTTCCCGGTGGTGTCGTAAAGGCGACTAAGGGTTCGGGCTGTTATCTATCAGACAGTATGTACACAGTCATACAGTGCCCTATTACGTTAGTGGGAGCAAACTCTTATGTGTAAATTATGGGTGTTTTCAACTTCAAAAAGGAGGAGGTTCTCAATTCGACTGTATGTATTTTTTTTGTTCTATGTTTGTTACCTCAGAACTTTCGACTGGTGAACCGATTTTGATGTTTTATTTTATTTGAAAGCTGTTGCTTCGCGTGAGGTCCAGTTGGTCCAGTTCTGCCATTGTAATCCATGAGAAAACCATATAAGTCGTAATTTTTTTAATAGAAAGAAATGTCGGTTGTCTCCTTTTTTAAGGACCGATTATATACACATCTGCTTATCCCGTAGCGATTACAGGCGTGAGCGTATATATGTATGTCTATAAGTTATATATCATGCTACTATCTACGGGAGTTGAGTAATAAAGCATCTATTGCAGTTGGCCACCCTGTTCGCATACATACATACATGTATACATACATACATACACTCACGCCTGTATCCCCGAAGGGGTAAGCAGAGGCGTGATTAACGCCGACAGTTTGCTGATTATAATTAAGTTTCACTTAAGAAATATCGTGCAAACTTATAACGATCATCCCGGCACTTTTGGAAAATTCGGGGATATTGGGAGAAAATATAGTTTTTTTTTTTTATGACAGGACAGGGAGCATAGAAAGCGTAGAAAAAAAGGATATTGCTGATTATAGATAGATTGGGGAGCATAAGCAATAGCTAAAGCAAGTCAGTGACACATATCTAAAACATGAACTGGCTGAACCAGAAAGTCCGAGACCTCAGAAACCTGTTCAAGTAGAAATAAAAAAAAACTGTATATAAAGACCAACATTTTATAGTAAAACAACTAATAGAATAGAATAGGGCCTCCCTATCTCTACAAGTGGGAGACGTAAAAGGTGACCTAGGGATCCGACTTTTATCTATCATACAGTATTAGCTTGTCCCTGTTTACGTAAATGGGACTGTATTTTACATATGTAAAAATAATGAGGGTAACACAAACCTTGGATCTTCTATAACCTTTAACACGCAACTTCTGAATTCCTCCTTATAAATGACGTCCATATCAAGATGGAGCCCAATCGCATGTTGCATATAGTGTTCTAGGTGAAACATCTGGCGGTCACCCAGTGCAGGTAGTCCAATAAGAGGCACTCCTGCTTGAATCGCTGCTGTGGTAATGTTAAGACTACCCTTGGTTATGATGAGTTTGAGATTCGGATGCTCTGGAAATTCAAGAACTTATTTTTGATAAAACATGTCACATGATGATAAGTGATCACTGTTGTCCATGGACACCTGCAACTAAAGAGTCGCGAGTGCGCTGTCCCCTTTGAGGGGAGAGGAAAGAGGGAAGTGGGCAAGAAGGTAAGCATATATACACTCGAAAAACGAATGCCTCTTTCTTGCGCAGTTGGGTTGTTAAATAAAAAGTAAACGTATAAAGATCTTAAGCACTAGTTTTCAGTACTAGGTTGCCAACGACTTCGCCCGCATTGTCTGTTGATAAACAGTAACCTATATCCTTATACAGGGTTCAAAGTATTACCAGATAAAATTTGATCAAAATCAGTTTAGCCGTTTAACCGTTAAAGTACATGGCAGATAGCTAAATGGCGGTACTTTCGCATTTATAATATAAGTATAGATTCTCTAAAAAACTTTGTTATAAAATAAAATGTTAACTAGTAGCTTACGGAAAATATCAATTTCGGGGAAACATTTTCTTATAAGAATGTTCTGTGGTATATCACTCAGTCCCTCCACATCATATTTCCATAATACATTATAAGGAAGTTCAGAGAAAACTTCTAGGAACATCTCTATGATATCGGTTTTGAGGTGTGAGGGCTCGTTGCTACCCAAATTCATATAGATAGCTCCCAGGGACGAGTCCAGGAAAGATTTTAAGTCCTGAAAAAAGAAAATTGATCAAAATGTTTTTATTGGGTATACATAGTATATGATGTACTCGTATATAAGATGACTTGATACCTGACTTGCTTTAGCTATTGCTTATAGTCTAACGTCTAATGTTGATGTAGCTTAATGTGAATTGTTATTTTATTTCGGTTTTGGTGAAAAAATAAACAATATTATTATTATATTATTATATTCCCTAATTGAAAATCCCTAAATCCCTTTGTGTCCTCCCTTGCCTGTGAAAATACTCTTAATTGTCCCAGCTAATTCCCAAAAGTGCCCGGATGACGCCAATAGAATATCCCTCTATTGCGACGTAATTAGATTATGGTCGGCAAAGTAGAGGCCTTAGTTACGCCTCTGCCAACTCGTTTTGAGATAAAGGCGTGAGTGTGAATTTAGATAGATATATTTATTACATTTTTCCATGCAGGTTGTTGTAAAGATATATCAATTCGAATCGCAAATCGTATGATCGCAGGACCGCCGCGCCGTTTGTACCGTTTTGGTAATTCATTATTTAAATTTGTGTAGTGTTCATTAGAGCTTATTATATTATATTGTATTGTATATTGTTTACAAGCCAGTATATTTAAAAGAATTCACTCCTAACAAAAACATTTAGCTTTGCTAATAATTTGTGACCGACGTACGTATCCCTTTAAAGAAAGGCGTAGTTTTATGAGAAAAATAATCACATATATACACATAACAATGTAATTTATACAACCTGTACTTTAGTTTGAGCCTTGATTAAGTTGGTTATGAATTATACTCTATGTAGGTAGTCTTTCTCTCTCACTCACTCTTATATATATACCAAAAGATGGCTCTCTGTCCGTGATATTCACTAGGTGTTAGCATAATACCAGCGCTGCTTCTTACGAGGTAGCACAAAGCTGAACTAACGGCCATTTTTGTCTCATACAGTGGTACTTGTTAGCACTGACGGTTGATGAATTTGTGATCCTTGCCTTGTATGAGTACAAAATAAATATAATTTATTTCTTTCTTCCTAGTTAGTGCCCAGGATTTCACATAAACCGTTTAATAAGATATGTAAGTGTTTTTTACTAGTTTGGAGGGAAAAAATAAAAAAAGGGAAGGTCCAGAATAAATACTAGTGACACGCCCATACTTAAAAATGCTCCAGAATATTCGATGCAATTTATATATATTGTTACGGAAGTGGGTACAGGGATTGGAAGGAAGCTAATATATCACTGCCGAGAGTAACGATTTATTTGCGTTTCACAATATTCCGAACGCGTAACACTCACAGCACAGAACGAGTTGTACTGCACGAACCGCGTAGCACTGTTCCACACTGTCCCCGCGGACTACACTTAACTCAGTCCAACGGTAGCACTGCACCACTCACTAATACTAATCACTTTCACTTCACTTCACTGTACTACTTTTTCACTTCTTCTTCTTATTCTTCACTTGAGAGCACTTTCCACTGAACTGCCCTGTCGGCGCGTCTGGAGCTCTTTATATACCCCTAATTTCGATCGTAGTTTGTTGAATTTCGACCGTCATTTCGTTATTCTTTTCGATTGTCTTCTACAACTTAATTTATTTATTCATTTTGCTTGATCTAGTACTTTCCATTATATTCGAATTTTGTAAAGAATCATCTCCATTTACTAGAATTTTCTATAAAACACTGAAATCACAAACAAAAACCCATAGAGTCCGCCGGGGCTTGAACTCACGGCATTCGACTCGCAGCCGTAGCCACTACCGCTCGGTCACCGTGACTTGTCAATCTTCATTTGAAAAACTTCTATGCATTGTTTGTCTGTGCGGTGACGTAGGCATGGCGTCACATTATCCCCTCCTTAGACGTGCTCGTCCCGAGCATCGTTAGAGCCGTGGTACCGTGCCAACCTATCCACATGAACGACTTTAGCTGTACTTCTTGGCGTTTTCCGAATTCTGTAAGTGACATCATTGATCTTCGTAATTACTTCATAAGGGCCTTCCCAACTTGGTTGTAGTTTTGGAGATTTCCCTTTTCGTCGAACAGGGTTGTGAAGCCAAACCGCAGAACCTTCTTCAAAGGACTTGGAGTTAATGCTTCTGTCGTATCGCGTTTTCATTCGCTCACTAGCTTGCAGATTCTCTTCTCTCATGTGCCCGTGAACCTCCTCCATCTTTCTTCTTAATTCTTCTGCGTATTCCGAAATACAGCTGGGCGTATCCGGAGGACAACCTGCGAGTAGATCGGCTGGAAGTCGAAGTTCTCTACCAAAGTTCGCTCGAGCCGGAGTGGTAGAGGTACTTTCGTGAACTGCCGTCCTATATGACAGAAGAAATAGAGGAATGTACTCGTCCCAATTGTCCTGATGGCTATCCACAACTTTCGCCAAATGCCGTTCCAAAGTTTGATTAAATCTTTCCACCATTCCATCAGATTGCGGATGATACGGCGTAGTCCGAGTTTTGTGTATCCCCATAATTTTGCAGGTTTCCTGGAAGACTTGAGACTCGAAATTCCTGCCTTGGTCACTATGGATTTCAAGAGGTAATCCAAATCGGCAGAAAACTTCATTCACAAGTTTATTGGCGACAGTGATAGCTTCTTGATTTGGTAGTGCGAACGCTTCTGGCCACTTCGTAAAGTAGTCCATTACTACTAGAATGTAACGATTTCCACTATTTGTCATTGGAAACGGTCCGGCCACATCCAAAGCTATTCGTTCCCAAGGGGCACCCACATTGTATAGCTTCAATGCTCCACGACTTCTAGTTTGTGGTCCCTTGACAGAAGAACAGCTCGTACATTTCCTGCACCAGTCTTCAACATCTTCCTTGCAGTGCAACCAGTAATAACGTTGACGAATCTTCACTAAAGTCCGCTTTACACCAAGATGACCGCCTGATGTTCCGTCGTGATACGCTCGTAGTATATCAGAAATCTTTGACTTTGGTACAACTGTCTGGAGATGACTGTCTTGCCCAGATGCACTCTCCCATTTTCGACATAAAAGCCCATTATGTAAGAGCAGACTATTCCATTGCGCCCAATAGCTCTTAGTTGTTGCACTCATTCCAGCAACTTCACTCCATCCTGGCCGTGGAGATAAGTCTTTCATCCAACTAAGTATTGGTTTCAAGTCTTCATCTTCTTCTTGTAATTTACGTAAGGCATCATTGCTCCATTCTTCATCAATTGTATCAGTTCTTATAACTCGGACCGTAGCTTTTTCTTTATCTTCTTGTTTCGAACAGTGCTTGCAGTCATCAAAACATGGGCGTCTTGACAAAGCATCGGCATTCCCATGAGACTTCCCACTGCGATGTTCAACCTCAAAGTCGTACTCCTGTAATTGTTCTATCCATCTTGCGACTTGTCCTTCAGGATTCTTGAACTGCAATAGCCACTTCAACGCTGCATGATCTGTTCTGACTAGAAATTTCCGGCCCAACAAGTACTTTTTAAAATGCTGAAGCGTTTTGACCACTGCCAGGAGCTCTCTTCGGGTGACACAATAATTACGTTCTGGTTTCGACAATGACTTACTGTAAAAGGCTATCACAACTTCTTGATCCTCTTTCTTTTGTGAGAGTGTTCCTCCAATCCCTGTGTTACTTGCATCTGTGTCTACTATAAATTTATTGCTCTGATCCGGATATCCGAGAACGGGCGTTTCACATAACCGACTCTTGAGATCTTCGAAAGCTGTCTTGCATTGTTGATCCCAAATGAAGGGTCGTTTTTCTTCTGTAAGTCGATGTAAAGGCTTCGCTATATCCGAAAAATTCCTGACAAAACGACGATAATAAGAGCAAAGTCCCATAAACGCCCGGACTTGTGTTTTGTCGGTGGACACAGGCCAATCTTTAACAGCTGAAATCTTTGTTGGATCTGTTTCGACGCCTTTTTCCGAAATTACATGTCCCAAATAATTCACCTGTCGTTTGAAGAATGAACATTTCTTATGACTTAGTTTAAGATTTGCACTTCTCAACTTGTTAAATACGGATTCCAGCTTCTTTAAATGGTCATCAAAGTCTCGCCCCACTATTATAATGTCATCAAGATATACCAAGCAAGTTTCTCCCAGTAGCCCAGTCAGAACACGTTCCATTAATCTCTCAAAAGTAGCTGGGGCATTGCAAAGTCCAAACGGCATCACCTTGAACTGCCAAAGACCTTTTCCTGTGGAAAACGCGGTCTTCTCCTTATCTTTAGGGTCCAGCTCTACTTGCCAATAGCCAGTTTTTAGGTCAAGCGTAGAAAACCATTTCATGCCATTGAGAGTATTCAAAGTGTCATCTATCCTTGGTAATGGATAACTGTCCTTTTTGGTCACGTCGTTCAGTCGGCGATAATCAATACAAAATCTCGTTGAGCCATCCTTCTTCTTTACCAGGACCACTGGTGAACACCACGGACTAGACGATGGTTCAATTACTTCATTATTCCTCATGTCTTGAATCATGTCGTCCACCTCTTTTTCTCTGGCAAAAGGAATTCGACGAGGTCGTTGACGAATAGGTTGTACATTACCAGTATTAATTTTGTGTTGTACCATACTTGTCCTGCCGATATCACCATCATTCTTTGAAAAGATATCGGAGAACCGACGTAGCAAATTCTTCGCCTTCAATAATTCAATAGTTGTCAAATCTTCCTTACATCCCTCTAGTATACTGTTAACGTCGATTGTACTTCTGTGCGTCTTTTTGACTTCTTGACAATTTCGCAACCAGACGATTTCTTCGCTCCGTCCTATTAGAGTACCTTTCCTCAATACCTGTTCTTCATTACTTAAATTTAATACAGGCACCACTGTTTCTGTAGATATGTTGACAACTGTACGTGCTGGCAACCACGAAGTTTCGTTATTCACTTTTTCCAATAATGTCCACCGTCGTTGTTGCAACTTACTTTGTTTGTTGAAATTTACTGGAACTAGCGTTTGTGATCTCGGCAGTAATTTTGTGTTCTTAATGCAATACACCTTGCCTTTACCACCGCCTCTTATTGGTATTTCATCATCTCCACACTTCAGGATACCGCAGTTAATGTCAAGTTTGCACCGATGGTCCTTCAAGAAGTCAAGGCCAATAATACAATCATCCACAATGTCAGCAATGATTGCTTGTTGCCAGTAAAGTTTATCACCAATCTTAATGGCCACTTTCTGGTTGCCTGTTACTGGTATTCGCTGGCCGGTAGCCGTTGTCAGCTGATAAGCTCCCTTCCGAACGTTTATCTTCCCGTTTCTTCTTATCAGCTGTGTCCCAATTACCGTACGTGACGCACCAGTATCCAAAGTCAATGGGCATGGAATTCCATTTACTGATCCATTAACGGTTAAGCTGTTTCCATCCGTACTCTGATGAATCTTAATTTTCGGGGCTTCATGTCTACCGGCCAGTGCCCACCCCTCAGCCCTGGCCTTAATTAGTTTTCCTGGTTCTCGGACGCTTGTATACAAGCATCGGTCCCTCGTTTCTCTGCAATGCGATTTGGGCAGCCGTTTCTTAGATGTCCCCGCTCCCCGCAGTTGTAGCATCTAGGGACGAAAGCTCTACGTTGGTTTCGCCGCTCCAGTTCCGTTGAATTAATCTCCCTCAGGCGTCCACTCCTCGGGTCTCGTCGGACAGCTTCTACCTCAAGCGCATGCGCGACGGCTTCCTTGATCTGACCGTGATGACCCAGGCGCACGGCAGTCCTCACTTCCGCGTCGAAAATACCATCGACAAACGACTGCAAAAGTATGCTGTCAATGACTGATGGTGGTGATGATTGGTACGCCTTCCGGACCAACTTTTCCACTTCTAGAGCCCACTGTTGTAAGGATTCATTGGCTCGTTGGCATCGATCACGGAGTTGAGCGCGGAAGACATGCTCCAGATGCGAGTCCCCATAGCGCGATTCCAAGGCTTCTAGCAACTGCTCATAGGTAGCTTCACTTCCTAAAGCCTCCAGTACAGTCAGAGCTTTGTCTCGTAGTCCCAAAGTAAGAGCGGTTTTGGCTTGGCTGTTGGTCCACCTATTTAAGTCTCTCACAGCTTCAAATTGTAATTTATAGGCCGCCCAGGAAGAGGTCCCATCAAAGGGTGGCACTTTAAAATTTCCGCCTGAAGAGGATGCACTTACTATGGTCGCTGAAGCCGGAACTCCATTTATTTTTATCCTCTTGACGTCTTCCTCAATTTTCTTGACGTCTTCTTCGATGAAGGAGAGGCGGTCTTCATGTTTTTGCACGGTTGTCTCCATAGCCTCAACCCTCCGCATGCTTTCGGTGATAGCCGTCAGAAGATTTTTCTGCATAGCGCACAGCAGTTCCTCCTGTCGGCGGGCTTGGTCCTCGTGCATGGCTGTTTGCTCATCTTGAACAGCGCGCAGCTGTTCCTCTTGTCGGCGAGCTTGTTCTTCCTGTCGACGGGCTTGCTCTTCCTGAACAGCGCGCAGCTGTTCCTCTTGTCGGCGAGCTTGTTCTTCCTGTCGACGGGCTTGCTCTTCCTGAACAGCGCGCAGCTGTTCCTCTTGTCAGCGAGCTTGCTCTTCCTGTCGGCGGGCTTGCTCTTCCTGCATAGCGCGCAGCTGTTCGAGTAAGGCGCCGAGATCCGGCCCCTGGGATTTCGACGACGACGCTACGTCGTAAGTTGCCACCCCGGAGTTGTCTTGACGTCCAGGAATCTCTTCCTCAGAAGCTTCGGCTCCAGAGCCACGTGGTTGCTGTGCGGCTGTTTTAGCGCGAGTACTCACGCCTTCCCTCGGCGTAATAGGCATTTTACCTTCCAATCCCACTTCTGCCACCAAATGTTACGGAAGTGGGTACAGGGATTGGAAGGAAGCTAATATATCACTGCCGAGAGTAACGATTTATTTGCGTTTCACAATATTCCGAACGCGTAACACTCACAGCACAGAACGAGTTGTACTGCACGAACCGCGTAGCACTGTTCCACACTGTCCCCGCGGACTACACTTAACTCAGTCCAACGGTAGCACTGCACCACTCACTAATACTAATCACTTTCACTTCACTTCACTGTACTACTTTTTCACTTCTTCTTCTTATTCTTCACTTGAGAGCACTTTCCACTGAACTGCCCTGTCGGCGCGTCTGGAGCTCTTTATATACCCCTAATTTCGATCGTAGTTTGTTGAATTTCGACCGTCATTTCGTTATTCTTTTCGATTGTCTTCTACAACTTAATTTATTTATTCATTTTGCTTGATCTAGTACTTTCCATTATATTCGAATTTTGTAAAGAATCATCTCCATTTACTAGAATTTTCTATAAAACACTGAAATCACAAACAAAAACCCATAGAGTCCGCCGGGGCTTGAACTCACGGCATTCGACTCGCAGCCGTAGCCACTACCGCTCGGTCACCGTGACTTGTCAATCTTCATTTGAAAAACTTCTATGCATTGTTTGTCTGTGCGGTGACGTAGGCATGGCGTCACAATATATATATTGTATTGTATATACATACAGTAGAACATACAACCTCCTCCTTTTTAAGAAGCCGGTTAAAAATTACTGCCCGACGATAGTGATTCAACTATCGGCCGATTAAAATTGTCAGTGGGTAATGAGTGTAAAGATATTTTATCTCCTTGAAAGTGTAATATCTGTGGATAAGTTGATTAAAATCTTAATTAATTAGAATTAAATAGTTTTTAAGTACCTAATGGACAATGTTTCAAGTCATGGACAATTATTTCTCTTACAGGTTAGCCGTCAATTAAATATCCAATTAAAAAAAATAAACATAAAGTACCATTACTTGATACCACGTAATTCTAAGATGTGTGTTTTATATGTGTATTGTATATCTAGATATATGTGACTATGAATACAGAGTGTATATATGTGTAGCTAATCTTAATTCTATAATATTCTCACTGCACTGCAACTACTCTTGCCGTACCTACATAAACTCTCTTTCCATTCTGCCTGCCTGGAATAGACCGTAAAATCTATAAGGTCGCCAATTGTGCAAATTTTGCAGCTCATAAGAGTACGAATGTAGAATATTGTATGATTTTTAATTTGGACAATAAAGAATTTTTCTATCTATGTTTATAAGTAACTAGGGGACTGCTTCTTGACTAAACAACAGACTGTAATCTTGAAAACTGCTTTTTCTAAAGCCGACTCATAAAATAGTACTTACCTCTGGTAACTTCTTTGCAGGGTTATGATCCACATGTCCAAAATACACAACATTTTGCGGCAGAGGCCTGTTCCTCTCCCAATAGTTATTACTATTCAAAAGTAACATATCGACATTTTGTTCCAATTCACTCATCAAAGGGACATCTGGTCCAAAGATTCTCTTCATCATATCATTTTCTTCATCTTCATAATCAGTATAAACATTATTTGCTTTTAATCTATTGTAAACCTCCATAAATATCTCGAAAATAGTTAAATCATAAATTCTTCTATTCATATTATCTGGATAAAGAATTGGATGTTTTGGAGCACCAAAGTTTTCTGGATTATCGAATCCCATTCCAGAAGGACTCACTTTTATCACGGGTGCTTTATAAATATAAGACCAGATCATTGCTGGACGAAACCAAGCTGGAAGCACAAGCAAGTCGAATGTCTTATAATGCTTAATCAGATTCTGGACTTGGTTACTCTTCATTTGGTCTTCAAATAACTTCAGCAATACAGAGTAAATATCAGCAGAATCTTTATAATTAAAATTGTCTATATTGTCCAGTGAAGAATTGAAATATTTCTTCAAAATTCCATAAGAGAGATCTTCCAAATCTATTTCCTGTAAATTTTCTGGCGATTTCTTATTAGAATAAACAGGATTTGTAGTAACAAATATGACCTCGTGTCCTCTTCTTACCATTTCTTTGACTAACGGGTAGAATAGTCTTTGGTGGCTGATTGAGGGCGTCGGAGAAAATGCCAATATTTTGGCAGCTTCACATTTTATGAAGAATAGAGTTAAGATGGCGGTTCGTGTGGCAATCATGGCGAGAGGTAACTGACTAACATGTGTTTCTTGTGTAATATTTTTGGTAAATTTTAAAGATAGTGACGGTTTTGTTAATGGGTTCTGTACTAAATAATTGTAAGTACCTATCTAACATGGGTAAAGAACACAATTCATTATTACAACTGTCTTTAATCGCAGTGTTTTTAACATAGTATTTGAGGCGATCCGAAGACGACCTTTATGAATTGTTCAAACCTGGAAACAGTATTTAACAACTCGGCTATAGAAAAGATACATATATTCCTACGTACGTGTAATGAATTTTTTATGTTAATTTATGGATACGGCAGTTTCCCACAGCCCATCTTTCTCAACGACTCTATCTAATGAACCTATAATTTTCAGCTTCCAAGTGGTATGCCAATTTTATGTCTTAATGATGGCAAATGGCGTTCTACCGTTTCTGCTTACCCCAGATGATTATTTATGTATGTACGGATGTAGGAAAACTTTGTGATTGATTTCTGTGTAGTGTCAAATTATAATTAAAAACGAAATATACATTGGTTTAGTTTTGGTGTCAGTCAAGAGACGTCTGTAAAGTCAAAATTCTCAACAATAGTTTTATTGACTTGTAAGAAAAGTTGATAATGTTTCAATACGCCTCTCAAATTCTTTTTCGCAATACTTTCAGATGCAAAAAAGTGCAAATTTTCCTGGTATCAAATGACCAAATCCTGATTTGGGTGGATGGGACCACACGTGGTAGAGCTATGCTTAGGCATGAATGGGCTTGGTCGGAGCGATACCTCAGCTTCACAGAAAATCGGTTATGAAGTAACGCTTGTGTTGCATTTACCCGAAATTAGTGAGGTTTCCGGATTCCCAATTCCCGCCCTCTTTTTCCCCCCCACTCCTCTTTTCCCTCAACGCATCCCCCCATCCTTCATCACCCTTAAAGGCGAGCAGCGCACTTATTTGAGTTGCAGGTGTCCATGGACGAAGGTAGTCACTTACCTTCAGGTGACCTTTCGTCTGTCCTACTATATTATAAAAGATAAACTTAAATTGTGAAGCAGAGACACCGCTTAACATACATGAAAAAAAAATATTCATTCGCATATCTAATCTCCCCATTCTTAAAAAAAAGTTAGGCAGGCAGAGGTAACCTTAAAATTGGTGGTGATTTAACTAGTGACGTATCAGCTTGACTAATTAGTTAAAAAACAAGCTTTTTTATAAAAAAAAATGAGAATAAGGTTTTGTTTATGTTGCGTTCTCATTCGCTATATATCACTTACACTGTTTAGACGATGTAAACGTTACGTCATATCTTTACTGTTTAGCCTCGAGACCCTGACCACAAGCATCACACATATGTACACTCAAGAATATAACCCTCTTGCACAGTCGGGTAAAAAGAAAGTGCACGCCATATTTGTCAACAACTACTAGTTTATAATATTCGTAATGATTTTAAATTGAACCCTATAAGTTAAGTAGCTACGTACATATATTGACACAGATGCTTATACGATAACAATACCATAGACAAAAAAACTTGTTCAAATATACTTATATTTTATCATTAATAGGTATAATTAATTCTTATTTGAGTAATAAAATAAAGCTAAATATTTTATATTTGTTTAGTTAAAGCTTTTAAATTTGTATTAATGGCGTCTGCTCGTTTACGGGGGAGCAAACGGGTCATCCGATGGTAAGTGACAACCTACGTTCATTAACACCAATTAATTTAAGATTGTAAGTGCGCAGATGAGAGGAGGGGAAATAGAACAGTTGGGTTTAAGCCTCAGGAAACCTCACTCATTCGCAACATACAACACAAGTATTCTTGAAAAGGTAAGGTTGAAGATTCTCGATTCAACATTTTCTTTGTATGTTCAATGATATTGTCTCTTGAAAGGGTACTCGACTTTTCCCATTTCAATTTGAAGAAAATATTGTACCTCTAAGGTGGAAAATTAAGGGATCAAAAATACATTTAATTACGTATATCCCGACTCTTTTAATTTGAATTTGGTTCTTTAAACTATTATACATTTAACACTTTAAACTATAATACATTTAACACTTTAAACTATTATACATTTAACACTTTAAACTATTATACATTTAACACTTTAAAAACACACAAAAAAATTGTGAGAGAAAACAACCAGTGTCAAATTAATTTGGAGGTATTATCACCTCCGTACTACACAATATTCTTTATTGTACACCACAGAAAAGATACATAAAAACCGATAATAATCTCTACAGATTGTTGGTACAATCGGCGGTCTTATTGCTA
The DNA here is from genome assembly GCA_947561695.1 of Tyria jacobaeae. Taxonomy (NCBI): domain Eukaryota; kingdom Metazoa; phylum Arthropoda; class Insecta; order Lepidoptera; family Erebidae; genus Tyria; species Tyria jacobaeae. The sequence continues at coordinate 7,067,431 of OX387234.1, forward strand.
GTTGCGATTTCTACCAGACAACCTTTGCAGTGGACAAGTGCAATGGATGCGTTTGGAATTGGATTACTTTTTACAATTATAAAAGGTTTTTTTTGTTAAGTTTATGTGTGATTTGTAGCATTTATGATAATATGATGAATAAAACAAAGAAGTTTATATAAGGTGCCGTAGGGTGGAGATAGGGTGTCCTGAAACACAGGTCTTACAGAATTAGAAGTACATAGGTACTTCTAATTATAAAAATTGTGTAGTAGGTACATAAGGAAAGTACATCATTGTAAACTATATTCTAAACATCAGTATTCTATTTATATTTATATCATAAACATTTCATTATTGACTCGTACATTATGGCAGTAAAATAGCTTTTATATTATAATCATTAATTAATGGACACTACACTACTAAACAATTATTACAAACACTAACATGATTCAGTATGATAACATTGATTATATAATTTAGTGGTTGTCTAGTAAGCATGTATTGAAGGTCATAGTAATCGATTTTCGCCTGGATACGAATGTCAACATGATGCGGGACGGAGGCGAAGCGGCGCACACGGCATCAGGGATCGTCAACTGTGATAAATTATCAATGTAAGAATTTATTCTACATACATACACTCACGCCTGTATCTTCGAAGAGGTAGACAGATTTATCGATTATAATTGAGTACCATTGACGTAATAGGGAACAAGCTTTTTGGAAATTGGATGGAAAAATTTGAGGTATATTTACAGAAAAAACAGAATAGAAACGAAAGTAAAGGGATATTGCTTATATAGATGGATTAGGGAATATCAAGCTAAAATAATATTTGATGATTATGATGATGATGATGATAATTAAAATAATAGCTCAAGCATGTCAGGGTCAGTTTTCTGTGTTCCTTTTCCAGACGAGTTACAGTAGAAGACACCTGCACCTCAGGAGTTGCAAGTGCGTTGTCAGTCTTTGAGGCAGGAGTCTTTTCTTGAAGGTTTGAAGGTCTAGGAAGGACAATTGTTACACAGATTGGTTGTTCGGGACAAAGTGTTTTAGAGAAGCGCGAAGTGGTGGAGTGAATTAAATAATATCTAACATGTAAATCTCACCACAGGTGTATTACCCCTGGAAGCAGCTGCGCATGCGCCGCATCGTCAGCTGCCGTCGACCGTTACACTCCAGCACGTGCCTTTCCCGGTATTATTATTACGATAGGTAAACAGGGAAAGTGGGTAAGCAGCGAGGGTACACGCCAGATGCAAGGGGTATGAATGGAATTGTGATCATACGAAAGTTGAGTTTAGTTTTTATATAATTTGAGTGGCAAGTAACTTTGGTATGGTGATATTAGATCTAAGAAATACGGAAGGGGGGGGGAGGTTAATATTGTAATTGTATTCAGGACACCATTAGTGTTGCGAGTAATAATTTGATTGTGATTACAAATATTAGAAATTAGCAGCAGTACAATTTGGTGGCAAATAAGTACTATTTCGTGCAGATGTACGATCATATTACCAGCGAGGGGGTAAGCAGGGGCGTTTTAAATGCCTACATTACGCCAAACATAATTTAATTCCACTTACGTAATAGGGACAAGGCTGTTGCCGTCATCGTGGCACTGAGGGATTGTATACGTACTGTCTGATAGATAACAGTCCGATCCCTTAGTCGCCCTTTACGACATCCACGGGAAGAGACGAGGTTCGGTTATTCTACTTCAGGGTTAAGAGGGATCCGGTTGTCTTAATAAAACTGTTCCCGGATTCCTCCTATTTTAAGCGCAGAATGGCACACCGTGTGGTTTTAGTAGGTTCGATTCCGACACACCGTTCCACCGAAAACCCCGGTGGAATGACGGCCAGAGGGGGTTTCCACACGAAAAAAAAATCAGAGAGAAGTACCATAAAAAAATATATACTTTGATTCTAAAACTACTATTACGTAGCAGACGCCTCTGCCCACCCCTTCGGGGATGTAGGCATATTTATGTATACATATTTACTGCAACGGTATAAGAATATACATTTAAACATTTGTATTTAAACTACGATCTTCGGTGCATAAGTTATAACTTAATTTTTAAATAGTTTTGTTTTATAAATATTTAAATGTCAATAGGTTATGGTGATCGCGTACTATTATATAAGCAAGATAATTGAGAAACAACGTATTTATTTAAAATACTTACTACGTGGTAAAGCCATGCTTAGGCACGAATGGGCCGGCTCGACCGGTGCGAGACCACGGCCTCACAGAAAACTACTTGTGAAGTAACGCTTGTGTTGCATTTCCCCGAAATTTGTGAGGTTTTCGGAGGCCCAACTCCCCCTCTCCAATCCTTCCTCTCCTCTGACCCCCCGCCCCTTTTCCCATCTCCTCATCCCTCTCTCTTTCCTCTCCCCGCATACCCTCACCCCTCATCACCCTCAAAGGTGGACAGCGCTCTTACGACTATCGTGTTACAGGTGTCCATGGACGGAGGTTGCCACTTACCATCAGGTGACCCGTCTATTCTTCTGTCCCTCTATAAAGTAAATTTTAAAAAAATTACAGCCTATGTAATTAAGTACAGGTCATAGATAAGTATTCTAGGTTAGAATTAGAGGTATGCGACTCTCACTTGCTTGTGCTACACTTTATAGCAATAGGTTTGAAAGAAAATTCTGTTGTACCAAGAATAAAGTTTATATTATAGTCTAGAAATGCGAAAACATGTTTGAACATACTCACCGTTAGTTCAAAAGACCTCAACCGCCGCACCCTATATGAAAACCTTTCAAAAGTTCATTCAATTATTGCACCAGGGTATTTATGTATTAGTCTTACCATTAAAAATTAGTGCCACACAATTTTAAACTCTTTCATTTATACACAAGGTCTATTTTTAATAACGAACAAAGCTATAAATGACATTGAATAAAAGCTCAGTGTCATTAGATTTTAAACCTAAACTATATGAAGTTATGTTGTAAAATCAAAAGTAAATGTTCTTGAATTTTATATTTGCGTAGCGCGTGCCTGTTTGCAGGGGTGCGCAAGCGCCGTTTCCGACCCTGACGTTTTTTTTGAAAAAGGAATTCCATTTGTATGTAGTTGACGGTTGATCTTAAAACTGGATAGACGTGTGTTTGATCAAATAAAATTATTATTACAAATTATTGGTTTAAAGTGTGTGTAAGATAAGATAAAAAGTGTTAACGTTGGGTGAAAATTTTAATGTGTATTTTAAGTGTTACTGTAAACCGAAGACGATTGAAAGTAGGCTTTTAAGTAAATTAGAAAAAAAAACTATTACTGATATCTGTGAGTTTTAAAGTTTCATAAACACGTGTATATAATAAGATATATTATTACTTGACTCTAGGGTCCTCACCTGTGGAATAAGAAATTTAGTCAACCACAACGGTTACGGTACTTGCTCACCCTTTTCTTAAGAAAAGAAATATGTTCTAACACACTACGGGGAAAAAATACGCTTTTATAATGGATTCACCAAAAATCGTGTACAAATATTACTCAAACCCAGCATTTTGCTCTCAAAGTGAAGTAGTTTTCGGACAAAAGTCATGTGTAACAAAAATTATAGCTCCGGACAGGCAGAGAATGCCGCCATTGGGAGCGATTTCACCTAGAAAATTCGAAATTGGCAACAGAATCCTGAGAACAGATATATCAGACAACCCTTTAAGAATGTCGCCTGCTGGTGCACCTAGAAATAGAGATGAACCACCCGAATTACCACCGAAACCGCCCAAATTCCAACAAAGACATTTCCAAAGACAAGCATCTCTAATTTATAAACCTACTCCTTCTGTAAGATGTAGAACACGTAGCGAAGATCTGGAAATGGCTCAGCTCAAACAACAAAAACAAACAAGATATGATAGGCATAATTACAGTGATGATGGTTTAGAAGAGAGACTTAAGCATAGATACGAAATAATTCAAGATTTTGACGACTGTGTAGATTATTCTCCAACGAAAAAACGTATTGTACAAGCGAAAGAAGAGGAAATCCAAGAGTACAATGTTGACGGGCCAGATGAGAACGAATTAAAAGAAATACCAACAGAAATTGTCAAAACTGTCAATGGCAAAACTCTTAGATATGCTATAGTCCCTTCAGATGATGATGAGCATAAAACAGTGACGTTCACATCACCGATGATGTCCAAAAAACACCTGATAGCTACACAGAAACTGCATGAATTGCTGTCTACTCCTAGAAAATTGAAGAGTTATGCTAGCCAACCGTCTGTTCGCATGACGCCAAACAAGTCTGTCGACTCTCCTCATGTGGACACTCCCAGGAAGTTCTTGTCCAGTACACCAACTCAAGGGGTAACACCATCGAAGTCCTGTGCTAATCTTACCATGTCAAGAAACAGCACAACAACTTCTCCAATTTCACCCAAAGCTCAGCAGAAACTCAACTACGGTCTGCCAGAACGTATACCTGAGTTTAACAGGCATGACGTTTTCGTGACCAGCTTCAGGGATAAAAGTAGAGATCGGAGTATTGATGTGGAGAGGGAGATTAACAGAGAAAGAAGAGAATACGAGAGAAGGAAGGAGAATCAGAGGAAGGATAAAAATACAGCTGTTATTGTTCCAAGGTAAGCCTTTTGATTGTCATATCGTATGCTATATGCTTTTATGCTCACTGATCCTCTCTTAAGGGGCCCTTGCGTGATGTTTTATAACCTTTTTTATGCGTCAATAAATACTCTATTCAATGTGTATGCCTAAAGACTTTTTTAACTGGAACTTCTAGAGATACGAGTATGCCCGCTTAATCAAATAAACAAAAAAGTTCGTATATCTAGCTCGTTCGTATAATCTACGTAGTCACAAATCAGTTAAGGACCTATTTAATTAGATTAGCTTCCTGACGGTGCCTTGTCAGTAAATTTATGAAAACATTACGTATATTGGAAGTCTGCATCTATTTACAAAATGATGTGAAAGATATGTTTATATTTCGAGAGAACGAAATAAATTAGTTCAACCAAAATTTTGATTAGCAAAAGTACGTTTGTACTTTCTTCTTCTCTTTCTCTTTTCTTATCTATCTTTTATGGTTTAATGTATTAAACTTTATAATAAAACTCCTACTGATATTATTTAAGTTAATGTAAAGAAATTAAAAAATTGCATAAATTATGAAGTAGATTGGTGATGCTGGTCCTGCTCCATAGCCACACCCTTCATTTTCCCATTCCCCACCCCCACCCTTCCCATTTTTTATTTCATACTCTTTGTTATATAATTTGACATGTAATTATTTGAAGACATATGTATAACTGGATGATATGAATAGTATACATTTTTGAGTTGTGCATGTGAGAACTATCTAGTCAATTATTCAGATTTATCTTTTGTCTCCTGGCAATTCTGAGTATGTAATGCTCGCCTAGAAGTCTGTCAATGGTGGCGTATGTCTCGGGTCGTTCGGCTCCCTTTGATATAGTGCCTTTGATCGCGACTAATAGATATAGAATAGATATTACGATAAATGTTATTTCAAAATAATATTTGTATTGTCCTCACATCTTATTTTATTTTATGTGCAATTACGAACTGTAACAAGAAACTTATGTAAAACATTTAAAAAAAACTGTCCTTGTAGTTTTTTGTTTGTTCTTCTCCATATAATCCATAGAATTAAAACAGGCAACTAGTTTCACTACTGACTTAGTCTTATTGACTGCATCTCTTGACAATTTAATAATACCTACACATGATAGGTTCAGTTGAAATAAATGATTTTGTATAGATGTAGATAAATAGAGATACAAGCTAAGAAAACTTGATTTACGTAATGAACGATTAAATTATATATATGTATGCATTTTTTTGTTACTCTTACCACAATTTTATGGCCCAGCATTTTGATTAAAAAAATACTTAACCTGTTTGCAACTAAGCTTTGAACACTTGATAACAATCAATGGCTCTAAAGATATAAAAAAGCCCACAATAATTATTGACTTCTAAACAGTAAATAATCGTTCCTTCTAATAATTCCTTTGCGCATTTCTCTAAATCGTAAAAACGTTTCATTTTTTTTAAACAACTGCCATAGGTATTATTCTTGTGTAGCTGAGGACATTACGAACATATAAATAGCGGAGCCTACCCTGAATTGCTGTGTTACAAAAACGGCTATGTAAAGACTAATTGCCAATTATGCTGTTGTCTCTGCCTACCATAGAGGCAAAAGGCGCCAAATTGTCTTTGTATGTAAAAAAATAAAATACGGAGACAGTCCAACAAAAGTTAAAGCAATAAAAAATATGCACCTTTTTTTATATCGTGCGCGTCTTGCGCACTTTTTATAACCCTGTCGCATTCCTTTTAAATAAACTCTAAAATATAGTCGGTCGACCACAGCGTGATGTTTTATAGCCTTAAATATACTAATACATTTTTAGTGTTAGTATAATTCCAACATGTATTTCTAGAGATAAGCTTTTAAACAAACAAACACACAATTCTTCAGTTTAATTAAATAATATACTAGCCGCTTCCCGCCGTTTCACCAGCCATTATACTTACAAAGAACACTCAGACCCCGGACAACTCTTTGTGGATCACACAAATTTTTATTCCGTGTGGGAATAACCCACGACCTCTGGTTCAGCAGTCAGATTTACTAACCACTAGACCAACAGGCCCATCGTCTGACGTCATCATAGTTCCGGAGATTAGTACTTAAAAACACACCAACAAAAACTCTTCCACCAATGGTCGACGAAGTGTCCGTCATCGAACAGGCAGGTGTATGTGTATTATTATATGGACTACGAAACCACATCGTGTTACTAAGGTAACTTACAGGTGTGCCTACGTTTGGGGCGTGTTGAATGAATGTTTTAATTATTAACCGATATAGAAACTCTTTTTTTTGTTTTTAAGAGTATGCTTAACGCTTATTCAATGGAGTACCTAAAATATTACACCTAAGGTGTAAAAGTAGAGAATGAAGAATATCGCTCTTTACCACTCATAAATGAAATTGGTTATCTACATTTTAAAAAGTCATTACAATTGCATTGTTGTAAGGTCAATGTTTGATGATAAGTGACGTGATAAAATCTCTTATGAACTGACAAGTTTGAAATCTCCCTATAACCGACTTCAAAAAGGAGGAGGTTCTCAATTCAACTGTTTTTTTTTTCAAGTTTGTTACCTCATAACTTTCGACTGCGTGAACCGATTTCGAAGATTTTTTTTTTTATTTACAACCTGGTGCTTTCCGTGTGGTCACATTTTAATTTGGTCCAATTCTGATAATGGCATTTATGAGAAAACAATATAAGACTTAAATTTTATGATAGACGCATTGAAGTCGGTTGTCTACTTTTTTAAAATCCGATTATGAATCGCCAATTGCACAGATTTTTGTTTCTAAGTCTTTATTTATATTGTTGTCAAATGTATCTTTGTTTGGTCTCAAGACGAAGGGACAATTGAAATTACATTCTAATTAAGTCGGTAAAAATCATAAAATACATATGTATACATATACCTAAAGTTGTGTCGGAAACGATTCTTAGGCCCTTAGGGTGTCTATTATCTTTACTATTATGAAAACACCGAAATCATTTTTTTCAGTCATAGGTATTTTTCATTTGCCTAAAGTACAGACTAAGACAGTGAAGCTAGTTACCTTTTCAAACATGTAGAACAGGCAACAAACTTCAAGAACACTAAACTCTTAAATCTTTCTTGATTTATATAATCATTTGAGCGGCAATAAAATATGAGGACATAATAAAAACGATAATGATTAGTAATAGCAGTCCGGAAAGGACCAGCTCGGGTCAACGGCACTCGTTTACGAGCCAGACGCCCGCGCCAGACTTCGTCCACTTCAACCATATTCCTACAACCCAATACGTACTTATGCAGAAATACTTCTTGTTTTTTTTTAAAGAAAAGTAGCAACGTGGGTCACGCAGTACTAGTATTCTTGTTGACAAACCCAGCTAAGCTAAATACTTGTGCTATGAGTGGATTTATGACAGTAGTCCACTAGGGGTGAAAAGATGATATGGGGAAGTGGGCCTCGGGAGAACTCACTAATTTCGGCACTAAATGCAAAGCTAGCGTTACTTCACAACCGCTTTTCTGTAAAGCCGTGGTATCGCACCGGTCGAGCCGGCCCATTCGTGCCTAAGAGTGGCTCTACCACGATATGGTTCTACAGTTGCGATCAAGTGGTTGCATCACCTTAGCCATTACGCTACCGCCGCTGCCTCTTCGGATGGGTCTTCAAGTCAAGACTTTATCCTGTTACTTCTACTTTTGCTTAAATCTATCTACCTCCCGTATTCCAGGGTAGCATCTCCACCGTCAGTGTATTCTGAAGACACATACAAGTCAGTATCAAGCTGGAAGACCATTAGTACTGCAACGGCATCCCTGACTATTGCAGCACTTATGCTCACCATGTGTGGAGGACTGACGGCGGGACTGAGTTTCTACATGATGTATGCTGTAAGTACCTTTTCATGGCCTATAACAGCTAGATCTATGGCGTACTTTCGCGTTTTTAATATTAGTAAAAAATATACATATATATAACTAGACATTACAGATGCCGTGTGGTTCTCGGTGAAGTTGAACCGGGCCTACCCGTGCTTGTCTATATGGGACAAATAGGATAAATATATATAGGACTGTCCCTTATTAAATAAGTGGGACTAAATAACATTATAGTTAGCAAAATGTGGTCGTTTGATGCGCCTCTATCTACCCTTTGGAGATATACGCGTAAGCATATGTATTTATAGATGTAACTTGCGCTCACTAAACTGTGTGCTACATAAATAAATGTTTATACACTTCACGAAAGTTTATTACTTTATACACGAGTAAGGATACGGAGATACAACACTAGTTAAAGAGTCTATGGAACTAAGTGCGAAGAAGGAGTATACAGATAGGGCCACCAGTCGACAATCCGTTACCCTGGCGGGCCGTGTCGCTTCTAAGCGAAGCGGCTCACAATTCGCGCCGAGAACAAAAGAACGCCCGACCTGTCTGATAACTACTGTTAAATACGATTTTCTTGTCCGTGTTATTTTATTTAGACATATACTATATTACTCATACATAACACTATATTACCCTACGCCACAATATGGAAACCTTCCTTTTAACCTTCCAGTTCGGCAGACACTACTACCTGGACTTCGGGGTGCTGGCAGGGTTCACCTGCTTCCTGCTCGGCCTGCTTGGCTTCAGGTTCCGTAGACAACAGCTCTTGCCGAATAGAAACTATATTTCCGGTAAGTCTACGAATTAGCGTTATTTATTTTTTCACTGACTTTTTATAATACTCGAGACACTTTAATGAGACACTTCAATTAAACAGAGTTTGTTTTGTGTTATAGGTTCTATAACATAATATACATACGCATATATAGGCAAAGGCCTGCCCCCTACACTTACGTGATAGGGAGCAGGCCTCTTGTCGGCATCTGGGAATAATCCGGGCATATAAACGTAAATGACATTTTATTTGTATAAAACTGCTCTGGTGGTCTAGTTGTGTTTGTGATCGTGACTGCTAAGCCAGGGGACGTAGGCCTGATTCTCAACAACGACAAATAATAGTGGGTAGTGGTTCTATGTCTGGGTATTATTTATGTATAATATGTAACTATGTTTATCAGCAGTCTGGTTACCAAAGTACCAGCTATGCTTATTTTGGGATTAGACGGCCGTGTGTTTAAAGAAAACCATGTATTGTATTGTATGTATTTGCAATTTCTATCTGCTGAGTTAGACAAATAAGTCAGCCGACATCGAACCTTAGATATCGTCTTTCAAATGATTTAACAAACTCAGTAATATTCTTTCATACACACAAATAACATCATTTTCGAAAACGCTATAATACCGTTATTTAATAATATGTATAGTTTTTTTTTTTCGTTTCTAGGTTACATAGTGCTGTCATCGTTTTCACTACTCAGCGCGTTTGGTCTTCTCACCTTGCTGTGTGTAAAACCGCAGCCAGGTACTCCATTGAATGACGTCACTTCTGGAGCTATCTGTGGCGTCAGCATATTATCACTGAGCCTTGCTACCGTTGGAGTTTTAGCTTCGTATTGCTGTGTTAAGGATCCACCGGATAACAGAGTTGGAACTACTAGATGGTACTAAGACAGATTACATAGTTATAGTTAGTGTATAAGTTTATGTAATCTGTGGAAACCATGAATATAACAGAGTAGATAGAGTATAACGCATAGAGTGGTTAGTATTGGGTAGCGTTATAATAGATATAATGGTTTCACTGCAGGATTTAACATTTCGATAATTCAAATGTGTTTTTGCAATTGACCGATAGATAATGCTGTGGTCATTAGGTCCGGCTTTATACAAAAATGAATAATGTTTTAAAATAAATACAACAAAACATATCCTGAGCGGTATTACCCAAGGTATACCTATCTGATTTTATCGGCCTTTAATTGCTGATTCTAAGCCGATAGTTGATTGATTGATTCTACTGCTCCATGCTTTAATATAATCTGTGTACTCATATAAAACAAATTCAGACTAGAACTGTAAAATAAAATATGTTTTTTTTTGTATATTTCTGCCTTTTGTTTTCGTGTTTCTATCCAGAATATTATAGACTATTCATCTGTTTGTAACTGTTATTGAAAATTAAACGAATTTATTTTTAAATTAGCGACATTGTACGTCCATTACTTAGTAACTAGATAAGTAATATAAAAGGCTTGTGTTACAAAAGTAAAAGCTATTCGGCAGCCAAAAATGTCATGTGTGTCGTATTTACGCTACTGGTAACCGCTGGAAATCAATTATCTGTAATGTAATGGCGTCCATAAAATGTTAACGTATTTATTAATGAATCTTTTAATAACGTTATTTATAGAAGTTACTGTTACAAAGGATGGCACATCACTAATATTTTTGTATACTTTTGGCCGTAGTGATTGTTGAAATGGCTGAAAAAGAAAAACAAAGGAAAATGCACTACTTTTCTTTATATATAATAATATTGTACTTATTTAACTTTCTTGTAAGCATACCAAAGGAGAAAAATATTTGATTGTTATTAACTTCAAAATTAAAGATTGCATTATATTTTCGTGTTTTTTTTTATTACTAGATTTAATGGTAGGTGTAGCTAATATAGCTAGACAATAATTATGCTTGGAGTATCGAGAACGAATTTACGTTATAAGTTTATAACAAAGGTAGTTTTCTGTTTCGTTGTTGGTCCCGTTAAACTCTCGTTTCAATGTAAAACGATAATCTGAGGAAAAACAGATCGAGACACTATTTTACTACAGCCCTCTGCCTGTAACTTTATATAGAGCTGGTGTGGCCGCACATGAAATACTGTTCTCATCTCTATGCAGGGGCCCCCAGTACCAGCTTCTCCCTCATAACGGCATTCAACGGAAAACGATTACTATACTAGTATAAATAAAATAGAATGTGTGTGAATCTGTATGTACGAAGGTTCATTACGCCGTTGTATTAATTATTGTAAGAAGGTTTGGTATCAGATAATTTGACAGTTGTGGTGAAAATATATGTACATATATACAAAAAAATACCGGTAGAACAAGAGGTAGCCTAGGTAAGAATGCTAAGTATTAAACTTTGGATTTATTTCTAGCTCTAAATTAATTTGGCTGTCAAAATATATAAAGAGAATGGAGTGGGAGAGAGGAAATACGACAAAGTAATTGCTTAAATGAACGCCATCTAGTGGCTCACTGGTTTAATACTTCTTTATAATCTGTGATACACACATCAAGAGAAATTTCTCATTGATTTTTTTGTGTAACAAAATTACAACATATATGTTTTGCTCCCATTCTTGATCTGGTAGGAGGATGCTTGATTCTTATTTTCCTTTAAGTTGCTCATCTAATTTATAATATATTATTTTCTTACCCTGCTTCACTGTTACCTACCTCATGAATTCTACAGTTTTATGCCATAGAATACAATTTTATTTTAATCTCTATCTCTCATCATCTCTGTGTCAAACTGTAGAACACAAACTGTGTAAGTGGCTGAATCATACTCTTTCCCTTTAAAATAATATAAAATTATATTTAAATCAAAGTTGGTAGTTTCGTACCATATATTTTCCATGGCAGACATTTGCTGCGAACAAGTATTCATTAAAATCAATTTACATCATTTACAAATATCAATATGTAAGTCTTTCTTGGAAATAATTAACTAATTAGGTTTGTTTTTATACTACGTTATATACATAATAAATAACATACCTATAATAATATATACTAAGTAGTAAGTCTTGTTATCCTTGTGGTGGACTTATAAAAATTATATGAGTGAAAAGAACCGTTAATGGTACTGTCAAACAATGCGTCATAAAATATTTTGATCCAGTCAGGATTGTACCATAGTAGAAGCATTTTTATATCTCTGTCTTTGTTTATTAAGTTTAATTTTCGCTATGCGTCTTTTTCTGTAAAACTAGAATGGAACAATTTTGTGTTTTGCTCAACTCTAGACTGAGATTTATATTCGTCTATTGTGTTAATTTGATAACAATTGAACTGTTTGATAACAAATACTAAATAGTATTACTAACGAGATGTAACACAGATTGTAATAACTACTGTGACGGCTGCATTTAAGTTAAAGCCCATCGAATTATGCATTTTATAAGTTAAGTTGAAAAGTGTTGAAGTAATTCGTTAAACAAAACAAGTAAGTGAACATCTCTTTGTGCTGTAATATTTTTTGTATACATAGTCAGAATTTGAGATCACATACAGTTGAATGCTTCATTGATTAAATAATTCGAGACCAAAATTTGTATTTAGGTCGTCTTGTTTGATTAAATATATTTCGAAGGTCAATAAGCAGATAAGTAGACCTTTCGATGATATATCTTCCTTATTTAAAGTTAAAAAAAAAACTTGCTATAAACGCATTCAATTGAATATTAGATTCTTTTTAATTGAGCAATATTTATTAAATTTTATTTATGTAACTTATCTCTGAAACTATCGTTCACATTTGAATGATTTGTTCGACGATTCTGATGATGTATTGGGTAGAGTACTTTTTGTTGATTATATACCATACCTCAGCTATAAAGAATAATCCAAGATTCTTAGGAGTCGAGTACTTTATGTAATTTATGTCTGACATAAATTATTACTGTATTATAATCTATCAATAATTTGTGGTGAGCTTCCGGTGGAGTATAATAGGGCCACCCCATTTCTTCCCGTGGGTGTCGTAATAAACGACTAAGGAAATGGATTGTTTCTATCAGTCTATATACATACATGGCCTGGTTGTCGCCAATAGGCTTGCCCCGTTATTTAGTGGGACTGATTTCTCAAGTAAGTGCATATGTATGTAAATTGTGTTTTGTAATTATATGTGCTTCAAAGTTCCAAGTTTATCATTATCCTTTCAATGTTCTAATTTAGACACTGATAATAAATACTTAGCAATAGTTAAATCTTGTCCTAGGGAATGAGAGCATAGTTGTAAGCATTTGATTGTATAGTATTGAAGGTATTATAATTATTTCATGATAACAATATTTCTGAATTGTTTTAATAAACAGTTATTAACATTCCTTCATAAAGTGTTGACATTGTAATGATTTGTAATGGTAACCAAGTCATAAGTACTTACCTACATAATATAAGACCCTATATTGTATTGTATACTTAGAAAAAAATAAATGTATTGACTTTGACTTTGACACATTCCTTAGTGACGACTTCCTGTTTATTCTATGATTATTTATATACAATTAAACAAATACAGTGTCTTGCTTCTCAACCAACATGAATTATCTTACCTTACTTTTAAAGGAGTCATTCTTTTAAATATGGATATATGTATATATAATCTGAATCTCGGAATCGGCTCCAACGATTCTCATTTTAGTATGCAAGGGGTTTTGGGGGCTATAAATCGATCTAGGTAGGTTTAGTTTTTGGAAAACGTCGTTTTACCGTGTTTTAAGGCAATGAAACACTGCTACAATATCGTTAGAATTCCAAGGTAAATTTCGTCACCATCTAAGGGGTTATAATAGCTTCGGTTAGAAATCATCCTCGGTTCAAGTCCAGGTGACTATTTTGTTACCTATTTTTTTTCCAAGATCCTTCTCTGTTTTTTATATTAGCCTAACATGGTGACTCCACTTTGCCTGATGGAATGTTATGACTTGGTCACCATCCTCATTGCATGTCTAGTCAATGCAGCATGGTGACCCACACTATGGCTGCTGGCGAGATGCTTTTTCACCAAAAAATAATAACTGAGCAAAACTTGGTCACCCTGGTTCTAGAGGTTGAAGATATGAGGATACCTGAACTTAAATTACATACACACACCTACACTTAGTTAGAGGGCTTGGATTTCACTGCACCAGCCAGCTCCAGTTATAGGTATGCGACCCTAACTTGATTATACTCCCAATCCATCTGTATACACAATATCCTTCCCATCCTCCCTCTCCTTTCAATGTACCAGAAATTTACCCATCTAATTCAATGAATATAGCAATAGGACTAAATTATAATTGGCAAAATATGACCGTTAAATATGCCTCTGACTGCCCCTTCGTGGCTACAAACTTGAGTGTATGTATGTATGTATGTAGAAACCACACATTTATACACTCAATTATACCTGTACCTTTGGTCGTGCACACATAATGATTGACATTTCATTAATAGAATCACAGTTTTTTTTTTTTATATGTGTATTATATATACGTTTTCCTCTATTGTCCATTTTCAATGTAGCTTATCGATTTTTTTTCATATCTGCCACATTAGGAATAATTCCTGGTGTCATGGGGGCTTTACAAACATTCAATCAACGGACACAAAGAGCACCCAGACTCGGGACAACTATTCGAGGATTACATATTTTTGTATCCCGTGTGGATATCGAACCCACAACCTCCAGTTCAACAGTCACGGTCACTAACCACTAGACCAACAGGGCTGTCCAGTTGAAATTATTTCTTTACATGACATATATTATTAGTCTTAAAAATATAATAAATCCGAGTTCATAAATTTGTCACGCTTTCACGTCGTGTCTTCTCGACCGCATACGGTGTAATTTTGCATACAGACAATTTTGTTGTAGAACTAGACGTTAGTGATACTGACTGTTGAGCCAGAGGTCGCGGGTTCCATTCCTGTTCAGAAAAAAAAATTGTGATATCGAACCTGCATGTTCTTCTTGTTAGTTTTTAATTCATTTCTAACGTGGGAGCAGTCTACAAGATGAAGAGCATAAGAACCTTTCATTAGGCGACTTAGCATTGCACCTAATCGAGACCTTGGTTGACAAAGTTTCATGTTGATTAATTATTTCAGGTGCAGTTATGTCATTAAAACAATCGTCAGCTATTCTTTTAATGGTTTTTAGTCTAGTCTTAGTCTTAAATTGCCTCACTGCCAGGTCCACCATGACCGTGACGCGCGTTCTCATCGCTACCCATTACTCTCTAGACTATCAACTAAGCATACAATTTTGAAGTCAACTGTGCCGCCCATAGTAACAGTGAAGACGTAAAAAACAAAACACTTTTTAAAAATAATAAGTAACAAATGATTTGTTAGCACTTTTGTGAGTCCCTCATACTTGAATATACAAATTCAATTAGTACAATGCATGGCTTATCACTTTAAACAGTGTACAATAGAGTTACGTAATACATAAACAATTAGAATACAGCGTTGTGTTAAAACTTTACGACGTTGATTTTTGTTTGTATTAGTATGAAACCTCCCTAGTAGGTAGGTTTGTCGAAATTAATAATAATAATCTTCATTGTAGACCAGGTATTAAATAAAAGGAAAATAAATCATAAGACTATGCACAAGTAGCACAATTGGCGGCCTTGTAAGCTCAAGGCCGTCTCTTACAGGCAAACATATATGGAAAGATTTTGTTTGCTCTCTCTTTTAGAAAGAGAATCAAGAAGCATTTTGAATGATTCATGTGTTGCGGGGAGCTTTATTAACATTTAATCAATTAACACGAACATGCTCAGTCAGTGTCCACTGTCCACGTTTCGGCACCGTAGGTCCTAACAGGTAGGAAGCACTGATTGAAAACCTTTCCTTTGAGGCATTGCGTTAAGGCTGCTGAGAAAACTTTATTTATTTAGTATCATAATCAGTTATTAAATTGTGTTGAATATACAACAAAAAAAAAGCTATATAACTAAAATGCAAGTAATCAAATCAATAAATTAAAAACCTGCAATTAAATAAACATTACATTAGAACAGTAAAATTAAAACAAATAACAATAATTGTGCAACAAATTAAACTAGTATCGAATAAATTTAATCCTAAAATCAATTGCAATAAGTCAACAAATGTCATCCCCTGAGTAGAAACACTCTCCTATCAGAAAATCCATTAGATTAGATAATAATTCACTTTTGTATAATAAAATCTTTAATTAGTTAGGCACTCTATTAAATATAAACATACATACATATCGGTGTATCAATCGGCTACGTTTTGCAAACACAATACAGTTATAATTTATGAGCTACCTATAGGCCATACAGCCAGACGGACGGAGCGCTAAAAAAAATGGAAATATCGCGACAAAATTAATACAATGGTACATGATAAATGTGGCCGCTGAGCCAGATGTCTCGGGTTCCTTTCGTTCGTTCGGGAAGTCTTGAGTGTTCTTTGTGTGTGTTACTTGTACCTTCAAGAAAAGGGGATACTCCCACCTAAAAGGCCGGCAACGCATTTGTGACTCTTTAGTTCCTGGAATCCATGGGCGGCGGACCGTATGCTCGTTTGCCCCCTGTCCAATAAAATAACACAAACGTTTGTGGGAGTAGATGCGGGACTTGTATTTATTCGAAAAAATAATACTTATGTATTGATGCTTATTCCTCATTGTATTTTGTTTTGGTTATGAGTTATTTTTGTTTTATTAGTCAGTTGATAAGGTCGATGGAAATTTCTCCTGGTTGTCACTCAATGTTGATTACATTTGTGATAAACTAAGAATATTGTTGGTGAGATTTTGTCACCTAAGAATCCTAATCCACCCCCCCCCCCCCCCCACATCACATTAAAATGTTTACACAAACAAATAGTTATGCTATGTTCTTCTCCCTAAACTAAAACATAAATACCTATTAGTGATGATTGATGAACTAACATGGCAACCAAGAGCAAATTTATCGCTTGTTGACGATAACTACCGGTAGGTTCCACGTACCGTGAGTTAACAGCTACTACGATGGTAGAATGCTGAAAAAAAAAAAGGATATCATATGTACTAAACAGTTTTTCTGTAGATGTTAGACGAGAATCCATAAAAAAAAAATTAAAAGAATATTAATGAAATAACTATTGGAAAGTATTATAAAAAAAAAAGCCTTTATTTCCTTATCCTTAAATTTACATTTAAAAAGGTTGTTAGTATTTAATTGTTAGTAATACGCTTGTTAATTTAATGTTAGTACGGGTTAGTTATTTTGTTGGATATGGACCCCGCCTTGCGTGAAGGCCTTTTCCACTGGTGTCTGTCCCTACCGATAGTTTGCCAGTCATCTGCTATTTTTAATATATCGTCAGCACACCTTTTTTTCGGCCTGCCTACTCTTCTTTTACCTTTTGTTCCCTTTCCATTTGTATCATCCTTTCCATTGTAGTTTTGATCGTCCACCTGTGGTCTGTATATCGTGATACATGGCCAGCCCACTGCCATTTATAATAATATACCTAAATATATTTATATATACATACATGGGGCACACTGAAAGTTTTGCACTTCTGGTTTCTCAGAACTGTTTGAATTTCGAATGATTTTTTTTATACACGAGCACTTGAGAAATAAAAATAGGCGGGAAATTATCTGTCATTTGTTTTTTATCGCACTTTGAATTTCGTCATAAAACTACATGATAAAATTCGCGAAGGACGGCCTGCAACTGCGACCACCGAGGAAAATGTGGCTACTGTGAAGAAGTTCATTTAAGAAAAAAGACGCATCAAATACGATTCGGCAACATTTGGGGATTGGTGTGAGTCAAATTTAAAAAATCTACATGAAGAATTAAAAGGTAGAAAACGTTCAATTCCCCATGAACTGTCTTCAGAACAGAAACGGGCTCGTGTAAAAAATGTTACTTAGGTACGACCATGGACATTCTAATGCTGCTTTCGACATCATCACAGGAGACGAAACTTGGATTGTTTTGAACCAGAGAAAAAACAACAATCTTGTGAATGGGTGTTTGAAAGCGAGAACAGGCCGACAAAATTGAAGCAGACGAGGAAGGTCGGAAAATAAATTATTGCATGTTTTTTCTTGCGTACGTTGACACCGTCCCACTTGAAGATCAAAAAAGAGTTAATGCCGAGTGGTACACCACCATTTGTTTAACCGCTGTTATTGAAAAAAGTACGAGAAAGAAGACCGAGTAGCCGCATCTTCTTGCACTACGACAATGCTTCTTCGAATAAAAAACTTTCGTGAATTAGATTCATATTTATTTAAATATACGGTTTTACTTACGTGTTCGGTCTCGACGGGAGGCCTTTTTCAAGGAGTCACTGCATCGTCCGGTACCGACGCGGGTCCACGACCTACTCCTTGAAAAAGGCCTCCCGTCGAGACCGAAACTAGTCGATCATCTTCGAAATACACGCGTAAGTAAAACCGTATGTTTAAATAAATGCATGCATTGCATGCCAATTGTCATATTGTTTTGAAAAATGTTTCGAACGTATGAAAAAATGTTTAAAGAGAATACTTCGAACAACAATGAATTTATTTATATACTTATAACTTGTTTAATTAATAAGTTACGCAAAACTTTCAGTCCTACGTATAATATACATATATCAGCGTGATATTTACATACCCTCACGTTTATATCCCTTAAGGAGTAGACTTAGATTAGATTTTTTTCCCACTATCGTAAAAGTTGGGAAGTTTCTGGGTGTCGTAAAAGGCCCCACCATTTACGACACACACGGGAAGAGAGTGTGGCTCTGTTTTATTCTACAGAGAATATCACGGAAATTTTTATTTATAATGTTATATATACATATATTAGTTTACAAAGACTTGACTGAGTCCACAGCCAAACTGTTTAAAACAGTTTTGTGGATCTTGTATTAGAATTGTCACAAGAAATTTTTAAATAATAATAAAATATATACTGTCTGATAGATGACAGTTGCTTACACTTCTTTATCGATCCTTCTCTTTTATGCCTGCCTTCTGCCTAAACCTTCTGGAATACAGGCGTATATATATATGTAATACAACACTATACAATTTATTTATTATTATTTATTTATATTAATTAACTGATTTAAAAAAAAGGAACTTCTATGTTCGACTGTATTTGTTTTTATCGATAGACTTCAAAAAAGGAGGAGGTTCTCAATTCGACTGTATTTTTTTTATGTTTGTACCTCAACTTTCGACTGGGTTAACCTATTTTAAAGGTTTTGTTTTTTATTTGAAAGCTGGTGCTTCCCGTGTGGGCCCATTTCTAGGACAATGACATCCATGAGAAAACCATATAAGTCTTAAATTTTATTAAAGACGCATTGAAGTCGTTTGTCAACTTTTTGAAAGTAAATTATTGTTAAGCGATTGCTCTGCCAACTGTCGACAGATTTTCAAAAATTTTTAAGTCGATTGAAAAAGTATACCCCTGTGGTATATTCATTGTAACTTAATCAGGATTTGATTAAAATATATCAAGGAAATAACAAATAAATGTTTAAAATACATGTTCTTTACGATTTTCAATCGGAAACTAAAGAAAGTAGCGTTGAAGACTGCTGTTTTTTTATATACAGTCGTGGTCAACCGTTGTTAAAGAAAGAGCATAGAAATGCACGTTTGGCGTTTGCACGTAAATATGGACATTGGATCTACGACCAATGGCAACATGTATTATTCTCTGACGAGACCAAGGTTAATTTGATTTCTTCAGATGGAAGGCAATACGTACGGCGTCCTGTAAAAGCGGAAATGAATCCAAGATTCACAAAAAAGCAGGTGAAACATGGCGGAGGAAACATTAAAATGTGGGGATCATTTTCTGGACGTGGAGTGGGACCTGTGAGGAAAGTTCAGGGTAACTTAGACCAACATCAATACAAGGCAATATTAGAAGAAACTATGCTTCCCTATGCTGAGGAACATCTTCCTATTATATTGACTTTTCAGCATGATAACGACCCAAAACATACAGCCCGTTCAGTCAAGTCGTTTCTTAACAGACAGTCGGTATCAGTGCTAGATTGGCCAGCAAATAGCCCCGACCTCAACCCAATCGAGCACCTTTGGCACGAAATTAAGAAAAAAGTTGCCATTTATCGTACCACAACTTTAGATGAACTTAATGAAGCTTTTTGTGAGGCATGGGCAAACATTCCTGTTGAAATATGTCAGAAACTGATAATGTCTATGCCACATCGGTGTCAAGCGGTAATTACTAACAAAGGTTTTGCTACTGGGTACTGATTTTACCCGTAATAAAATGAAGTTGTTAAAGAAATTAAAATACTGCAGATTATTAGTTCTGTTTAACTCTATTTTTCATTTTACTTTACTGTTCTTAATTAAATGTCCAGCTACAGAATTGTACCTTAAATTGAATACATGGTTAACCTTTGATATTAAACACTTTTTTATATTTATTTAATCTTTTATTTACAGCCATTTATAGTATAATAATCGGATCAAATTATGCAAATAATACTTACTGAGAAATCAACAGGGTTTTATATTTATATGTACATAGCCGGTTATTGCTGTCCACTATCTTGAATGTCCTTAATTAGTTGACCACGACTGTATATATTAGCCTATCATAATGACTCCACTCTGCCTGATGGAAAGCAACAAGCTGGAGTCTAAGAGTGGTAGTCACCGTCATCATTGCAAGTGTAGTCAATGTAGCATTGTGACCCGCTTTTTTAAAGTCAATTATTTCAAATATTAGAAATGAATGAAAGAAAGAATTAAATAATTTCAGTACGGTAGTTGTGAGCATGTAAATCAGTTTTAAACGTCAATAAGGTACATTCTGTAGAACTGTTGTGTGAAATGCCAACATGTGACGTCATATGTTTTTATCGTAAAAGCATTTATTTTAGCGCTTTGTTTAAGAGTAAATCTGTAATTCTATAAAGGCCTCTGGTTCCTGTTTAGTTTTGTGTCTGGCAATGGAAGAGATGTTGAGGGAGAAGAGATTTTAAAAAGTCACTTGTAAATAAATATTGTCTAAATTACTATTTTCATGTTCATATAGACGCACAATACAAGGAAAATTGTATGCAGTTAACGAATTATAATTTGGGAAAACTTAGAAGCGATATTTTTGATTATTCACGTGATTATTAATATACACACAAATATTATTAATAGAATAGACTTCTCACAACTCTCGTAAAAGATCACCATGGCCGGCGATAGTCGCTTACCATGAGATGACTCGTGTTTTTATTTTATTTATTTATTTGGGATAACAAACAGTAATGCAATATTAAATTATACAAATTTAAATACATATTATAATCAATGAATAGTAATCATATATTACAAGTAATATATAGAATGTTATAGAAAAATGGCTCATATATAATATATATTTTGCCGCTATACCATAAAAAAAATGATTTACTACCACGAGCTATGGTTTTTTTATTCTTGTTTTTTTTTTATAGACACCAGTATGTCGGACCCACATATCAGAGAGGCGGCGGAGTCCCTCCTCAGCAGTGTCAGCCCTCACCAAAGAACGTTAAGTAAGTTCAACTATTATTATTTATTTTTATAATTTACAAAGGTAAAAATAATAAAAAAGAAGAAAATAATATGGCTTCCATGTTAAAGTTCTTCCCCAAAACTAGGTAAAGGACGTCATTGTCATTGAATGTGTAAAAAAATTAGTCCGGTTCACAGCAGCTTTCAGCTCGTACTGGAATCACCCTACAAGTAAGGCAATAGGGAATATGATGATTACAGAAAAAGAGTTATACCAATACCCTCAGACGCCGGACCGTGACGTCATACCCTGTTACATAACACAATCAAGTGTGAACTGGATCAAAAGGTTTAGGTTTTCTATTTGACATTGACATTTGTTGTCGTGTTCTATTGATAATACTGATGTAATATTTTTTTTTATATTTGACTTTTATATAAATCACATGTATGTATGAATATTGATTATTGCATCATACCTACAAACGTCCCTACTAACTGTCAACATAACATCAAATTTTGAATAAGGAAAAATCGAGATAATTCTTTACTGTCAATGACAGTAAATGACAGTCCGCCAATATTCTCTATGGTTTTTATATTATCTAGTAGTTGCCTTATTTGCTGTTTTTTTGGCGGCATGTACTGTTAAAATCAACTCTTAAGGCCGCTCCAATGTGGTTTTACGATTGATTGCAACTTTAGTGGCATAAATGAGCTACTTCTTTATCATTTCAGCTCACTCAGTAAACCTCGTGTCAGACGACTTAGTAGCTGGTCACAGACCGCAAGGCAAGATGTCTACCGTAAGGCGGTTTTTCTGCCTCTTCGTCACTTTTGATCTACTCTTTACCAGCTTAATGTGGCTCATATGTGTTATGGTAAGCTACAAGTAAACATATCCGCGTAATAAGGGAAATAAAATATGCGGGTATTTTTTTTTTCTATATTTTACAACACTAAATAAGATTAAAAACTATTCCACGCCAACAAAGATGGTTTGAAGTATTTAAAAAAGTTAAAAAGAGCCAGAGGTATTAAACGGCCACCATTTTGTCGAGAATGTGACGTCACGGGCAAGTGTTATAGCACTCGCAAACACTGACATTGAAGGTGATGATTAAATTTGTAGTTGTAGACTTATACGTGACATTCGCTCTGACTAATGTCGTCGCTTTTTTTATTTATTTATTTATTTAAGAAGTACTGTCACATCACAAACATTTGGCATCAATGGCGTACATAACATTGGCAATTCATCGGCTCGACGATGGAATACAATAATTAATTAAAAAAAAAAAAAAGAAATACCTAATGAAAACATTCTTTGAAATTCAAATTTAACAAATAATACAGTAATAATTGTTGAAATATTAATATGAATGTCTAATAAATGTCATGTCATATAAAAAAAAGAAGGAATAATATAATAATATAATAAATAATATAATAAATCGCTTTTCAAATATTTGAATTTTACACAGTATTTTTCACTTTTGTTTTAAATAATTTATTGTTCAATTAATAAATTTGAAGTAATAAACTTAATTAAACAAAATATATTTTACTCTTATTTTTAATTATATTAATTCTTTAAATATTTAATTGTATTTCTTTTATTTATAAAATTGTTCAACAATTATTCTAAATAATCACTGTTAGTCACCGCAACTACAGGTTGCCTTGTCAAATGTGAAATTAATATAAAAGAAAAAATACTTGCCTGTGTTGATTTATAACCGCCCGTTTCCAAATCGTTGAGCCTTATACTATACAATAAAAAACAATTATATCGTTGCCAAAAGTAAATAAACTAAAACAGCCACCGTTAACCGTTAACCGTTGTTAAACAATGCTTGCATTGTGTGACCGAATGAGTGAGGTTACTAGAGGCCCAACCCCGTTTCCCTCACCTCCTTCCCCTACCCTAAAATGCGGACAGCACTCCTTGACTCTGGAGATGCAAGTGTTCATGGGCAACGGAAGTCACTTACTAACAGGTGAATCGTCTGCTAGCTCGTCCCCTATTTCATAAACAAAAAAAAAATAGTATTAAAATAAGGTAACTGATAGCCTGGGAATAACAAGTTGCCAAGGAAGAAGAAAAAAATCGCCTCGCCACTACGCTGCCGCGCCGAGTGTTGTAGGTTCGATCCCCGCACGGGACAACATTTTGTGTAATCCTCAAATTGTTGTTCTGAGTCTATGTGTTCTTTGTGTCGTTGTTTGAATGTTTGTAAAGTCCCGCGCGACACAGGAATTAATTGTAGTGCGGGTATTGTCTCTTAAAAAGATTAAAGATAATATCATGATAAATTGTAATGTGTTATTTTTAAACTTTAACTCACGTTCGCATCACCAATAATAAATACATACACACCTGTCTCCCCGATGGAATAGGTAGAATCTTAATAAATGTCTAGCCAACGCCAGGCCTATTGCGTTCATCATCATTTTGGGAATTAGATGTTGATAGTCATATAAGTTACTAAAAAAACAATATTTATATTGAATTATTTTTTCAGATACGAGGTGTAGATTTAGAAGAAATATTTATGTCAGAAATTATCAACTATAATATCAAGAATTCCTTGTTTGACATCGTGATGGTAGCTGTAAGCAGATTTATAGTTTTATTGCTGTTCTACGCTCTGCTGTATATTAATAATTGGAGTATTATAGCTGTAAGTATAACGTTTTTCAATCAACTTTTAAAAAGGTTCTCAATTCGACTTGCGACTTTTTTTTATGTTGGCAACCTCATGTCGACTGTATGAACCGATTCTGATGTTTTTTTTTATTTAAAAGCTGGTGCTTCCCATGTGTTCCCATTTCAATATGGTCCTGTTCTGACATTACGCCTGCTTGCCCCTTCGGGCCTACAGGAGTGAGTGTATTTATAATGTAGAAGCTACTGACAGAATTAAGTGTTACCATAAAAAACCTTTGAAATCTCATTTTGTTTGATTTGTAATTCAGCTTATACGTTTACTGAGCGTTTAGCAAACGTAATTGTAACAAACATCATAAAAAAATAATAAAAAAGAATACAGTCGAATTGAGAACCTTCTCCTATTTTGAAGTCAGTTAAAAAGTGGAATTTAAAATGTTAACTAGACCTATAATGAAAACTTATATATATTTGTTATGTTTGATTTGTTTCAGCTATCTACAGGGTGCACGTGTGCGTTTTTAATAGCAAAAGTGTTTGTTTACGATGTACGTATAATTAACTACTCTCAATCAGATCTCCTCCTTTTTATCCCCCTTCTATCAGAGACAGAAAACCGGTTATGAGTAAAGTTTACGTTGTATTTCCCCGAAATGAGTGAGGTTTACGGAGGCCTAACTCCCCTTCCCCGCTCCCCTCATGCCCCCTATCCTCTTTCGCATTACTTCATCCCTATATTCTTTCCCCTTCCTGAATCCCCTTATCCCTCATCACAGTCATTATTGCGTTGCAGGTGTCCAAGAAAGGCGGTTGTCACTTACCATCAGGTGACCGGTCTTTTCGTGTGTTCCCCTATAGTATAAAAAAAAACTCTTAATAACAGTATGAATTGACTGACTAGTATGTTAGTCTAGTGGTCAGTGACGCTAAGTGCTAAGCCAGAGTTCGTGGGTTCGATTCCCAACCATGTCAAAGATTTGAATTATAAAGTGAGTCTGCTTACTATAGTACAAGCTCTGCGCAGTTTAGCTCAGACGGCAGTGTGTAAGATGTGTGGAGTTATTATTATTAATTCATTGAACATACTAACAATTTAAGTTTGTTTGTTTCGCTTTCACGCCGAAACTCCACCGATTATCATGAAACTTTGTACACTTATTAGATACAATGAAGTAAATGAAATGAAGGATATAGGATACTTTTATTTAAAAAGTATATATTGTGAAAAAATATGAAAATCTAGCAACTTTAACGTCATCTATATTTAAGGGATTCAAGGCGAGCGAAGCCGCAGGTAAAAGCTAGTAATAAATAATTTAGCCTGAAGGTCTAGTGGATATCGATTTTAACTGCTTCGATTCCCACACCGAACAAAAAGTAGTGTAATCAACAAACAGCTGTCCCGAGTCTATGTGTCCTCTGTGAATGTTGTTTGTAAGTTTGTCAAGTCTCCCGCTACAAAGGAATCGTTCCTAATGCGGCAGTTATCTTTAAAAAAAGGTTTTTTGTCCAACAGTGGCCCCACGCAGCGGAGCCAGTCTATCAAGTGTTCTTAATATTGACATCGTTTACCCTTGCGTGGGGTGAAGCGTGGTTCCTAGACTTCAGGGTACTTCCTCAGGAGTTACAAGCCAAACAGATAATAGAATGTATGGGTAAGTTAATATCCTGTAGTTCTCGGATGAGTAGAATAGGGCCACCCTATATCTTCCCGGTTGTGTCGTAAAAGACGACTAAGGGATCGGACTGTTATCTATCAGACAGACTTCAGTTCTTCCAGGCAACTTAGGGTGGATCATAATCATTCGGAGAGCCAGAGGTAGTTGGGGGATCATTTCAAAATAATTAATGAAAACTATACTAACTTGTTTACAAATATAAAACTTATATAAAAACTAAACATATTTATGTGTAACATATAACATACACACTAATACAAATACAGATAAAAATAAATACATACCATTAATATGGAAATAAAAGATACTAGATAACAGAACGAAACTGATAAATAATAATCATGAATCATTTTCTTAAAAATGTTCTAATAAGCCTAAGTTCTTTGGCAACGCATTCCACAAGCTTACAGCTTCAACAGTAAAATATTGGTCATGCAACCTTGTGGAATGCAATGGCATCTCCAGTCTCTAATTTTTCGATGACCTTGGACATTTGTCACATGTGTCATGAAGGAACTTGAACCGTTCTTTAAGATAAAAAGGGGCTTTAGGATTGAATAAGATGTAATATTAGGGTAATAATCCTCGTAAGCTCTCATACGTTTCTTTCCACAGTACATCAAGGAGCTGGTGTCTCCGAAAGGACTCCCCTCCTCCATCCCGGGCACCCACCAGGAGCCCACCACTCCAATTACGCAGAGTCCACTGTGAAATGGTTCTCTCCAGTAGAAACACCAGAGTCTAGTCCAAGACCTAGAAGACCTGGAGAGGAAATCATATTGACTACGGATCAGGTATGTCCGGGGAATTGTTTTTTTTATAGAGTTACAATATAACGTACCAGTTGTGAAGCGACGCTTGCGTTCAATTCTTCCGAAATTAGTGAGGTTTCCGGTGGCCCAACTCTCCCAAAACCTCCTCCAAATTGGGAGGAGGAGGTCAGGGCAGATGACAAAGGAGTTTTCATCTGTCCATGGACGGCGGTTGTTACTTACCATCAGGTGACCCGTCTGTTCGTCTGTCCCCTATAATATGAAAAAAGGTGCCCTATCTCTTACCAAAAAGGTAACTGAGGAATCTGACTGTTATCTATCAGACAGACTAAATACAGTCATCTAGTGCCTGGATGACTTTAGGCAAATGGTTGGCGATTGGGACGCGTCTGCTTACCCCTTCAGTGATGTAGGTGTGAGGGTATATACATATGTTTGGATATATATATGTATATAATTCCTTAGAAATAAATTGAGATCAGACGGCCGTGTGTAAGATGTCTCAAGTTATTATTATTAACCCACTTTAAAGGAGGGTTCTCATTTCGTTGGAATCTTTGTTTTTTTTATTTATGGTGGGTACCATACATAAAAAAAAACTCGAATATGCCTGGACTGATTTGGAAAATTCTTTTTTGTTTGAAAGGATATACTTCTTGAGTGGTCCCAATGTCATCAGGTCAGAATCTGATTCTGATCTTGAAGGGATTTAGATATTTTTTATATTGACTCATTTATTTCTAAGAGTTGGCTTACCCTCGGATCACATATAAATTTTGAGAACATTACCTCTTATGTAGCAATTTAAGAGATTAAGAATACAGTTTTTTCGATTTTTGATTATAAGTGGCGTATTGAATTCGCTTATTTTTTTTTATCTATACATACAATCACGCCTGTGTCCCGGAAGGGGGAGCCAGAGACAAAATTAATTTTGCCGATTATAATTTCGTCCCATTTACATAGGGGACAAGTGTATTGCCATCATTCGGGCACTATTGGGAATTAGACGGGGAAGTGAAGATATAAAGAAATGGGATATTGTTTATACAGAAGAATTTGGGAGTGTAGCAATATTACACGCAAGTCAGGGTCTCATACCTGGTACCGAGAGTTTCGAGGCTTCTAACATACTTTTTTTCAACCGATTTAAAAAAGGAGAAGGTTCTCAATTCGACTATATTTTTTTATGTTTGTTACCTCAGAACTTTCGACTGCGTTGAACCGATTACGACGATTTTTTATTTGAAAGTGATGCTTCCCGTGTGGTCCCATTATAATTTGGTCCAGTTCTGACAATGGCATCTATAGGAAAACCATATGAATCTTAAATTAAACGAATAACTGAATATCACGGTAACCAATTTCGATGATTTTTTTTTTATTGGAAAGGATGTACTTCATGGGTAGTTAGATGAGAGTTTGGTCCAGTTGTGACAATGGCATCCATGAGAAAACCATATTAGTCTTAAATTTTATGATAGACGCATTGAAGTCGGTTGTCTACTTTTTTAGAGTCCGATTATTTCTATATACTTTTTTAATAGTCAATTTTCTTAAAGGTATACCAAAATTAAACGAATAAATGGCTTCTAAATGCCTCTAAGCCTCAATAAGAAGCATTAATCTAATGATGCCAATTTTACAAATGTTCAATTGACTTTAATTGTCCGCTGATTTTATCGACCTCGAGTCTTATTATATGACATTTGTACCGTGGATGACCTAGGTATATGAACATACTAGCCACTGCTAGTATGTTTCACGCGGCTTTTTTCAGGCTGAAAATTTGACTTTTTTCAATATACGTATGTGAAGTTCTTAATTCCAACATTAACCTAAATGCCTGAATTTATTCAGATGTATGTAGTATACAGTGGTAGAGCCATGCTAAGGCACGAATGGGCCGGCTCAACCGGTGCGGACGACCTCACAGTAAACTAGTTGTGGAGCAACGCTTGCGTTGCATTTCACCGAAATGAGTGAGGTTTCTGGAGGCCAAACTGCTCTTCTCTTTCCCATCTCCTCTTTCCCATCTCCTCATCCCTCCTCTCATTATTCCCCTCCCCGCAACCCCTCATCACCTTAAAAGACGGGCAGCCCTCTTGCGACTCTTAAATTGCAGGTGTCCATGGACGGCGTTTGTCACTTACCCACAGATGATCCGTCTGGACTTATTACATGATTCCGAGTGTCAGGGGCTATAACTCTGACGGTTTTGTTTTCTTTATCAAAAGAACTCCCTTAGTGGGTATTATTCTTGTTTCGCGGGAGATTTTACAAATATACAAGTATCGGACAAAGAAAACCCAGACCTGGGACAATTATTTGTGCGTCACACAAATGTTTGTCCCGGTTACGCATCGAACTCACGACCTCTGGCTCAGCAGTCAGTATCACTAACCACTGGACCAACAGACCAGACAATATAACTACGCTGATCGACCATGTCTAGTAGTTGTTTAATTATTCTGAACTTTGAACCTTTACACAGAAATAACTTGTACAGATTAGATAAACGTAGTTATATAAATAAAGCCCCGACATAGGAAAACAGAGTATCGTACTTTCGTAATAAAGTCGAAATTATAAAATTAATACTATACATATTAAGTCCACGTAAATAAACATACAAATATATCAATCTGTAGGCAGTTTACATTGCATGCGGAAAAAGGACAATGACCCATATTATGTTAGTGACGATAGAGACCGATATCTGTCGCTAAACAAACTTTCTGTGCCGTTAATGTCTAGTGGTTTTATAGTACAGGGTGGGAAATTATGAGGTCAAACAGAGAAAGAGCAAAATCAAGCAGAGAAAAGAACAAAAATTATATAAACAACCTGGATACATTATAATTATATTCAATGATATCTGTACACATACCTATCATCCAACTGTTATCTGTCAGACAGTATGTACAAGGTGCGGTTGACGCTGGCTAACCTCCTATTATTTAAATGGGATTAAATTTTG
Source organism: Tyria jacobaeae (assembly GCA_947561695.1). NCBI lineage: Eukaryota > Metazoa > Arthropoda > Insecta > Lepidoptera > Erebidae > Tyria > Tyria jacobaeae. The sequence continues at coordinate 7,097,323 of OX387234.1, forward strand.
CCAAAATGTGGGCGTTTAAAACGTCTCAATCTTCCTCTTTTTAGGCTCAGCAATTTTAGGTGTGAGTGATATATATGGGTCAGCCAAACCTAGAGTGAAATTAGTTTTTGTAGCACCCTGTACAAGTACTCTGTAGTATATACACAGAGTGTTACAAATAGGTACGGTCAAATTTTATGTGCGTTAGTTGAGTCGACAGACTACCCGTCCATAGAAAGAGATGGGGTGGGCCACCCCATCTCTTTCTATGGGTGGTATTCTACCACACGGCGTTATCTCTCTGTCTATGAAAAAGATAAATAATAAAGAAATTTAAAAAAAATAATTATTTTTTGGATGTTTCTTTAATGTCTTAAAATATAAAACGGTTTTTGATATGGGGTTCAAAGCTATAAGTACGTAAGTACACATACATAAGTAAATATACATATGCTCATTTGATTAGTGTCGATGAAGAAGCAGCCGCGCCCCTGTGTAGGATGAAACACAATTTAGTGTGTTGTTGTGTTTTATTGAAAAGGCACGTGTCTAGTTGCTGGTTAAGTGGTGAATGATTTTTCGTAATTTAAATCTTTAATTTTTTTTAAATATTTCATATAAGAATTTTGAACCGTTCAAAAAGTGGTTCATTTACAGAGCGTTTTTCAGAAAGGTCTTCGTTACATTTAGAGGCGTTTTGTGTAGCCGATAAATAGTTTATTATATATATAGTATATGTATATGCAATTATGGCAATTGGCATTTTGTATTTTTTTAAGAATTTTGTTTCATTCGGAAAATATCTTTTCTCGTGTCTTAAGTACTTACTATGAATTTTTGTTGTTATTTTCAAAAAATATATGTTTTATTATTTATATGTAAGTATAGCACCAATATCCTTCCTATTAAATACCTACAGTTTCATTCATGTCAGCACTCTCTCTTTCAAGTCATAAGTTTTATAGATAAATTTTAAGAAACATATTTGAGTTTCAAAGTAGGATTACTGTATTCAAAATCATAATGTAAGTACGTTATTCACGGATTCAACTAAATTCAAATTTTAAGTAAAATATCTTTATTTCATAAAATTGCTCAACAATTACTTGAAATCGGCTTATTCAAAAAAATACGTAAAGTTATAGATCAATATACACAGCGTCACCGCAACTATAGGTTATCTTATCAAATATAAAATTATATTAAAAAGAAAATTAAGTACCTACCTGTATTGATCTTCAATATCACCACACCTTTCTGAAACACCCTGTATACATATTCAAATTTTAACAGGCCGGTGTCTGTTCATTATAGATATTAAAGAAAAACTGATAGACTGGCAACCAAAACAATCGTTATAAGAATTATCGTTTGTCTATGTTTGTACGCGCATCACCTCAAAATTACTCTATGGAATTGAATGCAGTTTTTACATATTTACTGCTAGAGGTTTTAATTAATATAAGATAAATTATAAATTATAAAGTAAAATAGGTACAGGTAAAATACATACACAAAACTGTTATTAGTGTAGCTGTTGACAGGCTGTGTTAAACCAAAATAAAAAGAAAACGTGTTAATTTTTTTATGAACTAGTTAAGAGCTCGGACTTCACGGCATTAGCCAGTTCGAGTTACAGGCGTTCGACCCTGAAAGGCTTGAGCTATAGCTTGCACTCCCACAACCAATAGTCCTTTCATTCTCTTACCAACGTAGAGTAAAACCGATTCAAAATGAAGAAATTTTTTTTTTAAAAAACATGTACAACCAGCCAATTAATGTGTGTTTTAACAGAAAATAATCTGAAAACCTTTTTGTATACTATTAAAATACGAATGTCATAATCGAATAACCAAGAAATACATGAATTTGCTATTTTAATAAACATATTAACGAAAAGCCACACTTAGGCACGTATGATCTCGTTACAAACCAAAGAAATTCGGACATATTTATAAATTCAAATTTTAGATAACTAGTGTATTTTGCTAAATAATGTATAAACTATTAAATATGATTCTAAACAAACTAAATGTAAGCCTAATATTGTAAACTTTCTTCTTACGAATAGGTAAATATCAATATATCATTAACAAGTCTGTAAACTATTCTTATTGAGAGACGGAACAAATAATATCTTTCTGTAAATAGAACTGCCAAAAATCGAATAACATTGCAAAAATAAAAAGTGATTAAATAATAAAATGGCCGCTGCCCTCCCGTCAACTGTAAGTGAGAGAGAGATAGAACAATATCTAGAGGAGGTAAACGATGCTAATAATACTGAAGAATATGAATCTAGACTTTCCAAGATCGGTTACACAATGTCCAATTGGATGAAGCTCCTCTTCAATACTTATGAGCAGGAATTTCACGCCGAATGGCGCACGGTAAGTGCCCGTACATACATATACAGTCGTGGTCAACTAATTAAGGACATTCAAGATAGTGGACAGCAATAACCGGCTATGTACATATAAATATAAAACCCTGTTGATTTCTCAGTAACTATTATTTGCATAATTTGATCCGATTATTATACTATAAATGGCTGTAAATAAAAGATTAAATAAATATAAAAAAGTGTTTAATATCAAAGGTTAACCATGTACTCAATTTAAGGTACAATTCTGTAGCTGGACATTTAATTAAGAACAGTAAAGTAAAATGAAAAATAGAGTTAAACAGAACTAATAATCTGCAGTATTTTAATTTCTTTAACAACTTCATTTTATTACGGGTAAAATCAGTACCCAGTAGCAAAACCTTTGTTAGTAATTACCGCTTGACACCAATGTGGCATAGACATTATCAGTTTCTGACATATTTCAACAGGAATGTTTGCCCATGCCTCACAAAAAGCTTCATTTAGTTCATCTAAAGTTGTGGTACGATAAATGGCAACTTTTTTCTTAATTTCGTGCCAAATGTACTCGATTGGGTTGAGGTCGGGGCTAGTTGCTGGCCAATCTAGCACTGATACCGACTGTCTGTTAAGAAACGACTTGACTGAACGGGCTGTATGTTTTGGGTCGTTATCATGCTGAAAAGTCCATATAATAGGAAGATGTTCCTCAGCATAGGGAAGCATAGTTTCTTCTAATATTGCCTTGTATTGATGTTGGTCTAAGTTACCCTGAACTTTCCTCACAGGTCCCACTCCACGTCCAGAAAATGATCCCCACATTTTAATGTTTCCTCCGCCATGTTTCACCTGCTTTTTTGTGAATCTTGGATTCATTTCCGCTTTTACAGGACGCCGTACGTATTGCCTTCCATCTGAAGAAATCAAATTAACCTTGGTCTCGTCAGAGAATAATACATGTTGCCATTGGTCGTAGGTCCAATGTCCATATTTACGTGCAAACGCCAAACGTGCATTTCTATGCTCTTTCTTTAACAACGGTACTTTGCGAGCCACTCTTCCGAACAACCCTGCTTCTACCAGACGTCGTCGAACTGTCCTCGCTGATACACTGACTCTTTCGTCTGCCCCAAACACTTCATGTTTAATTAAAATAGAGCCTAGAAACGGATCTTTCTTAGCTAACCTGGTTATCATTCTATCTTCTTGCGGAGTTGTTTTTCTCGATCTTTTTTTTCTGGGCACATTTAAAGTTGTGTTATTGCGCCTGAAATGTTGCACTGCATTGCATACCATAGTTTTTGAACAATTTAAATATCCTGCTATCCTTCGGTATGACCAACCACGCTCGACAAACTTCATGATAATTTTTCGTAGTGTTGCATCGCAACTTTTATTTTTGCCCATTGTTCTTCAAAATAACTCTCAAAACTTGAAATTACAAATCTAGATTGCCGCCAAAACTACCACAAAGAATAGGAGAAGAAAGAAAATAATAATTGAGATTCAGATTCTGAAACTAGAACGCAATATCTCAGTGTCCCTAATTAAATGGCCAGCCAGCATTCTTTGAACAAATAGCACTGTGTTCATCTATCAGCTATACTGTAAAGAGGTTTAATGTTTAAGAAGTTGTTATTGTTTGTATAATTAGGCACATAAATGACTAATTATACTTACATGTAAAAGATGTGGAATATTGTTTAGACTCGTTGGAAAATAAAAAATAAATTCACAATTTGGATTAACTAGAGAGTGTCCCTAATTAGTTGACCACGACTGTATGTATGTAATTTAAAAAAAATGTATTCCGAAAATCCATGGAAGTTAACATTGAAAGTGAACATTTTTAGTTTTAAGTTAGAAATGGAGGTGAGGTTGTTTTTTTTAGGGCTCCGTAGCCAAAGGGTAAAACGGGACCCTATTAGTAAGACTCCGCTGTCCGTTTGACAGTGTGTCACCAGGCTGTACCTCATGAACCGTGATAGTTAGACACTGAAATTTTCATGTATTTCTGTTGCCACTATGACAACAAATATGAAAAACAGAATAAATTAAATACTTAATTCACATTTTTGTTTTTTTTTTGCTCGTTTGTGCTCGATATTGATAACGGCAACTGATAGACGCTTGAAATATTCACTTTAAAATAAGTAACAAAATTTAAGTAAAGTTAATATTTAAGGGGGGCTCCCATAACACAGTCATTCCCATAACACAGTCATGATTTTTTTTCCGTTTTTATAGATAATAGTACTGAACCTTTCCTGCGTGAGTCCGACTCGGTTTTTTTTCATAATTTTCTTAACTGCTACTACAGATGCATTTTTTCTGTGAGTTTAAGTTAATGTTCCGTTTTTTGGGTCACGCTGTAGAAAGGTGGGGTCAACTTACAGGAACATTATGTGTAATCATAATCATTTATTTATTTGTTAAACATAGGTAAATACAATTACTGAAGGTCTTAAATAAATCGATAGTCCACTATGTTTTGCCATTAAGCCATACAAACACAATTCAAATAATGAGCATAGTTACATTGAAATATATATTAAATTGTTATTATTAATTATGTCACATCCATCATCATCATATTAAAATTAATAGTAAGGCTTGTATAATACTAAAATTAATTAGTTAAATATATTATATTCCATTCCATTACAATCATCACAATGTATCATTCAAGAATTCCTCTACCGTATAATTTTTCAATTAGTAGGCTATTAAATAGAATTATGTGAATATGTCATATTGTAGTCGAGATAAATATGTCCCTAATCTATGAACCTTCAAGAGTTAAGGAAGGAAGAAGGATAAGTGTTTTTTTTCGTCTTTAGTTTGAAAATAAATATTATTTGTATAATTAAAAATATATACATATATACGTACATACATACATATACTTTTTCGAAACTGGGTTTTGTAGTACATATTTAGTAATAATAATAACATTGAATTGCGGGTGTCCAGGCGGCGGTAGTCACTTACCATCAGGTGACCCGTCTGCTCGTTTGCCCCCTATCGCATAAAAAAAATACCTCTTTAAAAAAGTACATTGTTGTATAAATATTGCAGTGGTAGAGCCATGCTTAGGCACGAACGGGCCTTCACGACCGGTACCACGGCCTCGCAGAAAACTGGTTGTCAGGCAGCGTTTGCGTTGCATTTCCCCAATATTAGTGACGGTTCCAGAAGCCCAAATCCCTCTCTCCTCTTTCCCCTCTCTGCATCCCCCATCCATCATCACCCTTAAGGAATATATGTACATACAATACAAGTACATAATAAACAAATAAATAAATATGTATTCAAATGTGTATAGGTAAAGTTATATGGTACACGGTGGCATAATGTTAAATGAAATCTAACAGTGGCAGGTAGTACTGATTGTCTTCTTATTTAAAAAAGGCACCAATATTGCGCGTCTAATTTCTACTGGTAGGGCATTCCAAAGCCGAATCGCTTAAACCGAGAAGGCTTATATATGAACTTTGTGGAATGTTCACGCAATTTTAGGTCAGTTTTTCCGATCTAAAATGCGTTTCGTAAAATAAAGTTTAGGCGGGCTCGACCGGTGGGATACCACGGCCTCACAGAAAAGCGGTTGGGAAGCAACACTTGCGTAGCATTTCCCCGAAAATGGTGAGGTTTCCGCAGGCTCAACTCCCTTCTCCTTATTCCTTTCCCCTGACCTCCCGCCCCTTATCCCATCTCCTCATCCCCGTCTCTTTACCCTCCCCGCATACCCTCATCCCTCTTCACCCTCACAGGCGGGCAGCGCACTAAAGACTCTCCAGTTGCAAGTGTCTATGGACGGCGGTTGTCACTTATCATTAGGTGACCAGTCTGTTCGTCTGCCTATAATATAAAAAAAAAGTAAATTGTTGTTTTAGGTAATATGATTAGAGGGGATAAATTAAAAAGTATAGGTAACCACTTGAGCATTGAGCACACTATGATGATTATGAAACTATAGAGTGATTACTTAAATGTGTGTAGGAAGACAGTTCTTACATACGTTTCATTGTTTGGCGTATGCTAAGTTTATGTACAGAGAGCGTAAGCTAAGAATATTTATGTATTCAGTAATAACATTAACAATTTGACTGCAAGGATGGCCAGTGATTTAATTGGTCACTTCGCCACTAAGCTGCCGAATGTTGCGGGTTTGTTCCCCACTCGGGACAACACTTTGTGTAAACTTTAAATTGTTGTTCCGAGTCTGGGTGTTCTTTGTGTCCGTTGTTTGAATGTTTGTAAAGTCCCCCGCGACACAGGAATTAATCCTATTGCAGGAGTTGTCTTTTTAATTTCATAATATTAGTGTAGTGTTACCGCGTCGGCACTCCCATTTTTAAGAAGATTGAAATGATACTTCCCAGGTTGACGACATGATTTGTATTGCTGAATAAGTGAGGGTATTGGAGGCCCAACTCCCTCTCTCGCCTTTTCCCTCTTCCCATCCCATCCCATCTTTACCCTCCCCTCTTATCCCTTCTGCTCATGTCAAATCCCTCTCCTCTTTCCCATTCTCGCCCCCCCCCCCTCATCCGTCAACATCAAAGGCTGATAACGCACTTACGACTCATGTGTTACAGGTGTCCATTGGCGCTGGTTGTCACTTACCATCAGGTGAAACATCTGTATGTCTGTACCCCTACAATATAAAAAACCTTGAACCTGATGATTAAAATCGTCGTCACAAGTCGTAGACATCAATGTCATGTTTGACAATGACTAATGCCTAACGAAGTAGACTCCACGATTAATAGCAATATCTTTGACCACAGATAGATGAGTACAAGAGTCAAGCAGAAGAGAGCATGATGAACGCGTGGCGTATTGTGAATCTCCCCAATTGGACGGTGGAGAAGAAAGGTGCGCGAAAGGGCGATGTTGTGGAATCTAAAAAGACTGAACAATTTGGGAAGGTGTATAGGTTTACTGTAAGTATCGTATTTTACGTTCTTTTATGGTGTTGGGGGTAAACGAACAGACGGGTCACCGAGTAAGTAGTCGAGTCACAAGTGCGGGAGGTGTAACCTCACCCGGTGAAACACAACACAAGTATTGCTACACGATTTCTGTGAGGTCGTGGTATTACTCCTGGCGAGTTTAACTATACGTTTGCCAGTATAAATCTCAACCCTTTTTGTTCCGGAACTAGTCGAGATATGTAGAGCATCCAACCACAACACTCGCTGTTGCATTCTATCAAGGTATTTAATTAAACTGTTGTGCAGTTCAATAATTTTATTTTACATTCCAGGGTTTAGTGGAATGCCCTCCTAAGTTCCTGTTCGAGGAGTTCAGAGACAACCTTACAAGACTGCCAGAATGGAATCCCACCATTTTGAAGAGTGAACTGATTAAGGTGGGTATAAGAATATTACAATCAATCATATGTAATTAAGGCTTGAAAGTTTTACAAACACACGGATTTAAATGCGAGGTTTTTTGTTTGTTACGGCCCCCCCACAACTATGTGGGCAGGGGTTCGAGGGATTAATTTGGTCATCATACCATCCCCGAAATATTACACCATACACCAATAAAACCAGTATAAAACTAATACATAATCAAGTATATATTTTCTAATCAGGAAATAGGTCCAGGCATAGACCTATCATACCAGGTTACAGCTGGAGGTGGCCGAGGTATCATCACCCCAAGAGACTTCACAATCCTCAGACGTACAGCAGCTCTATCGCAGAGTGGTGTCGTGTTAGAAGATAGTGAGAACCCTTACTGCTACATCAGCTCTGGAGTTAGCGTTGCTGTGCCTGGATACCCCCCTATAAAGGAACTTGTGAGGTGGGTACTGTCTGATGCTCGACCCCCGCTATGCAACCCTGACGTCCTTAAGTAATATTCCTTTTTTCCAAATACCTTCCCTTTTTCTATCCTTTCGTTTTTAATATACATACTTACATTTTTTCCAACCTTTGACCCGGAACCTAAATAGGCTTGCTCCTTACTACGTCAGTACAACCAAATTCTAATAAGCAAAATATGTGTGTTCAATCTTTTAATCTGTTAAAAAGACAATCCAGCACTGGGACTAATTCCTGTGTCACTTTACAAACATACAAACAACGGACACAAAGAACACCCAGACTCAGAACAATTTGAACATTACACAAAGTGTTGTCCCGTGCGGGGATCGAACCCACATTACTCGGCGCGTTAGTGTAGTGGCGGGGCGACCACTTAAACCGCTGTTTACCGAAACGTGAGTCTATGTATGTATGTATGTATGTTTGTGATTTGAATTATCTTTCTAAATTGTCATTAAACCTTTCATTACTGCCATTACGTAGATAAAACATATTACTTTGCGATACCACAGCCCCATAGAAAAACGGTTGTGAAGCAACACAAGCGTTGCATTTCCCCGAAATTTGTGAGGTTTCCGGAGGCCCAATTCCTCCCATCGACTTTCCTCTCCCCTCGTCCCCCCTCTCCTCTTCCCCATCTCCTTACTCCCCTCCCTGCATCCCCCACTCCATCATAACCTTCAAAGGCCGGCAGCGCACTTACGACTCTTGAGTTGCAGGTGTCCATGGACGGCTGTTTTCACCTACCATCAGGTGACCCGTCTGTTCGTCTGCCCCCCTATATTATAAAAAAAATAAGTATGTAAAATACACACTTAAGAAATAATTAAAAATGTAATTTATAAAGTCGGTTGATTAATCACTCTGATAAATAAATGTTTTAGAACTAATAAGTCATGACTGATAATATTCTTCACTTGATTGAGTTTAATAATTATAACTATGTTATGTGGGCATTTATTTATTCATTTATGTATATTTCGTTTATAATCGTATGAATTTGTTACTATCTTTGTATAAAATAGTAACTAATATTTTGTCTAATTAACATTTATGTATAAATTTAAGTCTTAAACTCTAAGAGAAAATGCCCAAGGAATTAAGTCCTCCTCTGTACCAAAAGGTTTTTTATCATATGGGGGGTTAAACGAGCACGGGTCACCTGATGGTAAGTGACTACCGCCGCCCATGTTAACCTGCAACTCAACTCTGCCTGCATTTGAGGTGAGGAGAAAGAGGAGAGTTTAAAATAAATTAAATTCTATATTTTCCAGGGGTGTGAACAAAGTTGGGTGTTGGCTGTTGACGCCTCGGTCAGTCCAGACCCCTGGAGGCAAGATAGAGACCTACACCGTCTTCCAATGGCTCATGTGCTGTGACCTTAAAGGTATAGTTATTTACCCAACTTTTTTACAAAGAGGGTTATGTTTTCCGAGTCTACGTGTATTTGTATATATAATGTTTCTTTGCTTCACAGTTTGGGCTAGGCTGGCTTGATGGATTTCGATATGTTAGGTGTTATTTGAAATTACTATAAATCAGTAAAATCCACGTCACAGCTTTGGTCCATTTATTATTATGGGAAGGGGGTAGTGTCCTCCGGTTATTTGAAGGTCGTATCTGTCCGAAAATACGGCAGGCGACAATTTGTTTCATAAGCTGGTTGTGCGAGGCAAAAAGCTTTTGGAGAAGCGCACAGTGGTGGAGTGCCAATCGTCCAGGTGGTAGGTATTTTATTTATATTTTTTTATATTCTTAATACCGGTGTTTGACGGCAATAAGCTTGCCCCGTAATATGTACCTGAGACAGAAGTACAGTCTCTCCATACAACTCAACATACAGGTGGGAATGTTTGTATGTATATAATTTATTTTATTTCCAGGTAAAATACCACAGTTCATTCTTGACGCCGCGTTCGCGACTGTGATGTTGGATTACATCGTTCACGTGAGAAGATTTGTAGCTGATTGTAAATCTAAGGGTCGATTCTAAAACACTATAAGGGGCGAAAAAGTGGTAACGTTTCATGGGCAAATAATTCAGAAAAGGCATTTAATTAAAGTGGAGACTTTGAGTATAGAATGTTTTAAGTGAGATAGCTGATTTAAGGCTTAAAACATGTTTACAGTGTTTTAAAACTCAGCGTTAAGGTAGTACGGGGTGATAGGTAGGTTTTACCAGTAATGGCAAATAAACAAGCAAACGTGGGAGCACGTACTCTACCGGACTGGCTCGACCGGAGTATTACCACGGCCTGATAGAAAACCGCCTGTGTGACAAACACAAACAATGTGCATTGTGTAGTGTGAGTGAGTCATTCGGACAGCACTATTGTGGTTTTTCAGTTGCGGGTGTTCATACTCGGCAGAGGTCATTTATCACCAGGTGACCGGTCTCCTCCAAGTAACATTAACTTATTTTTAAAATTTTTACTTGAAAAAAGTACAGCCTAGTCTATCGCCTCGTACCCGCTTCATATTTTGCTTCTGAACACTCTGTTTATATTTACTTGTTATCATAGTAGCAACAACATTGATTAGAAATTTTGTAATAAGCAATTTATAAAATAATGTTTTGACAAACCGTATCCAATGAGGGAGATTAAAGTCTTTTAAACATCGATGAAGTAGTAACGAACATAAAATTAGGATTGATAATGGATGAAATAATGGTTAATTTAGCAACACAAGTTTATTTACTAAAAATAATCACTGTTGTATCCGCGACCTTATTTCTGGGATAACCAACTTGCTCCGGGAACGGCAGGGGCCCTTAGTTATGGAGCGCCGTGACTGGTCTCGTCAGAGTCGTCAAAGGACTGCCTGCATTAAAACACTGTAATATATACCACCAAAATATATATTTAAAAACAAGTACATATTATATGCATTTTAAAAGTATATATTTCAGTTTTATATAATTTGTAGTTAATATAATATTCCCTTGTTTTAACTTAATGCCATTTTAACCTATTGTAACTTAATTATTTTTTATCCTCACATATAACGAGAAATGTTACAACTATTTTTTTTACAATTTTGAGTTTTCCAACGCATTTTTTACTAACGTATTAATTTTCTTGTTTCAATTTAATGCCAGATTTTTAAACACCAAAAAAATATCTAAATATTCTCTACTAGGATGAAATTTGGCACAGATATAGATTATAGCTTACAGTAAATGTATGGTTGAAAATTTCCAAGCCAACGAAGTAACAACAACAACAGCTGGTCATTGATATAACACTCTAGGTACGAATTTGCAGTTTATACATAGTGTTAAATTAAAGTGTAATACAATTTCTGTAACACCTTATACATATATAAAATTGTATAGAATAAAAATTAATTAAAATCATGACAAATTAGATAACCATTCATTAATTGATTGATGAATTGACTAAAGTGTAAATTATTCATAACATTTAGCTTACAACATAGGTATTAAACACAATTCTGCCTTGATACAGTGGCACAGACAAGACTAATTGATCGACTATCTTAGGTTAACATATATATAATGTAAGTAAAATGTATTATATAAAAACTTCTCTTACGATATATGTAAATATAAACTTATTTGGTATTTCTATGACAGTAGCTTTGCCCGCGGGGACTGTTGAGAAAAAATAGTATATGTCCTATAAAGTACAAGCATTGATATACTTTGAAACGAAATTAATGTAAAACTATTTAATTTATTTACAAAATACATTTAAAACATTGTCATTTTACTTTAAAAAGGACTATAGAAATCAAACTTTGTCCGGTGCTGGTATAAAAGAGCCGTAATGTATTTTATATAAAAAAATAATTTTTGACATTGTCTTTCTTTCTAAAAAATAACTATAATGTATTAAAATCAATTATATGATAGTTTCTTGACAAATACTATTATACAATACATATACAATATACAAAAAAGCATTACTCAAGCATTATCTGTACTATTTTTAATTAAATAATTTAATTGTACATTTGACAACATAAACCACCATATTTGTGACATAAAGTAAAATAAAATTAAGAATAGTTATTTTTATCTGCATTAAAAACCTCCGATATTATATTTAAATACACTTGTGGTCAACCACCTCATTTAATTAGAAGACGTCGCTTACTTTACTAACGTTACTCTGTTTGTATAATAACGACAAATAAAATTTACGACATCTTAAAATTAAGTAGAATTTGAGTATTCAGTATGCACAGTAGTTATATAACATACAAAGTAATTTTAAACACAACGTGCTTATATCATAATTGAACTTATTTGCTACAATTCACTCGAAATAACTTAATATTTCAGTAAAAAGTCGAGTTTGAAATACATATATAACACTTCTAGGAAATAACCCAAGCTTCAATAATAAAACATTTAGTAAAATATTGATACTAATTATTAATAAATAAAAAAAAAACAATTTTCAGGCTACACCTTATTAATAATAAAACACTAAAAACGCTGTAGTTTGTCTGTCTAACAATAATATTAATTATTATATATTATTTGATTTAAAACTTTCGTGAGTTACATTCATATTTATTTAAATGTACTGTTTTACTCACTTGTGTATTTCGAGGTTGCCCAACTAGTTCCGGTCCCGATAGGAGACCTTTCTCAAGGAGTAATTCGTCCAGCCGTGGCGGTGCCGTCGCTTACTCAGTGTGACGTCCGCAATTACACACGTGAGTGAAACCGTATATTTAAAAAAATATTAAATATTAATTTTATTTTCAGTTAACTCCAAATTATTTACTTGTTTTTTGTTTAAACATGTAAGTCATTCAGTTTGTCTTAACTAAACACTTTTTTAAAACCTGAAATAAACGCATTAATTTAACATTAAATATTATCTCTTATTGTTAGTTTGTGTACATCTACTCTAAATTACTGTATAATTTCTTCTTGAATACTATCATTTTTGTTCCTTTGTTCTATTCATATTTAATTTTGTTGTAACAATAAATAAACTCTTGGTGCTACCAACTGCTATCAGAGAAGCCATTCCACATACCAAAATGTATTTAGCTGTTAAAAGCCTGACACCAAAGTACTAAAAAGATTGTAAAAATTAGTTCTGTGTGTAATTATTTCGAAAGGATTTTATTCTTTCTGTCAAATACAATAGGAGTTTTAAGTTTGACAGTATTTTTGTGAGTGTTATAGGTTATCTTCACAAATGCTGCTAACGGAATTTCTTTAACATTGACTACTAATACTTTATTTGGTCAATAGGCGGTTCGTAACTCGCTAACCGTTATATTTTTTTTTATAGTTACACTTTATGAAAACCTACTTCAATGAACTTAAAAACAGAACTAGAAATTCACATTAGCAATCGTATTAAATAAGATGTTGGCAATCTAAGAATCTCAAAGAAGGTTATTATCAAAACTTACTGGCACATCAGGCAAGGCTATACAGAAGCGCCTTAATGAAATTACATTAACTCAAAATAACATTATAAATAAAGCATAAAGAAGTCATTAAACAGAGGCAGTAGGCACTTTCTGTATGCTTTGCTACACAGAATGAAATTACTAATTTTAATAAATAATACAAATTTTATTAGTTTGGTCTTTTGCCCTAGTCATTTTGTGTTATGGTTCTTTTCTAGGTCTTTAAATCTTCGCTAGATGGCGTTATTTTATAAAAGGTAAGCGATGTATTTGATTCTGTTTAATTTTGTTTCTTATTTTGATGTTTATTGCGTACAGTTTGGGTCTAAATTCGTTTGTGTTTGTACATGTATATAAATGTACTTTTAAAGTACAAAAAACTAAATTGTCATTGATTTCATTGCAAAAGATATGATACGCTTTTATTGAATTTATATATTTTTTTTTATTAAATTTGGTAATTAATTCAATTAAATAGAACATAGATTTATAATTATGTAATTATAATTATGTAAGTTAATAAAATATATTGTAGTGTTAAGCAATAAACAACTTTTATACTTTATTCTGTGTATTTGTAACACGCTTATATTATTCCACCTGTAAGCAACTGTAAACAAATCTTTTAAGTAAATTTTAACCTACTGCCAATTATCGTATTGAAGTGTAACTTGTATGTTGTTTGAATGACAATACAATAATTTGGCCACGAGATGGATTGTGGAACTAGTAGAGCACTCTAGTTTGGGCCTCGTTTTGACGAGTCTAACAGAACCCCTCGTCAAAACGAAGCTTAGTAATGATGGTCTGATGACGGAGCCAGTGTGATAAGAAAACTCTTTACTGAATACTAATAAATGTGGGACGAAGTTCTTGGTGTAGCTTTTGGTATATATCACGTATTTTTTTTTCTATTCGATTTACTAACTGTTATTCTATTACTTCGTTCTTAGAAATCTGCGGACTACACGTAACTAGTCTATAAATAGAATTAATCAAATAGTTTTTTAAAGAACCCATCGCAATTAAACACAGTTTTACTCGAACCGACCGACCGACCGAGTAAAACCTCACGACTCACCGGGGGAGACGGGGTGTTGAAAAATCGTCCAGAAATTGACTCGTTGGCTTTATTCGGGTCTAAAGACCGTCGTATGTTGGAATTGCTTCCTCGTAAAGGTCGTCGTACGACGGCGTTTAGACCCGAATAAAGCCAACGAGTCATCAATCGGCCGCGAAAGCCACAACCAATTTGTCGTCCAGAAATTAATTAATGGATGACCCCTAACTAACTATGTAAATAAAACCGAATCTAACCAAGTTCGAATTGTATTATCCATTTGGTATTTTTTTTTGGCAAAGCGCGAAACGAGCAGACTGGTGGATACCTGATGGTAGGTAACTACTGCCGCTCATTTACACCTACTGTAATACCCACTTCTTAGAGGCGAGGAGATTCTACTCACTCACTGTGAAACACAACGCAAGCATTGCTTCACAACCAGTTTTCTGTGAGGCCGTGCTAATACTCCAATTAAACTATCCATATGGGCTAAAGCATTGTCCTGTGGCACATTGCCCCACATGGCACGTTCCCCCCACTAACGAGGCACTTGCGACTCTTGATTTGCAGCTGTCGGTAGTCACTCACTATCATGTCACCTGTCTCCCGAATGATACCTATTCCACGCAGCTGCAATCTTGATTTTTTACTGTGCAGTTAGTATCACTTAAGTTATGTAAGGTTTCTAATGAAACCATAATCACCTTCATTGTGTTTAGACATTAAGTCACAGTGCAATAAAAAAATTCACATGAACATCACACAGACTACCTTCTAGCTAGCCAGAGGTCGTAGGTTCGATTCCCACCCAGGACAAATATTTGTGTGATGAGCATGATCTTTTGTTCTGTGTCTGGGTGTATATTTTTATTATTATATGAGGGGACAGACGAACGCGTCGCCTGATAATAAGTGACAACTTCGTCCATGCACACCTGCAACTCAGAGTCGTAGTCGGCGTCAGAGGGGAGAGATGAGAATTCCCAAAGGTACTTTTACTTGAGTGGGATAAAATTGTGACAGGCAAAATATAGGCTTCAATTACGCCTCTGCTGAAGCCCTTCGGGAGTGCAGCCGTGAGCGTATGTATCTATGTTGAAATATAATATTTAGAATGTTTGTAAGCAGTCTGGTTACCACAGTATAAGCTCTGCTTAGTTTGTGGTCAGACGGCCGTGTGTGATATGTGTGGAGTTATTATTATATGTACATGTGTACATGGAACTTGAAAACATTAATTTTCTACATTATAGGGAGCAAAGCCTTGGGACAATTGGTTAAGGCCAAATATTACGTATAATAATATATAATAATATGTGCTTCAACAACTTCATCTTCAGATAAGATATAAATGTCATAACGTGTTAGTATACGTGACTTTGATAACTTGTGTATTAACTTATTAGCACTATATCAACCGTTACTGCATTAAGATGACAGATAAGTAATAATCAAATGGATTAACTAATAATTTGTGTGTAATTATAAGTAATTACATATCACTAACCTAAGTCGTGGAAATTGGTACACTGCAGTTGAAATAAACGGTTATTCGTAGCTAGCCGATGTATGCATGTACAATGTGTATTTATTCATAGAGAATCACATATGTTATAATATTTCGTGATTAAGACAGCAAATAAATTGTATTAATTCAGTTGTTATAATATTTTTATTGTCATCAACTGATTTACAAAAAAGGAAATAACCGCCTTCAATGCGCCTTTGGAACCCCTTTGCGCAATACGTGAATTCGTTGCAAACGTGCAATCTAAACACTTAAGTGGTAGAGCCATGCTTAGGCACGAATGGGCCGGCTCGACCGGTGCGATACCACGGCCTCACAGAAACCGGATGTGAAGTAACGCTTGCGTTGCATTTCCCCGAATTGAGTGAGGTTTCCGGAGGCCCAATTCCCCCTCCCCTTTTTCTCTCCCCTCATCTCCTTTCTCCTCTTTCCCATCTCCTCATCCCTCCTCTCTTTTATTCCGTTCCCTGCATCCCCCATCCCTTATGACCCTCAAAGGCGGGCAGCGCACTTGCGAGTTTGCAAGTGACCATGGACGGCGGTATAACTTACAATCAGGTGACCCGTCTGTTCGTCTGTCCCTCTATAAAAAAAAAAAAAAAAACTTAAACGTAATTTATCTTTAACGAAATTTCTTCACATACATAAAAAATATAAAAACAGTCGAAACTCCATTAAAAATACATTATTTCCAGTGTTTCTTTTTTTTTATATTAGCCTACCATAATGACTCCACTCTGCCTGATGGAAAGCAACAAGTGGAGTCTAAGAGTGGTGGTCACCATCCTCATTGCATGTCTAGTCAATGCAGCATGGTGACCCACACTATGGCGGCCTGGTGAGGTGCTTTTCCACGCCCCTCTTAAAAGTCCCGGGATCAAAGTGGGAAGGAAACACGTGCGCTGGTAGTGAGTTCCAGGCTTAACCCGATCGGCACAGAAAGGATGAGCCGAACCGTTCAGTTCGAGATCGTATTTTTTCCACTCTCAAACGGTGACTCCTCAGGCCAGCACGTGTTGTCGTGTAGAGAAAGGATCTTGTTTGATTTTGAATTTAAATGAATATGAATACTGACTTAAGTTTTCTCACTAGCGACAGGACTTTTTTCGGGATAAAACCTTTGTCCTTTCTGTACCCGTTTAACGTGTATGAACAATTTCATGGTGATCGGTTTAGTACTCAGTTCTGATGCGAGAAAGTTACATACAAACCCAATACCATTTATATTTGTTATTTTTTAGTTAAAAGACTCAGACTTTCTGGCACCAGCCAGTTCGCGTTATAGGCATGCGACCCTGACTTGTTTGAGCTATGGCTTAAACTCTCCAAACCGTCTAAATAAGCAATATTCATTTCCCTCCCTTTCAATTCTGCCTTTCAATATAAGTACTCCAAATTCCCATCTTATTCCCAAAATGCCCGGATAGCAATAGGGTTGCCCCCCGTTACGTAGATAACATTATACTTGGCAAAATTTAGGTGTTAATTACGCCTCTATCCCTTCGGACTACAGGCGTGAATGTATATGTATATGTATTTATGTATATGTAGGAACATTTAAACTGAATTATTATCTTGTAAAGACAGAAGTTGGACCACTATCTTTTAACACATTCATTATTTTGTTCATATCATAAGGTACAAGGGTCAGTAACTATTGCAGTTCCCGTGACTCCGCCGCGATATAGTCCCCCTGTGACGGTTTTGTTTGTCGTCCCTTTTCCTCGTTCTTGAACTAGATAGAAGATAAAAAGAGATTAGAGAATAACCTTCAAATTTCAATTTAAAAAAATATATTACGACTACGACTTTAATAATGATGAATGTATAATATACCTACCATATTTGGCAGGTATAATATCTATTCTTATTTTTATAGATTTATAGAAGGTAATATTCAAAGTCAAAACCATTTATTTTAATGAAATCAACTACCGACCAAAAAAGGCACCGTCAGGATGTTAATCTCATGAAAATAGTTCCCTAAGGGGTTCGCGACTACGTACATTATAAATGACTCCAATTGCTCTTTTTGCAGAATGAATGTTGCAGAATGAATTTATTCCATATCTGCAGCACGCCCCACAATAAAATACTAGGACATGATGCTGTGGAAATAACTAAAGTAAACTAGTCGTGCAGTATCAATGTCTGTTAATTGTCGGACTTTCCTCACGGCATATGCGGCAGAACTGAGCCTTTTTGACAGAGATATTAAATGAGGGCCCCATTGTAATCTAAAAGCAATTTAAAAAGATGCCTAAAAATACAAAAGTGATTTTATTCTTTTGTTTTCTAGCGTTCTCTACTCAAACAATAATTATGAAATTTTTATATGAACGTTGTCAGGGGTACAGAAAATGACATAATAATACGTATATTCTTCAAATAAAAAAAAATGGTGTTGAAAAATTTAATATAATAGATAAATTTATGCAACTAACTTGTATGCTTAATACCACTGAGATATAAATAATAGTCTGAACTCATAAAAATTCAACAAATGTTATTGTAACGTTATAAAAACGCCACAAAACATAAAAACATGCAGTTCAACAAACAGAAAACAAAAGACTTCACAGTTTTCACGAATGTCCGCCATTTTTGACAACGCACTCACACTATCAAATGCTTATTATCATTCAATACTTAGATTGTTACAGTCATTCGCTGTCATCGGCTTGTGTTGGTTATTACGACGACGCGTGAACCGAGCGCACGTCAGTTTAGCATTTATCATTTTTTTTTTATGAAAAACTAACAGTGTACATTCGTTTATAAAAGTGTTAGTTTAAAGTGATATACTAATTAAATACTGTCTTATAAAACATTAATGTAAGTTCTTGAAAGTATTTTGTTGTTTGTTGTCATAATAGAATGGAATAATCAGTCTAGTCACATTAGTGTTTCTTCAAATACTTCAAAATATATATTCTCTATTACGCTTATGATAGTACAATCATAATTTCTTTCGTCAAATCATGTACTCGATTATGTGTTTGGTTTGTCGATTAAACATTATAATAATAAACTTAAATAGTAACTTATCTAATGTTTTAGCGCTCTTAAATCCTTTTAGTAGTTACCGTAGTCGTTTTATTCATAAACAAAAATCTTGTTTGCCAACAAACTGGTTTTGAAATCTGTTTTTAATAATAATTTTAATTTAACCTTTCATTTTGTTCTGTTTATCAATATAGCATATAAGTATAATCGCGATTATTATTTATTCAGTTACAGTAATATGTTGAAGAAAAAACAACACATGAAACATTAATCATCTATCGGTTTTCAATTGAATTTTGTGTCATGTAGAATTCAATAATCCAATGTTTGAAAGCTTTAACAAAAGTTGTTAATAAATGCTGTGTAATTACATAATTATAATTCATAGATATTTTTAATAAGATTGATTTGTTAAAATATACTTTAGAGCCATCTTGTGAAGACACGCTGAACTATGCCCTAACTATTGATCCTTTAACGCTAATCAGGTTTTTTAATAACATTAAATACCTGATTTTAAATGCCATCTTTATTTAGAAAAGTGGTCTAATTAGTGAATTTATTTTAAACTTAAACTTTGATTAGACCTCTCAACAGAAGATTCAGTTAAGTTGTATAAAAATAATTTTATAAATAAAGATCATAATGGCCGCTGCTCTCCCGCCCAACGTCAACGATAAACAGATGGAGAAAAATCTACAGGATGTGAACGGTGCGAATAGTCTCGAAGAGTATGAGGGTAAAGTTTCAAAGTTCGGCTACACAATGTCTAATTGGATGAAACTGCTATTCAATACTTACGAAGAGGAATTTCACGCTGAATGGCTCACGGTAAGTTCAATATCAAAAACACAAATATGAAAATAAGGGCTACAAATTATTTGACATTTAAATTGTAGCCTAGTTCTGGAGTTTTCACATATAAGACTAGTTATATGAGGCATGTTTTATTTTTATTTACTTAACATTTTGACCGCCACGTCGACAAATCGCCAAGCTAAGATTTCATTTTTTAATACCTACCAAACAGTAGTGATGTCGCAACAACATCGATAAATCACATGGACAACTGTTTATATTTGTAAGAATCGATTAACATACCACATGCTCATGATAACACAATTTTATTTTCGCCCCCTCTGTCCTTTGAAATATAATTTAGAGTATTCAGTGCCCTACTTACACAGTTGTTTGTAATTAAAAACTAAAAGTGACAACAACAATCGATTAAATCAAACCAATCCAGTCACAGTATCGCCAATAATGACAATCATTTGTCACCATATGATGACAGTGGCGTGGCTACCACGAACTTTTTTAAATAAGCAATTTCTGTAGCTACCACGAACTTTTTACATTATATATTATATACTTATGCAGTTCACATAATATAAATTAATTAAAAATAAGAAAAACTATACTTTTTATAAGATTTATTAGCGTTTAAAAGTCTGTAATGTATTCGTGATTGTGGCGTGCTGGACACATTTTTGTTTGGCCCGAATACATGACTGTGGCGGTCATAAGGTTAATAATAATAATACTTTTATATATTTTTAAATAGTTACATAGAGTAAAATATACAGTAAAATTTTACGGTTAAATTATAAACTGTCACTGGGGCCTCACACTATGCTTCTTTGTGGTGAGGTTCAGACCTATCCCGAATACAGAATTGTGTAATACTTACTATGTTTAATAATCTGATATAAAAAGCATTTAGATTGAGAATGACATATATACAAATCTGATAATAATTATCGCTAGGATTATAACGATTACGTTCTTAATTTTTTAAAACCACAGTGTTAATCGATATTGTGATATTTCTGGATTTTTTTAAATAAGATTTAATTTTTATTTAGACTCTTGAATGGTCCAATATACGTACTGAAAGTTTGACTACTTGAGCAATCCTAGCTCCTTCCTCCTCCTCCTTCTAGAAGGAGGACATTCACAGGCTTCTAGGAGCGTTCGCGCATAAGCGAGGATACTAGCCACTCCGTCGCAAGATTACGTTGGCGGCCATTTCCTCCGCATTGAGACTATTTGTAAAACAAATTTTATTAATATTTTTTTTTTAAAACAGAATGATGAATACACAGCCTTGGCTGAAGAGAGCATGCGTGACGCTTGGTGTATTAATAATCTTCCTAATTGGACGGTGGAGAAGAAGGGCTCGCAGAAGGGGGACATTGTAGAATCTAAGAAGACTGAGAAATTCGGGAAGGTGTATAGGCTCACTGTAGGTATCTTTTTGTACATGGGGGTGGCAGAGGCTATTTTATAGTACTACTATGGTGGCAAACCTATTCCCGTCAATAGACTACTTCTGAAATTGGATATACGACAAATGGGAGTATGTTTAACGGATAATATTACATATCGTGCGTTTTATCTTTCAATGTTCTCCCAAATTCCAAAAAAATATCTCATTCCTTCCATTCCCTGCCCGAATGGAAGGAATGAGATATTTTTTAAACAATTGATTGAGAAGTGTAATCAAATGCGGCGATCGCCTCAATAACAGTCCCAATACCTGATTATATTACCAAAAGTGATAGCTTGTTTAAATTTAAACAAAGTTTAGAACATTACATTTTTTTTTATAATATGTACCTACCATAGTGACTCCACTTTGCCTGTTGGAAAACAATAAGTGGAGTCAAAGAGTGGTGGTCACCATCCTCATTGCATGTCTAGTCAATTCAGCATGGTGACCCACACTATGGCGGCCTGGTGAGATGCTTTTTCACGCCCTGCTTAAAAGACCCGGTATCTTTACCTTTAAAATATTTCTCATATTTTTAATTTTATATTACCGTACAGTGTATTGTGATCACAGAGTTACTTAATTTATTATATGTTGTTACATTTTCTCATTATGTAAATGTCTAAACTGAAATTAAAAAAAAAACAATGCAAGGACTACTTGGAAGTTTTTATATCACAAATTATGACTTTCAAATATAAAAAAAAAGTTTAAACACAATAAAACCTTTATATTTCAGGGCTTAGTGGAATGTCCTCCAAAGTTCCTGTATGAGGAATACAGAGACAATTTCAAAAAACTGCCAGAGTGGAACCCCACCATTTTGAAGACTGAAAACATTAGGGTAAGTATAAGTAAGACTGGTTATCTATAGTTGATTGATTTTCGGGAATGATTCCACCGATAATCCTGTTGCTGTGCATAACTCGTGTACACTAGGATCAAAGACAGTGACCCATAAAGACATCAAGCGTTATCTCAACTATTTACAAGGATAGTTAAACGATTTTTTGAATCCTTAATAAATTTGAAGAAGTACATATATTAGATAAATATTTCATCACCTACATATAGTTCTATCCTAATATGTGAAGATGAATGATATTCATTATCAAATACATATATGTATAGAAAAGCATATCATATATACATATATTATAGTTAACACTATTTACTTCGTAGTTTGGCTGGCCATTGCTAGATGGCACTGACATATGTTTTTGTGATGTAAAATTGTGTTGGAAATTAATTGGTACTGGAGATAGCCAGGTCCACATCTATTCAAAATGTCTGTCCGTCTACACTTTTCTGTGCACAAACTCAACCTCCCTCTCCATCTAAATAGTCGCAACTAAGGGATCACAATCGCCGCCAGTAAGACGTTTCTTTTTTATTTAATTTTTAACCTTAATTTAGAAGAAGTCATACCTATTTATACATTCTATATTTTTAGAAGGCCTTATTACTATGAACAGACTATCTGTAATATATTATATTATCTATACTATCCTGAGATAGAGCACCAAACATTCTTCTTAGACTTTTTTTTTTCACCAGGACATAGGCCCTGGTATCAACCTTTCATACCAGGTGACAGCCGGTGGCGGCCGAGGTATGGTTGCTCCAAGGGACTTCATAAACCTGCGATATACCGTGGCTCTGTCTGAAGATGGCAAAGTAGTAGATGATAATGATAATCCTTATAATTACATCACCTCTGGAAGTAGCGTTTCAGTGCCCGGATACCCTCCCTCTAAAGACTATGTGAGGTGAGAAGAAGAACTGGTATTTAATTTATAGCCCTCCTCTATAAACGGGCTATTTATTACAAAACTTCCTGAGATTAGCACGTTAGGGAACGTATTATATATTTAAAAATACGAAGATTGGTCACACGGGCGAGGGGTTTGTCTTAGGCTTCGTCACGTAGTCAATAATCTTAATACTCAAAATTTAAAAATAAAATAAAAATTAAATATTTCTACTTTAGAGAATGAAGTTCCTGTTACAATATGTCTTTTTTCTTGATACTATTTTTTTCACCTGTAGTTATGAGTATGTACGCATTCTGGGCGTCACGCGGCAAGCGCTGCATTACTAAAGACATATTTTAACTTTGTTTTGCAAAAAAGTATTTAAACCATGAATTACTAAGTGAAAACTCGAGGGGAAGAGGGGGGTCTTAGCAAATACTACGGGTGGTCACCAGGGGGGAGGGAGGGGGAAATTATAAAAACGGGTCACTTAGTATGGGTACGTTCCCTTAACAAACAAACAAACTATATTATTTTAGTTGATAAAATATTTGTAAGAGAAAAAAAAATACTCTCACCTCAATCCCCGGCAACACACTTGCGACTTTGTCATATGTCATAATATACAGAAGAAGCATTTGCTTTTCAGGGGTATAAACAAAGTGGGCTGTTGGATGTTGACACCTCAGACAGTTCAGACTTCTGACGGCAAGATGGAGACCTTCACCAAGTTCCAGTGGATCATGTGCTGTGATCTTAAAGGTATTTTCTTACTACTTTCTGCGACAATGTTCTCGTGGACTTTTGATAAAAAACAGCCTGTGTTGGGGGTAGGAGTAAATACATTTTGAACTACAATACATTACGCTACGTCCCTTATTAGCTGAGCAGTGAACACAAACGCATGTAAAACTCCTTGGAGTCCAGAGAGTAACTGGTCTCAAGAGATAGTTAAATAAATATTTCAAGAAAGCGAGCAAAGCTAAGGGCTTAAAGTAGTTTTTATTAATTGTTAATGTTGTTGTCCTAGAAGTTTACTAAGGGACGGGACTGTTATCTATCAGACAGTATATACAAATACAGTCCTATTGTGCCTCGATGTGGGCAAGCCATGCTTAGCGTGAAAGGGCCTGCTCACCGGTGCGATACCACGGCCTTACAGAGAACCGGTTGTGAAGTAATGCTTGCGTTGCATTTCCCCAAATGAGTGTGTCTTTATCTCCTCATCCCTCCTCCCTTCTATCCCCTCCTCGCATCCCCCAATCAAGTTACCCGTCTGTTCGTCTGTCCCCTTATAGTATTAATTTATAGTAATAAATAAAAAAAAAAGAAAAACGTAGTGGAACTAAATCTCGAAGACATCTCTGCTTACCCCTTCGGGTATATAGGTGTAAATGTATGTATGTATGTTAATTACATTAAAATATATTATTTGACATTCTACCCTCTAGTTATTCCCAATCTTTTTTTTTTTATTTCCAGGCAAAATTCCACAGTTCGTTCTTGATGCCGCGTTCGCGACTGTGATGTTGGATTACTTGGTTCACGTGAGAAAATTTGTAGCTGATTGTAAAGCTAAGGGACGGTTCTAAATCATTATATGGTTTATGGGATAGAACATACACTGGTTCCACAATGTTTTTAAAATTCTCCGTAAGATGGCGTTGTTCTCAATTTTTGCTTATTTTTTCCAAGTACTGTATATTTATGTAAGTATATTTATTATTATAAATTATTTAACTGGGGGTATTTAATATACTTATTATTTCTCCATCGCCTCAAGATTTACTTAGTATGAAGTGTGCCCACGGTGTGGCTCCTGTTCATGATGTGTCTAAGGTCTGTATGGGTTCATGGAAGCATCCTTCCTAGGGTACATCCGGGTACCCAACAATAATGCAATCCATTCGTGATCGAAACACGTGCAAAGCATGCCTCATTTCCAGAACTGCCTTCTTAACGTTTACCTGGGTCCCTTAGAGAGACTCATCTGTGACGAAATGCCGTGTGGTTTTAGCCAATTCGATTCCGACACATCACCCCACCGTTAGCTCTAGTGAGGTGATGATCTGTTAGGATTACTAGACGAAAAAAAGAGTTGAGAATGCCGTGGCTCTTAAAACTTGTTAATAATTGATATAAAGTTTTTAGGTAAAAATAAGGATTCACGAAGATTTTCTATAATGTACCTTCCTTGATTTTTTTTTTAAAGTAGAAGAACGTGATTTTTTTATAATTATGTATATGTAATTGTAGTACTATGCAATAAACTATTTTTATACTGTATCTGTATGTTTTCTCTTACCCGCCTAAAGAATGCAGTAAATTATTTTGATCAAAAAAAGTGAGGCCAACTAACCATAGACTGCAAAAGCACTTGTATCATTATCTAATTTATATTGTAAGATTGATCGGAAATTTATATAATTCTATTATTTACTGCTCACTGCAGAAATGAGCCTCTTTTCTTGCTGTATTTCGGATATTTATTTTCATTACCTCGCTCTGAGGCGTTCCATTTAAGGCTTGAAGTGCAAGCGAGAGCGCGGAACGTGTGCGTGACGAAAATTTATCCTACATCCTATTTTTCCCGACTACATATAAAGTTTAGTTATGTTTTTGAGTGTGTGTATGTATATCTAGAAGAATATATATGTATGTACTCAGGGCCGGATTTAGAGTTGTGGAGGCCCCCTTATTATTTTTCAAATAGGTTAAATAATATTTTTCTTGCAAGTGTTTCAATAATTTATTTATATAATCGTATGGCACAAATATATAGAACATGCAATCACAAGTCAAGTCACACAGTAAGTAAATAATCTTTCAATTAAAACCAAATGGCACCTTCCGAGCTTTTTTCAACAAAAAATTATTGATTATTTCGCTGAAATCCAACTCCCGCAGTAAATCACTTTCAGTGCTAAGTAAGGATTACTTGGATAGGCTGTTTTGTCCCATCGTAGTTCTGAGCCTATTTTTTAATAATTTTCATTTTTGAAAATGAGCGCTTTCAAGTGCAATTTGAGACATTCAAAACCAAGTACATTCGCAGTGTGATTTCGATGTTTGGGAAAGTAGCTTTGAAATTTTGATTTTCAAGAATTTGAAAATAGATATAAAATAATAGCTCCTTAGACATGTCTTTTTTATAGTATGTTTTGTATAAGTTAATCAAAGATACAAATTGAACCAACTCAATACCATGACTAGGTTCTAAGTCGTCTTTTTAAACTTTTACTAATTCATCTGCTGCAGCATACAAATTTGCAGCATCCATCTCCTCTAAGTGATTAAGAAATCCAAATTTTGAACCTACATCATCGTATGCATGCAATCTCAGTAAGAGACACATAGCTGCTCGATCACTGGGATAAAGCCTGACACTTTAAATTTATGTTTTGGTGTTAAGTTAGCATCTTGTGCTTTCATATAATCGAGCGGATCCAACCTCACATTTCTAGTTCTAGTTCGAAATTGTACGTACTGGTCAGTACTTGATATTCCTTTAACAGCTTCTTCGTATTTGTCAAACTCGTCTCTTTTGGATTCAACAAATAATTTCAGTGATTTCATTGAATGCAGAGTCATCTTCGGGTCCTGCAAGATCTTGTTTGTAGCATAAAATCGCTCCAAAATGTCGTTCCAAAAGATGGCAGATAAGGCGGTTTCGAGACAACTCATCTGCCCCAGGAGATGTTTTTTTTATGCGATAGGGGGCAAAAGAGAAGACGGGTCACCTGATGGTAAGTGACTGCCGCCGCCCATGGACGGGTGTCCATGGGCGGCGGTAGTCACTCAAGAGCCACAAGTGCGTTGCCGGCCTTTGTCGTGCCGTGTTGCTTCAATTCTCTCGATATCTTTTTGTTCCTCATCACAAGATATGCTGTTAAGAGCTTCTTTGATTTCAGATAACCGTTGACAATAGCTTTCGTACCTTCAGCTCGACCAGACCAGCATGTATCGCTAAGCCTTTCCCACACGTAGAACTATTTGTTTGTTTTGCCGATAATTTTTCAGTAATTCGGTATCTTTCTGTACTTACTGTAAAAACTGTATATAAATTCTGAACGAAACAAAAGAATTGAACAGCCGATGTGCAAGCATTAGCAGCAGCCTTTCCAACTAAATTAAGACCGCAACAGGGTACAAACACTGATAAAGGATTCTCCGGAATCACAGCTTGTGTAATACAGTGAAATCTCTATATCTCGAACCTCGTTAAGTCGAAATCCTCAGTAAGTCGAAAAAAATGCCATTTCCTTCCGCTGAACCCTTAGATACGCGGTATCTTGAATTATTTACACTTTGTAACTCGAACAATATGTTATTTCCCCACGAAGTATTGATTATACATATTTATACTCTAATCTCGAATTTCAAAAAGGAGACTCTCAAAGTCGTAGTTAGTAAAATACAATGACGTCTTACTTGGAATTCCCCGAAATAATAGCAATAAAATGAATGTTCGGGTTCGGGGCTTCTAATCTATTGTTTTTGTCTTGTCACGTGCAATTAATAAATACATTCATTAAACTTTCTAAGTAACACAGCTCTGCACATTATGTTTGTTGTTATTTAATTCAAAAGAAGATAAAAAATGTTTTTAGTGTACAGTTTACTTCACTTAAATGTAATTTGTTTTAATATGTAAAAAGTATAATAAAACTTAAGTTGAATTGTTATTCTAATTGAACTCTACAAATCGCAAAATGTACTAAGAAATCGCGCCTTAGTCGCTTGAAATTTTACCAGTTAAATCATGTTTATCTCGAAGTTCTTGTTAAGTCGAAAACTCGTTACTCGATTTTTTGCATTTCCCTTGTCATTCGAGTTATAGAGATTCCACTTTATTAGATACCCTATAGCTGTGTTATTTTTTTTATAAATAAAATTTATGTGGGGGGGTAATAAGAGAGGGGCTTTGTAGAGGCCCTGGGCTCTGAAATCCGGCCCTGTATGTACCCTTGATGTTTCTTTCTCGCTGCCTGAACGCTTGATGGGTGGTCACTTAATAATTTATTCGTCTTAATAGTGGGATTGATATCTTAATAGTGGTATTATAACGACATTCGAGAGGAAGTAAACAAATACAGACATACACAAGCCTGTATACAAAAAAGTCATGTCGCCTGTAGTATTTCCGGACCGATACGACCTTCAAACCTTCAAGAAAAGAGCGTACTCCTAACTAAAAGGCCGGCAACGCACTTTTGACTCTTGAATTGCGTCTTGGTGTCCATTGGCGGCGGTAGTCACTTACCATCAGGTGACCCGTCTGCTTGTTTGCCCCACATCGCATAAAAAACAAAAAAATAAATAAAAAAGTGGTAGGCAGAGGTATATGCGACGCCCACATTTTACAATTTAGAATTTGGTCCCACTAATGTAGTTCAGGGCAAGGCTATCAGCCGGGCATTATATGACTGTATAAACACTGTCCAATAGATCAACAGTTATACAAATCGTTTTTTTTATGACACCCGCGGTAAGAAATGGTATGGCCCTATATATAGACTGGCCCGTCGGTCTAGCGGTTAGCGATCCTGACTGCTAAGCCGGGGTTCGGGGGTTCGATTCCCACCCAGGATAAACATTTGTGTGATTACCACGATCATTTGTTCTTGTAAGTTATCTATGGAATGTATGTATTTCGAAGTATATAAGTATGTGTATCAGTTGTCTGGTTACCATAGTACAAGCTCTGCTTAGTTTGAGATCGGACAACCGTGTGTGAGATGTGTGGAGTATTTATTTATTTATTTATTATTATTTTTCTCCACTGTGAACCACGTGGCGTGGCAATCAAATAAATGTAAACAAATCTTTTTAGTAAATATTAGCTCACATATATTGTTGTTTCAAACTAAAGCTTTGTAAGTATCAGGTGGGCTGAAAAGTTCGTAGGCCAGCATATTTTTTTTTTTTTATGGAATTTGATTCAATATAGTTCCCTTTTGAGGTTGATACAACGATTATAGCGATCATACAATTTTTTGATACCATTTTTATAATACGATTTGTCTTTAGCCTCAAAATAAGCTTCAGTTTCGGCGATTACCTCTTCATCGGAGCAAAATTTCAGTCCAGCGAGCATCCTCTTGAGGTTTGAGAACAGAAAAAAGTCGCTTGGGGCCAGATCTGGAGAGTACGGTGGATGCGGAAGCAATTCGAAGCCCAATTCCTGCAATTGCGCCATCGATTTCATTGATTTGTGACACGGTGCATTGTCTTGATAAAACAGCACTTTCTTCTTCTTCATATGAGGCCCCTTTATCGCGATTTCGTCTTGTAAACGCTCCAATAACGCTACGTAATAGTCGCTGTTTATGGTTTTTCCCTTTTTAAGATAGTGAATGATTATTATACTATGAGTATCCCAGAATACTGATGCCAGAACCTTGCCAGCCGACTTTTGGGTCTTTCCACACTTTGGAGTCGGTTCATCACGTCGATTGGACTCAGGTGTGAAGCCATGTTTCATCCATAGTCACATATCGACCCAAAAATTCCGATTTATTATGATTGAACAGCTCCAAACGCTCCGTAGATTTATCGATTCGTTGTTGTTTTTGGTCGGTATGACCAACACGTTCCTATCTATCTCAATCAACTTCACTTTACGGTTATCAAAAAATATTTTGTATACTTTTTTGATGTTTTCGTCGGTAACAGCCTATTTGGGGCGTCCACTGCGTGCATCGTCCTCGGTGCTCATTTCGCCTCGTTTAAATTTAGCAAACCACTTCTCTACGGTTGATTTTCCTGGTGCAGAGTCCGAGTAATGTTTATCAAGGCAAGCCTTTGATTCAACAGTTTTTTTTTTCACATAAAAGCAATGCTTTGTTAACACACGAAATTCCTTTTTATCCATTTTTTTTCAAAGTAACAAAAGTTCTTTCACTAATAATTATCAGCCCACCTGTTACAGGTATGTAATTATATGTTGTTTTGATGTCTATACTACTTATATTTTTTATTTTCTAGCTGATCTGATGATGTAACCAGCATAGTTGTACCCAAATTACTCACAAAAAATTCTGTTGACTACATAGTACTGAAATTAAGGCAGAATTAATTACAATAAAATATTAGATAAATATGTATTAAATAAATGTATCTTTAACCTGTAAAAGTCAGCCAGGTCCGCACCAGAAGCTACAATTATTTGTAACAAGTGTAAATTAAACTATTAATGTATTTCAGTGGTAGAGCCATGCTTAGGCACGAATGGGCCGGCTTGACCGGTGCGATACCACGGCCTCACAGAAAACCGGTTGTGAAGTAACGCTTGCGTTGCATTTCTCCGAATTGAGTGAGGTTTCCGGAGGCCCAATTCCCCCTCCCCCCTTTTCTCTCCCCTCATCTCCTTTCTCCTCTTTCCATCTCCTCATCCCTCCTCTCTTCTTTCCGCTCCCTGCATCCCCCATCCCTCATCACCCTCAAAGGCGGGCAGCGCACTTGCGACTCTTCCAGTTGCAAGTGTCCATGGACGGCGGTGTCACTTACCATCAGGTGACCGGTCTGTTCGTCTATCCCCTATAGTATATACAAAAAAAGAAAAAAAAATATTTGGGACAATAAATATTATGAAAGCATACAAAAAGACAGACGGTATCTTTAAAATGTTTCGATGCGAACTTCAAACCCGATCTTTTTAAAAATACCCATATTTTTTTACAATTCTTAAAATAAGACCGCACTGTCGTTATGGTAAAGTTTACATGCACTTAAGATGCTATTTTTTACATATTTAAGAAATCTTTTCTTTCTACATGAAACTTGGTTCGTAAAACATTTTAAAATGTCATCGGACGGTTCAGATATCGAGTTACAGTCGGCATTACCGAAAAAAACAACTAAGAAAATGCCCAGAAGTCCTTCAGAGGACTTGCTAAAGAAAAAACCAGAGAAGAAGACTATGCCGATGCAAGAAGATCTTAAGAAATTAACCACAAAAATGATGATTCATCAAGCTCTCATTGAATTAAAAAGTAGGAAAGGCGTGTCATTACAAGCTATAAAGAAGTATTTATCAGAAAAATACAACGTTGATACAGAGAAGATAAATTATATCATCAAGAAATACATTAAAAAAGCTGTAGAAGAAGGTACGATTGTCCAAACAAAGGGTATGGGCGCATCAGGTTCTTTCAAACTCGTTCCCACGAAGGAAAAAAAGAAAACTAAACCAAAGAAGAATAAAGAAGAGAAAGATGGAAAAGAGAAATCCAAAAACGCAGATAAGCCCATGAAAAAGAAAGAACAATCAAAGAAATCTTCGGAAAAATCAAAAAGTAAACCAAAAGAACGCAAATTAGAAGACAAGCCAAAAATTTTAAAGAAAAAGATGCCCAAGGAAAAGATACCTACCGATAAACAGGTTGAAAACGGTATGAAAAAAACAAAGAAAGTAAAAATTGCTAAAGCCATGCAAACTCCCTCCAAGAAGAAGGCGGCCATGATGAAAAGAAAAAGTATCGGTTCGATTATCAAACCGCCAAAAATGAAGCCAAAGGCAAAACCCTAATCGGCCTTGTTTTTTTTTTTGTAAATATTTTTTTATTACAATAATTATTTAAAACATTATAAAAAAAAAACTTGTATTTCTTGTAAATAAAATGGGTATGATAAGCCTTTTGTGCTGAGTATTATAAGGGCTTATTTCTTCTTAGTAACTACGGCCTTATGCGTTGGAATTTATATAATTTAATTTCTATTGTATGAAACAGAAATATCAGAATAAAATTTATTTATACACAACAGTTGTTTATTATTGGAATTGAGCTTGCCTTTGCTTTTTAGGAAGCACGGAGTACACAAATATCGTGTATAAAGCGCCAATTTTTGGCGGTAAAAGTGTAGGCGGGTCTGTTTTAAACTAGTCCCATACATTTCTACGTGAAAAGTTATTATTATATTATAATGTATCTCAGATTATATGGTGATTATCTCAGATTATATTGATCAAGACTGGTTTCCTATTATACGAAACGTTGCGTTCCTATAACGTGACGGTGTTTTATAAACTTCAAAACTTTTATAAGTACCGTCGTTTTATTTTAATAATGAATTTTGATTCTCGACGCTGACGTATGGAATAGAAATACTGAGTACATACAATAGATGTAGTATTATCTATCGATATTTACTTTTATTTGTTTGTTTAATGCAATACGCCCACCGACAAGACGATTAAACAAATTTTGTTCACAGTTCTTTACATCTAAGATAACAACAGTTATCACACAACCAAGAACACGACATTCTTAAAATTTCGTTGCTGAAAAAAGTTATTAAATAAGTTACCGGAGATTAAACAAAAAAAGACAGTTTTGGGATAGGGTGGTAATGTTTTTTCTTTTTTTTTTTTCACAAGTGCCAGGAAAGGAGTGCAGCATTTTCAGGGTAAGTTACGTATATATGTAACTTTCGTTATTCCACCATAATAAATGCCTGAGCGGATTTGTATGTATGTGTAATCATTAAAATCCTTACATCACCCCTAGTGCCACTGGGTGCAGATAAACTAAAAAAACAATATGGCGGCTTTGTTGTGCGTAATTTGATTTTCGGGTATTATTTTTTTTATTCTTTACTTTTTATTATATTTAATATTTTAAATTCTCGTGTGGCGGTGTTTGTTACCAAACTCCTCCGAAATTTTGTGTGCATATAGGGTAGGTCTGAGAATCGGCCAACATCTATTTTTCATACCCCTAAATACTTAGGGTGACCCTAATCATATTTTTTATGGCATTACAACGTTTGCCGGGTCAGCTAGTTATATTATAAATTTTAGAACGTTACTCTTCGTATTGCTGGTGCGACTACACTGAGCACTCCACTGCAGTTTGAAATGCCGTGTCATTGCGAGATCCTCCGCAGTTTCGGTCCTATATCACACCTTATTCCCGAAATATTGTTCTCGACCTGGTAGGAGAAGCTTCCATGACTACTCTCTTGATAATCCCCCATTAACGATCTTATAGTGGAAATAAGTGATGTGTGAAATTATTACTCTGACCATATAATACCTGCTAGGGTACTTACTACTAGCTTGCTTGAGCTATTGCTTATTATCACCAATCCATCATATATAAACAATCTCCATTCCTTACCCTTTATAGCCTCCTTTCCTGTCAAAACACTCCAAACTTTTCCATCGGACTCTCAGAATCTAATAAGCGGCGGTAGCGTGATGGCTGAGGCGTCGGACGCAAATCAAGTGGTTGCGGGTTCAATTTATTGGTTCATTTTAGCTTAGCTTGGAGGGGGGGGGGTTAAAAAGAATACTAGTAATGCGTGACCCACGTTGCTAGAATTCTTAAAAAAAATGGAAACAACTGAAGGCAGGCTTGTTCGCTGTCACGTACCTAAATGCGATTGAATTATAATCAGCAAATGTGGGCGTTAAATACGCCCTTGTCTACATATCTATATATATGTATATATGAATGTATATTAATAGAATCACATAGAAAGATAATTGTATGTTATTTTAATGAAGTTAATTATATTGAAAGACTTTGATTAGTTCGCTTTAAATTACGCTAGTTTTGAATAGGTACAACACATTAATACACTTACAAACAGAACCATGCGTCTCATTTGTAAATTCAAATACCTTTCAGAGTCTGCCAGTCTCGATACCATAATGATGATATATTACGCACTGTGTCTAGCCACTTGTATTAGAGTGTAAGGCGGTACTGACAAGACACTGTTTATTTGGCTGATGAGAGCACAAAGAGCTACCCTCAAGATACGCCGCCTGCAAGGTTTTTAAGGTCACCAGATCTTTGTCTTCCAAACAACTCTTAAGGAAATAAAATAGTCTCCCTCATCCTAATGAAAATAAACGTAACTTACCATTAGGGGTTCGCCACAGGACAGCCTTTGTACAACACCAATATTACGTCATAAGCACACATATTTACAAACAACTACACAAGTATATAGCATACAAATTCTAAACAGATACACCCTGAAAAAAAAAACAGAAATTCTACTGAAACAAGGCTACTCTAATACTGAAAATTTACTTGTAAATTCTCAATAACAAACACACACAACACACGCTCTTGTCTTAACCAACTACTTAAAATAAATTATTAGCAAAAAACACAATTTTTCAATGTGATATAAAATGTAACGGCTGATCCACTGTCTCCTAACATACAGGATTTTACCTAGTTCAAGAGGAAGGTCTCAAACACCCTGTGCTTGCTTGAGAAAAAAAAAATGACTGGAATCTGATCAACCATCATGCTTCCTGACTCTCTACACTGTTGATTGTTGGCATGAGCTAATTTGCGTTCAACAAATGAGGTGCGAATGGGCGGGCCTATACCATAAAATTACTGGTTAGTTATCAAGATTGCTAACTTTGTGTTATAACAAATATTTGTTACGAGTTACGATGTTCCGTGTGTGACACAGCAATAATTCCTGCACTACATTTTTATTATAAACAAAAAGAATATAGTGAACATTTTATAACAAGAGTAGAAGAGTAACAAATAAAAAACTAAATGCAATGAAAAAAATACTTAAGACACTTTATTTTATAATTACAATACGACTTCTAAACTTAAAAAGACCCACATAGTCACTTCACACCGCTTTTATAGACTTCATCCCTCCTCTCCACGACTCGCCCCTCCACATCTCAATGTTGCCAGTCGCACCTCTCCGCTCCTCAGTGTTGTCAATTGCACCTCTATGCTCCACAGTGTTACCATATGCACCTCGCCACTCTCCCATGTCAGTTATTGTTACAATTTATTGATAAAAATGTGCACAGGCAATGTTACTTCAGCTAAATTACATTTGTTAAGTTACATTGCCTATAAGATGTCAAGGTCGATAGATATTGTTGAAATGCCATCAGTAGGAGTTAGTAAGACTAAGTCAGGCGTGAAACTAGCTGCCAGTTCCAATACGTAGATCTTATGGAGAAGAACAGATAAAAAACTCCATGGACACTCTGTTTTAACATTTTTTACAAGATTATTATTAAATACTGCGCAAATTAAATGTGAAAATTTTACATACATACATACGTTGACGCCCGCATCGCCGGAAGGGTACGCAGAGGCGTTATGAACGCCCACATTTTGCTAATTGTAATTGACTCCCATTTACGTAATATTGACGTCATCCGTTCACGTGAGGGAATTGGAGTGGATTTGGAGTAGATTGACAGGAAAGGGTAGGATATGGAAACACTGCTTATACAGATGGATTGGGGAGTAGAATAAAACCGGCATATGATAAATGATAAATGATAAATGATCTTTATTTTGTAAATAGGTTACAACAACACTTTTACACGTCAATATATTATTTCTTTCTGTTAGTTAATGCTAGATGACGCCGGTGTTTCCTAGCTGACTACCCTGAGAAGAAACACCGAAACAAACTCAGAGGTCAAAGTCTGTTTTAAAGTCCATACAGATGTACTGGTCAAAAACATATGAGAACCATGCATGTCTGAGATGAGCTTTTGAAGAAAGCACCACGCTCATTTGAGTGGACCCGTCCAAACATATACAGTATATGTGAATTACTCACGGTTGAGTAGAAAAAGGTGACTAAGGGATTGACTGAGGGATCGGACGCTTTTTTTTTTAGGCGATAGCGTGCAAACGAGCAGACGGGTCACCTGACGGTAAGTGAGTACCGCCGCCCATGGACACCCGCAACTCAAGAGTCACAAGTGCGTTGCCGGCCTTTTAGGTAGGAGTACGCTCTTTTCTTGAAGGTTTGAAGGTCGTATCGGTTCGGAAATACGGCAGGCGGCATTACTATCAGACATTATGTGGCTAACCATTTCATGAAATGGTTAGCCACAAACTGATCATATTGTTACCTCGTCCATGTGACCATAAAGTCAACGTTCAACTTTTATTTAATATCTTAATTACTAAGTTGCGTGTTTAAGTTGTCCTAACGATATTTGGTCGAAAGTTCAATTGCTATTTTCACATAACTATTCTCTTTTAAAATAAAATAATCAAAAACAAAACGACTTTAACGCCTCTAACAGTGGATAGTGTTACTATACCCAGGCATCATGATATCGTATCATAAAATGGTCATGTTCATGTCATTTTTTTTGTGTCAAATGTCACCTGATGGTAAGTGACAACCGCCGTCAAAAACACCTGCAACTCAAAAGTCGTAAGTGCACTGCCCGCCTTGAGGCTGATGAGCAATGGGGGAATGCGGGAATGGGAAAGAAGAGAGGGGTTAGAAGGAAAGAGGAAACAGGAGAGGGGGAGTTGGGCCTCCGGAAACCTCACTAATTTCGGGGAAATGCAACACAAGCATTGCTTCACAAGCGGTTTTCTGTGCGGCCGTGCTATCGTACCGGTTGAGCGCGCCCATTCGTGCCTAAACATGGCTCTGCCGCTGTTAAAAAGCTGATTTTAGATGTTCATATCGCTGATTATTCAATGATCTGGTCCTCTTTTCTTTGTTTTTATTTCTTTTTTTAAAACACAACTCTCGTTTTAGGAATAATTCCTGTCGCGGAGCGCTTTACAAGCATTCCATCAACGGACGCAAAGAACAACCAGACCTTAGACAACTATTTGTAGATTACACAATTTTTTGTCCCTCGACCTTTCAGCAGTCAGGGTCTCGAACCACTAGACCAGATATTGCTTGTTTACATATGTAGCTGTATAGCTACTTTTTTTACTTCTTTTTTATGCAAGAGGCCTCATTCCACTCGAGAAAAAGCCACAAATTGGTGTTTCATATTTTTGAACAGCTTATATTACGCATTTCACCATAAGTAGTCGTACTATTTTAACTCAAAGTGGTCATGAAATAAGTAGTTTTAAGCGGCAACTTTTCTTTTCGCAATTTACTTAAAAAACTTTTACACTTTTTGATTAGTAAGGCTCAGATTACTTAATAGAATTAGACTTTAGGCGGCGGTTTCGGGTTCAAACATCCCTAACACAATCGTTTCGCTTAGCTGGGGGGATTAACAAGAATATAGTCATGTGTGACCATGACCATGTTTTTTATGTTTGTTACCTCAAAACTTTCAACTAGATGAACAGATTTTGGCGATTTTTATATATCAAAGCTGGTGCTCCTCGTGTAGTCCCATTTCAATTTGGTCCAGTTCTGACAACGGAATCCATTATAAAACCGTATTAGTCTTAAATTTGCATTAAGTATGTCTGCAACAAATGGACGAATAGCTCAATATCACGTCAACTGGTTTCGATAATTCTTCTTTATTGGAAAGGAATTGATTA
The DNA here is from genome assembly GCA_947561695.1 of Tyria jacobaeae. Taxonomy (NCBI): domain Eukaryota; kingdom Metazoa; phylum Arthropoda; class Insecta; order Lepidoptera; family Erebidae; genus Tyria; species Tyria jacobaeae. The sequence goes on from OX387234.1 coordinate 7,134,812, forward strand.
GCAAAGAATTTGGTTAGCTTCTGACAATGGCATCCATGACAAAACCATAAAAGTCTTAAATTTTCTGATAGACGCATTGAAGACGGTTGTCTACTTTTTTAAAGTGAATTATTATTTAAAAAATAGTTAAAATATGTTAAGATAGCAGAGCCTTAGCCACGAAGGTGCCAGTTTTACGGGAGTAGTGCCACATGCTCTCAGAAAATCAGTGGACAAGCAATGCTTACATTGTATTGACCAGTGACTGAGGGAACCGGGGGCCCATCTCCCTTCCTTTTTCCCCTCCCCTCATCCTTCACCCTCAAGGGCGGGCAGCGCACTTGGGATTCTGGAGCTGCGGGGGACGGCGGTTGTCATGACCCGTCTGTTCGTCTGTCCCTGTAAGCACTAGTAACATCAACTTTTTTATTATTAGCCGACGTAATAGTTCTCTGTTCGTCGAATACCATTGATGTTCAATGAAATTCTACACCGAGGTGCAGACTCGTTTCAATTTTCGGTGTTCAAAACAGTAAGAGGGTTCGAACTTCTCGGCACAAGCCAGTTCGAGTTATAGGTACGCTAACCTGACTTGCTTCGCTGACTAGCTGTTGTTACCCTCCCCAATCTATCTATACCTAATAACTCTTTGCTTCCCTAAATGATAATTGACAAAATTCGGGCGTTATTAACGTCTGTGCCTACTCCTTCGAGTGTATGTATGAATGTATATCCTTAAAAAAGCACACTCCAAGATATAATTGAAGAACTGATAAATCAAGTGTGGGTGAATGTGAATAAGAATGCAGCGACGAGTTGACTTCGTTTTAAAGAGTAAGTCCGGAAACCGGCGCTTGAATGATTTGATGTCAGCTAGAGGAACTTTCGTGATGTATGTAAGGATGAAAGCAAGTGCGGAGTTATCTCAGCCTACCCCGAAAGAACAACGGCGTGACATTATATGTTTTGTGTTGACATTTATTAGGTACATACCCACACATCATTGCTTCAATTATAAAACAGACATCCCTTATATCTGTAGTATGTGTTCTGTGACTGAATGATTAACTAAAGAAAATTTTAAAGGTTTACAAGGACTTCGTATAGATAAGTAGGTATAGCTGAATAAATGGCCTTTGATGCAGTTTTGATAAAATTAGTAAATTAGTCTTTCCAAGGTAAGTAGCCATGTAAAAATCGTCTCGATTAAAGACATATTGTCTTTGGCAGTGCTTAAAAGAAATTAGAGGTGTAGATACTTTTTAAAGCGTAACTGTGATTTGTAAAAAGGTCGTATTATAAAATAGTGAAGACAATGAACCTTCCAAATAATTTCTATAAATGACTATGATGTTCAAATAATAAATGCAAATAATTAATTTACCTAATAGGTAAGTACCAACCTATCAAATTATACATAGGTACTTAGGTAATGTAAAAAAAATAATATATAGGTAATAAGTCATTATTTAATTTTAATGAAATTTTGTACAGTGGAATAGTGGGTCCATAAACAAATTTGTTCTAAATTCAAACAGTAAACTGATTGGTACACCTATCTACGTAATAACATTTTAAATTTCGAACAGCAACAAAAATGAACAGACTTGTCTAATATTGCTTTCCCAGTTTCCCAGTTTGCTTTTACAAAAACAAATGTATCTTTAAATATATACAATTTATTTTTTATTCCTAAAAATAAATGAATTCAAATTTCAAAAATTCATTCGAATTCCCCCACCAATAAAGTGAACTACTCCATTTTCTAAATTTTAAAATGTAAAAGTTACCGTCGGCAAGCAGCTGGCCACTTCCATGAAAGATCATTACTAATGTAACTTAAGTAAGCGATACGACACGCTATACATATTTAAACGATATAATAATTAAGTCAGCTATAAATAAATGCTTGTTCAAAGTAATAAGAACTTACGAGTCAGCAAATAGGCCCAAATAGTATGAATAATGCATCATATCACTCATTCTACGTATACACAGGTCTACACTATACCGAAATTTCTATACGTGATTTCAACCTTACCACTTTACAATAAAGTACATAATTAATCATATGATCATTATAAAAGTAATTTCCACAATCGTGTTTCCGTTTAAATCTGAAAAAAATATATTCCATCTCTCTTTTTTACACGCAGAGAGTGATTATATGGTTGACAGAGATAGATATATGTTTCTTGGCCCGTTCGACCTACCATGAAGATATTGGGGTCATGGAACGTGTTTGAATTTCGAAACACGTCCCGTCCAATGCGGTGGCTTGTTATTCAGTGTTTTATCATTGGTTGTACCAGCCCTGTACTAAAATTTCTTTAGTTTAACAAAATCGATAGCACGTTGTACGGTGGTATCGCTGTTCTGTCGCGATTTGTCTGTCGTTTCATGTTTCGTGGTAGTAGTGTGATACGGTGTGGTTGTATCTTTTATGTTATTCGTGCAGCCATTTCGTTTCGAAAGATGTCCGGAGTGAGTTTAATCGTGACGTTTTAATACGTTTTCTATAGTTTTTTGACGTTTATGAAGATACCATTCCTGAAGAACTGCCACGGTAAGTCAGTGTAACCTTATTTTTGAAAAATTTTTGAATATACTTGTCATTTAGTGTGTGTTTTAGGCGGGAAATGACAAAAAAATGTGTTTTAATCCACGTATTGAGTTGTAACACTAAAATAACTATGAAATTCGACCGTGACGTCACGGTTATTTGAAATGTGAATTCGATAATGGATGCCAGTTACTTTTAAATTGTTTTTTTTTTATTTGTTTTTTTTTAGTTTAGTCTATCAGCTGTTTTATTTGAATGAATTTTTCTGTTTTCTTGAATATTGGTTTCTGTTTTAAATGTACATATTGTCAAAATAACACAATATATTATGGCATCGTATGACAATTTTAGATTACATATTGAATACTTTACATTCTTATTCCTGCACATTAGAGGCTAAAATGCTGGTTCAGCATTATTTTGTTTTGAATGCGCTCTTCTGTCTCACTCTGCCCTTATGTATTGGAGATAAGGGCGTCCCTCTCCGTTGTGTAGAACTTATTTATAGTGATCTCGGCGGGGTATGCGTTCCCCTGTGGCGCCCTACATTTTGTGATAGTGTTGAGATTTTGACAGCTCGTTTATCGATATGATCTGTATCGATAATATTTTTAGTACAAAAAGGTGAAGTGTACTGTAAATAATGTCAAAGAATGTGTTTATTGAATTATTAACTTTGCTAGTAATATGTCTGGTTAAGTATTATATCTAGATACCTACTTAAAAACCCTTACTCAATATTAAACTAATTCCTAATTAGTTGATACCTAAAAACATTAAAAAGGTTTATTATTTAGGCACTAAAATTTATTAAGTTTATATAATGTTGTTTTATTTTCGGCTAGCTTACGCTCGCAGCTACCCTCACTTTAAACATATTTTGTTTTTCATTCGGGACCAGTACTTTTTTCTGCACCCAGTGTCCTTTTCTTTACGCCTTACGTTGGCCCAATTGGTTGACCGAATTTAAAACTTGAAAGCTTAAAAAACGAACGAACATACACACACACACTCACTCTCTCAAAGGTTTAGGCAATGGCGTATTAAAGGCCCACTTTTTGCCAACAATAATTTAGCTATTGCCGTCATCCGGACATTGTATGGCTATGTGTACTGTCTGATAGATAACAGTCTAATCCCTTAATGACCCTTTATGACACCCTGGGGCAGAGTTGAAGTGGCCCTATTCTACTCTACCGGAAACCACACAGTTAGAAACAAGAAATGGAAGAAGCTGCAGAATTATTTATATAAAATAGAACTGATTACTTTAAACAAGACATTTTCTCCTCAGGCGAGGCCTTTGTCCACTAGTGGACTGCGATAGCTTGATGATGATAGTTTAATGTAATTATTCATAATCCTTAACCTCGATACCCCTTTCAAGAGTATACGATGAAATTTAATGTCTATTCTTTCATGCAACGCAGATAACCATCAAACATACAGCCCTTCTGATGGTAAGCGGTTATCGGTGCCAGCACAAGTTATGTCAATTATATTGCTAACTCCATTTCCACCCTCCCAATTAGCTCAGGTAATTTAATTGGAGTAATAGAAAAATACAGACTGCAGTATGAGACATAGAAAAAGATTTCGTTTTATTTGATGGCATAGTTGACCAATCGGGCGTTCTTACTTTACAGATTTTTTTTTTCTATGACTTCTTCCATAAGAGCGAGTAGAGTACTGAAAGGGATTTCAATATCCCCCAACGATTGCAAACTTAAGGCCACAGCTATTACGTTAGCGATCACGCTTCTATAATCACGTAAGGATAATAATATTTACAACAAGCTCTTTCTTTTTTATCCTCTCATAAACGTATTTTATATAAACGAATACATAATTATAAATAAGAACGCAACTCATTTATGTTTTTTCACAGCTTAACAGATATATACATAGGTTACTCTTTACTAACATAGCTCGGGGTAGTGCAAGGCATAGCAAGGTGACAGCTAGTTATTTATAATAGTTGGCTACAGAATAAGCTCGACTCGTCTTTCTCATAGCTGAATTTAGCTTTAATTACTGATATTGGACCAAGTCTCCTCTCAACTCCTCTAAGAGTCTTACATTATAAGTGTTTGGCTGTGGTAATGCTGATTAACCACACTATTTAGGTATTTTAAGTTCACCAATCGCTTGTGGTAAACATTTATTATTATATTGAAGTTAACATGCTATTACGAACTGTGCAACATACATACTCATATGCACGTAGGCACTATAAATGAAGTCTTTACCTTAATCTTATCTATAAAAAGAGGAAAAAGAGGGTTTATTATACTCCTTTGGACTTAGTCACTCTCACCATTCTTCGTAATACCTTCTCTTTCAAAAGTAATGCTTTTTTCTCTCTTCGGCTGTCTTTTTCTGGGTTTCCTTTCAAATATTGAGTGATAAGGTCGCCCTATATACTTATCAATATTGTGTACTCACATCAAATACTGTATAGATGTACTCTAAAGAGGAGAGGGAAGTCAGGGCACGGATTACTTCACTCACTCGGTGAAACAGGCATACCTACACAACTGGTCTTCTGCAAGGCCGAGGTATTACACTAGCTTAGGCACGTGTGTATTAAATTGTTATTTCTTGTTTTTATAATATACACACATATCAAACTCAAATCTTATCTGAGTGCTCCTTTTTGAGACTATTGTTGTCCATCTGCTGATATGATGAATAAAAACTCATTCAATTTATAAATGGCTTCATTTTAATAATATCATAAAGTAAGTCGAATGTGAGTTACAATGACTCATTCAGCTGTATCGGTGACCTTCAAGGTCTGTAAAATATTAACGAACAATTATTACTAAAGAGTTTATTATGATGCAATGAGGAGAGCTGGTTTGATACATTTATTAATATATATATTTATTTTTGCTAACATTTTTTTCTATCTTCTTTACTGTAAAAACCAACTAGTAAAATTTGGTTATATCTATAAAGACAACAACAAATTGGTGGTCATGGATCATAGAAGGGCTTGTGGTTACATAACGAAGGCTGATGGCTCGATCTGTGATCTGTATGATAACTGATAACTCGTACGTACCTGAAAACTTCAAATACATACCTCTCTTCACCATGTTTTTGCACCTACTACTCTTTATCTCTGGAACACCCCGGTTCAGGCCTGCCTTCGTATATTATGTGCATAAACTTTAAATAAATATTGGATTTTTAATTCAAGATAATTATTATATAATGCACTTTTTGTTCGTGTGCAAGTGCAAGGTATTACACGATATTGTTATTAATAATCTGCCCTGTCCTTTCTATCACTTTTTCTGCCTAACTTCGATCTGCGATCTTTGTTTACGACTTAGTAATATAAAATCAACGTCGGGTTTTTACAAAATTAATTAGAAATGATAATAATATAAACTAAATATACATAAAATCATATTTAAATTGCCCCTCCCTTAAAAAACGTTATTAAGATCAATTTATAAATGCTGAACAACGCACATTCGTTTATATTCTTGCTCACCCTGTTAGATAAGAATCATTATGAGTCTAAGGTTGGTTGCCTGGAAGAGATTGCATTTAGCAATAAGGCCACCCTTTGTACAATATATGGATGACATTTTTATGTATTATACTTCTTCTTCTACCAATGACGTACAATTAGTGATTATCTATCTATCTATGTTATAATTTTTTTTTATTATTTTGCTAAGTATGGGTACAGAGGTTGTTACAAGTAAATAAGATTGTAGTTCCACCATAACTCAGAACACGGCATGTAAAATGGTTCTGGTTACATATTAATTTATAATTATTTAAAGACACTAAATAAAATTTAACAAAACTAGATACAACAATGATGTCATCAGAAAATAACATTGAACAATGTCAGACAAAATACTAAAACTGCACATATTCATACCAGTGCATCGTATAAATTATCGTTTGTTGAGTAGAAAGCCTTTAAAATTATACGTTTTTTATCATTAGTCTTGAAATTACGAATATTTATAACATAATTACACTTAGAACTTAACAACTACATAAATTAAAAAAAAAATAAGCAAGAAATCACTATCGACCATCGTCACAACACTACTGAAAACAAAAAAAAATAGAAAATGTCTGCCATGCTCGCCGAGGGCTTATTATTACTTCGAGCCCTTATATAACGAAAGGAACCCTATTTACTATGGTTTAAAGTTCATATTCTATTGGTGAAAGAATATTACCTTTGTCTCGGAGAAAAAAATACACTGCCAGGGAATTTTGAACTCTTCTAATATTGCAATAACATTTAAAATTCATCGTAATAGTAATAATACCACGAGCAAATAGATTATTTCTTTTGAAGTCCCTTGATTTATGAAGACCTAAAGATGGTGGTTGGGAGAAAGGTTATTTTAATGTTTTTGTTCGTCCTTCGCGGCCTTTCTCGGATACTGCTTGGCTTTTGATGCCCGTATCATGCGTTTTATGATACTATAATGTCATTTGTGTTTCTGTGGTTTTTTAAAGATGATCGCTGATCGCATTTTAATTAAGTTTCAAATTGTTTAAGTATGGGAATTTTTTTGCGGTTGTTTCAAGAATCGAATGTTTAAAATCAAATATTTATTAAAATATGAGAAAGCAATTAACAGATAATGGCAGAAATAGTTTAATGCCATTCAACCCATTCGTTATAAAATTGTATATGGGGTAAAAATTTAATGGCAACCCTTCCATTTGTCAATCAGTGTGCTCCCCTCGCCCTATTCTCCCCTTATTTGTACAGCAAATAAAAAAGTTATATAAAAAATAGTGCAGCAGTGTCAGTATCACCCTATTTATGCATTTTACCCTCATTCTAAGGTGGGCATTTTTTAACATTTCCACGGGCAAATCTTTATTTGAACTGACTCAATCATCGGAAGACACATTGGATATAAGTGGCTTTTTTCCACTCCGTACACAATGTTGTGGATTGATTTGCCTGATAGTCTAGTGGTTGGTAACCCTGACTTCTGAGCCGGTGGTCTTGGGTTCGATACCCATTCCGGACAAACATGTGTGTGATCTACAAATATTTGTCGCGACTCTGAGTGTTCTTTGTGTAGGTTGTCTATATCTTTGTTGAGTTCTTCTTCTCCTTCCTAGTGCGGGAGAAAGAGAAAGAAAAGGTGCGAGTTAAATCATTAGAATTAGAGAGCGATGTTGCTAACTCCGACTCTAAGTACTGTATAAGTCGAACGAAGCTAATGAGCAGAAGTGATCCACTAAGAGTTATACCGAGTCTGGGTGTTCTCTGTGTATGTTTGTAAAGACCCCTCGTCACAGGGAGTCTCCTTTGTGTAAATTTAAACCTTTTGTCTGTGGTAATAAGTATTTAATTTTATTACAATTACTATTACCCCGTATCCCCCCCGTACCCCCCCCCCCTCCCAGCAATCACTTTTAAAGACGGTACTTACGACTCCTGTTGCCCCCATATCATAAAAAACCTAACCTTACTAGAAATTTAAGTATTTGGTTTCAGATTTTAAATTAATGATATAATTTATTTTACCTAATTTTCATTTTATAAACGTGCGTATCAATAACACAATGTATTATTTATTATTATTATTACTTGTTTATGGACTCTGTCTCGCGCGTATATTGAAAGCAGAGATTCCGCCAAGTATTTCTAGAGAAACACAGTCTATAAAAATATGATCGCCATGTTGGTCAGCCTTCAAAAGATCCTCAACACAACGTACTCACTGACTGTACACGTCAAAGTGAAGTCCCAAGCCATTACGAACCAATATGGCGGTTTGACAGTTATCTTTTTATTTTGTAACGCATTGTACTTTCATTTACAAATGACAATAAACTACATACTTATCTACTTCGTTTTATTTAGCACGTGTAGAAAATAATAATTAAAATCGACGTTTCTAAAATTAACGTTAATTTATTTATCACATTATAGATTCTTATGACGTTATTTTTTCCTATTAATTAATATCAGTCACAACAAACAATCACGTGATCTCTTTGTTACATTCGACCATAGACCACTAATGAATTCTTATGGTATTCAGTAGAGTTGACTTTACGGTTCCGGTTGTCTTATAATTTTAGGCATGAAATATGGCATTTTGTGTCATTTTAGTCGATTTACTGCAATCGATTATTACCGATTTAGTAGATACTAAAAGAAACCATGAACATCAATTCATCTGCTACCAACTGTAGCAATAGTCATCAATAGAGCAAGGAATAATATCAATTGTAAGACAAGATAATGCCAATAGTAGATTAGTAGAAAACAAAAAACACCATCAAAAAGACAGTTATTTTTTTGTTTTGGCAACTTCTTGTTACGCGGCTTGCAGTATAATTTGAATGAATTCTATTTTTTTATGCTTTACGCGTTCTCTTACAGATGCAGCAACCGTTATCCCAGCAACCTGATCAAATGGGGTAAGTTTAAGACAATTTAAAATTATTATCGTCACTTCCTACCATAATGTAGGAAATGACGATTGTGACTATCAAACTCATAATTTCATTTTCAAACTAGTACAAATAGTTAAATGTTTTAATAAATTATCAATGCTGCTTTACCATGCTCGTCAAAGTCTCTAACGAGAAAGTCTTAGACGTATTTATTTAAGTGTTGCATCAAAGTACTTACTTGACAACTGGCAGTGTTAGCTAACTTTCGTAGGCTCAGTTGCCACAACGAAAAAAAGAAGAAGCAGAACAAGTTAAAAAAAGGTTTTTTCATAATTTTATTATTATTGTAATTTAGGAATCAATTATTGTTTTTATAAATTACTATTTCTCAATAAATACCTGTAAGTGATAAGAGATTTGTGTTCGATGTATTCAGAGTATGTAATTCGTGTAAAAATACTTTGTTAACGAATATTTAATGCCTAGACGCTTAGTTAGTTTACTAAAATTTCACATTAAAACGAAAAACCTCATATACAACGGGCGGGACAACGGCACAATGTCACGGCGTGTCACCGTTCGTCCCAGTCCCGATATAGTTTGTCTGTAATTGTCGTCACCCTGGTCACGCTGATTTTTGTCATGCATCTACAATTATCCAAATGGCTTTGTTGTACTATCACCGACATGTTTCTATCCTTACACTTCTTCACGTTATCATAATCATTTTAAGATAGGTCTGTCTCTCCCTTATTTATTAAATACGCTTCTAGTTTGTCCCTCCTCTGTTTCAAATTTATAGATAAAATAAATTTAAATTGAGAGAAGCCGATGTCTGTACATTATAGATATTAAAGAAAATTTGATATGCGGGGTCTTTATTAGAGCAACAGAATCCAATACAACAGCTTTTAGATTTTTTTCTGAAATCTGTATGTGCGTATACGCATCACGCAAAAACTACGCTTTTAAGAGATGTATTGCTAGGGGTCTTACTCAAAATATAGGATAAATACTTCACTAAAATCCGCGTGTAATAAGTCGCTAAAGCTAGTTAAGTTATAACATTCAATTAATATGAATACCTACTAACGTAGAACAACATTGCTAAATAAATTTATGGTGGACAGTACTGTAATAGTCAGAACGTTGAGTTCTTGTTCCATACTGAATAGTATCTGCACAAAGTATTTTAGGTCCATCATCAACTTGACCCTATGATGTCATTTTACAGAAGCCAACAGGCCCTGGGTCAGCAGATGGTGCTTTGTCCTGTGCGATTAGTGTATGAGACTCAGATCTTAGTACAACCAGGTGAGTGATGTTGTACATCAACCAATAACCTTCCCCTTTCTATTGCGTTCGTGCATGTATTTATTTAGTAGATTATTCCAGAAAATATACTGTAAGGTTTCCATAGTAATTATTTTTTCCATTATGTTGCAGGGGATCACATTCAACCAAATCAGACCTTCTTCATCAACCCTCAAAACCCTCCGCCATGGATGCAAAACAGCCTTCAGAACAGTCTTCAGCCACGACAACAGTTACAAAATCAAGTAGTATACGTCCATCAACTGCCAAACAACATTGTGTCTTCCATACAACAGCCTATGGATCAAAATCAATTGTATTTACAACAAAACTTTCCCAACTTCCAAATCCAACAGCAAATGTTGGCTCAGAGTCCTCAAGAAATGAGGCCAGCTGTGCAATTGACGAATGTAATGCCAAATATGGTGCAAAATATGCAGCAAAATGTACAAAACGAAAGGACAGTACAGAATAGGCCGATGCAAGCAAATCAACAAATGATTCAAAATCAAATTGCTGTGAACAGACCGATCCAGAATCCAATCGTTAATCCAGGCCTTGAAGTCCAAGGACAAGTATTAATGAGGCCACAGATGCACCAACAAGGTAATATTCAAAGGTCTGTCATGAATGTAAATCAAATGCAAAACATGCAACAACAGAATTTGGCTAATTTACAAAACATTGTTTCAAACACTGGACAAAACTTTATACAAAATACTGGACGACCTGGCCCAAATATGAATACTGTTAGAACTTCAGTAGCTAATACTGTTGTAAATGTATCTGCAGTACCTAAAGTAAGAGAAATTACTCCTATGAATGTAGAGAAAACTGTTAACAGTCCTGTTGGGAACGTTGCACCTAATGTCAGGAATTTTGTTCCAAATTATTATAGACCAATACAACCTAGACCTCAAATTACACACAATGTAGCGAACATGCCAAAAATCCAACAACACATACCGGTACAAACTATACAAAATAGTCCAGGTTATGACCACATCAAAAATAATAGCCACCAAAATACCACAAATAATTTCGCAATAATCCAAGAACTAAACAACCCGCCTATTAATAGAAAAAGAAAGAGTGAGTCTCCTGATGAAACTCAAAAGAAAATTGTCCCTACTCCCACCTTAAAACCTAATTATAATACACAAACTATAACGAAACCCAATTATACCCACACACAAGAGAGTATATCAAAACCACAATATTATACGATACAGCATAATATGGCTACCACAAAACTAGTAAATGAAATAGGAACAAATACAAGTCCGGTTCATAGACCTAAGTTAAATCCACAATTTCAAATAAATAGCCCTCAAATGGTTAAATCTAATAATGAATCTGAACCCAACGTGAGTAAAGAACTAACAAATTTACAAGATAAAGAAAAATTAATAAGAAATACAGTTTATACACAAGCTAGGGGAAGAGTACTTCAAGACAAAATTGATGAACCAAAACCACAACAAATGGAAATAGCTACAGAAACTACTAAACAGGTCAAAATTGCAGAAGTAAAACCACCTGAGACTGAGTTACGAGCTATTGAAGAACAACCAAAACCTACAGAGGTACCGAAACCTATATCCGATAATGCAATAGGCACAGATATTATAATAAAAATTGTAAAAGAAACTAGTAAAACCGAGAAAGAAATTCAAACAAATCCACAACCATCTGAAAAAGTTACAAATGAAGAAGAACAAGTTGAAAAATTAGAACCGACAAATAATACAGAACAAATTGGTAATGTACCGAGTGAAATCAAGAAATTAGATCTAGAAAACGATGAAAAAGTATTATTAAGTGATAGAAATACAATTAAACACGAGAATATAGATATATTGACGCACGTCGTTGATGGTTATGTGATACAGGAATCTAATATTGCTTTTCCGGTAAGTGAAATCATTTTTATATATGAATTTTTTTTAAGACTTAAGTTTTATGTCAAACGATAGCTTCATATTCGCTCAAACAATACAATTTTAACCGATCAAACAATTTACCTATTGGAAGCCGTCCTTATTTTTTTAAATTAATACAAGATTATAAATCAACACAAACATTGGGTGTCTTATCAAAAATTAAAAATATAGCGAATAACAAATAATATATTTGCTATAACTGTAGGTGACTGTATTTGCTTGGCTTGTTCCATAACCCGTTCCCGACCCGTCCATCTCCATTAGAAATAGCTAATAGCCTTGTGGCGACCTCCACATACAGAAAAACACATGTTAACTCCATCTAGGGAAGAGAAGCCGAACTACGTGGCACCGACACTGATGACGTAGTACGATCTGAATCATGAAAATAAAGTTCTCGCAGCGATTAGTATATATACGACTTCTCAACATTAACCGTTGGGCCGCGGTCCGCTAGGCATGATCACCTCACCTGGTTGAAAGCTCCTCCCTTTATGTTGGAGGGACATAACACCTGTTACTCTACAGCTTCATAACTATTTATAATAATTTATTTACAACATTGATTGACGCTTCTATAATTATTTTCCTTCTATAGTTTGTTTATAGCCTTTCTCTATCAAGAACTGACATAATTGACTCTTCAAATGACTGATAATACAAAAAAATACAAATGAGTAATCTATAGATATACATACCTTTAATAAAAGTCTAACAGGCCGATGTCTGTACATTATAGATATTGAAGATAACTAATATAGGGGTTATATTAAAGCAATAGAAGCCAAAGTAGAGAGAGAGAATTTTTATCTGTCTGTATCTGCGTATTGCATCATGCACCAACTACTGCATGTTTTGGAATGCATTTTTTACGGATATATTCCTTGAGGTCTAACCAAAAATATGAGCTCCAATTTAATGCACATATTTGGTTTTAAATTCCACTTCAATTGTTTATTTTATTTATTACAGATAAGAAAACCTCTAAAAGAGAAAATTCTATACACGAACACAAAGTTAGAGGAGAATGAAAAGAAAGACCTTTTGAGGGAGAGTATAAAAGAAGAACTCAAAAGTAATGTCGATATTCCTTTGTTACCGTTCCACTATCTGTTATTAGATAGCGCAAAAGAAGAGAAAGAGAAGGCTGAGGAAAGAGAAAAAGAAGAAGCTCAAGTGCAAGGTAAGTGATGCATACATAAATTTTTAGAGCCACGCTTAGGCACGAACGGGCCCGGCTTGACCAGAGTGCAGAGCAAACAATGCTTATTGTTTGCCGAGCCAGTGAGAGTACCGGAGGCCCAACTCTCCCCCTCCTATTTCCCCTTCCCTCACCACTCTCAGAGGCGAGCAGCGCACTTAAAACTCTTGTCTATGTCTCCACGACTTTTTTTTACATTGATAGCTAATATCCGATATGAGACATGATTCAAAGTGATAAGGCAGCGTATGCTTTGCTCCTTGCATATATACTTAATAAATGTCTTACTGAAACGGTATATATACACTGCCGACAGAAAGTTTCCGGACAAGATAAAAATTTATTTAAAAAAATATTAAAAGTAAAATAAATCAAGTTAAAATAAGTTTTATTTTAAAAATATTAAAACATTACATTCTACGATCAAAACCATCAACATTTTTTAACTTTTTCATTTTATACTGCTTCACTTTATTTTCATCAAAGAAATCACCTTTGACCGCCACAATTTTTTTAAATACATGTGGCATTCTTTCTATAAGTTTTTCTAACACACTTTTTGGTATATTATTCCAAGACGTTTGAAGGACCTTCCAAAGGTCATCCGAAGAAGTGGGATTCAATTTTCTAACTTGCCGATCCAGTTCATCCCACAATAATTCTATTGGATTTAGATCGGGAGATTGTGGGGGCCATTTCATTATTTCTAACTCACCACTATCTTCTTTATTTTTTAAATAGTTGAGACAAAGCTTAGACGTGTGCTTTGGGTCATTATCTTGCTGAAACACATACCCACGGCGATTTAGTCGCTTCCCAGAAGGGTTAGCATGCGTTTTTATGTATGTATGTAATGGAAACCATTTCAGTCAAGAGTTTCTTTAATTCTGTAGAGATTCCCTATATGAAAAACACACCCACACCATCACAGAGCCTAGCTTCGGGGTGCATTTTTTCTGAAGGTCCGCGACGAAAATTAAATTCTTCGCTTTTGACCAAACATTTCGAATTTGGACTCATCTGTCCATAAGACTTGTTTCCAGTTTTTTAGTGTCCAATCTTTATGCGCAAGGGCCCATTCTAGTCTTTTTTCCTGTTTCCGCGTCGAAAGAGTGGTTTCTTTGAAGAAATTCTGCCATTTAAGCCAGCTTTTTGTAAGCGTGTTTTGTAATTTACAGGTAGTAGAGCCACGGTGATTTATTCAGCAGGATGGGCCGGCTCGACCGGGGCAGTACTACCCTCTCACAGAAAACCAGCCTAAAAAGTGACAACATTCGTGGTGTCGCCTTTCGCTGGTGAGTGAGAGACCGGAGGCCCATCGATGCAGGGGTGACAGTTATCGTGGTATGTGTGTGAGCAGTGGAGTGCTGTAGAGTCATTGTGAGGGTGGCGTGGATCGAACCGTCGGCCAGGGAGACCCGTAGAAACGGTGGTGCCGCTGGCCGCCCGCGGCATAGAGAGGGGCCCAACCACGGCTAACCACCCTGGGAGGCTGCCCCGTCAGGTCGCGCATAATCCACGGAGTGGCTCGTCGTGCCGGTTGGTGACCGGATGGTGGGACCCGGCGACCACTTCCGGGAGGGTACGGGGGCCCTTCCGTCCGGCGGTTCGGTCACCGTCACGCTTCACCGATACATGATGACACAGCATTTTTAGTCTCAGTTTACATTGCCACGATGACTGCAGCACAAAAAAAGAAAAGTGGTCTTACAGCGGCATCCTCCTCTCCCACCAACCCGCTTTTTGAGGTGGAGTTCACTAACATACGTGGACTCCATGCAAACCTCAGCGCCGTACACCAACACCTCGAGACGGCTCGGCCGGCCATGCTCTTTCTTACGGAGACACAAATACGCCGCCCTGCCGACACGGCATATCTCCACTATCCCGGCTACGTGCTCGAGGAGTGCTTCCTCGCAAGGGCTGGAGTGTGCCTTTTCATCAGGGCGGATGTTTGTTGTCGCCATCTGCACTGCCTAGAAGACACATCCTTCTCCATCCTTTGGCTCCACGTGGATTTTGGCTCTACGAGCCGGATTTACGTGTGCCTCTATCGCTCCCATTCCGGAGACTCCGAGACAACTCGACTCTTTGACCACCTGAGTCAAGCAGCGGATAAAGCGCAGGAGCAGTTTCCGACCGCCGAACTGGTGTTTTTGGGAGATTTTAACGCCCACCATGAGTCCTGGCTGGGATCTTCCAAAACTGACCACGCTGGTCGAACTGCACACGCATTTGCTCTCACGCATGACCTTACCCAACTGGTACTCCAGCCCACCAGGATACCAGACATAACGGGTCAAGCGCCCTCTTTGCTGGACCTACTGCTGACGAATCACCCAGCGCAGTACAGCGTATCGGTTCTCGCCCCTCTGGGATCCTCCGACCACTGCCTGGTGTCGACCTCAGTGCCTCTTGTTACGCCTCCACGACCTGTGGTAACAAGGCGGCGGTTATGGCACTACTCGTCAGCAGACTGGGATGGAATGCGGGAATATTTTGCATCCATCCCGTGGGCTCAACGCTGCTTTAAAGATAGGGATCTGTCGCAAAGTGTGTCTGCCGTGACTGACGAAATCACTGTCGGTATGGAGTATTATATCCCCTACAGTGAAGTCGCCAGCACGAAGAGCCGTCCCTGCTTCAATCGCGAGTGCATCCGGGCCGTTGCTCAAAAGCAGTCGGCCTACCGCGCATGGATCAGGGCCCGCGCACATTGTGACCCAGACATTGATCGCCTAAAAGCAGCACTAAACAGAGCCACTAGGGAATGCAAGAGGGCTTACATCAGAGCAGATGCCCAGCGCATTGCACGGTTTGGTCAAGAACTTGTCGCGTACCCTACGAGTAGCCGTAAGTTTTGGCGATTGGCCAAAGCCGTGCGGTCCAACTATTGCCAACCTTCGCTGCCGCCGTTGAACTACCCTGACGGATCACTGGTCCACGAGCCGCAAGAGAAAGCGAATCTACTAGCTGACCTCTTTGCGGCTAACTCCCGAATCGATGACCGTTGCGCGCACACGCAAACCATTGCGTCCTGCGACTCCGCAATGCGGGATATTCGCATCCGGCAGAGGGATGTCCGTGCGGAGCTTCGGTCACTCGATGTCCGGAAAGCCAGTGGACCCGATGGTATTCCGGCGGTGGTTCTTAAGAACTGTGCACCAGAGTTGTCTCCCGTACTAACGCGCTTGTATCGCCTGTCCTATTCCTCAGGAATTGTTCCGGAGGCCTGGAGAGAAGCGAATGTTCAACCCATTCCCAAAAAAGGCGACCGCTCCGATCCAGCCAATTACCGACCTATAGCCGTCACTTCCATACTCTGTAAGGTGTTCGAGCGGATCATCAACACCCAACTAATCCGCCACCTAGAGGATCACTCCTTGTTAAATGATCAGCAATATGGTTTTCGGCCGAACCGATCCACGGGTGATCTTCTAGCGTACGTCACACACCTTTGGGGTGAGGCTATGGATAGGCATGGGGAGTCCTTGGCCATCAGCCTCGACATTGCCAAGGCCTTCGATAGGGTGTGGCACCGCTCGCTTCTCTCCAAACTTCCTGCATTTGGTCTGCCACCTAAACTCTGCAACTGGGTTGCTGCCTTCCTCGAAAAGCGCCGCATTAGGGTTCTCTGCGACGGCGCGGCCTCAGACTTCCACGAGGTAAGCGCTGGTGTACCTCAGGGCTCCGTCCTATCGCCTACGCTGTTTCTTCTGCATATCAATGACATGCTAACCCTTGGCAATATACATTGTTATGCAGACGACAGTACAGTGCACGGGCGATATTTCGGGCATCCTACTGCCAAGCTGGCAGACGTTGAGGAAAAACGACAGGAGCTTGTCGCTGAGCTCGACCGGGTCTTGAGCCGCATTTCCCAATGGGGCTGTGAGAATCTGGTCGAGTTCAGGGCCAAGAAAACACAAACGTGTGTGTTCTCTACCAAAAAGTCTCCATTCCTTCCCCTTCCTACTCTTCAGAGCACTCAACTGCCACTGCAGGATAGGCTTAGTATTCTGGGTATGGATATTTGCCGGGATCTCAATCCTCGCGATTACATCGAGAGTGTCACTAAGGCGGCCTCGCGTAAGCTCGGCGTTTTGAACAAGGTGAGACGGTTCTTCTCGCCCGAGCAACTGTGTCTTTTGTACAAGACCCAGGTTCGCTCCTGCGTGGAGTACTGCTCTCATCTCTGGGACGGCTATGCGCAGTGTCTGCTTGACGCTCTTGATCGGTTGCAGCGGCGCGCAGTCCGCATTATCGACTGTCCTGAGATCACCCAGTCTCTTGAGCCTCTGCAGTTGCGAAGAGATGTCGCCTCTATGGCAGTCCTCTATCGCCTACATCACGGGGAGTGTTCTGATGAGCTCTTCCAATTGGTTCCACCTTCTCCCTTCCTCTACAGGACTACACGTGCTGGCCTGAGGAGTCACCGTTTGTGCGTCGAAAATATACGTACCCGAACTAAACGGTTTGGCTCTTCTTTTTTGTGCCGATCGGTAAAAGCCTGGAATTCTCTACCAGCGCACGTGTTTCCTTCCCACTATGATCCCGGGTCTTTTAAGCGGGGCGTGAAAAAGCATCTCACCAGGCCGCCATAGTGTGGGTCACCATGCTGCATTGACTAGACATGCAATGAGGATGGTGACCACCACTCTTTGACTCCACCTATTGCTTTCCATCAGGCAAAGTGGAGTCACTATGGTAGGCTAATATAAAAAAAAAAAAAAAAAAGCGTTCCTTTACTACACTTACTGATATCTGTTTATCGTGACTTTCATTGAACCGCATTTGAGTTTCCGGTGCTGTAAGCTTCCTTATCATTTTGGACATGATAATAAGAGACTTCTCTGCTTTACACGGGGACTCCCACTGCGTTTTCTGCCCTGATTTGAACCAGTTTTTTCGAAACGAGGGATGGCATCTTCGACAGCAGAACATGGAATAATTAATTTTTTCGCAATATTACTCATAGTAAAACCTTCATTGTGAAGAGCAACAATGGATGCACGTTGTTCTATACTTGTATTAGGATGCCCTACCATTTTCTTAATAAAATAAATTAATAAAAAAAAAATACTGCAAGATCACTGGAAGTAATGCCACAAAATAATTATGATGAAATAATAAAATTAGATACCCACTAAATGTAATGGATGACGATTTTCACAAACAGTGCGCGGAGAAAAGGGAGGAAAGTCAAAGACACGATCGTACACACTTCGTAAACTAACATAGCATTTGCGTTATAGATCAAGTTAATATGTTTATATAACAAGAAGCTTGTCCGGAAACTTTCCGTCGGTAGTGTATATATATATACATATATATATATATATATGTATATTTTGTAATGGCAACTTTCTTTTCAGGTAATCCGTTTTTCCAGTTGCAACATTCTACTGTCAAATCTTGGACTGTAAGTACCTACTTGACAAATACCTTATTTTAATAAAACTAAGCAAATACACATTATCTTTGGAAGCGATGTAGTAATATGTCTGTCAACTTTAGACTGGCCTGTTTCTCTAATGGTTTGCAACTCTGCTGAACCGGAGGTCGTGGGTTCGATTCCTTTACGGAATAAAAATTTGTGTGCTCCACAAATAATTGTATGGAGTATGAATGTTATTTGTGTGACACAGAAATATTTCTTAGTTCTTTTTTTAAAAATGCTATTTAAACACCAACAAATACCTTCTTTTCCAGGTGGATGATCTGTCAGCCAACCTACTAAAATTTAACTGGAAAGACACGGTATCATTACTTCAGGACCACGAAATAGATGGTGAAAGTCTCTTCCTTGTCTCCAAACAACAACTCCTGACTATTGGCGTAACGGAAGAACATGCTGATGTCATTTGCGAATTTGTTAAAAGTTGATTAACATCATCGTAAATTTTTGTTGTGTAAAACTAAATACCAGTTAACGAATTAACTGGTTTTGTGGGTTTTTTTAAACCAAAGTCATATCAAATTCTAATACAAAACATATTGCTATATTACTATTGAATTTAGTTCGGAATCTATCACATACAGAGCGTATAATAAATTTTCAACTAAAATCAATTAGTTTGACCAGAACTAAATTCGTTTTGATATAGAGGTAAGCAGTAGGTATAGAATTTCTGAAGTCATCTGACAACTAACTTGTCACAAAGCATTTGATACATAAAATTTAAAAGACTGCTAGAAATATACTTACGCAGATATGACAAACTTAGCTCATGAGTGCAGGCCTTGGTTAGTGAAAAATAGATTCAAGCCCAATATTATAAGGCTCAATATAGACTACACATATGACTGTTTGACCTTGTCTTTTTAACTCTACTTCGACTAAATCTTCATGTGTAAATATTAAAATTACAAGAGACGGAGCAACTGTACGAATGTGTCAAATTATGTAACAATTTGTGTTCAATATTTGTAAATAATATGTTATTATAAACTCAAACGAAATAGTTACCTCTTGAAGTTGATCCTTTTAATGATACACAAAGACCGAAGGTCCCATTCGAATAACTAACGCACAAGTCTCTTTAAATATCGAAAGGCCAAAGAAGTTTATCCGAGCTGTTGGTGTTCAACTGTCACTGTTAAATATTACTAGTAATTGTATTATTGCAATTAATGATGTGGCAATCGTCGAGTATCCTCCTTTTTATATGGCAACAATAAATAAATCTATGGCATTAACTTGAGGCTGTAATCAATTTCGTTTCGGTTAGGCTATTGTTTTGTAGATATTTAGACATACTGTTTAATGTGTATCTGTGTATTTAAATTGGACTAATTGCAATTTTAAGCTATATAGATCGTGTTTTTTGTTAGAACAAATCGTATTAGATATAAGTCGAGACTCGTTTTTGTTCAGGAATGTTATGAATGTTAGTTTATTTTCCTGCTGTATCTAATAAATTACACCTCTGTTCACATAAGCTCGGCAAAGCCCGGCGTAAGTTTTTTTTTTTTTTGCAACTACCAACACATTTATATTTTTTAAATAAATATATTCAGTCTCAATTTAAAACTGCAATGCGTCACATAAGTTAAAAACCAACTTTTATAACTGTTTATTTTTTTTTTTGACCTGTAAATATAGGTAGGTACATGTAAAAATAAATTTCATTCAATACTTTCGAATTTTCTTTTTAATATAGTAAGTATATATAAAAAAAACAATTGCACAAAATGTTTTTAGAACATTACTTATCTTGAGTACAACAAGTTACATTACACTATAAGTTTTTATAACAACATTAAAAATAAATAAAAACTGCATAACACACATCGACTAATCCAAAAAGGAACACCACTAGTTACGAAGACAAACAAATCTATAAAAAAAAACAAAGTTTCGACTACTCTTGAAATCACTCACGTTCTAAATTTCCAGACAAAAACATTTTTCTCCTACGGCAACTTATCTATAGCTGTCAAAATAGAACATTCGTCATTTGAATCAAAGCGTCTTCATTATGTTTTTTCAATCTGGAAATTTTAAACTAGACTAACTCAATTTCGTTCAATAAGTCACCATTCGTAAAACAATTGATCACTATACCACAACGCTAATTTCTCTTCGTGGTCTTTCCCATAAAATTCACAACTTGAGCAAACGGTGCAAACTTACCACGCCTATTGCGTTTCTTTATACCTAATTCCTGCAAGACATCATCAGACTCTATTACAGATGAATCCAAATTCTTTGAAGCAATATCTTCGGAATAATCCTCGCTATCATTTTTCTCTGTGTCCGAATAGTCTCTAAACTTTCTATATTCTTTAGCCCTAATTATATTTGTATCCCGTCGTTTTATAGAATTAGGGGAGCCAAATTTTGGATGATCTGGTGGTTGGCACATCAAAGTATCGTAGAAGTATCTGTCGGCTCGTCCCTCGCCCTTTGGTCTTGGCTTGTCTTCGTCCGAACTTTCTCCCGATGAGTTGAGGTCTGGGGAGCCCTGTGGTGTTTTATGGATTCTAGAGCTGGAAATTTTAGGAGTCTAAAATTATATTGAGGAAAATTCTTACTGTTGACAGTCTGAACACTTCATAATTAATAAATTTACATATTTCTGGCTACCCTTACAAGTAAAGTGGACTGCTAGTCCAAGAGCAGGCCACCTTCTCTTCGTTGTTTAAATTCTGTATTGTGGTTTAGATCATAAGAATACTAAAAGGAGGATCCAAAAAGTCTTTAACTTGTTGTTGCCTAGGAGCGATATATCTCTGGAAGTATATTCATGTATCCTGACAATTTAAAATTGACGGAGTTATTATTTTACCTGACTACCTATGTCAGACTGCATAACTGGAATAACCGCCTGATAATTATAGTTTTGTTCTCTTACCATCTTTTACCAGCATCACCAGCTATCATTGTGGGTCGCGGGGATTGCGGAACGTAGGCCCCCGGGCCACTAATCTCATCTCCACTCACCGCCTGAACAAATTTCAAAGAATTACTTCATGTTATGTCATGTAGAGGACTAAAATTGAAATAGTATGCTTCCTGGAGAAAATTAAAGTAGAACAACTTATTTTGTGGGCTATTTCTCTAAGTTCTTGTTTACTGGGAACTTTTTTCACCGTGATATACTCCATATCTTAATCATCAAACACTTTTACTTTAATAAGAGTCACCAAAATAATTATTAAAATCATACCTTATTACTTAGATAGAAGTAACAGTGTGTAATCCTTTCGACGTCCGCCCATGCGACGATATACCTTGCCATAGTGAGCGGAATCTTCGGAAGAAAATTTGAGTGGAACTTCCCCTGACAGTAGATGGTAATGACATCGGTGTCCTTGATTTCGAAGATTATGCGAAATATCGTACCTAGGCGAGAAAACCAACAACAATGATATTACTAAAACGCTTCTCATAGATATAACTGTAACTTTTGTTATTATATACCAAGTAATCGTCTAGAGGTATTAACGTCTTCTATTTTATAATTAACTATTCGTTTGAAAAAATATAGAAATACGATTGTACAAACTCTTTGCACTTGTCCAGAGCATTTAGGATCAAGAACTGCAGGGATTAATAATAATACCGACTACTGTGTACTACTTTACTGGTTTATTGGATAGAATCAATAAACAAGTTGTTTACATGTCAATATCATAACGCTAATGCTGCTCTTAATAGCGTGATTCAGAATTATGCACAACGCCATCTAGTTATAATTTTCAAACTAAATATTAAACAACATACCGAACATACTGAACTTTAAATCTCATTTAAACTTTACCTAAACAACGATAGAAGATTATTTAATGGGACATTACATGTTAAGATGGTATTTTAGAATCCAGACGGTACTCGCGAAAAAAAAATGTGTTATTATTTCAGAAATGGCATTATGCTGAAAATGTCTGGCCTGTATATGCCAGCGTATGTATTTTAATCTATTTTTTTGTCTTTCCCATTTCCTCTTAAAAGTGGCTTTGTAATGATTATATATGAAGTATATATCCGAAGGAGATAGATCACCTCGAATGGCTATAAGTCAATTCCATACAAAAACAGCTGTGTGATCAAGTGGTAGAGTCATGTTCAGGCATGTATGGCCCGGCTCGACTGGTGCGATGGACCAACTTGAAGCGAACCACTTCTGAAGCGCGAATTTCGTGGAAATTAGTGAGGTTACCGGAGGCACAACTCCTCTTTTCTGTCTCCTCATCCCCACTCTCCTCTCCCTTCACCCACATACCCTACATCACCCTCTAATGCGGGAACCGCTCTTAAGACTCATGAGTTGCAGGTGTCAATAAACGGTGCCGGTGTCGATTGTCACTTATAGGTGACCCGTCTGTTCGTCTATATTATAAAATTGACATCAGGCCTACCGTATTTCCGGACTTATACGCCCTTCAAACCTTCAAGAAAGGAGCGTACTCCTACCTAAAAGGCCGGCAACGCATAAAAAGAAAGGAGGCTGTGTGACGAAGACCAGAATAAAAAATAATTAGGTAAACAGTTGTATAATATTTTGAAACTTACTAAATGGTTTTAATACCAAAACAATTTCTTCAGATATTAAAGTACTGTAAGTAAGCAACAGTTAATGTAAATACCAAAGGTTTTCGTCTCGGTTTTGCTTTAAATTCAACATTATACTGGATTTTCATGTAGTAACACTAAAATACTTTATGAGCTTCGGCCAAAACTAAGCTACAAGTAGAGGAATGATATGTTCTTTCAGTCTTCTACAACTGGCTTCAAAGCATTCGAATAAAAGTTTGGCGTACACATGCCTCGTACTATGAAGCCCTAAACATGCATCAAGTGAGCACGCATCCACTCACACTGGATGCCAAGCGGCGAATAAACGCGATTCGCGAGATACCGTGTTTTTATAAGATGCATAATTTATACTCACGCACACAAGCAACGAAAAAAACAACGTAATATGATTGGTCGCCTACACATCGATTATTGTAAATATATAGTATTAGATTTCTTATTGGTTAATCAATGCATTGTGTGGTTAACTGACTAAGATACTGGTCAAAAATGTACATATAACAGGCATACTTTAAATGAAATACAAGTCGATTCCAACCATTCCGTGGTGTTTTACTTCAATAGCTACGGTTCAAGGACCAGTCTAGCCGGCTAACATAGGCATCTTTACCTGCAACCCTGAAAGCTGTCTTACCTGAAAGCTGTCTTACCTGGAACGAACATATTATAATTTGTATCGTAATTGCCACTGCCGATCCAGATGCCGTTTTTCCTTGATAAAGAGATGATGTTATCCCGGTGGAACCGCACATCGAAGTGCAGCACCACATCTCGGGGTTCTTCGCCTTCTTGGGCACAGAGATTCACCGACATCCTGGAGAAACAACAGCTATAGTATCACCTCAGACTATTACTGTGCAATAAAATGGCTAGAAATTTAGGCTTTAGATGGGACAGACATTTAGTATTATGTTAGGACCTCTGATAAAATGTTTTATCAGGTAAGAGAGGGACAACTAGTACCAGTAGAACCTACAGAGTCTTAAGATAATTACGGCTCTAAAATATTTGGACTGTTTATGTAAATATGTATGAAAATTATGAATTAATTGTAATTTAAAAGTATTGACAATAACCACTTATCTTTAAAACAGATACGTAAATAACAGCGAAAAGTATGAATTGTATGTATGGTAATATTTTCCTGGATGATCCTTTACCAAAAACATGATATGAATTGTTAAAAGTATTTTTATGAAGATATTAGTTGCATGATTTTTGATGTCTTAAAATAAAAAGTCGAAGATTTAAATAGAAATTTATTAATTTTCAAAACCCCCGGGGGCCCCGGAGACGGGAGTCATTTATAAGAAATTCCTCAGTTATATGTATGTAAGTATGTTGTAAAACTATGAGGGTCTATTTAAATACATACATCATATGGTATAAAAATAATAACTATAGTGTGGTTTCAATATAATAAAATACTAAAAAAAGGGACCCAGCAAGGTCCACCTGAAAACCTGAGCTGCTGGATCATATACATATACTTACATCGTCTAAGATTAAGAAAAAAATATGTATGTCATGATGAAAGTTTACAGCAGGCTTATATTTAGTATTATGTTAGGACCTCCTGTATTATGTTAGGAACAGTTTTGAAGCCATAGATATGACGCTTCATACAACTACACTCAACCTCTTTGCTTGATATTTAAATATAATAAGAATAATAAAGAATGCTGCTTACTTTCGAGCGTTTTCCTTAATTTTACCACCGATTTCAATTTTATCTCCGACCTTAAGGATACCGGGTATGTTTGCCGTGAAGACTGGCATTTTACCCGAGTATTACTTAAATTACAAATATAGTTACGCCCCGTAGTTCTTTCTAACTTAGGGCCAGTGATAAAACTGGACATTTTGGACGAAAAATTTATACATTACACTATTTTGTGAAGTGATGTTTCAACAATTTACGTTTTGGGATAATTTTTGTGTTTATCTATGACTGGTGTATTGATATGCCAATGTGACGCAAATGCTTAAAATAACTTATTCTTTTTAATTATTTATGTTATGTATTTTCTAAAAAGGTAGTTTTTATGATCCAGCCTTTTCTTTAGGTCAATGCACTTGCAATAAATCCTCTAGTATAAATATATTTTTTTTTTTAGATACCTATCATGAATCATAATATTAAAACATCGTAATCCTTAATTCCTTTTGAATGTGGGTTGTATAATTTTTAAAATTAATTTTAATTTTCAATTTAATATATATTTTAAGCTAAAATAGTGATTGCTAATAGCAGTTACAGAAAATAAAGGAAATCAAGAAAAATGGCAACGTCCCACTGTGTCAATAACTGTGTAATGGCTTTTCATGTTGGGAACAACAGTTTTACCAAAAATAATGGAACATAGCGCAATAATCGGAACTCCAGGCTTCATGACCTAGGGGATGAGGTAGCAAATCAAAAGCGTATTAAAAATTAATTTCAATTCAATCAAATTAAAGTAGAAATCCAGAAAACCCTACCCTTTATAGGGTTCCTTTTATTGTTGAAGATATTGGTATGCGACCCTGACTTGCTTGAGGTATTATATTTTTTATTATATTTTTATTATGTTATTATATTTTATTATTATACTTATACTCCCCAATCCATTTGTTTAAGCTATATCAGTTTCTGTTACGTAAAGTGAACTAAATTATAATCACCAAAATGGTTAATTAAGCCTCTGCATGCTCCTTGCAGGATACAGGTGTATATGCATGTATGTTAAGCCATATATATTTATTGTTACAAATTCATAATTTTAATTTTCCTCCTGCACTAAATGTCAATAAACTTTTATTACGGGACAACATTAATGTTTGAAGTTAATTGTCATTTGAATTTGATAACTCTGTCCGGCTGTTCCGCTTGTCGTATCGAGAATAACCTAGTTAAGGTAAATTTAGCAAAAAATAGGTTTTTTATTATTATTAACCGATTAAATCAATTTTGCAGGTAATAATAACTTTTTTGTGACTAACTTCATTAAAGTTTCGGTTAGTTGTATACGAAAACTAACTCGTGAGAATGCAAGAATGTAAGTTTCTTTAAAGAAAACTTGTAATTTTATTTCAAACAATGTTTGTTTGTCGTTACCTGAGCTTACGTGTCTAAAAACTGTTATAATAACATCCATTCTAAATTTTCTTTTTAACTTTTTACGTAGATAATATTTCAAAGTTTTGCATGTGAGCAAAATAAGTTTTAATTGCATTTTTACTTATACATATTACAAAGAAATAACACGTTATTAGTCTAAAAACATGAATAAAAGTGCAGAGAGTCCGTGTTCGATATATTATTATTGCATATTGTTGTAAATTGCCCTAAACATATATTATATATTGAAGATTGAGGGATGAATGATTAGATGACAAATCATTGACATTTTTTATTTTGAGAATAGACTGTAATGTATCTGGTCAAATCTATGTGAATAGCATAATAATTTAATTTTATTTGGGGTTGATGCAATGTGTTCTCTTATCTATTCCACTGTATCATTCATCATGTCACTGCTTAGTCTCTTTCTAGCAATATCCTTGTTCACACAGTCCATCTTTCTTTTCTTTCGTAGTCCCCTACTCCTGCCAAATAAAAACTAAATACTGTAAATAAACTATGTTCACAATATTTCTTTCATACCTTCACATCACTTGTCTATACTATGATGATCTATTGCTCCTCAACTTTTATCCGCTGGCTCTCTCCACCCTCTGGCCTTTAATCTATACATTCCTCACTTTGTACATTCTATTCATTCAGCACAAAATATATGTATAGAGACAGTAAAATATAATACAATAAGTTGAATTAATTGTATGATTATTTTGTGTCCTATTATTGTCATCCATAGTCAGAACCATGCTGCTGTATCAGCACTACAGCCTTTCTCTCATCTTCTAACCATGTATGAAAATGCATAGAAATAAAAAAAAAACATTAAAATAAGTTAAGTTTTGTTGAGGAATGATCTACTAATTTTATTATTTTATTAGCTGTGTGTGCGGCCACTTCATGCATGAGTATATTTATATTTTTGTACCAGACCCTAATTATTTTGCCAAAATACAGGTAGCCAAAATTACTTCTTTTGCAATGAACTCTCAATCTACCAGTGAAAGTCTTGTGTGGCTAGAGCCAAAGAACAGACAGGAATGTTTTTGAAATTAGTACTGTGTAAACCAGTGATACTCAACATGGTTTGTCAACCCCCTGGGGTCGAAAATGGCCTACAAGGGGTCCATGTAAAAATAATTCTTGGACCATAATATGTAAAGAGGGGTCCACAATAGTGAATCTAGATAAATATTAATAAAAACATGTAAACTTCAAATTAATTTTTTTTTTTTTTTAATAAATTATAAATGTTGACAGTTAATTTAAGCCTTCATGTTGAAGTTTGGAGAGTTAATCTTACTTTAATAGTTTGAGTTTGAGTAATAGGTAAAAACCTTGGGGTCTATGCAGCTTCTAATACATGGAGTGTAAGAGACAAATTAGTTTGTTGCACTCTGGCTTAAACAAACATATGCACTTAGTAAAGGGCTCTTATTTTGATATTACAAACAGCTGCTGTATTTTGTATAAGTTATTCACATAAAAACATTTTAATGTTCACAGTCTACATCACAAAATGGTTGTATCTGAGGAGCCTGCCCCTGCACTCGAGGGTGACGCAGCAGCCAGCAAGAAGGCTGCCAAAAAAGCTGCCAAAGCTGCTGAAAAACAACAAAAGAAAGCAGAACATAAGGTATGACATCAAAACAATAATTAAAAAAAGGATATGGGTTTTGGTGTTTGTATGTATGTTTGTGTTTTTGTTCTCTGCACGGTTGTGTTCAATCCCCACACAGGCCAACAGTTTGTCATCCTCAAATTCTTTTTTCTGAGTCTAGGTGTTATTGTCTCCTTTATTTAAAAAAATTTTAAAGTTCCCTATGATATATATATAGTAGCACACCTGTTGACACCCCTGCAACACCCCTTGTGGGTGGAATTCCGTAAAATTCTTTTCTTAGCTGACCTCTACTCGGCGAAAGGAATATTCCTACCAAATTTCAAGTCTCTACGCCATATGGTTCCAGAGATATCGTGATGAGTCAATATATCGGTGGATATTTTTTATATTTATATTAATATGATACAATATTCACATCCTTTATTTCATCAACTCTACATCTACGTGCCTCAAGTTTGTATAAAAGAAATGGCGGCTATTGCAATTTAAATTCTTCAAGGTTATTTATCAAACCAATAATAATAATTTACACACGACCATCTGATCCCAAACTAAGCAGAGCTTGCACTACAGTAACCAGACTACTAATAATTATATACTTCTAAATACATACATATATATTATAATATATAAATTACACCCAGACACAACAAATGTTCATGCTCATATGCCAAGACCTCTGGATAAGCAGTCAGTCAGTAATCACTAGACCAACAAGCCAGTTATATTATAGATTTCTAAATACATACATATACAACAACATACACCAAGACCTGCAGACAGATCAAGCTCATCGCACAATTGTTGGTTTTTGTTCGGCACTCACAATATAATAATATAATAATAATAGAGCCTTTATTATTCCATTGGCAATACTTTCCTATGGATAGTTATTGGTATGGATATTGTTAGTCTAATACACACGCCATCTGGACCCCTCTTCGGGTGAAGGCCTCCTCCACTCGTCGCGATTTCTTGCGATCACTCACAAACCACTGGCTTAATAGCTTGACTACTAAACCAGTGGTTCATCATTAAATACACTAGAGAGACAGGCCAGCCTAGATGAAGGTGGCATTGATGACATGTCACCTCCATCTAGGCGACTGTTTAGTATCAAATATTTTTTTTTATTGGCAATACTTTCACACGATTTTGCAAGTTGATATGTTTTCGAATGTGATGTTTCTTTTGATAGTCTACAGTTTAGACGGTTTTGATGGATTTCGAGATTAGAAGGGTCTTGTAACTCCTCTCTTAATAGTGACAAGATAACATTTTGAGATACAGTCAGCAATACAAGCGAAAGTGCACAATGCAGTCGGGATTGATTTTTGTTTTAAAATTTAATTTTTGCTTATTTATAGGCAGTTTCTGGCCAGCAACAAGTCGAGGCTCCGGAAGCCGACGTTTCAGAGGGTCGGTACGGAGTGGTGAAGATGATCCAGTCTTCAGGCGAGAACCGAGACAGAGTCTACACAGATGTCAAAGACTTAGGAGTCAAGTTAGACGGACAACAAATTTGGGTTAGAGGTAACATGCTTGCATTCTGTTTTGGAACCATATTGCTATAACTTACATACATACAGTCATGCCGGTATCTCCGAAAGAAGATAAGAGTATATTGATAGAAATGGCAGGATTGAAAGGAACAAGATGTTGCCTATAGAAATAGTTTGGAGAGTATTAGCAATAGCTCAAGCAAGACAAGCTCGCATAATATATACAGGGTGTCCTGAAATTCAACGTCCAACGGCAAGTAGGAGGTAGGTGACTGTATGACACCTTTAAATAAAATATTAAAAAGAATCTATTTAATTTTTTTTTTAGATACGAGTATTTTGCTTGAAAATAATGGTGAAAACTCCGAACTTGACATTTTTATTCACCATAACGACAAATTTGCAAGTTTCGGCGACAGTTTTTTTTATTCATAGCGTAGTTAACTGCTCTATCGACCAAAAGTATAATTACCACCAGACACAACACAAAAAAAAAAAAATCGTTCGTATCTACAAAAAAAATATGTTTTTTTTTAATATTTTATTTAAAGGTGTCATACAGTCACCTTCCTCCACTTGCCATTGGAGGTTGAATTTCGGGACACCCTATATATATACTAGCGGACCCGACATACGTTCTCCTGAAGTTTTTAGGTTTGTAGGTTTTATACTGCATATATAAATAACCTAGATACTGACTGCAGCCTCATCTGCCGGGCTGATTTGTGAATCTAAACCATCCAGGGCGCCACCCAAACGCATACAAAAATATTAATTCCAGTCGGTCCAGCCGTTTATGAGGAGTCTAGTGACATACACACGTACAGTAGAATTATATATATAAAGATATACGAATGCATGAATGGACTGCCTCGACCGGTGCCATAACACGGCCAACCGGTTGTGTGCATTTAGCCGAAATAGGCGAAGTTTCCTTAGGCCCTACTCTTTCACATCCCTCATCCCCCCTCATCACCCTCAAAGGCGATCCTCAAAGCGCACCTACGACACTTGAGTTGCAGGTGTCCATGAGTAGCGGTTGTCACTTACCATCAGGATTGACCCGTGTGTACGTCTGTCTCCCTATATTATGAAAAAAATATAATTCGAACTAGCTTTTACAGGAAGCGAGCCCTCTTAACTATGACTTATATAAATATTTTTCGTCTCTTATAGTTTTATCTTATCATCTTCTTTTCCTTGTCCGTATGATGAACTAGACTATAAACTTTAAGCTCTGCTTAGTTTGGGATCAGATGGTTGTGTGTGGGACGTTTGAAGTTATGATTACTATAAATTATTCGTGTTTGATTCGCTGCTGCCTACCTCTGTTGGATATAAGCGTGACTGTATGTGTACTTATGTAAAAAAGGACTCATGTGCTCTGCCCGATTATAATCTATCCCTGTGCTAAATGTCATCTAGATCCATTCAGCCGCTCTTGCGTGATTGAGTAACAAACATCTTCCCAAACTCGCATTTATATTAGTAGTAAGATTAAATTATAATTTAGCTATCTTAAATGTTAAAAAACCTTAAATAATTGCCAACAGCGCGTCTTCAAACGACTCGGGCGAAAGGGAAGCAATGCTTCGCTGTGCTTCGACAGAACAGCAGCACCGTCCAGCTGTTGGTGAACGTCAGTGACGAGAGGAAGGTCAGCAAACAGATGGTCAAGTTTACTGGCAAGTAAGTACTTCATCTAGCTATTCTTTGGCACGTAACGACCTCCACCGGAGTAATACTACGGGCTCATAGAAAACCAATTGTGGTGCAAAAATTGCGTTGTGTTTCCCGGTGAATGAGGTTTTCTATGGCTCAACCCCTTTCATGCGACTGAGTTGCAAATATTCATGATTGGCTGCAGTCACTATCAGATAAGTGGTCGCGTTTCCCTATATCATAAAAATAAGTAAAATAAATACACAATAAAACAGCTTTCAACCTCTTAACTACCACTTAAACATCCCTCCAAGGATTAGAAACGATGTGACGACCTTCAAACTGTTGAGCAGATTTTTTTAAACATATTTAGGAACGGTCTCCAACAAAAAAAAACTGCATCGAAATCGTTTCAGCCGCTTGAGAGCTACAGTGCCACAGATAGACACACAAACAACCCGCGACAGACAAAAACAATCAATCAAATTCAACCGATAGTTACGGAGATTAACATTGTAAACAAAGTTGTAAAAATTCTTTTATTAGAAGAACAATTTTTCTATCCAAAATAGAGACTATTATATAATATTTTTTTTAATTCCAGTGTAACCAAAGAATCAATAGTGGATATCTATGCTTCAGTGGTAAAAACAGCCACTCCGATAGAGTCCTGTTCAATTAGGGACGTCGAACTTCTGGCTAGTGAAGTGTGGCTGGTCTCCGCTGCCAAGGCCCAGCTGCCGTTACAGATTGAAGATGCGAGTAGGCCCGAGAAGAATGACGTAAGTAATAATTCTAACCACCAATGTACTAAAAGCAGAAGTTGGTGTATTCATCATAAAATTTTGCATACGTGTGGTACAAATCATACTTATAACACTGCACTTTTTCGTTGGTTATTGAAAAGGACTTAGAATATCTTTTATCTAGAAATAAAATTTAATTAAAATAAATTCTAAATTCCTCAAAATTGACAAAATAATTAATTGTGTTTGTAAAACTGATATCATTATCAAAAAAAATACTATAGCGACATCTAGCTTTGATAAAATGAACACTACGTAGTTTACTATAGCGACATCTAGCTTTGATAAGCTGAACACTACGTGGTTTACTATAGCGACATCTAGCTTAGATAAGCTGAACACTCTTTGTAGTGGTAGAGCCATGCTTGCTTAAGCACGAATGGGCCGGCTCGACCGGTGCGATACCACGGCCTCACAGAAAACCGGTTGTGAAGTAACGCTTGCGTTGCATTTCCCCGAAATGAGTGAGGTCTCCGGAGGCCCAAAACCCCCCACCCCCCTAATGATAGCGCTGTTAACGAAAAGGATACCCCAGGGGGGTACCAGCGCTAGCGTTGGAGAATCCCCCCCTGGACGTCCACCCTCAGTACGGATTATGCCTGAGCGTGGACGCCCAGGCTGCCCCTCGTACTCTGGGGGGGGCTCAACTGCGCTCTCAAAATCTGCTCGGGGTAAGAGAAGGCACACCATGGCAACCCCTGTCACGTTTACCGTGGATTTTTGTAACATCAGGGGCTTACATTCGAACCTCGACACTGTCCACCACCACCTTGAGACAGCAAAGCCGGCCTTGCTCTTTTTAACCGAGACGCAGATATCATCTCCAGCGGACACATCCTACCTCTGCTACCCTGGGTACGGACTGGAACACTCCTTTGTTCCTAAGGCTGGTGTATGCGTGTACGTTAGAGATGATATCACTTCTCGCCGCCTCGGCAATCTTGAAGGTAGGGACCTCTCCATCTTATGGCTACGTGTAGACTGCGACGACCATCCCCGCATCTACCTATGCCTCTACAGGTCCCATAGCGGTGATGCCGAAACGGACCGACTCATCGACCACGTCCAAATGGCTACAGACTCAGTGCTCCAGCAGGTCCCATCCGCAGAGATCGTGATTCTTGGCGACTTTAACGCCCATCACGCCGAATGGCTTGGTTCGCGCAAAACCGATCATGCGGGAAGATCTGTTCACGATTTCGCCTTGGCATATGGCTTGACGCAGCTGGTAGCAACGCCTACGCGAATCCCAGATGCAGAAAGCCACGTGCCTTCACTGTTGGATCTTCTGCTGACCTCACATCCTGACGGCTACAAAGTATCCGTTGAGGCCCCTCTTGGCTCTTCGGACCATTGCCTGATTAGGAGTATAGTGCCACTCGTTCACTCGCTGCGGCCGCGAGTTACAGGCAGTCGCCGCGTATGGCACTATAGGTCAGCAGACTGGGATGGAATGCGAACATTCTTTGCATCCTACCCATGGAGGCAGGTTTGCTTCTCGCCGGATGATCCCAATGTCGTTGCTGACTCTGTCGCGGATGTTGTGCTTCAGGGTATGGAACTTTTCATTCCATTCTCCCTGATTCCCACAGGTGGCAAGTCCCAGCCTTGGTTTGGTCGAACCTGCAAAGCGGCGTCCCGCCGAAAGCAGGAATGTTACCAAGCATGGGCTAATGCAGCGACAGCACGGGATGAAAAGACCAGCACATTAAAGAAGCAATTTAACTTTGCCTCCAGGTCCCTCAAAAGAGTAATTGCTTCGGCGAAGTCGGCTCACATCGGCAGAATTGGCGAGAGACTAGTTAGTCTCCCCTCCGGAACTCGTGCATTCTGGTCTCTTGCCAAAGCTGTCCAGGGGAACTTTTGTAAGCCATCCCTTCCACCTCTGCGCATAGGAGATAATTCGTTGGCCCACGACGCTAAAGAAAAAGCCGATCTTCTGGGCAAACTCTTTGCGTCCAACTCGACCCTGGACGACGGGGGAAACGCACCGCCGACCATACCGCAGTGCGAGACCCGCATGCCGGAAGTCCGGTTTACACAAAGGGCAGTGCGTAAAGCGCTTCTTTCCCTCGACGTTCATAAGTCGAGTGGGCCCGATAGAATCTCTCCTATCGTGCTG
This sequence comes from Tyria jacobaeae, assembly GCA_947561695.1. NCBI lineage: Eukaryota > Metazoa > Arthropoda > Insecta > Lepidoptera > Erebidae > Tyria > Tyria jacobaeae. The sequence goes on from OX387234.1 coordinate 7,169,096, forward strand.
AAGACGTGTGCTCCAGAGTTAGCACCGGTTTTAACGCGCCTTTATCGGCTTTCTTACTCTCTTGGCGTAGTCCCGAACTCATGGAAGACAGCTCTAGTGCACCCAATCCCTAAAAAAGGAGATCGCTCGGATCCGTCCAACTACAGACCCATAGCCATCACCTCCTTGTTCTCCAAGATAATGGAATCCATTGTTAACTGCCAGCTCCTCCGGTACTTAGAAGACCACCAGCTCCTCAATGATCGACAATACGGCTTCCGTCAGGGTCGTTCAGCTGGTGATCTTCTCGTATACTTGACTCACCGGTGGGCACAGGCGATCGAGACCAAGGGGGAAGCGTTGGCCGTTAGTTTGGACGTGGCGAAGGCCTTCGATCGGGTCTGGCACAAAGCGCTCCTTGCGAAGCTTCCTTCCTATGGGCTTCCCGAGAAACTGTGCAATTGGCTCACCAGTTTTCTTACAGACAGAAGCATCAAGGTCGTTGTTGATGGTGCATGCTCCGACTCCAAGTCTGTTAATTCTGGTGTCCCACAAGGCTGTGTGCTATCACCCACGCTGTTTCTTCTGCATATCAATGACATGCTGCAGATTAGCAGCATCCATTGCTATGCAGACGATAGCACGAGTGATGCCCTTTACACCGGCCGCGCTAACATTTCTCGGGTAAACGTCATCGAAAGCCGATCCAAACTTGTGTCTGAAATCGAAACTTCTTTATCAAAAGTTTCAGATTGGGGTCGACTTAACCTAGTCCAATTTAACCCCACGAAGACACAGGTTTGCGCGTTCACCGCTAAAAAGATGCCATTGGTCGTATCACCTCAATTTGAGAGCACTTCCCTAACTGCATCAGCCAGTATCGGAATCCTTGGCGTCGATATATCAAGCGAAGTCCAGTTTCGCGGTCACTTAGAGAGTAAGGCCATATTAGCCTCGAAGAAGCTTGGTGTGCTAAACAGATCGAGACAGTATTTTACTCCGGCCCACCGCCTGCAACTTTATAAGGCGCAGGTTCGGCCGCACATGGAATACTGTTCTCATCTCTATGCAGGTGCACCCCAGTACCAACTTCTGCCTCTTGACCGCATTCAACGGAGAGCGACTCGCATCATCGACTGCCAAGATATTTCTGATCGACTTGACACCTTGGCGTTGCGTAGAGATGTATCTTCACTCTGCATCCTCTATCGCTTGTATCATGGGGAGTGTTCAGAGGAATTGTTCGGACTTATACCGGCTGCTGGTTTCCGCCATCGTCCTACGCGACAAAATATCCATCCCCATCACCTGGACGATTGGCACTCCACCACTGTGCGCTTCTCGAGAAGCTTTTTGCCTCGCACAACCAGCTTATGGAACAAATTGTCGCCTGCCGTATTTCCGAACCGATACGACCTTCAAACCTTCAAGAAGAGAGCGTACCTCTACCTAAAAGGCCGGCAACGCACTTGTGACTCTTGAGTTGCGGGTGTCCATGGGCGGCGGTAGTCACTTACCATCAGGTGACCCATCTGCTCGTTTGCCCCCTATCGCATAAAAAAAAAAAAAAAAAAAAAAAACACTACGTGGTTTACTATAGCGACATCTAGCTTAGATAAGCCGAACACTACGTAGTTTACTATAGCGACATCTAGCTTTGATAAGCCGAACACTACGTAGCTCCTACTATTTAACCTAAATTGCGCAATTGAAACTGATTAGATTATAGAAGTGGTTAGCAAGATAATTATCGTAAGACATTACAACATGAGTAATTGGACTGATTGTGCATACTCCTCAATCCATCTGTGTAAGTAACATCCCTTTCCTATCAATATACTTAAAATTTTCCCATCCAATTGTGCCCGAATGACGGCAACGGGCTTGTCCCCTATTACGTTAGTCTGCCTCGGGGTTAAAGGCGTGAGTGGTGTGTGTGTGTATGTATTTTGTACTATTACCTAACAATGTTACGTTAACGGGCCGGGTGGCCCAGTGGTTAGGTTAGGGTTCGATTCCCACATGGGACAAAAAAAATCTGATCCACAAATACTGTTCCGGAGTCTGGGTGTTCTTTGTGTTTTCTATACTTCTATATTAATATTATGAAGAAGTAAAGTTCGTGTGTTTGTATATTTGTTAAATTGTAAGGGGTAATATCGGGATCTACTGAACCGATTTTAAAAGTTCTTTCACCAATAGAAAGCCACATTATTGCTGAGTGTCATAGGTTATATAAAAACCGAAAAATAAAAAGGCTTTTACGTGGTAGTCCGTTTTGCAAAGTGAATCGGAGAAAAAACGGTCGAATGAAAGATTTTCTTACGAACGCTGCCTTAACTATGAAAGATATATTTTTGAGTTCTAGAGAAAAGATGTGGCGCTTGAAAATGCCTACAAAAAAGTCAACGACAGCATATGTCTAACTTTTATATTTAAGTTACAAAAAGTAGTTTTATTAATATTAGTATAGATAATTTAATTTTTAATATTAATAAAATAATTTAAATCGTTAAGTCATATTTATTGGCAGCTATTGGTGTGGGTAGCCTCTCGCTAGAGACCATGGTTATTGCTATGGTCCAAAGCGAGAGTGCATGGGAGTCCGCCGCTTCGTACTGCGAGGCAGTGATGCTTGCAAAAGAAGGGGCGGAAAGGGAACGGGAGAGAGTTAGTACTCTTCCGTCCCGCAGAAGACGCACAAGGCGCCGGAGAGTGCAAAATGACCTCCGGCCTCCATGAGCGCTGGCCTGAGGGCGACAGACTGGGCTATCTATCGCCCTAGCAGAAGCAGGCCCGTGACGGCGGCGCGACGTGTTCCACGCGCGCCTGACTAAAATATGAGGGGGGGGGGGGACAGAACCCCACACATCATATTGGGGTCGCCTTGCTCAAAAGGCGGCTAGGTCTGCCGGGGTACACAGGGATTTCCTTTCTAGGGTACACCTGAGGCCCCGGCCAATAGACCCGTTGACGGAACACTGTGTGGTTTTAGTCGGTTCGAGTCCGACATACCACCTTACCCATTAGCCCCGGTAAGGTGACGACCCGAGGGGGTTTCCACACAAAAAAAAAAAAAAGAAAAAAAAAGTCATATTTATTAGTCATATTACCAAAAATTATGAATCTTTATGAAAATAAGTAAACTCATCGTCTTAAGTGTGAAGGCCAAAGCAGCGGGGGGGGGAGGTGGCCTTTTACATCTGCTGGTCGGCTCCTTACGCAGCGGACGTCCCCGAAATAGAATTTTTCGAAATGTAATTAGCACACTTTCGACATTGTTAAAATAAAAAGTTCTTATCAGAACTATATCTATCTTATTCTTTCATTAAAAATTAAGTCTTTATTTTCTGTACATTTTAAAAAAATAATTTCTTTTCAGAACTGTTTTCTGTTTATAGTTTTCATTTAATTTAGGTTATAGGTATTGAGGTAGATTGCGAGCGCGTGCTAGAGAGTCTAGCACTGGAAGGTCTTAGCGACTGGTTTACTATAGACAGTAAGTCAGAAACACGTGATAGGGAGTCGAGCATAGAGCGTTCCAAGCGGCTTGCCAGCCAAAGAGACATTACCTCTGAAACTTGTGCTAGGGAGACCAGCGCTGAAAGATCTCAGCGACTGGCTAACAACAGACAAAATATGGCGGAAATTCGTGCTAGGGAGTCTAGCACTGAACGTTCGCAAAGGCTCACTGCTGCGGCACAAAGACAACGAACATCTAGAATACGCAGTCGAAGTGCACCACACAGTAATAGATCAGCTTTCAATTATGATCCTAACATCGATTACGCTAAACAGAGCGCAGTAACAATTGGAGCAATGAGTAAAACCTGTCCTAAGTGTTTTGCAAAAAAATGGAGTGATGAACCGAATGGTATGTGTTGTGCTGCAGGTAAAGTGATTCTTCCTAACATTGAAGAGCCACCAGAGCCTGTAAAAAGTCTCTTGACAAATGCTCATCCACACTCTACGCATTTTTTTAAACAATATACGGAAATATAACACACTATTTCCCCCGGGGTCCTTTATGTTTAAAGGAACCCGTGATATAGTACTACATTGTAAAGATGGCCAGCTAAAAAGAGTGTCCGAATTGCACCGCACTTACGATCCCCTGCAATATCCTTTAATGTTTGTGAAAGGAGATGATGGCTATTATCTGACTATACAGCAACAAGGTTCCGCACAAAACAAAACAAACAGACTTATGATCATAGAGAATCGTTTCAATACTTTACATTATTACCGAGATTTGTTCAGTCAATACTGCGTTGACATGATGGTTAAAATGATATCAGAAAGATTGAATTTTATATCCCGTAACCAACAAAAGTTAAGAGCTGACGATTATATACATTTAAGAGATGCTTTAAATAGAGATGCTAATGTAAATGCTGCAAATATTGGTCATCACGTTATCTTGCCCTCATCTTTCACTGGCTCGCCACGCTATATGCACGAAAAAACTCAAGACGCTATGACATACGTGCGAAATTACGGAAGGCCTGACTTATTTGTTACCTTCGCTTGCAACCCCGAGTGGGAAGAAATAAAGCAAGAACTTTTTTCTGGACAGCGATCTTTCGACCGACACGACATAATAGCAAGGGTCTTTCATCTAAAAATGAAAAAACTTATTAAACTATTTACAAAAGAAGAAGTTTTCGGAAAAGTCAAATGTCACATGGTCAGTGTCGAGTGGCGAGGTTTACCACATTGTCACATGTTGATTTGGCTAGAAAATAAAATATAACCTGACGAAATTGACAAGATTATAGTTGCAGAGCTACCCGATAAAGATAATGATCCGGCGTTGTTTGATATTGTGACAAAGAACATGGTACACGGGCCGTGTGGAGAACAAAATCCAACGTCGCCTTGTATGAAAAATGGTATTTGCTCAAAAAAATACCCATGCCGTTTTGTCACTGATACCCAAACCGGAGAAGATGGGTACCCTGTTTATCGACGCCGAAACGTCGAACACGGCGGTAAGGTGGCCACTATGACTATTCGTGGAAGGACTATTAAAATAGACAACACTTGGATCGTCCCGTACTCTCCAATTCTCTGTCGAACTTTTAACACCCACATAAACGTGGAGTATTGTCATTCCGTTCAGGCTATAAAGTAAATCTGCAAGTATGTGAATAAAGGGTCTGATCAGGCAACATTTGGTGTAAGAAATGCTCATAATGAAGTTGAGAATTATGTAAACGGAAGGTACATAATTCTCAATTAGTACATCGGAAGGTACATAATTCTCAATTAGTACATCGGAAGCGGTCTGGAGACTGTTGGAATTTCCTCTCCATGACAGACACCCTACCGTTCTGCAGTTGGCCGTATATTTAGAAAACGGCCAAAGAGTATACTTTTCACCAGCTAATGTGCAAAGCATTGTTGAAAATCCACCAAAAACAACTCTGACTGCTTTCTTTGAATTGTGCAATTCCGACAACTTCGCAAAAACAGTACTTTACCATGAAGTTCCCCACTATTATACCTGGGCTAATAACAAATTTTCCCGAAGAAAACGCCGAGAAGATGTCGCTGGTCATCCTGGAATAAAAAAAGATCCTGCTTTGGGAAGAGTATATAGTGTGCACCCTTCTCAATCGGAGTGTTTCTTCGAGTTTTGCTTCATCACGTACGTGGCCCCACCTCATTTCAGGACTTAAGAACTGTGAACGGAGTTGTCAAAGAAACATACCAAGCTGCTTGCCGTGAGAAAGGTTTGTTAGAAGTCGATAACCAGTGGGAAAACACTCTACGAGAAGCCTCAATTTCTCAATGTACCTTGAAGTTGAGGGAGTTGTTTGTGGTGATATCGTTATTTTGTTACCCATCTGAACCACTTAGTTTGTGGGAAAACTTCAAAGACGATTTATGTGACGACATAAGACATAGAATACGACAGCGGAATCAGGATTTCACTTTACCCTATAATGATGACATGTACAATGAAGGTCTATTACAAATAGAAAATAGACTTTTATTAGGTTTACCTTCTCCAATTCGGCCACATAACAATGCATCGGACATAATACTGATACGTTCGTACGATACCAATGAGTTGTCAGTTTTTATTAATGAAAATATACCGAAATTAGTCAGAGACCAGAAACCAGCTTTTGATGCAATAATTGACAGTGTGCTAAATAACAGAGGTTTTTTTTTCTTTCTTGAAGCCCCGGGAGGCACTGACAAAACGTTTCTTGCAAATTTGGTATTGGCAAAAGTAAGACAATCCGGGAGAAATGGACTAGCCGTTGCCTCTTCGGGGATTGGCGCTACTCTGTTAAATGATGGGAAAACAGCACACTCCACCTTTAAGCTACCTCTGACAGTCTCACTAAAGCAACAGTCAGTTTGTTCCATACGTAAAAATGGGCCAATCGGGAAACTTTTACAAGAAACATCTGTAATTATATGGGACGAATGTACCATGAGTCATAGAGCTCATGTTGAAGCAGTAAACCGAACGCTCAAAGACCTCAGAAACTCTGATGCTGTAATGGGTGGCGTTACTTTTGTTTTCGCGGGCGATTTTCGGCAAACACTGCCTGTAGTAACAAAAGGAACACGCGCCGATGTCATCAGAGCATGCTTAAATTCATCTCACTTATGGAGTTCGGTTGCATCTCTCAATTTACGAACAAACATGAGAGCCCATTTGAGCGACAACGACGATGACGACTTTCCGCGTCAACTACTCAATCTTGGCGAAGGAAAAATTGTCTCTCCTAATAATTCCCGGTCAGGTCAAACACTATAAGTCTATTGATACGGTGTGTAATATTGAGGATACAGTGCACTATCCCCAAAAATTTTTAAATTCTTTGAACCCTTCTGGCTTTCCTCCTCACTACCTTGTGTTAAAAGTTGGCATTCCTATCATGCTATTAAGAAACTTGAGCCCCCCCAACATGTGTAATGGGACAAGGCTGCTTACAAAAGAGTTACGGGACAATATAATCGTGGCGACCATTCTCACAGGGCCAGCAGTGGGAGAACTGGCTTATGTTCCGCGGATACCCATGATTCTCACTGATTTACCCATACCGTTTAAAAGGCTACAGTTTCCAGTGAAGATCTCTTTTGCCCTCACTATTAACAAGTCCCAAGGTCAAACATTCTCTCTGGTGGGCGTTGACCTGAGAAAGCCGTGTTTTTTCCATTGGCAGTTATATGTTGGCTTATCTCGGGTTGGAACTCCTGATAAACAATATATTTTGCTACCAAATGATAACATTACATCCAATATAGTTTACAGAGAACTTTTGAACAATTAAAATTACCATAACCAAGCTAACTTTTCCCGCGACTTGGTCCTCATGGAATTCGTTTATCGCAAATCCCGCAGAAAATGTTTTTTCTTTCGGACAGTTACTTTCGAATTTTGTATTAGCATGCCAATACAAACTATACCTACGTATAACCCTCCTTTTGGCAGTTAGAAATTAAAACATGACACTCTGTACTAAAAAAGGATTATTAACATTATGCCCAACGAAGAGGGCACAGGGTCAGCTAGTATTGAATGTTTCCATAGTTCCCCGCTACACAGGAATTATAGAAGCTTCTGCGTAGCTCTACGGCGATATGGGTGTGTGTGTATGTATATACAGTCGTGGTCAACTAATTAAGGACATTCAAGATAGTGGACAGCAATAACCGGCTATGTACATATAAATATAAAACCCTGTTGATTTCTCAGTAACTATTATTTGCATAATTTGATCCGATTATTATACTATAAATGGCTGTAAATAAAAGATTAAATAAATATAAAAAAGTGTTTAATATCAAAGGTTAACCATGTATTCAATTTAAGGTACAATTCTGTAGCTGGACATTTAATTAAGAACAGTAAAGTAAAATGAAAAATAGAGTTAAACAGAACTAATAATCTGCAGTATTTTAATTTCTTTAACAACTTCATTTTATTACGGGTAAAATCAGTACCCAGTAGCAAAACCTTTGTTAGTAATTACCGCTTGACACCGATGTGGCATAGACATTATCAGTTTCTGACATATTTCAACAGGAATGTTTGCCCATGCCTCACAAAAAGCTTCATTAAGTTCATCTAAAGTTGTGGTACGATAAATGGCAACTTTTTTCTTAATTTCGTGCCAAAGGTGCTCGATTGGGTTGAGGTCGGGGCTATTTGCTGGCCAATCTAGCACTGATACCGACTGTCTGTTAAGAAACGACTTGACTGAACGGGCTGTATGTTTTGGGTCGTTATCATGCTGAAAAGTCCATATAATAGGAAGATGTTCCTCAGCATAGGGAAGCATAGTTTCTTCTAATATTGCCTTGTATTGATGTTGGTCTAAGTTACCCTGAACTTTCCTCACAGGTCCCACTCCACGTCCAGAAAATGATCCCCACATTTTAATGTTTCCTCCGCCATGTTTCACCTGCTTTTTTGTGAATCTTGGATTCATTTCCGCTTTTACAGGACGCCGTACGTATTGCCTTCCATCTGAAGAAATCAAATTAACCTTGGTCTCGTCAGAGAATAATACATGTTGCCATTGGTCGTAGGTCCAATGTCCATATTTACGTGCAAACGCCAAACGTGCATTTCTATGCTCTTTCTTTAACAACGGTACTTTGCGAGCCACTCTTCCGAACAACCCTGCTTCTACCAGACGTCGTCGAACTGTCCTCGCTGATACACTGACTCTTTCGTCTGCCCCAAACACTTCATGTTTAATTAAAATAGAGCCTAGAAACGGATCTTTCTTAGCTAACCTGGTTATCATTCTATCTTCTTGCGGAGTTGTTTTTCTCGATCTTTTTTTTCTGGGCACATTTAAAGTTGTGTTATTGCGCCTGAAATGTTGCACTGCATTGCATACCATAGTTTTTGAACAATTTAAATATCCTGCTATCCTTCGGTATGACCAACCACGCTCGACAAACTTCATGATAATTTTTCGTAGTGTTGCATCGCAACTTTTATTTTTGCCCATTGTTCTTCAAAATAACTCTCAAAACTTGAAATTACAAATCTAGATTGCCGCCAAAACTACCACAAAGAATAGGAGAAGAAAGAAAATAATAATTGTGATTCAGATTTTGAAACTAGAACGCAATATCTCAGTGTCCCTAATTAAATGGCCAGCCAGCATTCTTTGAACAAATAGCACTGTGATCATCTATCAGCTATACTGTAAAGAGGTTTAATGTTTAAGAAGTTGTTATTGTTTGTATAATTAGGCACATAAATGACTAATTATACTTACATGTAAAAGATGTGGAATATTGTTTAGACTCGTTGGAAAATAAAAAATAAATTCACAATTTGGATTAACTAGAGAGTGTCCCTAATTAGTTGACCACGACTGTATGTAGGAACCACTCGGTGTTTCCATCGAAAATGCGATCTTCGTTAGCCATGATTGTTTATTGTTTACACTTTTAAGAAAATTAACTAAAGCTTTTGTTAAAAAACACTTCACTGTTATCAAATTTAATATTGCTACTACAATTATTTTAATTTAATATTACGAGTAGGAAGACACATTAGCAATGACGTTAGGTCTGTCTGGTTCGACCGTTGACAAACGAATGCCGCTCTTACAGCTGCGCATGCTTTTTATAAAGTGCCGGCTATCGCGCTAGCACGTGACGTTGTCAGATTGTGTGTGCGGTATTTGAATATTATAAGTGTATCATGTTATTTATTTGAATAGATATACTATTAGCGCCGATATATAACAATACATATTGGGAAATAACGAGAAATTCTTAATGAATACACGTTGTAATATGGAACTCCTAAAAATATAAAGAGTGTACATAATACGATGGGGTAAACAGAGCTGTCTTAAACACCCACATGTACCCAACATAATAATATAAGCTTCTGGGCTTCATCTGGGCGCTATATGACGGTATACATACTGTCTGATAGAGAACAGATCCGAGTCCTCAGTCGCATTAACAAACGCGATGCAAACTATTAAATAATAAATAATAAATAAAAATAAGTAAATACAAAATTTAAGTTAAACGGTGTTATTGAAAATAAACCAATGTACTTACAGCTTAAAAATAATTGGGTGGGTCCTAGGTACAGGTCATCACACCACTCTCCTCATCAATCTAGGGCATTCAATCATCATTCATCAGAAAAAAAATATCGTTAGTCGCGCGTAACCTGTAGCATTCATATACATATATGTAAGTAGCATTTATAATGACATAGCGGATGACGTGATAGAAATTTTATCTTATTTCGTCTTTTTTGAGGAAGTAGTCAAAAAATATGTAATCTGCCATTTGGTTTAATACGGATGTATTCAATTATATTGTGATCAGAACTAAAGCTCCGTACCAAATTTCAGATCAATTCGTCAACGGGAAGAGGGTCAAATTTCAGTTAGTAGATTTGACCCAAATAAATAAACAAACAGGGCAAGGTAAATAAAACCGTATATAAAAGACATGCAGTATTACGTGAATTCTCTAATGTGTTGTTATCACTTATTATTTGGTGATCCGTCTGTTCGTATGTATCAGAGTGGAGGAGTACTCAGACTAACTCAGAGGAGGTTTCTGCCATAGTCCAAAACGACAAAGTGACCATCTCCATCACCTGGATGATGTGAACTCCACCACACTATGCTTTTCCAGAAGTACTCAAAAGTTAAAAACTACGCGCAGTACTAAAAAAGTTAAAAACTACGCGCACTTACGACTCTTTTGAGTTGCAGGTGTCCATGGACAGCGGTTGTCACTTACCATCAGGTGAACTGTCTGCTGGTTTTCCCCTTATCACATATACATATATATGTATATTTAAAGCAACTATATTAAAAGTTAGTTAATAAAATGATAATTCCACAGGACCCTGAAGCTTTAAAGATCCGAGTGAACCAAGACACTCGACTGGACAACCGAGTCTTAGACCTGAGGACCCCTGCCAACCAGGCTATCTTCAGACTTGAAGCCGGAGTGTGCAGACTGTTCAGAGACATCCTCACTAAGAGAGGTAATCTCTTGTTTTACCTAATATTTTTTTATTATAATGTCAGGGGACAGACGAACAGACGGATTACCTGATGGTAAGTGACAACCGCTGTCCATGGACATCTGTAACTTAAAAGAGTCGTAAGTGCGCGAAGCTTTTTACTTTTTGAGTAAACTTTTTTTTTCTTTAAAAGCTATCTCCCGTTGGTCTAGTGTATAGTGATCCTGACTGCAAAGCCACTAGTCGTGGTTTCGATTCCCACAAGATACAAACATTTATGTGATATATTTTTTTTTATTTTTTCGATTAAAATAAATAATATTGTACTAAGACACAGTATAGGTAATTATGAATTATTACATGTTTGAGCAGAAAAGTATCTCAGCTCTGGTGTTATGCTAACAGCTAGTGAATGTCACCGACAGAGAGCTATCGTCTGGTTTTACAATAAGAGTGAGTTAGAGAGAAAAGAGTACCTACATATAATATAATACATAATTGTGCCGTGTGGCTCACTGTAGAGTATAATACGGCCATCCCAACTCTACCCTGATTCCCTGATAGGGCAGTTATCTATCAGACAGTATGTATACAGTCATACGATGCGCGATTGATGGCAATAAATTGGCTATATTACATTAGTGGGGCAAAATACTTGGAGAAAAACAACTGGATGATTCGATGTCATGTGTTGAACTCCTGTAATGACATCAAAAAACTCAATTCTTATACTTAATAGCAGTAAGGTACTTATAACTTAATTCTCATCGTTTGTGTCACGGTGCGGTGGCTAACTGGTTGTGCACAAATACTAATTGTATAAATATAGGTGTTTAATACAACTCTGCCTACCCCTTAGGGCAGTCATGTCAAAGATACGGCTCGGGGGCCACATCGCAATATATCACAGAAAGAAGAATCATGTTTTTTAGAGCTTTTAGACTTCACTCGATTCTTCTACAGAAGTTTAATAATGCGCACACTACATTTATCTTATGTATAAAATTCTCGTGTCACAATGTTAGTTACCATACTCCTTCGAAACGGCTTGACCGATTTTTATGAAATTTTATAGGCATATTCAGTAGGTCTCAGAATCGCTAACATCTATTTAGCATACCACTGAATGATAACCCTGGGTGACCCTATACAGATTTTATATGGCAGAACAACGTTTGTCGGGTCAGCTAGTAATATATAATATTTAAATTAAATAAATAAAATGTTATAATAATTCACATTCTAAATGTAATTTATATATTACCCTCTGCAAAATTAAGTTTGACACCTCTGCCTTAGGGGATACAGGCGTGAGCGTATTAGTACATAACTATATGTATTTATTAACACTGAATCTGAACTAATAATAGTTGATATTTTTTTTACAGGATTCGTAGAGATCCACACACCAAAAATCATATCAGCTGCTTCAGAAGGTGGCGCCAACGTGTTCACGGTCTCGTACTTCAAGTCTTCCGCCTACCTCGCACAGAGCCCACAACTCTACAAACAGATGGCCATCGCCGCTGACTTCGATAAGGTATTATCTACATACATACTCACGCTGTAACCATCAATGGGGTAAACAGAGGTGTCTTAAACACCCACATGTACCCAACCATAATTTAGTTCCACTTACGTAATAGTGGCTTAATATAAGCTTATAGGCTTTATCGGCACTGTATGACTGTATACATACCGTCTGATAGATAACAGCCCAATCCCTCTGTCGCATGAAATTTAGAAAAAAAAAAATCCTATACTTTCTAAAGCTGTTAGTCTTAATTGCAAGTTTTATGTTTGTTTTTTTTTTAAATCAATTACATAACAGTATTAAAAATAAGAACGTGGGAGAGCCATGCCACAAATGGACTGTCCATCAGAGTGATAGTAATAACCGGTAGACAAACTTTGCTTGCGTTCTTTTACCGAGTGAGTGAGGGTACCGGAAGAACAACTTTCCCTCTCCACTTATCCCCCCCCCATAACCCTCAAAGGTGTCCATGGATGGTGGTTGTCACTTACCATCAGGAGACACGTCTGCTCGTTTGTACAGTAAATAAATGTATATATGTATCTTGATATTCTGTTTTACTACACAGGTGTTTACAGTAGGCGCAGTATTTCGTGCGGAAGACTCTAACACCCACCGACACCTGACGGAGTTCGTAGGGCTGGACCTGGAGATGTCCTTCAAGCACCACTACCACGAAGTACTCGATACCATCGGAAACACCTTCACTGACATGTTCAGGGGGCTGAGAGACGAGTTAGTATCTGTAGTAATATATAAAAATGCGAATATAAATTGGTTTGTATGTTACGTTTTTTCGACATTATGTCTTTGTTGTTAGGGTTACAAAAAAATACAAAAGGTGTCTATAATTGAGCAAAAATAACGATTATTCTCGAATATTAAACCCGGTCAATAAAAAAAATATATTAAGGATGTATAAAAATTTTGTGTTTTCTAGTTAATCTATGTATAATGTTCTTTTTGTCACGGAGGACGGACCTAGACGGCTTCATAGTGGGTGACAGGGGTATATATATATTGAGGCATATTATGTATAGGAAAATGATATACTAATAATATACATAATGAACAAGAAAACAAAACAATCAATCAACAAATCAATAAAAAAATGTTTCTAGATGTATATACAATTCTACTGTACGTGTGTATGTCACTGAACCCCTCCTAAACGGCTGGACCGATTTGAAATTTTTTTTTTGTATGCGTTTGGGTGGCGCCCTGGATGGTTTAGATTCACAAATCAGATCCCGGCAGATGGCGCTGCAGTCGGTATCTAGGTTATTTATCTATACTGCAACATCAGGACAACGTCTGTCGGGCCCGCTAGTGATCTATATATTTCAATGTAATGCAGTAGAGTTTTCTATATATTTTTATGATTATAATTAATTGTTTAGATACGCATCAGAAATAGCGACGGTCGGTCAACAGTTCAAGGTGGAGCCCTTCAAGTTCTTGGACCCCCCGCTCCGGTTAGAGTTCCCGCAAGCTGTACAGATGCTGAAGGAAGCAGGTAATCTAAAGAAAAGGATTTGTTTTTTTTTATAAGAATTTAACCTAATGGGTGGCAAGCACACTGCCGGGCACAGGAATAAAAGATGCACTAATTCCTAGTATATTACTCGCAATAAGAGTTAAAAGTAAGAATAAGGAAAGAAAGAAATGTCACTTTCCAGGGGGATCTGGAACACATACATACGCTCACCCTGTACCCCCGAAGACGCCCACATTTTGCCAATTAAAATGTAGTCCCATTTACAGGAATGGTAGGATAGAGAGTGAAGGAAATGGTTATGGCTTATACAGATGGATTGGGGAGTATTAGCTAAACAATTGCTAATAGCAAGTCAGGGTCGCTTACCTGTAACTGGAACTGCCTGGTGCAGGGAAGTCAGAGTCCTCTAACTAAATTAGACCACTGAATTCTGTAAGTGTAAACAACAGGTCAAGGCCTCCCTGTGACTCGAACGCTCTGGCGCTGGGAGGTGCGCCCCTACTTTATGTATATATGTATATATAGACAGACGGGTCACCTGATGGTAAGTGAGTCACAAGACTGCTATCCACCTTTTAGGGCAGGGGAAAGGGAGGAGGGGAATTGAAAAGGGCCTCTGGTAACCTCACTCACTCGGTCATACACTGCAAGCATTGTTTAACAGCCGATTTTCTGTGAGGCCGTGGTAATATTCTGATCGAGCCAGCCCATACGTGACGAAGGAGGATGATGAAGGTGATTAAGATTTTTTTTTTTAATTAATTGAAATGAAATTAGTAGAAATATTATATGTTACAGGCGTGACAGTAGGAGAGGAAGATGATCTGTCAACACCGGATGAGAAGCTCCTCGGTCGTTTGGTGCGGGCGAAGTACGACACAGACTTCTATATATTAGACAAGTACCCGCTGGCTGTGAGGCCTTTCTACACAATGCCTGACCCCAACAACTCCGTAAGTTTATTATAACTCATTTGTACTAATACTAGTTTTGGAATTGGACTGTTATCTATTAGACAGTATGTTTACAGTCATAGAATGTCCAGTTGACGGTAATACACAGTGGTAGAGCCATGCTTAGGCACAAATGAGCCGGCTGCACCGGTGCGATACCACGGCCCCATAGAAAACCCGTTGTGAAGTAACGCCAAGCGTTGCATTTCCCCGAAATGAGTGAAGTTTCCGGAGGCCCAACTCCCCCTATACTCCTCCTGTTCCTGTCTCCTCATACCCCCGCTATTCTTTCCCCTCCCAACATCCCCAGTTCCTCATCACTCTCAAAGGTGGGCAGCGCACTTACGACTTTCGAGTTGCAGGTGTCCGCGGATGGCGGTTGTCACAAACCATCAGGTGACCCGTCTGTCCCCCTATAGTAAAAAAAAAAGGCTTTTCCCCAATGAAGTTTGTGTGACAAAATTTTAATTGGCAAAATGTAAGTATTTGATACACTCCTGCCTACCCCTTAGGGGATACAGGCGTGAGCGAGAACAAAATATGTATGTAATATAAATATCTGTATGTGAATATATATGTATTTGTATGTATATATACATGTGTATGTATAAATATAGGTATGAGTGTGTATGTTTATGGTATAATTAATTACTTAGTTGTAATAATATATTGTTATAGTGTTAATCACTATTTTTTTTTTATGTTTAAAGTTGAGTGATAGGAAATGCTTATGGCATTAAGTCCGCCTTATGCAATATAGCTGTTAGCAAGTGTTAATAAATAAATAAAATATACTTTATTTGAGTATCTCAGAATAAGAATATTCAGTTTAATGTTTTTATAACGGAAGTATGATTGTTACTCAATCACGCCAAAACGATGAAATTTGGCACAGATATGAAAATGTAGTCAGGAATACCACTTAGTTCTTTTTACATACACACACTCAAGCCTCACCGCGAAGGGGCAGGCAGAGGTGTTATGAACGCACACACTGCCGAATATAATCCCACTTATATCTTAGGGAACCCTCCAACTTATCCCTTGTTTTTATTTAAAAAAAAAATACGGTTGTAAATTCATCGTTGCAGTATATGAGATATTTTACTTGTAACTTTTTGTCAACTACGTAAAGACATCTGCGGCTGCAATACGCGTTTGCAAATCGTCTTCCAGCACAAAGTCAGCAATCGGTATATTTACATTCGCTAAATAATTATAATGCTGTCGCCATCTATTGTCTTTATAAGAAAACAATGTAAATATATATATGTAAACGATATTTTTTATATTTCAGCGCGTGTCTAACTCGTACGACATGTTCATGCGCGGCGAGGAGATCCTCTCTGGAGCTCAGCGGATACACGACCCGGAGTACCTCACTGAGAGGGCCAAGCATCACGGCATTGGTAAGAACTGAAACAGAAAACATATTAGTCACTAATTCACACAAACGCATGCACTCTATCACTCTGTCACATACCAACTACCACACGCACGCACTCACGCACACACACAAACGCATGCACTCTATCACTCTGTCACATACCCACTACCACACGCACACATATACATATATCCACATCCACACAGTGCACTCTGCACCCTGGTCGGGTGATATAGTATCACTTGGAGAATGTAAACAAAAAATTAGGAATATATTGAAAGAGAAACAGAACATTGAACTAAATAATATTAAAATATATACATGTGTATGTAATGTTTTTATTATTTTAGATATCAGCAAGATAGCAGCTTACATCGAATCCTTCAGATTAGGATGTCCACCGCATGCAGGTAATATTTTCTTTTTGAAATTCAAAACATTTTCTATGTTGGTATTTTACAATAACTAACTTTGAATAAGTAGATCACCGATGTCAATACATCTATCATAATAAATAGAACCTCCTCGTTTTTTTAAGTTGGTTAAAACTATTTGTTTTACGTATTTAACATTGGTAGAGCCATATTTAGGCACAAATGGGCCGCTTCGACCAGAGTGACCACGGCCTCACAGAAAACCGATTGTAAATAACTTAGGAGAAGTGGCTTAATTCCTCCTCTCATCTTTCCTCCCCTCTTCCACATCTCCGTCCAACCCCTCGTCACCCTCAGAGGCGGGCAGCGCACTTACGACTCTTGAGTTGCAGGTGTCTATAGACAGCGGTTGTCCCTTACCATCAAGTGACCCGTATGTTCGTCTGTCCACCTGTATTATAAAAAAAAGTTATCATTTTTTGTAATCCGTACTTGTCCCACTTGAAAGTCGCAGACCTCAATATTGTTGACTTGAATGACATATTTTATCCAGCAATTTTCATTTAAAAACAAAACTACTGAACAGATTTTGATGATACTTATGGGGCCAGTCAGAAAATATATCCATTCGTAACTCCCCTCATCACCATCTGCCCCCTGTATAATAAGAAAATAATATATTATTTCATTTTGAATTTCAATATTTGTTTTTAATTTACTTATAAAACAGAAATGTAATATATTTCTTTGATTTAATAGTTTACAGTAAATCAATAGATACTTTACTTAATCGAATAAATAACTCGTCCTCGCATCCAAACGTTGCCTGTAAGAAACTTCGCTTTTATCTGTTTTATCCTTTGTTAACAATTTCTATTGTTGTACAATAAGGTTTATTATTGCTCTATTGGAAGTACAATATTGTAAAATAATGTAAAGGTCTGTTCTTTTTTTTTTTTTTTTTTTAATGCGATATTGGGCAAACGAGCAGACGGGTCACCTGATGGTAAGTGACTACCGCCGCCCATGGACACCCGCAACTCAAGAGTCACAAGTGCGTTGCCGGCCTTTTAGGTAGAGGTACGCTCTCTTCTTGAAGGTTTGAAGGTCGTATCGGTTCGGAAATACGGCAGGCGACAATTTGTTCCATAAGCTGGTTGTGCGAGGCAAAAAGCTTCTGGAGAAGCGCACAGTGGTGGAGTGCCAATCGTCCAGGTGATGGGGATGGATATTTTGTCGCGTAGGACGATGGCGGAATCCAGCAGCCGGTATAAGTCCGAACAATTCCTCTGAACACTCCCCATGATACAAGCGATAGAGGATGCAGAGTGAAGCTACATCTCTACGCAACGCCAAGGTGTCAAGTCGATCAGAAATATCTTGGCAGTCGATGATGCGAGTCGCTCTCCGTTGAATGCGGTCAAGAGGCAGAAGTTGGTACTGGGGTGCACCTGCATAGAGATGAGAACAGTATTCCATGTGCGGCCGAACCTGCGCCTTATAAAGTTGCAGGCGGTGGGCCCGAGTAAAATACTGTCTCGATCTGTTTAGCACACCAAGCTTCTTCGAGTCTAATATGGCCTTACTCTCTAAGTGACCGCGAAACTGGACTTCGCTTGATATATCGACGCCAAGGATTCCGATACTGGCTGATGCAGTTAGGGAAGTGCTCTCAAATTGAGGTGATACGACCAATGGCATCTTTTTAGCGGTGAACGCGCAAACCTGTGTCTTCGTGGGGTTAAATTGGACTAGTTTAAGTTGACCCCAATCTGAAACTTTTGATAAAGAAGTTTCGATTTCAGACACAAGTTTGGATCGGCTTTCGATGACGTTTACCCGAGAAATGTTAGCGCGGCCGGTGTAAAGGGCATCACTCGTGCTATCGTCTGCATAGCAATGGATGCTGCTAATCTGCAGCATGTCGTTGATATGCAGAAGAAACAGCGTGGGTGATAGCACACAGCCTTGTGGGACACCAGAATTAACAGACTTCGAGTCGGAGCATGCACCGTCAACAACGACCTTGATGCTTCTGTCTGTAAGAAAACTGGTGAGCCAATTGCACAGTTTCTCAGGAAGCCCATAGGAAGGAAGCTTCGCAAGGAGCGCTTTGTGCCAGACCCGATCGAAGGCCTTCGCCATGTCCAAACTAACGGCCAACGCTTCCCCCTTGGTCTCGATCGCCTGTGCCCACCGGTGAGTCAAGTATACGAGAAGATCACCAGCTGAACGACCCTGACGGAAGCCGTATTGTCGATCATTGAGGAGCTGGTGGTCTTCTAAGTACCGGAGGAGCTGGCAGTTAACAATGGATTCCATTATCTTGGAGAACAAGGAGGTGATGGCTATGGGTCTGTAGTTGGACGGATCCGAGCGATCACCATTTTAGGGATTGGGTGCACTAGAGCTGTCTTCCATGAGTTCGGGACTACGCCAAGAGAGTAGGAAAGCCGATAAAGGCGCGTTAAAACCGGTGCTAACTCTGGAGCACACGTCTTCAGCACGATAGGAGAGATTCTATCGGGCCCACTCGACTTATGAACGTCTAGGGAAAGAAGCGCTTTACGCACTGCCCTTTGTGTAAACCGGACTTCCGGCAT
The DNA here is from genome assembly GCA_947561695.1 of Tyria jacobaeae. Classification (NCBI taxonomy): domain Eukaryota; kingdom Metazoa; phylum Arthropoda; class Insecta; order Lepidoptera; family Erebidae; genus Tyria; species Tyria jacobaeae. Next base: position 7,188,414 of record OX387234.1, read on the forward strand.
GCGGGTCTCGCACTGCGGTATGGTCGGCGGTGCGTTTCCCCCGTCGTCCAGGGTCGAGTTGGACGCAAAGAGTTTGCCCAGAAGATCGGCTTTTTCTTTAGCGTCGTGGGCCAACGAATTATCTCCTATGCGCAGAGGTGGAAGGGATGGCTTACAAAAGTTCCCCTGGACAGCTTTGGCAAGAGACCATAATGCACGAGTTCCGGAGGGGAGGCTAACTAGTCTCTCGCCAATTCTGCCGATGTGAGCCGACTTCGCCCCAGCAATTACTCTTTTGAGGGACCTGGAGGAAAAGTTAAATTGCTTCTTTAATGTGCTGGTCTTTACATCCCGTGCTGTCGCTGCATTAGCCCATGCTTGGTAACATTCCTGCTTTCGGCGGGACGCCGCTTTGTAGGTTCGACCAAACAAAGGCTGGGACTTGACACCTGTGGGAATCAGGGAGAATGGAATGAAAAGTTCCATACCCTGAAGCACAACATCTGCGACAGAGTCAGCAACGACATTGGGATCATCCGGCGAGAAGCAAACCTGCCTCCATGGGTAGGATGCAAAGAATGTTCTCATTCCATCCCAGTCTGCTGACCTATAGTGCCATACGCGGCGACTGCCTGTAACTCGCGGCCGCAGCGAGTGAACGAGTGGCACCATACTCCTAATCAGGCAATGGTCCGAAGAGCCAAGAGGGGCCTCAACGGATACTTTGTAGCCGTCAGGATGTGAGGTCAGCAGAAGATCCAACAGTGAAGGCACGTGGCTTTCTGCATCTGGGATTCGCGTAGGCGTTGCTACCAGCTGCGTCAAGCCATATGCCAAGGCGAAATCGTGAACAGATCTTCCCGCATGATCGGTTTTGCGCGAACCAAGCCATTCGGCGTGATGGGCGTTAAAGTCGCCAAGAATCACGATCTGTGCGGATGGGACCTGCTGGAGCACTGAGTCTGTAGCCATTTGGACGTGGTCGATGAGTCGGTCCGTTTCGGCATCACCGCTATGGGACCTGTAGAGGCATAGGTAGATGCGGGGATGGTCGTCGCAGTCTACACGTAGCTATAAGATGGAGAGGTCCCTACCTTCAAGATTGCCGAGGCGGCGAGAAGTGATATCATCTCTAACGTACACGCATACACCAGCCTTAGGAACAAAGGAGTGTTCCAGTCCGTACCCAGGGTAGCAGAGGTAGGATGTGTCCGCTGGAGATGATATCTGCGTCTCGGTTAAAAAGAGCAAGGCCGGCTTTGCTGTCTCAAGGTGGTGGTGGACAGTGTCGAGGTTTGAATGTAAGCCCCTGATGTTACAAAAATCCACGGTAAACGTGACAGGGGGTGCCATGGTATGCCTTCTCTTGCCCCGAGCAGATTTTGAGAGCGCAGTTGAGCCCCCCCCAGAGTACGAGGGGCAGCCTGGGCGTCCACGCTCAGGCATAATCCGTACTGAGGGTGGACGTCCAGGGGGGGATTCTCCAACGCTAGCGCTGGTACCCCCCTGGGGTATCCTTTTCGTTAACAGCGCTATCATTAGGGGGGTGGGGGATTTTGGGCCACCGGAGACCTCACTCTTTTCGGGGAAATGCAACGCAAGCGTTACTTCACAACCGGTTTTCTGTGAGGCCGTGGTATCGCACCGGTCGAGCCGGCCCATTCGTGCTTAAGCAAGCATGGCTCTACCACTAAGAAACGCTGTTACCTTTACACGGCTAAATGGCTGTATCGATTCTGATAAAATTGGGTATGGTAATAATTCGAATCCTGTTGAAAGACAAAGTTATAATATAAATATCCTTAAACTATCTGATATTAAAGATATTTACTAGCTACAAAATAAGTATATAATAAATGTTTTACTTCACCAGGTGGAGGCATAGGTCTCGAGCGTGTGGTGATGCTGTACCTAGGGCTCGACAACATTCGTAAAACTTCAATGTTCCCTAGGGACCCTAAACGTGTGACACCCTGAAGTACCCTACAATATACGTTTATTACTGAATTGTGTAATTATATTGACATACAATTTTTACTCAAATATTTGTTTCATTACCAAGCCAATAGAAATTTGACCGCATTACTTTATAATATTAGCTGGTCTGCGACTTCGATCGCTTACCATATTTATGTTTATTCACTAACCTAACTCACGAGCTGTCTCGTTTGAACTACCAGGAGAACATAACATACAAAGAGGTTTTTAACAGTATAATATTTCTGTTTATTCGCTAACCTCCATCTGTCTCATTTGAGGTACTAAGAATGACATGATAAGGGGTTTTATCATCTAATGATTAAAAGTTAGGTTATTTTTATAAAAGTGTACGGAAGGTTTTTATTTGTAAATAAAATAAATATGAAATGTTAAAAAAATTATGAAAAATATAATATGAATTAAAATTTTAGGCATAATAATAAACATACTATGATCATTCTAGCAAGTGAGTCAAATTAACCTTGCAAGATTTGAGAACCTAGCAGATGACAATGGCACTCGTGAAAATAAATATAGGCTTTTAAAAATGTATCCTGAAAATTTGTTTGAGCTGTCATTAGAGAATACAATCCCGAGCATGTTTTTCAATCCCGGGCTTACTGGATTTTTGAAGCCTTATCCCGGGATCCCGGGCCTACAGACCGCCAAATTGATACCATGTGCGAGACACAGTTGTTGTTCAGTGCAAACAAGCCGCCCCACCTTTATCATAACATTCGGTCCATCGGTTACAATAGCCACCATGTCAGTTTCTAGGGAAATGTCAAATTTACGTAGACGCTCTTGCAATATACGAAGACAATTTTCAGCTGTCATACTATCGTAAATAGGAACAAGTCTTAAGTTCCAAATTTTTTTATATGAATGAACGTTGACCGCCATGTATCGTTTATTGGAAGTTGAAGTCCACTCGTCGAAAGAAAGACTAAATCTGTCACCTGCACTTTTCAAATGTTTTAATTCTGCAGTTACTTGCTTTCTGATTTTTTCACTGTAATTCATAACACGTTTTCGAACAGTGACGGCTGACTTTGGTAAATCCGTGTATTTTGCTAAGAGCAATTTTCTCAAATCATCTGAGATTATGAATACACATTCTTGCCAAAATATCATCCAGGCTATCGTCGGCACTTTTAGTAAAATAATTATCTAACTTTCGCTTGGCTGGCGGCGGTGCTGTGTTCAAATTTTCAGAATCTTGACTTGTTGAAGCTGATATAACCTTGATGTTATGTTTTGATAACAAATGTGTATGTAATCCCTTAGTTGATCCACCCAAAGTCTTGAGGATGGCTGGGCATCGCTTACATTTAGCACTGTTCCCGTCCTTCGCAACTAAATAATAACTCCACACTGACGTCGTATCACTGTCTTTTTTATGTTTAACAGTCTCCCGCCATTTGAAATACTTAATTTCAGATAATTGACTTTTAAATTTTAATGACGTAGCCTACGTAACCCGTCGTCACTGACGTAGCCTACGTAACCCGTCACTGACAGAACAATAAATGAAAAAAATAAAACCTGATTTGCATATTTATACATTCGTACTCTCCATCAACATATTATTAGGACTGTACCTGTGTAGTAAATAGTGGGTACCCACGTATTGTACGAGTTGCTTTTTGTCGTAATGTATTAAAATAATCTAGGCAAGGTTATTTTCAAGGCGCAACGGACCACGGAATACAAATTAGACTTGATTGTGGAAATCCCGAAAAGCCAAGTACAGTCCCGGGATTTTCGGGGCCAGAAAACGGTCGGGATCCCGGGATCCCGAATCTCGTATTCTCTAGCTGTCATCAACATCGTTAACATTTTTTTAGTTATACATATTATTATCTTCATGCATTGGCTATTGTTTTTGCATAATTATATACAATAAAAGAAATTAATCAAAATATAAACTACCTATACCTACCGATAGCTTTCCCAGAAGGGGCCACGTTGATTGACATTGCCATAATCTGTGCAAGAAATCTACCTATTCTTTTCAAAATGTGAGAACATAACTTATGTTTCCTGCATCTGCATCCTCATTCTGCAAAACTCTTGGACCTTATTAGGTTCGTGGCGTGAGTGCACATAATTGTAGTTGAAAATTTGCGGCACTTCAATATTTCTAGATTTTCTCATTAATAAAACTAATGTAAGGTATCATAAAATAAAAATCAAAGTAAGAATCCGAATTATATTTTAATACAATATATTCAATTTAAGTCCAATTTCATTATCACGCATCTCGCTTCAGCGACGATTCACTTTTATCCTTAACAACATCAACCAACGATTACTGTCAAGAATTACTGACATGAATGTCAGTCATCTGTGACAGTCTCTGTCAGTTGCCGGACGCATTCAACATGATTTACAAACACCACAGAAAAACAAACTTACTTATAAACTTATACCTTACATAATCAGAGTTTTTAAATTCTTGTTTATTTTTAATAACTTGAAGATTGAACGTGAACCAATGATACAATAATAATTTATAAATAGGAGGGAAAGTTCTTCGTACACCAGTTACATATACAAATGTGACAAACGAAACTATAGTTGTTTATTTTGTTCAAATGGTCTAACAGTTAAAGGTCATAATTTTTTGTCATGTATATATATGTCACAATAGTGTCCAAAAGGTAGGTCATTGAAAAATCACTTTTAAATATACAACTTTTATAACACAACACAAGTTAAAGGGCTGTCATTAGATACATGTCTAATGAAGGCCCTTTAACTTGTGTTTATATCCAATTTCTAAAGATTCCACCATTACAAGGTTCATGATGTGAACATAACATTTTTTTTACCTCAATAAAAAAAATATGTTATTGTAAATAGCAGTGACAAAGAAAATGTCGCAAGTATTAGTTCATCAGGCCGTTGGGGCACATATACACAAGCGATTTTGTGGTCATTTTAATTAGACAAGATTGTAAAGCACAGCACACATTAAAATATGTTCAGGGCTGCCAGATCATAAAATTGAATGTTCAATTAATATAATTGGAAAATTTTATTTATCCTATACATACATGCGCTTACACCTATATACTCTGAGGGGTAGGCAGAGGTGTATTAAACACCCACATATGTGTTCACTATGTATAGTAGATTACCATGTATAATTGAATTCAATGAATTTTCTAATGTTATTAAATTTGATAATAAGTACGTATCTACTTGATAGGAAACTACATACAACGAAAGCATGTCTGGGGTAAATTGTGAAACCTTTTCATGTTAAAAAAAATATATGTCAAAAGCGAAACTAACGATGGTAGTTCAACGCTGCTTCAATTAAGTAATGACATTGTATTTGTCAAGACTTCAATGGTACAAAGTTTGTTTTCTTTACTAGCAACCCTGACTGTCTCAATCATTGTAACATATGTATATATAAGCATATAAAGTTCCTTATTAGCTATTAGAAATTCGACAAATCAATGATATAATAATATAGCTAGGTATGTTCGTAAATAGTACTGTTGCGCTGTATTGATTTAAAGTTCATGTATACTTCAACAAAAAAAAATGCAATAATATTTTAAATTAAATTACGTAAGTAGTTTTGTTTTTATTACATTATTTGTATCCAATACACAGTTTGTATCAGATGTAAAAATTATATCTTACTATATATTAAACAACAAAAAAAAAATACTTACATTGCATCGGAACAAATATTTTATAAATGTAATTTGTATCAGATACAAGTGATATTTAACACTAAGTTTGACATTATAAGTACAAGTTTAGGAACAAAATACAAAGAGGAATAAAAATCGCATTAAAAATCTGGCGTTTAGACTCTATTTTTAAAATTAAAGTATTATGTCTATTTGTGTATTTATGAATTTCATGACTAATAAATAATATTTGTTTTTTATTTAAGCTTTTTATAATATTGTCATTTAGGGTTGCCACTTTATTACGATTTGGACAGGTGTGGTATGTTTTATTTTATAATACAAATTGCTTCTAAATACAATACTGGTTTAAGTTACATTTTTAGTTACTTAGTTACAATAAGCAGTTCCTAAACATTTTTGTAGATGATACAATGACAGAAAGAGGTGGATTATGTATGTGATAGGCAACTTATAGAGGAAATTTACGTACATAAAAGGGAAAGGAAGGAATATTATGCCTGTTATCTTTCTGGGGTAGACAGATCCTTCACTGATAAGGAGATATAATAAATATATATAATAAATAAGGACTTCATGGTTCTGATCCTATCACCGATTTAAAGCCAAAATGTATTTTTTTAAATATGATTATATTAATCTATGTACATTTATTTGTAACATTTGATGTAAGTACAATATCTTAATGTTAATATTAAAAATAAAGAGCAAACAACCAGACCAGACAGAAATCATCAAATACTTATCTCGAGTAGTATGTTACACAGAAAAATGTTTTGAAATTACAAAATCTACAATTTTTTAAGTGTACCTGACTGTGTTATATACATCTTATTTATGCTCCAGAGCAGATGTTTTAATAACATTCTCGTTGGGCTCTCTTTTAGTAAGCGAAAATTATTATGTAATAAAAAATAGATGTTTAATCATAAGAGCAGCAGTTATAATATATTAATATGTATAACACAGTCTGTTTCCAGTTCATTAAAGCATTATTCAATAGGATTTTTTTCTAATAACTATTATTTACAATTGACAGTATTTAACATAAGTATTTTCTGTAAATAATGTATTTTGGGAGCTTCTGATAACTTCAACACATTATTTATACAATATTTTCAAGTGATACGTGAATGAAACTACACAATATCTTATTTCTGAATTTACTACTCTTTGTAAGTTTGAAGTCTACTCTTTTTTAAAGGCTCCTTCATTCTCAATAAATAAAAGTAATATATACATAAAGTAAAGGGTTGTGAAACCTCATGGGAGGATTAGGTGTAATTAGTGGTGTCGGAAGTGGTTTTTGGTACTAATACCAGCTCATAATGGCGGAACGTGTGTATGTATAATAAACTTATTTCACTCCCCATCTTTGACTCTAAGACATAATTAGTTTATCGACACTTCATTTAGTACATCTTGTGAACATGAAAAATGATAAAATATTGTATAAAAAAAAATTAAATGAATTTGTGTTAACATAAGATACGATATATATATATATTAGGCAAGAAAAATACTTCTATTATCGCGCATTCATGTTCAGAAATCAACCATTACGTATTTGTTTCCAATAAATTGTAGGCATCATTCTTTTTCCCATTTCTATAAGTAAATTCTAATATGATAGTAATTCTCATCCTGCCGCTGTCACAAAATGGCAACGACCCGCCCTAAGTGGGAGAGATTGCAATATTGTAATCCTATTTCGATTTACGAAAGAGTCCTAAGCACATACATAATTACTCAGCAAAATGTAGGCGATAGTTACGCCTCTGTTTGCCCCTTCGTGTGTGTGTATGTATTCTTTACTCTCTTGAGTATTAACTATTGTTGAAATGTATTTTTTAGTAAATAACTAAAACTTATTTTTTATTTATTTTCTCTCTTAAATTCTCTGTCATAGAAGGATGTAGATGATAACATTATAGAGGTTATTATTCCTTCTAATAATACTGTTTGATTTGGGGAATTTTGTAATGCCATTAGCCACCATTTTATACATATTCTTTTAAGAAAACTCGCACCCTAGTAATTTATTCCAGTGTGGCAGGAGACTTTTACACATGCAAACAACAGACATGGGGAACACCCAGACTCCCGACAACTATTTATTGATTACACCATTTTTTCGGTGGTCGAACCTTATACTCCTCAGCAGTTATTGTCAATAACCAGTCAACCAATAAGCAAGTGAAATTGTTATGCTGCTTTTTGTGAGGCTGAAAAATGCTGATAATAATTTAAATACAAGAAGTCAAAGATCATAAAGATCCACCCAAACTTGAGTACTAAATGTAAGAACGAACCTGACTTGGTTATATATATATATATATATACACTGGCCTGTTGGTCTAGTGGTGACCCTAACTGCTAAGCCAAAGGGTCGTGGATTCGATCCCCACCCAAGACAAATATTTGTGTGATGAGCATGATCATTTGTTCCATGTCTGGGTGTAATTGATCTATAATACGTATGTATTTAGAATTATATAAGTATGTTTATCAGCTGTCTGGTTATCATAGTACATAAGCTCTGCTTAGTTTGGGATCAGACAGCGGTGTGTGAGATATGTCGAGTTATAAAAAAAAATGTATGTATATATATTTATATAATAATAATATATTTCTATAGTGATCAACACTTCAGCAAACTATTTGTATTTAAAGTACTGGGAAACTGTTTTGAGAGAGATTTAAATGTGTACATTCTGTTTATGAAAGATAATAAGAAAATATTCAAAAGTTATTTTGTGTTCTTTAATAAAAAAAAAACAGCTATTCCGTAGTAGCCTCATATCATAACGTTATTTACAATAAACTGGGGTGAGAATAGGAAATTTTTTGTTGTCATGTATGAGACAATTTTCTCAAAAACAACAGATCTTTTAATGACAAATGTAGCACCAAATATCTTTACAAATCCAAACAAAACAATTAGATTCGAGTTTCTTACATGCAAATGATCATTCTCAGAAGTAAACACTTCATTATTTCTAAATATTCACAATTTTATACATTTTGTGGGGTTATATTGTCCTAGACACAAACATCTAACAGCTTACTTACATGGAATTAATTCAAGCGATCACATATTTTCAAATCCAATTGGCATTGTACACAATTCTTTTTTCTTTTCAGTTTATTTAACACAACACAGGTTTAGCAAGAATCTTCTCAATTATTGGGATATTACACAAACTTTATGCACACTTGTTTGGTCACGGAATCACTATAGTTTGGTCACAGTTTGAACACTCTTTCGTCACAGTTTGCACTTTGTTATCGTCACAACTTGCGTATTATTTTTGACATTGTTTTGTATTGTTTATCCAAATAATGTTTTTAGGTCTTCCTCATACAAAGCGATCACTAACATGATGCCAATCCCCGTGGCAAGCCCCATCAACTGCAGTATGCACTGGCAGAGTGTTCCCTCTTTACTGTGTGAAGTGCTCAACTCAGGCATCTGAAATTATAAATATTAAACATTATTTTCAAATTGGGATGTATGTATATATTTCATTTTCAATTAGACATCAGATCGTGTGATAAATTCAAGCTATTTAAATAAAAATATGGAACAATGTAGCCTGTTGGTCAAGTGGGTAGTGACCCTGACTGCTAACACAGAGGTTGTGGGTTCGATTCCCATGATTTCCCATCAATTGTTATGTGTCTGGGTGTAACTGTGTACTTAAAGCTTGGAGCTTTATTGTTAAGAAATAATACATGAAGGTAGGACACCCCCAAGAAAGAAAGACCAGAGAGGTATACATCCAGGAGTAGGCTGCGTTAGGTTAATTGATTGATTGATATACACTCGGCGTCAAAAAAATCGCACCTCCCAGAAAATAAGTTATAAAGCCTAATAAGTTGCAAACCAATACGTTTACCCAAAACAATGTTGGTATTAATTAAAAATACATTACTTTTACTTTCGTGGGCTATATAAAAAGAGCAGTAAGCATAAAAATTCGACATCCAGACGTTGCAGAGAACACATGAAAACACAGAACACAAGAAAAAAGCCCTACAAAATGGATACCATTGCAGATCAAGCCGCTCAAGTGATAGCACGATTGCAAACAGGGATGCGACAGTGTGATGTTGCTCGGCAACTGAACTTGAGCTGTTTTGCCTAAAAAAAATGCCATTCGTCGAGTGCTCCAACGGTTTCAAGAGACTGGGGGCTACACCCGGAGACGAGGATCAGGAAACGGCGCTGTACATCTGAGAGGTGACCGTTTTATTGTGACGACGTCATTGCGGAACCGTTTCTCCAATGCTGTTGAGCTGCAACAGCAGCTCGGAGGCGCTTGTAGAACCGCAGTGAGCACATCTACGATTAGAAGAAGGCTGCGAGAAAGGAGTGTAGCGCCCCGAAGACCAGCCAAGGGTCCGAAATTAACGTCACAGCATCGTAGAGAGCAATTACAGTTCGCTCGAAAACATCTCAGCTGGTATCTCGAACACTGGAGGACCGTACTATTGTCAGATGAGACAAGAGTATGTCTCTTCGTTAACGATAGGCGAAGAAGAGTCTACAGAAGGCGAAACGAAAGGTTTGCTGAAGCTTGCTTGGAGGAGACAGTGGAGACAGATATGGAGGAGTCTTGCATGTTCTGGGGCGGAATTTCAGTCGACGGCAAGATGGAACTCGTTTGCGTATCCCGGACTGGAGGTGTTCGTGGACAGGGATCACTAACCGCTCAGCGGTATATTACCGAGGTGCTGGACATGCATGTAGTCCCTTATGCTCGTTCCCACACCGCAGTAATTGTTCCCGGACTTCTCCTACTTCAGGCGCAATACGGCACACCGTGTGATTTTAGTCGGTTCAATTCCGACACACCGCCCCACTGAAAGTCCCGGTGGGGCGACGGCCTGTGGAGGTTTCCACACGTAAAAAAAAAAGGCTTTAAGTATCATTTTTATTTATTCCTTCCTTGCTTTTGTAATTTTATTGCCTGTTCTTGTTTGAATATTTTTTCCTAATAAAGATATTTTTTCACGTTCCACATTCACCTTGTTTTTTTTAAAACGGTTGTAATTGAATGCATATTTCTGTATTTTATTGTTATTGTTATACCTACCAACCTTTCAAATAAATAGCATAAAACAGCCATACAAAGGATTAACCGCGACATAAACCGAATTGATTTGAAGTGATGTTTTTTGACGCCGAGTGTATGCATGTATAATGTATTACTTCTATAGATTTCTTTATTACACATTAACTTATTTTTCACACTATAAGATCTCAATAATGGCTCACTGTACATGAATAAAGTTTTCAGTGTTAGTACAATACAGGTATTGTGCTAACACTGAAAATTTTATTCAATACTCTTCTAACAATAGAGCAATGCTAAGCTATGCTAATGACCATTCTTGGCTCATGTACATGTTACTTTTTAGGGTTTCGTACCCAAAGTAAGAAGTAAGTAAGTAAAAAAATATTTCAGGGGTTCGTTCCCCTTCGTGCGCGAGTCCGACTCGCACTAAGCCGGTTTTATTTTATTATTACCTGATAATATAAAGTTTCGCTGTACATCTTGAGTCTTCGTGGAGTGCAAAATAAATGTAATTTATTTCTTTGTTTTCTATATATGTTACATATCTCATATATAAGTACTACATACCATATCAACGAGTGCAATGTAGAGGAACATCCCGGCAGCGGCCGCGAAGAGCCAGCGTGTGGCGGAGGGCGCGTGTCCGGCGAGGACCCCCGCCACCATGCCTGCCAGGCACAGCCCTGACGACAGGATATTGTAGCACACTGCACGTTTTACAGACATTCCTGCCTTTAGTAGTACTGCGAAGTCACCTGAACAACAGAAAGATGAAAGTCATTTAGTTAAAAAAATCGTTTGAATTACGACCTATTCAGTAGTGGAATGCAGTTATGTATATGGGATTTCAGCAAATTATATACATACATACACACACGATTATATCAACAAAGAGGTAACCAGAGGCGTTCCTAACGCCCACTTTCTAAAACCATAATTTAGTCATACTTTAATAGGCCCGTGCCATCATCCGGAAAGTGTATGACTATACTATCTGATTCATAACAGTCCGAACCCTTAGTAGCTTTTTACAGCACCCACGTAAAGAGATGGGGTGGCCCTATCCTATTCTACTCCACCGGGAACCACACGGCTTACCAAGTATATATGTACATATATTATCAAACTAAGTTGAATTATTGGTTTAATACCTACAAGATTAGTATAATACAATTTCAATTGTCAATATAAGACATTAACAGATATGCTTCTCTTCTTGCAATACCAATAAAATATTGAATAAGTTACAATTGCAAGTCACTTATTAGGTATTTGAAAACAGTGGAATTGAATTAACAGCTTTTCAGTTGTGGAATGCAGCAACGGTATTGCAAAGCTAATTAATTAGTGAAAATGAATAAGAATGGAATATAATACAATAAAAAAAAATAATAAAATAAAAAAGAATTCTTGCTCACCTAATTCATGGGGCAACTCGTGGCATAGAACTGCAATGGCCGTTGAGAAACCCCCCGCTATGTTTGAAGCAAAGGCAGCACCTACAAATAATACACGCAATAGTGACATATATAATTAAAAAAAAAGGGTTTCCAACTCAAAATGACACTGAAGGGACCACAGCACAGTACATATATTTCTATACATGAAAGAATACGTCCTAATGTATAAGGCTATGTATGTGTTTTTATGTATTTATAATTCGTTCTAAAATCCAAAAAAAAATACTTATTCCTCAATGTCTAAGAATATTTTCTTCTGTGCGATTTAGTAACAATAGGTCCGAGTAGTTCAACAAATTTTCGCTAGATGGCGTTTACATGTTTACCTTATGTGTCTTACCTATAGCCATTCCATCAGTGAAGTTGTGAAGTCCGTCTCCCATGATCACCATCCACGCGACTGACGCAATAGATGATGGTGGCGCGTGAACGTGCCCGTGGGCATGGGAGTGGCCGTGGTGGGCCCTGGAGTGTTCCCTGGAAACGAGAGGTATTTGCTATTTACTCTCCGGGTTCTGAGAGTACAACTTGATATTAAAGAGATTTTTTATGTAAAGGTTTGTTACCAGAAGCAACTGCATGCTTGCAAGTCTGGCAACTTTAAATACCGATCAAACCACAGAAACGACGTTTGTGGGTGACATGATCATCGCTAGCCCGCAATCAAACCCGTCAGTAGACGAAAGGGGAGTTTTCAGGGTTGTCAAGTAGAAATTTATAGTAAAAATCACCCTGACTGTCTACTGGTAATTTCTAGGCTTGATTAACATTCAAAGATAGCGCTTTTCTAGAATAGTGGGTTTTCTTTCAAAGCTATAGAATCTGTTTATCATTAGCTACATTATAGTTACATATAGGTAAACCATCACTCAAAGCAGATTTGAAGTCCCAAACACCATGTGATGTCAGTCTTGACGTTTAGTTATAAGAATAAGATAGCCTGACTCAATATAATTAATTAAAATGTACAATATTAAACTCACCTCAAAATAACAGTATAGCTGTCTCCATCTTTCAGATCCTTACTCACATCATCTTTATGCTTCATATTGTTCATCTCAACTACGGAAGCCCCTTCACCCTTGAGGAGCCAGTCCTTAGCGGTGGGTTCTTCCTTACCCTCGGCATTATTCAGAGCATTCGAAGAAACTACACTGACTGAATTATTGTGCTTCTTTGAATGCTTCGGACTTGATGGGATCCCGTCTCTCAAATGATGATCATCATGGGTATCCGTATCTATTTCATCATAGCAATATGGATACTCTGAATATTTATGTTTACAAGTCTTCGTAGTAGGATCCCCCTTTTCGTCCTTCTTAAATATCTTCATCAAAGTATTCGATGTAGAATTTGTTGCTTTAGCACCTCCTGAACAGCCTCCACCCGTTTCATCCTTTAATACACGAACTCTTGAAGGCAGTTTATCTTCTTCTAGCTTTTGACGGCGTTTTCTCCATTCCACAACAACAGTTAGACCCTTTTCAGTGAAATAGAAGAAGACTACACCAAGCATAGCTGCCAATCCTTTCCACATTCCAGAATCGTGTGATTCTTTTGAGTCTACTGCGGTGTTGTGAGGATTACTGTGGTCATGATCTGGGCTCATTGCATGAGGCATAAGATGGAGTAAGGCATCTCCACATAACGTACCAACTGCTAATGCAACTAGGAACTGGAGAAGATGATTGTAATATGTCTTATGCATGATAGGAATCACAGCTACACCTAGAAGACCACACGCACTTATGGCGAATATGCTAAGTGAAGAATATAACCATACAGCATACATATTTTTTTCCCCAAATTCTTTTTCTACCGCTTTTAAGTTCGTTTCTGTTCTCGTGCCTATATTTTTTTCTATGACACACCCTGTACTTTCTAATGAATTGTCGGCCACTTTCTGGTATAACAGTATAGGGCATATGGTTTGTAGTGTGGATTCTGATAAGATTGGTTCTCCATCATGATGTTCATGATCTAAATGTTCGTGTGCGTGGGCGTGTGCGTGATCTTCGTGCGGTTGCAACCGTGTGTTTACTGTTGTTACTAAATCTGAACTGTTCATGCACTGTAATAATAAAAAAAATAAGTTAAGACAAGAAGGTTATAGTTGAAATAGGCACTTCTATAGACAACATTTTCTGGCAATTCAAAAAAGGCCGCGAAGTTTTGCTCACGCTTAAATTCATTGGCTCCCTAAAATCTTTTTCTATGCATGTTTTAAAGCACTATGACCTATTCCTGTGTCGCGGGCGACTTTACAAACACACAAGCAACGGAAACAAAGGACACCCAGACTCGGACAACCATTTTTAGATCACACAAATTTTTGTCCCGGCTGGTAATCGAATCTATGTCGTCCTTAGCAATTGCGGTCACTAACCACTAGACCAAAAGGTACTGACAATCGATTGTGACCGATATATCTTATTATCTAGTAATGCGAGTAAGGTGTAAAGATATCCCCAAAATACTTTTTAAACTAAACTCAGTAAGGCTCTCAAAAGATGATGAAATTAAAATGCAATTCATTACACACAATTTAATTTAAGCTTGCTGTAGATTCAGGATGTCTCTGAAACTGCACACCGTATGAAAGCCTATTAAGCAGTTAATAAGCAAATTCGATGACTGGTAACCTGCAGTTCAAATTTATTATGTCGTGATCCATATTATAATAAATTAAGGGGGCGCGTGATAACATTGACCGGCCTGTATGTCTAGTGCTTAGTGATCCTGACTGCTGAATCGGAGTTAGTAGATTCGATTCCTACACGGGGCAAAAAACACTAATAGTTGTCCCGAGTCAGGTAACAGAATAAGATTTCCCCAGTCATTACAATAGCGAAATAGAGACGTTTGGACAGATCCATCGAATCTCGACCTAGTTAATATTAAAAAAGAAAAACTTACATTGTACGTGACTTCCTTCTCTCCGTGGAAGTATCTCTTCCCATCGACTTTCGTTCCACCCATAATTAATTTATCCAGCTGCAGCTTATCCAGCATCCTATTAAACCCTGTTAAATTCATCGTCATAGTACTTGCATCCCCGTACAACCGGAATATTTGTTTAATATACGTGTCTGGATTTATTTTGGTTTCTCTTTTTGCTCTTCCCTGTTTAATTTTTAATAACTTTTGATGATATCTTAAGGGTATTTTTCTTCTTTCTTCTAAATCTATGTTCGGATGGTCCATATCTTTGATGTTTGAGCCGTAGGTTAAAATGCCGTCTTTTTGTATGTCTACGTGCGAACCGCAAGTGTGCGCTGCGCATAGTAGGCAAAACATGCATACTGTTACTAGGTGATGGGACATGGTTGTGCTTACGCTAATTAGAACTTATATTATAATATAAGACTCATCCATTAGTTCTATAGTCGGTTCTGGTTTGATTTTGCTGATCTGTGGACAAAGATATAGTTTTTATTAGATCAGTAGCGCACATGTAACTATGGATAGCTTTTGTTTATTACATAGGGGGACAGGCGAATTGATGGGTCCGTTAATGGACACCTGCAACTCAAGAGCGGTAAGTGCGCTGCCCGCCTTTGAGGGTGCTGTCCTTTGGGGGATGAGGGGAGGGGAAAGAAGAGAGGAGGGATGAGGAGATGGGAGAAAATTTAATCGACAACAACAACAAACGTCAACAAAAAAAAGTTCAACGTCAACAAACATAAGGTTTTATTATTTTTAATGCTTTTACTTGTTTATCTACGAGACAACTGCCGATTAAGTTGTTATAAAGTACATAGTATTGAATCAGTGTTTTTTAGTTTTCTACAACGGCCTTGTGCTAGATGGGCAGTGATAAGCGATACGCACTTCCTTTTGCAACCATTAAATAATAATTCCGATTCTAAAATCCGTATACAGTAAATGAGTTTGTTGTGCATAATAATATTGGCACGAGCGTAGTAGTATTGGCACGCCAGAAGAAAACTATTCGATGTTTAATTCTTGTTAACAGAATGCGCAAGAAGTTTTTTGAGTGTATGTATGTGTGATGTATATTTGTCACACGTTAGAACATATACAGCTGGGTGTATTTCAACATGAGGTCATTTGAAACGTCCTAATGTTATAGAGTATACAATCTCGAGATAAGTCACACACTTTATGCCAATTTGTGTCAATCAATTTGTCATAGCTTTGCCTGTCTTACAATAAAATACTGTTTACTGTATCAACTTGAGTGCTCCATCGTTACACTCCTATTATCACACACTTACATTCAAAAATATTTTGCCTAGAAGTGCTGAGAGCTAACATTTCCTAAACGCCGGGTTGAGGGCAATAGGCTTGCCACGTCAATACGTTAGCGGGACCAAATTCTAATTGGCAAAAATGGGTATTTAATTTATACCCCTTCGGGATGCAGGTGGGAGCGTATGTATGACGTTTATATCATTTGCATTTTTTTATATTCTTTTGCTACATTAGTGTAAGTAAACAAATCTTAGAAATGTGATCACCTATCGCTTTCCAAACCTCGATACCCCTACTTAACATGATACACATGAAAGAGAAAGTGTTCCACATGTTTATTGTAACAAAAATGGGGCCACAGCAAGTGGCGCATATCAATTTAATCACTGACATATTATTCAAGAAATATGTTAGTGTATTACGCTGTGCTTGACTTGAAGATGGGTCCATGCGTCGGCACGTATGGGCGGGCTCACCTGAGTATTACCTCATAGAACAACAGCTGTTAAACAATACTTTGTATGACTGAGTGGGTAAGGTCACCCGCAGGCCTAACCACCATCCCCTTTATCCTCCCCATTTAACCACTTGGTCATTTATACTACTACTAGAGCCTCTAAAATATGTCGTAATTTCAATCCCTAAACAGAAGTCATTTATTTTATTGATATCTAAAGAACTCCGACGTGGTATTTACACAGCAGCGTGACCTTGAATTGATGAGTTCTATCTATTATTTAGTACATAATACCAACATGCCAGCCTTTTTCACTTCATTTCAATCAATACTCGCGTATTGATTGAAATGAAGTGATAGAGAATAATATTTATGTTAAACAACTTCAGTATATGTAGCTCAATCCTTTGCCTTTGCAGTCGGTATCTAGGTTATTTATCTATATTGATCCTAATCGCTTGAAATATCATGCAGGACAACGTCTGTCGGGTCCGCTAGTATATATATATATAATTAGATCAGTTCAATTATTAACTGACTATATATAAACTCACAAATTTGCACATACTATTATTTATTTCTGCCACACCCTAAGGTTGACTGGGAGAGAATGCCTGTGGCATTTAGTCCGCCTTGTACAACATGTGCATAAAGTCAAATAAATAAGAAGACTGTAAGCATACATACATATGCTCCCGCCTGTACCCTTCACATAGTGGGTAAAGCAGTATTAAGTGAACAACATTATAACTGAATACCACTATGTAGTGGGGACAAGCTTGATGGAATTAAATGAGAACATTTGTAGTATATTGAAAGGGCAAGAAAAGTATATTGCTTATTTGAATGAATATGGGAGTGTGAGGAATAGTTCAGAGGAGGGTCGCGTACAATGTAACTCGAACTGAGTGATGTCGGGAAGTCCGATGCCTCAAAACGAAAAATTATAGTTTTGTCTTTTCCGACTTTCTGTTTAATCTTTCATAAAATTGTTCTGAAGCCTAGTTTTTAGTTATCACAACTAAAAACAAAGTTCATTATATTCAGAAACAATTAAAGTATTTTTTTTTTATTTAAAGAACGCTATAACCTAAAATGTATTGAGGGGGGTTCACGACGGTAGTGTACTGGGTGGGGTTCGAACCCGCAACCCCTTGATCTCAAGTCTGACGTCTAAGCCATTACGCTACCGCCGCCTATGTCTAGCATTTAGTAGAGAACTTTACTTTACCTTGAACTTATCGGCTACAGATATAGAACCGCGATATCTCCGGTTTGAACCTGCGCTAGCCAAGTTATAGCTAAATAGCTATATTTAGTTATCACATATATACGTACAATTGTACATATAATTTAATGGGAAACATTATTCGTTGTGAACTGAATGTTTATTTTGCTGAAAATATACAAACGTACATTCAAAATAAGGAGTTTTAACGTGGGAGAGCCATGCTTCGGCACGTATGGGTAGTCTCGATGGGAGAATTACCACGGCCTCACAGAAAACCGGCTGTTAAACAATGCTTGTATTGTGTGTCCGAATGAGTGAGTTTACCCGAGGCGCAACTCCCTTTCCCCTACCCTAAAAGGCGCACAGCACTTGAGCTGCAAATGTTCATGTGCGGCGGAAGTCATAGTTAAGTATGTAGGTTTAGACATGTACCCAGTATACATAAATCCCCCTAAAACCTGTATCCCTTAAGGGGTAGGCACAGGTGTATTATACACCCACTTTTTGACAATTAGAATTTTATAACTAACGTAAAAACGTAACTGTCTGATAGATAAGAGACCTACAGAAAGAGATGGTAGCCCTTCTGTTCCTAAGTGATATATTTCTCTATAGTCGTCTGCTCAAGTGCCTCGTGGTCATCATTCGGTAGTTTGCAGCTGGAGTTGATTATTAAGTTTTTTTTTTTTTTTTTTTTTATTCGTAAGCCTACCATAATGACTCCACTTTGCCTGATGGTAAGCAATAAGTGGAGTCCAAGAGTGGTGGTCACCATCCTCATTGCATGTCTAGTCAATGCAGCATGGTGACCCACACTATGGCGGCCTGGTAAGATGCTTTTTCACGCCCCGCTTAAAAGACCCGGGATCAAATTGGGAATGAAACACGTACGCTGGTAGGGGATTCCAGGCTTTCACTGATCGGCACAGGAAAGAAGAGCCATACCGTTTCGTTTGGGATCGCATATCTTCGACTCGCAAACGGTGACTCCTCAGGCCAGCACGTGTAGTCCTGTAGAGGAAGGGAGAAGGTGGGACCAATTGGAAGAGATCGTCAGAACACTCCCCGTGATGTAGGCGATAGAGAACTGCCATAGAGGCGACATCTCTTCGCAACTGCAGGGGCTCAAGAGACTGGGTGACCTCAGGACAGTCTATAATACGGACTGCGCGTCGCTGCAACCGATCGAGAGCGTCATGCAGATACTGCGCATAGCTATCCCGAAGATGAGAGCAGTACTCCACGCAGGAGCGAACCTGGGTCTTGTATAAAAGACACAGATGCTCGGGCGAGAAGAACCGTCTCACCTTGTTCAATACACCGAGCTTCCGCGAGGCCGCCTTAGTGACGCTCTCGATGTAATCACGCGGATTGAGATCCCGACAGATGTCCATACCCAGTATACTAAGACTATCCTGTAGTGGCAGTTGAGTGTTCTGAAGAGTAGGAAGGGGAAGGAATGGAGACTTTTTGTTTGAAAACGCGCACGCCTGTGTTTTCTTGGCGCTGAACTCGACCAGATTCTCACAACCCCATTGAGAGATGCGACTCAGGACCCGGTCGAGCTCAGCAACAAGCTCCTGTCGTTTTCCCTCAACGTCTGCTAGCTTGGCAGCAGGATGTCCAAAGTATCGCCCGGGTACTGAGCTGTCGTCTGCATAACAATGTATGTTGCCAAGAGCCAACATATCATTGATATGCAGAAGGAACAGCGTGGGCGATAGGACGGAGCCCTGAGGTACACCAGCGCTAACCTCCTGGAAGTCAGAGGCCGCGTCGTCACAGAGAACCCTAATGCGGCGCTTGTGGAGGAAGGCAGCAACCCAGTTGCATAGCTGAGATGGCAGACCAAATGCAGGAAATTTGGAGAGAAGCGAGCGATGCCAGACCCTATCGAAGGCCTTGGCAATGTCGAGGCTGATGGCCAAGGACTCCCCATGCCTATCCATAGCCTCACCCCAAAGGTGTGTGACGTACGCTAGAAGATCACCCGTGGATCGGTTCGGCCTAAAACCATATTGCCGATCATTTAACAAGGAGTGATCCTCTAAGTGGCGGATTAATTGGGTGTTGATTATCCGCTCGAGCACCTTACAGAGTATGGAGGTGACGGCTATAGGACGGTAATTAGCTGGATCGGAGCGGTCGCCTTTTTTGGGAATGGGTTGGACGTTCGCCTCTCTCCAGGCCTCCGGAACAATTCCCGGGGAATAGGACAGGCGATACAGGCGCGTCAGTACAGGAGACAACTCTGGTGCACAGTTTTTAAGAACCACCGCCGGAATACCGTCGGGTCCACTGGCTTTCTGAACATCGAGTGACCGAAGCTCCGCACGGACATCCCTCTGCCGGATGCGAATATCCCGCATTGCGGAGTCGCAAGATGCAATGGTGGGCGGGTGAGCGCCACGGTCGTCGATTCGGGAGTTAGCCGCAAAGAGGTCAGCAAGTAGTTTCACTTTCTCTTGCGGCTCGTGGGCCAGTGATCCGTCAGGGTACTTCAGCGGTGGCAGCGAAGGCTGGCAGTAGTTGGACTGCACGGCTTTGGCCAATCGCCAAAACTTACGGCTACCCGTAGGGTATGCGACGAGTTCTTGACCAAACCGTGCAATGCGCTGGGCATCAGCTCTGATGTAAGCCCTCTTGCATTCCTTAGTGGCTTTGTTAAACGCTGCTTTTAGGCGATCAACGTCTGGGTCGCAATGAGCGTGGGCCCTGATCCATGCGCGGTAGGCTGACTGCTTTTGAGCGACAGCACGGGTGCACTCGCGATTGAACCAGGGACGGGTCTTTGTGCTGGCGACTTCACTGTAGGGGATATAGTACTCCATACCGACAGTGATTTCGTCAGCCACGGCAGACGCACTTTGCGACAGATCCCTGTCTTTAAAGCAGCGTTGAGCCCACGGGATGGATGCAAAATAATCCCGCATTCCATCCCAGTCTGCTGACGAGTAGTGCCATAACCGTCGCCTTGTTACCACAGGCCGTGGTGGGGCAACAAGAGGCACCGAGGTGGACACCAGGCAGTGGTCGGAGGATCCCAGAGGGGCGTGAACCGTGACACTGTACTGCGCTGGGTGACTCGTCAGCAGAAGGTCTAGCAAAGAGGGCGCTTGACCCGATATGTCTGGTATCCTGGTGGGCTGGAGTACCAGTTGGGTAAGGTCATGCGTGAGAGCGAATGCGTGGGCAGTTCGACCAGCGTGGTCCGTTCTGGAAGATCCCAGCCAGAACTCATGGTGGGCATTAAAGTCTCCCAAAAACACCAGTTCGGCGGTCGGGAACTGCTCCTGCGCTTTGTCCGTTGCGATAAGTGATAAATATACTCAAATACATTAATTTTCAAGTTCATTTTTTCATGCCGCGCCATTAGATATACAGCCGTGTAGAGATACAGTAAAATTGCTGGCGTCAGATCACCTTACAATATTAATTTAGAATTTGATACATAAATATCGCAGGGAAACGCGAGTCGATATGGAGAACTTACGTCATTATTGTTATTATTTGCAGCGTGTGCGAAAGGTAAGTATAATAAAACACACACACACACACACACGCATGGGCGTGCGTGTGTGTGTGTGTGTGTGTGTGTGTGTGTGTGTTTTATTATACTTACCTTTGCTATGTACACGGCTGTGCACGCACGCACGCACGCACATACGCCCGCACGCACGCACGCACGCACTTCATGATTTTTTTAAATTTATGAGGGTTGATATTTAATAACAAGAATGTTGGTGCTATATCCGAATTTTTCTATAAGGTCTGCCTTAAGGTTACAAACAAGTCATATAATAGCGTCTAAGATGGTCGCATTTATAATGGGCTAAGTCTCGTCTCCCAAGTGTGAGGACTGCGGTGTGACCGAAGATGTGTTACACGTCCTTTGGGAATGTGTAAGAAACAAAACTCACAGGGTACATTTAAGGGTCGCAAGAGGTATGAATATTAACCTCTGTAATAGCATCCTGGCCAAGCCTGCGTCGGTTGAAGCCCAGACATTATATAAATTAGCAGTTATGATAGATATAAAAAAAATAGGCAAATAATAGTAAAAAAAAATAACTGGTCAAAATGTAAATAAAATTCATAGTATGTCGTTTAGAAATGTGTATCCACACCAGGAATATTATTTTCCGTACAAAACTTTTTTTTTTAACTAAACCAACTAAGTTTACCGAAGTGTCCTTGAGATATTGCTTACATTTGCTAATTTATCCCTATAAACATCCCTTTATTTCCACTTTTTCCCTTATAATACACTAGTACCTGGAAGACCGAGCTTTACTCGTTTTTTATGGTAAATCGCACAAAAGAACTCGAAAAAAACAATCATCAGTACTGGAACTGGGGTATTCTGGTTACCGGACCGCCCTATTTCCCACCTGACCTATTACAAACTTGTAGATGGTCGCGAAATTTACCTACGTATTCAAATGTCGCTTAACAAATGATGCTTAACATATTGTTTACTTACCACTTTTGGGGAAATTCGTAATATATTGGCCTTAAAGGGAGAATGAAAAGGGAAGGAAAAAGATATTGCTTATTTAGATATATTGGAGAGTATAAGCAGTCACATATCTATAACTCGAACTGGCTGGTGCCGTGAAGTCCTAGTCTCTAGGTATATCTAGCTGGCTAGGTATGTAGTTGCATTTATTTAAATACATTATTTTACTCACATACACAACGACTTCATAACAAATGTCTTAGCCGGAAGCAGATAAAAAGCGACAATATCGGTTCAAAAGTCTGTATCGGTAATTTTTATTGACTTTATCGATTAAGTGTACAAAACGCGATCGGTTTATAAATGTACGTTAAGGTGTGTTTTTGATAACGACAGAAAAGTGCTGTGTTTAAGAATCATTTTTTTATCGATATACATACATATATGTGTTTACATAATTTTTTTTTTATGCGATAGGGGTAAAACAGCAGACGGGTCACCTGATGGTAAGTGACTACCGCCGCCCATGACACTTGACACCTCGTAACTCAAGAGTCACAAGTGCACTACCGGCCTTTTAAGTCCGGCAGCGCACTTGTGACGGCAGGCGGCAATTATGTATATACGAGCTGTGTGGATACCAGTGGAGTAGAATAGGTAGCTATAACTATCTCTTCCCGTTGGAGTCGTAAAAAGCGACTAAGGGATCAAACTATTATTTATCAGACAGTTTATATACAGTCATCAAGCGTCCGATTGATGGTAATAGACTTGCTACCTACTGCATAAAATGTGCTTGTTAAATACGCTTCTGCTTGGCCCTTAGGAAATACCGTCCGGGGTATTTATGTATGTATATGTACGCGATATGTATGTATGTGTTTATACAATAAAAAATAAAGTTTGAGTCTGGCTAAGATATAGTGGCTTTGGTTTATTTAACAGTAGATTGACATTTTAGGGTTCAAAGAGATGCTAAAAAAATATCTGTATCTTTCCACCAACAGCACTCAACTCATATTAAGATGATTTAACAACAACAGTACTGAAGAATTAAAGGATTTAGAGACAGGCTGTTGTCGTAACTTAGTTCGCGTGGATATATGGAACCATACATACGCTCACGTCTTATTCATTAAGGGGTAAGTAAAGGACTCTTAAACAGTAACATTTAGCCAATTAGAATTTGGTAACACTAATAGGGGGCAAGCCTATTGCTGTCAACCTGGCAATAATGCCCGAACATTTTTCGGTATACAAGAAAAAGTTAAAATGTAATTGAAAAAGGATAAAACCTATTTAAGAGTCCTCACTAATCAACCACAAACTCAGGATCAAAACTCAAAATCGGAAAAGTAGTTTTGAAGAAAAACGGCAACATGGATTTGGACAAACAAACATCCTCTCATCCCAAACGCATATACCGTCTCCGTTTCGTCGTGGGTAAAAATAGCTCATATAGAACACCAGACTATAATTTATCTAAGCGATACATTTCATCTAGATCCGTACAGCCGTCCTGGCGTGTTGAATAACAAAACTGACAAACTTTTGACTTTCAACAAACTTACAAGCTCATCAGCTTGTTTATATTAGTAAACTTATATCAGTATACATTTAAAAAAACGTATTATTCAAGTGAATGAGCTTACTGAAGCTGATATTATATGTTCAGATATGTGGGCAATGGCGATAGTCGCTTACCATCAGGTGACCCTTATGCTCATTTGTCTCCTATCTCATAATAGAACTTAATCTCAATCCACAAGTCAAGGTTCTCGCACTGAAATAAGAATTTGAAATGTACCGCAAAAACACGAGCAAAATATAGTGAAAAAGTGCCACCAAAATTTGGTTCTCATAAAAATGTACAATCACACAATACACACGTTCCGTTGCTAAAATGTAATTAATTGCTAACATAATGTAGAATTTCGATGACCTAGCATAGTGCTTACAATGCCAAGGGGTATGAATTGAGTAGTGGTAAACCTCTAGAAAAACATTAATTTTCATTATACACTAGCCTTTCGCCGCTGTTTTACTTGCATTAACATGCGATGCTGAGGTGTTTTATTATTCCTCAATAAAGACTTTATCCAATACAAAAAGATTAATTAAATCCGACTGATACTTGGACCGACGAACATCCTGGTCACCTGATGGTAAGTGACAACCTACAATGGCGATGGGGGGTGGAATGGGAGGAGGGTTGGGGCTCTCGTAACCACTCAATCAGCAATACAATGCAAGCATTGTTTGTCTAACGGTTTTCTGTGAGGCCGTGGTATTACTCCAGTCGAGTTGGCCCATTCGTGCTTAATCATGGCTTTCCCACGGTAAAACGATGGTCCCAAAGACAAGCGCGTTTAAACCAACAAAAAAACTCTTCGGTTTTATTAATACAGATAAAAAAACAGACAATATAAGTAAGTAATTAAGTAAGTAAGTTTCTGGCATAAATATAATTTTGACAGTGGTAGAGCCATGCTTAGGCACGAATGGGCCGGCTCGACCGGTGCGATACCACGGCCTCACAGAAAACCGGTTGTGAAGTAACGCTTGCGTTGCATTTCCCCGAAATGAGTGAGGTTTCCGGAGGCCCAACTCCTCCTTTCCCCTCCCCTCATCTCCTTTCTCCTCATCCCCCTCTCTTCTTTCCGCTCCCTGCATCCCCCATCCCTCATCACCCTCAAAGGCGGACAGCGCACTTGCGACTCTTGAGATGCGGGGTGTCCATGAACGGCGGTTGTCACTTACCATCAGGTGACCCGTCTGTTCGTCTGTCCCCCTATAGTATAAAAAAAAATGCGAATTAGAGAGCTCAGACTTCCCCGCATCCCGGCATTACCAGTTCGAGTTACTAGGGATACTATCCCGACCTGAAAGAGCTACCCTTATACTGAAAACTGAAACTAACTACTACTAAATATTCCCTTCCTACTACTGACTCAGCAGAAGAAGAAATCTCAGAAGTTTACTAGTTCATTTATAACAATATCGATTAAAAAATCGAATAAAAAACATCGATCACCTTTATGCAATGTTGTTGATCGATAATATCTACGATACGAAATAGCAATATGTTGATAAGATTTTGCTAACGTTACACAATTTCGCGTATTTCGACCTACATAGTAATGGGGCTAATGAACTATTATCACGTAGCGTTTTTATTTTTAATACAGTTACGATTTTATTGTTACAAAGATATACTCACGCCTGTATTCCCAAAGGGTAGGCAGAGACGTAAAATAACATTTAGCCAATTATAATTTAGTCACACTAACGTAATAGGTAGCAAACTACTGCCGTCACCTTTGGGAATTGGATGGGAAAATTCGGAGTATATTGACAGGAAAGGGAGGACAGAAAGAGAAGGAATTTGTTGGTAAAATCCTATATACATTGTGTAAGCCATAGAGATGACAAATGTTGAGTTAGTTTAAGTGGCCGTTGACCAAAATCTTACCTACACGTTACGCAGGCTGCAACTCAAGGTACTAAAATCATAGGCTTACTGTATAGTACCTAGAAGACTTATCGTTATGTTTTATTGCCTATATTATTCGTCAATAAACACTCTATTTTAAACAAAAAGAATCATTAAAATCCGACTGATGGTTCTAGAGATTAGCGTATGGAATAGGATGGAAAAAACGCGTCCGCAGCTTCGTTACATTACGACACTACCAATACATAGACAAATAAAGAAGTCTTCTTAATTTGAAAACCTTCATAACTCCTCTTTCAATGCACTAAGTCGTCTTTTACCGTGCGAGAGCCATGCTTCGAAACGAATGGCAGGAGTATTAAAAAACTAGTAGGCAATGCTTGTATTATACTAAATATTAAAACAAATTTGTATACATATATATATTGTATTGCCAAGTGAATGAGGGTACCGGATTCCAACTTCACACTTCCGCTTTCATCACCCCAAAGGCAGGCAGCGCACTTACGACTCTTGTGTTGCAGGAGTCCATGGGCGGAGGTTGTCACTTACCATCACGTGACCCGTCTGTTCGTCTGTACACCAATGTTTAAAAAAAAGATAACTACAAAAAAAGATCCCCCTATTTCTTACAGATAGTCGTAACACCTAACCTTTCATTGTCGCGCAGTCGGTTAGACTATTAACACCTACTTTATATACGCTTTTTATAGTTATCCGAGGTCAATGTACTGTATGTCTGGCAGTATGTCATTTAAAACTCATCTCGTTACCATGTCTCTAGGCGTGGAGAGCCAAAAATAAATTCTAATACTAGAGCTATTTGTTTTAGGAATTCAGTTTAAAATTGTTATTATTTCATTTAATAGAAAGTTTAAAGAAAATTGGAGTTGAAGAATCGAGTTATGAGAAGTGACTTGGAGTTGATTCTACTTCTAAGCCGGTAAATAAGCAGTGTTTTTAGGCTGTGGAGGACTTCACAACAAATGTACTTAAGTGATTACCATAATACCATAATATCTGCGAATCTCTGAATCAAATAATCACGTTGAAACTAGCTAAGAAATTATGAAACGTTAATTTTTCCGGGACAAAAAACTATCTGCTATTCCAGGCTATAATCTATCTCCGTGCCAAACATTATTCTGATTCATTCAGCTGTTCTGGCGTAATTGAGTAAAAAAAAATCCACACTTTTGCATTTTTAATACTAATCGCGTCCTCACCACTCGACAAATTGGTAGATGGTGGGCAATTTCCCTAATAGTTGTAGTTATTAAACGCCTTCTGTAGCGTAGAATCAGCTCAAAATCAATCTACCGTTGTGCAATCAATAATAAAAATAAGAATTTATTTTTACTCAGCTAAGGTCCAATAGCAACGCCTTTAAGGCTGTCTTATATACGACAATTAATTAGCGATTTTTTTTTAATAATATAGGGGGATAGACAAACAGACAAGTCACCTGATGCCAAGGGTCAACCGTCTTCCATGGACACCTGCAACTCAGAGTCGTAAGTGCGCTGCCTGCCTTTGAGGCTGATGAGGGATGGGAATACGAGGATGGGAAAACAGAGAGGTGCGATGAGGAGATGGGGAAGAGGAGAGGGGGATGAGGGGAGAGAAATGAGCAGAGGGCCTCCGTAAACCTCACTAATTGCGTAAAAATGCAACGCAAGCATTGCTTCACAACCGGTTGTCTGTGCAGCCGTGGTATCGCACCGGTCGAGCTGGCCCATTCGTGGCTAAGCATGGCTCCACCACTATTGAAGCAATCCAACATTAACAATAAGTACAATTTAGCTCGCCCAACAGTCTTTAGGTAACATAAGTGCAACTCGGGAACAGTCAACTCACTGAATGTAGCCACGCAATGATGTGCAGGGAATATTCTCTACTGCCATTAAAGAGGAGAACCTACCTATCTACCAACTTTGTGAATGAGTGAATTTATAAATCATTATCTAAAAACCACAACAATTATTTACACTATAATGCACTAGCCGTTCCCGCATTTTTACCTACATTTAAGGCCCCTAGTACAACTGTTTTAATTAAACAAAAAAAAAAAGTTTTAAAGCTACATACCTGTCTTTTTCAAAAGTTGTCAGCACACAAAAACATAACACTATCTGATATAGTTTTTCTGGACCAGTCTTTATCTAAAAGATAAACTTAAAGTGGCTTCGTTATACGCCGTTGCAGAGCCGAGAAAAAGTGTGCTACAGTACAGTAAAACATGTACCTTCTAAACAACGCATAGAGTACCAATTTGAATACACCTAAGTATGACTTAAATAAAGACAACTTAATGCAAATTGACGTCTTCTATCAAAGTGCTAATAACGTTCCAAGTGATATTATAAACAAAATAAATTAGACTCTATATTAGTGACCAGAGAGCATAAATTAGAAAACCTAGAACACTTTACATATAATTTATTTTTCACTAGCACGAACCGTTTCACATTTTAAAATTTGACATTGAATTGCGAAATCGCGTTCGAAATTTGAAAACCGACTCTATGTGCTGAGCACAGATGCTATACTGCCACGTTTAGTAACAGCAGGAAATATATGTTGCGTCATATCTATTTTTGTATGGCTCATGATTCAGTGTCGTTAAACGAAATAACGAAACGCAACGTGATCGATTCGTTAAAGCCCGTATGTAAAATTAACATAAGATACATTGTATTCAATTTTGCTTATCGATTAACATTATTTATGTTTCATTATATTGACGGGCCTGTTAGTCTAGTGGTTAGTGACCCTGACTGCTGAACCGGAGGTCGTGGGTTCGATTCTCATACGGGACAAAAATTTGTGGGATGCACAAATAGTTGTCCCGAGCCAGGGTGTTCTTTGTGTTCGTTGATTGAATGTTTGTGAATTATTCCTAAAGCGGGAGTTGTTTTAAAAAAAAAGAAAAATGTTATGTAAGCCTATCATAATGCCTCCACTCTGTCTAATAAAAAAAAACAAGTGGAGTCCAAGAGTGGTGGTCACTATCCTCATTGCATGTGTAGTCAATGCAGCATGGTGACCCACACTGTGGCGGCCGGGTGAGATGCTTTTTCACGCCCCGCTTTAAAGACCCGGAATCAAAGTGGGAGAGAAACACGTGTACTGGTAGTAAATTCCAGGTTTGAACCGATCGGCAACGGAAAAAAGAGCCGAACCGTTTAGTTCGGGATTGTATATTTTCGACTCTCAAACGGTGACTTCTCAGGCCAGCACGTGTCGTGTAGTTTGTTAAAACAATTATGAAATATTTTTTAATCCCTAATACGTTTTATTCTTTATGTATTTTGCGTAAGGCATGTTTTTTTTAATGTATGAGGTTGTAATGTTTCTTTGTCGCGGCCTAGAGCGTAAACGGCTTGAAGGATTTCGACATGTGATGTGTCATTTGAAACGTTTTAATAGCAGGAGCGACAAGGGATGGTAACTTTCCTGGAAAACAATAACTTAATAATACAATCAGGTTTTAATTTTTTAAGTTATTATAATTAAAAATTAAGTAAAACTGGTAGAGCCATGATTAGGCACGAATGAGCCGGCTCGTCCGGTGCGATACCACGGCCTTACAGAAAACCGGTTTCCCGAAGTCCAACTCCAGCTCTCCCCTTTCCTCTCCCCCCATCGCCCTTCTCTTTCCTCCTATCTTTTTTCCCCTCCCCGCATCCCCATCCCTCATCACCCTCAAAGGCGGGCAGCGCACTTGCGACTCTTGAGCTGCAAGTGTCCATGGACGGCGGTTGTCACTTACCATCAGGTGACCCGTCTGTTAGTCTGTCCCCGTATAGTATAAAAAAAAAATATTGATGAAGGTTTTGCTGGCTTCTTGATATATGAGCTTTGACTGAAGTTTTGGAGTTAAATAAGTTAAATTGTACTCGGGTTATAGGTATGCGACCCTGACTTGCTATAGGTATTCCTTGTACTCCCCAATCCGTCTGTATAAGCAATATCCGTTTTCTTCGCTTTCTATCCTCCATTTCCTATCAATATGTGTTTCCATCTAATTCCCAAAAAATCCTGGATGAGGGCAATACGCTTGCCCCCTATTATGTAAAATGGACTAAATTATCATTGGCAAATTGTTGGCGTTAATTACACTCCGCCTGCCCCTTAGGGAATACACTTAAGGACTAAAATTCAAATAGACAAATTAGCTAATATTTATATGTTGGTGTTTGCATAACATGCCGTGCCAAATAGATTTTTATTAATTAACATCGTAACTAAACTAATGCAATAAATGCGAATGTGAATTTGTTTGTTTGTAATGCTTTTACCACCGTACCTGCTGGGCCGATCATCATCAAACATATAAAAGACATAGAGTAACTTATTTCTAGAAAAAGTACTGTTCCCAATGAAAAGTAAGTGCAATAGAAAATATATTTTTTTTACTATCAATAGGAGAGTGCGTCAATCTCATTATATATTTAATCGTCAATACGTCACGATGATATAAAGGCCGACGTCGTGTGGTGTGACGTCACAGACCGATTAATCTTCATGTTTGTATTTATTTAAGGCGTAAGAACTAAAGCAGTTCTAATTTTAAAATTAATATTAATACTCAAGTAACCTTCCGTTATTTTATGACCAAGAAGGTGGTCTTAGAATATACAATAATAGACATAATCGACCGGTGCGATACCACTGCCTCACAGAAAACCGGTTGTGAAGAAACGATTGCGTTGCCTCTGCCTAAACCTCACTCATTTCGAGGAAATCCCCGAAATGAGTGAGGTTTCCCGAGCCCCAATTTCTCCTCTCCCCTCGCTCCAATGTCCTCTTTGCCATCTCCTCATCCGTCCTCTCATCTTTCCAATTCCCCGATTCCCCCTTCCCTCATCACCCTCAAAGGCGGGCAGCGCAATGACGACTCTTGAGTCGCAGGTATCCATGGACGGAGGTTGTCACTTATCATCAGGTGACCCGTCTGTTCGTCTGTCACCCTATTGTATAAAAAAAATGCATAACTGTATTGAGTACCTCCACGTTTTTAAAGTCGGTTATAAAATCACCATCAACCATCACAACTGTATGCTTACGTATTATTAAAAGCAGGGATGTTCAGCCTAAACGGATTTCAACACGTGACGTGACGTGTTATTGTAATAGTGAGATTGATATACAGTATAATATTTAGATACACCGTCAGCAAAAAAGATAGGAATTTAGTAAGATAGGGTTTTATATTTTTTTACACAAATTCATTTAAAACTTAATTGAAATGGTGCAGACTAGCAATGTCGTCCTGTGAATGATAGAAGCCATTGCTAACTTAAGATAAACTAAATTCGCAGTTTCACTTAATCAGTGCCCCGCTCCTAAAGGTCGAAGCGTGAAATTTTACAGCCTTCCTAAAAACGGGATATCAAATGTTTTTTTTTTTTCAAATCGGATCAGTATGTTCCCGAGACTAGCGCGTTGAAACAAACTCTTCAGCTTTATTATATTATTATAGTACATAAATTTGCCAACGTGTGCTTGCAGAATAAATAAAACAGATAATGCTTATGAAGATTCTACGAATTCGTCGTACGATATGGCTGATGCAAATACATGTGACAATACAGAATAACACACTGAAGAATAAGCCAAGGCCGTTTAAAATGTTGATAATCTATTCTTACTTTATTCTAAATTATATAATAAATGTGAAAGTGTATTTGTTTGTTTGTTAGCTTACACTGCCGAACTACTGAACAGATTCTAGAAGTTTGCATACATGTTCCTAGGGGTACACATTATTTTTTTATTTCATAAAACATCCATACATAAGCTCACACCTATATCCCCTAAGTGAGAGGCAGAGGTGTATAAAACACTTACATTTTGGTCCTACTACCGGAACTGTGGACAGCCAACCTTTTGCCTTATGACTGTCTGGTAAATAACAGTTTTTTAATCTTTAATTTATATTTAATTATCTTATATTTTTTATTAATTTTACATTTAACAAAGCAACCGTTTTTAAACCGGACTATTTCGAATATTTTTTGGTAGGTTTTATGGTAGGTAGGTAAAAGGCGACTAAAGGATCGGACTGCAGTCTATCAGACAGTATGGTCCCTGGGTGACGGCAATAAGCTCGCCCTCTCAAACGTTAGAGAGATTCTAATTGACGCGTGAGCGTATGATGCTATATATCACCATCAACAGTCTGTTTGTTGAGCCACTTAATCTTAAAACGTCTATAATAAAAACGTAATCAACTAATAACTAATATGACCCAAAAATAGGCCGTAAATCACATTATTATTGCTTAAGATAACTTAATCATTAAAGCCGTCATTCATCATTTTAATCGTCATTTTAAAATGTAATTTAATACGGTACAATAAAATGTTGTTCAAAGAGATGAGAACATTCTAGCTTATCTGTGCAATAAAATACTGTACCAGACCGATGTCTGTACATTATAGATATTAAAGAAACATTAATATAGGGGGTTAATAGAGAACAGTTTTTAGATTTTTTCTTAAAAAAAAAAAGAAGTCTATGTTTGTACGCGCATAACGCAAAAACTTTAAAAACATGGCCCGTACCTGGATCAGAGTAACTAAGAACATTTGTTACGATATCGTCTCAATTGAGCCAAATTCCCAAATATATATTATAAAATACTAAAACTACGTCTGATTATGGCTTTTTTTTTCATGTGGAAACCTGCATTGGTCGTCACCTCACCGGAGCTGACGGTGAGGTGGTATGTCGGACTCGAACTGACTAAAAGCACACGGTGTACCGTCACGAGAGCAGCTTTTGCTAGGGACCCGGGGTACGATTGCAGATTATAAAATGCAAAACAAAACATTAAAGTCACGGCTAAAATAAGTTGGATCATACAAATAATTATTTATTATACGAGATATTATCGAAAGAATACAAAAGTGCAGACACGTCACTGAAAAAGAAACGAGAGATCCAACCTTCTTTTACATACCATGTAACAAATCATAATATGTCCGAGATAGCGTTTCCAGAAAGTGCTGTGTGGGTTGAATACTATCTGAACAGAGAATCAAAGTCCGGCCAACTGCCAACATGTTCGATGCATTCCTGACAATATTACGTAAGCGTCTGCTGCTGCGTCTGATTTTAATTACAATATGTTAAAAGGTAAAACTTATAGACTTAAATTAGAATCTAAAGTTAATTAAATTGGATTTAAAGAATTAGAGGGCTTGGATTTCTCGGCATCAGATACTGGTAAACAGACGAACAGACGGGTCACCTGTTGGCAGGTGCAGGTGTTTATGGACGGCCCATAGGCATCTCACACATACACAGGGAGTGAGATGCAGATGTAGCTTAAGAGTAGGTAGTGGTAGGTAGGTAGTGCCCGCCTTTGAGGGTGATGATGGTTGGGGAGATACAGGGAGGGGAAAGATGAGAGAGGGGTGATAAAACGGTATAAGCAATATCTCTATCCTTCCATTTTGAAAATCTTAAGTCTCAAAGAGCCTGGTTGACAGCATTAGACTTGTCCCCTATTAATAAGTGGAAATAAATTACAGTCGGCATATTGCGCTCGTTTAATGCCTCTGCCTGCTCTTTCCGGGATACAAGCGTGAGTGTATGTATATATAATATCATTGATAATATTTTAAATATAAAGCTCGCTAAATTTATTATGAGTAAACCCAAATATGCAATGTTTATATCAGATACACGAACGTCAGCAAAACATTTATCGTTCGCGTAAAGCATTCCAACACAGTATTGAATTATTGATGTCAAAATACAATCATGATTAATTGACGGTAACTTAATAACGGTTCAAGAACTTTACACAAATATAAAAAAAAACAAATACGCTTTAATAAAATAAAAAAAATTAAGAAACGAATCACTACGAACTAATTTCGGGGTAAAACAACGATGGTGCGTTGCTTCACAAACGGTTTTCTGTGAGGACGTGGCATTACTCCAGTCAAGCCGGCTCATGCGTGCCAAAGCATGGCTTTCCCGCGTAAAGAAATTGATGAAAATAGCTATTACAAAGATTAGTACAATACAATATACTGTCTAGCTAATAGAAAAGTTACTTACGTATCACTGTGTTCTTTAAACAATAATTCAATATTATTTAAATACAGTTAAAAACATAGACACAAAACACCTTGAACAATTCAATCCCGTATTTGAAAATGTTCGTCATATGCCAATGCGCGTACACCCGTACCAGCGGCACTCGAGATAAGAGCTATCGGAACGATAACGTACCGTTACGTTAGCGCGCTATAACGAAGTCGTTGCAACGACATGCGGCCATAGACTAAGTTAATGTTTCAGAAAGTGTGTTAGGTAAATACCCGTTTTATAAGTTATTGCAAATATAATAGTTCCATGGGCGATATCGGTTTTGGTTATATCTGTTGTCCAATAGAGAGATTTATATTACATTACACATCGATATTGACATCTGATTTCAGATGCCGATGTCTACGGACAACGACATCCAAAATCTGCTAAGGAAACTAATAGAAATTTACGATTACGTTTGTTTGGTTGGCACTTTAGATTTGGATATTGAATATACTATTCCTTAAAATTACATTGTAATAAGACTTTTGGCATTTTTCTTCATGCTTACATTTTTATTTAGCTTAGGACTAGCCCAAAAATGTTGATCATCAATATTTTGTATTTACGTATTTAAGTTTAATAAATTAATTGGTGATGTTTAATTAAAAAAAAAAAAATATTTACTTAAAATTACAATGTGTAAAGTTTTGAACACGTCCTAATCATTTTAAATATTTACAAAGATGATGACTAAAAGAACTTCGACGTTATTTACAATATTATATTAATATTAGTCACTTTGTAAGCGAAATTAAATAATACGAATGCAATGAATGTATTATTATTTACTAAAAATGGCGAAAAAATATATTCGTAATAACAATATAAACATTAGATAAGATAAAAAATGACAAAATCTGATTAATACATAAGAGTTTAAACAATAATGTCCTTACTTCCTTATACTAAATGCGATCTTATCTCATTCACATTATAGCTATTTTGGAAAACATTTTGATCGTTTAAAATTGTTAACTATTAACCAAACGTTCGTTCGTAACTTACACGGACAACACACAGCTGTACATTGGATATCGGTTTGACATTCTCTTCATCTCTTTCTCAGAGACGAGTCGACGTAAAGTTAAACAGAGAGGGTGCGAATGTCGAACCGACATCCGATGTACAGCTGTAAGCAGTACGTATAAGTTAGATTTTTCGACAATCACACGTATAAGTGTAATCTATATTAGATAGTTTTTTAGGTGTGATGAAAACGATTATCGCTAACATCCAATCGAAGTCATCTGATATTAGGACGACATCAAATTTTAGATGTGGTTTAATACATCTGACACTTGCCTAGTACGACTTATAAGTGAGACCCTGACTTGTTTGACACTTGTTCATACTCCACAAATCTATTTATATAAGCAGTATCTATGACTATGACCAATACGGCGTTCTAATTTTCTTTAAATATATTTTAATAAGATCGTGTAGATTCAAAAGTCAACTGGTATTTTTATTTCCCCTAAATAATATCGCTTTATAAATAAAAAATATATTTAAAATTTAAACTAAAAATATTACTACTACTATTCGCGCCAAAAAGGTAGCCGTTATTACCGTGACGTCATAATAGCAGAAACAAAGAAACTTTAAATGTGCGATGTTTAGTGCCTGTCCTTTATTGATTTTTATAAAACTAAAAATGAAATTACGAATACTTATAATTTAAAGCCTCAAATTCACAATAAAAAGATATTTAAACTGTTCAGTGTTATTTAAAAACAAAAACTTGTTTCTGTTATAGTGACGTCACTCACGAGAAGAAAATGGTGGTCGGCGTTTTTGGTCACATGTCTTACGGGTAATAAAAATACGATTTTAATTTCGAAATGTCGTGTTATATAACAAAAAGTATTTAATTGGTTTTTCTTATAGTAACACTATAAATAACACATTTTCATAATTTAATTTTGATAGATGATTTTATGCCTTATATACTAGTAGGTGCAATAGTACACACAGTAACTGTGTGTAGGGAAATTGCACCAACTTTGCACGCAATCTCAGCACTCTTGATTGATACTTAAATGTCGCACGCTTTATGAATCATTTATCGGGAATGCACAATTATCAAATGACATGTTATACTCATATGTGCCAACATGTTTAAGATGCAACGTTTTCTCGGAAGTGACTCGTCATGGATGGTTTTCATACTTCAAGCAAATTTGAACTATATTGCACACATGACTGATGATCATTAACCGCAGCTTCACCAGCGTTTATACTTAATGCTCCGCTGCTAAGAGTGTTCCTCCGCAGATTGTTTTATAGTATTATATAATATATTACTCCTCAGTGAACAGCCCATCCAATACAAAATGTATCATTTAAATCTGACTAATAGTTATTGAGTCATGCGCGTTTAAATAAACAAACAAAAATCTTTTCCGCTTTATGTCTTGACTATGCCATTTTACTTTAAGATTACACCGAGGTCACTCAATTTCATCCTACAAATAACTTCATAGACTGGGTGTAGACAGCAAAACTGTTTTGGCTCTGACTGGCATATTATACTGATAAATCAAACGTTTTCTGAGTCAGCTATGAATATCTCAACTAAATGTCATCATTCACAGAATCTGGAGGAAGAATCAGGAAAGTTGATTATAAATCGACACTTGAATTAGGTTTAGAATGAGATGGGCAATCTTTCGTTAATAGAGATTCACGGAAAATTAATATTTGGCTATCTAACGTATCCGTACGTAACCGTACCGTACCGTACCGTCCATGCGCCTTTCACAATCCTTTGCGCAATACTTCGATTCATAAGTATGTGCAATTTAAAAACTTATTCGTCATTTTGAATTCCATGATCAGATCCTGATTTGGTTATAAAGGGACCACTTCAGGAGCATACGCTTTTCAATACAAAAATTTACCTGAAAATCGATCTGCTATTGGCGGAGAAATCGCTTAATATACTTAAAAAAGATACATACAATAGACAATAGTTTTTATTTGCACATGTCTTAAAAACGTACTCTGTCACTACAATTATTAAGTGGACTTAAATGCACCTCACAAATTATGGTATTTTTAGGTAAGTCGAGTAATTAAAGACGGCCTCCCAAATACTCGTAATGTATGATCAAATTTTGGCTAAAGACACGACGCGCAACGACCTCTAACTCTTGATCTTGAAACCAACTGTCAATAAACTACGGATTAGTTTAGTTATTCATTTGAATTTATAAAATATATATTTAATTTTATGTAAAGACTAGACAAATAAGGCTACAAGTGATAGCTTGTATGAGTGACTAAAGACGGTTATGTAAATAATACATAACCGTCTTTATGATATGTATCAGAGCTTGTATTTACATAACCGTCTGTAGTCACCCATATCACAATAAATCTATCAACGAGAAAAAAATATTAAAATTGTTATAGAAAAAATAGAAAACCCGACTGCATTATGAACTTTTACTCATATGTACATTTTTTTTAAATACAGGAGGACAGATGAACAGACGGTTCACCTGATCGTAAATCACAACCGCCGTCCATTGACTCCTGCAGCCTTTGAGGGTGATGAGGAAAGGGGGATGCGGGGAAGGAAAAGAGAGGGGGGATGAGATGGGAAAGAGGAGAGGGGGAGTTTGGCCTCTGCAAACCACACTAATCTCAGGGAAATGCAACGCAAGCGTTGTTTCACAACCGGTTTTCGTGCCTAAGCATGGCTCTACCACTGTTACTTTATTTTTCTTTACAGATGTTATAAATGTCTATGTCTACTATTTAGACGATTCATATAACACCTAGCATATTTAAATCGACCGAGCTACGGGTTCTAAGAAGTAAGTTAGATTCTAAGAAGCCCTACAGTCCATAACAAGAAACCCCAACATACATAAACTCAAAAACCTATATCTTTCTTGCACCGGTAGGTAATAGACGCATTCCCTTGACCGATGAGTAGCCACCTCAGTATTTACACATACGTTACGAAATAGTCACATGCCTCACAGAGAAAACACTGCCTTTTTTACCTACTCACACCTCTGCGTTACTTGATATGTAGTAAGGAAAATATCCGAGGTTACGGAACGGGCCTTATAATAAAATTCAATACGGTTTGAACGTGTTGCTTTTAATTAAATATACTAAGGACGTATGTATTTTATAATATAATAGGATGAGTACGCATGTACATATATGGAAACTGATTACTGACTTTACACTATTAGAAGCTCTTTAAGAAAGATATGTTGGTGTGATACGATTGATAACTCTTGTAAATAAGCGAAATTTAGTAACAATACCATTCAACTCAACCATTGCTAGTGGAGTTTCAGTCCCATTTCCTAATCCTCTCGGGTTAGGAATCGCAATGTATCGGATCGTGGAATATCCCTTACCTAACATTCCTGTCCCTATTAGTAATGGTAAATTCCCGGGAATATTCTCGTAGCAATACCTTTTTTGTGAAGTGAGAGTGAGTGAAGTGAATTTAAAACTATCCAAACAAAATTATAATGATCCTTTTTTTTAAATAATAGTTTATCAGTTCTAATAAAAAAAAAAAAAAAAATACTAATCGTAAAACATAATCTACTATATATATATACATATGTTATATATATATTTGTATTTCATAAGTTCAGGTATACTCTTTGGTTTCTCTGACTTGTAACTTGGTATTAGTAATTAGTATCGCTAATACATATGTATATAATATATAAAAAAGCTAAAATATTGTATTAACCATTTTGCAATTTAATTTCTGTTTTTTTTTTAATTCTCTAAGTTTCACGAATATTCTCGACAACATAGAAGATATTCTCTCGACCCACCACTATTCCTTCCCAGTTCCCTTCTAGCAACCCTCTTTCTTCATTCTTTCCAGTCTTAAAATGACAATATTCTGAAGGAGTGTTTGTGTCCTGCAGGCAGGCAGACAGCAATAAAAGAATTTATCCAAAACTCGTTTACAATATACCAACCCCTAATAAATTTGGACAAGTGTAGTAACATCATGATTATGACTAAGAATATTATTCAAATTGTAATAATGATGATTTCAGAGACTTTTCTTTATTGCTTTTGTGATATAACAGTTAAAAGGAATAGCAACAATCTTTAAGACATCTAAAACATACATTGTCCAGCCAATCAATCATTCAATTCGTGTAATCCATGATTCGTTTTCCTGACAACGACGATTGTACTGTTTTTTGGTAATA
This sequence comes from Tyria jacobaeae, assembly GCA_947561695.1. Classification (NCBI taxonomy): domain Eukaryota; kingdom Metazoa; phylum Arthropoda; class Insecta; order Lepidoptera; family Erebidae; genus Tyria; species Tyria jacobaeae. The sequence continues at coordinate 7,227,723 of OX387234.1, forward strand.
GTATTAGATACGATATACGTCTGGCTGCTCGTCTGTCCTTCACTAGAGCAAAAACCTGTTTAAGTTCGATGACCGATTACTCACGAAAACGCCCGAGGCTTTACGAACAATCTCATACATGTGATCTATATCATCTATACCATAAAACTCAGTTAAGTAAAGTAAAATGTTTTTTTTAATCTTAATAAGAATTACAATAAATATTTTAATTAGACGTTAAATGGTGGATATCCATTGTTAAACAGTAGGCATCATTAGAAAAGTAAGGCAAATTGCGAGATACTGAGGAAGCATGTGCTTTACGTCTTCACGAGAGATCCTCCGATCCGCCGAATTATTATAACATAAAAAAACCTGTTTCGATATGTAACTATATCTTACTGTGGAGGGTGTTCGGTTTGCATTCCCTGTCTGTGGCTAGTCGTTGTACCTCAACGACGTTAACATCATAGTTGGATTATGTCTACAAAACAAGGGTGGGTTTTTCTTCCTTAATTACTGTTAAGTTTAAAGCCAAGTAAGGAAGTATTGCCACCTGAAAAAAATTGTAGGTTTTTGTTGGCAATGGCTATAACAACTTTGGCGGGAGAATAGGTAACATTGACATGTAATAGTGATGAGTGAGTGAGTTAGAGACACTAAATTTTGAGTACGGGGCGGGTGTATTGGTCTAGTTGTTAGTGACCCTGATTGCTGAGTCTAAGTTCGTGGGTTCTAGGTCTACGGGAGACAATTTTTTTTTGTGATCAAACAGGCCAGTCACGATGTGCCCGGTTGAAGATAAAATATATTTAGAACGGTCGGTGCCAACTTGTACCGTGTAACTAGAGCCGCTTATCTTTAATGGAAGTTATTTTTTATTCTTATAAAAACCTAGTTCGCAATACTGCTATTTCTTAGAACAATCTTTAAAGATGCTTAAAGCAGTAGCTTCTTCTTAAAGCAGTCTTGTTGATTTTTATGAATAACTTTATAGAAACTGAAACAACTGCGTACTTTACAATACAACTAGCTTTCACCAGCGGCAAAAACGTAATAGATTACGTTACTTTCGCATTGGTATGTGTACTTCTTCTGTGCTTTTAGTGTGCAAAAAGTTATAATATAAACTTAACTTTATTAAATATTAGTATGTGTTCTATTTAGAGACACCGTCGAGGCAAGACATGATGATTCACTCCATGATAAAGGACTCCGACTAGTCCGAAACTATACGCGTAATGCGAGTAAAAATCTTTAACAAATATTTTTAAATCATTACGTGCTTTGATTGGACTCATTTTACATCGATAATAAAAGTTGTTATGATTAAAAAAGGTCTCAAACGTAAACTGTCGATCATTACAACATAAATTCAAGAAAGATATGTGCAAAATATTATTAATATCGTATTGCTTGAACATCAACATATTTAAATATACCTACTTACATAAAATTACCTACTGCGTAAAATTTCAATCCCACATACAGGTGTTTCACAAAGGTGTGATCAAATGTTAGTAGCGTTATGCGTAACCGACAAGTTCCTTTACTTTCTCACCTCACTGGAGTCAACCATAAACTGGTACGTCCGACTCGAACCGACTAAAACCACTCGGTGTTACGTCACGAAGTCTATTGCAAAGGACGCGGGACTCTAAGAAGGGAGCTTCCCAGAAACCATGCAAAACTTGGTCGCCTGATGTTAGTCGATTATAGTTCCAACTTAGAGAGGGGCGTACAGAACACTGTGACACGCCACACGTAGCGGGCAAACCGACAAGTACCTAGTTGATCTAGCGGGTTTTTTTTTAGATAATACTTTAGGTATACATTTTTAAACAATATACAATGAATTTTCTTATCATTTTCAAAGATTTTAATTTTTAATTTAATACAAAACCTTGGTACTAAATACCTATAGTTTCATTCATGTCAGTCCTGTCTTACAAAAGATTGGCTTTATAAATAATTTGTAAGAATCAATGGTCCTTTTCAAGGTGGGTACACAAATGTGTATTAATTTTTTTTTTTAAATCTGCGATTTACGTTATTCACGGGGTCCACTATACGACCATTCTGAAACATCATGTTCTGCGACTCTCACACTTTTTGCGAACCATATTTAGGTCCGGCTTATGTAATCGGGGGCAACCCTATTGCCATCATCCGGGCACTGTGTGACATTATATATGTATACTATCTGACAGATAGCAATCCATTCTCTCAGTTGCTTATTACGATAACCACCAAAGTTATACCACGGCCTCACAGAAAGAATAGGTTGTAAAGCAATGCTTGCTTAGCCGCCGAATGTGTGTTAGATTATCGGAGGTCCTTTCCCCCCAAGAAAGGGGGGGGGGGGCAAGTCTGAATCAGGTGACCCGTTCACCGAATAATAGTGCCCGAGTTTATCCCGTTTCAACAAACAAACAACTTTGCAGATATAAACAGTCTCAAACGTACAAAAATATTTGCAGTTACGTGGAACCGAACAACACTTTTAAATCAACCTATAACAGCAGTATTTATGAGACCATGTTTACACTACATATAAGAGTTAATGACGGAATATGACACCATATAGTCGGTATTAAATGATGAATTATCCACTATTCATATGATACAATTTGTTAAGGAATTTACGAGCTATTGTTATGTTTATGACGGTCACGTGGCCGTATTATAGGACCTTAGACCACCTGGTAGTGATAACCTTCGGATTACTCAAGTGATATGTGTGAGAAAAAATATGCGAGAGAATGGTTCTTAGGCAAATCAAGTTACCGATTTGAAATTTTCTACTAAAGAAAGTACATTTTTTGAAGTGAAAACTTTTTTTAGCGCTGTACGCATATTTTTAGGTGAGTTAAAATCTATGGACTCGCGACACCGTTACGAGACGCCTATGTCCAATCAACGCAATATTAGCACAACGAGATATAAAAGTACAACAAGTAAAGCGGTATTCACGAGATATTTAAAAAACTTCGAATCAAAATTGTTAATTTCCTATTTGAGTTACCATGAACCTATAGTTTCTACTTCAGATTGTAATAATTTTAATGATAATGATGATGATACAAGAGTTGTCGAAACTGTTAACGATGATTCATAAAAGAATATTAAATGTAATTTAAAGTTTCTAATAATATTAATAAAATACAATCATAAATAAAATGCAATTCATTACCCAATAACCCAATAACCCTAGTACCTATCTAAAAATGTCTAAAGCGCCAAAATAAGTTTTTACTTCTGTCGGCACTCCCGGAGTGCATTTTTTTTATTAAAGTGTATTAGTATCATAGCTCACACATTACTAGTATTCTTGTTAACCCTTTCAGCTAAGCTAAATGTTTGTCTCAGGAGTAGGTTCACAATGGTTTATTAGTTACACTTATAAATATAATATATAATATTTCTCTTGCCCGTTCTTCTTCATAGGATCTACTCTTGACAAATCACAAATACCTATGATTGGTGTAATTGAAATCAATGGTTTTGATTTTAATTTTTAATTTTGTAGTGCACTGGTACTCGAACCTGCAACTGATTGATTGCAAGTCCGACGTCTTAGTCATTACGCTACCGCGCCGCTTCGCCGCTTGCATTTGGTGCAAGCAACGTGTTAATTGGAAGAGAGCGTTGGGTAGTTTCTATTGGCAGGCAGTCTGCCTGACGCCAACGTTCCTTGGGAATTTAGTCGTTTAAAGAAATAATGAGATTTGCTGTAGGAAAGTGGGTAGGATGAGAAAACGGGACTGCAACTCCCAGAAGGCAGGCTCGCGCTATACAGCCTTCATATTGAACATTAAAAAAATATAGCACGTGTCGCTCTGGGTGATACAAGGATACTAACGATCATTCGAACATTAAAATCTGTTCAGGTATTAAGAACAAGAAGAAGAATTAAGATTGAAGTTCTATTTTTGAAAATTTAAAATTTGCCGTGTGGTCCTTGGTGGTGTAGAACCGGGACTCGCCATCTATTCCCGTGGGTGTCCTAAAATGATACCAAGGGATTGGATAGTTATCTATCCGATACAATGCACGGTTGACAGCAAGGTGCTTGAGACGATGTATGTATTGTGACACAGAATAATTAACCAATATTTATTCGTCTTGTAACCGCTTATAGCCGCGTCGGTTAGCACAGTACGTGATTTACCATACAAAAATGAGAGTATCACTTTTCTTTATAACTGTACTAGTTGTGGTCAACTTTACTTTTTTGGACATTCTTGTTTCCAAACATCAAAAAAGAATGTTTAGGAATGAATGTGTTAGTTTAATATATACAGTTTCACTTAAACTTATCGCGAAAGTCATAAACGAAAGTGCACTCACCAGATGACGAACAAATCAGTGAAAGCAATCCAAAGAACACTCAATCCATACAACCTCAAGGGATGACACTCATCTCAATACTGTCGATAATACGTCACAAACTGATATTTTATACACAAATAAACGCGGGAAAACAAACCAACCAATACGGAAGCAGGAAGGATGCGTTTTTATTTCATTCCAATTTGAAATTCGAACGCTCCATTAGACAGATTGTTCCCGCCCTTTGTATGAGTGCAGATTAACTTTTTTCGAATTCGATGTCAATTTGTGCAATAAAAAATGTTTACATAAGTCTTTGTAAGTTTTTTAATGACGATATCTTTACTTTAGCCGGAAAACTAGGTTTCATCGCTGTAACGGTGACTACAAATTAACAGTTATTAATTTGTCGCAGTGACCGATTCACACAAAGTCAGTAGCTCTTATGTAGTGTTTAAAATGATGAAATAAAAAAGTACATTCTAATACTTTGAAATTGGAGCGACTATAGACAAAAGTCTTTTTAAATAGATTTATGACAGACTCCGCATTCGTTCACAAACTCGTATTTTGGATTGCTTAGCTATAATCGTGAACGTTTAGAAGACTGTGTAGGATGCGTTTATTGCTTTATCAAAATATAGATAATGTCACTTGTGTTAACAAAAATCACATAAAGAATCATTTAGTAAGTTCCAATCTGTAAAAACTAATCTAGTCTACATTCAATACACGTACCGGTGAGATTACTATTTATATAATTATATCACCGTAAAATTGTGAATTCTGTCAGCGTAGTGTACCGCGGTGAGATTATAAAGTGACAAAGTTCACAACTATCAAGATCAATTTCCAAGATGAATTGTAGTTTATATTTGGGGCTCAATAAATTATTTCGTTCTTTTATGAAGTTGTTGAATAGAAGAAAACAAGAAGACGAAGAAGATATAATAATATGGAAAAGTGATTTATGTAAGTATTGTTTTGTGTAGTGTACACCTCACTAACCTATAAATGCGAAAGTTTATTAGTAAATTATAGTCTGGACTAGACTTTATCCCGGAAAAATGGTTCAAAATTTAGCAACAGCTAGTTAATAATATTATTGTCACTGTTTGTTAATGTTTCAACCTTCCTAAACTATTATTATAATATTTGGATATTGAAAAGAATATATATTTCTGATACTAAACTTTGACAGCAATGCCATTAAAAATTGGCTTCCTAAGGAACTAAAGAAACCTGCTTGCCTTGACCTATACTAAAAAGTAGATACAGAAATGTAAACGAGAATGAACCGTTTGCCTAAAGATTGCGTCTAAAAAGCCTAATAAAAAAACTGGATCGACCATATTTGCTGACGGTCTCTCGTATTTATTTAACAAATTAGATACTCCGTCCAAACACTTTAGATTGGCCTGTATCAAAATATATGTATCGTACTATATACTGTTACTCCAACGAGATTACGAGACGTATAAATACGACATTTTGAATATTAAAGCCGACCGAAGAGCACATGATCTCGGGACGGCTGAGGAGATTGTTTTTGATTACCGATGAACTCATCTTTCATACATTAAGCAGCTACGAAGCCACATACATAAATACACACGTCACCTTTTCAAGGGAATTTACAAATATTCAAAAAACGAACACAAAGAACATCTAGACTTGGGACAACTACCTTTGGATCTCAATTTTTTTTGTCTCGTGTGGGAATCGACGAAATTCGGCTCAGCAGTCAGGGTCAACCACTAGCTTTCACGCATTAATTGGTTAATTGTATATAAGCTTCGTTAATTAACTAAACACTGGTCAAGCAGTTGGATTCACAGCATGAAACTTCAAACTCTATAGCAGATTGGTTGCTCGATACTGTCGCGTTCTTTAAGGAGTTAGTTGCTTATAAAAACGCTTTAAAGAAGCCAACAGAGGCATTCTAGAGTGGCTTCTTATCCTTTGCAAGCAAAAGTGGCCATTGTTTAGTATAGTATAGCCAGTAAAAGTATGTAGTTTGATGCAAACAGCACTTATTCTGCTCATATCTCTGCTCATCATTCGCTTAATCTGCTCTTATAGATCTTAGAACATTAAATAGTTTGTACCATTTTTTGCCTGGCTTTAAAGGATAGCATTCCGACTTTTCAACAAACCTCACCAGATTTCAGTCATTTACAAAAACCGTATTGAATTACACATATACCTACACCTTCCTTGTGAATTACTGCGTCTGTTGGTGAAAACTGTATGAATATCTGTTTAATAGTAATTGAGTTTTACCGGTGCAGACAGACAGACTTATAGACTTAGCTTGTTTTATGCCTAATATGAATGATATTATAATGATAGACTTAAATTTCACATTAGCCTAAAAATAATTTAAAACCATTCTAATGGAATTAATGATAACGTTTAAATAGCTAATACTAATCAAGAAATATACAATATAAAAGTACGATAGCAATTTTTCACTAGAGACGTAATTGATTATTTGTATCAAGCTTTCGATTGTGTTTCACGTAAACTCTATACTACGTAAATCGGTTAAAAGTTACGTATAGAGGCATTGTGACGTTATGGATTACCGTGCGTATTATACTTAAACAGTTGTTTGATATCTACATCTTGATATATCAACATTATTATTAAATACAAAATTATTTACATTACCGGGTTGGGATCCCACAGGGAACGGTTGTAGGGTCGCAATATTCTTTACTATACGAAATTTACCTGAAATTAATAAAAAAACAAATAGGATAATTAGCTATTAATCAATAAAACATTGTTCTTCGTTAATAACGAAGAACAATTGTTCAGGCCCTGAGAGATTTAATGACTAACTATCTATAGCTTAATTAACCTTAACATGTACAAATGTAATACAAATGAACGACTCAGTTTGCATACTAACATATATGTGTAAATATCAAAGGTTGAGAAGGGTATGCCTTGAAATATACATACGTATTAATTGGATACATTTTGATTCCATTACAATTATGTGAAATATTGATTGTGAAATCTTTTTTTACTTAAACAGATTCTTAAAACATAATTGCTTTGTAATCGTTTAAAAAAAAAACAGGTGGTTTTACAATTCAGTTGCATATATTTTTTATTCTAGTAAAAGAATGATGCAGTAAGTCAATCTGGCTCTAGATGCTGCAGTAAAAAAAAAATACTAAATATATAGAGGACGGATAAATAAAATGGGTTCTAAACACAGCAGTAAAAAGTCGTTGTGTGTCAACCAATTTTTTAGTATGGAATATATTGGCTTCTTTTAAATATAAAATAATTTCATTTAGTTTAGAGAGTTCAGACTCCCCTGGCATCAGCCAGTTCAAGTTACATGGTCTCCTTACGCACTTACTAACTGATCTGTTTGAGCTATTGCTTACACTTAACAATTTATATTTGTAAGCGTTATTGCTTTCTTTGCATTTCTATTTCTCATATCCGTTTCAATATAGTCTACTCTTCCATTCAATTCCCAAAACACCTGGATGACGGCTTTAATAGGCGATTTAAATACTCGATTACGTAATTTATTATAGTCGACAAAATGTGGATTTTGAATACGCCTTTTGTCCACCTTTGGTAATTCAGGTGAGTGAGTGTTGAATGGCTTTACCGTCCCTCTTGCAGAAGCGAGAAGTAATCCATGCGAGAAATAATTCTAGTTAACGCAAGCGAAGGACCGTCGACGGATACGTCAGGTCATCATCATCAAGTACTTTTGAATTTCATTATTAGCCCTATACGAGGCCAAGAAATAACCTAGTTTTCAAACTATCCTTCATTTACCTTAAGAATCACCACATGCTTACCAGCATATCAATAACGTGACATAATGCAATAGTGTGTGTATTGAATAATAACGGTAGGCATTGATTGAGCCGTGACCACGAGGTCGCGAGTTCGAATTGGTCTTATGTACGATAAGAGTCAAGACAACGAATATATTAGCAGATTTCGTTTTAAGTATTATTTATTAACGGGTTCTTCATTGAAACTTACGAAACGTAAATTATCTATAAATTAACCAAACGGGCCTGTTGGTCTAGTGGTTAGTGACCCTGACTGATGATTCGATTCCCACATGGGACAAAAATTTGTGTGTGTTGTGTGATCCTCAAATAGCTGTCCCGAGTCTGGGTGTTCTTTGTGTCCGTTGATTGAATGTTTGCAAAGTCCCCCGCGAGCAGGAATTATTCCTAATGCGGAAGTTAGAAAGAAAGAAAGAAAAAAAAAAGTCAATGAAATAGTATGTTGTAAATCGTTTAGGTCCTGAGTGGGCAATTTAAAACGTCCATTTATTCATACATGTAGAATGGCATAACTCATAATTTTAAGCTTAACCCAGGGCCCTGTGAAGTTAGGTCTCGGACTTCTAGCCAGATTTAGTTAGAGGTATTCAAACCTGACTAACTCAAGCTATTGCTTATACTTTCCCAATCATCTTAAGTTGCATGTGTCCACGGCGGTACTAACTTACCACTAGGTGACCCATCTGTTCCTCTGTAGACTTATACCATAAAAAAAATATGCAGTATCCATTTCCTGTCCTTTCTATCCTTCCTTTTCATTTTAATATTCTCCAAATGTTCTTATCTAATTCCCAAAGTGCTCGTGCAGTGGGATTGTCCTCTATTACTAAAATTGGATTAAATCACTGCCGGCAAAATGTGGGTTTTAATTACGCCTCTGCACTCACCCTCGGGGATAGAGGTGTGTGTATATGTATGTATGTAAAATCCGACTGCATTACATAAAAACAGTGGTAGAGTCCACGAATGGGACGGCTCGACCGTCGCGATACCACGGCCTCACAGAAAACCGGTTGTGAAGCAACGGTTGCGTTACATTTCTCCGAAATGACTAAGGTTTCCGGAGGACCAACTCCTCCTCTCCTCTTTAGTTTCCCCTCATCCCTCCTCTCTTTTTTCCCCTCCCCGCAACCCCCATCCCTCATCACCTTCAAAGGCGGGCGGCGCACTTGCGACTCTTGAGTGCAGGTGCCAATTGAAGGCAGTTGTCACTTACCATCAGGTGACCCGTCTGCTCGTCTACTTAATAACTTACTCAAAATTTTTTTCGAAGACTTAATTTACTAATCTGATATCCTTAGTCACTCCTACTATTAGGACGATTCAAATGAGACCTTACATGCCCTCAATTCCGTCAAGTCCTCTAGACTCTAGGATGTGACAAAAAAACATCATACACGCATACAAACTTGAAAACATAACCCGCTTTCTTGCACAGTGGGGTAACAAATTAAGTTACAGAAGTCAGTTACTCTAACAGCTGTTATTTACACTTATCCTCTGTAGGTACTAATAATCTTTTGTCACAATTAACACTAACTCTAATCCTTCAAAAATCATCAGTACTCATCACTTTGATACATCAAATACGTATTGCAAGTAAATGTCAGAAGTTCACCGTTATATTTAGGTACCCAAGAATTAATTAATCGTAAACATAAATAGTAAATTTTAACAGTGGCCGTCTCGTCCGGTGCGATACTACTTACTTTACAGAAAACCGGTTGTGAAGTAACGCTTACATTGCATTTTCCCCGAAATGAGTGAGGTTTCCCGAGGCCCAACTCCCCTCATCTCTCCTCTTTCCCAGCTCCCCATCCACCTCTACCCCCTATCTCTCATCATCCTCACGGGCGGGCTGCGCACTTACTCTCGAGTTACAAGTGACTATAGACGGCGGTTGTCACTAACCATCAGGTGACCCATCTGTTCGTCTGTCCCCCTTTAGCATAAAAAAAAATTGAAACAGGATTTTATTAATTAGTGCTGTGTTGTATTATAGCCGTGTGGTTTTTTTTCATCCGGGTCATCCCGATTCCCGGTGGAGTGGAATAGCCATACATCCTCTTTTAACGGGTGTCGTTAAAGGTGACTAAGTATATGGACTTCTATCACATAATTAATATACAGGACCCCGTTGAAGTCAATAGACTTGCCCTTATTACGAAAGTAACATTAAACTATGGTTGGCAAAATAATGGTTTTTTTTCTTTTTTATATAAGCCTACCATAATGGCTCCTCTCTGCCTGATGGAAAGCAACAAGTGGAGTCTAAGAGTGGTGGTCACCATCCTCATTGAAAGTGTAGTCAATGCAGCATGGTGACCCACATTATGGTGGCCTAGTGAGATGATTTTTCACGACGCGATTAAAAGACCCGGGATCAAAGTGGGAAGGTAACGCTGCGCTCATAGTGAATTCCAGGCTTCAACCGTTTGAGTCACCTGTCTATTCCATCGGTTATATCTTATAGAGGCGTTAGTGTATATATGTACATACGTGTTAATTTTAAAATATGTTGCTTGCTTAACAACCTTAATAATATATCTAATCATACTACACATTATTGTAAATACACGTTAAATTAAACCAATTACATGTATTTCTAAATTGTCAGGAGTAGGAATCAGTCACATTAACCCATTCGTGATAGCCTGTTGCGAGTTACGCTTATAGTATGCTTTTGTTATACATACCAAGCAAAAATATTTAAATACGTATTTAATTAGTAATACGGGCACGTCTAATATTAAACATTCCTAAATGCCAAGTGCTACGACAACACAAAAAATAAAACATTTAACAAATAAAAAACATAATATATTTTTGAACCAAAGACCTAATCCCAAATAAATATATCAGTATGAACAGCTGTTTCATACCTGACCTTCTGATACGTAACTGTTCTGCGTACGACAAGATTATCTCATTTTATCGAGTGACGTAACATACATTGCCGGCCCACTGACCTATGATATACACTGAATGATATAACGCACACACTCGGTAATGAACAACGTAAAATGTTCATAGTTTTAAATATATTCATGTTTCTTTTTGATATAAAGAAAATATATTTATACATACATACACTAGTCTAGATTCTTTATTCTTTTAGAAAGACAACTCCCGCACTAGGATCAAGTACTGTGTCGCGGGGGACTTTACAAACATTCAAACAACGGACACAAAGAACACCCAAACTCAGAACATCAAGTTGAGAATTACACAAAGTGTTGTCCCGTGCGGGGATCGAACCTACAACACTCGACGCGACAGCGTGGTGGCGACCACCTAAACCGCTACGCCATCCTTGCAGTTAATATGATGCTATCGTTTTCATTGCACCAGGATTATGTATTTCAATAATCCCCACCGAATATTAGATATACATACATACACTAAGGTAGTTATTTGAAATTAAGTTGTGGCAATACAGAGAATATTAAAAGGGCAGGTTGAGTAGGTAGGTATGGAAAGGAATGGAAGAAACAGGATATAACTTGTTTTTTTTTTTATACTATAGGGGAACAGACGAACAGACGGGTCACCTGATGGTAAGTGACACCGCCATCCATGGACACTTGCAACTCAAGGGTCGCAAGTGCGCTGCTCGCCTTTGAGGGTGATGAGGGATGGAGGATGCAGGGAGCGGAAAGAAGAGAGGAGGGATGAGGAGATGGGAAAGAGGTGAAAGGAGATGAGGGGGGAGGGGTAATTGGGCCTCCGGAAACCTCACTCAATTCGGGGAAATGCAACGCAAGCGTTACTTCATAACCGGTTTTCTGTGGGGCCGTGGTATCGCACCGGTCGAGCCGGCCCATTCGTGCCTAAGCATGGCTCTACCACTGAAAAAATATAGTGTATACGAATAGTAGTATAAGCTACTTTTAATTCGTCAAGGTCGCATACTACTACTGAATAACTGACTACTGGCCTGCGCCCTCTAACCCAATAAATTTGTACAAAGGAAATTTAAAAAATATATACCTACATATGTAAACCCGGCCGGCCGGCTCGACCAGGATACCACGGCCTCACAAAAAACCTCTTGATTAACACTGCTTGCAGTGTATTGTCGAACGAGTGAGTGTCAACAAGGGGGCAGCGCACTCACGATTCTTAAGTTGCAGGTGTCCGTGGGCGGCGGTTGTCTTTTACTATCGGGTATCATAAAAAAATACTTGAGGCAAGAAAATCTCTAAACCAATCCAAATTATTTATGTTAACATTTGCTAGACTTGTAACTATTTTTTATCATTCAAAATAGTATTTTAGTGACATATTTGAGAAACATCATCCTTGTAAGCGTATGTAACAGTTATGTGGAAATTTATATATAGCGATTTTAAGAAGTATTTATTTATTAATGTGTTAGTATGATGTGTGGTGTATTCCAAAATATTATTATTAATATTACCCCTACAAAAAGGGCCCCGACGAAGTTACTAAGGCCATAGAGAACCATTTTTGGGAAGATAAGGCTGGTGGTCCCCGTACACAATTCGACAACCGTCTGACGTCCTGCCTAACATGTGAAATCTGTTGGGGATTAATGGTAATTCTTCTAGGAAATACCTTTACTTCTGACCATAGGACAATCGACAGAATGTATCCATGGGGGTTTCTACACGTAAAAAAATGTATATATTTGTATATTTTGTCGATATAATTGTAATAATGCTCTTTCGACAATGTAGATAAAATAGCAATTGCATCATAATTTGTTCGATAATACTTGTATTACAATCGCTATCTTAATTAAATGTAACCAAATATACAATCTAGAATTGTGGCTTTGACTCGTGCAAGCGCATTTCGTTACTCATTGCCAACTACAGATTTCTACAGTAGATTGATGAAATTTACGAGATAACAAGTTTCCAAGGATGCAATAAAAATTAAACAGAAAGTATTCATGCATACATACATATCACATATAGATACACATCATAAATAGAAGTAAAGCTGTCATTTAGTTTAGCGTTCTTTGCTACATTTGTATCTAAGAATTACTTGATTTTGATTACCCCGGGTTAGAAGATACTTCCTTGACATGGAAGTGAAGATTCCCTCACGAGGAAATATGAAGTGGACTACTACTTACGTTCACGCCTGTATCCCTGAAGGGGTAGAAAGAGGTGTATGAAGCACCATAATTTTGCCAATTAGAATTTGGTGCCACTAACCTAACAGCGAGAACTACACGAGAGTTCAGCTGTGATACCGTAGATCCCCGTCTTCTCTAGCCGTCTTATTTTTATGCGATAGGGAGTAAATGAGCAGACGGGTCACCTGACGGTAAGTGACTACTGCCGGTCATGGACACCGGCAACTGACAAGAGTCACAAGTGCGTTGCCGGCCTTTAAGGTGGGAGTACGCTCTTTTCTTGAAGGTCGTATCGGTCCGGAAATACGGCAGGCGACAATTTGATCCATAGGCTGGTTGTGCGAGGCTAAAGGCTTCTGGAGACGTGCACAGTGGTGGAATGCGAGTATTAGATATACCCTACGAAATATATACATCTAATATACAAAATTCTCGTGTCGCGGTGACTCTACAGATTTTTATGGCTAGTAGTTAGTAGCTAGTATACATATAATTTTATAATATTTAATTTCTGAAAAGTATACGTTCCAAGGCAACACAAGGATACAAGTACGTGCCACAGGGGTACCATAGCGGTAAATCTACTTTGAACAAATAAAATTGTTAAATAAAATATAAAATCCTCAAAACTTCAGGAAAAGGCTGGCAACGCATTTGTGACTCTTGAGTTGCGGGTATCCATCCATCAGGTGACCCATATGCCCCTTTGCCCTCTTTCACATCAAAAAATACCAACCTGTGTATTTAATACTAAATTTTTTTGCTGACGTTAAGGTTATGCAAATGACGCCTCATATGTCGAAGTCTCTCAAGCCGACTAAGAAACATCATACATACTATATACATACATGGGTAGTCGGGTAAAAAGAAAACACCATTTTCAAGTGAGTTACTGCAACATCTTGCTTCCGAAATGAGTTTTGACATGGAATTGCAGACTTCATTAAAAAAAGAGCGAACATCATTTACTTAATAATAACAATAATAATAACAAATCTGACACATGGCCGTCTGATCCTAAACTAAGCAGAGCTTGTACTATGGTACTGTACCAGACAACTGATACACATACTTATATACTTCTAAATACATATATATATATATAGATAAATTACACCCAGATACAGAACAAATGATCATGCTATCACACAAACATTTGTCCTGGATGGGAATCGAACCCACGACCCCTGGCTAAGCATTCAAGTCATTAACCACTAGACCAACAGGCCAGTCAAGTGGTATTAGAATCAGTGGTTTTCATCGATGGACATACATACATAATTACATATATAATCTCTCGGTCAGGGTACACAGAGACGTTAGAACACTATTTGCCAAGATCCTGAGACAGAAATTGAGCCTCTTCCACATTCATCAGTCCTCTTATACACGCTCATCGGTTACTGGTGCTTTTAATTTGGCCCTCCTCTAGCATACTGGCCTCCCATCTGGTCAGTTTACGTCTTTTCAGGCCTACCCGTTGAATGTTTAGACAAAATCAAACTGGTTGCTAATTGTATTGTATAAGGAATTATATTTTTGTTGCTCACACACTGACTTATTACTTGTTAATATTCTCTATATCTATGTAAATCGTCTACTTACTTTTACTATATTTGTAAATGTTGTGAGCTCCATGTATCTATCATAAAATTAATTTATCTGTCGTTGCTTCGCTTTAATTCTTTTTACATATTTCGGTATAGTGATTTTGTTCTGGGTGCATCGTTTTCACATATAATTATAACTATATATAATGATTGTGTTTAAACAAAACATTTTAAAAGTGACGGTGGAGTTTTTTGCCCATTCTTCTCCATGCGGAACTATATTTTGGAATGGGCGACTAGAATCAGTTCTATTTCAATGTAAATGTTGACGTTCAAAAGTGCCTATTGGGCCTATCTATACAAATAAATAAAATTAGAGTGTCTGTTTAAAATATTAAAATAACCGTTTTATATTAATTGCATACACGATACATATACCAAAACAACATTTTTTAAAATTTTTGTCTATCTGTCTATCTGTCTTTCTGTCTGTCTGTTTGTTCCGGCTAATCTCTGAAATGGGTGGACCAATTTTGGCAAGACTTTCACTGGCAGATAGCTGATGTAACAAGGAGTAACTTAGGCTACTTTTAATTTAGAAAACAAAAATAGGACCTCCCAAAAAAATTAAAACCAATTAAAATTTTATAATATTCGATTAAAAGAATTTCATTAAAATTAGTATAGATATTTCTTAAATACAGAATTAATAAGTTATAGCAAACTCTGCGAACTGAACAATAACTTTTTTGTTAAATACCACGCGGACGAAGTCGCGGGTAACAGCTAGTTTGAAATAAATGCTTTGACTTGACTTGACTTGTCTGTCTTAAAATGATAGCTAGTCTGGAATCAACACGCAGTGAGCTAACACCACGTGCGTGGTTTAAAATAAACTGCTTACAACACACGACACGCATTATTTTTAGATATATACATAATATGAACGAAATTCGCTTTAAGATGCTTCAGAAACTGTGTCAGTTAAATGTTTAAAATAAACATTAAAAAAAAGTTTATTAATAAAGAAATGGTCAGTTGAAAAATACATGAAAAAACGATGGGATTATGAAGTTTTCGGATTTTTATTCAGAAAAAAGAAAATTCTACAGAAACTCGAATGACTTTTTTTGTGGGAGGGCTATGCCTAAGCCCATACCATGCCCAGCTCCACCGGATAAACACCACGGCCTCAGAAAAAACCAGTTGTAAAAGAATAAAGCTTGCCCCTATTACGTTAATGGAACTTATAATATTCTGCAAAATGTAGGCGTTAAATACGTCTCTGTGTTACCCTCCGGAATACGTGAATGTATGTTTTTTTTTTCACACACGGCCTTCTGATCCCAACTAAGCAGAGCTTGTATTATGGTTACCAGACAGCTGATAAACATACATGTTATAGATAAAAATGCATGATCATTTGTGGGTATATTACACCTAGACACAGAACAAATGATCGTGCTCATCACACAAATATTTTTCCTGGGTGGGAATCGAACCCACGACCTTTAGCTTAGCAGTCAGGATCACTAACCACTAGACCAACAGGCCAGTCCATTAACAAATGTACATAAAAATACATATAGTCGAAAACAGAACCTCCCTTTTTTAAAATTCAGATAAAACCAGAATCACTTCTGTTAAAATATCGGTATGTTTGTGTCATATAGGCTAATGTTTTACCAGTTGCCTGATTATGAAGCAATGAAAGCAACACTAATCTTTGAGCATATTTTAAAGCAGTTTTTCCATCAGTATCAACATATTGGTTTTATCACAGAATATATAATAACGTACATAATGCCAAACCTCCCCTGCACACCCTATTTCCCCCGAAAACCTATTACCCTGGTTCAGCTTTACTGACGTTAGGATTTTCGTTCATTTTCTTAAACACTAGTTTATGTTCTGTATAAGTATTGGTTCACAATATTCAGATATTTTTTCTCTTTACAGTTTCTTCGGAAGAGAACAATGTCGTTAAATAACTGACACGAGGTGTTTAAATATAATTACGTCCTATTTGATAGTATGGTTAAGTTACTAAAACACTCCCATTGTTTATTAAAGACACTAATATATTCTTTACTCGAATCAGTGTCTATAAAAAGGAGAAATTACATGAAAAAGATAGAGAATGTTAGAGAATAGAAAACATCTAAATTGCTCTTTAACTTACGCAGGATGAGAGCATCCCTATTAAAAATATTCATATTTTCTATAGAAATAATAGTCAACCATCATGTATACTCATCACGTACGAGTTGTATTGTAAAACATAGATAAGCTCACGCCTATATCCCCTAAGGGGTAGGCGGAGGTGTATTAAACATTTTTGTGTATTTTGCCAATTACAATTTGTTCTCACTGACGTAATAGGGGGACAATAATATTGCTGTCAACTGGGCACTATATCCATACTGTCAAAAAAAGTCCATCGTATAAAACTACAAACATTTTTGATTACAATAAAGTATTATAAAAAAAAATATACTATATATCTACATATAACTTAACACTCCTTCTTGTGCAGTTGTGTGAAATTTACTATTATTTTAATATAAGGTTGGCAACTAATAAACCCGCCACTTTTACTTGGAGTAGTATATAAATAAAGCAAGAGTTGTATATCAGATCAGTTGACAACTGGATCTCGAAAAGTAAAACTACAGTAAATTATGAATATTTCTCGTAAAGAAGTTCGGCTGCTTTTAATTCACGAATTTCGCTTAGGTCGAAAAGCGACTGAAGCAGTGCGCAATATAAGCGCAACGATGGGCGAAGACGTGCTCTCTTACGATACCACCAAACATTGGTTCAGAAGATTTAAGGATGGAAATTATGACCTATCTGATGAACCTCATCTAGGACGACCTCCTACAATAGATGTAGATGAGTTAAAAAGACTCAATAGAAATGGATCCCAGGTTAACTTCACGTTGCCTGGCAGAGCAGCTTCAGTGTTCTCATACTGCAGTAGAAAAACAACTCCACGCTTGAGAAAAGACCTTGAAATATTCAGTTTGGTTGCCACATGAGTTAACGCCGTTTCAGCTTCAGAAGAGAGCTAACGTATGCATAGAACTGCTTAGTTATCACCGTACCAATGTGTGGCTGAGGGATGTAATAACGGGGGATAAAAAGTGGGTACATAAATTTTTCTGCTTGGACCTGGAGAAGCAGCAGTACCGACGCCACGAGCCACGAGTAAAAAAGTTCTTTTAAGTGTGTGGTGGGGAATAAACGGAATTATATACTGAGAGCTGTTGCCATCTAACGCTACAATCACAGACAATATTTACTGTAACCAACTGGATAAAGTAGCAGCGAGATTACTGAAAAATCAAAATAAAGTATACTTTTTGCACGATAATGCTCGACCACATGTAGCAAAAGCGACTCATGAAAAATTACTTTCGCTTGGCTGGGCTGTCCTTTCTCGCCCACCGTACTCTCTAGACATTATGCCCTCAGTATCATCTATTTCGTTCTCTAGTCCACTATTTAGAAGATAAAAAATTTAAAAATGAAGACCAGCTTAAAAGTGACCTTACCACCTGTTTGGATCAAAAGCCTAAAAACTTCTACGAGGAAGGCATTATGTCTCTGCCAGCGCGTTGGCGACACGTGAAAGAAAACGACGGTGCTTATATTGTTGAGAAATAAAATTATTTTGTATACTTAAAAAAAAAAAAATGTGTACAAAGATGGCGGGTTTATTAGTTGCCAACCTAATATTATTTGTTTCATCTTAAGTAATGAGTGGCAAGCCTATTACCATCATCCGGGCATTATATATATGGTATCTGATAGATAACAGTCTGATCAAATTAGATGCAAGCTTTTTCATTTAAATAGCAACGTTAGCTAAAGAAGTATCATACTCTCACAAATATATTGAATATAAATGAACATTGCCACTACAATTTACATTATTATATTTACAAAACATATACGCTATACGGTTCCCAGGCAGCAAACGCTCATAACCCAAAATATAACCACTAATGGCATCCATTCTCTTCGTTATTATAATAACTTTCATCTATATTTACAAAGACGCTTGTTATACAGTCATGGCTAACTTTCAATCAACAATAAAACGAGACAGTTTAAAGAATTTATTTAAATATACGGTTTTTCTCACGTGTGTATTTCGGGGATGTCCGACTAGTTTCGGTCCTGACGGGAGACCTTTCTCAAGAAGTACCATCCAGTCGCGACGGTAAAGGACGTCACACCCAGTGTGACGTGCACCGTATATTTAAATAAATAATAATGTAACTTAAGAAAGTTTTTATTCTAAAGTTTAATTAATGTTAGAGGGCTTAGAACTCCCGGCCGCAAAAACTTCGTGTTACAGGTTCGAAGTCCACGTGCTATTTACTTATACATCCATATAAGCAAATCCTTTTATATCCATTACATTCAACAATTCTAACCTTTCAGCTTTCAATATACTCTAAATTTTACTATCTTTATTTGTTAGAGACTCGGTAGACGGCTTGCCTTAGTTTAGTAGAAAATTGGTAACGATATTCTGCCGAGGCCAAGTGACGTACATGTCCTACATACATACATACATATATAATACATCTTGCCAACCCTTTCAGGAATACAGGCGTGAGTGTATGTATACAGGAATCCTCATTGCAGTGAAAGGACGTCCACTGCTGGACATAGGACGTCCACTAGTATTGGACATAGACCTCCTTCAATTGTGTTTTTTTTTGAGAATCTATCGACTCCACCCGTCAACCCTCATCCTTCTTCGGATGAGGTTTGACCCGTGGGGTTTTATCCAGCTTTTAGCTTTACTGGCCAACCGTCAACGGCCAAGTTTGAAATACCTAGCTGCAAATAAGTTATTGACATATAAAATAATACTTAACAAAAAAGTTAAGTTATTAGTGACATAATCGAGGTAACGCTATATACAAACAATCGATCGTTATTTGAATCGATTAGGAATTAATTCGTTGCAGCAATTGCCAAGTATCGTTTTAGTTAGTACAGACGGCGCTACAGAATAAATAATAAAAGTTATGTACAGAAGATCCAGTGCTAAAGACATCAAAATAAATAACGAATCTAGGCTAATAGCATTAAAGTACAATCTCGCAAGCACGTCATTTTTGTCTAATTGTCATTTGACACGTGCAATCAATTATATTAGTCCCATTGCTACGTTAGTACATCTTTAAATCAGCTGAACTGGAACTGGAACTGGACAGCAGTTTGCTGATTACCTGACGTACGTGCAATATCGCACCGTGTTTTTTTTTTGACTATTCAATAGTATAAAAGAAAGCTATTTTTATTTAGCTATTATAATACAGTGTCCGGTTAACGGGAATGGGCTTTCTCCCTATTTCGTAAGTGGGACTGAATTGAGAGTTTGAAACACTTCTGCCTATCCATTCGGGAATATAGGCGTGAGTATGTACAATTGTAGGGTTTGGTTAGTTAGAGAATTTCCTTGCAAGAATCAGTATGAGTTATAGGTACGCGTAAAAAAAATATGCAATAGCTTGAACACGTCAACCTATTGCATATTTTTTTTTAGAGACAACCTCGCACTGGGTTTAATTCCTGATTTTACAAACATTCAAACAACGGACACAAAGAACACCCAGACTCAGAACAACAATTTGACGATTATACAAAGGGATCGAACCCACAACACTCGGCTCGTGAGGTCATAATAAACATATTCCTGAATGCCAAATTCATCGATTTATATAAAATTTTCACAAAACCTCGGATTTTTTAAATTATTTATTTACTAAATCTCATTATTTTTATTGATACAAACTAATTATTTACACTCAGCAATATAAATTTAATGAAAAATGTTGAATTTATTCATTTCGTTTTCTAGTGGAATTTTTAAATCTGCAAAAACTTAACCTAGACATGAATCCTTATTAAGAAATTTATCAATTAAACAAATTTTATATTTCGCATTCTGCATTTAAATGGCAGCAAATATTTCATAAGACTGATAATAAGTTTTCAAACTTGTATAATTTCATTTCTATCTCTATTCTATATTTTAAAGTATTCTGTATAATGAATAGCAAATGGCAAGATGAAGAAAAACAACTCGGAACCTTTTTAAAAAATTTATTACTTATTTATTTCAACTTAAAACAACTAAATCTAATATATAACATTCTCATTTCAGTGTTTGTTGCTAAACTCCTCTGAAACGGTTTAACCAATTCTTATGAAAATTTATATGCGCATGTTTTAGATCTGAGAATAGGTCGCAATATATATATTATTCATACCGCTAGGTGGTCAGGGTTATCCTATACAGATTTTAAATGACAGCATAAAATTTGCCGGGTCAGCTAGTATAGACCATAAAGATGATGTGTAACTTTTTTGAAGGAATAATTATTTGTTAAAAGTTGCTAGAAGTAATAATTTTTTTTTAAGCATACCAATGAAGTGGAATAAATAGTACTTTTTTCCACCTTTAATATGCTATGTACTTTATTGGACTTACAGACACAATATTCCATTTTTCTTGAATATAGCAATTGTCACTCTAGTCAATGTACGAATAATTTAGAAGTTTTAAAAGAAAATAACCTTTATATCAGGGCAGTCATTTTATTATATTATATGATAATTTGCGAAATAAATAAAAAAAACTAAAAAATACGAAAATGCTCTGTGATATAAAAAACATGTTAAAATAAATATAGCAGAATATTCACATCTGCTTAATAAAGATCAGCTGCATTTGTGAGGTTTATCAAAGTCAATAAGAAACTAAATTATATTTAGGATATTATATTTAGCATTCTCCATATGAGACCTACAACAAGAATATATTATTAATTGAGACAGTAACATTGTCATTTTCAACACAGATAATGCACAATTTTCAAAATATATGTTTTAGAATACAGTAAATATATATATATATATATATTTAATGTATAACTACTAAGTTAATTAATACACACATGAACATATTCAATTCACAATTTATTTTAAATCTTATCATTTACATTATATTTAAGTAAAATTGGTTGTTTTTTTAATTAGGTAGCATTAAAATAGTCAAAAAGCACAGTAACAATCAAAGTTTACATATTTAACCTTAACCCGGCGCACTAGTTGCAGCGGTAATAACAATATAGAACTGAAATTAGCGACAGTAACAAGTCCAACTTTCAAAACGTGAGATTAGAAATACAAACGACCGGACGATATTTACAATCATTTTTTTGACATCGTAATCATTTTCAACTGAACGAATTACATGAAGATGACTCTCGAAGTCAAGTAGAATCATAATAAGCTACACGACACCGTAAGAAACCTCCGGGCATCCAAATAAAGACAACAAAATATACCATGTCCATATTCTATTTCACTGACCTGTATATCACTTGTGAGTAATCAGCGGCGCGACGATGGGCTTCCATCAAACATTCGACACAATACAGAACGTGAAAGTTAGCAACGAATGTTTATTTCACACAATAATCATTCAATTTTACGATTTTCTTCTATTGTGACACTCGCGGTTTACAGCGCACAGCACAACGCGTTCGCGAGATTCAAATGTTGCTAGCATGTTAGCTAACAAGTTACCATTACTACTATAAAGCGCAGTGTACATTAATGTTAACTCGTTGAAATATTTAAGTACCTATATTAAATATATACATATATGTATGTATGTATGAACCTACTACTACTATACAAAATAGATTGAAGAGCCTTATATTGTTTTCAAATGACAATTTCTTAAACATTTTTTTCTTCAAATATTTGTGGCTAATAAAATAATACGAATAGAATATAAACTGTGAATTTATTTTATTCCTTAGTCCTTAGTCCAAGTCGAAATTATTCGATAGTTCTAACCTTATTTTTTATTACAATTTGTAATGATTGATTCTATTTGTATTGGATTGAGTAATTAAAAATAAATAATATTGGCTATAAAACATCACACTACTAATGTAAGGAGCGGCAGAGTTACCATAATGACCGCTAGTAAAATAAAAAAAAAATCGTAGTTTTTGTTGCAGTCCATGCTTTTTTGCATATCTACTGAATATTATATTTTATTAGATACTGTACACCGTCTTAATGTAATAAAGAATAACATTCTTTATTTATTTTTAGCATACATTCTAATAAAACATTTGGCTAAACTTAAAAACAGTCAAGTCTTTTATTGGTAATTGATAATCACTAGTGCAAAAAATCATTTGCATTATTTTTTTTATACTGGGTACGTAATATTAAAACGAACAATTACATTCAAATAAAGTATATTTAACATATATTTATTTTTATTTTGTATATATAACAGAAATAATAAAAAAAATAGATAAAAATATAAAAAAAATTTAGTACTGCTCTTCAAAGATATATAAACGAAAAGCTGAAGATGGTTACCAGTTTTAGATACTTGGGACAGATCTGATGACTGAACTATCTGATGACGTCAATCTGGAGAGTGAGCATAGAGCACTGGCGGTCTGAGGGAATACGATCGCGCTTAGGTTTCCTTGATGCTCTGCTGAAATAAATATATAAATCTCAATTTTTAAGGCATATTCCCAATCATTTCACTCGAGCAGCTAATGGGAATGTCATACATATCGGACCACCAGTGTCTTACGTATCAACAACCTCATGAGCCAGATCTAAATATTTTAGTTGCTTGTTGTTTATTATTATTATTCTCTCTATTTAAGTTAATACATTCATATTACACATACAATTACATTTTTAAAAATACCATTTAAATGAAAAATACATTTAAAAATATGAAAAATAGTAGACCACCGACATCGGGTACAGGCACAAGACACGTAGTGTTTTCGAATGGAGCAATATTGATGTCATTTGTATTAACAGTAAAAATAATTGTGATAAACCCGATAAAGGGAAATGGATGAACCGTGTCTTATTCAGGTTAAACACAAGTCCTTTGACATGTAACCAAGGGGTCAATTGATTAGCGACAGAATTTAATCTGTGCTGTAGTTGATCCATCGATTTTGTACAACTTAAGCTTATGTTTCCGCTTCAGTCAGCACGCGCAGTAAATCTTTAGTAGCAGTGAAAATTATATGTTTAAGAGCTAAGGAAGTAGTTGAGTTGCCATCAGGGTATATTGTATTGTCTCCGGAGTTGGGCGTTAATAATTGTATCACAATTACAAACTACTACTACAACAATCTGAGATCTGTCTCGCATCAGGTCTGTCAACAAGGCATATGTGGCATCTTAAAATTATATGTAATTGTTCACAATAAGTAATTGATAACCAGTTCTTCAAAAGATTAAATATGTGTTAACTGTCGAACAATATATTAAAGCAGACTTTGAAACACCTAAAGCTCCACATTTTTTTATTCTAATTATTTTATTTCTAATCTAATCTATTCCGTCCAACTACAGACCCATAGCCATCACCTCCTTGTTCTCCAAGATAATGGAATCCATTGTTAACTGCCAGCTCCTCCGGTACTTAGAAGACCACCAGCTCCTCAATGATCGACAATACGGCTTCCGTCAGGGTCGTTCAGCTGGTGATCTTCTCGTATACTTGACTCACCGTTGGGCACAGGCGATCGAGACCAAGGGGGAAGCGTTGGCCGTTAGTTTGGACGTAGCGAAGGCCTTCGATCGGGTCTGGCACAAAGCGCTCCTTGTGAAGCTTCCTTCCTATGGGCTTCCCGAGAAACTGTGCAATTGGCTCACCAGTTTTCTTACAGACAGAAGCATCAAGGTCGTTGTTGACGGTGCATGCTCCGACTCGAAGTCTGTTAATTCTGGTGTCCCACAAGGCTGTGTGCTATCACCCACGCTGTTTCTTCTGCATATCAACGACATGCTGCAGATTAGCAGCATCCATTGCTATGCAGACGATAGCACGAGTGATGCCCTTTACACCGGCCGCGCTAACATTTCTCGGGTAAACGTCATCGAAAGCCGATCTAAACTTGTGTCTGAAATCGAAACTTCTTTATCAAAAGTTTCAGATTGGGGTCGACTTAACCTAGTCCAATTTAACCTCACGAAGACACAGGTTTGCGCGTTCACCGCTAAAAAGATGCCATTGGTCGTATCACCTCAATTTGAGAGCACTTCCCTAGCTGCATCAGCCAGTATCGGAATCCTTGGCGTCGATATATCAAGCGAAGTCCAGTTTCGCGGTCACTTAGAGAGTAAGGCCATATTAGCCTCGTGTCGAGGTGTGCTAAACAGATCGAGACAGTATTTTACTCCGGCCCACCGCCTGCAACTTTATAAGCCGCAGGTTCGGACGCACATGGAATACTGTTCTCATCTCTATGCAGGTGCACCCCAGTACCAACTTCTGCCTCTTGACCGCATTCAACGGAGAGCGACTCGCATCATCGACTGCCAAGATATTTCTGATCGACTTGACACCTTGGCGTTGCGTAGAGATGTAGCTTCACTCTGCATCCTCTATCGCTTGTATCATGGGGAGTGTTCAGAGGAATTGTTCGGACTTATACCGGCTGCTGGTTTCCGCCATCGTCCTACGCGACAAAATATCCATCCCCATCACTTGGACGATTGGCACTCCACCACTGTGCGCTTCTCGAGAAGCTTTTTGCCTCGCACAACCAGCTTATGGAACAAATTGTCGCCTGCCGTATTTCCGAACCGATACGACCTTCAAACCTTCAAGAAGAGAGCGTACCTCTACCTAAAAGGCCGGCAACGCACTTGTGACTCTTGAGTTGCGGGTGTCCATGGGCGGCGGTAGTCACTTACCATCAGGTGACCCGTCTGCTCGTTTGCCCCCTATCGCTTAAAAAAAAAAAAAAAAAAAATTATGCTCCGATAGGCTGTAAGAAATAATGCAAAGATACTGTTTCATGTAATTACTATGCTGAACTAACACGTATGTGTATAGTACCAAGTCTATATATCAAAATAATGTTTGCAGACGAGTGTTTAAACTTAAATATATTTAAGAAAAAGTAACATGAACTATTATTACAATTATTTTATGATCGAATTCAAGATTAAACAGCCTTACTACTATTAAATGTATCTAAAAGTCAACTTAATCTCTAATAAGTCTAATTGCATAAATAAAATTATAGTCTGCTTATATAATCTTAAACGAATATGTTTTTTTTTATGCGATAGGGGGCAAACTAGCAGACGGATCACCTGATGGTAAGTGACTACCGCCGCCCATCAAAAATATAAACAGACACATTACGGTGAGAGCAACGATAAGTAACCTCACACACAATTCAAATATCGTAATTTTAGACCTTTTACCATTCTAAATTGCAGTTTATTCCTTTGAAACTAGCAACACTGTTAAGGTATGCTACGGATATTATATTTGAAGGAAAAAAACATGACGCGTGGTACGATTTCTGAACGAATTGTTTGATAATGTAATGTCACTGTTGTCAAAATACAAATCGATAGGAGGTTGTACTCCATGACTGCTTAAAACTAGTAACGAAAAGCTATTTTCGTTCCTAATTAATATTAATATTATATTAAAACAATGATTAAGGCAATACTGGTATTTAATAACCATGGGAAACCACGATTATCGAAATTTTATCAGTACTTTGTGAGTGAAAGTTTTTTTTTCTTTATTTTACAGGCAATGGTATATTTACGAGTATGTTATAGTTTGTTTTATTTACACGTTTGTGCTATCACTATGTTAGAAAGGAAAAAAATATTAAATTTAATCGTTCTGCGTATCATTTCTAATTTAATGCGCATGAAAACTTAATCTACTACTGCTTGAAAAGTCTATGGGATCTAGGCTCACTGAGTGTTTTAACATGTGTTAATTCCTTATAAAAAAGTTCAGAATTAACTTAGTTACCTAGAGCTTTTTAGCTACCTAGAACCATCCCAGTTGGCATTAGGGAACTAAGGACTAAGGAATTCAACTGTTATCTTTCAGACAGCATGTATATGGTCTATATAGTAGGTTGATGGCATTTATTTGGTTACATTTTTTTGGTGAATTATGGTTTGCAAATGTGGATGTGTGGCCTCTGCCTACCTATTTGGGGATGTAGGCTTGAGCTATATTTTAGGCTTTATGTATATTTAAAAAACTTAAGTATTGTACCAGGCAACAGGCAGGGGCTTTCATATTAAAAAAAAGGTGTGGGAAGGGAATATATTTGGCAAGACAAGTGACTAGTGTTCTAGAGGAATGTTATGTTCCTCAAACACAAATGGATCATCCTTCAACCAGGCAAGGTGGTGTTGGTGGTTAAAATTGCAATCTCATGTAATATATACTAATCTGCATGAAACATTTATCATTGTGATTCAGGATTGTTCATTAGAGTAGTTGCTATGTAGTTCAGCTTGTCTTCATTCGATAGTGTTTTTTTTTTTTTGCTGTATTGCCACAGTGACCTAAAAGTGTGTGGACTGTTTCAATATAGTGTTGCCAACTTTTAAATGTATGATAAATCATACAAGAATTAATAATATTTGAAGACAAAACAAAGCAAAATGTACCTTGATAGCAAACTGGATTAAAATTCAAATTCAAATTGTAATAAAAACCAAAATAACTGTAAAAGACTTTGTTGTACACTGTCAGTTAGTGATGCACAAAATATCACTGAGCTGAATGTATCATTCAAAAAAAATTTGCACTGCACTCATACTTCTCATTAATTAAAGTTAGAACCTTCATTCACTTCATGTTTTCCATAAAATTGCTTATCTTCATTTTTAAGACATTATAAATTCATACATACTAAATTAATGAATTAATTTTAATTTTCCTTCATATTTGACTGGCTTAGGACTGTTAACCTAGATGGGAATTTTTAAAGGGTTAGAAGAAAAGTACTAAAATGGTCCCTATATCCTACAAAAAACTGATAATTACCTACTAAAAGACTAGGTTGGCATATTTAAAAATCAATTTCTATGCACAATAATTTTTACATAATCAACATCAATACCTCATTTACATTTGATTAAAACTCATTGCCTAATACTCTTTATAAAAAGTAACTATGATAGTGTTTTTGTTTTAAATGAGGACACTCCTTCAATATGTAATGTTCAGCTTTCGGCTTTCGAGAAGATTCACTCACATGGTATATGGTAGTTATTTGTGGTATGGTACTATAAGGCGTATTTTCTGGTATACAAATGAGGCGTATTTTCCCCTGACAACCTAAATACATTCAAACAAAATTGCTCAGTCTCACTCATACATTGTCTTGTCTTATCATTAACTCCTTAGAGTTGCACCCATTCCTAACAACACAAAGAGCCAAATTGTTGAGCTAGTGAGGTACTGAGTTAATAAGCTACTAATATACTCTGAATTTGTGTGCGTAAGAGACCTATTAAGTTGATGTGAGTGATATAGATCTTTTAGATCACTCACTCAGGAGCTACAAAACACTACTAATATTTTATAAAATCATAATTTTCAGAATGAAGACATGCAACAACAAATTATAAAGGAGACATTTCAACTGGTCTCCAAAAGAGAAGATAATGTGTGCAATTTTCTAGAGGGAGGCAGGTAAAATAATATTTTTAGTTCAGTTTATTTTATTTGTAATTGCAGCTTTTTTTATGATATACAGGGATAGACAAACGGATGGGTCATCTGATGGTAAGTGACTACCGCCGCCCATGTATACCTCCAAGTCAAGAGTTGTTAGTGCGCTGTATGCCTTTGAGATTTATACACAAAAGTCACACCATGTATCTCATAAATGTGGAATTTGTAAGATGCATGGTGTGACTTTTGTGTTTCGGCTATGACTAGGTCTAGATTAGTCTGTTCTGCAGCCATATTTACGCCTGGCAATGACAGAGAGACCTGTTATGCTTCTTGTGGGCTCCATAACTATTTGGAGATCCTGCAAGTACACTTATGTGGTCTCCAACTATAACACCTTTTTTTTTTATAAATTCATTGATATATAATAAAAGGTGTGGCGGGAGAGCCATTTTTAGGTACTTATGTGCCAGCTCGACTGGAGTAATACCACGGCCTTACTGCACCGAACATACAAGCTCAGAACAGAACAGAGCATCTTGAGAAGCCGTGAATGCACTGGCTACTCTTGAATTGCAGTATCCATGAGCTGCTCCATATACAAAAAAAATATGAAACTGAATAAAGGTTTTGTTTCTTTTCAGCCTGATAGGGGGTTCAGACTATAAACTCATTTACAGACACTACGCCACATTATATTTCGTATTCTGTGTGGACTCTTCGGAGAGTGAACTCGGCATATTGGATCTCATACAGGTAAGATTACTATTGCTATTTTTTTTTGTATATTATAGGGGGACAGGGACGGGTCACCTGACGGTAAGTGACAACCTCCGTCCATGGACACCTGCAACTCGAGAGTCGTAAGTTTGCTGCCTGCCTTAGAGTAACTTTATTGTATATTTACCAACTCTTTCAGGTCTTCGTAGAAACCCTGGACAAGTGCTTTGAGAATGTCTGCGAGTTGGATCTCATCTTTCACGCGGATGCCGCTCATCAGGTCCTGGATGAGCTTGTCATGGGTGGAATGGTGCTTCAGACCAATATGGCTGATATCTTATGTAGACTACAGGAACAGAATAAAATGCAGAAAGCTGAGGTGAGGATGAAGTGTTTCTTAATGTTTTAAATTGTCTTAAAATATCTCCGACTGCGCAAGAGCAGGGTTATGTTTTTCTAGTGTATGTTCGTTGTACATAGACGGCTTGATTAATTTTGACATTTGAGGTGTCATTTGATTTTTTTTTATAGTAGGATTGAGATATTTTATACATATATACACTCATGCCTGTATGCTCTAAGAGGTAGGTTAGGTCAGAGGTGTATTAAACACACACAAATGTTGTCAATTGGAATTGGGTTATATTTATTATGTAATTTATAAAGATTTATTATTAATATTTATTTTTTTTCCTTAAATAACATATAAATTACATTTTTAATTATATATATTTAAAAATTAGAAAAATTAGTGTCTCACCCGTATTGAGTACAAGGGACCAAGCTAAGGTTGTTAGGGCTCCAGAGACAGACAGAGACCCCTTTGCCTACCCCCATAGGCGAAGGACATCCATGAGGATCTTCCACCCCGTCAACAAAAAAAAAAAGGGCTCCAGAGACAGGAACCTCCTCACAATACGTACCGTATCAAGAAGGACTACCTTTTGCATCAGGGCCCTTGCATCTTCACCCAGCGTTATTATAAATGTTTTATTATTATTTTTCAGGCGGGTATATCTGCGGCTCCTGCTAGAGCCGTTTCTGCCGTCAAGAGCATGAACTTGCCTCAACAGCTCAGGGATATGAAGCTTCCCGACCTTCCGCAAGCTATCAAGGTTAGTCTGACACATTTAAGGTCCTGGATAGTCTCTGGAAACACAAGACTTTAGTTCAGAGTTCGAGTGAGTGGTATTATGTCGACTCAATATTAACCGACTTTTAAATAGATATTTCCATTTTTATGAATATTTTTTAAGGTACTGTTGCTCAGACGGAAAAAAGTAATTCTACCGATTTTGGCAATTCTATTGGAAAATACAAATAAATAAATTTTATCAACATTTCGTAGCGGTTTAAGTGTTCACCTCGCTACTACATTACCGCGCCGAGTAATGTGGGTTCGATCCCCGCACGGGACAACACTTTGTGTAATTCTCAACTTGATGTTCTGAGTCTGGGTGTTCTTTGTGTCCGTTGTTTGAATGTTTGTAAATAGCACCGCTACACAAATTAATCCTAGTGCGGGAATTGCCTTTAAAAAAAAAGTCAACCTACAAACTACAATTGGACGCGTTTATTACTTTTGGAATCGTTAAATAAAAATTAAAATGGCAACCAATTTATTAGTATCAAATGCAACTCAATACATGGTAGAAGGTTTTAAAACACTTTCTACATACACTTACGACTATATCGCCGTCCGTCCTTTTTTAATTTTTTTAGAAACAATACGAGCAACGTGGGTCTCACATTACTAGTATTCTTTTACCCCCGCCCCCCAGCTAAGCCCCCCAGCTAAGCTAAGTACTTGTGTTAGGGGGGGTTTACGACAGTAGTGTACTGGGCGGGGTTTGAACCCGTAAACACTTGATCGCAAGTCCCACGCCTCAGCCATCACGCTCGCATAATATATAATGTCTTGTTTCAGGATCTGAAATTCTGACCGCTTCAACAGGGGACACACCCCGCCACGCCGGTCGCCATTGCCTCAAACATAATCAACACAATTTACCCACAATCGGAGAAATATCAGAACATTCAGAAGCCCACCGAACATTTTACCAACAAATTCTTCGGCTCAGAAACTTTGAGTACCAATTTCTCTGAAACATTCTCCGAGAACTATCAACAGACTGACGGTATTAACTTTGCTAATTATGAATGCCAGAAGACTGATGGGTATCAGGACTTGAGTGGGACAACAGTAGAGTATGGTTACAGTGAAGTGAGAAAGAGAAAGAAGAAGAACAAAGGAGTTAAAAAGTGATTTTGAGGCAGAGTTTCAATGTTGCTTATTTATATTTATATAGACTTATGTAGGATATTAAACTGACTTTTTTTATATAGCACTAGAGTTGCAAACAAGCATAGTACTTGATGGTAGGGGGTCACCTTAATATATAAGAAGTCCACGTTTTTTTCCAAGCCTATTGCTGATTGCCCTCAACCTGATTCAGGTTCTGTATGGCAGTACTGTCTGATAGATAACAGTCCGATGCCTTGGTCGCTTTAAGACACCACCTTAAAAAAAAAAGATTGTGTCACTTATCTACTAAACTGAGAATCAAACGGCAGACCTTACCTACCTAACTTGATAATTTATTAATTTTTTGTTGGAGAGCCATGCTTCGTCACGCATGGGCCGGCTCGTACGGAGTATTACCACGGCCTAACAGAACACCGACTGTTAAACAATGCTTGCTTGGTGTGACCGAGTGAGTGAGGACCAACCCTCTTCCCCTACCCTAAAAGGCTGACAGTAAGTACTCTTGTGACTTGACTGTTGAGTTGCAAGTGTTCATGGGCGGTGGAAGTCACTTACTATCAGATGACCCGTCTGCTCGTTTGTCCCCCTATACTATAAAAAGAGATGGTTCTTATGTCTCTCTTTTAGAAAGAGAATCTTCGATTAGACTAGGTGATCACACCACACAAATAACAAATTTTCAGAAAATCTTTATTGTGCTATATAGTTTTCAACGTGGGAGAGCCATGCTTAGGTATGAATGGGCCGGCTGTTGATGTGTGAATGAATCAGTTGTGAAGTAATGCTTGCATTGTGTTTCAGCAAGTGAGT
The DNA here is from genome assembly GCA_947561695.1 of Tyria jacobaeae. Classification (NCBI taxonomy): domain Eukaryota; kingdom Metazoa; phylum Arthropoda; class Insecta; order Lepidoptera; family Erebidae; genus Tyria; species Tyria jacobaeae. The sequence goes on from OX387234.1 coordinate 7,259,872, forward strand.
GAGGTTACCGGAAGTCCCAACCCACTTCTATCAATTGGGCAGCATCAGCAAAATCTGACAGAACACTTGCAACTTAAGTTGCAGGTGTCCATGGGCCTCGGTAGTGTCTTGCCATCAGATGACCCGTCTGATCGTTTCTCACATATCCCATTAAAAATAATAGAATCAATAGTTGCAACGTAGTTACGCTTGTCTACGCTAGATGGTGCTGAAGCATGTTTGAATTCTTGTCTCCTAAAGTTGTTGTTTAAAGGAAAAATATTATTTTTCCCTCTTCCTACCGAAGGTGACCCCTTACCATCAGTGATGCTTGTTTTCTAAATTAGTAGTAAAAAATAATTTCTCTATTCGTCTTGCCTTACGGTCCTGGGACCATTTCTATGATCTACTCGATAGCTGTGACACGCTACGTAACTCTTATATCTCTTTCTTTTCTTCTTGACTCTTATAGGAATATAATTCGGTTATGATATCACTTAATTATGTTAAATAAATGTTAGGGGTAAGTTGTACACTTTGTAAAACACGAGCAACTACATTTAATACAGTGTAACGTACATACAGACACACATATGTATATATGTCACTTCCCCGAAGGGGTAGGCAGAGGCATCTGAAACTCCAACTTTTTCATAATCAGTTTGACTGTACACATATTGTCTGCTAGACTGTATACATATTGTCTGAGATCTGACTGCGAAGAGATGGGGTGGCCCAATTTTACTCCACTGTGAACCTCACGGTAACAACACAGAGAAACAGAATATATTTGTATATTAATACGAAAATGTAATTCTGTATACTATTTAATAAATATTTATATCTATAAAAAGAACATATAGTGTGTGGGTTTAGAAAATTTAACTCTAAATAAGAGATACATATTATGTTAAGTAAATATTTTGACATGTCATGGTACTGATTATCTATTAGGCTATATAAGAACCTGTTGATGTAGCGGTTAGTGATCCTGACTCCTGAGCCAGAGGTCGTGAATTCGATGCCCATTCGGGACAACAAATTGTGATGTCCACCCGAGTCTTGAGTATTCTTGCTTGAATGTGCGTATAGTTCGAATGTCCCGCGACATACGATTCAGTCCTAATGGGGGAGTTGTCTATTAAACCACAGAGACATATTATCACGCCTGTATCCTTGAAGGGGTAGGCAGCGGCGTATTTAAACCCCACATATTGCCTATTATAATTTTGTACCATTTACTTAATATTGTGTCATCCGGGCATTGTAGGGATTAGTCGGGCAAGTATATTGACAGCAAGGGAAGGAAAGACAGATGGGTTTGGAAATAAAAGCAATAGCTCAAGCAAGTCAGGGTCGCATACTGCATTGAGGATGGTGACCACCACTCTTGGACTCCACTTATTGCTTTCCATCAGGCAAAGTGGAGTCACTATGGTAGGCTAATATAAAAAAAAGTCATATCTAATATATAACTCGAACTGGCTGGCTTTAAGATATCACCTCGCCACGACGCTGCCTCACCGAGTGTTGTGGGTTCGATCCCCGCACGGGACAACACTTTGTGTAATCCTCAACTTGATGTTCTGAGTCTGGGTGTTCTTTGTGTCCGTTGTTTGAATGTTTGTAAAGTCCCCCGCGACACAGGAATTAATCCTAGTGCGGGAGTTGCCTTGTAAATAACAAACAAAGTCAATTTATACTGGAAGCTTTATGTTCAATACGCAGTTTGCCGACGGACAGATGACGATGAGAATAAATGTTCAAGGAGTTTGAACATACATGGGTAGGCAGAGGTCCATAGAAAACAGAACATTCAAAATTTAAATAATAATTGCGAGAGTAACATTTATTAATCACAATTAATTATTATCATTTTTGTATTAAAATTATGTTTAAAATATGATTATATTAAACATTCCTTGTAAAATTTGATTTATATACGGAACACTTGTTTGTGTGTATGTGGCGCCCGCATGGCGATTTTATTACATAGCTTTATCTGTGTAATTATATATTAAGTAAATAAGATATATATATTTTATGTTACACGTATCTTTGTTTTATTTTTGTGTATGAAAACATTACGCAGTAGGGCACTTAAGAGAGAGAATTACACTTTTTTTTATGTGTATAGGCCTACCACAATGTCTCGATTGCGCCTGATAGCAATCAACAAGTGGAGTCCAAGAGTGGTGGTCAACATTCAAGTGTAGTCAATGCGGCATGGTGACGCACACTATGGCGACCTGGTGAGATGCTTTTTCTTGCCCCGCTTAACAGACCCAGGATCAAAGTGGGAGGAAAACACGTGCGCTGGTAGTGAATTCCAGGCTTTAACCGATCGGCAAAGGAAGGAGGAGCCGAGCCGTTTAGTTCGAGACATGTTATTGTGACATACATTTTATTAAACTAACAATTTTTGACGACTAAACTTTTAACGTACGTAAATATAAATGTAATGAATTTTATATTACCTATGTGAATGAATTGCGTGATTTGAGTGGAAATAGTGACGGGCGTGTTGGTCTAGTGGCTAATGACCCTGACTGCTGTACCGGAGATGATGGGTTCGATCCCACACGGGACAAAAAATTGTGTGATCAATAAATTGTTGTTCCGAGTCTGGGTGTTCTCTAGGTCCGTTGATTTGAATGTTTGTAAAACTCCAGTGACAAAGAAATTATTCCTAAAGCAGGGAAATGTTTAAATAAAATAATTCACTTTAAAAAATAGATAACTGACTTAAATGCATCTATCATAAAATTTAAGACTGGACATGGTTTTCTCATGGATGTCATTGTCAGAACCTAACCAAACCCTCATCTAACTACCCTTGAATTACATCCTTTCCAATAAAAAAAGAATCAGGAAAATTGGTTGATTGCTTTTCTCATGGATGCCATTGTCAGAACTGGACCAAATTGAAAACGACTTCAGAAAAGGAGGAGGTTCTCAATTTGTTAACCTGTAACTGTAAGTTTGTTACCTCCGAACTTTTTTGAATTTAAAAAAATATCAGAATCGGTTCACCTAGTCGAAACTTCTGAGGTAACAAACTTACAGTTACAGGTTAACAAATTGAGAACCTCCTCTTTTTCTGAAGTCGGTTGAAAGGAAAGAAATACATACTTAGATGTATTTAGTACTCAAAATCTCAAATCAAATATTGCAAAGTTTGTTTAAGAAAGTCTTAGTGTTATACAAATATGTCCAACGTGAGCACAGCATTGTGCTATTTATTATGCTGACACTTAGAATTAAATTCATTGACAGTGCCAACACTTGTTTTCACAATGAGAGAAACACAATAGGTAAGTAAGAAACACAATAAATACAAGAAAAGAACTAATTATTCAAATTCAAATTAAACTTCTTTATTTTGTAAAGTTTCTCAACAATCATTTGAAATAAACTGGGCACCTACAGAATATATTAACTAAATTACTTTAATAACTATAGTTTGAATGTTATTTAATATTATTTTAAACATTAATAGTTCAGTATTGATATATTTTGTCTGTTTTTTATTCATTTAATTTTATGTATAATTTGTTATTCCTAACAGTTTTGAGATATATTTAACAGTTACTGGTCAAAGTAAATTTGATTTACTTTGTGTAGTGTTGTTGTTTGTGTTATTTTTTTTTTTTTTTTTTTTTTTTATACTATAGGGGGACAGACGAACAGACGGTTCACCTGATGGTAAGTGACACCGCCGTCCATGGACACTTGCAACTCAAGAGTCGCAAGTGCGCTGCCCGCCTTTGAGGGTGATGAGGGATGGGGGATGCAGGGAACGGAAAGAAGAGAGGAGGGATGAGGAGATGGAAAAAAGGAGAAAGGAGATATGGGAGAGAAAAGGGGAGAGGAGGAATTGGGCCTCCGGAAACCTCACTCAATTCGGGGAAATGCAACGCAAGCGTTACTTCACAACCGGTTTTCTGTGAGGCCGTGGTATCGCACCGGTCGAGCCGGCCCATTCGTGCAAAAGCATGGCTCTACCACTGAATGTTATGTAATGTTTTGTTATTTACTATTTATCTTTCCTCCCTTCCATCCCTTCCCTTGTGGATTTCCACAATATAATAATATTAATTAATTATTTTGATTACCAAAACAATATAAAATTCGTTATATGTGCCCAACTTCTACTAACTTGTCGCCAATAACTAAATAATCAATTAGAGAGTACATCTATTTTATAATTTAAAACAGCGCTATCTATGAAAGACAAAAAACCGATTATTGCCATCTATTTGCTAAAATATACACTAAAAACCCAACACAATAGTTAGTTTGAAGAACTTTTGCTATTCAACGCTAGAGCTGTTACACTTTCTAGTTTAGCTATTTATCACAAGATGGCGTTGTTTAGCCAAAATTTTATGATTTCATTTTTCAAGTGTAATTGTAATATCAAAGGTTTTGGTTGTTTATATATAATCAAATATTCAAAGGTTTTAGTCATTTTATAATAATCTACATATACATTATATGTCAGTATATATGTTCATGTGAAGGATTATCTTTTAAAAAGTATCCTTAACAAATACATACATATATCCAAGATGGAGCTATAAGCTAATCCAATACAAACACACCCGAATCAACCTCCCTTATCAGTGGTTCCCTCTTTGATTGCACTATAGCCATACTAGCTTTAGAGTTTTTTTTTTATATACTAAAAAGCATTAAACCATAGCGGGGTCGCCTCCAACAGGTGGACAAGTCTGTTGGGGTTCACAGGGCTTTCTTTTCTATGGTACACCTGAGGCCCCGGCCAGAAGACTCCATGCCGGAACACTGTGGTTTTAGTCGGTTCGAGTCCGACGTACCGTCTCACCGTAAGGCCCTGTGAGGTGATGACCCGAATCACAATGAACTGCTTGAGCTATTGCTTATACTTCTTAATCTATCTATGTAATTAATATCCGTTTCTATTCATTTATATCTTTCATTTCCCTGTCAATTTTCTCATCTAATTCCCAACGTACCCGGTTAACGACAATAGGCTTGCCCCCTGTCACGTAAATGGGGCTATATTATAGTCGGCAACATGTGGGAGTTAATTACGCCCCTGCCTACTCCTTCAGCGTGATACAGGCGTGAGTGTATGTGTGCGTATGAAATGAGAAGATAATTGCCAACTGCATTTTAGATTAGACAAAAAAGTTTAATTACAAAACCATAAATAAACAGATAATTTTTTACTTATCTTTGAAAAATGTTTAATGTTTGAGATTTAAATCGTACATATCACTACAAAAAATTAGGTACTCTGTGCCCATTTCTTTCTAAGTGTAGTTACATGCTAATTGCGAAGCAACATGGCGGTTAGACAGTTTGTCTTCTTATTTTAAACGCATTAGCAATTACGGACTTACATGTCACGGACGTGTTATGACACGAACATTGAAACGGCGGACGTGTTAAATAGCGTATTATACTCAAATTAATATAAAGGTATAATTAAGACTCTCTTAAATGTCATAAAATGAAGCTAGCTTATAAAAGCGGCTTCTCTCACGATACTACAGGTTATTTCAGGTATCGACCGAGACCAGGTACTTACTTCTTTATTGTTGAAAAGTAAGATACCCTATCTTATTTTCTGTGTTGACAAACAAACAACCTGACGTTCACGTTTATAACGATTCAAAGAATAAAATGATTAAAATGATCACTCTGCATAATCTATAGCAGGTTACTAGTATCGTCCAAAGCTACAAGACTTCCATTCCAATCAGCTAGATTATTCGCTCTCCACCGCTGTGTCTGTCTGTCTGTCATTCGAGATACTTTTTGGCTCGCACAAGCAGAACAACGCGACATTCAAACCTCCACCTAAAAGATCGGCTACGTACTTGCGATTGCCCAGGCATCCATCGGCGGTATTCACGAAACCTGGTTAAGGAGAGAGCTTTTTGTTCATCAAGATACAAGGTCGAAACCGCTATATATTACTTTAACATTTTTAACAAAAACATTGACCGCTTAGTAGATATAAACATGATATTTATTTAAACTAAAATAATGTTTTTTTTACATCCTTTTTCCATTACAAGACACGGTAATTATGAATATGGTGGATTAATGTAACAGTGAGTAATGTATTGTGTAATGAGTGGTAATAATAGTGGTGACTTGTGGCCGACAGATGGACACAAGATATTATAATGAGATTCAGGTCATATTTTTTTTATAAATACTATGTCAAGTTTGAAAAGCGTTTGTCGGGTTCCGTAGAGATTTAGATTCGTTTTCATCATTTCATAAACCTTTACTATACTAAATATGTATATGATAATAATAACTTCAGACATCGTACACATTGCTGTCTGATCCTAAACGAAGCAGTAGGTATTATGGTAACCAGGTAACTTGTAACATATTTATATATTTCTAAATATACGAATATTATATACATATATATATATATATAGATAAACTACAACCAGACACAGAACAAATACTTCGTCTTTACTTCAAACTCATCTCGCAAATATTTGCACTGGGTGGGAATCGAAACCACGATCTCTGGTTTAGCAGTAAGGGTCACTAACTACTAGCTCAACGGGTCATTCAAATATATAACCATCTATAATATTCTGTATTACTGTCTATACTTCATATTATAAATACGAAAGTTACTCAATGCAGCAGCAATGGCACAAACAGCTCTGCTCAGTCCCTAATCTTTACCTTCTATTTCTTCAGTCCCTTTCAATATACCTAATCTCACATCTCATTTGATGAAGACTTGTTACTTATTACTAAGCTCGGAATAAATTATGGTTGACAAAATATGGATTTTTATTATTATATATTTATGTACAACTAAAACTATTAGCCCTAAGCATTAAGGGAACCTATAGCATGTTATAACTAGTACTAGTAACCTGTTGGTGTAGTGGTTGGTGATCCTCACTGCAGCAGTCGTTTTAAAAAATCGAAGAATCAACGTAAAATCGATGAACGCTTCAGTGGTTTAATTGAAGTTTTCAGGTTTTTAAAACCTGTTTGTAGCCGCTTTATACACAATACAGGACATACAAATACGCGACCCTGGCTTCGTCTCTTCAACCGAGGCCTGCAAGGTCCTTTATCTAAAGTTCCTCTGCCTATCAATTCCGACTACATTCTTAAGGATGGTATGCGTCAGACAGACCGGCACACACTTCGATCCCAAACAAAGGGACCAGGTTAGGAAGATGATAAGGGCAAAATTCTTTTTTATTTATTTATCAATCTTCATGCACACTTTTTTTTCTATATATAAGAAAGACGAGCTTAAAGCCTAAGGCACTCTCTACCAATCAACCTCGGGGTGTTGCAGAGATAAATAGTGGTAGGTGCAGAGACGTTTGAGAGATAGAAGAGAGAAAAATATAGATAATGAGAGAAAGAGATCAGTAAAATTAAAAAGTTGTAAAGATTTTAATTTTTAGAGACTTCTTTCGAAGGAACTCTGAAAATCCCCTGACAAATTGATGTACAATACATATTTAACGTAAGACGGACTTACAAATGGGTGTCTTTTAGTGGTTAGTGTGGTCAAATGCCGCCAGATGTCAGCCGTTTGGTCAACGCGCAATCTGGTCTCAAAGAAACAGCGTGTATTTATTGCTGACCAGTAATTACTATAATTAGTTTGAATACCATGAGAATTCTCGTTTGAGATTTCACTTTTACCGCAATGATGGCATATGGTGGGCATTTTTGGCCTTTTAATTAACTTAACATACTCAAGCCTATTCCGCCGCCGCTAGCCGTTCCGCTTACGCAATAGGGGGCAAATAGCAAGCCTATTGCTGTCACCCCGGCATTGTTAAAACATGCTATCGAATAGATAACAGTCTGATCGTTTTACGACACCCACGGAAAGCGATGGGGTTGCCCTATTCTCCTTCACTGAGAAATTCCATTAACATAACTTAAACTTTTCAACCTTTTCAATATACTGGTAATTCTTCCATCTTTTATTCCAAAGATTCCAATCCAATACGGCAATATTAAGGCCTATTAAGTGCGTAAGTGGTACCAAATTTTAAGTGTCAAATATGTTTTATACATCCTATCATATTTTTTAATACATCCGAGAGTGTACGTATATTTAACTATATGAGTAAAAAAATCTGCATATATTATTGTGTTTTTTATGATATATGAGGACGGAAGAACAGACAAAATCAATCTATCAAAAATGATCAGGGGGAGGGGCACGTGAGTGTAGAGAAAAGAGGCGAGAGTGACTTGGGCCTCCGGTACTCCCACTTACTCGGTAATATAATGTAAACATTGTTTGTCTAACGGTTTTCGGTGAGGCCGTGATGAGGATCGAGCATGGTTTTCCCACGTTATAAAAATATGAAACTATCGAGGAATTTTAATTAAATTATTTGAATAAAAGTTATTCTAATAAAGATAATATAAGAAATCACGCCCAAACAAAACACAAAGCACCTCGCGATCATACAATGCAATTAATTTATCAACGAAAATTCTCCCGACACAAAAAATTGTCCCCAAACAGAAAAAAGTGCTATAAATTATAGAAAAAGAACTGTCTGTTTTGTAGTATTTTGTCACTTTTGAGGCCACCCATGCATAAAGCACGCCGCCAACCTTGTTAGTGATATAAGACGCATACAGGTAGATTCTATTGAGTTCAAGCAAAGACGCCGCTACAAAGTCACAGCGGACGATAAATCTGAAGCTTTTGTTGGAAAACTGTCAAAATATTACTCTTGATATAAACATTTGTATATTAACCGGTTTGCAATTCTGTTCGAGAACAATTTATAATATTGATTGCTTTAAAGTTACGCCATTTTGTATATGTATAAAATCAATATTTTTATTAGGTATTTTTCATTTAACATTCTTACATACACGCGAAGGGGTAGGCAGAATTGTCTTAAAGGCTCACTTTTTGCAGAACATTTCTTAATCTCAACTATTTAATAGGGGGCTTCCCTATTGCCGTCAACCGCTCACTGTATGACTGTATATATCCCGTCTGATAGATAACAGTCCGATCCCTTAGTCGGCTTTTACGACACCACCGCGAAGAGATAGGGTGGCCCTACTCTACTCCACTGAGAACCACATTTTTACAAACCAATTTTTTTTATATATTTTATATGAGGACAGACAAACAGACGGGTCACCCGATAGTGAATGACAACCACCGTCGATGGACATCTACAAATCAAGAGTCGTAAGCGCGCTGCCCGCCTTTGAGGGTAATGAGGAATTGGGGAGAGGAAATAAGAGAAGGGGAATGAGGAGATGGGGAGTCGAGCCACGATAAACCTTACTAATTTCGGGCAAATGCAACGCAAGTGTTGCTTCCCAATAGGTTTTCTGTGCGGCCGTGGTATCGTATTGATCGAGCCGGCCCATTCGTGCCTAAGCATGGCTCTACTATGATGAAAATAAATTACACATACACGCCTGTATCCCCGAAGGGGTTATTACCCATTACACATTTAGTCAAATCATAATTATGTTCCACTCACGTAATAGTCGTCAACCAGGTAATTTGGGCTGATATTGAAAGGATAAAGCAGGCAGGAACTGAGGATGCCGCGAGGAGGCGACGTCCACGTGTGCATGGATGCCGCCGAAATAAGAGTTACCCTAAGGTGGTGCCCGCTGTTTGCGGGCACAGCGCTAGGAGGGATCCTTATGTCCTACCAAAGTTGTTACCGGATTCCTCCTATTTTAGGTGCAGTTTCGAACACCGTGTGGTTTTAGTCGGTTCCATTCCGACACACCACCCTACTGAAAGCCCCGGTGGAGTGACGGCCTGTGGGGGTTTCCACACGTAAAAAAAAAAAGGCAGGAACTGAGGATGGATTGTGGAGTGTAAGCAATATGCTAATGCTGGAACTGGTTGGTATAGGGAAGTCCGAGCTCATTAATTACCGTTAAGTATATCTACTCTATCTAATATAAGATCCAGAATCGCGATATATATATATATTTAGACATCTTCATCATCATCATTTTAACAGTGGTAGAGCCATGCTTAGGCACGCGTGGGCCGGCTCGACCGGTGCGATACCACGGCCTCACAGAAAGCCGGTTGAAGTAAAGCTTGCGTTGCATTTCCCCGAAATGAGTGAGTTCCGGAGGCCCAACTCCCCCTCTCCTCTTTCCTCTTTCCTATCTCCTCATCCACCCTCTCTTTCGCCTCCCCGCATCTTCCCATCCCTCATCACCCTCAAAGGCGGGCAGCGCACTTACGACTCTTGATTTGCAGGTGTCCATGGACGGCGGTTGTCGCTTACAACCAGGTGACCCGTTGGTTCGTCTGTCCCCTAATAATATATAAAAAACCTCCCACGCGGCCGTCTGATTCCGAACTAAGCAGAACTTGTACTGTACAGTCAACTGATATACATATATACTCATATATTTCTAAATACATTTTATAGATAAATTACAACCAGACGCAAAACAAATACTCGTGCTCATCACACAATTTCTTGTTCTGGGTAGGTATTGAACCCACGACCCACTAGGCAAACAGACCACTCATATATAAAAATTTACACTCCGTTTAGTATACTGGTATATGTATGCAACAGAATGAACCTGATAAGTCTTCCAGGCATGATCACTTTGGTCGCCTGTTGCTTCACAGAAGTGATCTCGAAGTGATCTCCTAAAAAAACAGTATTTAAGTGATAATTTACAGAAGGTATCACCTTATGGTAACTATCACTAGAAGAAAATCATGGTCATTTGTTTTATATAACAAAAAAACGGGTAATTTATTTTCCGATCACAATTTACAATGGTAGGAAGCTTATTACTCAAAACTTTTTCTACATTCCCATACAACAAAAAATATATTATCTAATAATTTGATGTTAGAAAGAAAATAATAAAAAAAAATGTTAATATAGAGTCATCGTGGCCCATAGATTATATGAAGTCATCCCGCGTCTAAGACACGCCGCCATTATATTTTGGAGGGAAAAAAGTTCAATATGGCCGTATATTTTGATATAGTGACCACGTATTATAGACAAGTTATATTATACAGATAGATACGCATGGTGTATATAGAATAAAAATTCAAGTTTTATAAGCTTTTAATAAATCATTGCGATTTGATCTATTGGTACAATCACATGAATAAAAATTTCTTTCAAACAATCGTTGTAAACGCCCACATTTTGACAAACATAATTGAGCCAGACTTCGTCCGAGAACTACATGACTGTGTTAGTAGTAGTCACCTTTGACGCAACCCACGGAAAGAGATTGAGGGACCGAGAGAGAGAAAATCTTCTTTATACAAATATGTATATAGGTACCATATATAACGTAACATTTATAAATGTGTAAAGGGAATTAAAAGTAAAAATTTGGAATATATTGACAGGAAAGATATTAGAAAGCAAAGATATGTATATTTAGATAGATTGGGGAGTATAAGCAATAGCTCAAGCAAGTCAGGTCGCATACCTATAACTCGAACTGGCTTGTGCCCCAGGAAGTGGATATTGCTTATTTAGATAGATTAGGGAGTATAAGCAATAGCTCAAGCAAGTCAGGGTCGCATACCTATAACTCGAACTGGCTTGTGCCCCAGGAAGTGGATATTGCTTATTTAGATAGATTGGAGAGTATAAGCAATAGCTCAAGCAAGTCAGGGTCGCATACCTATTGCTTATTTAGATAGATTGGGGAGTATAAGCAATAGCTCAAGCAAGTCAGGGTCGCATACCTATAACTCGAACTGGCTTGTGCCCCAGGAAGTGGATATTGCTTATTTAGATAGATTAGAGAGTATAAGCAATAGCTCAAGCAAGTCAGGGTCGCATACCTATAACTCGAACTGGCTTGTGCCCCAGGAAGTGGATATTGCTTATTTAGATAGATTGGGGAGTATAAGCAATAGCTCAAGCAAGTCAGGGTCGCATACCTATAACTCGAACTGGCTTGTGCCCCAGGAAGTGGATATTGCTTATTTAGATAGATTGGGGAGTATAAGCAATAACTCAAGCAAGTCAGGGTCGCATACCTATTGCTTATTTAGATAGATTGGGGAGTATAAGCAATAGCTCAAGCAACTCAGGGTCGCATACCTATAACTCGAACTGGCTGTACACTGTAAACTAGTATTACTAGTAATTATATAACAAACATTACTAGTAATCTCAGAATATTTATTTAAAAAACGAAACAAGAATTCTTACATTTTCTTTTAACATTGCCACCCTATGTAATTTCAAAACCAAAAAACGTACAAAATGAACGCAGAGATAATTATTATTTTACCGAACCCAAGTAAATTATATGTAAGCTGTGGACTAGAAAATAGGCACAACAACCAACTTACGTAGACCCTTAACTCAAACACATTTCTCCATAACGAGAGCTCAAAATAAACTGTCGTTACAACTTATTAATTTCTTTCGGGTGAGATAGAAACGGGTATAGCTATTAGGTGGTGTTAGAGAAGGACGCAGCTTATTTTTTTATTATATCGGAGTGCATGGGCGGTGTTCCTTTGGTGATTATTGTTTTTATATACAGGTTGTTCCATTTATATAATGGGGATATGATAAGTATGAGGACAAAATATTATCTGAAATATCTTGCTTGTTATACAACTAATGAGGCAAAATAGCATGTCTCCAGTCCGATGGTTATAGGATAAGCATAATCCAAGCACTGATGTTTCTAAGAAGAATCATTTTATTGAGATCCTGAAATAATTTGCGAGCAGCAAAAGCGAGTAGACGTTACCTCATGGTAAGTAAGTACAACCGATTGGCTAATAATCGAAGTCCTACAAGCTACTATTAAAAAAGTATCTACATCTTTTAAGTGGCTAAGTTTGTTCAGCTAAACCCTAATTTATTTATTGATTTCATTTTGACGATTTGTTTACCACGAACACGAGAAACAGAATGGTTGTGCCAAAAGTACCAAGAACAACGATTAATTAACTAACTAAAACTGTAATGTTATCTGCCGTAGTGTCTATAATGCCATTATTGATACTTTAAAAGAACTACCTACAATTTTGTTTCAAATAAGTTATGATAATAAAATAAAAATGACAAATAGATATTATTATTAAAAAAAAAAACACATTTCCATGTCGACAAACTATAACATGTATCTGGCATTGTCTGTCAAACATTTGTCTATCGTTGATTTACTAAGATTTTAAGCAAATAAACATATTTTATTTTATTCTTCTCCATTATATACAAGATTTAACTTGCTAACAAATACACAGTTAACAGCAGAATATTTATGAACTGAACAATTCTGTATCAACTTTTACACAAATAGACGTATTATTATTATTATATATTATTATAGGTATTTTTCTTTCTTTCTTTTTTAAAGACAATTCCTGTAGAAGAAGTGACTCCTGTGTCACGGGAGACTTGACAAACACAGAAACAACGGACACAGAACAATCAGACACGAGACTAAAATTTGTGGATCGCACAAAATTTGTCCCGTTTGGGAATCGAACCCAAGACCTCAGGCTCAGCACTCTAACCAACAGGCCCGTCAAAAACTTCCTATACAGATAATACCTACTTTGAATGCATAGTCAACAAGTGAAAGAAGTACAAAAATCTTTGTAAGTACTCCTGACTCCTGAGCTGCAGGGGTCCAAAAATATATAAAATAAATAATATAAAACTCTAATTTACTTAAATAATCCATTATTTAATTAGCAACACCCTGTAAACAAAACTGTGAGCGGCAAATGTGATAATTTAGTTTCCGAGATCACGCACACATACGAACCGACACACAGTGTAATGTTTTTATTTATTGACAGCCTATATTATTAGGGTTCCTTGATGTGTATATAATTTAAAAAAGGACCCTCATTGGTTACGGTTATGAAGTAAAAATAAGTCTGGTATCTACATATTTTGCGACGTCACTGTTTCATCGTTTTTTTAATATGATATGAGCTCACTATCTGACGGTTAACCTGATGGGAAGCGACTGCCGCCGCCCGTGGACATCTGCAACTCAATAATCGCAAGTACGTTGTCGGCGGTTTCGTTCTTAGGTGGAAATTCTTTTCTTTTCTTAGTTCGTATATATAAATATTGAATATACTTTTAAGTATATTCAATATTTATATATACCGTTTTTTGAAGTGGAAACTTCTTTAGGTGCGTTGGCACTATTTGGGTGAACAAAAAGCGTGAAACTCGCGTCATCGTCACCGCACGCTTCCCATGAGCTGTGTATACTGTGTATAATCTAATAGCTCGAAATACAATTCACAACTTACTTAGTTTTTCTATCGGCAGTCCCTAAAGACAGCCTGTATATTTTTTTATGGTATAATGAGGAGACGGTTCACCGTTACGGATATTAATAATTAACCACTGCCCCACTAGGCAGGTCATGATGATGAGCATCCTAAGTCAAACACCAGTTATTCGTTCTTTATTCCCTTTTTTTAGTATTTTGTTTCAACGGAACCCAAATTTAATGGCTCCATTTTCGTGGGATTTCTATAAAAACAGACGATGAAACTAATTGCGCCCATAGACACGGTTTTGTCTTTATTTTAAATATAACCATAGAACCTCGTTTTGCCTGCGGCATAGATAAAAAAAATATTGTCTATGCATTTTTATATTTATATATTAAGTATGTATTGTTAGACTATGAAGTTTTATCTAGAAATTACATCTTTGGTTTTTTTTTCTCCAGATTTTCCCATCTGTAAGTTCTCGGTGCCCGATGCCACGTTCTTATTGTCAAAATGTAGAGGTTTTAACAAAGGCATACCCCTTAAAGGATAGGGGCATTGAACAGCGTTTTAAATCGATGTACAAATTGTTTATAAAGTACTAGCTTTCGCAGGTAACTTCGCTTGAATAGTATGTTGATAAAAAAGAAGCCTTTAGCCGCTTTTAAGTATCAACATATCAAATTTAATTAAAATCTATTCAGCTATTAAGCTGCAAAAATACATATAACAGACAGGTAGAAAGATAGCACTCCACTGCTGTGCGCTTTTCTAGAAGCTTTTTGCCTCGCACAACCAGCCTGCGAAAATGTCGCCTGGCGTACATCCGGACAGATACGACCTTCAAATCGTCAAGAAAAGAGCGCACTGCTATCTAAAAGGCCGGCAACGCACACGACTCTTGTGTTGTGGGTTTAAATGGGCAGCGGTAGTCACTTACCATCAGGTGACCTGTCTGCTCGTTTGCCGCATATACCATAAAAAATCTACCGATTCTCCCATGTTGTCTTTCTTTATCATAGAGATCACGTAGGTACATATTTAATCACTTAAGTTTAAAAAGGACATACTAACTGTTATTTTTTTTAAATTATATTGCTAAAGAACATTGATTCACTCAAACACAGTAATTTTAAATTAAATAAACTGAATCCCATTAGAATAAGCGCGAAACGTATACACATGTATCGTGACTCAACTTGTAGACTTTATACATAACCACACAATCACGCCCATATCCCCGCAGTGTTAAGCAAACCCGTTTCAAACACCCTGCTTACTTAATAGGGGCAAGACCGTATATACTGTATGACTATGCTAATAATATACTGTCTGATAGATGACTGTCCGATTCCTAAGTCGCCACGACACTCCCGGGAAAAGATGTTGTGTGTGTGACCCTGTTCTGCTCCACAGAAAATCACACGGACTGTACAATTTACTTTACGAATATTTTATATATTAAGTTATAATAATATTAATATAAGTATTTAAATTTACCTATAACTAAAATACAAATAGGGACTTATAAAATTAAACCGAATTGTCGTCTACTGGTAGCGTTCCCAAGAGACCGGTAGCATTGTCACGGGTAATGTTTATTCTCTGTTATAGATTGATTCAGTCATCTCTATAGACACTATATATACAGTCATACCATCCCTGATGTACAATACTAGACGTCAGTATAATTATGTAGTTCAACATTTTAAAATACATATCAAAGTAAATAACATATCCCACAAAATAAGCATTCAAATGAAAAAGGTGGGTTACCTAAACAAAAATCTTATCCGCAGATAACAAATAAAAAACTTCAATTAAGTAAATGCATTTTAAAAAAGGCCGCATGGTATTAAGAACCTTGGCTCCGTAAATTAATGTCGTCGCTTTCAAAAAATGTTCCTTTTTTAAAAGGGCCAAGGAGGAGTTCTGATATATAATGTCCTACTGAATTTTTGTAATTTGAGATTCGAGTGAGTGGAGTCGGTGTAAGATTTTTTAAAATATTATTTAAGTAACTGTTCCCCGCAGTTTCAACTGCGTAATTGTTTACTGCTACGCTCCTGATTCTCGCAGCGTGATGTTTTATCGTCTATAGCCTTTCTCAATTAATGGGCTATCTAAAGCAAAAATATTTTATTCAATCTTATCAGTATTTCCTGAGATTAGCGCGCTCAAAAACACAAACAAACTCTTCACTTTTGTTATGTTTATATTGATATTATATGAAAAATCACACCTCTTAATAAAGAAAAAAACATAGAAGAGCTATCATTTAGTTTTTTCTAACAAAATGCCATGAAATTTAGAATATAATAGAATAGAAACACGTAACAAATATACAAATATACATACACGTACACATGTATACCGTGGATTTATTAGATATTAAAATTAAAGTAAAAGGATTCAATACATCAAAAAAAAAACTACACTTTAATCCAGCCTAATTTGTTTACAACATAAGTAAAACACAGCAATGAATCGGTTTGTGTATCCAACTTGATTAAACCTCATTGTGATAAAAACAAAAATGTACATCTATAAAAATAAATAATTAGTTTAGCGACTCCATCGACCTTGCCCTGTCCTAAAATCCTAACCGTGCAATATTGCCGCCGAAATTCAAAATAAGAATAAATATAAATGTCACCGAAGTGAAACGAGCGCATGTTCTTATTTCAAATGTGATAAACAAGTTGCCGACTTATTTGTTGATTACACGCGATTGGCGATGGATGTGTCAGTATGTTTTTATTCATTTCGGTATTTACTTAAATGTTTTTTTTTCGTAACTCTTAAAGTTGGCTCTACATCTTTTGACTTCGCAAAAAGATCTAAAGGATAAAATTAAATGTAAACTTTAATATATTTATAGTTTATAACTTGCGAACAAGTAGTTCTTTTGAATCTCATCTCAAATACAACTCATAATTGGGTTAAAAAGAAAATGCTAGTAATGACCGACGTAACATATAAGATATCAGTTTGAAAATATATTAATAATGAAATACCTTCTAACACTTTTTTTATATTATTGGGGGGCAGACGAACAGACGGGTCACATGATGATAAGTGACAACCGCCGTCCATGGACACCTGCAACTGAAGAGTCGTAAGTGTGCTGCCGGCCTTGAAGGTGAAGAGGGATGAGAGTATGCGGGGAGGGGAAAGAGATGGGGGTGAGGAGATGGGAAAACGGTTGGGAGCTCAGGGGAGAGGAATAAGGAGAAGGGGAGTTAGGCCTTTGGAAACCTCACTAATTTCGGGGAAATGCAACGCAAGTGTTGATTCACAACCGGTTTTTTATGAAGCCGTGGTATCCCACCGGTCGATCCGGCCCATTCCTGCCTAAGCTTGGCTCTACCACTGTAAAAATCGTTTCGAGGGCTCGGACTTCCTGGCATCAACCATATCTCTAACCTACCCTTTCTATAATCTCTTTTCCTTTCAATGTATACCAAAACTCATCCAATTCCTGTAGTTCCGATGACGGCAATACCCTTGTCTCCTATTACGTAAATAGGACAAAATTATAATCGTCAAAATGAAGGCGTTAATTACGCCTCTGCCACTCGTGTGTGAGTGTATCCGACTCAATTTTATAGTTATCAGTGCCCTTAACCTCTTCTATTAATCCTCTTTCTCCAACTGCCAGTGTTACCTTACTATATTTTTTTTTTTACAAAAAAGGACAATTTTACTCCAACCTTCATTGTTTTGTCATTGAATAATGTCTGTCTTGAGTTTCTATCACTGCTTTAAAACCAATTTAAAACTAAACTATCAAAATGTCGCCCGTATCTGTTGAAGTTTTCAATAAAAATTGCCATAATTAAATTTTTGTTAAAAAAACGTTCAGGACCGCGCTTAACAATAGCCCATTAGGCCGATAAGCATCTAGCGACGAATAGTAACGACTTTTTTGTATTTGGAAGGCTTTATTTTTTTTATTATTTTATGTAGCTGTTGTGGCACAGATCAAGCAATCCAGTACGTATAACAAGAAATTCTATTTGCTATAGCTAAAACTTACTTATTTTTTTACTTGACAGGTTACTAAACATATATAGTATTTTTTTAGGGTTTATATTATATAGTATAACAAAAGTATAGTAAAACAAAAGCTTATCTACTAAATGCTGGTGCCGTGTCGTTACGAATCTGGATACAACAGTACATATTCTTTTCATTTAATAATATTCCATTTTCATATACCTAAAGTTACAAAAAGCTATAGCTGCATGATTGTTATTATGTGTCTCATATCCATCAATCCATTGAACTTATCAATCAGTTCTTGATATATTACTACTAGCTTCTGTTCGCGAATTCACCTATGTGGTATGTTGGAAAAAAGTAGCATATGTCCTTCCCCAGGGTTTAGAGTATCATATTCCTATATATTATCGGTACAGCCGTGTAGCTGCGAAAACACAGACACAACATAACAGATAGATAACTATATTACTTTCGCATTTATAAAATTAATATACATTGGTTGGTTTAGCATACAAAGATAGATTTTAGGTACATTTTGTTTATTCGATATTGGCCGAGTTATCGATACCAACATCATTATAAAAGTAAAATTAAAAACATTTAGCCCTATGGTAAAAAGGTACTTTGAGAGAAAATAATACAAAATGCTTTACAATGCCTCTACTTATAATGTCAAGACGACTTATTCTTCATTGTGCCGAGATTAATGGTGTAATTACTGAACTATTCGCGTCTTTATAAATAAATCAAATAGTTTGTTATTATTCCACACACCATTACGTGACTACCCACGTTTCGCGCGCATTTACCATTGTGTGTGGTCTAGCGCCACGTTCCATTTTTGAATATTTGAATTAATTCCAATTTATTAGCGCGATTTTGAACCTTTGTTTGGTTTGAAAAGCTTTTTTATTATAGATAATAGGTACAATTATGGCTGTGTTATGTTAATATTTTAAAGAATTAAGGTGATCATTAAGTACATTCTTAATATTAGTAGGTTACTGTAAAAAACGTGAACGTAGAGCCATGCCATGGAGCCATTGGAGCTATCTGTATAGTTTATGTAGATTAGAAATAGGAAAAGAACCTACATTACTAAATAGTTTTATCGTATACCATAATGTCTACTAGAAATTAACTATCTATGTATTAACTTATTATGTTATGTAATTACGTGGTAGTCATGCATGCTTGTCGTGCCTAAACGAATGGGCCGGCTCCACCGGTGCGATACCACGGTCTCACAGAAAACCGGTTGTAAAGCAACGCTTGCGATGCATTCCCCGAAATTGGTGAGGTTTCCTGGGTCCGAACTCCCCCGTCCTCTTTCCCATCTACATTCTCCTTCCCGCCACCTCCCACAATCATCACCCGCACATGCAGCGCATTTACGACGTCACTCACCCGACTGTTCGTCTGTACATAAAAAAAAACTAAGCACAGTTTTTTTCTACGTAATTTTCTCTCCTTATGAGAGCTTTCTAAAAAGGTTATCCAGCCAGTTAGAGTTGTAGGCTTGCTTGCCTGACTTGCTTGAGCTATTCATGTTGCTTATACTTCCCAATCCGTCCGTACCTTCCAAACCTCTACCTTCTCCTTTATTTTTTAAAAAGACAACTCCGTGACACTAGGATTCATTCCTGTGTCGCGGGGACTTTACAAACATTCAAACATCGAACAGAAAGGACACCCAGACTCAGAACAATAATTTGAGGATTACACAAAGTGTTGCTCCGTGCAGGGATCGAACCCCTATGACCCGTGAGCGACGGATTTGGGGAAATCCGTCGTCTGTAAATGGGTCCGAGGAGACAGCGCCATCTTCCCACGAGCGCCCCTTTATGGAGGACCGACAAAACCAGGGAGGATAACATACAACCCCCCCGAGACGAGGACCTGCACATGCGGGCCAGCACTGCCTGGGACGCGGACAAATGTGACTCCCGTATCCCCGGCAGAAGGTGCGAAGAGGACCTCACTGGCGGTTTTAGCCGGTAGGAGTCCGGCACACCCCTCCGCCGCTCCCCAGGTGGAGGGCAGTCCATGATGGATTTCCCCAGTATAAAAAAAAAAAAAAAAAAGGGATCGAACCCACAACACTCGGCGCGGCAAGTAGTGGCGACTTAAACAGCTACGCCTTCCGTGTAGTTGCAGTTTTCTCATCTTTTAATTTCAAAGTGCAAGATTGAACAGGTTGCAACAGGCTTGCCCCCATTACGTTAGTAATACACCTCTGTCTACCCTTTCAACACTTGAAGAAGGATATATTATACATGATGTTTTTTATACATCTAAGATTGCAAATAGAACATTAATTGTGCTAAGCTTTGATTTGTGCTTAAAGCATCTATGCATCTTTCACACGCTATCCACTCTACTCAAAACTTTCTATGTCCAACCTCTTTGATTTAATTTTTACTACAATGTTGCCAACGCATTAACGATAACATTAATGTTACAAGCGAATGCTACCATAAATAAATACATCAATGATTGAAGTTAAATCTTTAATGGGATATAAATCATTATTAGCCGGTCAATTGGCCATGGTAATGATAAAATATGATAGTAAAAACACTAATCAATGCTACTGCACTGTGTAAGCCGTAATTATATTTTATAATAAGTTTCATCAAAGATGTGACAACTTTGAATTCCTTTTTTCTGTACCTAAAGAGTTTTCTGGTCTTGTAATAGTTACGTCGTCTGACTTAGAGGTATTTGATGCATTGGCAAGTAGAATCCAAATATAGGATGTGCGAATGTTAGAGGGCTTGGAGTTCCCGGCACCAGCCAGTTAGAGTTATAGGTATACTTGCTCTCATGACTCTGACTTGCTTCGGTTATCGTTTCCATTCCCCAATCCATCCAAATAGATACTATTAGAAGGAAATATTTGGGATGTGGCTATTCAGCCATATCTATCCTTTCTTTCTCTTTTTTTTGTGGGATAGGGTGCAAACGAGCAGACGGATCACCTGATTGTAAGTGACTACCGCCGCCCATGGACACCGGCTGGCCTTTTAGGTAGGAGTACGCTCCTTCCTTGGTGGTTTGAAGGTCGAATTGGTCCGGAAATACGGCAGCCGACAATTTGTTCCACAGGCTGGTTGTGCGAGGCAAAAAGCTTCTGGTAAATACATATTTAATAGTAGCATTTGGTCTTTGTATATAGAGTAATACGACTCATATCTAGCAGAAAAAAGGTTTAGAAAGCTGTGCAGAACTTTTGGTATAATTACTTTTGTTTTGTCATGTTGATAACCCCTAATGAAATAGTTTTAATCTCTGCTGTCCTTGTGCAGTATCTTTTATATTTGTTTACATAATATTTGGTTTGAAATTATAAATAAAAAAACACATATGCTCGGAATACATTAAACATATTAAAACTATGAACGGTTGTTATAATTTAACATATTTTTAACATTAGCATTGCCATTTTCTTGAATTGTCACGCTGACGTATAATTTCGCGCGCTTGCAACCATAGATAAAGGGTTTATTTTTTAAACCACAATAGCACAGATCGGGGTTGAAAATCCAAGCGATTAATTTTAATACTTCTATTTGTATTCGTGTCACATAGTTTTAGGAGCGGAAGTTGTGTTTTTTGATGTTGTAAACATTTACAACATCCGGTTAGATATTAATAATAGAAAATTGTAAAATGTTTCGGTTCAGTAGGGATGAGTTATTTATTATTTAGGGTTGTAAAAAGAATTTTGTTACATATACACGTTATCGGATTACCTTAGGGTTTGTTTATGATAATACCTCAATGTGCTATTAATGTTTAGTTTTCAAAATAAATGTGTAGTTTAATAAAATGTCGATATGGGTACATTAGAGTATTCATTGTCACTCGATTCAAGTAGGAGTCATCATGTTTGTGATGGTGGGCTGATAACTTAGCGCATTTGAAAGGTATTTTGATTCAGAAATAAAATTGTATTAATAGATCAGACAAGTGCGAGACGACCGGCAGCCAGACGAAATAGCGATCCACGCAAAATCAATCGAGCTCAGGGCATAGCTCCGTGCTCAGACATTAGGAGAAGCCTTTTTCCAGCAGTGGAAGTTAAAGGCTGATGATGATGAGATCAGACGTCAATTATAATGATTTTATTTTTATCGGTATGATATCGGTCATTATAGATCAGATATTAGAAGTCTGATAAGATTTTCTAACAGAAGATTGCGGCTTGCATTATTTTTCAAGAAGTCGTTTGAATTGAATAAATGAAGAAGTAGAAGTATAGTTTAAAATTATCTGTTATTTTTCATGTGGTAACCCTGAATTACAAAATACCAGAGCGGTAGTTGAGAATAGACAACGGTACTTTTTTTAAATAAGCGATTAGACCAATAGCTGTCCGCCAACTGGTTTTATATAAATTATTCAAATTACAACAACGAAATGTTTGGGAAACCATTATGTTGTTTAGTTAAATGTTTCTATTATTTAAATTGCCTCTGTTTTATTGTTACTGTATGTTTATTTTTAGTAATTGTTTGTACATATATAACATATTTTGTGTAATGGTTTTTTTAGGAAGGCCTATTCCTAAATAATAGACGTACTTATAGTACGTCGAGTCAAGCAATTATATGGTAGAAAACAAGAAACAATTGTCTCTATTTCAATTTTTTATTATACCAGCTTGTAATTGTCTACTGATGTTGCTACATCTATTTTATAAATGCTTTGAAGTACATAAATAATCGTGATTGTGTTGATAAAACAAGTTCTTTATTACACTAATAGTATTCTATTAAATTCTAGGTATGGAAAATCGTTGTTAATCAAACCATTTTGGTGGCGATGAAATAGCTACTGTGGAGTTATAACCAAAATTCTTTTTTAAATTAATAAGTGTGTATGCTTTGCCTTACAAATTTAAACATACACTATGATAAAGTAACGCAGCAACATAGATACAAATACAATAACTGGATTCGTGCAACATTGATAATACTACTATTCGAAAATTATACCAGGCTAATTTCATAACTTGTAAATCTTATTAAGAATAGAAAATAGGATATCCTCTATGGATTAAGAAAAAGGACAACAAAAGTAACACAATTACGGCTAACAATCCAACACCGAAAATTTGCACAAACACCTTTGCCAAAAAAAAAAAATACAAAAACCATAGTATAGAACCACAAACTTTTAAATTTGGAAGTCGGCACCTCAAAGTTCACCCCTGGGGCGCTGAGTACGTATTTTCAAAATATTTTGACTTTAATAGCTCTCTTTGACGTATGCAGTGACGTATTGTAAGCCATTTTTCTTTTGCAACCGGCACACGTAAAGTAAGGTACGGTTTATTGTTCTTTTTTGTGTGTATTTTGTGTGTTTATGACAGTTATTGTGGCGGTGTGATGTTTGTAGGTACGGGTGGCCATGTAGGTGGTTAATTAAAGGTGTACAACTTTGGGAACCATGCAAGTAATGGCTCGTTCATGGTTTTGAAAATAATGGTACTGATATTGTATCTAAAGAACTTTTTTGTCCGTGTATTTTAAATTCTATATTTATATATGTTTTGTCATGAAGATGAAATTCAATGTCAAAATAATGATTTGAAGTCTTGAGATAAATATAAAACATGAATGTCATGAATATCAAAACCATAAAAAAATGTCAGCAATTATTTATTACTGACATGCTTTGCAAAAGCTTTTTACAGCTGGTTACCCAAGTACAATCACTTTTCAAAATATTCTGTGTAAATATATGTAAAAGCAGCTGTAGATACTTTGCTGTACAAATCGTCATTACTTGATTCTTTAAACAAGCTCAGCACAAGCCCATATTTAATATCATTCAAACCTCACACAAAAGTCAACCGCCATTTCTTCATTCCAAATTTTACAAAAGCAGACATGTAATCACATTTTATTACTAACATTACAATCGCCATATTCTTTTCACAACACGTGTCTAACAGCAAACACACAATGCAAACAACATCACACTCTGGCAGGAAATGGCTGACCGCCACGAAGACGGCTTTCTTACAAAAAAAAAAGCAATTTATGGTCAAGTCTGACAGCTGTCATTTTTCCCGCTCGTGTTCTCACTTTATAGTGATGTACTAAGAGTAGACATTGGAGCTATCTGTATAGGTTATGTAGATTAGAAATAGGACAAGAACCTACATTACTAAATAGTTTTATCATATACCATAATGTCTACTAGAAATTTTTCATCTTTGGGTCTAAAACATGAGTACCTACTGTGAACATGATGATATGGAAAAGCCGTAGAAGGGTCATTATAACCAAATTTATATAGTTTACGGTCTATGCCTAAAATAAATACTAATAGCTCATTCGAAATTATCTCATACATACACATACCTTAACCAATTTCAATAAACTAGTGAAAGAATACATTATATTATACTTCCTCGTGACATACTTGTATATATTTATTATGTTTATGTATATATTTTTGTATAAATGTCTATGTATTAACTTGTTATTTTATGTAATTACGTGTTAGAGTCATGCATGCATGTCGTGCCTAAACGAATGTGCCGGCTCGATTGGTGCGATACCACGGCCTCACAGAATACTTGTGAAGCATCGCTTAGAGGCCCAACTCCCCCTCTCCTTTTTCATATCCCCTGTTCCCATCTCTTCATCCCCTCTTTTTACCCTCCGCGCATCTCCTTACCCCGCAAGGCGGGCAGCGCACTTACGACTCTCGAGTTGCAGGTGTCCATGGATGGCGGTGCACTTACCATCAGTACCTTAAATTATAAATTAAGAGAAAGCAGTTCATATTAATCTACGTATACTTACGCTTCTATTGTACATTTAGGCCTTCTTTCTAATCAAATTTCACTCTTCATTCAATGGTTGCCTGGAAGAGATCGCTAATAGTCAAATGGCCTTACTTATTAGATATTTATTAGTGAAATATTGTATTTGACTGTGCATGAAAGTGTCTATCTATCTAAACTAGTTATATCACATACCTTCTAAAGCTGAAGAAATTTGTAGACAACACATTTAAATGAGCTTAAAAAACTAGGTAGCTATTTTTAGTTATAAATTCTGCGCAAATCTTTTTTGACAGGACCTCAGGCACCGATAATGTCCGTTGAGCCTAGATCGTACAAATTAGACAGCTTTCTTTTTATCACTTTTTTACTATTCTTCCCACTAAGTATTACTATCCCATCCCTTGGTAAAGTAAAAGAAAACCTCTTGAACATCAGCTGTCGACCGCAAACTGACCAGTAATGACCGACGCACAATGTACACAATTTTGTATTGTTCAAAAACAATTACACAAACCAACAAAAGTGGACCCGTGTTTATTTTAAGTTTTCTCTCCATCTTTTATTCCTGCAGAAAATGAAGGGCGAATGAATATTCTGGATATATGTATGTATTTTTTTTTTATTTATAGGCTTACCAACTAAATACATACATGGAACTAACACAAGGCAATTTATTTTTATAGATATTGCGTGTATCTAAATGACAGGTAAACCTAGCTATGGTATTCGCCATGCGTGCGATTTACACAGTTGAATTTAAAATATTAGTTTAAGCATTAAAGAGAGAACAAATGAAAAGATTATAACTGAAAATACACAATTACATAATTATTATATAAAAAAATGTTTCTCTTAAAATAGTGAGATCAAATGACACCAAAAACATTGTGGTCACACTTAAGAAATAGATCATTGTATTTTCTGAGAGTATATGATTAAAGCGCTTTATGCCGATAATTTGTAATAGATTGTAATCTGGCAGATGGTGGTAAATGGTACAACCATTTAAATTTAGCTGAAAAATCAAATTTAAAAAATCCACGCCTTCATTTACTAATTAATACAGAAACACTTCATTCAAAAAGTTTCTGCGTCAATGCAATAATTTCATTTCAAGTGATGCAATATCTCTTCATAATGTGTACAGCGGTTAGTCTTTTTAACAACCCTTTTTTATAAACTTCAATATAATTGTTATAAACTTCATTATAGTAGCTTGCCTACTTAAGTATGTTTAGGTTTAAAAATACCTAAAATAAAATGAACCACAATTACCTACACATAAAACTTATACAGAGGTTTCGTTAAACTGGAAACCACACATACAATTTATTAAACTAAAACTTCAAAGATAATAAAACAAATAAAAGGTTTTACATTGGCGAGTAGTATCGCGTGCCTTATTCAAGTAACTTTTTTTTTAACCAATTGTTTGAATACAAAAGAGGAGCACAGTACATCTTTGAGTGATTGTTTTGAGTAAACAGACTACCGGTGTTACCTTTGCATCGAATTTTGAAAAGAGAAATCAACTTTTTGTTTATTGCGGTCGCCATTTATGACTTGAGGTTTTATTCAATTTCGGTTTTTGTTTAAAAATTGTAAGTTATTGTAAAACAAGAAAAGATGACAGATCTTTGCTCTTTGAAAGTCTATTGACTGGTTTTTGTACAGTAATTGTAACGATGTTTTAAATGGATCACTTTATTTATTTTTAAGTTTTAGTAAGCAAACAAACATGCGGCATAATCTAGTGGTATAAGTACGGTTATTTTTGGTAGTAACTGTGTCCTAAGAAGTATTTGTCCTCTTCAAAATGGTCATGGTTGTGTAAGTAATGTTAACCAGGATTTGCAAAGTAACATCGATTCCGATTTCAATTCATACATTCACGATTATGATAGATTATAATATATAGATTATAAAAATATGAGGGCAATCTACTGTCCTTAAATATAAGCCCCCTTCAGTTCCCACTTATCTCTAAAATGCTAACAAACATCATTCCCCTGCTTCCCTAGTCCCCTGTCAGCAATAAAACAATTATCATTCGTGTTTATTAAATAACTAGATGAACCACAGCCTTGTAATCCGGACATGGGGTGCGAATCTCAGGTCACAGGGTTGCCACTACGGACTAAGTTGTTTTTTTTTATACTCTAGCGGCACAGACGAACGGACGGGTCCCCTGATGGTAAGTGACTACCGCCGTTTATGGACACTTGCAACTCAAGAGTCGCATGTACGCTGCCAGCCTGATGAGGGATGGGGATTGCGGGGAGGAGAAAAAGAGAGGAGAAAGGGGGCAGGGGGAAAGAGGATAACCTATATGATACCTAAATAGAAAAAAGTTGTGACATATTTTTTGTTTTTTAATATTGGTTTTGGTATTTTTTTAATACTGGCAATCTTCCTTGATAGTAAATAGTAGTAGTAACAACGAACAGACGCGTTGCCTGATGGTAAGTGACCACTTATGGACCCTGCAAACCAAGAGTCGTACGTGCGATGACCTCTTTTGAGAGTGATGAGGGGTTGGGGGTGGCGTAGGAGGGGAGGGGAAGTTGGGTCTTCAGTACCGACACTCACTTACTCTACAATACAATGCAATTATTGTTTGTCTACCGGTTTTCTATGAGGCCGTGGTATTACTCTAGTCGATGCAGCCCATTCGTGCTTGAACATAGTTATCCCACGGTGAAAATTGAAAGACAGGTTAAAATAAAAATTGATATTACGACTTATAAGAAAACATTTTTTTTAAACTTAAAGTGTCTGTAAATTTAATTGTTTCCAAATATTCTTTCCCTGGTCATTGTCCGATTTTTTAAATACTTCTTAATTTTCTTTTAGTCGACAGCCCTAGCGTAAGAGGGAATGTTGCCACCCTCTTTAAGTGATTGAGGATTGCTACTTGCCGTGTGTGAATTATTAATAACAGTTTTGTATGTATTGTTCAGATAATTGTATTCATGTCCTGAAAAGCGAGATTACTCTGTTCTATTATTTGTTATATTAAGGAAAAATTGAAAATATTAAACATTTGTTAACCAAAAAGTTTTTTATGTTATATAAAATGTTGCCAATAAAGTTGCATCTGGTCTACTTCAAGTTCAAACCTATCACTTGAGCCGTTTTAAAAAATGACTGACAATTGGATGGTAATAAATGAGAGAAGTAAGAGAATGTAGCCGTTTGGGCCCTATGGGCTTGCCCGGATTAATATCACGTCCGCAAAAAACCGATTATAAAGCAATACTTGTGCTGTCTTTCACCGAGTGAGTGAGGTTACTGGGGCTCCGAACTCTACTCCTAGGGGCGGGTATCTTCAAATGCCGTCAACATAACCTTGAGTTGCAGGTGTCTATGGGCCACAGTAATCTCTTAATCACTTACCACCCAGCGACCAGTCTACTGGTTTGCCCCCCTTTACTATAAAAAGTTGTGAAGGCTCTTATTTATGAGCACAAGGAATCACTTACCGTATGCTATCTACTTGTTTGCCACGTCAGTTGTCCAAAAAGAGTATACCTCATAAATTTCCACCCCCAAGAATAAACAATATCTGAGCACGCTTCAAAAGTATGTATCTATCAAATTGTAACCAAAATCATCCCTCCGTATAAAACCAATGGAGGTCGGAGGACCCACCCCTGTAAACAAGGAAGCTCAAATAAACAGACCCTCACGGTAACTGTTTACGAATTTTCACCCCAACCCCCAACCCCCAACCCTCAGTTGTAATGGATTTTATGGGGTATGGTGTAAGGGACAGAATTGAGACTCAAATGGGAATAATACTGCAAATGTTTAAACAAAAATTTGAAGATTACACAAAGTGTTGTCCCGTGCGGGATCGAACCCACAACACTCACCGCGTCATTGTAGTGGCGAGGTGACCACTTAAACCGCTATGCCACCCTTGTAGTCAAAGTACTTTGGGAAGTAAATGGGAAAATATGTAGTATCTTGAAAAGTATAGGGAAAGGATATTGCTTTTTTGGGTGGCCTTTAGAAAGTAAGCATACGTACCTTAGCAAACATACCTTAAGCAAGTTAATCAGCCATTATTAAAACTCGAAGTTCTAGCCTCCTAAGCGATTCTTTCTATAATAACACTGGTAGCATAACAGTATATACCTAAGCTGAAAAATGATTGTTTAAAAAAACTAAAAAAACCTAATATTCTTTTTTTTTATTATTATTTACATACACTATTCTTAATTAAAATTTATTTTCTATTTTTAAGTTTGGTTTTCTATAAAAATATATTTTTTTTTTAATATTTTTATTTTTTTTAGTTTTTAAATGGATTTTCTATAAAAGCGTGTTTTTTTTTCATCTTATTCAAAGCTGGTAACTTATCCGTGAAATAGGTGATCAGCGCGGCTGGTAGTTTGGCCTTGTTTGGTGTGGTTTCGCCTGGTTCTTGGTCTTGTCGCAAAGACACTACCGCTTTAAGGAAGTAAAAATAAGCTAATTCTGATTATCCCAGTAAGGATAAAGTGTCTAACTATTTAAAATATTGTATTGTCATCTGTCCTTGATAAGTATGCCAAATTTGGAGTTAATCTGACGTTTTGAAGGGGGTCAAAATCATGTTCAAATTTTCCGTTACATACTTATATACATACGTATAAAGCGAACTAAAGCATGTTAAAAAGGTTGTGACTCGGTATTCAAGCAAGTCACAAACCCTTAGACCAACTGACAGGTCAGTCAATTCGATGGTGTCGGCAAAAACGACCTAGCCGGCAAGTCTCTATTTTCCTACAGGTATTTGATGTTTTATAGTCAACATTTTTCAGCAAGCCATCAAAAGCTTATTCCTTAGACCGTTTCTTTCGCGCGTGAGGTGAGCCGAAGTGATTGTTAATATCACACGGAGGGCGTCATGTACTGAATACAAACTGAATCTTTGTCAGTTCTTGAGATTGTGCCTGGAGTATTTGCTTTGTTTATTTTATGATTTATTTCATAAGACAAACAAATAGATTTAAAGACTCATTTATAATATTGTGTTCTAGTTTTATCTATAATTAAAGGTTGTTACCTACATATACATTTTTAATGGCGGGTCACCTGATGGTAAATGACAACCGCCGTCCATGGACACCTGCAACTCATGAGTCGTAAGTGCGCTGCCCGCCTTTAAAGGCGATGAGGGAAGGGGGATGCGGGGAGGAGAAAGAATAGAAGGGCAGATGGGAAAGAGGAAGGAAATGAGGGAAGAGGAAAGAGGAGAGGGGAGTTGGGCCTCCGGAAACCTCACTAATCTCGGGAAAAGCAAGCTTTACAACCGGTTTTCTGTGAGGTCGTGGTATCGCACCGGTCGAGCCGGCCCATTCGTGCCAAAGCATGGCTCTACCACTGTCTTATTAATTTTTGAAGTGAAAACTTCTTTTAGCGCGATACGCATATTTTTAGGTGAGATAAAATCTATGGACTCGCGACACCGTTACGAGACGCATATGTCCAATCAACGCAATATTAGCACAACCAGATATAAAAGTACAATTGATGCGGTATTAACGAGATATTTAAATAACTTCGAATCAAAATTGTTTATTTCCTATTTTAGTTACCATGAACCTATAGTTTATATTTTAGATTGTAATAATTTTAATGATAATGATGATGATACAAGAGTTGTAGAAATTGTTAACGATGATTCATAAAAGAATATTAAATGTAATTTAAAGTTTCTAATAATTAATAAAATACAATTCATAAATAAAATGCAATTCATTACCCAATAACCCTAGCACCCATCTAAAAATGTCTAAAGCGCCAAAATAAGTTTACACTTCTGTCGGCACTCCCGGAGTGCATTTTTTTTTAAAGTGTATTTATTTTATTATGTATTTGCTACTTATTTATAATTAAATTAAGCTGTTCAAAATCTTAGCCATCGCAATAGTTAATAAATTACTTTAAAACCTTTTTATAAACAAGTTTTTAAACTTGAGAGTGTATATATGTATGTTTATAAAAAGAAAACCAACGCAATGCACTTGTGGCTCTCGAGTTGCGGGTGTCCATGGGCGGCGGTAGTCACTTACCATCAGGTGAACCGTCTGCTTGTTGGTCCCTTGTCCCATAAAAAAAGTAAACATGCTTTGTCATAGTAACTGAAGGTTTATGCAAAATGTCAGCTCAATCGGACACCTCGAAGCGGATTAAATTTAACGTGCAAGATTTGACCCAAACAATTGCAAATTAAATTAAAGTTTGTAAAAATGGAAATTAGCTGTATAAAAAAGGCGGTTTCATTTCACCTTTACATAGTAATTAAAACTAAGTTATCAATTTAATTATTTTCTAGAACTTTCGTGTCTATAGTTACTTATATGTTGGTGAAAAAACCGCCGTAAAAGTGCTAATAACACAATGGCGTTTCCACCCCCTTTCACACGATACTGGCATTTGAAAAATGTTGAGAATTTTCTTTGAAAACACCGCACCGTAGATACAAGAGCACGGGTCGTATTATACTTATTACTTTTGTAAATATAAAATATTTTATTTAACATTTTAATTTAGATAACTGGTAAGGTGTAACGGTTAAAATTTGAATTTGAGTTTAAAAGATTATGAAAGTGTAACAGGGACGCATTTCATATTTGAATTTCGAAGTCTAAATTTCTAAATAGAATAATAATTTGAATAAATTACTTTATGTATAGGTAATAATTATTTATGGTTTCAATTTAAATGTCTGCGTAAGGACGTATATGTAAAAAACAGTTTTCGCAATGGAAAAAATAATTATATATCTATTTTTATTTTTTCCATTGCGAAAACTGTCTTTAACCAGAAGAAACACCTGTTAAAGTCAAAAATATCGAAACACATCAGAAAAAAAAAACTCAAAAAAAACATGTGTCTGGAGCATTGCTCTGTATGGAAGTGTGGCTTGGACCATGACTCAAAGAGATAGGGAACGATTAGAGCCCTCAAAATGTGGTGCTGGCGGCGGATGGATAGGATAAGCTGGACTGAAAGAAAAACTAACAAGGAGGTACTGATCATGGACCAACAAGAACGACAGATACTTGTGACTATAGATAATAAAAGAGGGCATATGTTTGGCCACCTTATACGACATGACAACTTCATGAAAACCATCATTGAAGGGAAGCTAGAGGCAAGAAAAGGAAGAGAAAGGCCGAGAAGGGCATTCATAGACCAAGTAAAGGAGAATGCAGGTGTTTGTGGTATAGGGAAGTCAAGGAACTGGTGGACTGGAGAACTGGTGCTCTTAAATTTTGTATAAATGAATTTATATTTTAGGATCCATCTTAAAAGTTATGTTATATCGGACACCACTATTAATTACAGATGGGACTCACTACGTATCGACCAGAGTCCCCCAATATATTTACAGACATAAACTTATCCCATATTCCCAAACATTTAGGCAGAAGCGTTTTAAACGCCCACTTTTTGCCAAGCAAGCCTATTGACGTCAACATTGACGGTTGCATTGTTCGACTTTATGTATACTGTCTAAAACCTGTGAGTCCAGTCCAGTCCCTTAGTCGCCTTTTACGTCACTCTGGAAGAAATAGATCTATTTTTCTCAACTGAGAACCACAAGGCTCAATTTATCAGAAAGTAATAAAAAAACTAATGTCGTCTAAAAATGTGTCTATGTCTTAGAGTTCTTTGTACCCCTAAAGTATAGTATATACATGTACTTCCTTAAAATTTATATAACCGCGAAAGTGTCACAAACAAACCATTATATTTATAAGGGACTCAACATCCAACCAACATTTTCAGTAATATCGCGCTAAAGCAATAAATCGGCAGCCATATTGCCGCGACACATGTTCTAAACGTCCCGCGCTTTGTCTATGGTCACAGTTTTTTTTTATCTGTCAATGGCGGTTATTGGACATATTTGCTGACTAAGTTGGGGATATGACTTTGGGTATTATAGTTTTTATAACTTGAAAACTCAGAGGAGAAGTTTCAGTGTCTAACAAATGTAATAAAACCATTGACCGTTTCCTGAGACTTGAAATGAAAATATTTTCTAAGGTACTTCTACCTAATAATATTAGGTGACTATTTTAGATAAATTCTTTATCAATAGGGTTTAGGGAAATAAATTGGTAGGGAATTATTTTTTTTCTGTGTTTAGTCTTGAGGTAGTAACTGATTGCTGGAAAAGCTAAGCTGCATGAATGTTTGTATTTTTTCTTTATCGTTAATTGGCGCAGAAGCTTGTTTTCCAATTTACCTGATGGGAAGTAAGAATAAAGTGAAGGTGGTACACGTCTATCCGAAAGAAACCTATTCACTCTACTTTGGAAAACTAGACGCAGGCCCCAAAAAGCAGCTGTAAAATCGTTTAGTTCCACTTTTAGGTGGTTCAACGGCTAAAAGATGGAAATGCTTACTTCTAGTGGTACAATGATGAGTGGAAAGGGTCCGATACTTTCGAAAGGAGCCTTCGCACATTCACCAAAAGTGAATCCTATAAAAACGATTAAGCAGGCTACTTTACGAAACTCTACCTTCGTACCCTATCTTATAATAGTATTGCGGTTTATTGAGGTATTTCGTAGCTTACAAACGAGTATTAGTATTGTAATACTAAAAACCCTTAAATTTGTATTTTTATTTATTTTTTAATTTCTTTAAAAAACCTAACAGCGATACATGTCAATAACACAAATATAATAAAATAACAAGGTAAGGCCGATTACAGGTTTTTCTTAATATTACATTAAAGGAATAATTCTGGTCAATGAACAAACATAAAAAAAAAAACATTTTTTTATTTCAAAATACCATGCCTGATACACCACCACTACAAAAATATTTGAGCTAAAGGGCAGAATTCTGGAACCTATCCAATTGTAAACCATCACAACAAATAAATCTATCCAATAAGATCACAAAGCTGTTCATTTAATTGAATATGCGTACGACAAAAAATCGCACAAAGGAGCGACACTGTCGCGACACAAATTGCAGCGACGATTTACATAGAAAAAGTGACAAGAAACGACCGACTACATTTGTTGGGGCCATTGTGTGGCCGTATCACTGCAAAAGGGCTTTCAGGGGTCCGCAAGATAATAATCAATTGTTATATTTTCTCCATTAAGTTTTAACTGCGGATTAGTGAGCAAAGACCCGATGGGTCATCTAATTAAGTGACTACTGCCACCCATGGACACTTGCGACTCTAGAGTCGGGTGTCTAGAACAGGGAATGCCTCCGGTAAACTCA
Organism: Tyria jacobaeae; assembly: GCA_947561695.1. Taxonomy (NCBI): domain Eukaryota; kingdom Metazoa; phylum Arthropoda; class Insecta; order Lepidoptera; family Erebidae; genus Tyria; species Tyria jacobaeae. The sequence continues at coordinate 7,294,173 of OX387234.1, forward strand.
CAACGCAAGTATTGCTTCCCAACCTGTATTCTATGGGGCTGTGTGTGGCCGATGCGTGCCGAAGCATGGTTCTCCCACGTCAAAAGGAGGCCAAAGTATCCTAACTAATATAATTAATGCAAATTTGAGTTTGCAAACGTTTTGACGCTTTAAGTACGCAATTGATCATCATAAAATAAATTAATGGAGTTAAGTGGAATGGAAAAGGACTTAAGGTATCTAAGGCTATTAAGGCATCAGACTGTTATCTATCAGACGGTATATATATTGTTCTACAGTGCCCGGATGACTTCAATGGACTTGCCCCCTAATACGTTAGTGTACTAAAGTATTGTTTGCAAACAGTGTGCGTTTGTGACGCCCGTGCCTACTCCTTCTTCAGGAATATAGGCTTCACGCATGAGTTTAACGTAGAAAATTTTAGATACTTTTGTACTTTTTTTGAAGAAGTTTCCTAACACGAAATGAATGCAGGATAATGTCCACCATAAGAATATATTGAGTTTTATTGACAGTCCCCACTCAATCCCTAGATTTCTTGAGTGTATTAAATTCGTAAACCTCAAGTTCTATTGAACAATACTTTTAGTACTTAGACCATTAAAATACGATAACATCTATAAAATTATTGTTATAAACCTTTATCGAGAGAACAGTAAAAAAGCACCTTTAAAATATTCGTTCGCATTATAAAAATAATGACATAGAGAATAATAGTGCAGCTCGACCAATAATGTTTCAATGAATTCCAAGGCATTCTAAATTCAAATATTTTCATTGGTCCATTGCTCGGGTATTGCGAGAAATGTCACTATTTTATTGATTCATATGAATTATGCGCATAACGAGAAGCAAAGGAAAATAATATAAAGCCTTGCCAACCTACTCCAGTTTTCACAATAGAGTACATAAACGTCAATCTCAAATTGCAAACTGTTTCACATTACGTGCAATTCAAAACATTCAATTACAAAACAAACATGGCCGTCTTTCAAGTATCAAATAAATAAATATTTAAAAATAAAATATTTCCTACGGAATCAACCTCGTATTGTACACGTATACTTAACATGTTTTTTTCACCTTATTTATATTTATAATACGGTCTTATTTGGTACAGGCTAACAAGATGTTCGTGTCAAACATACCGCCTAACCGCCATGTTCTTACATAGACAATCTTTCGACTTTCTTTTCGGCAAAGGCGTTTAGAATACAGCCTGCGGTAGATCCAAGTAGATTGTATGTAATCTTTTTTTGTCAGAGGATTTGAAATTGTGATTAAATTTGACGGAAAATTGATACTATAATAGGAATGAAATAAGATTGTTTTGATCGTATTGACGCGTGAGAGGTTTCGACATAATCCGTGATAGGATCTTAGATGACTTAAGATTACAAATAAAAAAATATATTTTAAAACTTATTGAAGTGGTTTCAAGGACAAACGTAGTTTTTTCTTTTGTAAAATTTGCGCAACTTGTATTGGATTTACAAATCTATTGTGAATTGTAATCTAATTTTTATCCTTTATGTATGTTGATAAATGTTTTTATTACAGCTTATGGTCTGATAATTCCATATTGTTACTATATATCCTTATTTTAAGAATCACAAACTGACTCTGCTATTCTTTTTTTGGTTCTGGATAGTAACGGCAGTAGAGGAAGCTCGTGAGGAAAGCAACAAGATGCGGGCTGTTGTCTCTGCCTACCCCAACGGGAGAAAGGCGGGAGCTTGTGTGTTTTTTATATGTATGTTATTTTAAAAGCAATCTTAATTCTGGTTTACAAGCCACTAGAAAGAGACAGCAGTTATTACTACTATAACGCAAAAAAATGTATGAATATTGAATTAATGTAAATGCATTACAGTCTTAATGTTCACCGCAATTTGTTTAATATTTAAAAGGCTATATACCTATTCTGTTATCGTTATCCTAAGAGTGGGCAATTTTATATGTCGTATGTAGATTCAGATATTGTGAGAACCTGTTAGTGAGTTGATGACTAAAAGACGAGTTAGATCTATAGAAATATTGACTGATTAGCGTTACTTTGATCGATTACATATGTCGAGATTTTAACCGAAGTCGTCATGATTATTGCGTGTTCATAAAATAGCTCACTACAAAATGTTAGTGCCAAAGAATGACTTTTTTTTTATTAAAAAAGAACTCCCGCACTAGGATTAATTCCTGTGTCGCGGGGGACAACGGTTTACAAATATTCAAACAACGGACACAAAGCACACCCAGACCCAGAACAACAATCTGAGGATTACACAAAGTGTTGTCCCGTGCGGGGATCGAACTCACAACACTCGGCGCGGCAGCGTGGTGGCGAGGTGACCACTTGAACTGCTACGCCATCAGTGCAGTCCCTTTCATATAGATTGGCCTGTACATAATAACGCATAACGTAGGGTTTCCGTGGAGGCTTCCACGGAGCTTCAAAATAATATACCTAAATGCAATATGTTACATTAATTATACATATATACACATATATAAGTCCTCGCCTATATGCCCGAAAAATTAGAGGCGTTTCAAGTGCCCACTTTTTATTAACAATATTTTAGTTGAACTATAATTACAGCCAATTGCCGCCAACCGGATACTGTATGTCTAACAGTCCAGTCTCTTCTTACGAACTCACGGGAAGAGATAGGTAAATGTTTCATGTGATTAACATTTTAATGCAATTTATTTTTAACCTCGTTGGGAGCTGGCCCGAGATATGGTGTCACAACTTTCTTTCGCCTTTTAAAAGTTTGAGACCAAACTAAGAGTCGGCAAAACATGGGCGTTCGAGAGAAAGAGAGATGCTTCTGTTTAATTATTTGTAGATAAAGTAAACTTTACACCTTTATATTATACAATGTATACCTAACACTACAGTGAAGCTAAACATACAAATGTATATAAAATGAATTATTTATAACTTTAAATCGCTTAGATTGGGATCGCTACGCCATCGAGTTTTAGACAAGAGTTTTATGAAGCATAAAAACCGACTGCTGTTAAAAAAGTTATTGCCTGTATCTATGGTTTGAATTTAAGACAACTTTTTTGATAGTATCGGCGTTGCTGGTTAAAATAAGGATTATTTAGCACTTAGCAGTAGACTATAGAAATATAATTGTAAATCCATCATGAAAAAAAGTCAGTGAGAGGACTCGGACCTACATACTTACACAAGATACTTCAGTATGTTAATTGTGTTTATTGTGATTAATTATAATACGCTTTATTTATCATTCTTTTCTTTTCCATCATTAGCGACGGAATACATACATACATCTTTGATTATGATCTATAACATACTAAAGAGGTTTTGTAACTCAGCTCAATACTTATCTGTCAGATAAAAAAAAAAATTGAAGATAATTCTAAATATTGCCGTGTGGTTCGCGGTGGAGTTAAACAGGGCCACCCTATCTCTTACCGGTGGCGTCGTAAAAGGTGACTTAAGGACTGGATTGTTACCTATCAGACAGTATGTTTACAGTCATGCAGTGCCCGGTTGACGGCAATAGGTTTGACCTTTATTACATTAGTGGGACATAAACATTATATTTATTACATTAGTGGGCAAAATGTGCTTGTTTAATACACGTCTGCCTACCCCTTAGGGGATACAGGCGTGAGCGTATGTATGTATATATGTAGGTATGTGCTAAGTAAAGTGTTTTAAATATCAGATACATTTTTTGGAAATAGTGTTTGAAATACTAGATACAAAATTCGTATTTACTAATTTTTTTTTTTAAAGTAAGATACTTTTTGAAAACACGTAATTCGCTATTAAAAACTTTGAAAAAGTTGAAATGAAACAATCTTCCTTCGACATAAATAGTATTTCAGTGCTCGAACCCACAACCACTCGATCGGAAGCTTAACGCTTTTCCCATTATGCTACCTCAGCCTTTTTTTATCGATTTCAGTAACCATTAAAAATCAATTAATATGAAAATCTGTATAAATACAAGCAAAGCAGTAGGCGTTTAACTAGAATTGAATAAATAAATGAAATATCATAACTATTAAACAGACGATGCCATGCGGCGACTACCAAGTGCCTGTTCTTATATACTCCCATAAAATTGTCATAAAACCCGATTGCAGAGCATTACCGTAAAAACTAAAGTTTAATACCGATCTCACAGCTTAATGAACCTTCATGGTACCCGGTTGGTTAATATACCCTGATTATAACCTCTTTGAGAAGCTCTTTTTCTTTTTCTTTAGCTCAACCAACGCGTTCAACGACTATAATTGTTTAATTGATAACTATAAAATGTGTTGTTTATGGTTGTTATTTTTTAAATTCCGTTCCTTTTTCAAATTAAGTATTTAATGTAAAATGCTAAAATTAGAACGCTTTATTTAAGTTATATTTTCATTTGATTTATTTCGCGCTTCAAATTAATTGTATTTAAAAACACCTGTATTATTAAAAGTAAATTATAGTAAAGTACAATTATTGGTAATGTTTAGGTTCATGTTTTAATAGCAATTACAGGAATATTGTAGAATAAAATTACAACCTTTCGTTTACACTAATTTTATATAAAATTTGTTTGACTCTGGTGCACTGGTACATTGCAAGAGAGGTTTGGCTAGTTTATTGTCTATCGCCTGCCTGACGCTTCGAGACGGGAGGGAGAGTTAGACTTCCGGTAACCTCACTCACTCGGCAATACACTGCAAGCATTGTTTGACTACCAGTGTTCTACCGTCCGCTTTTCAGAGGCCATGGTACTTCTTCGACCCATTCATGCGGCTCTCCCACGGTTAAAAGCCTTAAACATGATATCTGCTCCATTTGTTAAACAAATTCTATAATTGTTTTTTTTTTGTAATCCAACGATCGTATTAAACGTTTTCAATTATTAAAACATGAAGAAATTATTCGACGTCTGCGGAAAACAAAGGGCGATACGTATAGGAGCATACTAAGCAGTATAAAGAGCCACTAAGAGTGCACTCACTAGAGATTTCATGAACAGTTGAACGATTTTAAACTGGGCATATCTATCTATATATGTTTAGTGTATACGTTAGACAAGTAGTTTAAGCATTTTGGCTTTAAATGTGGAAGCTTGTAATTGGCATCTGCTTCTATGTATTTCAGTGTAAAAATAGTATATACAGCTTATTACATTATATTATATTATATTTACAATCCATCGACGCCGATCGCCTACTGTGGTTGGTTGTAGTATTAAGTTAGTTACAATTAAGTAGGGATGGGTTTCTTTAAGCCATAACATGCTATGTTTTAAATGTTTTCAGAAAATATGACAGGCAAAGTTGCTTGCAAAAATAAAATGGTGGGGCGGAATGAGTCACGTACACTCTGTTTATATAATGAATTTCAATATGTTTTGTTATTTTACTAACATAACAAAGCTGAAGAGTCTGTTTGTCTGTTTGTTTGTAAAAAACTGCGACTGCTGTTAGGTGCGTGTAGTGAGCATAAACGCGGGTAAAACTGGAGAACCTAGTACTTTTTAAGTTTGGCATTCAGTATAGTTATAAAAATATTGAAAGTTTTTGTAAAATTAGAATACAATACAATACAATAGAAAAGAAATTACAGATTGCTGATACAATTGGCAGTCTTAACGCTGGTTGCGATTTCTTTAAACCTTTGTTATGGAAAAGTGTAATGGATTAATACATAGGGCAGTTTGTAGATATACAAATTAAGCTTAGGAGGTTATTAAACTAGCTATATGAATACAGAGAAATGACAAATTCAGCTTTAAAAATAAATAAATTAATATTATTTATATGTTTTATTTGTAACTTTTAATTTACCTTCATGAAACTCAACTTTATAATAACGTTTCTGTTCTTAAATATCATGTTATTTATTTAAGTTTTAATAAATTCACATCCTACGCTATTTAAAAGTTGTTATTTGAAGATAATTTTAAGGGCAGCATGTATTTTTTTAATGATTTTATTTTAATGATTAGACATGCATAGTAACTAACGTAGTCCTTATTTAAAAAAGGAGATAACAACCTTTAAATTCCTTTAAGCATTTTTTTAATCGTAAAAACGTGTTATAAAAACCTCATTCGTAAGGTAACGTTATTTAAAGAATTATCTTTTAACTCCTCCAAGCTTAGCAATTTACGCCATTATCTTAATAGTTTTAGAAAGTATAGAAAAATAAAATACCTTGTTAGTGCCTACATAATTTATGAGTTTGCATCGATTTCCCTGGGATCTCATGGTGACAATGGACACTGGATTTCAATTAAAAAAGAACGGTTAAGATACATATACAGATACAAACAGTGGAAGAAAGAAGCTACCCTTTTTGCAATTCGGTTAAAAATAGTCTTAAGGTGCAATCACCTCAATGAAAACTATTTAAAAAATATAATTAATTTGTTTTAACACAAAGGAATGTCACAAACATTGACCACTTAAATAAATCAAGGAATGTATGATATGTAACAAAAACTTATTTATTTCCACCTAGCTAAATAATAGCTCAATGTTTATTTCTGTTATCGCACGTATCTATTGATGATTAAAATTCTTTGCAAACCTCATTACTAGAGTCTATCTACATCAAAATAACATCATCATTGAAAAAAAAAACACCCTAACGCGACCCTTAAAAATAACCAATAACATGCGTTAATGGAGGCTGAATACATGCAGCTGTCGTTGCTATGAAAAAAGTTAGGCGCGTTGTCATTGGTCGGTTGGAGTGAACATTAGCCGCATCTGTCATCTTCACATTATTGCCGCCATTTTACAGATATTACGCATTTATATTGAACAATAAAATGTTGTATTTATTGTGTTCGTTAGGTAACAATGGTAGATATTAGCAGGTTTATGGGTGTTTATAGCATGCGAGTTCAATAATAGGAATAAAGGTGACGAAGTTGCAAATGTATAACCCTGCTTACATTTCATACTACTAGTACACCTTTTCCTAGAGATAAATAATTCATTTTTAATCGAGCAATTCATGGATTCTTAATAATTTGTATATGGAAAAGTTTTATATAAAGACAAATATTTAATTTATAGTTTTGAAGTGAAAACGCACGTACATTTTTAGATGAGATAAAATCTATGGACTCGGCGACTCCGTTACGAGACGCATATGTCCAATCAACGCAATATTAGCACAACGAGATATAAAAGTACAATTGATGCGGTATTCACGAGATATTTAAATAACTTCCAATCAAAATTGTTTATTAACCTATAGTTTTTATTTCAGATTATAATAATTTTAATGATAATGATAATGATACAAGAGTTGTCGAAATTGTTAACGATGATTCATAAAATAATATTAAATGTATTTTAAAGTTCTAATAATTAATAAAATACAATTTATAAATAAAATGCAATTCATTACCCAATAAGGCAATTACCCTAGTACCCATCTAAAAAATATCTAACGCGCCAAAATAAGATTTCACTTCTGTCACTCCCGGAGTGCATTTTTTTTTTACACTGGGAGAGCCAAATGCTTAGGCAAGAATTTGCTGGCTCGACCAGAGTGACGGCCACACTAAAAACCGGGAGTCAAACAATGCTAGCAACCCAAGCCCAACCCCCCTCTCCTCTTATCTCCCTCCCCTCATCACAATCAAAGGTGGACACTGCGACTTTTGGGTAGCAAGTGTCATGGCCGCAGTTGTCACTTACCATCAGATGACGCATTTCTTTTTTGTTTACCAATTTACAATAGCGAAGAAATCTAAAATAATTATTCCTGCTAAAATTAGTGGGTTATTAGCTACGATTCGTGTATCTATGTATCTCACGCGATAGGTCTAATATCGGAGATGAGATGTCTTTGTGTATATGTTCGATTGAAACGATAGTCGGACATTACCATATCATTAACAAGACATACAGCAAGAGAAGAAGTCAGTCGTGAAGCTAGGTGCATGTTCAACGACGTAGATTCCATGGAGAACAACAGGAAAGGAACTCCAAGACACTCTTTTTCTACTATTTTTTTTTACAAATTCTTAGTTTCTGTGTTTATAAGGGCAAATAAAATATAAAATATTTTTTTGGAAAATGTAAACATTTGATCGAATTACAACAAGATTTTAAGTAATAACAGTGCGGATATGACCAGACCCGATCCACGGACTCGTATAATGCTGTCACAATCACATCATCGGCCGAAACCATACTAAAATGATCCAAACGACACGCAACCAATAGCAGGACTTTTAGGCATTGTCTAGTAGTGACCACTCCTCTGGTGGTAGTTCATAAAGATTTCCACTCAAAATTGAGATATATATCTTGACTATCATATAATACCATTTAATTGCAGGGATTGAAACCTTGTAATCGGTCAAAACACCATTTTCAACATACATACACCGTGAGTGTACGTGGATATGGTCGTATTTTGAACTCATTTACTCACTCGGCAATACAATGCAAGCATTGTTTGTCTACTGGTTTCCTGTGAGGCCGTCCGTGGTATCACTCCGGTTGAGCCGGCCCATTCGTGTCTAATCCGCGTCCCTTGGAATACCTAGTTAGTCAATTCGATTCCGACACACAACTTGACCATTAGTTCCGATGATGTAAAGACACGTGGAGGTTTCCACACGAAAAATGAAACGACGAACGAAGGTTTGATTTTTTGTATATTGTTGTATTTTATTATAAGTTACATTTCCATTAAAGCTTTGGAAGTTTTTACACAGATGCATAGGTAACACTTTATCTACCTAAGTAAAAAAATCAATAAATTTCTCTGCTAAGTTTCAAAGCGCAATTTGACTAATTGTACCTACCTAGTTCATCATACCTATTCTCTCGAATTTGTAAATGTGTTGTTATTAATGTATAAGTGTGTCTTTTTGGGACATAATCATTTATGAATCATAAATACTTTTTATTTTTAAATATCCTTCTCTACTACATTTTCAAAGGCCGAATGTTGCTTCTCAATTTAAAAATACCGCCAAAATCGCCGCCATCTTGTCGAAGAGAACGTCAAAAAAAAAAACATTGCTGTTCCTCCTGTCACTACGCGCATCCCGCCGCTCGTAAAACCCAAATTATTAACATATAAATTGATATTTGTCAAGCTGAGGCACCGACGCGATAAGGCACGCCGCGATTATATTGTAGGTAGGTGCTATGACGAATAAACTTGTTTTAAGTTTGTTAATTTTAGGATGAAAAGAGATTGCTGTAGCGGTTAAAAAATTGAATTGAAAAAAGAATAGCTGCTAGAAAATTTAAACATCATGGCATAAAATTGCTTATTTAGAGTCTTGTTCATATTATTATGTAAATTTTGGCAATTATTAATTATAGTTTTCGTCATTAACCAAACACTACAGAAATATCTATTCTCATAATGCCATTTAATTTATTCATATTAAAGAGGAATCAATAAAAATAAAAATAAAGTTATTTAGTTATTTTATTTATATATACGTAAATAAAATATATGTATATATAAATAAAATATATATTATTATATGGATATATATATATATATTACATTACAAAAAGATATAGCATATCTATATAAGTTAATGTATAACCCACACCAATGTCTGCATAGTAATATTAAAGAAACAAAAACCTGTGTCATGTGCATAAAAAAAAATACATTTATAATTATGTTGTTACTGTAAACATCGAAAATGATAGTAATAATAATGATAATAGAAGAATAACAGCAGTGAAAATGCAAGTGTTATAAGATTTTAACTGGTGCTTTTGTGATTTGATTAAACAAGGTAAACTTCTATTTAATAACTTACTTCTAAAGAAAAAAATTCAGCTGCATATTGATTAAAACAAATTTAGTCATATCGCTCGTTCTGGATGACGATTGACGAATAATGATATTACATATCTCTTGGTGATTACTGTATTTCGGTCTTGTTAGAACTATGGTAGGTTTATAAGAAAGAAATGTACTACATATTATTTTTCTATTCTACTCGTGTCTCTTGTCTAATTTAGTTTTGAATACTTTTAAAGTTCGCAAAATTCACAACTTCAGAAGACGCATTTTATTTTAAGAGCTAATTGACCTTCTTCGTCTTAAAGATACGATTTTTTAATTGTTACAATAATACGAGTAGGCCGTAAACCTGTTTGCGACCTTTGCCTTAAAAAAGTTAAGAAGGCATAATGGCATAGCCCGCTAAGTGTCAGTCTTAAAAAAACGTTTCTCTTTATCTATTTCTTTATAAGTTAAATTAATTTAATTAGTGATTCCATGTAGCTCATTTTAGGGTTACGTGTGCGTAGTTTTAAAATAAAACATCTTTAATTTTTGTCTGATTGCATAAAGGAGGTTCTCAATTGCACTGAATATTTTTTTTGTGTGTTACGCGATATCTTTGCCTTGTAAACTAATTTTAATAATTATTTCTTAGTATGGAATACCCTTAAATAAGACATACATACACTCACACTTATATCTTTAACGGGGTAGGCAGAAGCGTCTCAAACAACTACATTTTACCAACCATACCTTGGTCCCTTACTAACGTAATAGGGGGGGGGAGACTTATTGCAGTCCACCGGGCACTTTTGTCGCCTATTACGACACCCACGGGAAGAGATGATACATGACAGGGTGATAAAGAGAACCGATTTGATTGTCCCGATCTTTATCCTTTGGATTATGATAAATGGTCAGTTTTAGAGAGCATGCTCTAAACGTCATGATCATTTGGAATTTCTACAAAAATCCATAAGATTGGCATTGCATTGGTATTGATGAATTTTCTCATGGAGAGAATGCGGTTTTCTATTGATAAGTAGCTTCAACGTTTGAAGATTGTATTAAATAAAGCCAATGGAGCTTCATTTTTTAATGAGCTTAATTTTTTAATGAGCTTCATATATTTTTAATTGCTTCATATTATTGCGTAAACTATATTCTGCTCAAGCTAAATTGTTTTTCATATCAGCTCATATAAGGCGGTGAGAGCGGGATGATGTCGGAAGGCGAAGAATGAAATGACCTAAATGCAGCCTTTACTATTTCGTCAATGGCGTAATTTTCTTCGGACTGAGTTGTATTTATCAGTTGAAAGAGTTCGGCTTCAGTATTATCTGATGTTAATTCATTATTACATACATCCCTGTCTAAAATTGACACAGTAGGTTTTTTACCTGTACACGATAGTATTGTCCATTACGTCCACATTATTTTTCAGTGGTAGAGCCATGCTTAGGCACGAACGGGCCGGCTCGACGGGTGCGGGTGAGGCCGTGGCTCACAGAAAACCGGTGGTGAAGTAATGCTTGCGTTGCATTTCCCCGAATTGAGTGAGGTTTCCGGAGGCCCACTTCCTCCTCCCCCCTATTCTCTCCCCTCATCTCCTTTCTCCTCTTTCCCATCTCCTCATCCCTCCTCTCTTCTTCCCGCTACCTGCATCCCCCATCCCTCATCACCCTCAAAGGCGGGCAGCGCACTTGCGACTCTTGAGTTGCAAGTGTCCATGGACGGCGGTGTCACTTACCATCAGGTGACCCGTCTGTTCGTCTGTCCCCCTATAGTATAAAAAAAAGCTATTTTATTTTTTTATTTGTGACTAACCCAGTTCTGAAATTGTGGCATTTATATCGCCATGGTAGTCCCTGTATTTTGAATCTGATTTGAAAATTGTTAAGGCATCGGAAGCTAATCCGTCTCGGGTACCACCATAAATAATCACCAAACGACGCCCTTTGCCAATATCAGCACAAATTCCGGGCTCAGATTCGGATTGCCAACACATATATATGTATATATGATTACTATTTTTTTAATGCGATAGGGAGCAAACGAGCAGGCGGGTCACCTGATGGTAAGTGACTACCACAGAGTGATTTTGTAAATAATTTTCCCATCTCATGTAATAGCTTTAGGTCGTTTATAGGTACAACCACAGTACTAGATCGTTTAGTTGGGATTTTTTATAAACAGGTTGAACTCATGAATTCTTCTTCATATTACTCTCATAGAAAAATCAACAATGTGGACTCTATTTTTTATTTCTAAAGGTTACCATGGAGTCGAAAATTTCGCGATTTCCGACTTTTGCAGACTCGAATTTCTTTCAAATACAACTCGTATCGCAGTGCGGGCTGAAACTCCTGTAGCCTCTGCTCCAAAATAATGTTCATATCATATTTGTGTTTCATACAATCGTTCGAAAAAACAACTGTGTACATTGTAAATATTTTTTTTTCTTAACTTGTCTAATTGCTCTTGGGTGTAACTACCACCTAACTACTTTACCTATAAGCCAGTCAATAATGCGAATCTCTCTCCGTAATAAATTTTCCATACATAAACCCTCTTTCCATCCAATGGTTGGCGGGAAGAGATTCAAAAAGCGTAAAAGCCGTCGATTGTTATTTTTTATTTTCTTATTATATAGGAGGAAAGTAGGGTCACTTGATGGTAAGTGACAACCGCCGTCCATGGACACATGCAACTCAAGTGTCGTAAGTGCGCTGCCTGCCTTTGAAGGTGGGGGAGGCAAAGAGGAGATAGAAAACAGGAGAGTGGGGACGATAGAAGGGGAAAGAGGAGAGGGGCCTCACTAATTTCGGGGAAATGCATCGCAAGCGTTGCTCCCCAAATGGTTTTCCATGAGCCGTGGCATTGCACGGGTCGAGACGGCTCATTCATGCCCAATCATGGCTCTACGTTTGTTTTTTTTGTAAAAGTACCTAGGTAAATTGTAAAAGTTTTTAGTTTGTTGCAATATCTATGTACAGTTTTGTATAATTATTTATAATCTTTGTACAATAAAAAGTTTGTCTATTTATCTATCTAAAGCATTCAAAACATTTAATTCATAATAGTTTATTTCAAATCAAAGAGTTACAGGTGTTATTGCATTGTCAGGGGTAGGAATCAGTCGAAACTAGTAAAGTTGCTTATTCCAATACGGACATCGATCTTATGGAGAAGAACAGACAAGACAGGACTTTTTTTCTGCTAATAACAATATTTATAGAAGATAATTTAAAATAAACATATTTGTATACAGATCCCTTATTCTTAGCCGATTCAAACTTGACCAGTTAAAGTTAATTGCGTTACAGTGAAGTAATCAACGAATTCTTTAATGTCAGTCAGTTTAATATTAGTCAAATGTTATGCCAATTATAGTAATTAAAAGTTATTTATTTCACTCATTAATACTAAAATAAAGACATTTTTCATTTTTATTTTCTCATTAAAACTTGATTTAACACGCAGTTTCGGACGAAATAATCTAGATTTTGACAAGTCAAATGACGGTCTAATAGTAATTTGGAGGCCCCAACCACCTTCTCTTGCCGCCGTCCAAGGCGGGCAGCGGACTTATGACACTTGTGGTGTCTATGGATAGAACTCACTTACCAACAGATAATCCGTCTGTTCGTGTGCCCCCTATACTATTAAAATAATAGTAAATTTGACACAACTGCATACAAGAAGGAGTGTAAAGTTATATGTATATATATGTATATATTAATAATAATACTTTATAGTAATCAAAAATTATACTGAACAATTCGTACGTGATGAATATACGTGATGGTTGACCACTGAACTTCTAAATAGCCTACAGAGAATCGTCATATACATATTATGTGAATTTCTTAATTATACCAATAATGTTTGAAGAGGCTATCCCAACTGACTTTTGTTATATTTAGTGGAAAGTCAGTTTGAATTATAAGGTCAAAGCCAAAGCAAGCAAAGCCAGAAGCAACAACTTAATGTATAAACTTTAAGAAACCTTTAACTAACCAATCAAAAACACACCGAAAACTTCTACATAAAGCCGGTCCATAGACATAAATAACTTTTTCTTTCTTTTTTTTATTACAAAGATCCGCTGCTATACCGCCTTCACCAGTTACTTTTTATGGTTTTTTAAATATCCATAAGTATGTGGTCTGTTTGAAGATTAGTTTGTTATCTCCTTGTAATAAAATAGCTGTGGGTATAGCTTATTTTAGTATTCTTTTTTTGAATTTTCGAACTTGGGTACGTGGAACTGAGGTTTCGAATTATGTTCCTTTCTTATTTTTTTTTTAATTCTTTGCGAGAGGTTGGATATTATTAATGTTTATTATTTTTCAGGGATAATATCATCATTAAATTAGGACTTATATTTTAAGGTAGGTATAAAATAAAAGGTCTCCGTTGTAATTGCAAAACTAAAATACACTCAACTATGGGATACTACAGACTAAGTAAAGAATATAATACATATATGCTTATATGCTTGCTTCATCTTACGTCAGTTGGACTAAGTTATAGTAAACAAAAAGTGGACGTTCAAGACACCTCTGCCTACCCCTGCTGGGATACAGACTTGAATGTATGTATTTATTTATTTATCAACTTTATATCTACACTTTCAATCCTCAATCTTCTATTATAAGCAAAAGTGCAGTGTCACCCCCCCATTGCGTTTCGTTTCACCAATAACAATGCACGTTTCGTTATTCCATTGGAGATGTGGGTAATTTTGTCTAGTTAGCGTTTAATTGTATCTCGCCCCAGTTTTGTTGTAATACTTGATTTATATTGTGCTTCAAACTGAGTTGATATTATACTAGAATGTGGGAAGACACGATGGCCGCTGGTGTGTTAATTTATTGATGTTTGATTCTCCTGAATAATTATGTTTCTTGTTCAAAATAAATTACCCTATTAAAAATATTTTTTGTTTTTACAATTGTGCATTCATATATAAGCTCATGCCAGTATCTTTTACGTCCCACTAACGTTATAGGGGCAAGCCTAATGCCCGTCAACCGGGCACTATATTAAAATTACACGTCTACATTTGTGTGTATTGGTACATAAATAATATTATAAAGCAACAATCAACAAGTAAGCAACAGTCTATTATAATTAAAAACCAAAATCAAAAACACTATCAGCTCAATAACCGTCTATTCTGCTATAGGCAAAAATGAAATGTTTAAAAATAACAAATTTCCACAAATTAGTAGAATTGAATACCTGTTATTCTATTTAAATAGCGAATTCCCTTGTTTAAAGAAATGTACACATATTTATCAACTTTGTTTTATAATTAAAATTTAATAATTGATGAACAATTTTGCGTTTCGCCGGTAAAAACTATAGTTTTAATATACTAATGCATTCCTCTTGTTAAATTAACCATAATTAAAGGGCACACACTAAAAAAACAATAACGGTTGATGACTGACACCTTGTAGATAATCAAAATGGCTGCCGAATTAAAAACAGCTGCTCCTGTCCATTCATCATATTAATTCTCACGCATAATTGACTCAATGTAAACAGATAATAATAATCATTTCATTGATCCAATCTGACAGCATCTATCAAATTATTTGACACCTTAAGATTTAATTTTAACCAAATGTGTACGCTTGAAAGAATAACAGCGTTGCTTTTTTTTCACTAACTACTGCTTGTATTGTCTAAAGGTATAAATCTGGTAGAGAGGAAAAAGTCGAGAAAAGTAAGGTCCACAGTGGAATAGAATGGGGCACTCAAAGGGCCAAACTTTACCCGTGGATGTCGTAACGTGACTAAGGGATCGGATTGTTACTTATCAGACTGTACACTTAATCTGGTCATAAATACTGTTGTATATATAAAAAAAAAACATTATTACATTTAAATTTGGAATCTGTCATTCTTTTATGAATATTCGTTGTTATTTCATTTTCGCGCCAATCGGTGTTAAATATTTCGGTGATATTAAAATGGAGTTGCGTGATAAAGAGAACTGAATTGCTGTGATTGCATTAGACAAAGTAGGTATGGAGGCTAATGAAATGTATTAGCCGGGCCATTGATAGGTGCAATGAAACCTTTCTGTTTGAGACAGAAAAAGATCTAGCCGTCCTAGTAATCGAACGAAAAAAAAATAAAAAAAAAACAATAAACCCAACTGCGTCAATATCTGCAATCTTTATTAAATTCATTAAAGAACTGGAAAGATAGAAACAAGATTGTAATTTGAATATTTTATTTTGGTTTTGAATAATCTTAGTTGACAGTGTTCACAAACGCTTTCGTTTTTTTTCTTTTTGTTATTTTTTTAAATTTTGATGTACCCAGTGTCAGGCTCAAGACTAAGACGAATCTATTGACACCACTCACATAAAAAAACGACAAGCTGTATAGGGTTTAGGGCGTGCCAAAGAAATATACATACATACATACACTCGTAAAACATAACCCTACTTCTAATCACAATGCCCGAAAGCAAAAGATTTTCCTCGGGAGAAGAATATAGCACCTAGAGCCATGTCGCGTATTTTAAAAGATGACTTAGGACTTGCAGCGTATAACAGACGCACTGGTTATTATTTAACTGATAATTAAAAAATGAACACGGTGGTGAAAACTTCTTAAGCGGTACGCAAAGGGAAGTTAAATAAAACTTTTCTTTACTGACGAGTTTTTTTTTAAATATTTTAACAAGCTGAATGACCAAGCTTACGCTCAAAGGTGTATTGAGGCTTCTCAAAACGAATTAAGTGATGGTTTGGTGGGGTGTTAGCTATCGAGGAGTGAATGAGTCAAATGTTTGTTGAAAGGTGTCAAAACATCGGCAAAAGCGTATCAAGATACGATTCTTAAGTAGGGCATTAAGCCTCGTCACTACATAATGTTCCAAAACCTGGAATGGCCTTTTCAGCAAGACTCAACACCGGGTCATAAAGCAAATAGTGGTTGGTGGTCGTTCTCAGCAGAGCTAAAGACTGGCCGTCATCTAGTCTCGACCTTAATCTGCTGGATTATGGTTTAAGATCAGTTTTAAAGAGCATGGTATGCTCTAAACGCTATCATAATTTGGAGTCCATAAGAATTTCAGTGAAGAATTATCCCACGGAGAGAGTGCGTGTTCCTATAGATAACTGGCTTGGGTTTCTAGGTCTGGATTAAACCCAATGGAGATCATTTTAAATGAGCTTCATATTTTTAACGTTATTATATTAATGTATAAACTACCACACATTACAGTAAAAAATGTTTTATACAATAGACAAAAAAGAATTTTCCTTGTCAAAATATTTATGGTAAGATTAGGTACATATATGTATATGTGTAGTGCCCGGATGACGGATGGTTGGCAGCAAGTGGACGTGTGAGTAGCTGATGGCAACCAATTCTTATCTATTTATCGTATTTTTAAAAAATGGTCACGTTGAGGAAGAAATTCGACCGTAATTCATTAAATTAATAACAATAATTTGTTATTGTTAAGCTAAGTGGCTAAGCTTAAAAAAATAGAAATCATGATTTTATGGGTAAAATAGATGAAGAAAATGGGTTCACAAAGAGTTGAAAAAGTACTTACTAATATAATAATAACTTGAGAAATCTCAGTAACGGCTGCCTGCTCACAAACTAAGTACTTAGAGCTGGTACTTTTTTTTTTTATTTCGTGTTTAAACCTCCTCGGGCCGTCATTCCACCAGGGTTTTCGGTGGAACGGTGTGTAGGAATCGAACCGACTTAAACCACACGGTGTGCCATACTGCGCTTAAAATAGGAGGAATCCGGGAACAGCTTTATTAAGACATCCGGACCCCTCCTAGCGCCTGCCCACACTATGCGGGCACCATCTACGGGTAACCTATCAATAAGGCGGCGTCCAGACACACGCGGACGTCACCTCCTCGCAGCTGGCCACTAAAGCGGGTGGAGGGGAAAACCCGTCCCGACCACCCGCAGCCACACTCAGGGCGGCATGAGGCGCTGGTAGGCGCGCCTCCGCCGCCCGGTTCCGGTTGGATTAGGTCCGAATGGAGATCGTCCTCCCGGACCCGCTCCGCCGCCTCCTACCGTGAGATAACGTCCTCGCAGAAGGTTGCAACCGCGTTAAACTTCCTGTCGCTACTGGCCATGGAGCGTATAACAGCCAGTAGCGACAGATCCTCTCCGATGACTATAGTGAGGGTCCGACGCTGCGACGCCCAAGAGGGGCAAACCGCAAGCGTGTGCTGACGTGACGTACGACTGTGTGTCGCAGTGGTGACAGACGGGGCTCATTTCCCTCCTAGCGACCGGAGCCTTCCCGAAGCAGCCGTGCCCGGAAAGAACCTGCGTCAGTCGGAAGGAAAGAGTCCTGTGCTGCCGCTCTGCCCATTCAACAATGACCGGCTGGAGCGCCACCACGGCGGCAAAGCCAGCACGTGGAGCCTCCAGCCGGGACGACCAAGTCACCATTGTGGCTCGGCGAGCGGCCTCACGCCACTCGCGTACCTCTTCGGGCGGGGGCCTGATGCCGGCAACCACCCGAAAGTCAGCCGTTCGCCGATAAACTTCGGCGAGCACTTCAGCCTACAAATCCCACGGGGGTGTTCCTGCCAACGCACATGCCGTTTCCGTGGATACGGTGCGGTATCCGCGTATGGCTCTAACCACCATAACTCTCTGAGGACGCCAGAGGCGTGCCCTATTCTGGGTGGTCAGAGCCTCCACCCACATCGGTGCACCGTATAGTGCCATTGACCGGACAACCCCCGTGTACAGCCGTCTTGTTGCGACGCTGGGTCCTCCCAAGTTGGGCAAAAGCCGCCCAAGAGCGGACGCAGCGCCGATCAGCTTAGGAGCAAGCTGCCGAAAGTGCTCGTCGAAGAGCCACCTGCCGTCAATGATCAGGCCCAGATATCTTATGTAGGCCCGAACTGGTACGAGAACCGAGTTGACCATGATGGAGGTGCCAGGGGGCGGACCACGACGGGGGCCATGGAGTAGAAGAGCCTCCGTCTTGTCTAGGGCCACCCGCAAGCCCAGCGCCTCGATGCACCTGACCACCAGTGAGGCTCCTCTGGTGGCCAAACGCACCGCCTCCTGAAAGTTCGCCCCCCGAGCCGTGACCAAAGTGTCATCAGCGTAACAGATTACGCCCAGCCCGGGGGGGAAGTCACCTCGGAGGGCCCAGTCATACCCCATGTTCCACAGGAGCGGTCCAAGGACAGATCCCTGTAGAACACCGCAAGACATGGACCGTCGACTCAGATGACCTTCTCGGTCCTCGTACATGACGGTACGCTCCTCTAAATAGTCTGCCACTAGTCGCCTCAGGTGCTGTGGCACCCCGTGATAGCGGAGTGCTTCCCTGATGCAACTGAATCGCAGACTATTGAATGCGTTGGCGATGTCCAACGACACAGCAAACAGCACGCCGCCACAGCTCCCCGCATCTTCGGTCACGGCCTTCAGACGCAACACAGCACCGACTGTCGAAAAAGTCGACACTCGTCCAGGTGACGGACGATGCGGGCAGAGAGTACCCTCTCAAACAGTTTACCCGCCTCGTCCAGCAAAACGATGGGTCTGTAGGCTGCAACCGAGTCGGTGGGCCATACCGGCTTCCTTAAAAGAACCAGCCTCCCCCTTTTCCAACAATCAGGAAAGCGTCCGGACGACAGACTAACGTCGAACACCTTCCTGAGGTGGTCCACCATGTGGTCAAGGGCCAGGGCCAGGACTCGGGCAGGGATCCCGTCTGGCCCGGGGGCGGTGTTCTTGGAACGGATCCGTATAACAGCCGCCCCTACCTCCGCCTCCACTTAGAGCTTGTACTACGGTAACCAGGCTGCTAATAAGCATACTTATAGATAACACAACCAATACACCACCACATAATCAATTATCGTACTTATAACACAAATATTTGTCTTGGAAAGAAATCGAACAGACAAGTACCTCTACGCTTAACAGTCTGGATCACTAACCACTAGACCTACAACCTACTTTTTTGCCGGTCTGTAAACAATACAGGTTACTATTGATATGTATGTATCGTGTATTGTAATGTATATTAAAAAGCATGTACGACATAGTCCTTTAAAAAATAAGTGCAATTAAAAACTAAAGTGAGAACACATTTGCGCGAGTTTTTGGTCCACGTTCAATGAATGTATGTGTGTGTCTATTTTGTGATACAGCTAACACAAAAGTAGCGTAGCACTCAAACACTCACATGCCTTATGAATATGTTATTTCTCAACCTAATTAAAAACCTGCGGCTTCTTCAGAAGCGAATCAAGTGTCAGAAATGACAGTATTTGCAAATGACACAATTTCAAAACCTGCTTTCAATCGCTATTGACGAGGTTTAAATTTATGATAAAACCGACTCAACGAAGATTAGTTACTTACCATGTCTAATGGTTTATTGACCAGTGTGTTCTCGGCAATGATACTCAGAATAATGATATTGTGATCAATAAACATCAAACACTTTTATCATCAATTTAAAGATCAGTTACAAAAATACCGCACAACCATAGATTATAAAATCGAATCTTTTTAAATCGGCTACCAAACTCCCCTCTACATCAGAAGGCGTATACATAACTAGCGTCGATGCCTTTGCTTTAAAAAAAAGAAAATTAAAAAAACAGCCGACGATGAGGTAACGAACGAGGCGCGGTTAGCGCGTTCCTTTTTTAAAACCACGACGTGTGTGGTCCCTTCGGTATTGAAACAAAAGAATTATTTCCTAGACTCTTTGCGATAGGGTTGATTTTTCTTTGAGTAGGTTAACGAGAATGATTCTCTATAGTATGTATGGATATTGGTGCCGTTCAGGAACTTAATTGGTAGAAAATTGTGTAGCGTAATTTTTATTTTGAGGTTGTATTAAA
The DNA here is from genome assembly GCA_947561695.1 of Tyria jacobaeae. NCBI lineage: Eukaryota > Metazoa > Arthropoda > Insecta > Lepidoptera > Erebidae > Tyria > Tyria jacobaeae. The sequence goes on from OX387234.1 coordinate 7,314,825, forward strand.
GGGTTTTGATATTTTTAAGGCGGGTATGACTTAATTCTATTGTTTAAATGTTTATTTATTTAAAAACTGAGAAAGGGAATCCAGCTTGCTTTTTAGTGAACGATAATTGAAGTCTTCCAGCCAGCCAGATGGCGACAATAAACCTTAAATGGAATTAAAATTTATTTCATAATGATGTTGTTTGGCCTCACTGTCAATATCGTTTTGCATAAATGTACCTTCTGATTTAAAAAAAAATAACACTATATTTAAAATTATTTTAAAGGCAACATTAGTACTACTATTAACAAAGAGGATTTTTGTACTTTCGTGTATTCTTGATCATCGTTGGAGTAGTACGTAATTAATATATTCTCATTTATAATATTAACTAGAATAAAAGAGCTATCCGTGTGGTTGTCGGTGGAGTATTATACGGCCACTCCATCTCTTGTAGTGGTGTTGTAAAAGGTGACTCAGGGATACGGTCGGGTCGGTCTAAGAGGCTAAGGGACATCACAGAGTAAGTATAGTCATAAAGTGCCCAGATGAAGGCAATAGCCTTTCCCCCCATTACGTTAGTGATAGGTGATAGAGATTAAATTATGGTTGTCATATAGTAGGGGTTCAAGACGCGTCTGCCGACCTCTGCGGGGTTAAAGGAGTGTGTGTTTGCAGGTATGTACCTACATAGGACTAAGTAATTAATATACTTAGTTCATAAGTGCGTAACTGCCTTATGCCATGTCAACGTAATCTAATTTAATTGAAACCGCCAACTTTGTTGCGCTAAGTGCCAAACACCATATAAAATATATACATATATGACTTATTCCGGGCTTGATCGTCAACAATAATAGGATAATGACAGTGTTGCCAACTTAAGCGCGCCGGGTAATTATGTTCAGAGACATTTAATTAGCGGGGTTGCCATGTTATAAGTGAAATGCCGCGCCATTGAAAATGAAAATGCTTGATCTTTAATTGTTTTCTATTTAATAATGAGTGGTGGATTTTTATCCGAATGCGCAAGAAAGAGGGTTAGGCTTTTAAGATGTTTCTTTGTCACGCCCCAGAGCCTAGATGGCTTGATGGATTTTGACATGTTAGTATATATATATATTTATTATTTTGTGTTGTATGTATATGTTTATATGATGGTATATTTAGTGTATGTATATAAACGTGTCAACATTTTTCTTAATATAGTATTAGAGTAACCTTCTTCTGAACTTCTCCCCTTGTACATCTACAAACTGCCCTACGTACTATTCCATTGCACTTGTCCATTACAAAGGTTGTCTGGAAGAGATCGCAGCTAGCGATAACACCGCCGATTGTACCAGTTGCTCGTATATTATTTGTTTCATATTGTTTTTATTTTTTTTGTGTGTGTACAATAAAGAATATTGTATTGTATTGTATAACTTTCATTCGTCTTTATAGTGAGTTCTACATAAATACACTTGCAAAACACAACAGTCTTTCTTGCTCAGTCAGCAATAGTAACATACCTATTACAATTTTCAATAAACTTCCAATATAGGCCGTGCGGTTGTCGATGAATTAGAATAGGGACTTGTGCATCGTCCGGTACTGTCGCGGCTGGACGACTTACTCCTTGAAGAAGTCCTCCTGTCGAGACCTAAACTAGTCTGGCATCCCCGAAATACATACGTGAGTAAAACCGTATATTTAAATAAATATAATAGGGACACCCAATCTCTTCCCGTGGGAGTAGTAAAAGGCGAATAAGGGATCAGACTGTTATCTATCAGACAGTATATGTACAGTACAGTACTACGGTAGTGGGACTAAGCTATGGTTGAAGAAATAGTAGACGTTTTAATCACCTCTACTTACCCCTTTTGAGATATCGTCATGAGTATATATCTATTTACATCTTAAAGAATCCATCTACTTCGTATTTCCATCTTTTGTGACCAGATTCTAATTATTACTTTTTAATGAACACTTTGTAATTCATGGGTGGTCCGGTATAAAATTTAAATCTCTATGGTTGGAAATATGGCTAAAGGAGTTTCACATATTTTAGTGGCAACACTTAAATACGCTGCAGTTAATTATATCTTTAATAAAAAGGCTTTGATTACGTATTGTACTTTTATTTTAAGTACGTACGTTTTATTAATGTACATATTTTTATTAAGTACATGTGTTGTAAATGTGAGGAGTTTTTTTAAATGCTTGTTAGAAGACTCTGACTTCCCGTCACAAGTCATTTCGAGTTATAGGTACGCGACCCTAACTTGTTTGAGCTATTGCTTATACTCCCTAACACATCTGTATTAGCAGTTTACCCACCCTCGCCTAGCATTCTCCTTTTCATGTCAATATCCTCCAAATAATTCCATCGATCTCCCAAAGTGTCCAGAAGACGGCAACAGGGTTAGTACCACGTAACACGTGGGACTCAATTGTAATCGGTAATATGTGCTCCCTCATTACCCGTCCGCTCCCCCCCGGGGATAAAAGCTTGAGTGTATGTGTGTAGTGTATGCATAAAAATGATTTCGTTAAATTAATTTAATATACCATTTCGAAATACGCTGTAGTTTATTGTGTTTATTTTTTCAGTGGTAGAGCCATTCTTAGGCACGAATGGGTCGGCTCGACCGGTGCGATACCACGGCCTCTCAGAAAACCGGTTGTGAAGTAACGCTTGCGTTGCATTTCCCCGAATGGAGTGAGGTTTCCGGAGGCCCAATTCCCCCTGCCCCCTTTTCCTTTTCTCTCCCCTCATCTCCTTTCTCCTTTTTTCCATCTCCTCATCCCTCCTCTCTTCTTTCCGCTCCCTGCATCCCCCATCCCTCATCACCCTCAGAGGCGGGCAGCGCACTTGCGACTCTTGAGTTGTAAGTGTCCATGGATGGCGGTGTCACTTACCATCAGGTGACCCGTCTGTTCGTCTGTCCCCCTACAGTATAAAAAAAAAAAATACATTTGTACTTATTTTAAGGTTTTTTATTTTTTTATTGTAAATTAAATGCATCTTAAGAGTCTGAATACCGTTAAGGGTGATGAGGGATGGATGATGCAAGAAAAAATTAGAGTGTCGATGAGGAGATAGGAAAGAGGAGAAGGACGGTGAGGGAAAACTAATTTCAGAAAAATGCAACGCAAGCTTTGCTTTACAGCTGGTTGTCTGTTAGGCCGTGGTATCGCACCGGTCGAGCTGGACCATTTGTGCTTACGATAGCAAATAGCTCAATCACGATAAGGTTATTACGTTCGACTCGGGAAGGAAAAAGTGATATTGGCTTGTGTGTGACAACCATCCCCCGTGGACACCTCCAACGCAAGTGAGGGGAGAAAAAAGTGGAGAGTTTGGCCTAATTCAGTTCCATCAATCACTCGGCAAGCATTATTTGACCACCGGTTGCAGTTCGATAAGCGGACATAGTCCACTATGTCCTGCACGCGTGTTAGTTCAAAATGTTTTTTTCCAATCTGATTGGCAGGTCCAGATATCGCTTACATCAAGCATTCAAACTCTTTACTTTTAATATACATACAATAATGTATTTATAACTACATTTCGCTCGCGTCTTTTCCCGCGTGATATCACTATGAAGAGTCGCGTATGTCTTCACCCCTTAATGGCTACATATGTATATACAGATTATAACTATAGCCTTCTAAAATTTACAGAAGTATCGCAAAATTGCAATATTTCTGACATACCTATTCTTAATTTATATTCCTAACTGTTATTATTATTCATTGTTAAATATATATATTCATTAAACATAATTAGTTTTTAGCTTGCAATATTGCATTGGGAGTTTTAAATATTTATTGAGGGATTTTTATTAACCGAACGTGCAAAGTATTAATCAAAATAACTTCTTCAAATGTCCTGTAATTTCTAACGTTAAATAAAAACTTCCAGATAACATAAATATATTAAAAACATACCTTCTACTTAAATTCATACCTAAATTTTTGCGGGCAACATCTAATACAAAATAAACACCTGAAAACGTTATCACAGATCAGAGTAAAAAAGCCTTTTGAAACCCAATTTTCGCCGCCTCCATTTTTGTTGAGCGCGGCAAAGAAAAAAAAAAGCAAAAAAAAAGATATATTTTGACAGGTACAGACAATAGACCGTACGCTACATGTAGTCTCTAATCGTTTAGACTGAGTTTATGATAATAGCGATTTATTTTTTATGGACTTTGGCGTTTGGCCGTAGGTATCCATTTTTGGTTGAGCGCAAAAGGTTCAAATGTAGTTTAAGTGTTTTATTTAAATTTGTTGGTATCGATTTTATTAGTTACTTATACTACGTTATCTGTGGTTAGTAGTATAATGTAATATAATGCAGATGGTTTATTATTTTCATACGCCTTTCAATTTTAAAGTTTTTCTTAATTAAATATTCTGCCATTATTATTACATAGTACTAGACCTAAGCGTAGCGTAGCTTGTGCAATGTTTGCTGGAACACATACAAACATTATATATAATAACTTATAAATACAGATATACTGTAGATTGGAAATAAAAGAGCTTCATTATTATATTTTCTAAATACATATACATATATGCCATAGATAAAATGTATGCAATCTTTTATGATTATTGGTTGTGTTGATAATGAATGAAAGCGTGACAAACAGTCATAATTGTACTTATATAGTAGGTACTAGCCATGCGTGCGTTTATGGCACGTATCATAATGATATTTAGCTTAAGGTCTTTCTCAATACGCAAGCTACCTAATGCAAACATATTTTACCAAATCCGATATGTAGTTCCTGAGATCAGCACGATCAAACAAAGAAACAAGCTTTTCCTCTTTGTAATATTAGTATAGATTGTTATTAAAATAAAATTAAGGATTGTAATTTGTGTTTTTGAAAATACACTATTACTATTATTATTTGTTTATGGACACTCTCAGGTGTAGATTGAACATTGAAATTCTACCAATTTCAAGTATTTTGGAGGAAAAACAATTTTGTAAAAATATAATCGCCATGTTGGTATCGGTCTCTCCCTAACCAACCAAACACCCCTTTAACAATGTAATAAAAGTTAAAATGCTATTAATTTATACTCGCCATTGTCATTTCTGTATCTTAGGATAGACACTTGACAGATATAACTGTCAGTTCTACCGATATCTTAGCACAGACACTTGTCAGATATAAATGACAGTTCTACCTATATCTTAGCATAGACACTTGACATTGATAGTTCTATATCTTAGCATAGTTCTACTTGTAATCTTGGTTAAATACAGGACTAGCATAAATGAAGTTTTGAATTATACATTTAAAGATCGCTATCGCTTACCGCTATTCCTTATCTCATATACACACCATGCTATCCCATGGCGATAGAAACACCTTGGATACTTTCTCTATTATTGAGGTAATTAGCTCCCAGTGGGGATCCTTGTAATTTGAATTGTGATCCGCCATATTGAATTGAACAAATAATGGAATTTTTAAAGTAGGTATATATCATTTTTATTTCAAAACAACGCTTTATATAAATTTTTTATTGTTTTTTTATAGTTCTGGGTTTTGTTATGCGATATTTTTATAATTTCTTCATTTTAGATTCACCTCGTATTTAATACTTAAGTATTTTTTTAGTATATTACTAAGTAGATGATAAACATATGTATACTCGTATAAGCATAAAGTGCCCCGGTGGCGGCAACAAGCTTGCGTATTACGTTAGTCGGAATAAATTATGTTTACGCCTCTAACTATATACGCAGACACGCGTGAGTGTACGTTAGTCTATTTTGATTCACTAGTCCCTTGTAATGTTCATTAGGTACGTTTTTCTATATAATAGGTAAAAAAACAAAGGAAGATAAACTGTTTTTTTTTATATTAAAATAAAAACTTTCGTGAGTTCATATTTATGTAAGTATACGGTTTTACTCACGTGTGTGTTTTGGGGATGCCAGTGTGATGTCCGGTACGGTCGCGGCTGGACGACTTATTCCTTGAGGAAGGTCTCCTGACGAGACCGAAACTAGTCGGGCATCCCCGAAATGCACACGTGAGTAAAACCGTATATATATATATTTTTTATGTTAATATTTAACACAACTGCTTCATTAACTAACTTTTTTTTTTTGCTGACATCACCTTGAAATGTTAAGCCCTAGGTTACTTCCACTATTAAGATATTTTTATTTATTGTAACAGGCGTTTGTTTTCAAACTCACCTGATGGGAAGTGACGATTAAAATGATACACGTCGCAATCCATCAAGACGTGACAAAAACGTTACACATACTTTCATTTGAAATATATAACCATCATTCTTGCGCAGTCGGGTAAAAATACGACCACAGTACTACTGAAACTCCCATCTCTCGTCGACACAAAAACTTGACTAACTGACTGATTTGAGACTGTTTCCCAAAAAAGATATTAAAAGTTCTCCTCTCCAAAATTATCTATATCTATTGAATATATTTCTTTAATATTTTCATCACTACTATAGGAAGGCGGTAATGCATCCATAATACCTCAAAAAACATCTTCTACGAGTACCAACCCCTACGAAAATACTTGTATAGACAAAGATATTTTTTTTCTAGCGGGATTCCATTCAATGCGAACTCCTTTGAAATAGGAACGTTCTCGTCTGTCAAACGTCAAGTGTACGTTTGTTTTCGATTATACGCGTGATATTGTTCCATCCACTATTTGAATATGTTAAAACCTCTTTGTTTTTATTTTATACTGAAAAGAATTGCGTGAAGCGTTGCAAATTGAAAATGGCTGTTTAGTTTGTAGTTTTCTGCTTGTACTAAGTTGGGCAGTTTCGTGGCGCAGTTAATTTGGGTTTTTAAGGCTCGTCAAAATAATTAGACATGGGTTTTAGCCTCAATGAAGGTGGTACCTTAATTCTTGGTTTTGACAGTACAAAGGTAAATCAATTTCTTATTGGAATAAGCGTATCCAAACCAGTTCGACATAGCCGTGTTGTACATACGTGCATTCACGGTTAAAATATAATGTTTTTCAGCAGGTGTTTTAATGGCGTAATTATATTCTCTTTCTACTTTTCTTTAATTTCCTCATTCCCTCTCCTTCTTCCCTCTCCCCTGTTGACCCTCTCCTACTTTTCCCTTTCCTGCAAGCCTGGCAACTCACTACCGACTCATGAGTTGCAGGTGTCCATTGTCGGCGATAGTCGCTTACCATCAGGTGACCCGTCTGCTCGTTTGCCCCTATACTATAAAATAAAAACGACTAGGTACTATAAAAGTTTTACTTTACATAATTGATTGTATTAATATTTAATATAATTATATAGCAAACGACATGCTAATTATCTTTAAAATATTCAAATACTCTCCGGTCGTAAAGCAACTTACACCTTACAAACAGCATCTAAAACATTTTAAACACGGAAATATGGTTTGTTCTGTCAAATACACATACCATTGTCAACTGTAAGAAGAGTTCTTACTCCTAATAAGTTACGCTTGTTGCTAATGAATCGGATTTAAAAATCACCGTGGCTTTTCTAAGAAACCATTGTAGCGAGCCAGCCATATTGAAAACACAGTTGTCCAAATGTTTGATCTATGGTTTCAGGCACGAGTATCTGTTTGTGCGGCCGCAAATAGCAACTTTGTTACTTGTTTGGAAGCAAATGTAGTTTTTTATTGTAAAATCGCTTCTGCAGTGCAGCAGTTAAAACGATTACGACTGCAAATCGTAAGTTTGTTACATACTCTGGCGTAAATTTTCGCGGTAAATTGATTATTTGGTGTTTTGACTTTATTTTTTTTTGTTTGTTGATGTTGGCGGACCGTGACTACAGTGTTTGATTGTTAGTTTTTATAAGTTTACACGAGTTGGCTTTAAAATTTTACGGGCTGGAAACAACTGGATGTAATGAAAAGTGCAGTAGGTACGACAAATTAAAAGCTCTGTGAATCCGTATAGTCAAAACTTAAATAGTACAAATACATGCCTTACTATCGATGGGTTTAAGGCTAGTATATAATGGTTTCTCCTATGAATGCCGTGTGATTCTCGGTAGGCTACCCCACGTCCTCCCGCAGCTGACGTAGAAGGCGACTAAGAGTTGGGATTGCTATCTATAAATATTTTATACAAATATATTAGAACAATGCAAGAAAAAAACCCGAATATTATAGACAGAAACATTTTGACACACACAGCTTTGAGGTGAGTTATGCTTGGAGTTTTTTGAAGCATAAAATTAAAAGGCGATACAGCTCAGAATAAGGGTACTGAAGTGGCAATGGGCTGGCCACATTTGCTGAGAAGTCCGGTATAAAGGAAGGTAGCGCCCCCACGCCTGATAAACTGACAACCCGAGGAAGGTATCACGGATATACTGGGTACAGCAGTAGACTGTACCCAGTGTCTAGTTCTACGTGGGAGAGCCATGCTTCGGCACGTATGGGCCGGCTCGACCGAAGTAATATCACGACCTATAAGAAGACCAGCTGTTAAACAATGCTTGTATTGTGTGACCGAGTGAGTGAGGTTTCCAGGGCCCAACCCCCTCCCCTTTCCCATACCCTCTTTCCTTTCCCCAGTTTCCCCTACCCTAAATGGTGGACAGCACTCTTGTGAGTGTTAAGATGCAAGTGTTCATCGTCTTCGGAACTCTTTTACCATCAGATGACCCGTCAGCTCGTTTGTCCACTAATACCATAAAAAGCATCATAATTTGTTGGAGTGTGCTAATTTCACATACTACTAGTTTGACTAGTAAAGCGTTTTTTATGAAGATCATATCGAAATATTACGCCACGGTTTGTAGGAGCAACCAAGAAAGCGAGGATAAATACGAGACATGATTAGTCAATTAACTTTACTTCATTTGACCCACCAGTTTTGATGTACCTAGGCACACTTCTTATCTCGTTCACTGTACTTGAAACAGCTGATAGATACTCAAATGACTGTATAACCATAGATAAATTTTATTATTTATATGTTTATTTGTGAGTATGTAAGTATATATTTGTATTTTGTTTGAGTGTAACTTTATTCAATTTTATTTCTATAAACCTGCCATGTCTCTTACTGAACCGCTCAAAGGTTGACTGGTAGATAATGCCATGTGCCATTAAGTCCGCCTCTAGCAGTGTAATATACAGAAAGTGTTAACAAAAAGACGAAGAGTGTTTTTTTTTGGTTGTTTAAACGAGTTAATCATTGGAATTTTCAGTCACATTTGAAAACTTAGTCATAATTTACTCGTGATATAGTTCTACTGCCATTATTACTGGAACGGAAACTGCTGAAATGGAATATAATGCAGAAATTTTAAAACTTATTTTTTTTTTACTTATCAGACTTGTGTCAATTGTCATCAAAAAAGTCTGTCACAAAAAGGAAAAGAAATGAAATTTCGCACGCGTAACTCTCTCGCCGGTAGTTGAAATTCTCACAAAAGGTAAAACAATTACACAAAAGTACACATGATATTCTGTTTACCTCAAAATAAAACTTTTACAAAAGGCATTTCAAAGGAGATTCAAAACACTAATTCGCAACGGTGTAAACATAACATTGTCTATGCCAGGTGACAGAGACAATTGTATTTTTTTATCACGACCTGTCAAGTTAACGTCAATATTTTGGCGCGATTTGTAACGCTGTTGGAGGTTGAGTTTGGGCTAGTAATGTCCTGGCATGAGTTTTTGGACAACGGGATATTTCGAATAATATATTGATGTGCATGAAGCGTTTTGAACTGATTTTCATGGTTATCCCTAATGGATGTAACGTGATAATAAATTTTGAAGCAACAGGTAAACGATGTAGATGGGTATCGAGTTATCGCGAATTCTTTAATCAAAATCGATTCTCAGACAGTGGTGCATATAGTCTGTGCATTATTAAAAAAACATGTATAGTATAGAGAAAACTTAATTTTACAGAAGAAAACGATTTAGCATGAAATCTGGTTTATTTTTCTTTGTTCTTTGTACTTACGGTTAATTTTTTTTTTATACTATAGGGGGACAGACGAACAGACGGGTCACCTGATGGTAAGTGACAACCGCCATCCGTGGACACTTGCAACTCAAGAGTCGCAAGTGCGCTGCCCACCCTCGAGGGTGATGAGGGATAGGGGGATGCGGGGAGGGGAAAAAAGAGAGGTGAATGAGGAGCTGGGAAAGAGGAGAGGGGGGTGAGAGGAGGGGAAAGAGGGGATGGGGAGTTGGGCCTCCGGAAACCTCACTCGTTTCGGGGAAATGCAAAATTAGCGTTACTTCACAACCGGTTTTCTGTAAGACCGTGGTATTGCACCAATCGAGCAGGCCCATTCGTGCCTAAGCATGGCTCTACGACAGGTAAAACAAAAATCTTAAAAAATGAAATTAATCTCTCAAAATAAACTAAATATATTATTAATACTTGCTAGTTTACAACATGCAACTATCTGTGTATATTAGGAAATTAGCAAATATAAATTATGTTGCTGAAGTATGACAATGACGCAGAAAAATTAAAGACAAAATAAAATGAAGTAGTGGGTGTTTTTTTTTTTTCTTTTTTGTATCAGTAACAGATATCACGAACTACAATTAAAATTACAAAATTTTGATAAGAAGAGGAAATATTAAGACATGAGGAACTTAAAATAAAGGAAATTTAAAACTATTTTTGCCTTGTGGGTCTCCGTGGAGTAGAAAAGGCCATCCCATCTCTTCCAGTGTCACTTAAAACGCGACTAACACGACAGACGAGACATTATACGACAACGACGTATATACGTCAGGAGCTGATAGCGGGGTTAAAATGCAACAAATTGAATCCCCGTATGTATAGCCTAATTCATTAATTTTTGAGACATTTGAATTTTAAGGGTTTTTCAATATTTACCCAAAATTTTACATTAAATTCCAAATAAAGATTAAAAAAATATGACATGTGTTTAAACCGGCGCGGGGAGATAAAGCTTATTTGTAAGAAAGACAAAAGAAAGAAAATTTATTTTATTTATATCACCATTCTAACTTTAGCTCATAAGACTTATAGCAATGTGTACAAACTGTTCTACTATTATGTTTTATTTTTTGTTTGTTGTACAATAAAGAGTTATCAATCAATCAATCAATCAATTCATTCAAAAATCACGTAAAATCGGTTGTTTTAGAGAGAAACCTAAACTAAAACATTATTTTTTTCTCCCCGCGGCTACTTAAACTGCTGAACTGTCTTTTTAAATTTAATTTTATACCTTTTTGGAAACTTACAGAATATGCAAGGTTTTTTTAGTTATTTGTACAATTAATGTCATATATTTTTTTAAGCGTATAATGAAAATATTGGTAATATCATTATTGTGAGTTTTTGTTCAGTTTAGTACATATCAATATCATTATTGTGAGTTTTTGTTCAATTTAGTACATACCAATATCATTATTGTGAGTTTTTGTTCAATTTAGTACATACCAATATCATTATTGTGAGTTTTTGTTCAATTTAGTACATACCAATATCATTATTGTGAGTTTTTGTTCAATTTAGTACATACCAATATCATTATTGTGAGTTTTTGTTCAATTTAGTACTTTTGTATTGTGTTCATAGCCTAATTGAAGTGCCAGCAACAAATATATTTTTTATGGCACCCATTTAATTAGTATTGTTTTATTTGGAATTTAATGTCAAACTTTGGGTAAATATAAAAAAACCCTTGAAATTTTAATATCCCGAAATCTAATGAATTTCGGTCATACACATGGGGGTTCAATTTTTTGTATTTTGACCGACAATTATCAGCTCTTAACGGATTAACGGCGAATTAAAGTAATACAGTGTTGCAGTGCCAGTTGAAGAGATAATATAATTCGCTCAAATTATTACCTCAAACTCTTCAAATTGTTAGTTACGCACGACTTTTAATGCCTGCAATTAATAATTCTTACCTATAAATTTCCATATATAATTATTTTCTCGGCCTTATTTCTCCTCCGCACCGTTACAAACTATTCGAAATTCAAATAAGCAAAACTCTTAAAATACGTTAACAATATCAAACCAAACAACCATAGACAAATTCGAAATTTAAAATCATGTGATTCATGAAAAAGTTTTTCGAAATGAAATTAAAAAAAACAAAAATTTCTTATAGTAGATTGGCTCACAAAGTTTGTTATGGCTAGAGTTCTAGGCGTTTCATTTCCTTTAGTTTATTAATCTTGCGGGTCCCGATTGCCTCGGTTGAAAATGTAACCATCCGTGAAATGTAATGTAATATATGAACACAATAGAACTGGGACGCAATATTAATTATATCGTATGAAAGTGTTGCCATACTAACGTCGTATCGGCAACTTGTGTTGAGCCCGCGGCTTCGTTCAAAAATTATTATTTTTATTTTCTATTTGTGATACATCCTGACTCCTTACTCTCCTTAGTCCCATTTAAGTAATAGGGGGCAAGCCCAGCAAGACAAGAAAGAGAGTATAGAAAGAAAATGAAAGGAATATTGTTTATGCAGACGGCTTGAGTAGTATAATAGCTCAAGCAGGTTAGGGTCGTATATCTACTTATTCACTTGAACTGAAGTAGGAAGTCCGAGCCCCTCAAACTGAAAATCTAACTGTTTTACATTGTCGCGCAATCGGCCATTTCATATGCACCAACCCAATATACACCTATCTAAATATGTGGTGACATTTTGTAAAATGGGACGATGTCGAAAAATTTCATTCATAGGTATAAAAACAGCTTTACCCTACGTTTCAGGCACAATTGCCCGCCATTTGAATCTATCGTTAGATACGCTATGAGCTTCCTCTGCTGTCATACCAGCGCCAGTTTGGGATTCTTGTGATCAGTCCTCTCTATAAAACATTACCAATTTGAACAGTGCGTGTTCTGCGTTGAAGCTACCAGCATATCCTTTCGCGTTTCCCGTAACACTTTATATGTAATTCAAAATTTGTGATTTTATTTCCATTATTTTACAAGAGTCATTAAACTTCTATTCAATATTGAATTTCATTACAGTATGTAAGTTACTGATGTTGTTGCAATATCCAGATAAACATATTTACGTGTACGAGTACATTGGCGGAATGCCACGGTCAGAAGACTTCTCTTACTAAAAGAACACTTTGAAGTCTATAATATATTAGTCCCCCGAGAAACCTCAACAAAGAGCTTTTTTTCACATCCAAAGTTAGTCGTAGGAAGGTGCTTTGTAACCGTACCATGCGTGACCATTTAGATTTCAATGTGTGAGGATGAACGCCCTGTAAGAGGTGAGAGAGGGGTGAGTTGGCAGAATGAGGCCGTCGGTATCATGTCAAACAAATTCCTTTTAGCACAAACGAAGCTGCATTTGTATAATTTTACAGCCAATGATACAATATGTAATGGATCAATATGACCTCTGAGATGAGGGTTATCGAGGACTCGCGCAGTATGTAGCAGTATAAATACTGTTCCACTAGAACCGTGTTGTCTTCACCTTTTTTCTTTCTTTTTAACAGTAATACTCGCTGCCTAGCCAGAGACGGTGAGTACTTACCAATGTTGCAGTTATTTTTGGAAAAAATATACCAGTTATGTAACACGGTGTAATATTAGGTATTAAATTGTTTAAATTAATTGTTTTTATCTGTTTTATTTACTTACAAGAACGCTTGTTATATTTTGACTTACCTTCTCCTTGTATTAGGATTTCAAATTGTAACGACAATTTGTCTTGGAATTAAAATAATATAAATAGTTGGTTAGTATTTTGCAGTTTTTTTTTTATGCGATAGGGGGCAAACGAGCAGACGGGTCACCTGATGGTAAATGACTACCGCCGCCCATGGACACCCGCAACTCAAGAGTCACAAGTGCGTTGCCGGCCTTTTAGGTAGGAGTACGCTCTTTTCTTAAAAATATTCTGCATGCTACAAGTTTCTATTTTATTTGAATGTTAATTCGTAACGGTATTCTTAATTAGTCCAGGAAAGCTGTTTTCGTATTATTTTCGTATTTATTTTATGGTCATTAAATGACATCAAAAAACATAGCCTAGGAATCATCGGTAGGTACTTTCTCCGACACCGAGTAAATCATTACTTTTTAATTCACCAAAATATTGTCTGTCTGTATAGCCTGTGACTTTTTTGCATAGTTTAACATACACATATACAAATGCATGATTTTCTCCCGTCGGGGTAGTCAGACAACAGACCGTCACTACAAGCCCGTCGGTTTCGAGTAATCCTGACCTGTCCTTTCTTCAGATCATCACCTACTTCATCGGTGTATGTTCTGCGTGGTCCGGGCATTCAAATTCACGTTTGCCTTATATAAGTACTTGATTTGTATTTTGTTTCGCAATGGGTTAACAATTCAAATAACTTTGAGCATCCGCCTGTTCGTATAACGAGATACCTTTGCGTACTTTATAATGTACGTTATGTATTTTGTTTTTTTTTTTGTTTGTCAAGTTGTCTATAGCCTCCGGGAATTGACAAAAGAGTAAGATGTATTTTAGGTCAACCAAATATACTAAAAGGTCAATAGACACTTCACTTATAAGATATTTTGTTGTCAACTGAGTATTGTGGGACATTTTCACATTGAGATGAATCTTAAGAAATCATCTTGAAAAGTCATTTAAAAAACAGTTATTTGGAAAATCTTGAGCGTCAGTGTATAGAGATTGTAAAACAACATTAAAAGGACATTATATATTAATAAAAAAGCATCTTATTTGTCGTCTTATTTTGTTGTACAGGCCTCATACGTGAATAAAAGTAATAATATATATTGACTTTTTGATTGAATTAATATTTATACGCCGCGTACGAGTTATTTATTCTTTCATTTTATAGTAATACTAGCTGACCCGGCAAACGTTGTTCCGCCATAAAAAATCTGTATAGGGTCCCTTATCATTTATTGGTATAAAAAACAGATGTTGGTCTATTCTCAGACCTACTGAATAGGTATACAAAATTTTATAAAAATCGGTCAAGCCGTTTCGAAGGAGTATAGTAACTAACATTGTGACACGAGAATTTTATATATAAGATTAAGTATTATGTTATACTCATGTTACTCTCCGCTACTTCCATGCGATGACATCGCCCCTTGTACTAGACACGTATTATAAAAAGTTCCCTGTTCAATGACGTCTTAGTCGGACCTAATGTCAAATGTGTTGTATTATAAAATTATTTATCTATCTATTATTATCTAGTTAGTTAGTCGTAGTCAAAAGTCTACTTTCCCTAGTAATCAATAGCTGTATATATAATAATAATTAAATTAGAATTACTGATAGCAATGACCACTGACAATTTTGATGCCGGGTAAAATCAGTTGTCAGTGACAATGTTCATTATCAACATTTAAAATTTTGGGCATTGACATCAAATGAGTCTATTCACTGTAAATATTAAAACCAACAACACCATAACAAATCCTACAGCATCTACTAACTCTATTGACTTAATTATAAATAGCGCGTGAAATAACTTAAGCATGAACAACACAACTATAAGATTTTAAATATGGCGACCGCACCAAATCAAAACAGTTTCATTACTTGCAACACTCGCAACTCGAGAACGAACGGACCACACACGTAGCTCATTAAAACGCGAATCATAACAATAATTATTTTCCCCTCCAGCTTATAATTTTGCAAATAAAAAAATAAACTTAATATTAAAACATAACCTTATTATCAAAGTGTCAACAACTCAATTTATGGCGGGAACCCGGCGACGCCCTGTGCGCGGGTAATATCAGCCAATGACGCGTAGCCTGTTCTTATTTATACGTCCAACAAAACTAATGTCATCTCTTTCTTTCTTATAGATTGTTCGTACGTTACTGGTTCGTTAACAAAGTTTCTTTCTCTCTCTAGGGGGGAGATATCGTTCTATTTTTAAAGGTAATGAATTTTACGGGATGGCATTATTAATTTATGCGTGTGGATTTGTTTTTTTAATCGTCGGCTTTGGATAAATAGATTTTGAGATCGGTTGGTGATTCTTTTGTGGACTGCTGTTTCTAGGAATGTGATTTATAGTAGCGATAGTGAACAAAAATCTATTGCAGGGATATTAGTGGTAGCCTACGGGTGTGCTTATATTTTTTTTAAATAAATTTAAGTCTTAGTTTTGTCGTTATGGACTCAAACAACTAAACATGCTAGGAGTAAGTTTATTTCGACAGTGTGTATAAAGTATCCGCTGGTTTTATTTTATTAAGTTGGTAAGAAAATTTGAATTGTATAAATGTAAAACATGTATGCAAAATCTATGTACTCAAGTTGCACTTATTTTTAAAACAATACTCTGGTATGAAATACTTTCTGAATGACAATTTATGGTTTTTATTCTATTTTATACACGATTAAGAATGTCACATATTGTCAATGATTACATATTGATAAAATCATATCACGGAAAAGGTGTGAAAATATACTTTTTTTTTTATGAATAGTGTTATTGTAACAAAACTTCTTATTTTAATTTGGAAATTTATTTATAACTGGCTTTTGCATGCGAACTCGTTTCAAGAAACTTTTTAATCATACATTTTTTTTTTTATGCGATAGGGGGCAAACGAGCAGACGGCTCATCTGATGGTAAGTGACTACCGCCGCCCATGGACATACATTTTTCCGGTACAAAAATATGTATTTATTGAAGTCTTCCCGATTTATTTATTAATTGATTTAGTATTTTAAAGAGAAGAAATTACTGAAATTTACCTTCTTAGTTTAGTACCTCAAAATTAAAAACAAAAATATGTTTAAATAACTATCATCTAAATTAGATTTCTAAAACTTCGAATTTGTTAGTAAAATTGAGTTACCTACACTTAATTTACTTAAATATACGGTTTTATTCACGTGTGTCATTCGTGGATGCCCGACTAGTTCCGGTCTCGACAGGAGACCTTTCTCAAGGAGCAACTCATCCAGCTGCGACGGTACCGAACGTCAAACTCATCGGCGGCATCGACGGCGGGCATCCCCGAAATACGCACATGAGTAAACCCGTATATTTAAATAAATATGAATGTTACTCACGAAAGTCTGGAGGTCCAGTCGCAGTGTTTGTTCACGGCCCTCATTATATATATTATATATAAACATACTCTCACGCCTATCCTAGAAGTGGTAGCCAGAGTCGTCTCAAACGCACAATTCTTGCCAACCACAATTTAGTCCCACGTAATTATGGTGCAAACTTGTTGCCGTCATCAGGAGACTGTATTTAATTAACGTCAGATTGATAACAGTTCGATCCCTTATTCGCCACATGATATGCACCACCAGGTTATTTTTTTACATTTTCGTAATAAGATGAAACAAATTGTCGAGGCAGTATAGTCACGAACTGAGATCAATTTTTATTGTTCTGAACCTTCGACTTCGCGTTATTATAAAAAATCTTTAGGCAATTGTTGTTGGCGATTTCTTATTTTCACTTCAAATAGTCAGGTTCACAACGCACGTACAAACAAACAAATCATTTTATCATATAATATCGACAGAACCCACGTTATATTCAATACACACACATACGCGTTATGGTGTGCGTAAAGCATTCAGGGTTGTCAAAACATACAAGTTTATGCATAAATTAATTTAGTTTTTAATGTTATTTTAACTAATATAAAATTCTGTCTCAATATTTTTATATTTATTTGTTTTTATGACTAGTTTAGTTGTTGTAATACCGACATTAAATGTTATAAAATTGTTGTGTTGTTTTTTATAGTAACGCAATATTTACGAACATACGTACCTACAAGACGGGTACTTAGAGCTTCCACACATCCCTACTAATATTATAAATCAATGCAAGTTTGTTTGTCACGGCACGCCGAAACTACTTAATTGATTGTGATGAAACTTTGTACACATATTCTCAAAGGTATAAGGAAGGTCATATGATACTTATTATTAAAAAAATATTTTTTACTGATGGTAAAAACAAGTATTTTGGCAGATATGATTGTGTCAAAAATTAGAAAATCAAGAAACTTCAACGCCATCTATATTTAAGGGATTCAATGCGAGAGCTAGTACGTCATATTATAAATAAAATCCTCAGACTCCGTCCTATCTAAAAGAACGTTTTTCATTCTTACACGAAACACGGTAGATCTCTAAGATCGTAGGACAAATTGAGGCTGAAAATGGCAGAATATTCTACAAACTTCATGGACAAAATCCTTTTCTGCTCAAGCCTGTGAGGCTGTGCCTTGCCGTTTAGTATTCAAGACGTGCTCAATCTTTACCAATTAAAAAAAAAAAAAACTTATTCTTTTTCTTCTGGCAGAATACTAGTACTTCATCCAATTTTCTATTTTTTTTATATAGTAATTATACGTTATTTAAATTATAAATATTTCGTTTCTTTATAAATATAATATATATACGAACAGACGGGTCACCTGCTGGTAAGTTACAACCTCCATCCATGGAAACGTGCAACTTTAAGAGTCGGAACACGATGGGGAATATGATGGAGAAACGGATGGGGGAATGCGGGGAGGGGAGAGAGGGGAGGGGTAGGTCTCACTAATCTCTACCACTGTCAAAAGTATGTATCAGTCGGATTAAAAAAAAACATTTATATGTTGAATAGATTAAGTATATTATGACAAATAATACCTATAGGTTATCAAACGATACATAAATACAGGCGGCTAGTCTCTTACCTTACCTACCATAGCGTACATACATAAATACCCTCACAACTGCATCCCCGAAAGATTAGGCAGAAGTGTATTAAACGTCTTACGTGTCACCCAAATATATGTAATGTAAACAAATATAACAACTGGAGATGGAATAAATGTTGCTTATAGGTAAAAATAAATTGGGGAGTATAAGCAATAGCTCAAGCAAGTCAGGGTCCCAGAAACTGGCAGATGCCGAGAAGTAAGTAAGTAAGTACTCTTTATTGTACACTAAATATACATATAAAATACATCTCACATAAAATGTACAATGGCCGGCCTTATCACAACAAGCAATATCTTACAGGCAACCTTTCGATGGACAGGATTTTAATGATCTCGTATCTGAGTCTCTACTACTGTTATAATGTTTTTAATACAATCTTTTAATTCTTGATCTCATTACTAATAGCTATGTAAGTCCGACGGCTACATTATTTATGCTCAACACTTTGTATAATATTTTTTAATAATGATAAAAGTTCTATTTCTCAGAATGTGATGCATGTCACGTGTTTCTTTGTAACTTTCCATTCACATATTCTACCGTTAATCGGTGTGGTGTATAAATATTAATAACGTCATTGAAACAGTTAATGAATATTACAATTGGAATAGATTAGCATTCAATTTAAGAACAACATTCAAAATTAATTAAAAACAATATTGAAATTATAAAAAATAAATATAATTAAATATATACTTATAGCTATTATTATTGAGTACACGTTACTGCATTGTATTATAAAAATAACCATTCAATGTCTTTGTCGTTATTTGTTCGTTATTCAATATTAATATGACTTTACTATATCACATTGACTGATTCGTTAACAGTGGTAGAGTCCTGCTTAGGCACGAATGGGCCGGCTCCACCGGTGCAACACCACGGCCTCACAGAAAACCGGTTGTCAAGCAACACTTTCACACATTTCCCCGAAATGAGTGAGGTTTCCGCAAGCCAAACACCTCTCTTTTTTCTCCTCCCCGCAACCCCCATTCCTCATTACCTTCAAAGGCGTTCAGCGCCACTTGTGACTCTCGAGTTGCAGGTGTCCATAGACGGCGGTTGTCACTTATCATCAGGTGTCCCGTCTGTTCGTCTGTCCCCCTGCAGTACAAAAAAGAACATATCAATTCATAAGTATTTTAAACTTATGCATCTATGCATTTTTATATTTGCGTCAATTGTGTCTATCATTAATACAAAAATAGTACATACATACACTCACGCTTTTATCTCCGAAGGGGTAAGTAGTAGCGTTTCAAACGCCTGATTTTAGCCAGCCATGATTTAGTCCACCTTACTCCTCGCAAGACTATTGCCGCCAACCTGGAACTGTATGACTGTATAGATACTACCGGATACGTCTCAGTCAGATTCCTTAGTCGCCTATGATGGCGCCTACAGAGGAAGATGGGGTGGCCCCTTTATACTCCACCGAGAGCAAAATGGCAAAAAAAAAAATACAACAAATTATATTTTGCCGCATTATGACAAAGTATGACTAATACTGGTTTTAGAACACCAAAAATTCTGGCTAAAAACTGTTTTTTTTTTTTTGCCATTTTGCTCTCGGTGAAGTAGAAAGGGGCCACCCCATCTTCCTCTGTAGGTTGATCCTAACGCCTTTTTTAAAAGATCTACAAACAACTTTAACTTTATAAAATAATTTTCTACGAAGATATTTAATACGAATCAAATATTTACAAAAGTTCACACCTTTTGTAGCCCTGGATCGTAACAAGATCCACTATAATTATGGCTGCAACCAAAAAAACACAATTTCGGCGCGGCCATCTTGATTCGTTCAGAAATCGAGTTAAAAACTTAATTTCGTTCGTCGTTAGCCATGTTTCGTTACTAAATGGCTTGGAAATCAGCAACGCGGTCTAGTTATAATATAGTTTTTATATGTTACGTGGAATATGTATCAAACACGCTTTTAAAACTTGTTTTTTTTTTTTAAATTATACTGTTGTGTTTATTGCTGCCTACAGTCTACTTTATGTGCTAAGTTTCACACACCTTTTAATTATAGTAATTGGTAATTAACAAAATTAACTAAGCGTGAATGAAAAATTAGCAAATTTATATCTATATAAGATAACATTAAATTTAATCATTATGTTCGTGTTATTTTAATATAAATGGGGAATGTAATTATGTTGAGCAGCAGAAATAAATTATTTAAATTTTCCTTACATGCACGATGCTTATAGATGATAAGGAAATCAATACATCTAATATTAGTACGTATTTTTTTTTACTTTTACAATTCAATAAAATTAGAGTGTGGCGAAAGACAAACCCTCGTTCTCAGCTGCTGCTACTGACATCATAAGTGAATATATAAGTATTAAAAATAATTGTCAACTGTCATCGTCACCATTGGCCTTTTGCGTCTGTTCTAGATGATTAATTTACTGTCCCGTAGACATACACTTTGTTTCGTGGCTATGCAAGCTAATTCTAGAGCGACAGATTTCTCAGACACACACATAAATAATGCCAACTTGTGGGTTGTTGTGACATCGGTGACATTTCACTCTCTTCTTCACCAATTTCTATAACCAGGCATTTCATATATCGTGATTTGCACGCCCTTTGAACACACGTTTTCCTCCATTAATCGCGATCATCAGCAACCCTCTACCATGTTACATGATCGATCCCAAATAAGAACATATCAATGCAATAATCAAAATAATCAGTGCAACCTTTAAACCGCAGTATAGGTCTAGAATATTCCTTTTTCTGTATGCCAAAGAGGTCAGAGACAGTTAGATAGATGGCGTTACGTTCGCATTTTTGATATTAGTATATATTAAATTATAGTATTTTGTGCCTATTGCATTATTTAGAAATTTACATTAAAACAAAACAATAATAATATATAATAAAATACTATTTCTCAGAACAGCAGAACCTTTTTTTACTTTTTTTTGTAATCATCGGCAATAGAACCAACAGTAAATCGCTACCTTTCATCTGCTTTTTTAATTAAAAATAAATAACATAACGTTCTTAAAACAAACTCGAACTCGTATTAGAGAACTATAAAACTGAAGATTTCAATCTATATACAGGGTGTTTTTCCTTAAGCCAATTAATATATGGTGTCGTGGGGATAGGGCCACCAAAAAACTGTTGAGCCCCATCTGCCCGCTGTCAGTACTAAAAAAACTTAATAACAAAATTTTGGGAAACTAAGGATTTTAGTAGTCGTCAGGTGGTGATATACAGCATGATGTCTGTTTAGAAATAGTCAGAATATTTGAAAAGGAATATGTGTGTGGTTGAAGCTTTGGTTCATTTATTTATAAAAACTATTAAGCATTTTTATTTTTAACCAACATAAAAAAGGAAGAGGTTCTATGTTCAACATATGGATTTATATTATGTATGTTATTCGATTTCTCCGCTGATAATTGACGATTAGGCGGATGGTCGTGACAAAAATTTGCTTGTGATCTACAAATAATTTGTTGGTATTCTTTATAATCTTGGAATGATGCTTAATAAAAACTGTTTTATGAGACTTGATATAATTATGGTATAATATAGTAATATTGAGACATCGTTGAGTAAGATATTGGTTCAATTTTTAAATAAAAATAACAATTTGAATTTTATTATTTTTTTAACTTTTTGAAATATTAAATGTTTTAAAAAGTAAATAAGACCTTATTTATTTTTTGCTATCGAAATGTAAAAATCTCGATTCTCTCCACTATAATTAATACGTGGGAGAGCCATGCTTCGGCACGTATGGGCGAGTGCGATAGTCTAACGGATGCCCAACCCCCTTTTTCTTCCCTTCTCTCCCCTGCCCATTTACCCATCCCCTCTTACAACTCTGTTTCCATTACCCTAAAAGGTGGACAGCACTCTTGTGACTCATGAGTTGCAGGTGTTCATAGGCGGTGGACGTCACTTACATTCAGGTGTCCCGTCTACGCGTTTATGCCCCTATACTATAAAAAAAATTATTTGAATGACACCTTAATGTCGTAAATCTATTAAACTG
Organism: Tyria jacobaeae; assembly: GCA_947561695.1. Lineage (NCBI taxonomy): Eukaryota > Metazoa > Arthropoda > Insecta > Lepidoptera > Erebidae > Tyria > Tyria jacobaeae. Next base: position 7,337,554 of record OX387234.1, read on the forward strand.
TCCAGGCTCCAGGGCTTTTCAAGAAATATCATACATACCTACACACATACATACTTTACATACGAATATTACGTTCACACACATACAATTATAACCCTTCTTTTTGCGCAGTAGGGTCAAAATCAAGTAGCCTTTAAAATAAAACAGATTAATTAAATTACCATTTTTAAATTACACGCCTCCTGTAGACATAAGTAATCAGCCCAAATGACACTACCGGCTAAACGATAAAATCCCAAAACGTATGTTTCAGAACGTAGGCAATTAAAAAAAAACACTCCAATATGGCGTCGTCCTTTGCTTAATAAAAAATATATATAAAAATTCAAATCAAAGAAAGAGCGGTACTAATTTCATGCATTCGTGGTGTTCGAATTTCGAAAACGACCTTAGAAAGGGACACGAGTGTGGGTATGATAAGGATAGTGATATTAATAATGTAATAATCGTCTCATATTTTGGATGAATATATTGTTTATGCTCTTGTCCCAAGTACATTTTTTATGGATTTCGTGCAGTTGAAAATTATAATATTATTTTTGTGTACAGCAATGTATTTATATTTTGTCATCATAATTTTATTCATGCTGATTTCTAAGTAAAGGGGATTTAAAAGTAATGATTTCGTGTAATCGAGTAAGAGCTTGTGAAGTATTTTAAAGGTAAAAAAATTGCGTGGCATACTGAGAAATTTATCAATTTTATTTCTATACCTACCTTAAAATCTTAATGGTATAATTTTGTAAGGAATTTCAACTTTTTACCTCAAGCTAACGAATTGTTTTAATTTATAAATCTATTAGCAGTTGGCTTATCATTTTACATTACACAATGCAGTAAAATAAATGAAATTTAGTTATATATATGTATATATAGGTATACATTATATTAATTTATTTACTATAAGATATACTTATATGTATGATAATAACGAATATTTATTTTATTAAATATGAATGTTGTATATAACAGATGACGAATACCGTCAGCTTATTCAAAATTCCATTCCATCCTTAGAATGAAATTGCGTTAAGTGTCGCCGCGCTGAACCGTGTTCTTAATCGACTTCAAAAATGGAGGAGGTCCTCTCAATTTCACGAGATCTCGGCTGAAAAATGGGCGAGACCTCGCGTGTGTTAGAGACAGACAATTAACTGGCTGGAGTCATTATTAAAAAAGGAAATTAATTTATACAAGTCCGAGGATCAGAAATCGTAAAAATATTTTTTTATTTCAAATTACCTATAATTCTTATTTTTTTTAGTAATTCATTCAAATATTGTGATTATTTGCAAGAATAAACACAAAATTGCCAATCTCGAAATTGGTATTGTTATTCATAAACTCGCGAGATCTCGCCTGAGCCCCGATATTGCGAGATTGCATTCTCTATTCACGTCTGCGTCTCCGAAGCAGTAAGCAGAGGCGTTAATAACGTTTACATTTTGCAAGCAGTCATTTACAAACTTTTTATGATTTTTTTTTATTTGAAATAGTTATGGTTTGGGTCTATTTAAATTTAAAGAACATCTTCGACCTGCGTGGTTGAAAACCCGGTGGAAAATTAAATACTGATGCTTTACAAAGAGGCTATAGAAATATGCATGTTTGTTTGTGTGTATAGTATGATTAGTATGTCGAGTCTTACTAATATTTGTATATTAAAGACCATCGATTACCTACGTTAAAATGTTCTTTAAAAGTAAATAATGGACTATACCGTTGGTCTAGTGGTTAGTGACCCCGACTGCTAAGCTAGAGGTCGTGGGTTCGATTCCCACCCAGGATAAATATTTGTGTGATGAGCATGATCATTTGTTCTGTATGTATGTGTATTATAGGTAAATTATCTATAATATGCATGTATTTAGAAGTATATAAGTATGTTTATCAGCTATCTGTTTACCATAATACAAGCTCTGCTTAGTTTGGGATCAGACGTCCGTGTGTTAGATGTGTCAAGTAATTATTATTATTATTATTTTCTTTATTAAAATTCATACAAACATATAAATGACATTTTTAATTATACCATATAAACACAAAATACATTTAAAAATATATAAAATAGTGTCCCACTGGTATCGGGTACAGGGAGCAAGCAACCGGTGGTTAGGGCTCCAGAGACAGGAACCTCGGAATACGTGCCAAGAAGGACTGCCTTATTATTATTATTAATGTTTTTAATGATAAATCGAAAGAAATAGAAAATTGAAATAGCTTTTATTTTAGTTAACATAATCGACGCTCGCTAATATACAACTAGAAGCAAATGTACACAGACCTTACAGACAAACAAACACGCATATTTCTATGGCTTCTTTAATACATAATATTTCAGTAAACACCCCTTACCCCGAAATGATATTTTGATGTCAGGCAACGTGGCTATACTATAATGATGGTTATTACAGACGCGCCCCGAAATCCGACGAAATAGATTAAGAAAAATGCTCAGCACATTACACAATGTGGATCCCACATTTTGGGGAGATATAGGGCGACCACGACTTCTTACAATACGTGGAATAGAACATTCGAAAAGATTTTTTTTTTACCCTTTCTAATAGACAAACAGACGGGTCACCTAATGGTAAGTGACAACCGCCGTCCATGGACACACGCAAAAGGCCGGCAACGCACTTGTGACTCTTGAGTTTCCATGGGTGTCCATGGGCGGCGGTAGTCACTTCATATCAGGTGACCCGTCTGTTCGTTTGCCCCCTATCGCAAGAAAAAAAAAAAAAAAAGAAAAGAGGATGGGAGTATGGGGGGAGAGGGGGATGCAACACAATTGTTACTTCACAACCGGTTTTCTGGGAGGCCATGGTATCGCACCGGTCGAGCCAGCCCATTCGTGCCTAAGCATGGCTCTACCACTGCATAAATTAATATAAAGAATGACGTGTGTGGTTCACGATGGAGTGGAATAGGGTCCTCCCCATCTCTGAGGGTGTCGTGAAGGTGACTAAGGGATTGGAGAGTTGTCTATCAGAGAGCATCTAAAACCCTGTCACTGAGTGCCTGGAAAACGCCATTCTTATAACGTAATGGAGACTAATTTATTAGCTCGTTCAGTAATTCATAAAATACGAGGCATTTCTGAAAAAACAGTAAATTACCAGAAACAATCAAATATTTTTCTTGCGATAGGGGGCAAACGAGCAGACTGGTCACCTGATGGTAAGTGACTACCGCCGCCCATGGACACCAGCAACTCAAGCGTTGCCGGCCTTTTAGGTAGGAGTATGTTCTTTTCTTAAAGATTTGAAGGTCGTATCGGTCCGGAAATGCGGCAGGCGACAATTTGTTCAATAGCCTGGTTGTGCGAGGCAAAAAGCTTCTGGAGAAGCGCACAGTGGTGGAGTGCCAATCGTTCAGGTGATGGGGATGGATATTTTGTCGCGTAGGACGATGGCGGAAACCTGCAGCCGGTTTTAGTGTAAATAATAAGATGACATGAATGTTTGACAGTTGTGAACCATGGACACCTGCAATTAAAGTCACTAGTGTGTTGCCGGGCTTTCAGGTGAGGTTTTTTCTTGAAAGTTTGAAGATCGAATCGTTCCAGAAGTACTGCAAGCAACAGTTTGTTCCACCGTCTGGTTGTTGTACATTAAACATTTATTATCATGCTGTAATTAGTATAACATTTAATAATTCAATAATCTGTCTCAGCAAGCAAGTTACATTCCAGCTAATTTGTAAGCCATATGGATTGCTTGTTTTTTTTTTTAATATACTATAGGGGGACAGACGAACAGACGGGACACCTGATGGTAAGTGAAGACCTCCGTCCATGGACATTTGCAACTCTTGTTGTAAGTGCGCTGCCCGCCTTTAAGGGTGATGAAGGATGGGGGGTGAGGGGATATGAAAAAGGAGAGGGAGGATGAGGGGAGAGGAAAGAGGGAGTTGGGCCTCCGAAAACTTCACTCATTTCGGGGAAATGCAACGCAAGCGTTACTTCACAACCGGTTTTCTGTGAGGCCGTGGTTGAGCCGGCCCATTTCTGCCTAAGCATAGCTCTACCATGGTGATCCGTCTGTTCATGCGTCCCCATACATTATAAAAAAGAAGAAGTATGATTGTTTGCCACCTTAATTGATTTATCGACTTCGAAAACGAGTCATTCGACAGAGAGCTGGAGCACCGACATCGCACTTAGAATTAGTAGGCTGAAGTGGAAGTGGGCCCGCCATACCTCCAGGTGGACTGATGGTCGCTGGAGCTGACATGTGTAAGAGTGGAGACCGTGATTAGACAAACCTAGTATTGGGTGTTTTGCGGCACGATGGACCGATAACTGGAAGTTGGCAGCTGATGGATCCGTATTGCCTAAGACCGGGATAATTGGAGCTCCTTATTGTTGGGAGGCCTTCGTCCAGCAGTGGACGGTAATAGGCTGATGATGATCAATTGACTATAAAAAAACTAGGATTATTGTAGAATTGAATTGTGTAAATCTCAAGTTATATCTAATTAAATGGTCACCCTATTTGAATGGGAGTCGCCAGGTGCGACCACAATGGCCCTAATGTACCGCCTCCCGGCGCTGTCCGACTTTGTACAACGATTTATAGAGTGTATCTATTTATACAAAATACATAAATGTATATTAAAGATGCTTGTAATGTAGTATAAATATAAGAATACAGTAGGTTATACCGATTTATGTAATGCTCATAGTTTGAGATTTAAAATTTGTCATATAATTTACTCTTTATCAATTTTTTTTTAAACGTTAATATATCAGTATTAAAAATGTACTTTGTGTCTGTGGTTATATAGTTAACTGCTTATTTGATACAGATAAATAATTTATTTACCTTATTGTACGTATGCATAAGCAATTGTTGGTAAATCAGGACACAAAATAAATTTAAAATTTAACGTGAAATAAAATTATTTTTTGGAAGAGGCTTGCAATATTTTTTTTAATATCCGTAAGAAATAAAATTACAAGTAAATTTCAGCTAATTAAGTCTGATCCTGTCTTTAACAAGCATAAACAAGGAATACCTACTAACAAATCGTTAGGCGATTTTTTTAAAAGCCAATATTTAATAAACGAATGAATTTGAACCTTAAAAGCGGAGTAATAATGTTTAATTCTTTTATCAGTAGGTCATTACAATAATTTAGAGTTAAATTTACACATTGATCGTTATAACAAATACGTAGCGAATCAAAATAAACCTTACGTCTAAGAATGAGAGTCGGTTTTAGAGTGAGTATCAACAGTCTCACTGATGATATGTACATACATATAATGCTAATTTCGGTGTTTGTATTTGGAATGATATTTAAAAATGTTCAGTTCTCTATGGACTTAGAGATGTGAAGACGCGTATAGAGATGCGACTTTTAAAATTATAACGTAGAAATATTCATGTAAACCGAAGTCATTAATGAAATAAGTATTTTATGAGACTTGACTAAAACATCACAGATATCTCTCCACATAGGATCTTGGTGGTGTAAAAACAATGAAATCATTGCAATATTGTGTTCTTACCAGACTTCTCAAGAATTCGATTTATGTTTTTGTATGATATATATGTATGTTATTTACAGTATTTATTTTGATGAAATGTTTCACTGAAATCGGTGACAGCTTATCATTTAAGTATTCATTAAAAAGATGGAAAAATTGTTATCTAAACGAACGACGAACAAGAGGTAGATCAGAATTCATACATACATACATTCACGCCCATATGCCCGAAGCTGGGGGGGGGGGGGGGCAGATAGTTTAATCCCACCTATGGGATAGGCTCCAAGCATATCGCCGTACTGGGCACTGTATGACTGTATATATACTGTCTGATAAATAACAGTCCTATCCATTACACGTTTGTTACGACACCCGCGGGAAAAGATAAGATGGCACTATTCAACTCCGTCGAGAACCAGACGGCTGTATGTTATTATTATTTCAGTCACGAACGGTTACAGCAAATGGTTGTTAATATAATAAAATCATAACTATAATTAAGCTTACACATTACTACCCTATATTTAAAATTAAATTAGCCCAACCCTACTTTATAAGCCGACAGTCACAATTGCTTTAATCTACTAAAAACCCGGATAGTCGAAAATTGAAAATGACTACATGCGCGGGAAATTTGACAGTTGTTATTTGTGAAAAAATGGCGATGATGTAGAATAATAGATCTTTGCTTTTTTTGTTTCAGTTTGTGAAATAAGGCTTTATGAAAGCCTAAACGTTTATTAGTTTTAATTTACTGAATGTAACAAATTACACGCTCTGCCTCTAAGCTTTCATTTTCTATGAAATATTTTATTTATCTAATCTTGCCTTTGCGCCTACCGTATAATATTTCTGATGAAAAGTTGGAACTATTTCTAATGTCCAAAATATTCTTTCTCACAATTAAACGTTCAGATATTGGTATAGACAGGTAGACACATTACATCCTAACTTAGACAGTCATCATCTTCGTGTTGCTACTGATTGATCGATTTCCTAACAAAGAAATAAACATTGTGTGTGCTTGTTTATGGTAATTTTTCTAGCTTATCGACTGTGACACAAGACTAGCAAAACAAGTCAGTACTCTAACAACTGGTAAGTAACAGTTTTACAGAATTCATGAATTTATAGTATTTTTCTATCAATATCTATAGGTAGGTAATAGTTACTTCTTATATAAATAAAGATTTCCATGGCCAATTTTTTAGTCACTAATATATAAAAAAAATATATTTCCATAAACAATTTTATAACTTTCGGAAAAAAAAACAACTTGAATAAACCATCATGTTACAATTTTATTATTTGTAAAGTTTGTGTTATCTGTCAGTCAATGTGACGCTTATAATTAGTATCTTTTTCATTATTATAAGGAGAAAACATCAAAAGTATGGCCTATTACTTGCAAGAATGAGATAGCACTAACGGTCTATAACTCTGTCACTCTATTTGACAGCTTTGACAGAGTGCTTAGCACAGATGTGTTAGGAATACGAAAATGTGTGACTTGAAGTTTCAAAATTAAAGTTGTAATTACACTGTCAAATAACTAAAATGTGAAAGGAAAGAGAATTATTTGTTTGTAAGGTGGTAAATGAAGTTTTTATGTACATAGATTAATGATACCTAAACCGCGTTTTCAATGTTTTGGTCAGTGCAATCGATGTAATAGTTGCAGATTGCAGATTGATTGCAGTTGCTACACACGCAAGCTAACGACTTTTTCTTTGAAGGTGTAAGAAGAGGTACCTAACAGAATACACATTTTGAAGTTGAGTAGTAAAATTATTTCTTTAATTCCAATGAGACTTATTAGTCTTAATCTGTGTTGTAATATTCAATTTAATTCTGTTTGTTTATACAACTGCCGCACTAGGGTTTAGCACATCTATTTGTAGATTATGTGTTGTCCCATATGGGGGTTAAATCCACTCAGCGGAGCGCTAGGTGACCACTTAAACCATACAATATCGTCTCATTCACTATCACTCTGCAACTATTACATCGATTTTGATATAATTTTACGACCAGAAGGACAAATCCAGAAACGTCCTGTTAATTACTTACAGACGGTATCTTTCGACAACTTAATGATTGACAAATACCACATTAACACTAGTAAAACCAGGGGCGAGAGCTAATAACATACATTAACGACAAGTACAATATACTTGCTACAACATGCTGTTACACAAAACGCTGTTATTGAACATAATTGGACGGAGTTCAGCAAATTGTGCACTACATAACATGTCATTTTTGTTGTGATGGCGGTATATTTTCATTTTGTCGTCCATCTTAACAGAAAACAAAGCTTTTAAATCAATAAATTATACTACTGTAGTCCACTGTTAGACATAGGCCTCTCCCAATGACGCAGTAGCAGTCAGTCATCAAGTCTTCCGTATCCACTCGATTCCAGCCACCTTTTTCAAGTCATCAGTTCATCTGGCCATTGCGTCCTACCTTCTGTTTACCTGTTCGCGGTACCCACTATAGGGCCCCTAGGAATGCAATACCAGATCGATAACCGTTGGAGAAACCGGGTCATAGAGACGGCGAACAGGAAACTTTTAAATATTAAGTCATTTGCTGTTTTTAGGGGGTTTTCATTCCATAAGAATATGTCAACACTTTCGTTCTTAACCAAAATTAAAACAAATTTGTCGCCTGTAGTATTTCCAGGCCCTGACAATCTTTGACCCTTCAGGAACAGAGCGTACTCCCACCTAAAAGGATGGAAACGCACTTATGACTCTTGAGTTGCAAATATAAAATATAGAAAAAAAACATATTGATATCATAAACACATTATAGAAGTTCTGCAATGAGATGACATAAATTATGACAATTGTCCGGTTCTGATCTTTGCCAGCTCATACACCTGTACCATAGAACCGGTGGGTTAGGGAAAGGGTTGCACCGGGGGACGGGTCCTTTCTTGGGGGAGACGGGTCAATGCTTGTCGCGTCCCCGATCATAGGAAAGCAGAAGAACATGGGATTGGTTCTTAGTTGGTTGACTCTGAAAGACTCCATGCATCCCATCGCCATAAAGAAAGTACTCCTTTTATTTGCAATTTTCATTGATAACTTTTATAGGCGTTTGACTACCACACTAGGGAGTGCCATCCCGCAAAACGGATTTAATTAATCTACTATCTACTATAGACTTAGACATAGATGTTATAGCAATTTCAACTACATACCTACATGCCTGTATATCCGAAGGGGGTAGGCAGAGATGTGTTAACCATCCACATTTCGGCAAATATAATTTGGTCCCCCTGAGATAATAGAAATTAGGATTTGCGAGTATATGTTGTAATTAAAAGGGGAGTGTAAGATAGCAGATTAAGCAATAGCGTTAGGTCAAATACAGATATTGAACAACAGACGACCCCGCTGTGGTGTTGCATCACTATTTAAAGAGCCGGAACACGGCGCCGCCATCTTGGGCCTGCTTCTGCTAGAGCGGCGGATAGCCCTATCCGTCGCCCTCAGGCCATTATGGAGGCCGGAAATCAGTTTGCGCTGTCCGGGGTCTGGTGCGTCTTCTGTGGGACGGGAGAGCAATAGACCTCTCCCGTTTCCTTTCCACCACCTCCTTGGCGAGCATCACCTCCTCGCAAAACGAGGCAGCAGAATCGCACGCACTCTCGCTAGAGACCATGGACATAATCATGATCTCCGTTTTACATACCACCGATGGTGACCCGTGGGAGTTGGTTTCCACACGATAAAATAAAAAAAAAATATATAAAAAAAATGGCAAATACAAACAAAGTTTAACAAAAGTCATTAAGCTCCCAGAACAATATATCTCGATAGGCGTCTCAAACACTTTTTGATAGTTTTATCAAGCGAAGTCCAGTTTCGCGGTCACTTAGAGAGTATGGCCATATTAGCCTCGAAGAAGCTTGGTGTGCTAAACAGATCGAGACAGTATTTTACTCCGGCCCACCACCTGCAACTTTATAAGGCGCAGGTTCGGCCGCACATGGAATACTGTTCTCATCTCTATACAGGTGCACCCCAGTACCAACTTCTGCCTCTTGACCGCATTCAACGGAGAGCGACTCGCATCATCGACTGCCAAGATATTTCTGATCGACTTGACACCTTGGCGACCCCACCACTGTGCGCTTCTCCAGAAGCTTTTTGCCTCGCACAACCAGCTTATGGAACAAATTGTCGCCTGCCGTATTTTCGAACCGATACGACCTTCAAACCTTCAAGAAGAGAGCGTACCTCTACCTAAAAGGCCGGCAACGCACTTGTGACTCTTGAGTTGCGGATGTCCATGGGCGGCGGTAGTCACTTACCATCAGGTGACCCGTCTGCTCGTTTGCCCCCTATCGCATAAAAAAAAAAAAAAAAAATTGTATGACTTGATGACCACCTTTTAATATACACACATAACAAGGAAACAGAAGAACTACATGTCTCTTAACTAAAAACAAATGTTGCTAACGAAACAATTGATAAGTCCTACTACTAACTACTAATTTTAAAAAGAAGGAGGTTTTCAATTCGACTATTTTTTTATGTTTGTTACCTCAGAACTTTCGACTGCGGGAACCGATTTTGATGATTTTATTTGAAAGCTGGTGCTTCCCGTGTGGTCCAGAACTGACAATGGAATCCATGAGAAAACCATATAAGTCTTAAATTTTGCATTAAGTTTGTGCGCGACAAATGGTCGAATAACTCAATATCAAGCACACCAATTTCCATAATTCTCCTTTTATTGTTAACGGTAATTAGATGAGAGTTTAGTTTGGTTTTTGCCATTTTTGAAACAATTAATGTAATGGTCACTCAAGGTCTGCCCCATTTTAATTTGAAGCTAAATATTTTACGTCTAAGGTGAAATAATCATAAAACTTGGTTATATATTAAAACGTTATTTTTCATTTTTATTTATTTATTAAACACTTCCTACATTTAATTGGACGGGGCGGACCTAATGCCAGGAGGCATTATCTTCCAGTGTGCAAGACAGGTGAAGAAACAAATTTATTCGAAAGCAATATAATTAATTTCGTAAAACTGGAGACATACGTATGTAAAAATAGATATAAAAACACACAATCTTTATATATGTATATAATTCTTCTGTGAGTGTGTATGTCACTGAACTACTCTCAAACGACTGGACGGATTTTGATGAAATTTTTTGTGTGTGTTCAAGGGGATCTGGGAATGGTTTAGATTCACAAATCAGCCCGGCAGATGGCGCTGCAGTCGGTATCTAGGTTATTTATCTATATTGATCCTAATCGCTTGAAATATCATGCAGAACAACGTCTGTCGGGTCCGCTAGTTATATATATAATATATCTTTGAGGAATTTGAGTGTCTAGGTTGGTGTACATCCTAATCTCAAGTAGAAGCGCATTCCATAACAGAATAGACTGAACAAAAAATGAAGAATTATGTTATTTTTATTCTACCTTGTTCAACCGTGGTTACCCTATTCACCTCGTTGAGTCAGACATGAATACTACTTAATTATTCATAGGAGCCATTAGATGCTTGGCAAGCGGCTTCACAAATACAATTTTCGCAAATATTAATTAAAGGCAATTTGTTAGTTAGAGGGCTAGGACTCCTCGGCACCAGCCAGTTCAAGTTACAGGTGCAATTACGAAGCGATCCTGACGTTCTCAGTACAAGTAATATCATTCTTTAAATTCAACCTTTATTCGCTATCATTACCAATTCAATTCATTTCAAATTCTTTATTTTTTTTTATGCGATAGGGGACAAACGAGCAGACGGGTCACCTGATGGTAAGTGACTACCGCCACCCATGGACACCCGCAACTCAAGAGTCACAAGTGCGTTGCCGGCCTTTTGGGAAGGAGTAGGCTTTTGAAGGTTTGAAGGTCGTATCGGTCAGGAAATACGGCAGGCGACAATTTGATGCATAGGCTGGTTGTGCGAGGCAAAAAGTTTCTGGAAACACGGGTACAATATGTAGGTGGTGTTTACAAATGGTTGATTAGCCATGTTCTGCCATGTCAGCATACAATATCCTACAATTTAGTTATTTGTAAATTAGTTACATTATTTTTTATCTATTACATAGGTACTTACATTTATTCATTTATCGTCCAGAGATAATATTTATTATTTATATATTATTACATTAGTTAATAAGATTTGAAAAAAATGTCGTGTGCTTTGAATTGTTGTGCAATATCACGCAAATATATTTTAATTTGAGAGCACTTCCCTAACTGCATCAGCCAGTATCGGAATCCTTGGCGTCGATATATCAAGCGAAGTCCAGTTTCACGGTCACTTAGAGAGTAAGGCCATATTAGCCTCGAAGAAGCTTGGTGTGCTAAACAGATCGAGACAGTATTTTACTCCGGCCCACCGCCTGCAACTTTATAAGGCGCAGGTTCGGCCGCACATGGAATACTGTTCTCATGCAGTGCATCTATGCAGGTGCACCCCAGTACCAGCTTCTCCCTCTTGACCGCATGCAACGGAGAGCGACTTGCATCATCGACTGCCACCTTGGCTTTGCGTAGAGATGTAGCTTCACTCTGCATCCTCTATCGCTTGTATCATGGGGAGTGTTCAGAGGAATTGTTCGGACTTATACCGGCTGCTGGTTTCCGCCATCGTCCTACGCGACAAAATATCTATCCCCATCACCTGGACGATTGGCACTCCACCACTGTGCGCTTCTCCAGAAGCTTTTTGCCTCGCACAACCAGCTTATGGAACAAATTGTCGCCTGCCGTATTTCCGAACCGATACGACCTTCAAACCTTCAAGAAAAGAGCGTACTCCTACTTAAAAGGCCGGCAACGCACTTGTGACTCTTGAGTTGCGGGTGTCCATGGGCGGCGGCGGCAAAATAACGGTCACTTACCATCAGGTGACCCTACGCAAAACAGAAATAAAAAACAGCCCTTAATATTGATTCCATAATTTAAAAAGTATTAACATTTTGGTCAGTTACTGTTTGAGTGTCTTTTCCTCTAAATATGCCTCAATCGTATCATAACATTTTGATACTACAGCTTGTGTAGCTTATTATTAAATATATTTATTTGTTCTACATTCCTAAATGATGCCGGAACATTGTCGTAGATGCGTTGCGCTATGTAAAACATGCTTTCGTGTAACAGTTTCGTGTTCCTTTTCGCCAATCGAAGTTTATGTTTATCGCGTTCTCTAGTACAATAATCTTTATCAATACTGCCGTTTTATAAATATATAAAGAAAGATCTGCTTGAACCTTTGTTCTTTTCGTTCATTGCAAGAGAATTATCCTGGTCTGTGTAAGTATAGGAACTTGGGCACGGGATGCTGCAGGTCTCGCGCGAGGATAAGGACTGAGGGTGCAGCAACTATTTGTGAATCCACAAATTTTTGTAACGTGTGGGATACGAACCCACGACCTCGGTCGTGTGACCGAATGCCTTTAACTTCCTGGGACTGAAGACGCCACTAAGACAGGAACACACGCTTGACATTTTTCTTAACTTCTAACGTTTAAAAAACTTCATTCGTTATTTTAACAACAGGCTTGACTCTTATCACGTAAGTAGGTTGTCGCTTACCATCAAGTGATCCGTCTGTTCGTCTGTCTCCCTATATTATTTAAAAAAAACTGTACCGTAACAAGCACATATAGTCACGTCATTTTTATTCCCTGCCGGGTGGGCAGAGACGTAAGAACGCCATTTGCCAGGATTCTGACTTCAACTAGTGCCTAATTTACATTCATCAGTCTTTCGTACACTATTCGATTACCACCAATGCTTCGTAGTAGACAATATTATAGATATTAAAAATGTGAAGAATGTTAAAATGTGGTGATATCGTCATCAGCTAATAGTTAATGTTAATCATATCGTCTGGCACTGGCTGGTCCGACGATGTCTGTCCATTTAGTAGCTGTGAATGTTAGAGCGAAACGTTGAACGTCGTGCACGCCCACCGGCTTAAGGCGAATACTTACAACAATATTAATAATAAAACATATATAACTGGGAGGTCATTTGATAAGAAACAGAAGAAAACAAGTTACTTTGTTAATTATCACAATCTCGTCTCCCCCCCCCCTCATCTCCCCCCCATCAAGCCCTCTCTCCCCTTTCCCATCTTTTCATCTCCCCTCTCCTCTTTCCCCTCTAAGCATCTCTCGTCACCCTCAAAGGCGGGCAGGGCACTTACGCCTCTTGAGTTGCAGGTTTCTTGACTGCGGTTGTCATTTACCATCAGGTGACCCGTCTGTCAGTTTCTATAAAATTGGCAAAAAATGTATATATATACTAAAAACATATATAACACCATTGTATACCATGTTTGATGCAAATAAATATATTATTATTATTATATGCTTACCCAATATTACGTTAGTGGGACCAAACAAAAAAAATGGGCCAAATGTGGGTAGGCATTTAATACATCTCTGCTACCTCCTCGACACAACAAGCTCGAGCTTAGCTTTACATGATAAAATAACTTTAGTTCATGATTATAGTGTATTAATTAATACATACACATACATAACTCCGCCTGTAAGAATTTTGCCAATTAGTATTTGGTTACACAAATATAATAGAGGCAAGCCTATTGAAGTCAACCGCTCACTGTATGACTGTATATTTACCGTCTGATAGATAACAGTCCAATCCATTAGTCGCTTTTTACTGCACCACCAGGAAGAAATAGGGTGGCCCTACTCTACTCCATCGTGAACCACACGGCATATATTAATTAATAAATAACTTAAAAAGAGTATTTAATAGACTTCAATGCGTTTGTCATGATTAATAAATTGTAATGAGAAATTCTTTTAAATCCTTTAATCTTCAATTTAAATGGGGCTTAACTTGAGTGGATCTTGATGTCGCTTAACATTAAGCAATATCTTCGCCATATAATATTTTCTTCAAAATAAATGTATTTGAGACCTATTTTGAACGTAACCCTTTCAATATATTAGAAAACATAAGTAAATAATGCACGAAACTGTTAGATTACAGTTCAAATACGTAACAAATATGTTGGACACTCAGAAAGTTTTGCGAAAATATAAAAAAGTGTTCTATAGGTAAATATTTTTTTATTAAATCTTTGCAAAACTCTCTCCACTAGCCTCTATACAAAGTTTCGAGGGTCTGAACCAGTTTTCGAAACACCGCCACAGACACCTCGTTTACAGCCTGCTCGAACGCTGACAGAACATCTTCCGGCGACGAAAATTGTATACCTTTGAGCTGGGTGAACCAGAAGTTTGACCGGCGTGCTGTCCAAGAAGTCCCTCGTTTTGAGAGCGATGTGCACGGGCGCGTTGTCGTGGTGGAGGAGTAGCCCGCGGAGCCCCCTGTGTTTGGTCGTTTGTTGCTCACAACAGAGAAAACTTCTACCAAGCATTTTTTAGTATACCATTCGGCGTTGATGCTTCATTGGTTCCGTAAAGGGATTGACACCAAGTAGCCAATCAAATTGAAAAAGCTCGCGATCAAAATATTCCCCCCGCTTCTAGATCACTTCACTTTTGTAGGCTCTGATTCGTTTTGAAACACCCAAACCGTCGACTGGCGCTTCGTTTCTGGATCGTATTGATAAAACCAGGACTCATCACCTGAAATGCTGTCGTAAACATGCCGAGACGAGCCTGCTTTAAATTTGTTTATCATATCACGGCATCATTCCACCCGGGCCTGCTTCTGAGCATCGGTGACGTTTTGCGGCACCCAGCGTGAAACTATCCTCCTCACGCGAAGATGCACGTGTAGAATCTCGTGAAGGCTTTCCGATCCAATCTGCAGTATGTGTTGAATCTCCTGATATAGAATTCGTCTATTGCCTATGATTATTTTTTTCACTGCTAGCACGTTTTCCTCCGTAACAGCCGTCAAAGGGCGACCTCTTCTTTCTTCATCCCCCAAAGTTAGTTGACCACGTTTGAATCCGTTATACCAACGATACAGAGTTGCCTTGGAAGGGCCTTCATCGATGAATGCAATTTGAAATCTATAGTATGATTCGTCCGGATTCAGGCGACACTTGAAATCGTAAAAATCATAGCGCGAAAATGTTCCCCAAATCCATTTTTCAATGAGACACGATAATTTAATTGGCTCGCAAAAAATATGGAGGGAAATGTTGAAATTGGAACGTACCTATTTTGACTTATAAATAATCATTATTTTTATAATAGTTTATAACTGGCCAGTCTCTCATACAAAAAAACTTTTTTCGCAATACTTTCTGAGTGGACTGGTATCTTATTTAAGCAAAGCAGTACGTCGACAATCTGCTTTAGCAGTTTGATGTCAAAAACTGTATGTACATATGTAACCTATTTTTGTGATATAATAAGTATATCACAAAAATAGATTACATATGTTTTTAGTGGTAGAGTTATTATTTTTCAGTGGTAGAGCCATGCTTAGGCACGAATGGGCCGGCTCGACCGGTGCGATACCACGGCCTCACAGAAAACCGGTTGTGAAGTAACGCTTGCGTTGCATTTCCCCGAATTGAGTGAGGTTTCCGGAGGCCCACTTCTCCCTCCTCCCTTTTCTCTCCCCTCATCTCCTTTCTCCTCTTTCCCATCTCCTTATCCCTCCTCTCTTCTTTCCGCTCCCTGCATCCCCCATCCCTCATGGCAAGGCGGGCAGCGCACCTGCGACTCTTGAGTTGCAAGTGTCCATGGACGGCGGTGTCACTTACCACCAGGTGACCCGTCTGTTCGTCTGTTCCTCTATAAAAAAAAATTAAAAAAAAATGAATAAAAATAATAAATAAAATTAAGTATTTCATTTAAGTTATTTACAGTAGGAGAGTCATGATTAGGTACGAATGGGTCATCTCGATTGGAGTTATACCACTGTCTTACAGAAAACCGCTAGACCAACAATACTTGCCGAGTGAATCATGGCACCGGAGGCTAAACTCCTTCTATCCTCTTTCCCCTCCCCTCATCCCCCATCCAAGACGAGCAGCGCTCTTACGACTCTTGAATTCCAGGTGTCCATGGGAGGCGGTTGTCACTTACCATCAGATAATAATAATAACTTGACACATCTCACACATGGCCGTCTGATTCCAAACTAAGCAGAGCTTGTACTATGGTAACCAGGCAGCTGATAAACATCCTTATACACTTCTAAATACATACATATTATAGATTAATTACACCCAGACACAGAAAAAATGATCATGCTCATCACACAAATATTTGTCCTGGGTGGGAATCGAACCCACGACCGCGGGCTTAGCAGTTAGGGTCGCTAACCACTAGACCCACAGGCCAGTCAACCGTCTGTTCGACTGTCCAGAAATAAACACATTCAGACATTTGAAAATCTACTTCTGTTTGAAATCGTTATAAAAACCAAGTAAAGGAATAATCAAAATATTATACTTCAATAAATTATTTAGTCGTATCATGGCCTTAACATCGGCTGCGCATAAACCGCCGGCCGCGGACCACACACGTCGCCACACAAATAGACGGGAATCGAAGCCGTACACACATCGATATGCACCCAGCTTTTTTATCCTTTTAATAGGGCCCCTTCGGATCTGTTTTTGTTGCAAAACTAAATTATGGCGTGATTTAAAATAATGATTTTTGTTTAGTACTTTGTTGAGATATTTGCATGTGTTCATGTCATTTTCTTTATGCGGTTGCTGGTACTTATAAACTATAGAGAAGAATTGGAGACCACTACGTCCTTTTTTGAATAATCTCTGGAGACTATTAATGGTACAGAATTAAAAAAAATATGTTATTATAACACTACCAATTAGTAAAACTGATGACTATTTATTAACATAGAAACATAATATTTAGACTTGGAATTACGTAGAGATGTACCTGCACTCTGCATTTTCTATCGCTTGTGTCCTGGGGATTGTTCATAGGACTTGTTCGGACTTATACCGGTCGCAGGTTTCCGAAAACCTTAAAAAAAAACTGTACTCCCACCTAAAAGGCCGGCAACGCACTTTTGACTTTTGACTTGAAGGTGTTAATTGTAGTATACAGATAGAAAAAGGCAGGATAGAAATACAGGTGCATTGACGAGTATAAGCGACATCCTAAGCAAGTTCTACATATAACTCGAATTGGCTGGTGCCAGGAAGTCCAAGCCCCCTAAAGAATAATATAAGTAACTTAGTGTTCTTATTAGTTGTTATTCTTAAATTTACCGTTGCTTTACTAGTGCCTGATAAAGAAAATGCAGAATGTTTTGATCTACTAAAGTTTTTAAATTTCCTGACTCTAATTGAAACCCTTATCTTCGCTATTTGACCACAGAGTTTAACGTAGTTATCGTTCTGAAATCGATAATCCTCAGCATCGAACAAACAAATCGGTAACAATAGACAATAGAGTATTGACGGAGATGCTTGACAGTTGTTTTGACAATGTAAGGATGGGTCGCTTTGTTAGCGTTGACGCAAGTATTGACTATAGTAAATTGTTATTTACAAAATTAGCCAAGTTAAATATTTTGTTATTCAACAAGTGCCTTATCACATCTAAATACAGTAACTTCTTGGATTAAAGTAGCTTCTTGGAAGACTTCTTAGATAGCCTATGAAAATGACATGTTTGGAGTTCTTAAAAAAAACTATGGCACTTTCTGACCATATGACAGACATGTTGATGACCCCATACTTATTATATTCTAGCTTCCGCACAAGACTTCGCACGAAATGTATGCCGATAAAAAGTAGTCTATTTTGTCCCCTTGGTTTAAAGTATTCACATACCAAACTTCATAAATCTCGGTTCAGCAGTTTAGCCGTAAAAAGATAACATACAGGTAGATAGATAATAATAATAGTTTCGTATTATTTTATAACATTAGTATATATGTGAAAAAAGTCTTTTGACCTTATTAAAACTTACAAACAAACCAGTTACTATAACTAGCTGATCAAGAAAAACAACATTAGATCTCTGACATTCTGACCGCATCCTTACTTGACATTTGACAGGTATTTAGGCGGGAAGCGACAGCTCGCCTCGTTAGCGAAGCCATGTTGTTTTTTCTTTGTTTTCGTTTACACTTTGTCTAGGAGGCGCTTACAAGCCAGTGTTAATATTATGTTTTGATTACTAATAGATATTTGAAGTGTTTTTGTTTGCTTGATAAATATAAGACGTTTTGTAGATATTGCATATGGAATACGAGTTTTTTTTTTATAGAAATAAATTAACAATCAAGTAGGTACTAGGCATTAAACGCGGTCACCTTTGTCTAGTAGCACTTGTCACTTTTATCAAGTATACCTTTAGCAAGCTCATATAAAATATATTAAAAAGGTAAACTGAAAAAGTACTTAACTTTTATTTTTATCTATTTCTATGCTCTATATCTATATAAAGGCTTAAACTTTAATGCACCAGCCAGTTGGAGTAACAAAGACTCTGACTTGGTCAAGCTTTGGTTTTATTTCCAAAATTCAATCCGTAAAACCAATAACCTTCCATTTTCATCCTTTGAACCCTCTTTTGTTTCTTAAGTGCACAGAAGAAGGCTTGCCTCCTATTTCTTTAGTGGGTCATAATTCTTTTTGGTAAAAATTGGTTTTTGTAACACCTTTGAGGAATTCAGGTGTGCGTGTATGAAGTAATAACTTATAATTGTATTGGGGCTTCTTTAATTAGACCCGATTCAATTGTATTATTATATATACAATATAATTCGTGCTTATGGTAAAAACTCTTTTTCTCTTCTCATGGCATCTGTGGTCTCGTGTTTTTTTCTTTTTAGACGTTTTCTAAACCCAAATCTGGTTACAATAATTCAAATGATAAAATAATATCTAACCAGTTCAGCCTCATTTCACACACAAAAGAGGTACGCTACAGTACCTAAATATGTATATATGTACATATACAGATGGCATTACACGTATCAAATAATGATCGCTACATAAATCTCTACTAAACCCTTTCAATAGTCGACAATAATACGAGTACCTCTCATAAATAAGTACATTTGACATATAAGTCATTCAAGCGGACTGTCAAACCCTCCAAACTTAAC
Source organism: Tyria jacobaeae (assembly GCA_947561695.1). Taxonomy (NCBI): domain Eukaryota; kingdom Metazoa; phylum Arthropoda; class Insecta; order Lepidoptera; family Erebidae; genus Tyria; species Tyria jacobaeae. Next base: position 7,357,101 of record OX387234.1, read on the forward strand.
AATATAATACTAATTCTCCTAAAAGTTTGCGCATTCTATACAGAAAGGTTTAAAATAGGTTATCTATCGCTAATATATTAAATAGGTAGATAAGTATTTTTTTTATGTGTGGATACTCCCGCGATTCATTACTCCACCGGGGCCAAACGGTGAGACGGAATGTCGGACTCGAATCGACTACAACAAAACTGTTCCGTCTTAGAGTCTTCTGGCCGGGGACTCAGGTGCACCATAGAAGGGAACTGATTTGGGCAAGTTGGGCACGGAACGTCGTGCCATCGCGGCACCGTCTCGGGTCTGCTTCTGGTAGGGACAAATTACTCATAGATTTGCAGACCTCAGTATAACTTGACGATAATATAACTTTTAGATAATATGGAAATCTGATAAGAAATAATTCGCAGGGTTCGTTGTATCTACGCACCACTTTTTACCAAAATAGTTTTAGCCGTTTAGCCGTGAAAGGGTGATGACGTTAGATAGATGGCGTTACTTTAGCATTTGAAAGTCTCCTGGTTTTTGAAAAAAAAAAAATTGCTTAGTATGCTTTTACAAATGTGAAACCTTTAAAAAAAATAAGATTTTTTTTTTGTTAGATGGGCCTTGTACACTTAAGCATGTTTCAGGGGCAGAAAGAGCTGATAAAGCAACCACAATTCCAAATTAAAATCTGGGTCCAGTAACGTAATAAGAGGCAAACCTGTTGGTGGCACTGAAACTGAGGATTAAAAAAAAAACTGGATTATATTGACAGGAGTGTGCAAGGTAATTTGCCACTATAACATTAAAAATAAGTTGGAACAAACTATTAATAATAGCGAAATTTAATACGTAGCAACAAAAAAAAAAATTCGGCTAAGTAAATTGTTGATATTCTTACACATTTTTTTATAGTCGTTATTCGGAAGTATAAAACTTGTAAATATATTAATTACTCTTAACACGATTATCTATTTTTTAATAAGCTATTTTATAGATTAAAAAATAATAGGTAAGCAGTATTACGATGCCGTAAAAATATGTTTTTAATTATAAAACTAAGATTGTTGCGCATTTCTTATGTATTATTTTATCATTGTGCGTTGTATAATAATTAAACATAATGTTTTTATTAGTTAGAAACCGAGCATTTGTAAATCACCTGGGATCTTAATATTTTAAGACAATTTAAGCCAAGTCCTTATGGTGTCAAAAATCAAACCGTCAAATCGCCATATTAGGTACTTCGCAATTCGCATGCAACTTCACTATGAAACGCAGCGTAATAGAGTTCATACATTATATTCGTTCATTCACTCACGTCTGTACCAAACAAATACCCACTCTGATACTATATTATTTATTCCAGAAAAATCAACACTTAAATATTTTATAAGCTGTACAAACCATAGAGCTTCTTCTGCTACACATATGTGTAGCAGAAGAAGCTCTATGGTTTGGATAGTGACAGTAAAATTATTAACAAAACAACTATTCTAGGTATGTACATTTGAATAAATAAATAAGGTAACTAAACTCATTATATTTGAAATTGCTTCTAATTTAAAACTTTATAAATACCAAAATTGTGATATTTTTTCGTCGTTTCTATAAAAAGAAACGTTGTCAGAATAATGCTTTAGGTGGTAAATTATTTAAAACCGCATTCAAATTTGAGTAGACATTTCTTATAAAGAAAACAATTTAAGTTAAAAGAAAAACGAAATTCTATAATTGAAGGTACAAAGTTACCCGACGGTGATATAAAAAGTACAAATAAAATGTTTTAAAGTATACCCCGAGGTTCATTACAATTTTAAATTAGCTTGCGTAACCCGCAAATGAATGTTTAATTACTTTAATAAGAAAAACAGATTAAAATAATCGGGACATTTTGATTAAATTCGTAAAATTTCACAGTACTTTAAAAACTAATTTCATTCAGCATTAAAGGCCGACAATTGTAGATTTTTATCGCATACACAATTTAATACTAACTAGTACGACTTAATTACAAAGCTTATGTCATAATTTCGTAAAAAACTCCAACTATGGCGATATCCGATCAATAATTCAACATGGCTTCCAAGTCTATCAATATAATAATTCTGTCAAACTTAAATTGAAATTCTGTACAAAGCACACCGCAGTATTATTGATACATTATGAGCGCGCAAAAGAGCCATAGAGGCTATTTACAACTGAATTACAAATCTCAACTTGGCCCCACTAAATACACACTCAGGTTAAATCAATTGTCGTACACCTATCTCTCTCTGCCACAACAGCAGCATGTACGTTAAACAGAGACAAAACACATAAAAGATGTTGTCGAGCAATGAAAAGCGAACGGTTAACGCCTACAAAATGAACGGGGTAGGGTGAAAAGCTTGTTTGTTCGGGGGCGTGTCCCCTGCACGAAGTGAGGGGCGCAGTCGCTCGGCCGCCGCCGCCGGGAGCAGTGCCCGTGTCAAACGCGACTGACGTTTCAATCTGACAGCTCTGGCTGTCCATCACGAGCCCTTTGCATAAAAAAATAGTGCGGTATTAAGAAATCATGGTAATCTATTCTATTAAATATTAATGGACGCAGCATTGTCTCATTATAATTCGAAAACATTATTTAAATTGTACTGTAGTGATTGTGATGTACTGAATTTAAAATCTGGAAGTTTGTGAAGAAATAAACATGGCATTCGAAGATCGTTGCAGTCCTAATCAAGCAAACAGCCCTGGCCCAGTTTCTGGTAGAGTACCAGCCCCACATGCAGAGAACCCAATGAACTACTGTCCCCAGAACCAGTATACTTGTACAACGATTGATTCAAGGTATGAGAGATCTTCTCCAAACATGACTATAGTCAAAGTCCAGCCAAATTCACCACCCCCTAGCCCAGAGCATCCACACGAAATGGAAAACTTCCAAAACTATTACCGCCCTGAAACGCCAGACGTTAAACCACAAATTAACCAAGAAGACCAGAGATTTGATTTAGAAAAGCTTAGAAATCAGAGACAACCGCCTTCAACGCCGATAGCTTTCTCAATCAGCAACATTTTACACCCTGAGTTTGGCTTGAACGCGATTCGAAAGACCAGTAAAATTGAAGGTCCTAAACTAGTTGGTCCAAACCACAGTATTTTGTATAAGCCATATGATTTATCGAAGCAAAATAGTATCCAGAAATACAGTTTTGATTATTTGAAGTCTAAAGATACAGATTTTAGTTCGTTGCCGCCTTTGGGTGGTTTGAGGCAAACAGTTTCTCAAATTGGGGAGCATAATAATAAAGAAAGGGAGATTCCTAAGGTGCCTGAAGCTCAGAAGAGACCGGATTCTGCTAGTTCCGTCGTGTCTTCGACTTCGAGTGGCGCCCCCTCTACATGTGGTAGCACAGATACTAATAGTCAGTCAGGAAATGGTGCACTATGGCCTGCTTGGGTTTATTGCACTAGATATAGCGACAGACCCAGTTCTGGTAAGTTTTTTTTTTTTTAATGTTGTATGTGCAATTTCATATTGACAGTTATTGTTTTTTTTTTCGATTTTGAATCGCACTGGCCGTTTCAAAAACTTTTAAGAAATATTTTTTTATTGTAAGCATGATTTAGGGAATGGTTTTGTAAAAAGAAAGGTTGATCTCATGTTAACGATTATAAGATATTGCAATAATTGTTATTTTTATAGTTAAGTCCCAATTTGCATTTTTAATAAACTGTACTATAAATTTCTAAATATATGACTAAATATATACTCTAATTTTAGTAGAACAGCTTTAATTAAAAAACAAATATAGCTTTCTGCTAGCACCAGTCTCTTACAATATATATTTATCTGAATTAGGTACTATACTAAATAAAGTGATTGTTTTATATTGTGTGTTGTTAAAAATAAAATAAAAACAAATTATATTTAAAAATATAAAAAATTGTGTCCCACCGGTAGCGGGTACAGGGACCAAGCTAGCGGCTTCAGAGACAGGAAAGACCTCACAATACGTGCCGTATCAAGAAGGACTGCCTTCTGCATTAGGCCTTTAACCCAGCTGTGTAGCGTGAGCCTCTGCAGATGTTGGTCGAGGCTCGAGATCTTGGCAATCAACCCATGAGCTGATATGACTATCGGCACAATGATTGCAAAACTCACATCACATATGTCGACCACCTCATGGGCTAAATTAATTTATTATTAATTTATTATTATGTTGACATTGATCATAAACAATATTAGATTTCTTTAAATCGTTAATGTAAGAAATACATTCTCAAAATCAATCTTTATTCGTGTTTTCCTAGCATAACTGTAAATATATTCTATTTTTATCAGTATATTTATCTCCGTCGTGGAGTTTTAAATTATTCATATCTAATACTTAAAAAAAAAGGTTGCATGCATAAATATTTTGACAATGGGCCGTGGAACAATGTCTTTTTATTTGTAGACGTGTGTGTTCGTATATGTTGACACATTCGGACAGATGTTATTTATATATTCAATTATTCAATAGTTTATTTTGAATTAATTTAAGACCTTTAATAATGAATGATAATGCAGTACAACATTATTAAGTTTATTTGTCACATTTTATTGATATAGATATTATATAGTTGAGCAATAAGCTTCCTATACAGTAGATTTATAGATAAATGAATTGTTTAATTACGTGTGTACTACGTATTGGAGATTTTCATTAAATTACTAGTAACGAAAATGTCCCGGTTCATATATCACATTCCTGTCTAGATTCAAGTTAATCATAGCTTTTACTCGTATTGTGGATACTAGAACATACCATGACACTGCTGTATATTCTTCTGTATATACATATCTATATTATATAGATAGAGGGCTGGGTCCTCTCGGCTGCAGCCTGTTTGAGTTACAGGTATGCGACCCCGACATCCTAGAGCTCTTGTTTACCACTATCATTTAAAGACGGGGAAATTGTTTGACGGCTTGCTTCTTTTTAGACGCAAGCGGGACTAAACTCTAACTGGCCAAATGTGTTTGTGTAATACACTTCTAGCTACCCCTGTAGGGGTAAAGGTATGAGTTATTATGTATAACTACTGATATAGTAATGATGAGGAGTTTTAAGGTTGTCTAATTAGTGGGATATCAAGCAGTACAACTAGATTTATGCATACATACTAATATTTGTACTGAATTAGAATCGAACCCATATTGTCTGCCTCACAACCGCTCTACATAAAACATACCTACATACCATTTAGTGTAAGGTAACTTATTGGTATTATTTAGAGACAATCTTATAGGAAATCAAGCAAATTTTAGTTTAATAAATAATTATAATAGAGTACAGCTAATTTCCGCCAGAATTGGACAGAGGGCTGATTGTGATGTTTGTGGGTAGATCGTCATAGGATTGAGGAGAATAGTATACCGCAGTGGTGAATATGCTTTTTTTAATTTAGTACCGTATAAACCTAATTTAGTGGTTATTAGTTTCTTATTGCTAAAATAAATAGATCAAACTTTTCGATTAGGTTTTTTATTCTGTGGTATTCTGGACTAGTCTTTTCAAACATGAAAAGACTAGTCCAGAATACCAGAATACACGTGCTGGCCTAGAGTCACCATTTGAGAGTCGGAAATATACGATCCCGAACAAAACGGTTTGGCTGTTCTTGCCTGTGCCGGTCGGTGAAAGCCTGGAATTCACTGCCAGTTCACGTGTTTCCTTCCCACTTTGATCCCGGGTCTTTTAAGTGGAGCGTGAAAAAGCATCTCACCAGGCCGCCATAGTTAAGTCATCATGCTGCATTGGCTAGACATGCAATGAGGATGGTGACCACCATTTTTGGATTCCACTTATTGCTTTCCATCAGGCATAGTGGAGTCACTATGGTAGGCTAATATAAAAAGAAAACTTTCTAACTCTCTCTGGATCTCTATTTTGTATTACTTTTAATATATTATTATATTTGCAAATAAGCCAAGTTTATAATTAGCTATTACGATTCCGACGGCGCGGCGGCCATCTTTTAAAATCAGATTTGATTTAACATGTCGGGGATTTTTTTTTTTTTTTATGCGATAGGGGGCAAACGAGCAGACGGGTCACCTGATGGTAAGTGACTACCGCCGCCCATGGACACCCGCAACTCAAGAGTCACAAGTGCGTTGCCGGCCTTTAAAATCAATCAATCTTCAAGGTTCATTCTATGCCATAGGTTGTTCTTTCGAGTATGGTGCAAGCTGGGATCACCTCGAAAGGGATTTGAACTCGTAACCTCTCTATAACGACACCAAAACATAGCATTCCCTTTCGAATTAAAGCAGTACATACGCAGAATCTTTTTCTTTATACCATAGAGGACATACAAGCAGATGGGTCACCTGATGGTAAGTGACTTCCGCCGCCCGTGAACAATTACCACCCAAGAGTTACAAGAGTACTGTCCACCTTTAGAAAAGGGGGGAAGGGAAAAGTTGGATTGGAAGGGAATGGGAGGACGGGAAAAAAAACGGAAGAGGGGAATGGAAAGGAGGTTGGCCCTCCGGAAACCTCACTTACTTAGTCTCACAATGCAAGCAGTAAGTAATAATACAGCAGTTAAACAAACAGCCGGTTTTTCTCTGAAGCCGTGGTAATAATTCGGTCGAGCCATACGTGCCGAAGCATGGCTCTTTCAAGTTTAACTTTTGTTTAAAATGGAACAAATACTTCGTTTCTGTTTTAGTTATAGAAAGATACATACACATAATCACGCCAATAGCCCAGAAGAGGTAGACAGTCGTCGTAAAGTCTACATTTTGCACATCGTCATTTGGTCCCGTATATAATATACTTATCTAAGTATATTTTGTAATTATTACAACTTTTATAAATATTCGTAAATAAGCTCTTCCGAGACTCCCCCCCCCACTCCTTTCTTAGGTACCGTCATATTTGTACCTATTTAAAATAAACTTCTTTCTCTTGAATAATCATATTTTTTTTTTAGTCTGACTTCTCTGACTATTATAGTGTCTTTCTCCAGATCTAGATCCCTTCTCTCTGTCTGGCACTTATAATCTTATTATGACCCATCAGTTTTCCATCTCCACTCCATTTTTGATTAAAGAAAGGGTTTTCGAACTACTGATTAAATTCGTTTCGGTGCCATAGACAATTTCAGTTTGTCACGGCCTTTTTGTGGGCCTGTATTTTATTTTGTCTATGCCGTTAACTAATTGCCATGACGAATTGTAAGAGGTCAAAGTAATAGGCCCTATGAACAATGTTACCGTTGCCATCTTGAAAGAAAGAAGTAAAATACGTTAAATTAAACATAAAACCTTCCTGAATTATTTACTAACGCACCTTTTTAAAACGTCTTCGAAATTTGTGTTACAGGTGTCCATGGGTGGTGGTTGTTACTTACCATCAGGTGATATATATAACAATAATTCAAATTATACTCATACTTCCCATGTCGAAACCCATCACGCCGTCTAGGCTTTATGGTGTTACAACGAAACATGAAACATACATACAATCGAATACTAGATAACCCTCGTTCTGCTCAGTCGGATAAAAAATATATTGGCTTTTAAAATACCAATGAATAATACACGAATCTACCGTATTTCATAGTTAGTACGCTTCTTATTTAGTAAAGTTGCATAGTTAATATCTCATCTTATATTATCAAAATCGTAAGTAAAAACGATTCAATAAGAGATTGTAGATTATCTGCCTACCACTTCTGGTAAACAGGCGTGAGTGTATGTATTTAAGTAGTTTATCGGAGTTAATTATGATGTAGAGGCGGGTAATTAATTGTTTCAAATACATACAAAATAAGTGACATTCGCAATAAAAGTATTAAGTAGTATTTTAAAAAGATTATGTTAAAACAGTCGTACATATTGGGGCAGGGAGAACGAGTTTAAAAGCCGAATACGCATATAAAGTCTAGTCTAGTCTAGTCTATTGCTTTCGCCTGAAGTGAAAGTGTTAAAAGAGGTCGTAATGCTTCAATTAATATTCAGGGTCAAAATAAAAAGGGCAAATTCAGTTCCTATTGACACACTGACTAAATATTTTATGAATTATTTATGGGTCTGTTTCGACTGCTTATCGAATTTCTTAAAGTAAGTTGAAATTCTTAACGGATTATTCAAATTGTATGCTCATTTACGAATAGTGTTTTAGTCTATGGGTGGCAGAGTAAATTTTGTGTATCGAGAATATGTTCGTTACGAATACGTTTAGAAGTTTTCTCTTTGAAGAGGAATAAATAAGGACTTTATAATATACGTGATTAGGTGCAAATTAATAATATGAATGAAATATTCAACTTAGTTACGGTTTATCGTTTTTTTTAAAGAATATATTAATTAGTTTATATATACTTAGAAAAACTAAAGTAACAGAAATCAAAATAACAGTTATCATAATTTTTTTATGTCTATCTGTATGTTTGAACGCGCATCACGTTAAAACTACTGCATGGAAGTGTACGCAGTTTTCACAAATGTATTGCCAGAGGTCTGACTTAAATTATAGGCTCCATATTACCTTGGCATAAACAAAAATGTAGATACTTGCGTGCGATAACGATAAAAGCTAGTTACAGATATAACTATTCTGTACCGGCCGCCATTTTCATTTGTTCATCGATAAACATCTTGCCGTACGCAAAGTCCAGTCTGGATGAAAACGTCATCTGCTAAGAGAAAACATGACAGTATTTAACAATAATAAGTGTTGATTTATTCAACAAAAGTTCTTATACATATTGTTTGTACTCTGTTAAACACATGACTTTTGTACGTATTGTATGTAAATGGTATGAATTTTTTACAACGTTTGACATTACGGTGTATAAAGTCAAATATTTATCTTTGAAATTACATATCACAGATTAAAAATAATTTGTTTGAAGTACACAGGCAGAATCGTGTTGATCTTTGCCACAAAAAAAAATGAATAGATTATTATGTGTATGTACTTTGACTGGCCTGTTGGTCCAGTAGTTAGTGACCCTGACTGCCGAGCCGGATGTCCTGAGAAAGAAGAGAAATGTCGGGGCAAATTTGTGTATGTATTCCACAAATGATTGTTTTGAGTCTAGGTGTTCTTTGTTTCCGTTGTTTGGGACAATGTTCTGGGGACTTTACAAACGTACGATTGTGAACTTCCCATCGAAATTGTCTTTAAAAAAAAAGAAAAAGAAAAGAGATTGAAGAACTTGTCTTGACTAGAGTGTGAACAGAATGTCTAATTAAAAGCGTCACAGGTGGTCTTCAGAACATTTATGCGTCATTAAACTCTCACTCTATTTTCTTCTGACGTTACTTCGATATGTCATACCTGCTCTATATCACAGCCACTAATAAGCTTTACATCTAAGTCCTTCAAGGCATAAGTTCTAGGGCATTTCCAAGAAACATCATTATGACACGCCTATATACCCCAGAGTGTAGTCAGAAGCTATATTAATGCCCACATTTTGACGGTTCTAAATAAGTCCTATTTACGTAATAGGTGGCAAAGCTACTACCGTCATCCGGGCACTTTTTTTTTTTATATTCTATATAGGGGGACAGCCGAACAGACGGGTCACCTGATGGTAAGTGACAACTGCCGTCCATGGACACTTGCAACTCAAGAGTCGCAAGTGCGCTGTCCGCCTTCGAGGGTGATGAGGGATAGGGGGATGCGGGGAGGGGAAAGAAGAGAGGTAGATGAGGAGCTGGAAAAGAGGATAGGGGGCATGAGGGGAAGGGACAGAAGAAAGGTGGATGAGGAGCTGGGAAAGAGGAGAGGGGCATGAGGGGAGGGGACAGAAGAGAGGTGGATGAGGAGCTGGGAAAGAGGAGAGGGGGCACGAGGGGATGGGACAGAAGAGAGGTGGATGAGGAGCTGGGAAAGAGGAGAGGGGGCACGAGGGGATGGGACAGAAGAGAGGTGGATGAGGAGCTGGGAAAGAGGAGGGGGGTGAGGGGAGGGGAAAGAGGGGATAGGGAGTTGGGCCTCCGGAAACCTCACTCATTTCGGGTAATGCAACATTAGCGTTACTTCACAACCGGTTTTCCATGGGGCCGTGGTATTGCACCGGTCGAGCCGGCCCATTCGTGCCTAAGCATGGCTCTACCACTTTTGGGAATGAGATGGGAAGGCAAGAGATATTACTTACACATATAGATTGAGGAGCATAAACAGTAGCTCAAGCAAGTCAGGGTCGCATACCTATAACTCGATCTGGCTGGTGCCGTGAGATCCGAGCCTTCTAATCAGAGAAATAATCAAATATCAGAAGCCACTGGGTGGTTTTCATGAGTAGGATGTTATATTTATCCTCACACTAAACCACGCTGTAGAAAATGTTATAACCCTAACTTGCCTCTATGACGCCAGCGGGGATAATAATGCAGCCTCTACTTACCGAAGATACAGGCGTTAATATATGTATCTATAGTGGCGCCCTCGGCAAAATAATCAGTAATTTCCTTAATTTAATTTCAAAGAAAACACTGACATTATTCACAGAAATAACAACAATTTATATCTAACATTTAACCGTTGACATTTCACATTGCCAAGGTGACAGTGACAGCTGTCAACGTGACAGAGCGGGAAAATGACGGCACGCAATGGTAATGTGAACTTTGCTTTTCCCCATTTCATATTAACAATGGAGATTATATTATGCAGTATTGAAAAACTATTTGTTAATGGTAATTTAAAAAGATATTGAATGAAACTGAACTGTGTTATCTTAATATTCAGTAGACTCAAAAATATAAATATATTAGTTTCTAACAGGATTTTATTATTTAAGTAGCTTTCAAATAGTACTAAAATATTTGGACAACTTAAAAAAGTTCTGTAGTCACATCATATTACGCAAAATATATTCATTTATTTAAAATTACATGCTCAGCATTTTGTTATTAATTAATCTCTCTCTGTCTCAAATTTAAAACTTGTATTATACATACATACAATATCACGTCTGCATACCCCTTCGGGTATGCAGATGTGATATTAACGCCCTCATGTTGGCACTGGTTGGCAACTAAAGAATCGGACTGTTATCTATCAGACAGTATATATACAGTCACAAAAGGCCCGATCGACGGTAATAAGCTAGCCACCTATTACGTTATAGGGACCAACTTCTTATTGGCAAAATGTAGGTGTTTATACACCTCTGCCTACCATTTAGACGATGCAAGCATGAGCGTACATATGTATTAAGTATATTTTAATTTTGAAAGCTAGTCTTTCAAAATTAAAAAGCAAAAGCGTCGCCTTATATGTTTAATAAAAAAACTATTCTTGAGCTACGACGAAATAACATGCGTGATCAGAGCCGCGGGAATAAGCTAGTAAGAAAATAAAGGGACATTCGAGTTAAATATCTGCCATATACGCACAAAAAGATCCCAACCTTCAAATACAAGTTGAGATACTAAACACGACTTAAGCAACCGGTTTGATGTAGCATCACCGCCGCGGCTAAAAGAGATCAATTATTTAAAAAAATACTTTTGACAACATAATTGTGGCCACCTTTTTATCATATTAACTTTTAAACTCTTTTATAAAGTTTCACTTAGTAAAATCGATTAAAAAAAAAAACTTCACACATTGACATTATTTTTAATTTCATAGACAAGATTATGTTTAAAATTTAAATGTCAGTTAAACAATTCTGAGTCTTATATCAATGTGATAAGAAACGTAACTGTGTATAAATTAAAATTGATGAGCAATAATAATATTGTAAAGCTAACAGGTGAAGTGAAGTAATGAAATAATTTAGGTTCAATTATTCCTTCAATTATTTTTTTTCGCTCGTCCGCCATTTTGTTACAAGTAATGGCGGCACGCCCAGTAGCGTTTAAGGTGAGAGCGCACTGCAAAATAATTAATTTTTAATAATGCACTGAGGAGGTTTTATCGATTACCTTTTTACTATTTAAGGGTGTGAAGAAATATATGTATTATTAATTATAATATGAAGCTATTATTGTAGGTATACCTATTATTAAGTGAGAATATAATTAGCTAACTAGAGGCCATCTAAGAGGTAAGAGGGCTCGGACTTCTCGCAAAAGCCAGTTCGAGTTATATGACAAGCGATCACGAGATACGGGTCTTAGAATCGCTTGTCGCTTGTTCTTTAAAAGAGCTCTTAAAATTGAGTGATGAAGGAGTATTGGTGTTTTAGTATTTGTCATTCAAATGCTGGCTACTCATTGATGTAAATTAAAATACTTATTGTTTTCTTCGATCTTAAACATTAAAATTTAAATTTACTGCCAGGGCTGATATTAAAAAAATATAAAATGGAATTTATCTTCGAAGAATTATGCAGAGTCGTATTAAAAGTGCTCATTTTGCTAACTACTATATACTTTCTTTTTAATATTATTATATTGAAGCAAGACCTTAACCATAGACATACCATTTTAACAGTTGTAGAGCCATGCTTAGGCACGAATGCCGGCTCGACCGGTGCGATACCACGGCCTCACAGAAAACCGGTTGTGAAGTAACGCTTACATTGCATTTCCCCGAAATGAGTGATGTGTCCGGAGGCCGAACTCCCCCTCCCCTCATCCCCCTCTCCTCTCTCTTTCCCAGCTCCTTATCCACCTCTCTTCATTCCCCTCCCCGCATCCCCCATCCCTCATCACCCTCAAAGGCGGGCAGCGCACTTACGACTCTTGAGTTGCAGGTGTCCATGGACGGCGGTTGTCACTTACCATCAGGTGACCCGTCTGTTCGTCTGTCGCCCTACAGTATATAAAAAAAAACATGGCATTGACCATAACTTGTCATATTATTTTTTAATTCACATATAGCAAAGGTAACAAGCGCATCAATCCAACTTCCATACATACTTACGTACAATGTAACAAAGCCAGTGAGCAATTAATCAATTGAACAAGCTAAATATTTTTTAGGCTCGGCCATTACTGAGAAATCGTTAAACGAGTCTATAAGTATTGAGTATCGTTCGAGCTCTTCGAGTCCGCGAACCGTGAAGTTTAGGATGTGGTTCAGTACATTTTTGAAGCTTATATTTAATTTGTAATGTATGCTATAGTCACCGCATATCTTACCACGTCTAAAAGAAAGATCTCATCTTTGTGTCAGTATTTTACGTAATTGGGATAACATTTTTGTTGGTAATAAGATGGCGTGGGTGCATGTATGTCAGATCAACTTACAATGTATGTTTGTTTGTATCAAATCTTGCATGTTCAATTTTACTGATACCCGGTGTAAGATTGAGCTGAAAGTTATATACAGCTTCAGTTCAGATTACAATGCGACTTTACGATAAGCATGACCTGACTCTGACTTTAAAAGCTTGTTTTAAAACATATTTTTATAAGTGGTAGAGCCATGCTTAGGCCCGAATGGGCCGGCTCGACCGGTGCGATACCAGGGCCTCACAGAAAACCGGTTGTGAACTAACGCTTGCGTTGGATTTCCCCGAAATGAGTGAGGTTTCCGGAGGCGCAACTCCCCTCTCCTATTTCCACTCCTCTCACTCTACTCTTTCCCATCTCCTTAACCTCCCACTCTTCTTTCCCATCCCCGCATCCTCCCATCCCTCACCACCCTCAAAGGCGGGCAGCCTACCTACGACTCTTGAGTAGCAGGTGTCCATGGACGGCGGTTGTCACACCTCCCGCAGTTAGTATTATCTATAGAAAAAAAATAACTACTCGACTTCTCCCGACTGATCACTCACCATTAGACCAGTTAAATTATTATTTTTTTATGTTTTTTTTATTTATAAGAATCTTTAGTATGCTTATACCCGCGGATCTCCAAAATCATCAAGCATTATAAATGATTTAATTACCCATTGAACCGTAACCGACTGCTTCCAAAAATGGCAATAATGCACATTCTACTGCTATTACGTCTTACCAACGACTTATAGATACCTTAGTAATAACACGTAAACGCACGCACCAACAAACAAACAAACATACTTTTTTTACCCTACTGTGCAAGTAGGAAGTAATGATTGTCGAACATTAAAGAGGTGTTGCCGAAAAATGATCCTTTTAACTTTACTCCTACAATGTGTCATGGGCTTTTTAGCGACATTTTATTAGGTTTTAATTTAGCTAATCATGTTTAGTAATGAGCGGTCATTTAAACGTATATATGGAGATAGTTTTAATTGATATTACGTACTTACAGCTTCGTTTTTAACCGCCTTCAAAAAAGGAGGAGGTTCTCAATTTGAGTGTATTTTTTTTTGAACTTTCGAACCGATTTTGACATATTTTTTTTATCTTATATTTAAAAGCTGGTTATTCCCGTGTGGTCTGATTTTAATTTGGTCCAGGTTTAACAATGGCATTCATGAGAAAACCATATAAGTCTTAAATTTTATGATAGACGCATTGAAGTCGGTTGTCTACTTTTTTAAAGTGAATTATATACATATATAGAAATAGACAAATACTATATATATATATCTATATATATATATATATATATAACCATTTCAGTACCAGTTTCCCGTGGTTTCGTGAGAGAGAGAGAGTCCAAAAGAGTAAGAGAGCGTAACCATGTAAGTACACGAAAAAATGTTCATGCCGCTTTTAGGAATGTATCAGTTTGTTTTTATCCGACTGCGCAAAGAGGAAAACATAACCCATGTTTTTCAAGTGTATCTTTATATGTATATATAACATTTCTTTGTCACAACCTGTAGCCTAGACTCCTTTGACTAATTTTAGTAGGAATGTCATAGCTAACATTTCAAGATAGCGTCCGTTAAAATAATGAAAATTCTAAATTATTCTTTCGTACATTGCTAAATAAAATAAAAAAAACTCCCCACATGATCCAGTTCGAGTTATATTTATGCGACCCTGACTTACTTGAGATTGCTGGTACTCCCCAATCCATCTGGATATACCCTGACTTTTGTCACTTTTGTGCCAAAAGTGCCCAGATGCCGACAATAAGCTTGTGTATAACGTAAATGGTACTAAATTAGAACCGAAAAAATGTGTGCGTTAACGGCAACTCTGCCTACCCCTTCTGGGCTACAGGCGTGAGACGGAGACATGGGTATGATGTACGTATTAATATATATACCCCACATGCTTCATTAGTACTGTAACTTCTTGCTACTGTGACAATTGATACAAAGAAAAACAGTGTTGTGTTAAAAATATCGATATCGATATTTTTTATCAATTTGTAAGTATCGTACGAAAACATAGGGATACAGACGAACAGATGGTTCTCTTGATGGTGAGTGACAGCCGCCGTTTTGAAGGGTGTGTGGGGAGGAATAAGAAGAGAGGGGACATGAGGCGATGGGAAACAGGAAAGAGTGATGAGTGGGAAAAGAAACCCGGGTGTTGGACCTTCGAAAACCTTACTAATTTTAGGGAAATTTAAAGCAAACGTTGATTCACAGCCGGTTTTCTGTGAGGCCGTGGTATCGCACTAGTCGAGCCTGAGACCATTCGTTCCTAAGCATCTACCACTGTTAGGATTTTTTTTGTATAATTACAAATCTCCTAAAGTAATGACAAAGTCAGACTAAAAGGGGATATATATAGTTTGCAGGAATACAGGCTGACTCTTCTTTCTTATGCCGATCGGTGAAAGCCTGGAATTAGCACGTGTTTCCTTCCCACTTTGATCCCGGGTCTTTTAAGCGGGGCGTGAAAAGGCATATTACCAGGCCGCCATAGTGTGGGTCATCATGCTGCATTGACTAGACATGCAATGAGGATGGTGACCACCACTTTGGACTCCACTTATTGCTTACCATCAAGCAAAGTGGTGTTGCTATGGTAGACGAGTATATAAAAAAAAATGTGGCTTATACTTAGATTATTTATTTATTTAGTAACACATAAAACCGTCATTACAGGTAAATCTTAATCTAATATTTGGTATAAGATACTCATTACTAATATTACCGACATTATGAGTATTAGTGTTTCGTCGGTTGTTACTTACCATCAGGTGACCAGGTTCCTTGTTTGCTCCTTATACCCAAAGAAATAAGAAATCTGGTAAACTCTTCCTTCTATAAATAAACCTTCAAGTTTATAGTGTTAGAGCCATGCTTAGGCACGAATGGGCCGGCTCGACCGGTGCGATATCATTATAGTGGTAAGGCCATGCTCAGGCATGAATGGGCCGGCTTGACCGGTGCGATGCCACGGCCACAGAAAACTGGTTATGAAGTAACGCTTACGTTGCATTTCCCAGAAATCCCCTATCTTCTTTCCCGTCTCCTCATCTCCCCCATCTTCTTTCCCGTCTCCTCCCCCCTCCCCCCTCTCTTCTTTCCCGTCTCCTCATCCTCCCCTGTCTTCTTTCCCCTCAAGGCATCCCATCCCTCAGCACCCACAAAGGCGGGTAGCGCACTTACGACTCTTGAGTTGCAGGTGTCCATGGATGGCCGTTGTCACTTACCTTTGGGTGACCTGTCTGTTCGTCTGTCCCCCCATAGTATAAAAAAAGTAAAGTTTTATAGTATTCGTGTTACTCTATACGACATTTGTTTCGAACTAACTGAAGTAGTTACTTCTTACCATATAATCAAGAACAATACAATTTTAAACTTATTACTTAATATAATAACATAATTGAACGGGGACACAATACCAAATAATATAGACAGTTATTTTAATAACTGTTTACGTTGAATAACTGCTTATAAAACAGCTATTAGGAATAAATAAGTTATTTTTCGTAATGACACCTATGAACATTGAAAGGCACAAGAAATAGACTTATTTGTATTTGAATTTAAGAAGTCAATATATATTTCAAAATTTGATTATTAATCTACAGACATACGTTCAAATTTCTACTTTGAATGTAAGCTAAAGAGCTTAAAATACTAGTCACCAGGTAAGCGTATCGCTGTTAACCACGCACTTAAATCATTCAAGATGGCATGTGTTATGTCTTATTTTGAAAGGAAAGGGCATAACAGTGCATGGAAATTGAAGAAAATATAAGCAGTAGCTCAAATTATATATATATTTACACACACAAAAAAGCTCAGCCGACTCAAACGCCCACTTCTTGTCTTTTAGTCCCAATTTAGTGTTATGTAATCAATTAGTATACCATTCTTTATGACGAGCGTAATAGAAAATATTAAGTTGAAATTTGGAACTAATTAACACTAAACGTATATCTATAATAAGAGTATATAAAATTACATAAGATATTATTTTAACTTCCATTATGTTAATAACCAAATAAACAAATTTCTTTTTTCACTTGACAAAATATTGTAGTAAAAATCTTTTGAAATTCTTAAATATGAATCAAGGTCAGCCTTGCCTTACTATTTTTTTTTAAATAACATACATACACTCACGTCTGCATCCCTGAAGGGGTAAGCAGAGGCGTAATTAATGCCCACATTTTGCCTATTATAATTTAGTCCCTTATACGCAATAGGGGGAAAGGTGTTAAGATTAAGGTCAAAGATTAGATTTAAAAAAAAAATGTATATTGTCAAAAGGATATTACTTATTCACATGGATTGGGATTTCCAAGCAATAGCTCAAACATGTCAGGGTCTTATACCTATAGTTCAAACTGGCTGCTGGTGTGAGATCTGAGCCATCTATCTTTTTTTTACATTACTGCTTCCTATAAAACAAGTTAACACATAAAATAAATGAAATTTCTAAATACATCACGACTTGCCTCTATATCCTCTTTCTCTATTGTCTTATTATCTAAATCATATTTTTCTATTCACTTTAAAATAACAAAACTCTATGGTAATAGGTAAGTATATTAAAACATCGATATACATATCGATAGTGAACAGCACATCACTATCCGATAAATTTTATCTTTGAATGTCTTTTACGACATCCTCAAGCCATTACAAATACCTACTAAAGAATGATTATTGCCTATGGTCGATTGAAAAATGGCGTATAGTCCTGTCGTTTGTTTTTGTGTTCGTTGTCAAAGTTATTAAGTAAGCCTTTTAAGAGACTCGAGTAATTAAAATACTGAATTAAATTAATGTTTATAAAACTGTGCACTATAAAATGGAATAAAAAAAATTGTTTAATTAACTAAAAGTTAATATATCTATATACATATTCAGGCCCTATCTTTTAAGGGGACAAAAGCAAACGCCCATTTTTGGATTACAAGAA
The DNA here is from genome assembly GCA_947561695.1 of Tyria jacobaeae. Lineage (NCBI taxonomy): Eukaryota > Metazoa > Arthropoda > Insecta > Lepidoptera > Erebidae > Tyria > Tyria jacobaeae. Next base: position 7,375,237 of record OX387234.1, read on the forward strand.
TTTTGTCAAAGTTACGTAATGGGGAGCAAGGCTATTGCTACCTTTTATTTTATATCATAGGGGGACAGAGGAACAGACGGGTCAGCTGATGGTAAGTAACAACCACCGTCCATGGACACCTGCAACTCAAGAGTCGAAAGTGTGCTGCCCGCAGTTTAGGGTGATGAGGGGAGAGGAGAGAGGAGACGGGGAGTTGGGCCTCCGGAAACGTCACTCATTTCGGGGAACTACTTTACAAGCAGTTTATATATTACATATATATAAATTATTACAGTTGGCCAAATGAGAGTGCTTATGCGTGAATGTATGTATATGTATGTAAATTCATATGAAAACCAATATTCTTACATTACTTTGTTGTTTTAAAGTAGTCCGGGAGTTTAAGTATTACACATGATTATAAATTTCATTTAAATAAATAATATTCAAATAAAATTCATCGTAAATACTCATTGCAAGGTTATACATCGTTAAACGGTTACGGAGAGCCATGATTAGGAAGGAGTGGGTCGACTGGACTAGAATAATACCAGGACCTGCACGGCACGGCATGACCACAGAAAGCCAGTCGACAAATAATGCGTGCATGTACAAGCATGTGGTAGAGCATTCCTTAGGCACGAATGGGCCCGTCTCGACCGGGCAGATACCGCGGCCTCATGGAAAACCGGTTGTTTCCCCGAAGTAAGTGAGGTTTCTGTAGGCCAAACTCCCCCTCTCCTTTTCCCTTTGCCCTCATCCACCTCTCCTCTTTCTAATCTCCCGTCTCTTCTTTCCCACCTCATCCACCCTCTCTTCTTTGCTCTCCCCGCACCCCCGATCCCTCATCACCCTCAAATTTAGTTGTCACTTACCATCAGGTGATAATTCTGTTCGTCTCTCCCCTATTTTATATTAAAAAATGTATTGAGCAAGGGTACTACTACTACTGGAGATCCGATTCTCCCTCCTCCTTCAACTCTCCTCACACCCCTCCCCCCTTCATCCTCAAAGGCACACTTACGGCTTTTGAGTGGAATTTGTTCATGGGCTGCAATTGTCACTTACCATCAGGAAACCCGTTTGTGCGTCTGTAACCATATATCATAAAAAGAAAACATCGGCAGCAAAATTAATTTCATTGGTTCTTTGAAAATAATGTCAATGCCACAAACAAGTACAGCTCTTTTATGTGTCATAGACATAATATCGATAAAGTGATCGTGTCCCATCCCTATCTACTGAGAACAGGCCACCGTGAGTAGACGTTTTTGTTGTCAAAGAATCTGCTTAATAACTTGATTTCGGTTACTTAATTGCGGATTGTTCCAGATACAATTTGCGATTGAGCTTAGCTTGAATACTGGTTACTCTGTTCATATACACACGCGCTTTTATCTCGTTTATCCTTCAGGGGTAGGCAGAAGTATACTAAACACCAACATTTTGTCAATCAGAATTTAGGTCACACGTCGTCCCACTGTATGACTGTATACGTACTGTCTGATAGATAATAGGGCCAAAATCGGACGATTTTGGCCCTATTATACTCGACCGACAACGAACTTAAAGTTAGATTCAAAGAATGATTTTTGTATTTGAAAGAGTATTGTATTGAAGAATAATAAAGCCAATAAACCATCACACTGTGGCACTTTGGAGCGGAGCTGTTAAAAAATGCCGACAACATTCGGAATGCAAGCAAACCACCTATGCAAATTTAAGTTTGTATGTTTGTTATGCTTTGACACATTAATTACTAGACTGTCCATTATGAAATTTTTGCATTCTCCTTATCCCCTTTTAGCTAAAAATAAAGTTCTCTGTGTTTTAATTTGATTTCAGTATGCTGATTCTATCAGTTTTGGATAAAAAATGCAATGACAGTAATATACGGCATGAAAAAAATTGTTCTGTAATTGAACCACTTGAACCACAGTGAAGTTGAAGTAATTATAATAATAATACCGACTCCACACATCTCACACACGGTATAAATAATACTTTTAAGTATAACCTCGTCAAATGTGTTTAAAAACAAGGCATGCAGGTTAATGTAATTCTGTCTGCCACAAATTATTGTGGTCATGTCTTTAAAAGACTTACGTTTGTTTCCTTAAGCACCTACTCAAAAAAAAAAAACAAAAAGTCAAAACTACCGCCAAAACTATAAATATTTAAAAAATAGAACAAACTTCAAAGGTTTTTGTCCCGCCACGAATTTCCTAAAGGCGTCAAGAGGAAAACAAGTGAATATATAATAAGACCCACCCTCACTTCACCCCTTGAAAATCAAAGCGTAAGAAATCTATCCCTAACATAAAAAAACTGCTATCAAAGAATATTTTACTTAATACTTTGACTCATAAGATTTAAAATTGGAGAGCCAAAACAAATATTCGATTTTGGAATAACGTTCTTAATAGTTCAAGCGATTTAAGACTCTATCATTAAGGATATATGGTTCTTGTGTTAAATTTTACTTTATAAACGTGAGTTGAATGTGTAGTAGGACGAAGATGTTCTAAAATATGTGCATGGGTGGCACGAATAGATGTGGTAAAAGCTGATATAAAAACATATTTTATTAAATAATAAAATACGTTTATAGATCATGGGTTAATGACAGATGTATTTTATGGTTCATTTTGTTTTTTTGTTTGCACATTGAGAGAGACTTGATAATTTATTTGTATTGAACGGTCAGTAAATCAATGTTACGTCGATTTGACTTCCTAACAATAGTCAGTTTGACATAAAGGTGTGTGACACAGTATTGCTCCAGCAATTACTTACTCTCACACGCCCCAATCTATACGCGCATTAGCACTATCGCTTTCCTTATTCCACGGTCTTAATTTATATAATATTCTATCATATTCCTTATTTATATATAATTTTCATTCATTTTTAAATTTAAGCAAGTTTAGTCTTTAATGTTTTTGATGATTCGTCAACTTATTGTTTGCAAAATGTGCTGACTACTTTCGAGTATCCTGAAGTTAGTATATGTAAGTTTAAATAAGATAATATACTACAGATTAACATACTTCCACAGTCCCGTTAGGTAAATAAATAAGAAATGAATAAAATGCCATATCCACACTGTCGATAACATCTATGAATAAATCAATCGGTTTATTCAATCCATAGAACCGTTAAACTGAATGTAATTCTTTATTTAAAACGTTTTGTTCGAAGCCATTTATTAGGTGTAAACATTCTTAAAAAAAGTTGATAATTTAAAATAATACTAAAATTATAAATTATTACTTACATAATAGATATTTGTAAATATTGTGTATTTTATTGGCACTAATAATAATAATCTGTGAATGTTTTATAGCGTTATAAAATAGTTTTTTTGGTGATCAAGGATATAGGCCTCCTTCGAGGAGTGGTATTGTTACATTCGAAATTTGAATACCTTTAAGAAACAAAGTGATTATTCCTTTAGTTTTTTTTATAGTGGGTTTTATACATTGTTATATATATTAAAAAAATTAAGAGTTTATAGTGTGTATCTGTTTGTTGGTCTTTAGTATCACAGTTGATGAACGAATAGACCGATTTCGGTTTTTTTTGGTTTAAATTTGATCATCAAATATTTTCTAATCATTACAAGGTTTTTCAAGTCGAGGTAATTTTAACATTTTAATTTATACTTATTGAATCTTGTTAGAACCTCATGTAGTTAACATTTAAGAGACTAACCACTCAATGTAATAATATACATAATCTGTACATATAATAAAATTTTAACAGTTCGATGACTGTTATTTAATATTCTTTTCTGCAAGTGCATGCGAGATATGTGTATATGTTCAGTGCAACACTGTGTAAATGTACTTGTTGAAACCGCATGCTCTGCACCGCAAAACCGCAAACACCTATATCGTAAACATATATTTTTATGGATTTATAACGAGTTTAGTAGTATCTAATCATAATTGTGATGTGATTACATATTATTTAAGAAAATATACATATTTATTTAAACACACGGTTCTACACATATCACGTCACGCGTCGCGGCTGGACGATACTCCTTGAGAAAGGTCTCCTGTCGTGACCGAAAATAGTCGGCCTTCCCCGACATATAAACGTGAGTAAAACCGTATATTTAAATGAATATGAGTGTAACTTACGAATGTTTTTATATATTGCGAATCTTTTATTGAACTATTCCTCACACGTCCAAATTAATTCGTATACGAAATAGTTCTTTCACAGAGGTGAGTGTATGCTTGCATGTATGAATGTAAGCTTTTTCAAGTACATACATTACATGTATGTATGTATGTGAGTTTCTTATTTACACCATAACCTCTAAATGCCTTTGAATGTGTAAGTATGAGATATTGTCAAAATTCTAACATCCTCAGTAATATGTATTTTGGCGCAGTCGATTTTTTACATTTAATTTTCATTTAGCAAGGTTTTTAATTTTCTATTAAGCATAGGAAACATAAGAAGTTATAGAAACCAAGTTATAAATAAATTAAAAAAAAAAATTGTCCATATATGTAGTGCCTCAATTTATGGCGGACCTGTTGGTCTCTTGGGCCCTCACTGCAGTAATTAGAGAGGATCTGTTGCTACCGGCCGTCATACTATCCATGGCCAGTAGTGACAGGAATTTTATCAACCGGTCGCAACCTTCTGCAAGGGGGTCATCTCGCAGAAGGAGATGGCAGAGCGGGCCCGGGAGGACGCAGGAGGGGTGAATCGGGACGGGTTTTCCCCTCCACCCGTTATAGTAGCCAACCGCGAAGTGGCGACGTCCTGGTGTGCCTGGACGTTGCCTAATTGAGAGTTCCCCGAAGGTGGTGCCCGCGTTTTTGCGGGCAACAGGCGCTATGAGGGGTCCGGATGTCTTACTAAAGCTGTTCCCGGATTCCTCCTATTTGAAACGCAGTATGGCACACCGTGTGGTTTTAGTCGGTCTGATTCCGACACACCGTTCCACTGAGAACCCCGGTGGGATGACGGCCCGAAGGGGTTTCCACACGTTAAAAAAAAGGTCGGTTAGTGATTCCCACAGACTAAAAATTGTATGATACACAAATAGTTGCCGCAGTCTGGGTTTTCCTTGTATCCTTGATGTTTGTAAAGCCTTACGCGTCACAGGAATTATTCTTAATGCGGTAGTCGTCTTAAAAAAAAATGTAATCCCTTCATTTTCATCCCTTCACCCCCCCCCCCCCCGTACACCCCCTTAGGGTTGTATTTTTTATAAATAAATTAATGAAACCAAACTTGAGTAATCATGACAAATTCAATATGATTTACATACTTACATGCTAAAAAATAATCAATTAAATTTAAAACCTTATTCGTTCTGAAATCGGTTAAAATGCATAAACGTAAACAAGATGGAATGCCGTAAATTTATTTCCAAAACTATGAATAAACAGTCTCATTTGTCCGCGTAATGTCCAAAGGGTGTAAGCAGGAATGTTAATGGCCCCAAGTTTGGGGTGAATACATCCAAATTATGTCTTTTAATAGCCTTATGTTTGTTTAATTTGTTTTGTTTATGGGCACCCTAGTTAGACGGTGATCTATGGTAGGTATAGACTGAGAATTGGGTTAAATTTCTTGTTTAAAAGGAGGTTAATAATCTTGGAAATAAAGGTATTCTTGGATCCTCGCAGAAACAAATAGCTTACATTTTTTTTTTGTTATAATAGCCGGTCATGCTTATCATGAAGACGTATTGTCATCGGAACTGTAGGTGAATGTACTCGTAACATTTGAGATCAATTGGACACCGAGAAGCGTACAAGATTTAGCCTGATGTATACACTGAAAGATAAATAGAAACTTGTAAAAAAGTTTTTAGTCAAAAGCTTTATTATTTTTCTTTTATTTAAAGTAAGATTTATAATTATATTACTTCACCATTAGCAACAAGCCAATTAGGTCCTATGGAAAGAATTTAAATTACTAAAATTAAAAGACGCAAGCGTCATTTATCAACCGGTTATAATAGTTGGCAAAGTCTACAGAACTTAATTATTAAGTATTATGTTTAATAAAAATACCAGGTAATTAAAAATATTACTCCACAACACGATATTCAAAGCCATATTTCTCATTCTAATTCAAACATTTTCTAGAAAACAAAATGGCTACCGTTCTTTAAAAGCCCGCCAATTCCCAACGCCTCGTTACTAAAACTGCCCCAAACGTTTTCGTCTTGTTTAATTAAAAACACGAATAAAAACATTTTTTACTTACCGTTTTATCGAGGTGATATATGGCTCAGCGTTTAAAACTGCCAACTGAAAATAAACTTTATGTTTCTAAACTTAAAACGCCTTTATATTCAACACAGAAAGAGTATTTTTTTACAAAAGTTCGTGTTTAACGACTTCCTGTCCTATTTTAGTAGTGATAAAATACAAATTTGATTGCGATAGTTATTGTTTCAAGTTGATTTTTACTTCTGATTATCGAATTATGTTATTTTGAATAATATATAAGTACATATATACTCTGGTTGACCAAAAACAACGCAGTTATAGTTTAAAATTACGGGACTTAGGCAACGTTAAATAATAAAGGTCCTAAATAGTATTTTTATAATCAATTGAATATTTTACTAATCTATCTTAATAATTAATGTTTGTTTAAATAGAAGCTGGTTTGATGCCAGAATGCAAACATAATGTTATGATTATCTATTTAGTTCAGAAGAACATCATAAATATTATTCATTTTTAACAATTTATGGTTTTTTTTTATATACAAATAAAATATTATTCTGTAACCGTTTGAAAATATGCTTATGTTAAGTCATTTGTTTTAAATGTAACGTTATAATATTTTCGAGTATCCTGTAATCCTTTTATCTAAATACATCATTTAAGAAATAGTTTCGAACTAAATCTAGACACACATCACACAACAATAGAATACTAGAATAAACAATTCATCATAAACTAAGCATTCTCTCATTAAATCAAATTCCATAAACAATTTATATTTGATTTATTTTTTAAACTGTCAAGGGTTCAAAGTAATCAAAATAGTATGTAGATATGCCACAATCCACAATTAACACTTTTATTTAAATACCGCAAAGACCTCGCAGAAATGTAACGAAAAAATGTCCATTTCCTGGCATAATAAATTAGGTGCAAAATCCAATATGGCGGCGAACAGTTGCAGAGTAAAGTGTTAAGTGAATATTTTACTGGTGTGCAAGCGTTTAATGATTTATGTTGTAGTTACATGCTACTGCTTATGACATTAATGGTTAGATGAGTGACTTAATTGCTTTCCAAGGATGTTAAGAGTTGTGTAAGTGTTTTACTACGCGAGTACGCGATAAATTCGACAACATAATCAACTGTCTTGTTTTTTAACTCAAATTGATTCAGTATTACAGAAGTTTTTGTTAAAAAACCGTGATGCTGACCTAACCAGTCATGTTTTTAAACTTATGTATAGTGAAATGGGGTGATAATACTATCAGACAAGAACGTAAGTGAAGAAACATCGCAGACCATAGAGTATATGTCTAATTTTTAACTTTGTCTATTGACACTAATATTTTATATATTATAAATATGATTTTTCTGTCTATTACTTACTGATTGTATTTATTTGTTAAAGAGAAACTACTACGCTCTATTGTCTTTACCACATCTGTATTTTACGATAAAAGTAGGTATACTTTAGTTGCGAGAGTGGTATTTTCCATATCATACAATTTCAATAAGTATTAGTAAGTTAGTTGACTCATATTAAATAATATTTTTGTTTTATTTTCTTACTAGATTATAAATACGTGTTAATGGAAAAGAAATCAATGGAAAACGCTTACTTACGGTTTAACTCCACTAACACCTTAACAACTAAATGAAATTTGAAATTTTGCATAACCGTAATATAAATCATCATATTTTGCATAATATAAATCTGTGTTTAGTTTTTACAAATGATTTGATTTGTTATCAGTCGACGAATCAATCAACAGTATTTCGACAATTCCTTTAAACAACGACTTGAAATGAATTGTACTTTACATCCTTTTCACACATAAACAATTAAACTGTTTCTGAAATATTACTCGTGTTCGCTGTACACGTTAAAATATACCACTTCGGCGTAATCGAGTAACTCTATGGTAGATCAGTGGTTTTACAATTTATTCGAATATAAAATCGCCTATCTGGACGATCTATGGCCGGACAATAAATCGACTACGTTTAGCACTATCGTACTGGCAGCAATAAACACTTCTGTGCCTTCCTGTACTCGATTTATTTTTTTCCTCGGCAAAGGAATTTAGTGTACGGCCAATGGGAATAATGGCGTGCTATGTAGCGTTTGTTTTAAAATATGTTTGCAGTATTTAGCTGCGGTATTGTCTTTGAGATAATTGACTATAAAAAAAATGCACAGGCCGTAAATATTTATTCTTATCTGTGTTGTGAACTTTTTTTTCTAATGTGAACTAAAAATTAGATGACAGCTTTCAATGTGTGATTAGTGTCACTTTAAGAAATTAACTTTGACCACGTTTCTGAATTTAAATATGCCGATTCATTCTTGTTTTAAATTTTATTTTTTATAATTAATAGGCCATTGTAATAAAATAATCAGTAAATAATTACATACTCATTTAACAATACATCACATAATAATACAGTAGCACTTAATTACAATAAACATACGTTGAAATACCGTCTAAATAACAACATACATCGCTACCTATTTACGGTAAATACCGATTCGGCCTAACTACATCGGTTATGGTCGCACCACTGTTATTAGAGCTCATTAAATTATTTATTAAAGAAAATTACGAACTCAAAAGGGTTATGTATACACGCCTTCTTTTATTAAACTTAGGTTCGGTTTTACATGAAGTGTAGCTTTCATATGATCGGGCTTTCTTTTATTAATAATTTGAATATGACTGATTTATATATATATACATTCGCTAGCGCCTGTATCCCTGGAGGGGTAGGCATAGGTGTATTAAACACCAACATTTAGCCAATTGGAATTGGTCCCACTTACGAAATAGCGGGAAACACTATTGACATTAACTGGACAAGTTGGTGATCTTTTTATGCCCTACCCATTTGTGTAGCATGCGAAGTCGGAGATGTATGCGAATATATATTGCTATTAGTTAAATAGTAACGAAACGTTATTATCTAACGTTATTAATATGTAAACCGTTATTAGGGACTAGAGTCCTAACACAACACACAACACAAACATTAAGAAGCGTTTTGTAAAGATAACTATTTACTATACATACATAAGTTTAGATCCAAATATACATAGTTTATTCAGTAGATACAAAGTTTAGATAACGTTATTTGAAATAAATACATTTAGTTGGTTATTTCTACACAGTATCTAATATTTCTTCTCCTTTGTTAATAGGTCCTAGAAGCAGAAGAGTAAAAAAGAAAATGAATACAGAAGAAAAGAGACCCAGAACTGCTTTCAGTGCTGCTCAACTTAACAGACTGAAGGTAAATATTTATATAACATTTTCAAGTTCCACAATACAGGATATCGAGCTAGTTAGCTTTTATTATTGAAGTGATAACTTTTTAGTCGCTCTGAGCATTATTTGGGTGAACAAAAATCATGAAACTCGCGTCATCGTTACTGTACGCTTTCCATGAGCTATATGTATATTGTGTATATATGTATGTGTACTTTTTGGGTGCACAAAAAGCGTAAAACTCGCGTCATCGTCACCGAACGCTTCCCATGAGCTATTTGTATACTGTGTATAAGCTAATTCACAAGTTACCCCGTACCCGTACTTTAAGATACCTAAAACATACATACAAAAGAAAAACAGTAATATTGAGAACCTCTTCATTTCCAAATTCGGTAAAATGTAGCTTTGTATTTAGGAAGTATTATTATAAACATTGATTATGAGCAAGACTTATTTATTTACTTACTTATTAAAGAATATAAATCATGATTCTCACATAATAACCCTATTAAAAAACAAAAAAGATATGTAATGTTAAAATAATATATGGTAACGGGAAATAACACTATCTTTTGCCTTTCAATATCTGCATTATAACGAAAGCTAGAACAATGTAACGCGTTATTATTACTTTTCATTTTTAATATACAAAAACTATTTAGTTTTCACCAATAACACGTACTCAAAAAATATTTCTTTCACAGCACGAGTTTGCTGAAAACCGTTATTTAACGGAACGCCGACGCCAATCACTAGCTGCGGAATTGGGGTTAGCGGAAGCTCAGATCAAGATATGGTTCCAGAACAAGCGTGCTAAGATCAAGAAGGCTACTGGACAACGTAACCCGCTAGCGTTACAACTTATGGCTCAAGGACTGTATAATCACACCACTGCAAATGAAAGTGACGAAGAAGAAGAAATTAACGTAACGTAAAATAACGAAGTAGTATCGACTTGAAAATATTTAACTTATGGGGTTGTCCAAACATATGTTATAATGTAGAATTAGTTTTAGAGAAATGTAAATTATATAATTTAACACAATGAAAACCGTGTTAGAAGTATATTAAAAGTAATTTCTCATAAACCAAATGTGTTTAAGAGTTATACTTATGTTCTTCTGCCATTTCGAGACTACGATAGTTTTTACTCTATAATAGGCTTTTATATACACTTCGCTGTAAAACAAAAATGTTCCTGATAGTGTAAATAGAGATAACTTTAATGTGCGTTATTTATTTCCTTTATATTTAAGGTATATTAATAGTAAATACTATAAATTATATTGGGTTTCTAAATAATACTATTATAATGTAGATATTTTAGGATATGCTCTACGTATTAAAAACTTCAATGCGTTTATCTTTTTGCAAATAACTCTTGATCTCTAAAACAAAATATGAAACTGTTTTCTTACTTAAAAAATATATATTCAAAAATGTTTCAGTTTACAAGTTCTTTTAGATAGATAGTTGTACAAATAAAGATCTTTCTGTCTGTCTAGTACAGGTTGTTCAGTAACTGTTATTATAACAATACCAGATGTTAACTATAACAACACAAGATTGATTAGAAAATTTTAAATGTTCAAGAATGTTCTAAATTCTGATTGTAAGATGCGATAAATTAACCAATTAGTTTGTAAGATATGTGTGTTGAATAATTATATAAGCAGTAAAATTTAAAGATCTCGATAATGCAATAATAACATTATACATTGTTAGCCAAAACGGCGTGATTACATTTTACATATTTTAAACAGTTGCATTTCGGAGCCAGGTAATGTTATATTGTTGGTGAAAAATAACTGATTGATTTAAAATTATAATATCTAATATTGTGAACAAGATTCTTTAGATAATAATCATGGAAAGACAATATTTACTCACTAATTAATAGAATTTCAATAGAAATTATTTCATTCGCTATATTAACGTCATAAAAAAAAGAAAAAAATCTTATGTCGAAACGCGTTATGCACGACACCGTGTTTTTTTGTTTATCTTAACAGCTGGCAAGGCTATAGTTAGGCAATAGATAATTGTGGTCAATTTACATTTAAGAGGCAGACAAATAATGAGATAAAATAAACCGCTAGTTATTTTATAAAAACTGTGCTATGACTATTTTTAATTTATCGTTATTTCAGTAACGATAACCGTTATTTTATACAAATAATTGTGTATTATAATATAATATATATGTGTATTATAATATATATATATATATAATATATATATATGTATAGAAATTATTTTAGTTGCGTTTTTGAATAGTTTTTATATGTATCTACTTTTGTAAATAAATAGCGGTATGCTTTGCAGTTAGTTCAGATCTTTTAGTCATTTTTTTTCTTCCATTTTATTTTGATTTTATTTGTAATTATTTATTAGCATATTATAATTCGGGTAGATAACGTGACTGTGCTAGGTATTAGATGTATAGAAAATAAACATAAATTATATTACGTTTATAAAATTATTTTGTTGTTTTATTAAAAAACCTTCCGTCTATTAATAGCTTATAAAAAAATATTAAAAAAAAATACAAACAGTTCACCACCTAGAAAGTCTGATACCTGAAGCAAAATAACGAATTTATAAAAGGTCATATCTGAATTCTGTACATTTACAACTGAATATAAATTATAATAAAACTCACCAAAATAACAAAGCGTCAAGAAGATTCGCTGCATACCCGCTTTCTCTCCACGAAGAGTCCTGACAATCCTACTCACAACACAGCACTGTAGGTAGATTCTCGCCGCGTCATGTGTATAGAATCGTAACAAATTTAAGTGGTGTCGTGACAGTTGGGTTTAGTTTTTGTTATTTTGTGTTGTCCTAGTGGTAAAGTGTAATTTTCGTGTGTTGTCTTTAATATTATCTGGTAAGTTTTACCGCTATGGATAAGGAAAAACCTCCCGATCCACCCGATATACGGTCCCTACTAACTCCACCTTTCTCACCTTCCTCCTTTTTCCCTGAGCAACCTTTAACTCCTTCTAATCCCCTTAAACAACTTGCAAATGTAGTTTGCAGTGTTACAGAGCAAGAAAATATTGCCCCGCATATTCCGTCCTCACGGAAACGACCTGTTGACGATGAGGTTAATATCATTCACCCACTGAAACAAATGAAAAGTCAGGTTGGTCGTGATAAATACACTTCAACTGACAATGGCCCTTATATCGTCCATGTTTCCCGTATTGAGAGCCAAATAGGCGCTGGCACAACACTCCAACCCTGTGTCGTTTGGACTCTTTTTATTCAACAATAACATCTTCAATGTTATCCGAGATGGTGTTAAAAAGGTAGGCAGAAATAGGGTATCAGTTCAATTTACATCCCCTCAGGATACAAATTCATTTCTCACTAACCCCCTTCTGAATAACCATAAATATATAGCAATAATTCCAACATTTAATATAACCAGAATGGGTGTAGTTTCTGGCATTCCTACAGAAATGTTAGATGAGGAAATTATGAAATTTATTACAGTGCCACAGGGCTGTGGTGAAATAATAAAAGTCAGGCGGCTCAATAGAAAGACTTTCAGGGATGGAATATTAGAATGGAAACCTACAGAAACCTGTGTCCTCACTTTTGACGGCCAGGTTCTACCTAAAAGAGTGTTCTGCTGCTACACTTCTCTCCCGATTCAACAATATATTTACCCCACTGTCCAATGTAGGAAGTGCTGCAGGTATGGACATGTAGAATCCATCTGTAGATCAAAACCCCGATGTAGTAAGTGTGGTCACGACCATCCTGGCAATGGCTGTGAAGTTGCAGAGAGTGAGGCCTTTTGTGTGCTGTGCTCTGGAGCTCACTTTGCTTATAGCAAGGCTTGCCCAGAGTATAGTAGACAGAGAGCTATTAAGACTGTTATGGCTGAAAAAAATATGTCTTACATGGAAGCAAGTAAAACTGTCCCAATATCCACACGCAGCTACGTTGACACTCTAAAGTCCCACTCCCCACTGCCCACTCACTCCCCACAACCAATTCAATCCTCACAGCATACCCAATCCTCACAGCATACCCAATCCTCACAGCGTACCCAATCCTACCGAAAGACTGTTGTCCGTCTACCTAAACACCGATCTCTCCTTCCTCCATCCTATGATAAAGTTGGCCATCAAACCCTCACTAATACCTCTCAGTCTTCTTAACCTAATGGTTGTGCTCTGAATAACCCATCCCTAGAATCCTCCACTATTGATCTTCTCATCCAGCTACTCACCTCCCTTCTAACACCTAATACAACTTCACTCTCCTCTGTAATACTGTCCAACGCTGCCAACAATCTAATTCACTTACTTACCAACCTTAAAAATGGCTTCCCATCAAATATTCCTACAATGGAATTTGAGGAGTGTATTCCATAAGAAACACGACCTCATATTCTTGTTAAATAAACATAAACCCTTGGCTGTCTCTCTTGCTGAAACTGGCTTCTACCAAATCTCAATTTCCGTGTTCCACATTTCAACATTCTTAGATGCGACAGGTCAGATGGTTATGGAGGTTCCGCCCTCCTTATTAATAACCTAGTCCCTTTATAACCCCTATCCATGCCCCTATTCCTAAATGATATCAGTATTGTTGCAGCTAAAATCTGGGATATATCTGTCCTTTCCATATACATTGCACATCCTCACCAAAGTTTCCTTCCTATATTAAGAGAAACTCTACAGAACCTACAAGGCCAGATATTGATTATGGGAGACTTCAACTGTCATCAATTTATATGGGGGATCTGAGCACTGTGATTCTTTTGGATCAGGTTTAGTGGAGATCCTAGATGACTTGAACCTGTGTGTTCTCAATAACGGCTGCTCCACTCGTAGAGGTCTTCCTGGGCAAAATAGAAGCTGTGTGGACTTGACCATTTGCTCAGTGGATATTACTACAGCAGCTAGCTGGCAGTGCACGGGTACGGGTGCACTTGGTAGCGATCACTACCCAATTTTAATATCCCTTCCCAGTCCAACTTATTTGGAAAAATCACCTCCTCCCCTCCTAAAATACAACCTATCTGAACCTGACTGGCAAAATTACTCCCATTCGCCCACCCTCCCTAGACTAGACAACAGATCCTTAACTTCTGATGATCGCTGCCGAGTGGTAGACTGCTGTGACGCGTTTGTGGCAGCAATCAGGTTGAGTGCAGACAGCTTCTTTAAAATAAAGAACTCTGGAAGGGGTAAAATTCCATCTCCCCCTTGGTGGGACAGTGAGTGCACCAGTGCTGTTAAGAAAAGAAAGGAGTCTAAAAAAACATATAATGCTGATATGAACATTCAAAATTTAATAAATTATAAACATGTTTCTGCTTCCACAAAACGACTCTTGCGACGCAAAGAGCGCACTGGGTGGGTTAACTTCTGTTCCTCCTTGTCTCCATCTACGCCATCTTCATTAGTGTGGAAGAACATAAATCGGTTCCGATCTGGTTGCTCATACTCAGTCTCCACCACGATCTCCCGTGACACACAAAGCTTTTCCTTGACAAAATTGCCCCTCCCTATGTCCCACATCTAGATGAAGTCGTCCAACCAGATATGCCTCTTCAGCCTCAGGATACATATGATGACCCATTCTCCTTAGAAGAACTGAACATGGTCCTTAACAGTGTGCGTGACTCTGCCCCTGGTATTGATGGCATCCCATACTCTTTTATGGTTCATGCTAGGCCTAGTACTAAAATTTACTTCTTAGACATTTTAAACTTTTGTTATTCCAATGGTTGGGTACCAGACAAATGGAAGTATTAAATTATTGTTCCCATCCTAAAACCAGGAAAACATACAGATGACCCAAATAGCTTTAGGCCAATTGCCCTCTCATCAGTCCTTATCAAATTATTTGAACATCTTATAAAAAACCGCCTAGAATGGATTGCAGAATCAAGGAATTTATTGCCAAACTGCCAATATGGTTTCCGCAGGGGTTTAGTACCATGGACAGTGTTGCAGTATTGGTAACTGATATCCGTCTTTCTCTGTCCCAAAATGCATCCATTGTCGCTTCTTTTCTTGACATATCTGCTGCCTATGATAATGTCCTACTTCCCATTCTCAGGCAGAAACTGCATCAGCTGAGACTCCCGGTTAGGATGATACACTGCATATGCGCAATGTTTATGTCTCGAACACTAGTCTTAAGGATCCTAGGTGAAGAGTTGGATCAGAGAAAGACCTGGAGGGGCCTACCACAGGGTTCTATACTAAGTCCTTTGCCTTACAACCTGTATACTGCAGACATTGGTTCCTGCCTGAATAATAATTGTGGTATACTACAATATGCTGATGACCCAGCATTATATGTTAGCAATCACTCCATTCAAGATGCAGCCACATCCCTTTCAATTTCTCTAGACTCTCTGTGGCATTGGCTACTATCTCACGGCCTGAGTCTTTCTGCACAAAAAAGCGCCGTTGTTATCTTTACAAGGAAGAGAACACTGCCACAGATTGAAGTCCTAGTACAGTCACAGAAAATCCCTATTTCATCTAAATTCAAATTCCTAGGAGTATACCTAGACTCTAAATTGACTGGTATTCACCACATTAACTACCTAGCCTAAAAATGTGAACGAATAATCCCAATGTTAAAGGCCCTAGCTGGTGTCTGGTGGGGAGCCCACCCATGTACAATGAAACTTGTATATAACGCCTTAGTTCGCAGTCTATTGTATGTATTGGATTATGGTCTATTTTTGATGGTTCCATACAATAAAGGTGCATTAGCAACTCTTGATAGGATTCAATCTAATTGTCTCAGAATCATAACTGGCTGCATGAAGTCCTCTCCTATTAATGCATTACAGGTTGAATGTTCAGAGCCACCTTTGGCAGTAAGAAGACAATACCTTGCTTCACGTTTTATTTTGAAAAAATGTCTTCTCAAAAAAATTACTGACTGTAATACTATATGTAGCAACTCCAAATACTGGACTCACAAAGAAATCCCTTTGATTCTACAATCCTTTCGCTGCTACTCAACTTTTATGAACTCAGCTGTGTAATTTGACAAACTTCCTCTTTTCTCCTTCGAGTATAGTACATTATGTTTTTAGCCAAATGTACTTCTAGATGTTGGAATCTCAAAAGGATCTGCCTCTGCTAATTCCGTCTTTAATGCACTGGTAGATAAACATTGGGCAGGGTTTGAGGATTTTTTTACTGATGCATCCAAAATGAGAGCTACACAGGAGTTGCTGTGTACTACCAAAACTCCAGAATAATTTTACAATTTAAGTGTCCAAAAGAGGCTTCAGTATTCACGGGTGAATGTGTAGCTATTTTAGAGGCATGCCTCTATGCAGAATCCCACAACATTAATAAAACAGTTATATTCACTGACTCTCATAGCTGCCTTGCAGCCTTGCTTCAAAACCCATACAAGAGCAAACTGCATAGCCCTCTGATACTTCAAATTAAAAAAAAAGTCTATTTAACTGTGCCAGAAATGCTAAAATAGTTCAACTTGTATGGGTTCCTCGCCATAGTGGCATTGTGGGCAATGAGTGTGCAGACTCATTGGTCAGAACTGCTGCTACTTCCCAAATGGCTGGCTCCAACCATCTTGTTCATCAGCACTACGACTTACTAAAGCTGCCTCAAAAAAAATTGCTGACATCATGGCAGGTAGAGTGGAACAACTCCTCTAAAAAGAAAGGAAGGCATTATTATGCAATACAGCCTTATATAACCCCAAAGCCTTGGTTTTTTAAGTTTAAAAAAGTATCCAAACCCGTTATCTCTACTATATGTAGACTCCGTGTAGGTCACTGCAGCTCACCTGTTTTCTTGCACAAAATTCGAGTACGAGACTCATCATTATGTGAATGTGGCCTGGATGAAGGCAATCTAGACCACATATTCTTCAGCTGCATTAATAATAACCCATCTTTGGATCTTTATTTATATCTAACCATTTTAAAAATTCCCATTCCTATTAATTTTGCATCTCTTCTAACCTATTCATCCCCCGACCTACTTCAGGCCTTGATGACTTTTATTCGTTGCAATGCCATCAAGCTTTGACCTGTGTGCCTATGAGTGTTGTCATGTTGATATCTGTTTGTCAATTATTTATAAATTTTATAAATATATTTTGTATTTATTTGTACTTGTCTTTTTGTTTTAGTGTACAACCACAACAATAAGCCCCACGTTCAGTCTACTGTTAATAATTCTGGATGTTTATATTTTTTATATAAAACACACGTATTCCCATCGCACGTATGACATTGGCAGAATTGTCGACATCGGCATAGTTTGCCATTCAATAAAAAAAAAAAAACACTGTAGGTAGACCCACTCATTTTAAAAGAATCTTTTCACAACAATTGTATAAAGTATCTAACTGAATGTTTCAACGTAATTTTCAAAAACTTCAAGACGTCCAAATAACTTATAGAGTCGCACACGCTTCTAGGAGCAATGACAAAACACGACTGAGTAGCTTCAAGACACGAAAAACATTAAAAACAAATTGAACTTCAAAGTTATAACAAAAAATGTGAGTATCTTGACATTAAATGTTGCAAAGAGTACGTCCACCCACACCTATACATCACACATAACATCACGCCCATATTTGAAAACAGTAATATATTTTAACAGCGGTAGAGCCATGCTTAGGCACGAATGGGCCGGCTCGACCGGTGCGACACCACGGCCTTACAGAAAACCGGTTGTGAAACAACGCCTGTGCAGCATTTCCCCAAAATTAGTCAGGTTGTCAGTTACCATCAGGTAACCCGTCTGTTCGCCTGTCCCCTATAATATACAAAAGAATCATAAAATTAGTCTAACTTACGTTCAGTGTCGCCAACTGTTTGAATATTTTCCCCCTAAAGCAATTTCAAAACTCACTAAATTCAAACTAATACTCCCCAACTGTAACACAAGTATATCATTTTCAATATGTTATAAAAAAATCTTTCCCCAAAAAAAGTACTTGTATTCATTTTTTCCCCCTAAATTTAGCTGGAAACTCTCATCTCTGCTTATGTTATAAGGGTCTAGCCTATTGCGGTCACCCCGGCGCCATATATATATATATACTGTCTAATAGATAACAGTCGATCCCTTGGTTTTTTTTTGTGGCATAGGGAGACAAACGATCAGACGGGACACCTGATGGTAAGTGACTTCCACCGCCCATGAAAGACTTACAACTCAAGCGTCCCAAGAGTGATGACCGTCTTTTCGGCAAGGGAGGAAAGAGAATGGGAAAACAGAGAGGGGGAAGAGAGGCTCACTCACTCGGTCACACAATGCAAGCTTCGTTTAACAGCCGATTTTCTGTGAGGCAGTAGTATCGTACTGGTCGAGTCGGCCCATTCAAGCCTAAGCATGGCTCTACCACTGTCAAAAGTGGTAGTAGTACGATTAATATAAGTATGAAATTTAAGTTTAGTTAGAGGACTTGGGACACAAGCCAGTTCGAGTTATAGGTGTGCGACCCTGACTTGCTTGAGCTATTGCTTATACTCCCCAATCTATCTAAATAAGCAATATCCACTTCCTGGGGCACAAGCCAGTTCGAGTTATAGGTATGCGACCCTGACTTGCTTGAGCTATTGCTTATACTCCCCAATCTATCTAAATAAGCAATATCCACTTCCTGGGGCACAAGCCAGTTCGAGTTATAGGTGTGCGACCCTGACTTGCTTGAGCTATTGCTTATACTCCCCAATCTATCTAAATAAGCAATATCCACTTCCTGGGGCACAAGCCAGTTCGAGTTATAGGTGTGCGACCCTGACTTGCTTGAGCTATTGCTTATACTCCCGAATCCATATGTATCAGCAGTAGGCCTTTCCTTCCTTTTGTATTCCTTTCCTGTCAATATATCTTCTTCTATATATATATATATATATATATATATATATAGAATATTTCTTTCGCTGACTAGAGGTCAGCTTAAAACGGATTTTACCAAATTCCACCCACAAGGTTGTGCTAGTATACAATAAACGTTCCCATCTAATTCCTAGAAATGTCCAAATGATGACAATAAAGTTACCCTCATTATAATCTGCAAAATGTGGGCGTTATTTAGGCCTCTGGTTATACCTTCTGATAGAACTTCAGTTTCAGTGGTAGAGCCATGCTTAGGCACGGATGGGCCGGCTCGACCGGTGCGATACCACGGCCTCACAGAAAACCGGTTGTGAAGTAACGCTTGCGTTGCATTTCCCCGAATTGAGTGAGGTTTCCGGAGGCCCAATTCCCCCTCCCCCCTTTTCTCTCCCCTCATCTCCTTTCTCCTTTTTTCCATCTCCTCATCCCTCCTCTCTTCTTTCCGCTCCCTGATCCCCCATCCCTCATCACCCTCAAAGGCGGGCAGTGCACTTGCGACTCTTGAGTTGCAAGTGTCCATGGACGGCGGTGTCACTTACCATCAGGTGACCCGTCTGTTCGTCTGTCCCCCTATAGTATAAAAAAAAAAATTGAACTCAGGAATATAATGTTAAAAGTCTAATACTTAAGAATAATATATTTCAATACCAACCATCTACACTGTTCCACATGTCGAACACGAATGCCACGCCATCTTGCTATTTCTCTTATTAAACATAAAAGTTACTAATTATTCTAAGTACCGCCCCAAAACATTTGTGAAATACTGTATTAAAAATAATTAGATTTACAAAGCAAAATAAATGTTACTGAAATATCGATATTTCAATTTAAAAGGCTCAAAACTAATTTGTTCTATCATTGTTAACATTTTACTAAATTTATTACGTACTTATTACACTATAAAGCGTATTTAAAGTTTATATAAATAAATAAAAGTTATAGTTCTAACACTTTGGTAATACACTCACGTGTTTGTTAATAAAAGTAACACTTACACTCTTACAATTATCAACTATTGCTTCCGTTATAGACGACGTTTCGAACATTTTGAATGGTGTAGTGTTCCGCGCCTCCCTCAGGGAGTGATGGGGGTAGAGGCACCTTTCTCCCCTCCCGAGTCCGCTCCGGACGGTCACCAGCACCGGCAGCAGAGCTACACTCGGCAGCAGGTGCGAGAAAGGAACACCGTGGTTGTCTTTGCCGGTCAAGTCGGAGAATAGTAGTTAGTACATTGCACATTTTCCCATTTAATTTCCAAAGTGCCCCCAATAAAACTAATCTAGTGCAAGTACCTTCTGAAGTCTAAAATCTCTTAAGAAAGTGGGACTTAATTATACTCCGTAAAATGTGGTGGTTTCTTACACAGCCGTCCTTTAACTAAAACGCCGATAAGCGGACGAAGCTTAATCATTTTTAAGTAATGAAGTCGAAAATAATCTTATACTTAGCGTTTCCATATTTTCACTATTCAAAATAGAGGCGCACATACGTAATAGTGGGCAAGCCATTGCTGTCAAACGGGCGCTATATGTCTGTATATATAGAAATAATTAATATAATAACAGTATTTGGTTCATAGCTCTTGTATTAGTAGAAATGTATGTGTCATAAAATATGAATAAGGGATTGGGGACATAACAGCCAGTATATATGTATATGAATATAATTTTATGTATTAATGAATTATTATTGGTAAGATGAGGAAGTTTGGAACACCTCTGCCTTCCACTTCGGGTATATACATGGGCGTGAGTATCTCTGAAAATCAAGTGGAGTGTTAATCGCTGCTACCGGTCTCAATAAAACTATACGTCCTGTAAACTTTTGCAACAGGAAATAAATTATGCACTGGAAATAAAACAAACATTAAATATATCAATCAAACTTTCTAGTAACCGTTTGTTATGAGTAATGAAGTCTACCAAAGTAATTTGCCACATCGTAAACACACATCAAAACTAACCCATACCGGCGTGAATATATTTCACGGTAACATAGTTGATTTACTTACTAAAAACTAAGAATTTAACGATAAAACTAAATGTAGAGCACTATAGGGGAAGGTAGGTCTGATTATTTAATGTATCTCCGTTTTCTTGGAAAGCAATAAGCGGAGTCTATGAGTGGTGGTCACTATCCTCATTGCAATTCTATTAAATGCAGCATGGTGGCCCACACTATGGCGGCCCGGTGATGTCCTTTTATACGCCCTCCACCGTTCCCTACCATTTATCGGGAGGTCCATAGCGTGTGCGTGTGAAGGCTTCCGGCGTAAGCCATACTTAATGTTTCTTCAAAAGACTGAAGCCATTCACAATGATTACGTTTTTTTAATTCTCTTAGTAATACTAAAAAGATAAATATCCACTGTACCCCACTATTCACTCAATACTATAAATCATGCGTAAAATGAACAGTGCATATGCTTTTGATTTAAGCGTTCGCTACCAGGAATCGAACTGCGGATGTCTCGCTAATTGTTAACTGCGTAACATTTAGCTTTGATGTATTTTCCACTGTCTTTTTAGTGCCGCCATTTTGTTTGGAAATTCTCTGTTTCTTTAAGGGGACATATTGAATTACAGTTAAGGGGTTCGCCTATTTTAACTCGCATCTTGGTCTAGTGTTTAGTGATTCTCACTAAGTCATAGATCGGTGGTTACTATTAATTGTTCTGTGTGTGGGTGTAATTTATTTATAGCTGACAGCTTTGTACGAGTTGTGTACCTAATCTGTCAAAGTTTTGTCCAAATAATCACTCGGCCAAGATCGACACAGCCTTCCGTCTCACTCCTTCATCTTTGATAGGTAGTAAAAAAAACTTGTGTTTTATTTTACATTACATTTCATTGTATGTATTTAGTAACACAGAAGTATGCTTATCAGGAGTGTAGTTACCATTGTACAAGCTCTGCTTAGTTTAAGATGAGACAGCCATGTGTGAGATGTAGGTGATAACTATTGCGTATATTCTCTCTATTCTTAGTTTCATGATTATCTGGCAAAATAGATATAGGCAGTGCACTCCAAACCTTGGCGACTTGAACCAATAAGACAACTCCCGCATAAGGATCAATTCCTGTGTCGCGGCGACTTTACAAACATTCAAACAACGGACACAAAGAACACCCAGACTCAGAACAACAATTTGAGGATTATACAAAGTGTTATCCCGCGCGGGGGGATCGAACCCACAACACTAGGCGCGGCAGCTTGGTGGCCACCTTAACCGCTACGCTTCAGTTTATCCCTTAGGATTCTAAACCGTGCCGAGCCTGGTGGTTCTCCATCTAGTATAATATGGTCATCCGCATCTTTTCCCGGAGGTTTTGCTAAAGGCGACTATATCCAATCATGCAGTGTCATATAACTTGAGTTGGACTACATTAGTTCAGGCACAAAGATATGATACTAATATAACTTCAGTAGGAACGAAACCGTAGACAAAAGCTAGTATAACACGAAGCCAAAAGACGAGCAAAGCTATACACTTCACTAGTTAACTAACAGGACATAATTTACGTTTATAATATGTCGTTTTAAATAGGTTTCTAATTAGTGAGGTATTCGGTAATAGATCATACGCTCATATTTCTGCAGCAAATGTCGCGGTAAATATACACCAAATTAGATTTTGTATTAGACTATGTGCTGAGAGCAGCGGAGCGTTTAGCGCAGCGATTAATTGGTGACTGTTATCTATCAAACAGTACTTATTTTATTTTATTTTTATGGTACAAATACAGATTAATATTTTTTTAAATAACAATGAGACAGTGGAGACAATGTGGTGGAAACAAGGTGCCAATTTCAACTGTACACAACACAAGAAATGTTATATATTCATAATATACATGTTTATAAAAAGAAAAAAATACGAGTAGTCTTTGGGGACTGCCGATGGAAGGGAAAACCAAGTAACTTGTGAATTGTGTCGTCGAGCTATTAGATTATACCCAGTATTATATATTTAGCTCATGGAAAGCTTTCGCTGACGATTACGCGAGTTCCATGATTTTTGTTCAAACAAAAAATACTCAACGCGTATCAATAAGTTTTCACTTCAAAAACAGGAAATAATTATGTAAAATAAGTATCATAAAAAATATTATATAAAGCTTTTTTGAAACTATGAAGGCTTTTACAGAATATAATTTCAACATGAGCGAACATACACACAAAATTTAATTATGAAAGTGTATTATTTATACAATTTTATCATAATTAAAACGAATTCAACACTACTTCATTATAAAACACTAGATTTATTTATATTCTCTATAATTTAATAAAAATAGTTATTTTATTATCCGTATTGGCATACGGATCCAAAACGCCGAAAACACTTTTTTTCTCGTGGATGACGTCACTACAGCAAAAACAAATTTTGGTTGGTAATCAAAATTGAACAGTTTCAATATCTTTACATTATAAATGTATGTGGTTTTAAATTATAATTCTTCGTCGTTTCATTTGCGTTTCGTCATTATGCATATATAAAATTCAAAAAGGTCAGTAACTATGCACCGCACATTTAAAGTTTCTTTGTTTCTGCGATTATGACGTCATGATAATGGCGGCTACCTTTTTGGCGCCACTATGTAAATTATTATTTTATAACTTTTTTTTTGCATAAAGCGATATTATTTTGCATAACTAAATGCCGCACATGGAATACTGTTCTCATCTCTATGCAGGTGCACCCCAGTACCAACTTCTGCCTCTTGACCGCATTCAACGGAGAGCGACTCGCATCATCGACTGCCAAGATATTTCTGATCGACTTGACACCTTGGCGTTGCGTAGAGATGTAGCTTCACTCTGCATCCTCTATCGCTTGTATCCGCCATCGTCCTACGCGACAAAATATCCATCCCCATCACCTGGACGATTGGCACTCCACCACTGTGCGCTTCTCCAGAAGCTTTTTGCCTCGCACAACCAGCTTATGGAACAAATTGTCGCCTGCCGTATTTCCGAACCGATACGACCTTCAAACCTTCAAGAAGAGAGCGTACCTCTACCTAAAAGGCCGGCAACGCACTTGTGACTCTTGAGTTGCGGGTGTCCATGGGCGGCGGTAGTCACTTACCATCAGGTGACCCGTCTGCTCGTTTGCCCCCTATCGCATAAAAAAAAAAAAAAAAAAGTAGAAAGGTTTAAGGTAATGTATGTTTTTCAAATGTATGTATGTATATATGTATCATATGTATGTATGATTGCCCTTCTCCTATTAGGAGTACTTATGACGTTTTCTTGCACGGCTTCGACCGTAAGCGGCTTGGTGGATTTTGACATTTGAAGTGTCAATACAATAACTCTAGGAGGTTTTAAACCTATATAGCTATTTACATAATTTTAATTTGTTAAAAGATTAGATTAAAAAAATTGTTGTTATTTGTAAATATGGAAATTTTATTCTAAGTACCTTTTCATGTATCATAAAGAAATAACATCAAAATTCTAGCAACAATTTATATCAAAGCGATTTTTAAACCGCTATGCTCTCCGCTTTACAGTGGCTCAGCCTTATATTAACACAGCGTTAATTATCAGGACATTTACAATAATACACCATCCGTTTTCTCACTAAACGATCTCAGGACAAATTGGTTGGGGCTCGAGAAATATTACGCGCTGAAAAATTTACTCTTTTTTCAGATATCTTTGATGTTGTGTAAATGAACTTCGTTGATGTTCATTTTATTACTAAAATATGTTTTTAAAAAGTAGACAACCGACTTCAATGCGTCTATCATAAAATTTAAGACTAATATGGTTTTTTCATAGATGCCATTGCCACAACTGGACCAAACTCTCATCTAACTACCCTTGAAGTACATCCTTTCTAACAAAAAAAAGGATCATCAAATCAATTGGCATTATATAGTTATTCGTCCATTTGTCGCGCACACACTTAATGCAATTTTAAGACTTATATGGTTTTCTCATGGATGCCCTTGCCAGAACTGGAAGAAAAGCACCAGCTTTCAAATAAAAAAAAAGCGTCGAAATCGGTTCACGCAGTCGAAAGTTCTGAGGTGCAAACATAAAAAAAATACAGTCGAATTGAGAACCTCCTCCTTTTTGAAGTCAGTTGATAAGTAGTTATCATTATTTTCAAAAAAGCTTTATATAATATCTCTTAACGTGACATATAAACATATATCCATAAAGGGAAGCAGAAGTGTATTAAAAGCCAATCTTTTTTTCCAACAAGAACTTGGTCCCCCTTAAGTAATATTGGGCTAGCCCTTTGCCGTGATCCGGGCAGTCTATGACTTCATATATTCATATCTCTCAGTCGACACCACAGGGGAGTGATAGGGTGACCCTATTCTACTTCACCGTGAACCACACGGCAACAACATGTATGTGTGTATGAGATTAAGAATGCCAACAAACAGTAATAATTCAACAAAATATCATATAAACAACTCCTTCAAAGAGAGCAGATTAAAATTATAACTAATATCACACCATAGACAAGACATTTTAATGGAACCTATTCAAACTTTTATAAAGTTTTCCCGCCTTTTGATATTACAATTTATTTTTATAAACTGGCAATGTAGAATTATTTGTCTGTAGCGGTTTTTGAAGTTGATCAATTAAAATAGCTAAATTGCGCATAAGCTTTGACCAATTTGAGCCAATTAGTATCCCCGCGGTCATCATATGGGCGGGTGATTAACCGAGATGAATCTTTCATAAATTTTAATAGAAAACTGACAGAGTAGTTTTTAGATGTAGGAGAGCCATGCTAGATACGGCTAGCCCCTACTTGACCGAAGTAATACCACGAGATCACAGAAAGCCGGTGGTGTAATGTGCCGGAGGACTAACACCCCCCACTATGCTAAAAAGCCTGCAACTCATTTGAGACTCTTGAGTTGCAGGTGTCCACGGGGGCCGTCGTTACCATCAGAAAGAGAAAGCGTATTGCCATTAACCAGGCATTTTGGAAGTTTAAGATGGGACTATGTTGAGAAGGAATAGATAAGTTAGAACGGCTACATCCAGCTCGAGTTCCAGGCCTGGAACCCCGATATCCTCGAGGTGTTGTTTATACTTCCCAATCTATCCGTATAAGCATATTCTCTTTCCTCCCATTTCCTTTATATGATTTATTTTGGAATAATACACTCTATATATAAATAAGTCGACCATTACTCATACGGTGTTGAGTTTTAAGAAAAGGGCTGTCAATATATGCTTTAAAACGATATTATAAATACATTGAAAGTTTTTAATGGCGTGTATATTGATAGATATATGGTTGTCTGTCTGTAACTTCATAAAGAAGTCTGGATTTTTACTGATATTAGTTATTAGTTACTGAATACGGCTTTATAAGTTACATCTCTATTAATGTTTTTGTTTTCTTATTTATGATTATTCTGTCGCTATATATTTTAGTCGCATGATGTTACTGTTTCGTCAAAAAAAAAAAATGCTGGCAGAAGCTGGATGCGGGAAGTCGAAAATCGATCGAAGTGGCGTGAAATGGGAGAGGCCTATGACCAGCAGTGGACTGCGATAGGCTGATTTATATGTACCTATCGTTTGATTATGAAGTATTTTACATACATACATACAAACGCTCACGCCTACGTAAGGGGTAGACAGAAGCGTATTAAACAAACATATTTTGACAATTGTAATTTGGTCCCACTGTCATAATCAGGGCCTATTACCGTCAACAGGACACCATACTGTATATATACTGTCTGATAGAAAACAGTCCGTGCCCTTAGTAGACTTTTACGTCGCCCATGGGAAGAAAGGGTGGCCCTATACCATTCTACCAAAAACCACTATACACACAGCATAAACTCACGCCTTTCCCTTCGGGGTAGGCAGAGACTACAGGCCGCCACTTGCTTTTATTCATACATATATCAAGAGTTTCTACTGCTGTCATTAAAATTCTCATAGAAGCATTAAAAAAGAGTTTTTATTCTGCTCGTATGCCGCAATGTGCATAAGAAAAAGCCCCTGAGCCTCCTGCGTAGGAAGCTCAGGGGAACGAAAATGGGACGTCTGTAGCATCATTTTTTTAAAGACTGCCGCACTAGGCTTAGTTGCAGTATCCCGTGGGGCCTTACAAAATGATAGCGGTAGCCACTAAAACCACTGCGTCATACGTGCAGTCATTGAATTAAATATTTATGTTTTAGTACCTATATAAAATATTTTGATTTAACTATTTGGACGTAATTTTTATAAATATTACAAGTCGACATCAGAAAAAAGCAGGTTTCTTTGCATAACTCCGTCATTTATCAACCGTTTGTTTTTCTATTTTATTTAGAATGGTATGCTACCCGTTTGGTCTCTTCTAAATTAAAAAAAAAAAAAGAAAAAAAAGATGAAAAATGCACCCATTCATCATTATATCATTCAGATATCAAAAAATACTCAAAGTCAGTAAGTATCTTCATTTTTGAAAATACAATTATTTAAAAAAAATCTGTATTACCATTCCCAGAAAACAAGTAAAATTTTAATAAATACTCAAACAAAATACAGACAAAACCACGTCGCACAACTAGCGTACCGCTTGAAATACTCTGCTGACGTATATGAGTAAGTAAATCTGTCAGTGGAGTACATTTGTCATACTGAGAGGGTTTCTCTATTTATAGTCAAGACATCGACAGCGTACCGCCGGTATCGATTCTAAATATATTAGTAATCGACTAAATAACAATCGACTAAATAACGCTCTGTTTGTTTTGTGTTTCGTTTTGTTTTTTCTCACTTATTTCCGTGTTTAGGCGACGTAACTCACCGCAACAGTGTTCATACGAGCAAGACTTCACTGATGTATTGAAATGTATTATTCTGTATTTCACCCATTTTGTATAACGAACTGCCGAAATCCTGGAAGCAGCAATGAGACGTAAGCTTAGACTGTTTTCGTTACAGAAGGTTTATTATAAGGTCACATATATTTGATTATAGTAATTGTTATTCCATAACTATATTTTTTGTCTATTACTGTGACATATTTAGTATCTCATTCTTTTTTTCATTCATTCTCATTCTTTTTCTTCATTATTATTGACAATAATATTTTTCTACAATTTAAATTTATAGACACACTTAATTTTATTAATCATAACTCACTATTTGGAAATTTATTTAGTAATGCTGTTATTATTATATATTCATAGTAATATATTGTAAAACTATATTTTTTGTTCGTCTGTCCCCCTATAGTATATTTTAATCCTGTGTGTGTATATACATACACATATTTTTAATAATAAATCTATTCTATGAAAAATATTAACCGAGTACCACGGACTACAAAATACCAAGGACGTGGTTTCATTCAGGTTTTATTTTACTTTTAAAGCGTGTATAACATATCGCTCTCAGTATATTTAAAATATTACCACCTCGTACTAGAAACAAAAGAGTTATTGAACTATATTTAAAATATTCCACCAATATTGGCCCACGTTTCCACGTTTTGAAAACCCTAATCATCACCACAATGCTTGGTCATAACTTGGAACAATATTAGACCAAGAAACATAAAACAAGCTTATATTTTCCGCTCACAAACTAACAACTACCTACATTTAGTTTGAAAAACATTAAAAAACAACTTCAAATTTAAGTTTGTAACCATCAATTTGAAAAACAAATTTAAAATTGCAGTTATAATAAAAAAATATGCTTCGATTTGCTCTAAATACGACGGTAAATATAACTTTGTAAGATTTATTATGAAAAATGTAAATATTATCTGTTTCTTAAGTCGATCATGATCGGCAAACATCGGGTTTGCTCGGCAAACATCGGGTGCGTTCGGCAAACATCGGCTCCTAATAGTAAATAGTTTTAAATTTGTGATAATTTGGAAACTGTGTCGGGGCGGTGAGTTTGCTTTAAAATTAAAAAAAGTTTTTAGAAGTTGGTCAGAGAATATTTGGAAGATACATACTTAAGGTCAGGTCGATATCTCTTGGCCAGTATCCTTCGAACGTGAGTTTGTTTGTCCAGTTTTACTCAACCGATTGTAATGAAGTTTGTTGACAGACAAACAATTCCTGCATTGTGTTCCCAAGTAAGTTAGGGTACCGGAGGCCTTTCCCCCCTTTCCCCTCAAAACCCTCTCCTTACCAACCCACCCTCATCACCCTCAAAGGCGGACAGCGCCCTTACAACTACAACACGCCCTAAAACACACCAGGTCACCTATTTATTCGTCTGTTCCCCTACATAATGAAAGAAATGCAAGTATCTGTAATTGTAATGGAACCTAGCACCCTAGACAGGGCACTCGAATGCACAAACTCTACACGATAAAGATCGTCCATAATTAAAATATTGTATTCTTATTACTAGAAAAAAAATTATTGAAACATTTTAAATCAAACTTCAATCAAATTTTAAATTATCCATTTGCAGAAGCATATTTAGTGTTACCCCTCTTTCACGAATTACCGCTCGATAGCGGTATGGGCTTTTGCATTGCTATGCATAAGGAGTAAGTTATTACCAGCGAAACCGCTAAATGGTTCGACATGTTCTTAGAGAACTTCCTCTATATAACCCAGAGCAGTAAGTCCTCTGTCTTAACGCCTTATATAAATATATATAATAACCACCACCGTATGCGACACAACACTGGGCAGATCCCTCTGTAGGCCTTCTGTAGACCCGTCTTCGTCCATCATTGCCATGAAGACACATCCTAGACTCATCTGAGAATAGAACTGCGCTCCATAAGTCGACGGTTCAGTCGACTTGTTCTCGTGCAAAGCGAAGACGGGCTAGGCGGTGAGCTCGCGTCAATTTACGCACAGTCAGGCTACCTTCAGTATCAGTCCGTCCACCGGCTAACTTCTACTTCACGCATCTCTTGGAGACGCGCAAGATCAACGGAAGTCAAGTGACGATTTCGCAAAGCCGTCGTAACGAGATATCGGTTGTTGCGCTCCGTTGTAGCTCTGGCTCGACCATATTCTCGTCTTCGTTCCCAGTCTCCCGATAGCGCTGGAGGCACGACGAACTGAATATCGGCCAATATTCAGCTGTCGAGCTACAGCACTCCGGTTCTGGGTCCCTTCAATTAAAGCAACGACTTGAGCTTTTTCCGAAGTAGTATCAATTTTCTTCTTATAAATGCAGCTGTAATCACTGGACGTCCTTTCAGTTCGAGTGTCTTACACGAGTAATAATATATTATACATAATAATTGTATTATTACAGAAGTCGCAATACAGATTTGTTTGAAATATTTATTTAAAAAACATACAACTATTATTACAGGGCTTTTTTTTTCACGTTATAGAAAGAAAATGTGGACTGTATCTAATCACATGAACATATTGGCCATTTAAAGGCCGGCAACGTACTTGTGACTCTTGAGTTGCGGGTGTCCATTGGCGGCGGTAGTCACTTACCATCGGGTGACCCGTCTGCTCGTTTGCCCCCTATCGCATAAAAAATAAATGGCTAAACAACTACTACAACTACTTTGTTCAGTGGTAGAGCCATGCTTAGGCACGAATGGGCCGGCTCGACTGGTGCGATACCACGGCCTCATCGAAAACCGGTTGTGAAGTAACGCTTGCGTTGCATTTCCCCGAATTAAGTGAGGTTTCCAGAGGCCCAATTCCCCCTCCCCTCTTTTCTCTCCCCTCATCTCCTTTCTCCTTTTTTTCATCTCCTCACCCCTCCCCTCTTCTTTGCGCTCCCTGCATCCCCCATCCCTCATCACCCTCAAAGGCGGGCAGCGCACTTGCGACTCTTGAGCTGCAAGGGTCCATGGACGGCGGTGTCACTTACCATCAGGTGACCCGTTTGTTCGTCTGTCCCCCTATAGTATAAAAAAAAACTATATTAATTATCATACGCCCTGTTATTTATTTACAACATACTATGAATAGTGTTATCTCAGTTAATTCACTCAGTGAACAATAAAACATGTCAGTCTCTTTTGCTACGAGATTCAGCCTGCGAAACGCGATATTTTTCATTTCAAACAGGCCCCAAGGTCATACTTACGACACGACCCAAAAACCTATCGCAAAAGAATCCGGCTACCTCAGAGGCTACGGAACACACTCTGTGTAATGTAATTCAGTTACTGACAGGCATATAGGGACCCAAATCAAATGAACTCTCTGTCTACATGTATATGTATCTGTAGAAAAGCTAGAGCAGAAGAGTTCTTTTATATAAATATTGTTTTAAACATAGGACATGGCAATTTTCTATTAGACTTCTATATGATATATTTTAAACTCTCACATAACATTTAAGCCAAATAACTCCTTTTGATTATAATTAAAATTTTGAGAAAATACCAACAAGAATCATATAAGAAGTAAACAGAAGAAAATCTTTTCCAAATATAGAATATTCTGTGAAACTCTTAAGTGGAGCATACTGCGAGCGTTCCACCGGACCACACACGACGCGCCCGCCGCCGAGCCGCGTGCGCGGGCGAACCGACAGCAAAATATGGATATAACCCATTTTAATTAGTTAAAAATAACAGTAAGAAAGTAACAGCACGGATATCGTAGCGGTTTAAGTCACCTCACCACTAAACTACCGCGCGAGTATTGTGGATTCGATCCCCGCACGGGACAATACTTTGTGTAACTGTGAAGGTTTGTAAAGTCCCGAGCGATACAGGAATTAATTCTAGTGCGGGAGTTACCTTTTTTATAAAAAAAAAACAATGAAAAGTAGTACGACACCCACGGTAAGAGGGGGGTTGACCCTATTCGGCTTATTACCTATACCTATTTTCTCTTTTTCATTAAGCTAGCTTTCGCTCAAGATAATGGTAGTAGTAAACTATCACCCACTTAGGTATTTGCATATAAAATAGAATATAAGTGTATTTTTAATTATATTTAATAAATAACTTGTACGAAGTGTCTTGTACAAAGTTCAAGATAGTCTTAGATACTAATACTAAGTCCCACAAAACAATATGGAGTGTTTGTCTATGCGATCAAAATTATAATTAATCGGGTTAATTATAACATTTGTACCTATATGAATAAAAATATATATCTAATTATATCAATAAAAATAATTATGGCGACAGTATTAAGGATATAACACAATCGTTAATCGTTTTTTAAGATGCTCCCACATATAACTTGGTGACTCTCGGGACACTGGACACGGACACATTTAGCCGAGGTTATCGTTATTAAATGCCTCTTTGATTTAATATGATATATATATCCATATGAAAAAATAAACGAAACAATATCACAATTAACAATAACAATATTCAGCAAATGACTTGTTTTAACAAGTTTGTCATGTCCACACTACTCCTTACCTCACAGTGATCGTCCAGAAGCAATAAACGAGCTTATATTAATAACAATAATAAAGTTTATATAGCGATGGAGCCGAGAACTAATCGTGCAGCGTCCGTTGAACGAGAGGGGTTGGGGGGGGGGAAGTACCGAGGATTGATCGATCAGGGGTACCATTGAGGAGATGAGTCTTATGGAAAGTGAATGAGTGGTGGTATTTTAACTAGAATTATTAGTATCAATGAAAAATTGTTTATATACGTACGCTAATACTCTTAATACTCCATAATTAAGACCCTCTTACGTAAGATACGATATGACTGTATACATACTGTCTGATAGATAACAGTCCAATCCCTGATTCGCCTTTAATAATAAGGACTTTTAATATACAAACAATCAAACCCATTCCAGGGCAAGGTAGAATTTAACAAACCTACATTTGAACAACTTTTCCCATTTACGTACAAATGGAAAAAATAGGAGTGTATATTGAATTGGAAAGTGAGGATTGAAGGGAAGGATAGAGGTATTGCTATATATATATTGTAAAATTAGGCTCTCAATTGCTCTCAATAACAGTAGTAGAGCCATGCATAGGCACGAATGGGCCGGCTCGACCGGTGCGATACCAGGGCCTCACAGAAAAGCGGCTGCGAAGAAACGCTTGCGTTGCGTTTCCCCGAAATGAGTTTTTTTTTTTTTTATGCGATAGGGGGCAAACGAGCAGACGGGTCACCTGATGGTAAGTGACTACCGCCGCAAATGGACACCCGCAACTCAAGAGTCACAAGTGCGTTGCCGGCCTTTTAGGTAGAGGTACGCTCTCTTCTTGAAGGTTTGAAGGTCGTATCGGTTCGGTAATACGGCAGGCGACAATTTGTTCCATAAGCTGGTTTTGCGAGGCATAAAGCTTCTGGAGAAGCGCACAGTGGTGGAGTGCCAATCGTCCAGGTGATGGGGATGGATATTTTGTCGCGTAGGACGATGGCGGAAACCAGCAGCCGGTATAAGTCCGAACAATTCCTCTGAACACTCCCCATGATACAAGCGATAGAGGATGCAGAGTGAAGCTACATCTCTACGCAATGCTAAGGTGTCAAGTCGATCAGAAATATCTTGGCAGTCGACGATGCGAGTCGCTCTCCGTTGAATGCGGTCAAGAGGGAGAAGTTGGTACTGGGGTGCACCTGCATAGAGATGAGAACAGTATTCCATGTGCGGCCGAACCTGCGCCTTATAAAGTTGCAGGCGGTGGGCCGGAGTAAAATACTGTCTCGATCTGTTTAGCACACCAAGCTTCTTCGAGGCTAATATGGCCTTACTCTCTAAGTGACCGCGAAACTGGACTTCGCTTGATATATCGACGCCAAGGATTCCGATACTGGCTGATGCAGTTAGAGAAGTGCTCTCAAATTGAGGTGATACGACCAATGGCAACTTTTTAGCGGTGAACGCGCAAACCTGTGTCTTCTTGGGGTTAAACTGGACTAGGTTAAGTCGACCCCAATCTGAAACTTTTGATAAAGAAGTTTCGATTTCAGACACAAGTTTGGATCGGCTTTCGATGACGTTTACCCGAGAAATGTTAGCGCGGCCGGTGTAAAGTGCATCACTCGTGCTATCGTCCGCATAGCAATGGATGCTGCTAATCTGCAGCACACAGCCTTGTGGGACACCAGAATTAACAGTGTTGGAGTCGGAGCATGCACCGTCAACAACGACCTTGATGCTTCTGTCTGTAAGATAACTGGTGAGCCAATTGCACAGTTTCTCGGGAAGCCCATAGGAAGGAAGCTTCGCAAGGAGCGCTTTGTGCCAGACCCGACGGTCTTCGGAGGCCCAACTCCTCTCCTCTCCCCTCATCCCTCTGTCCTCTTTCCCATCTCCTTATCCGTCCTCTCTTCTTTCCCCTTCCCTCATCACCCTCAAGGCGGGCAGCGCATTTACGACTCTCGAGTTGCAGGTGTTTATGGACGGAGTTGGTCACTTACCATCAGATGAAATGTAGGTTCGTCAAATTCATTTTCTTCCAGGTCTATTTACACATACATACAAACCTACATAAGCTCACCCCGTTCTCCTATGAGGATAGGCAGAGGACATACTTCCATTCTTACATAATTCACCAGCGTCCTACTGTAATGAAACCGTTCATAAATAATATAGATAAAAAAAATGATGTCCTTCCCCCATGGGGTGGGGGACTCTTACCGACTAAAAGCCACCCCGGTGTTCTTCTGCTTGCCTATGATCGGGGAGCGAGAATCGCTGTGGCATTCTTTCGCTGCCTCCGACCGGCACTGACCCGTCTCACCCAAGACGGGTCCCGTCACCCGCTGTGACCTACTTTGGTCACAGTACTCTGAGAGACGCACGGAACACTACGCACTGCCTCTCGTGCCTGTATCTGTTCGGGAGACGAACTCCCCAATGTTTCGTCACCCGCAGGCCGCTTGATATGTCAATCTGCTTATCCTCCGTCAAGTTTGTCCTAAGGAGCGTCAACTATTGGTATTTTTACATAACTACACAACGAATGTGTTAGCATGTAAGTGTGTGTGTTTGTTCATTCATTTAAAAGTTACGATCTTTTAAATGAATGAACAATGTATGGGTGTCGTTAGAATCCTTTAATCATACCGACTCAGAAGCATTTGTCTTTAAAAATGCAGTGTGGGGTAGTTTAGTATCTTCTGTTTAATTAAATTAGTAACTTAACGCACATAATTTGTCCGTTATTTATAGATTTTTGTACCATAATTCACTTTATAAAAGTATACAACCGACTTCAGTGCGTCTATCATAAAATTTAAGACTTATATGGTTTTCTCATCAATGCCATTGTCCTAATCTAACCAAACTCTCATCTAACTACCCTTGAAGTACATCCTTTCCAATAAAAAAAAAATCATTGAAATCGGTTGGCGTGATATTGAGTTATTCGTCCATTTGTCGCGCACATACTTAATGCAAATTTCAGACTTATGTGGTTTTCTCATAGATGCCATGGTCCAAAAAACCTTTAAAATCGGTTCACTCAGTCTAAACTTCTGAGGTAACAAACATTAAAAAACAGTCGAATTGAGGAACTCCTCCTTTTTTGAAGTCGGTTGCAAATGACTGAATTCTAATAGCCGTTCCAGTGAGCAGAAGTACGATACCGTGGCTTCTACGAGCCACTACAATCTCAGTTCTGTTTTCTCATACAAGACTTGCTGTATCTCTTACCACAGGCTTCTGTCACTTTCTAAAACTTTCGAGCGATGCTTCGATACCGAATAAATTTGGTTGGGATAATGATGAGAGTAGTAAAGTTGAAGAAAAAAGGATTGATTAGAAGGATACAATAGATTGAAAGCGGATATGGCTAGAAAGGGAGTAATCAGTGAAATGACGAATGATAGAGTGGCATGTGAGAAAAGCACACATCATACCAACCCGAAATTAATTTAGGATAAAAGTAAGTAGACAGTGATGAAGAGCGTGATGATTGATGATAAAGATGAGCATTTAAAGGAATAAAATCTGTGGGATCCTTTTAAATTAAACTTCCTCCATCACTTGATTTGAATTTATTTATACTCAATTAAGCAAAAACATTGCTGTAACTACGGCTAAACATTATTATCGAAACACTTCTCTAAGAAAAACTTTTACATTACAAATTACAACATCTTATTTCGTTGATTTTTAATACAATACTATTTTTGGCAATGCAATCGATCTGACATAATAAAGCTTTTCACTATTTCGAAAACATTCAACATATATTAAACTTACTTCTAAGCTGCCAGCAGCGCAAAGGAGGCTCAATTACCTAAAACCTATAAAATTCTCCACCAACAGAGCAGAGCTTGTACTACTTTAACCAGAATGCCGATAAACTAACTTATATATTTCAAAATGCATACACAAATACATATTAAATAAAAGACACATAACAAATGTATTTGTCGAGTAGAATAGCGCCCCCTCATCCCCACCTCTTCACGTGAGTGTCGTATGAAGCAATTAAGGGATCGTACTCGTATACTCGTATATAAGATTATATATGTATGTAGTCATATAGAGCCCAGTTGACGGTAATAGGCTTGGACCCTGGTACGTACGTGGGACAAAATTATGGTTGACAAAAAATATGCCAATGAGACGCCTCTACCTACCCGTTCTGGGATGCAGGCATGAGTGTATGTGCGTATGTCGTTAAACAGATTTTTCTTATTTAGTAGCTTTTAAAGACCTCTCATCATTTTTATTAATGGCAAGGTATGGTTGAATTTCGGCCTATGGTCAAACACTTGTTTATGTAGCAGATTTTTATATTTTCTATTACATTAGATTGAAAATTGTGAATTGAAAAAAGAATGAAATTTTAAATGAATAATATTTTTAGATTAATAAAAAATATTATTCATTTATTACAGGTAGGTTACATACAATAAAATAAAAGTTCTATCAGGGGCTAAACATTATAATTTTTTTTATGGTATGTAGTTGACAGACAAACAGACAGTTGACTGATGGTTAGTAACAACCACCATCAATGGACACTTTCAACTCAAGAGCCGTAAGTACACTGCCCGTCGTTGAAGGGGATGATCGAATGCGGGGAGGGAAAGAAGAGATTGGAAAGAGGAGAGGGGGGATGAGAGGAGGGGAAAGAAGGGAGCTAGGCCTCCGGAGACCTTACTTAAATTTCTGTGAGGCCGTGGTATTGCACCGGTCCAGTCGGCTGATAAATCAATGTCAAGTCATTGCGTGGAGGTCATGCCTTCTATAAAGAGGTGGCTGATAGTATACGGGAGAGGACAAGTACTCTCCAGGTCTACAGAAACATTACACGACAGGTCTGTTCGTGTGCTCCCTATAAAAAAACACCTTGTGATTTTTTATTCCAGTGAGCTGATAACCCGCTTCTGATTCAAAATAAAACAGAATGAATAATTACAGTTTTGCAAACAAAATTTTTACATTCGACGTGCTTGTCTGTCGGTTAGTGATGCTGACTGCTGAACAGGAGAAGCACGAGAAGAATATAGTCATACCAAGTCTGGGTGTTCTTTGTGTCCGTTGATTGACTGTTTGTAAAGCCCCCCGCGATTAGTCCTAATGTGGGAGTTTTTTTTTTAATGTATGTATACAAACGTACGTACGGCAAACGTAGCGTAGGACGCCCTCAGGCCAGGTGGAGTGACGATTTGCGCAAGATGGCTGGCAGGAGCTGGATGCGAGAAGCCGAAAATAGATCGAAGTGTCGTGCAATGGGAGAGGCCTATGACCAGCAGTGGACTGCGATAGGCTGATGATGATGATGTTTACATTAATGTACATTTTCACATAAAAGTTACTCGTATAATCTATGGATAGAGCATACTTTTTCTGCAGGAAATAAATAACCATAAATTGCAAAACTCTACATAGATACATAAATATTAACCCGTTTTATAACACCTTTAATAAAAATATATTATTTACTGACATGACAGAGTTACTAATTATAAATTCATATCAAATCATGTATATTTTAAATATTTCTTTTAATAAAACGGTATTTATTAGAACAGGAAGTCGCTTAATATGACAGAAGTCAAAAATTCCATTTCCTTATTTCTTAGATAGGAATCGTTAGTTATTGAAACACTCAACAGACCACCGACATAACACTTGGTAAAATGTTTATAAAACCATTAACGAGTTTATGAAATGTGTAACTTCTGACCGCTTCTTACCGCTACTTACCGATTCTTACCGATGTTTGATTACCATTGATTACATTCGCCTCTTATGAACCACATCAATCATAGTTTATCAATGGGTTTTGTGATTAAAAGTGTAGTAAAAGTGTGTTAAATAAACATCCAATTTTGGTAACATACGCGTCTTTATTTTGACAAAAAACTTTGGTGGTTTATTTATGTGCTAATTATGACAGAGATTATATTTAAATTTAGATTTTTTTTTTAAAAGACTGCTATTCACTTTACAGTCCATCAACGGTTATCTGTAAGAGATCGCAGTCTGCGATAAGACCACTGATGTTATAACTGCGTAATTTGTATTCTTAAACTAATTATACTCTATCTCTATGTCTATCCTTTACCTACTAATTTCAGTTTTAAAATCTGCCTTTTTTCCCTTTTTCCCAACTAAAAACGAAGCTGATCATGATCACGATGAATCAAGCTTGCGGACATAAAAGAAACTAGGCCAAACTTAGGAAGATGATTACCTACCATAGACGAAGGCCACATATCTAGTTTTCGTTCTGAATTTTTCAAAAAAACTAAACGCTTATTGTATTTGTAGTGTTTGTATCTATCAAGTAGATATAATATACATTGTCTCATGTACCCCAGAGAGGGCGTAACCGTCAACGTCACCCAACCGGGCAGTCTGTCGTTAGACGCGGTACGAGTGGGACGTGCGCTTGCGCTTGGTTCTAGGTGTAGTGGTGAGCCAGTGGTAAACCTATACCCAGTGTGGTTTCCCTCTTGTGTAGAGAACACTACAGTGTATGGTTTCGCATCCACGTCAATTTCCATTCTTGTACACACACAAAACCTAACTGAATATACATATGTATATTTATAACTGGGGGTATAGATTTTTTTTTTAATTATACTCTCGTCTCTATTTTTACCTTTAATGTTCCTTAAACTACCTCTGTCTTTGTGAATTATTATAATCCATCCGAAGGTTGACTGGAAGAAATTGCTTTTTTTTTATACTGAAACGGGTTTGTAATGTATTATATTTTCTTATAACAATGATATACAAATAAAGAGATATATATCTATATATATATATATAATCTATCCATCTAAAGCCCCAGCTCTGAAACTAACGACTAAACCACTACGACAAAATCATTTTTTAAAACAACAGCGTTTAAGTACGTTTTAATGTCTCGTGTGTGCTACAAAACGTTCTCTGCAACTACAATCATTGGCTGAGATCAAAAAATGTATTGGTGCAAACCTCTCTGACTATTACAACTGGTTTACAACATTAAACCATCTTGATACTTGTTGTAGTCTGTACAAGCTTTTATTTAACTTGCTTGTTCTTGGTCAAATTTTGCACGTAAAATAAATTTGATCTGTTTGAGTTTAACTACTTTTGTGGGGCGAGTAAGTCTCCGTTTTTAAGCACAAATTTTTGGAACATTTGATTAAAAAAAGTGTTTATCACTGAGATAAACTGTTTTTTACTGCCATACTAAAATTTAAAAAGCATCTCTCACAGGACTTCATAATGGCGTCGACGACTTCATAATAAAATAGTTAAAAAAATTCGTATTCAAAATATAATTGAATAACGTTCTACTAAGCAAGAATATCTAAAATTAAGAATTAATACATAATAATTACCTCGTGCTTTCTACAAAAAAATAAATAACCCGGAATCAGAGCAGGATCTAATATGTTTTAATGATTAGTCAAATTGCGAATCAAAAATTCACTTATTAAACAAAAAATATTCAAAGATCAAGAATTTTATAGAGCGACGAATAGCTTACCGAATGCCATACAGCGACTTGGGTGGTCTAAACGGATAGTTTCGTCCTGCTCGCTCTCTTGCATTCTGTCTCATTGCTGTCTTGCTCTGGTGAGAAGTTTGGCTGTCAAAGACTAAGGTAGTACGAAATCTGCCTAATTCCTTCATTAGAGCGAGATTCCTATTAGAATCATTAAAATATGAGTGATTTTTGCGAATAAATACCATATAAAGTAAATAACTGAATTTAGCACACCTTAATCACAATAACTTGTGGTCCTGTGTTCTGTATTTTTGTACCTAATTTGTATTTCGCATAAGATAGTACGTTTAAGAAAGGCTAAAGGAAATGTCTTGTGTGTTCTAAATTTAAAAATTACATGAATGAAGAAGTGAATACTGTGATGAAGCTACATACTGTGTTGACATACATTCAGTACATGACTTTTAAAATAAAAATAAAGACATATTAATTACAATATTTTATAAATTATTTCTTAATTGTTTAAGAAAACATCACAAAAAGTATCAATATTTTCGTATTTTATTTTAATTTTACTCAACCGCTATTTTGATGCCTAAAGTCGCTAAAACTACAAAAAAAAAACTAGCAGTACATCCTCCGGGGTATGGGTATGTACTTTTTTGTTGGAATTGAACCACCGCTGATATTTTGTCGATTACAATTTAATCAGGTTTATGTTATAAGGGACAAACCTATTGCAGTCATCTGGGCACTTTATGGAATTAGATGAAAAAAAAGTGATTATATTGACAGGAAAGGGAGGATATTAAGGAAAGGGAAGAGATATTGCTTATTTAGATAAATTGGGGAGTATAAGCAATAGCTAAAGCAAGTCAGGGTCGCATACCTATAACTCGAACTGGCTTGTGCCCCAGGAAGTGGATATTGCTTATTTAGATAGATTGGGAAGTATAAGCAATAGCTCAAGCAAGTTAGGGAGCATAGATGTAACTAGAACTGGCTGGTGCCAGAAAGTCAGAGCCTTCTAACAGTAAATTTAAATATGACAAACTGTTGAGCATCAGGCATATATAAAACTACAACAAACGCATTTAGAATTCGACATCTTTTTTTTATAATTTTCTAGGCGATTCCAACATATGTTATGTGTAACTTGTGGAATCCGGGGGGGGGGTTCTACAAGTTAAAGAAAAAGGTATTGATCCATACTTTATGGGTCAGTGTTTTTTCTATTATAAAAAAACAATCAACTCATCTCCTCTGAACTCTCCCTCATCCATGGACAGTGGTTGTCACTTCAGGTGACCCGTCTGTTCGTCTGTCCCTCTATTATAAGTATAAATATGTATTTATTATGTTGACGAGTATGTGTGGAACGTATATTTTTTGACGGTTTGAGTTGTAGTTATCAATTTTATTCAGGCAAAAATCTGGTTCTCACATTGCAATCTCTGCGTAGTTTAGGATTAGCAATATACCTACATACCTATATAGTATAACGTTATTGAAATTAATAATTTATAACAAGACGCAAATGAAACCGCCGTCATGATAAATCGTGAAGACGAGTTATTTAAATAGGTGCTTATTCGTAACGTAACGTAATTTATAGAATTAACACCGAACCGTTAAAAATAAAATTGTACCTTTCACCATCAGCTCAGCAATATGAGATAAACTTTCTTGATACCTTTATAAAGTATCTCATCATCAAATCATGAATTCATGATGGATAGACATCCGCAAGAGTAGGTGAACACTTTCAAACAAAAGGAGATAAAATACATATTTAATGGAATATATGTTATATTTTATATTTATATTTCTTTAACAGACAACTAGGATTAATTTCTGTGTCGCGGGGGACTTTACAAACATTCAAACAACGGACACAAAGAACACCCAAACTCAGAACAACAATTTGAGAATTACACAGTGTTGTCCCGTGTGGGGATCGAACCCACAATACTCGGAGAGGTGACCAATTAAACCGCACGCCGTACGTGCACTCGTCGCAATATAGAACCTCCTTAATGTGTAAAACCAAAAGGCAACTCTTGAGCTTCATTACACACCCTTGCGTGAAATTGCGAGCCTATTGACGTCATCCGGGCACTTAATGACTGTATACATACTGTCTGATAGACTGCAGTCCGAACAATTAGTGGCCTTTTACGTCACCCACGGTAAAGGATGAGGTGAATCTATTCAACTCTACCATAAACCTTAGCTTTATGATTAGTAACTATATTTAAATAACTTTTATTAATGTACAAATCTATATACCGTGGGATGCCGTGCTTAGGCACAAACGCCAGAAAGAAAACCGGCAGACAAACAATGAGGATGCTAGAAGCCCAACTTCTCCTCTAGTCTTTCACCTCCCCTCATCAACCACCACACTTACGTCTCTCGATTTGCAAGTATCCACGGACGGTGGTTTTCACTTACCATCAGGTGACCCGTCTGCTCGTCTGTCCCTCTAATGTATAAGAAAAAGAAATAAGTATTTTCTAAATTTAATTTCAGTCCTGTCTCCAAAATAATCTGTGTCTTTAATCAGCATGCTTTTCGCGACATTGTATCTCTTTCACTCGCAAATGTTTTGTATGTTCCCATTTCACGCGTGCACCTATGACCTCTACAGCTTACGGACGCTATCTCTTTCGTATTGTAAAGAAAGCTCTGATCTCTCCCTCTCTCATTCAAATTCATTTATGTTGTTCTGATTTTTCACGAGTTTGTTAAACATATATGTATTACTTATTACTATACGGCTGCACGACTGAACCGATTTCGATTAAATTTAATATGCGAATAATTCAAATCTTGGGGAAAGACACGTGCTATTTTTTATCGACGCACAACTTGGTCGAAACCGTGGATGGAAGCTAGTAATTTATATGTTAGAAGATTGATATTGTTTGTCTACATTGTTGGAAGAATTGTGAATAATTTAAACAAGAAAATAATTAAATACATGCCATACACTTACGCTTCTATCTCTGAAAAGGCAGGCAGAAGCGTAACTAACGCCCACTTGTTGCCGATTATAATTAAGCCTCATTTACGTAATGGGGGTAGGAATGTTGCCATCATCGGGGTACTTTCGAGAATATACTTTATTTATATTATGACAATATACTTTACATATTCCCATCTAGGAATATACAGGGGAGGCCTATATATAATAGGGAAGGCCTTATACAGATGAATTTGGGAGTATAAGCAATAGCTGAAGCAAGTCAGGGTCGCGTACCTTTAACTGGAACACGCTGGTGCCGAAGTCCGAGTCCTTCTACTATCTAAAAACACTTTTTTTATAAAGACTAAAAACATTCAAACCATTTGAGGATTACACAAAGTTGTCCCGCGCGGAGAGCGAACCTACAACACTCGGCGCGGAGGCTTGGCGAGGTGAACACTTCACCATCTACGCCATCCGTACAGCCGGTATGTATGCATGAAGTTGATCATGCATTCAGGTTTTATATATTTTTCTTAATTTTACGTGTCCTGTATGTACGTTTTTTTTTTTTTTTTTTTTTTTTTATAATATAGGGGGACAGACGAACAGACGGGTCACCTGATGGTAAGTGACACCGCCGTCCATGGACACTTGCAACTCAAGAGTCGCAAGTGCGCTGCCCGCCTTCGAGGGTGATGAGGGATAGGGGATGCAGGGAGCGGAAAGAAGAGAGGAGGGATGAGGAGATGGAAAAAGGACAAAGGAGATGAGGAGAGAGAAAAGGGGGGCGGGGGAATTGGGCCTCCGGAAACCTCACTCAATTCGGGGAAATGCAACGCAAGCGTTACTTCACAACCGGTTTTCTGTGAGGCCGTGGTATCGCACCGGTCGAGCCGGCCCATTCGTGCCTAAGCATGGCTCTACCACTGAAGAGACGTACTACGTATGTATGTTTTGTCCTCTGTTGTATAAATGTATCTGTATATTTGGGGCCTTATAAGTCGAAAAGTTACTTTTAAGTCATTCTTTATCATAATATTAATATACTAATTAATTATTCAAATTATAGCGTACATTTTTATTGATATACAATATATTGTACGATACCCAGTGTTCGTTTACAATCTCCAGACTAAAATACAAGTCCATGAAGCTCTATATAATCTCACGCCCACACTATTGGCATGCCGTAATTTTGGTCACTTACGTAATAAAGCTGCAAGCATGTCATCCGAACACTACAATACTGTAAACCTCTCACTCTTTACAACAAAAAGAATAAGA
This sequence comes from Tyria jacobaeae, assembly GCA_947561695.1. Classification (NCBI taxonomy): domain Eukaryota; kingdom Metazoa; phylum Arthropoda; class Insecta; order Lepidoptera; family Erebidae; genus Tyria; species Tyria jacobaeae. The sequence goes on from OX387234.1 coordinate 7,419,626, forward strand.
AAAGACGAAGTGAATTTGCTATTGTACTACAACGAGAACCATTTATACTATTTTAATATAATTTATTAAAAAAAAAACAAAAAAAAAACCCGAGTAAGATCGCCTAGAGGTCATGAAACAATTAGCCGGCCTTATCTACTATAAAAGCTAGTGGAAGAAGTTTTGGTCGGTAATGGAAAGATGGTGTCCTACTGAGAGATGTTGAGCGATAAAGACGAGTTAGCAGTGTGGTTCTAGGTGAAGCAGAAAAGCTCTGGCTCATCTCTTCCTCGAGGTGTTATAAAAGATTATTAAGGGGTCGGATTGTTATCTATTAGACGGTAAGTATATACTCAAACAGTGTCCCGATGACGGCAAGTAGACTTTTGAGGGCAAGACATAAGTTTGGAAAAATGTGGGCGTTCAATTCATCTCTGTCTGCCCCTTATTGGATATAGGCGAGTGTATGTGAACCAAAAACATCATAAGTCTGTCCATAAATAACTAAAGCAAAATAACGAATTTGTGTTATCTGAGCTCTAAAATATAGTTACACACAAAAAGGTCGTTAAATGATTTGTTTTTTTTTTTAAGTTTAGTTTGATAATGAAAACAATACATGTAAAAAAAAATAATGAATAATAATATTTTAATATTTAAAAAAGAAATCGTTAGAGGCCTCAGACATCCTGGCACCAGCCAATTCTAGTTATACCCTGACTTGCTTGAGCTATTGCTTTTACTCCCCAACCATAAGCATGTAGAAGCAATATCCCATCTATTTCTGTTTTTCCGTCTTATTCCCAAAAATGCCCTTACGTACAGTAATAGATCTGCCGTACGTACGGTAATAGATCTGCCGCACGTACAGTAATAGATCTGCCGTACGTACGGTAATAGATCGGCCGTACGTACGGGACTAAATTTCAATAGGCAATACGGGAGTTTGCTATGCCTACGTATTTCAACAAAATGTTTTTACACTTTACACACGGCCTTCTGATCCGTGATAGGTAGACAGAGCTTAGTCTATGGTGACTAGACAAGATACGTTACATATCTTGTGTAGTCACATAAATAATGAGTAATTACACCAGACCTTTACCTCAGCAGTCACGATCACTAATAACTATTAAAATAAAAACTTTCGTGAGTTACATTCATATTTAGTCGAGTTACATACATTCATATAACACTGGTGTGACGTCCGGTACCGTCGCGGCTGGACGACTTACTCCTGAGAAAGGTCTCCTGTCGCACCGAAACTAGTCGGGGTTTCCCGAAATACACAACCGTATATTTAAATAAACACTTATAACTAAACAAGAAACTTCTGTATTTATATGGCCAAACAAAAATTGCTGATGGTCGTAAGAAAGGGTCAGATACATATAGTACACATATAAACCGACAGGCTTGTATAAAAGGTTATGACAGTAAAGGTAGCTCCTTAGGTACATAGTTAAATATATAAGGATAGAAGCAAGGAGCGGGTTGTTACCTCTGCCTACCCCGAAGGAAAGAAGGCGTGAAGATGTTGATGTATGTATACATAAATGTACTTCTCATTTAGTAATTTTAATAGCTTTAGCTTTAATATATATATATATATATATATATATATATATATATATACAGTCGTGGTCAACTAATTAGGGACACTCTCTAGTTAATCCAAATTGTGAATTTATTTTTTATTTTCCAACGAGTCTAAACAATATTCCACATCTTTTACATGTAAGTATAATTAGTCATTTATGTGCCTAATTATACAAACAATAACAACTTCTTAAACATTAAACCTCTTTACAGTATAGCTGATAGATGATCACAGTGCTATTTGTTCAAAGAATGCTGGCTGGCCATTTAATTAGGGACACTGAGATATTGCGTTCTAGTTTCAAAATCTGAATCTCAATTATTATTTTCTTTCTTCTCCTATTCTTTGTGGTAGTTTTGGCGGCAATCTAGATTTGTAATTTCAAGTTTTGAGAGTTATTTTGAAGAACAATGGGCAAAAATAAAAGTTGCGATGCAACACTACGAAAAATTATCATGAAGTTTGTCGAGCGTGGTTGGTCATACCGAAGGATAGCAGGATATTTAAATTGTTCAAAAACTATGGTATGCAATACAGTGCAACATTTCAGGCGCAATAACACAACTTTAAATGTGCCCAGAAAAAAAAGATCGAGAAAAACAACTCCGCAAGAAGATAGAATGATAACCAGGTTAGCTAAGAAAGATCCGTTTCTAGGCTCTATTTTAATTAAACATGAAGTGTTTGGGGCAGACGAAAGAGTCAGTGTATCAGCGAGGACAGTTCGACGACGTCTGGTAGAAGCAGGGTTGTTCGGAAGAGTGGCTCGCAAAGTACCGTTGTTAAAGAAAGAGCATAGAAATGCACGTTTGTCGTTTGCACGTAAATATGGACATTGGACCTACGACCAATGGCAACATGTATTATTCTCTGACGAGACCTAGGTTAATTTGATTTCTTCAGATGGAAGGCAATACGTACGGCGTCCTGTAAAAACGGAAATGAATCCAAGATTCACAAAAAAGCAGGTGAAACATGGCGGAGGAAACATTAAAATGTGGGGATCATTTTCTGGACGTGGAGTGGGACCTGTGAGGAAAGTTCAGGGTAACTTAGACCAACATCAATACAAGGCAATATTAGAAGAAACTATGCTTCCCTATGCTGAGGAACATCTTCCTATTATATGGACTTTTCAGCATGATAACGACCCAAAACATACAGCCCGTTCAGTCAAGTCGTTTCTTAACAGACAGTCGGTATCAGTGCTAGATTGGCCAGCAAATAGCCCCGACCTCAACCCAATCGAGCACCTTTGGCACAAAATTAAGAAAAAAGTTACCATTTATCGTACCACAACTTTAGATGAACTTAATGAAGCTTTTTGTGAGGCATGGGCAAACATTCCTGTTGAAATATGACAGAAACTGATAATGTCTATGCCACATCGGTGTCAAGCGGTAATTACTAACAAAGGTTTTGCTACTGGGTACTGATTTTACCCCTAATAAAATGAAGTTGTTAAAGAAATTAAAATACTGCAGATTATTAGTTCTGTTTAACTCTATTTTTCATTTTACTTTACTGTTCTTAATTAAATGTCCAGCTACAGAATTGTACCTTAAATTGAATACATGGTTAACCTTTGATATTAAACACTTTTTTATATTTATTTAATCTTTTATTTACAGCCATTTATAGTATAATAATCGAATCAAATTATGCAAATAATAGTTACTGAGAAATCAACAGGGTTTTATATTTATATGTACATAGCCGGTTATTGCTGTCCACTATCTTGAATGTCCTTAATTAGTTGACCACGACTGTATATATATATATATATATATATATATATATACGTTAACAGTGGTAGAGTCATGTTTAGGCACGAATGGGCCGGCTCGACCGGTGCAATACTACCGCCACACAGGAAACCGGTTGTGAAGTAACGCTTGCGTTGCATTTTCCAGAAATTAGTGAGGTTTTCCTCATCTCTTCTCTCTTCTTTCCCATCCCCACATCACCCCATCCCTCATCACCCTCTAAGGTGGGCAGTGGTTGTCACTTACCATCAGGTGACCCGTCTGTGCGTCTGTCCCCCTATACTATAAAAAAAATCTGTATATGGCTCGAACCCGCACCCCTTGATGACAAGGAAAGCAAAATATAATTTAATGAATAATATAGCGTAGCTTCAAATGTAAAAAAGCCTTTTATAAAAGATTTTATCTCCACTTCAGATCAATTAGATCGATACCTGCCCATATGATTATACGCTGTTAGATATTATGAGAGTTTTTGACAGTTTTGACACATTTGACAGCTTCGACAAGTGTCGTGACAGAAGAGCGTGAGCATGTAAGCAATTAGTGAATGTACTTTGTTTTTTTTTTTTTTTTTTTTTTTTTTATGCGATAGGGGGCAAACGAGCAGACGGTCACCCGATGGTAAGTGACTACCATTTACTATTTGTGTGTTACAACTTTATCTGATGGAAAGGAATGGGCTTGAGGATTACAATCGGATTAGCAAAATTTTTCATTTCGTTTTGACTGTAAATACATGTATAAAGCTGAATCATATGAATTAATAATAGAAATGATTAGTCAATTAATCAATACTTACTCTCACAGACAAATTGTGAATGTTGTGATACAGGTTTGGTACGTCTGATTACTTATAACATACATAGATACACTCACACCTATATATCCGACAGGGGTAAGCAGAAGTATATTGAACGACCAAATTTTGCCAACCATAATGTAATCCCACTTACGTAATAGGGAGCAATCCTTTGACGCACTGTTGCAGCCACTGTATGACTGTATATATACCGTCTGATAGATAACAGTCCGATCCCTTAGTCCCTTATTACTTATCTTATATCTAAGTATTCTCCTTATTTATAAGTATATAATTAACAGATTTTCATTTATAATGTATTTTTTTGTGATGTGATTGTGTTCTTTTTGGTAAAGTGATAGTGACCTTGACTACTGAGCAGGAGGTCGTGGATTTGATAACCACACGGAAATGTTTGTGTGATCCACGAATAATTATTCCGAGTCTGAGTGTTCTTTGCGACCGTTGATTGAATATTTGTAAACCCGCGGCGACACTGCAGTTATTCCTAACGCGGGAGTTGTTTTTTTTTTTAAAGAAAATTGCAATCAAGTATTGTGGGACATCCGGCTTTCAGTGAAGTTGATACGTCCTTCAAACCATAAAAAAAGAGCGTACTCCTAAAAGGCCGGCAACGCACTTGTGACTCTTGACAAAACTGCCTAACTCTGGGTTGCGGGTGTTCATAGGCGGCGGTAGTCACTTACTATCAGGTGATCCGTCTGCTAGTTCACACAGTATACCATGGAGAAAAGTCAAAAGTCACAATCAAACGTCAGTTAGTTTAAAAATTAATAGATAACGAAGACTCGCCTTTTTACCATAAGTTACCATAAATTATAGGATACTAGAAGGAGCTTTAGCCTACGCTTTTCCAAATAAAAAAACAATTGTCTAAATGAGGGAGTGATGCTTCAACAAACATAAAAAAAAAACATATAACCGAATTGAGAACCTCGTTAGCGTGATCTAGACTAAGTCATGTAGAGTTATGCTAATATAGGTATGGCTTTTTACAATATTTATTACTTATTTTTAAATAGTTAATTATTTTATATCCTGACAACTACTTACGCTACAAGAGATACAATTGTTAACTTAATTATATTGTTTAATGTCAACTCACATACAATTTAATATTATAAATAAATTATTTCATTATTATTTTTAGTGGTAGAGCCATGCTTAGGCACGAATGGTTCCGTGGTAGAGTCATTCTGAGGCACGAATGGGCCGGCTCGACCGGTGCGATACCACGGCCTCACAGAAAACCGGTTGTGAAGTAACGCTTGCGTTGCATTTCCGCGGATTGAGTGAGGTTTGTTAAAATTAATAACAATAAAATTATCATGAACAGTATAAAAATTAATGCAAATTTATAAAATTGTAAAAAAAAAATTCATTATATAAAGAGTTTATGTAATAATATAAAAATAAGATTATTTTATGTTACCAGGTAGTGTCTACGTCAACAAACTGTTTTTCAGTGCATGAGAATAACAGACAGTTAAACGTACACCCAAACACACTCCTAAGTACAACTAGCTTCCACCATTATAATTCCGACGATAAGAGACGTTCCGATATAGTGTGTAGGACGGACATATGAACAGACATTTCACCTGATGGTAAGTGACAATCGCCGTCCATAGACACCTGCTACTTGAGAGTCGTAAGTGCGCTGCCGCCTTTGAGAGTGATGAGGAATGGGGGATGCTAGGATGGGAAAGAAGAGAGGGAGTTGTGGAGATGGGAAAGGGAAGGGTGGACAGTGTACTTCTAATTTCCCATTTACTAACACCCAACCCGATTGAAAGCGATTGTATATTAATATGTTGCCACCGATATTGCATTCTTAGTCGTGTACTTAAAATATTATGGCTTAAATAAGTGATGTTACTAGAATTAACACTGATTAAGAATGAATATTGTAAATTGATATACCAGAGCGGGGCCACCCAGATCGCGACTTGTTTTGTTGCGAGCGCTACGGTGAGAGACAGCGCGGGCGCCGATTGGCCGAAGCTAGGGTTGTCACTCAAATTTTTGTAAATTTTTACTGCCGTTCACTCCTAACAAAATTTGTGACTATTTTTAACCGAATACAAAACAGGAGGAGGTTCTATGTTCGACTGGATGTATCTTTTTTTGTGTAGGGTAGAGTCTAGATTTTTAGTGACCTCAAAATTTGTTAAGAAACCATCATTTTACTATTCATACAACACCATCAAAATCAACTTACATATGTACCTTTGTTGATATTAAGACAGTTAAGTTACCAGTGGTAGAACCATGCTAAGGCACGAATGGGCCGGCTCGACCGGTGCGATACCACAGCCTCACAGAAAAACGGTTGAAAAGCAACGCCTGCGTTGCATTTCCCAGAAATTATATAAGTTTCCGGAGGCCCAACTCTTTCCTCATCCTTCCATCACTACATCCCCCCACCCCGCATCACCCTCAAAGGTGGGCAGCGCACTTACGATTCTTGAGTTGCAAGTGACGCACTGTTGCAGCCACTGTATGACTGTATATATACCGTCTGATAGATAACAGTCCGATCCCTTAGTCCCTTATTACTTATCTTATATCTAAGTATTCTCCTTATTTATAAGTATATAATCTACATCCCCCCACCCCGCATCACCCTCAAAGGTGGGCAGCGCACTTACGATTCTTGAGTTGCAAGTGTCGATGGACGGCGGTTGTCACTTACTATCAGCTGCCCCTCATGTTTGTCTGTCCCCCTTTTCTATATCCAAAAATAAGAACTTGCAATACTCATTTTCAACACTTATCGATTAACAGACGTCGCTTTTTCTATTTTCTTTCTTTATTTTACTCTTCTCCTTTCTTTCTTTTTCTCGTCTTTCGTAATCATATATATATATATACATCAATAACAGAGTATTATACTGGCGACAGTTGACAACATATGCTACAATTAGTGTGAAGTACTTACTACATTTTGATTTTGCTTTCACTTGCGTCTATATAGATTGTGTTATTTTTTTTAAGCAGACCCTTTAAGGGAGACGAAAAGGCTTATCGATATGAAAAGTTTCGCGGGAGTACATTTTATAAAATATTGTCAAATGTCGGGATGTTATTTTCGTTTTTGACAACCCTAAGACGAGATTGGCATCGCTTGTACATCCTACTATATAAACATTCTTTCCATTGATTCCACACGTCCCAATAATATATTTTAAATACATTTTTCCCACACTTCATCATTTAATCAATTTCAATTGGTAATATACAGACATACTGACTGACTCCTTGGCCTAGTCCTTTGCGATCGTCTCCGCTAAACCGAGGTCGTGGGTTCGATTCCCACCCAGAACAAATATTTGTGTGATGAGCATGAGTATTTGTTCTGTGTCTGGGTGTAATTTATTAATAATATGCATGGTTTTAGAAATATATAAGTATGTTTATCAGCTGCCTGGTTACCATAATACAAGCTCTGCTTAGTTTGGGATCAGACGGCCGTGTGTGAAATGTGTCAAGTTATTATATTTATTTTCTTTATGTTAATTATTATATTCCTATAAAATACATTTATAAATATACCATATAAATACAGAATACATTCAAAAATATAAAAAAGATAGTAGACCACTTGTATCAGGTACAGGGACCAAGCTACCGGTGGTAAGTTCTCCAGAGACAGGAACACAATACGTGCCGGGTCAAGAAGGACTGCCTTCTGCATCAGGCCCTTCACCCAGCTGCCTAACGTAAGTCTCTGAAAGTGTTGATCGAGGCTCTTAGCGATCAACCCATGGGCTGATATGACTCATGGGCCAAATCGTACATACGCTCACTCCTGAATGCAAGAAGAGGAAAGCAGAGGTGCTATCAACGCCTACATTTTTTCGATTATAATTTAATACCATTTACGTAAAAGGAAGCTATTGCCGTCATCAGCGAGCTTTTGTAATTCAAAATGCAATTGATATTGCATGGAGTATAAGCCATAGCTTAAATAGCAAAAGCATCTCACCAGGCCGCCATAGTGTGGGTCACCATACTACATTGACTAGACATGCAAGGAGGATGGTGACCAATACTCTTGGACTCCATTTATTGCTTGCCATCAGGCAAAGTGGAGTCATTATGGTAGGCTTACAAAAAAAAAAATTGCTCAAGCAACTATTTTATATTTGGAATATATAGATGAGTTTAAAGGAACATACAGTGGTAGAGCCATGCTTAGGCACGAATGGGCCGGCTCGACCGGTGCGATACCACGGCCTCACAGAAAACCGGTTGTGAAGTAACGCTTGCGTTGCATTTCCCCGAATTGAGTGAGGTTTCCGGACGCCCAATTCCCCCTCCCCTTTTTCTCTCCCCTCATCTCCTTTCTCCTTTTTTCCATCTCCTCATCCCTCCTCTCTTCTTTCCGCTCCCTGCATCCCCCATCCCTCATCACCCTCAAAGGCGGTCAGCGCACTTGCGACTCTTGAGTTGCACTTGGACGGCGGTGTCACTTACCCGTCTGTTCGTCTTTCCCCCTAGAGTATAAAAAATAAATAAAAAAAAAACAAACTTACATCCAATTTAAACTGATAGTTGTATAGATGTATGTTTATTTGTCGAGCCAGTTACATTAAAGTAAATGGTCAACTGAAATTAAATATCTATAGTGAAGAAGTAAAATCATTGAAATAAAATACTTGGACGGCTCGGATCTCCAGCACCAGCCAGTTCCAGTTATATATTATATCGTTATTCAAATAAAGCAATACTCTTTTCCTACCCTTACAATCACCCCTTTTTTAAAGACTTCTCCAGCACTAGGATTAATTCCTGCGTTCCGGGGACTTTATAAACATTCAAACAACGGACACAAAGAACACCCAGTTTGTTCTGAGTCTGGACTCAGAACAACAATTTGAGAATTACACAAAGTGTTGTCCCGTGCGGGGATCGAACCCATAACACAGGGCACAGGTGAAGGCAAGTAAGCTTGCCATCTATAACGTGGATAGGATTAGATTATGGAGCGTTTGTATGTGTGTGTAATATAAAATACACACAAACACACATAGTCACACACACACACACACGCACACTTTATATTTATTGGTGTTTTCTCAAAATGTTATTTACTTTTTCATACCTACTAATAGGACTATTTAATATCTCATATGTCGGAATCCATTAATTCGAATAGGATCACATTCACTCGTAAAACACATTCCTCCTTCGTGCTCAGTCGATTGACGAGCTGCTGAGCGACTGCTGAGGATTCGATCTCACATGGGACAAAACTCTGTGTGATCAACAAATAATTGAGTCTGGGTGTTCTTTGTGTTCGTTGATTGAATGTTTGTAAAGCCCCCGCCAAAAAAAAATTGTCGCGACAATATTATTGTTCTATAAAAAAAAAAATGCAGAAATGCAATAATGTATTTAAAAAACAAGGAGGTAATGTCACCGTGTTTGGGTAATTTATTATAATCCGCCGATTGCTCTGAAATTTAGTATGAAGCTGTATGGGAACATTAAATGATTTGAAATCCGCCGATCTTACTGTAGGCAACTGTCCGGAGGTAGAACCTATGCTCAAAAATTAGCAGTATGAACGTGTGTATTGGCTGTATTCCGACGTGTGTGACGTGATTTGTACGTGTGTATTCCGACGATTCCAATAGAATTAATGCCAATACTTTGGTGTGCTTGAATTGATCATTCTGTTACCGAACAGCCAGTATTTTTTAAAATTTGTTTTATTGTTTTTTTTTTAATATATAGTTGGACAGAGGAACAGACGGGTCACCTGATGCTAAATGACAACCACCGGCAATCGACGCCTGCCACTCAAGAGAAGTTAGTGCGCTGCCCGCCTTGTAGGGGGTGGAGGGGGAGTGAGAGAAAGGGAGAAATGAGAGGGGCAGTTGGGGCTCCGGTATCCCCCCTCCATACAAAATAAAGTGCTATGCTCACTGAAAACAGCGATTGCATTGTACTGTTGAGTGAGTGACGGAGGCTCAATATTTCACTGCTGGGGTGCAAAATTAAGGTATGTTGGATACATTGTCTTGTAATTTATCATGTTAGTAGACAAGGAAAAATCATACATACTGACATATACGGAAAAAACATAGTCTTCCCTCTTGCGCAGTCGGGTAAAAAAATACTAAAACACTGCGAATTTATTTTATTATCAAGTAATATTCCTTCTAATTGATCTGTGTGTGGTCTATTAACAACCTTTTCATCACCTACCTAAGAACCATATATACAATACCCCTCATATCTTGTCAAGTGTACAAAAGCAGAGTCCATTGTTAAATGGTTATTATGAACTCCATCAATTTTATCACAGACCCATACATTCTAACTGGATTCTCTTAAGAAAAGCTCATATTATGTTGGATCAATAACCATTACCAAAGACCTCGTTTTATTAAATAAATGTCCTACACGACAGGTCAAGTAACAATTGAATGTGTTCGAACGAAATTCGAATTTGCTCAGACGGTAATCCCAAACTATGGCCATCTCTTTTTAATAACATACGCAGTATAGAAACATGTTCAACGGTGAAAAGAGATAGGAATATCCAATGTCGCAAAGAGGTTGAGTGGGTACGTCGTGGGTGGTCGGTAATTTTTATTCTGACGTCAACAGGTCATTCACCCGGTCCGATAAGTTTTGACACCTGTTTTTTTTATAAGTTCCGTCTATGGTTTTGAAACATAATGCCTATTAAATTTTTAAAGAAGTATATTGATAATTAAGTTACCTATTTTGGACCGTGATATATCTTTTAAAAGTATGATTGTTTTTTGTTAATAAGTTTCGTCACCATTTTTAGAGTTTGTTATTCGACTGAGAAGGTACAATTTTCTAAAATTTTAATAATTAAATGGCGGTTAAACGATGAAATACATCTATCGTTTGCTTTATGTACTTACTTGTTTTGTTATAGATTATCAGTACGACTCTATCGCGGAAAGGGTAGGCATAGCCTAATTAACACATAATTTCTCTCAACTGTAATTAAAATGAAAGAAAGTTAAATGGGAAGAAGTGGGAATATATTAAAAGGGAAGAACATAAATTGGCAAGAAATTATACTTCACTCAATCAATAAACTACCCTACTGCAGTCCACTGCTGGACATTGTCCTCCCCAACGTGCGCTATAGAACCTAGTCCTCCATCTCCCACATCCAGTCTATCCCAGCTACATTCTTTAGGTCGTCCGTCCATCTAGCTGGTATTCTACCTTGCGTTTACCGATTCTCAATCTCCGTTTCTTCAACAGCAGTCGGCAATTCAGCAGCAGAAGTGGCCAGCCTCTTGACACTTCAGTGTAAGCTGCGTTGTTTTTAATTTTATTAGGGGGGATCGGGTGGTGTATCAATAGCTTAAGCAGGTCAGGGTCGCACCAGTGAGTCGTGTAAATAACGGCTGATGACAGGAGGTCTGAGTGGTATATACACCTATTTATTGCTTTATATTTAAATTGTAGGATTACACAAGGCATTGTCTCGTGTGGCGATCGAACCCACAAGACTCGACGCGGTACCTCTGCGCCATCCGTGTCGTCGTGCAGTAAAAAAAATGTAATGTCTCTGGTATGTAATATTAACGTATGGATGATATTATTAGCTCCACCAAAACACCAAGTACCCCTGTTCGTATGTATGTATTATTTATAATTCTTGACTTAATTCTAACAACTTATTAAAACTGCACGAATGGCGTAGCGGCTTAAGTGGTCATCTCGCCACTACACTGACGTGCCGAGTGTACTTCTGTAATCCTCAAATTGTTGTTCTGAGTCTGAGTGTTCTTTGAGTCCGTTGTTTCAATTTTTGTAAAGCCCCCCGACACACAGTAATTAATCCCAGTGCGCGAGTTGTCTTTAAAAACAAAAAAAAAACATAAGTCCAGAAACATCTAAATTAAATTTCTCGCCTTCATCTCGTATATCTAGGTAATCGATTTGCAACATAAAAGCTGATGTTAGAAGTAAAAAAAACAAGTTAATTTGTTCACAGTTCGTATTGCATGCCAACGCGTTATGGTTGGTTTACATGGATCATCTCTTAGACAGATAGATAGACACTTTAACTCACGGCTTGGTTAATTTGTAAGTTTTACACAAGTAAACGTCTTATGAGATGTTACAAGAGTAACAAAGTGTCTCATAAGCGTTATCCTTACTAATATTACATTCGAAATTGTGTATGTTTGTTACCTTTGCATGATTTAACTATACGATGATCGGTTGTTCATCTAGAATCATGTCATTTTGCATTAAGTAGCCGAAAATTATATATATATATTGGTATAGAGAACAAATGAGCAGACGGTCACCTGATGATAAATGACTACCGCTGTCCCACCTTCTACTTAAGTCTCGCAAGTGATCTGTTAATCTGGATCTGGGAATGGGAAGAAAGGGGAAAGAGGAGAACTCGGGTAACCAAGTGAGTGATTCAGTGTTACTCATACATACAAGAATGGCTTCACAGCCGGTTTTTTGTGAAGCCATAGTATTAATTCGCTCGAGCCGGCCCATACGGTTCGAAAAATAGCTCTCACAAGTCAAAAAAAAAAAATGACGCTCCATGTAAACTTTGCTTTACAGTGAGACAGAGTGACGACATTCTCGGAGTGATCCGAGGGGTGAGTACACCCTATCGAACTGAATTTGATTACTGCCGTCAGTTTATATTTTTTACACCCCTCGTAAGGGTAGCTAAATTGTAAGACTTGTTTTTACAAGACTACCCAAAAAAGGTGTGTAATGTGTGTAGCTGTAGGTATGTGAGTTTCTATATTTCACCACAACCTCAAATGTCGTTAGAAGCCTTACATCATCTGAATAGGTTTTTTTTTGTTTATTATTTATTAAGGAACAATAAAATCATCAGAAGATCACGCTGCGAACCTATGGAGCAGTGAGCATAAACAAAGTTGCGGTTAATGGATATTCCATAATATAATTTATCCCCAGAGGGGGAGGCAAACTTTGCCATTCACTTTGCCATTCAGAAAATGGCAAAGTATGGTCCCACTAAAGTAAAAGGGGCAAGCCTATTGACGTCAACCGGGCGCTATATACATACTGATAGTTAACAGTCCAATGCCTAAGTCACTTTTTACACACAGATAGAGATGGTGTGACCTTAATCTACTCCACCGTCACACACAACAACTACTTCCCAATTCCCTATTCATCCTCAATAAGTACTCTATTCAAGACAAAAAGAATAATTCCAATCTGACTGATAGTTTCAGAAATTAGCACGTTTACACAAACAAACAAAAACCTATACCACGTTTTTAATGTATGTTTTAAATTTCAAATAAAATATTTCTTGAGGAAAACATAAAATTTGTTGCTTATATTTATAAGTATTTATAAAAAATATACGATTTCACTCAGGTGTGTATTTCGTTAATGCCCGACTAGTTTCGGTCCCAACAGGAGACCTATCTCAAGAAGTAAGGCATCCAGCCGCGACTGACGGTATTCTAATATATTTAGAATTATACGTTTTTCGTAAATCTAAAATGAAGTTCGGATTCTCTTCTCGAAGTATTGAATTGAAGAGTCCTGTCATAAAGAAAACAAAATGTTTTGTATCTTGTTGGAATCATACCTCTGGATCAGCACTCAGGATGACAAACCACCACAGCTACTGACACAAACCAACGTCCTAATCCTTTATTAAGATATTCAGTAGATTTACTAAACGACCTAAAAACACCACTTCCATCAGTAACATTTTTTACAATAAATCAAATGATAAAAAACAAAAAGATACACCCTTACCGTCAATTCCTTCCTCACCCCTTTAATTCAGTAAGTCTTGCGATAGACTGACAGACGGGGGGTGAGAATTTTATTGAAATACTTGTGGCATTGCGAATCGGGAATGCGAGTTCGATTCCCGGCCGAAACTTTAATTTTGAGTGTTCTTTTTATTGCCTTTTTTAACGAACGATCGTTGTTAGAGGAAATAAATTAATTCAAAGAATGTCTTTAGGGGTGACTTTACAGTGAAAGAGTTCAGGGAATTGCAAATTTTACTAGTCTTACAAATGTGAAACTTTATGTCGATATTTGTTACACGAATGGCTCTCACGAAAGGCTGTAAGGATTTGGATTAAATTAGCACAGATATAGATAATAATTCTGGAAAAGCACAGGCTTTTGTTTTCAAAAATATTTACAGTAACGAAGTCGCAGGCGACAGCTAGTGGTAATTCTTTTGTTTGGTAAAAAGGTTATAATGATTGAGTAGTTGTTAGGGGTGCACAATGTGAAAACTTCTAGTTTTAATAAAGTAATCAACCAATATATGAATTAAAACTTTCATTCATATTTATTTAAATATACAGTCGTAAAATATCGTGTAGTGTGTGACGTCCGGTACCGTCGCGGCTGGACGACGTACTCCTTGAGAAAGGTCTCCTGTCGGGACCGAAACTAGTCGGGCATAAAACCGTTTATTTAAATAGATAGTTTATCAATGTTGTAAATATCTGCTACCCTCTGACCTGTTTAACTTCATGTTCTAAAGGATAACCTGGGTTTAACCCTTTTCCTGTATTCAATAACTACATTTTATTATATACATTTATATATACATTTATGCTTATCCCACAATGGGTAATCAGAGGTGTCTCAAACGCTCACAAAGCCTATCATTCGTCCGGTCGTCATTCAGGCACTGTATGATTTTTGTTAAAGACATCTCTCGCACTAGGATTAATTCCTGTGTCGCGGGGGACTTTACAAACATTAAAACAACGGAAACAAAGAGCACCCAGACTCTGAACAACAATTATGGATCAAACAAATTTTTGTCCTGAATGGGAATCGAACCCACGACCTCCGGTTCAGCAGTCAGGGTCACTAGACCAACAGGCCCGTCAAATCAAATTGATAATATATTCCGTCTAACAACTCATACACTGGCATACAAACATCTGAACATAACGTAAATCAGTTATATTTTCCCACCTTAAATTGCTCTAGAAGATCTATCAGTCAATAATCAAGATACTTATAAAAACACTATTAAATATAACAAATATTAATTTCGCAAAAAAACGATAGCTTAAATAATCTATACAAATAAATAAAATTGGAGTGTCTGTTTTTAATATTAAAATAACCGCTTTTTACTAAGCATTTGCATATGGACGTATACACGGTACATATACCAAAACAATTTTGAATCTCTGAAATGGCTGGACCGGTTTTAACGGGACTTTCACTGGCAGATAGCTGATATAACAAGGAGTAACTTAGGCTACTTTTATTTTAGAAAAAAAATAGGACCTCACAAAAAAAAATTAAAACCAAATTGAAAACTGCGAACTGAACAATAACCACGCAGACGAAGTCGCGGGCAACAGCTAGTGATTCATAAAAATTATATCTAGCGTCGTTTGGGATAATGGAAGAATGAGCTAGATGATTATCAACTCAAATCGGCATATGTTTTCATACATACTATGCATACGCTCAAGCTTATATCCAATAAGGGGTAGGTAGACGTGTATTAAACACTCACATTTTGCCTATTAGAATTTGGTCCTCAACTTTGCACTATATGGCTGCATACATACTGTCTGATAGAAAACAGTCCGATCTCTTTCCGAAGACAGGAGGCTTTACTCAATAAGACGTCAACATATGAAGGTTATACTTACGTTGCAGCTTCTCAAAAGAAGACGTTGACTTAGTTGAGGACAGCAATCATATTTCCTTCTCTTTCTTAATCACAATATGTTTTTAGTTAGTCTAGTTTATTGTTTACCTGATGGTAGGTAGGTGTCTATATTTCATTTATGAACTTTATCTGTACTGGGATTTTTGTGACCACCCTCAATTTAGAATAATAATATTTACACAATATAATGTTGGTTACCTTTTTCGTGTTTAGGTCCAAGGAGATAAAGGAATATAAAAGCGAAAAAAAAGAAAACACTGAAGAAACTTCATTTAACTTCTTTTAATAAGATTTGTCTATAAATCGCTACTTTCTCAATTTTTAAGTTGACAACACTTTGAGGAATTATAATTGATTTAATTTAAAAAAAGAATTGCACCCAAAAACAATCATGATAACTATTACCGTTTGCGACATCAATTTCCCGCTTTTTTAACAACATGTTAATGGAACATTACAACATTACCATAAATTATAGAATGTTTTTTTTCTCTTGGCGGAATCTCGGTGTTGAATCTACACGTGAGAGAGAGTCCATAAAAAACGACTAGTAAAATTACTTGAATTTTTACAAACTCGACATTGGCGAAAGTGTGGTGGCTACTCTTCAAAGGCTACAAAGAAGAATTGAGTTGAATTAAACATGTTTATGATTAAAACAATAAAGATGAGACCAGCTGTTTGTTTATAGAAGCTTTTGTATAAAGGGTCACAGGACGGAAATAAAGAAAATATATATTTTATGGTATACATATGTGGAAGTCCTGTGAAATAAACGTTGCAAAACTCTATCAAAAGTAACTGCGCTTTGCCACATCTATTGGCGCCAATTATTGTTAAACTGACAGTTCTTTATTTGAAATACCTTGAGAAGGAGCTCCTTGCCTTTTAGCAATCATAGACGAAGGTAAGGGAAAACTGGCCGCCATTTTCTGAACATGAATATTTATTTATGTAATGTTATTATCTAATAGTCTGTATTTCAAGCATGAAATGCTCAAAACGATGTAGGGGATTTTCTTTATTTATTTATGTGTTGTCTACATATTTAAATCAATTCAATTACTTAGCTTAGAAATTAACTAAGATATAAGAAGATTTACCATATAAGCATTACAGTGGACTAGGAAAGATATTATATGTTAGGGTAAACTAATAAATGAAATATTTTAATAATAGACAATCTGAAAACCTCCAGAAACAATTTCGAAGTCTTGTCATAAACGGATCTTATTTTTTTACTTACAAAAAACAAAAAAACAACAACAAATTCCATTTTCAAAATGTTGTCAAAATACAAACGACTAATACTGCTACATTGCACAATAAATAACTTAATAATAATTTGTTATTTAAATCTTATAATTAAGTTTTATTTACACTTTTTAATTTACACAATTCGAGTGGGACAACAATCGGCTATCATTTTTATACAGAATGTTAATTGTTTTTGTGTTTACCATTTTTATCAAACACATTATTTTTAAGAAATGCAGTTAAATGTTAGTCAGAAAAATGCTATGATACTATTATCCTTATGACCAGAAAACAGCAAAGTTACATAAGTTCACGAAATACTGCTAACGTTAAAAGTTTTGGTAATTATTCCTATTTTTGAGTCTAAATTTAGAAATCTAAATTATTAATTCTGTCTTTCGAAATTAGTATCCAATTTGTATATTGCTCATACTTAACCTTTGTTCATATGAACGGTCTTCATAATTAGTATACGTATATGTTATACATGTAGGTAATATCAACACTGCCATGAAATAGCGTTAATGTATACCGTTAATAACGTTTTACCAGTATTTCACGAAAATAACACAAAACGAAATTGCTACAAATAACTTTTTATAATGATTTATTGTTTTTTTTTTAAACTGTTGATAGATGTCAGAAGCATTACTAGTGATGTAATTCTCTATAATAAGTAATTAATACGTATTTGTGGTTTTGTCATAGACCCATATTTTTTTATTATTTCATTGAAATATTTTTGACGTTTAAAAAGTTGTAAAAGTTTAACCATAATACCGAAATTATAAAATATAGTTTTGTATGACGACTAGAAAATAAAATTGAAGTCCTATTTGGGGTCAAGCGAGTCAATCTGTAACTATTATTATTATTCCGAATTACTCAGCTTAATAGTAAATACAGTAATTAATTCTCATGTAATCTTTGTACTGTTAATTTTCGTCACAATGGTATAAAGTGGTTTTAAAAAAGTATATATCTTTTATTACGTGTACTAAGCGATTACTCTACCAATAACAAAATGACTGTTGACCAATTTTCAAATATGTATATTTTTTTTTTCCAAAGAGTATACTCATTGTAACCAAATCAGGTTGTCGGAACCAGGGTAATTACGAATAAGATTTCAAATTGCACGTTTTCATGATTTAAAGTATTGCACAAAGGAATAGCTAAGGCGCAAAATGTTATGTACTCTTTATAAAGTCAATTATGATATCAAAGTATTATTCGAATCTTGACCAGTGTTAAAACTTGTAAGTAAGTTTTAACACTGGTCAGGATTCTAACCCGAGACCACTGACTTCGATAATATGGCTAATAGGAATATCACTTCAAACTCGCATGTTATGACAAAACCACTAACACTCAATCTACACTCTAAACTCTATTCAACTGCTGTTCCCTTTCTCTTGCCTTCATTTCCAATTCTTCTTCTTCTTTTGTCAGCGGCACTGTGCTGTGGTTGTACAACCCTTGGGCCATTAATTGTAAAGCAAGGGGGTTGCGCTGTCCAGATGCCTTTTTGATTTTGGCCCGTTTATTCTGGAACCATATTTTTATTTGTGCTTCTGCTAGACCTAGTTCTGCGGCCAGGGCTTGGCGACGGCGTTCTGTCAAGTACCGGTTTTCGGCAAACTCGTGCTGCAAAAGAACAGTTACTTCAGGATTTCAAAGTAGGAGATAATTAGAGTAATAATTAGAACAGAACTTATCAGGTCTTATTTTTTTTTATTTCTCAAAATAACTTTTTAAATATATTTTTTCTGTGGTATCAGTGTTACCGCCTTAAAATATAGTGTGTTGAAAGTGTTATTATGATTGTATTTTCTTAATGTAACTTAGAATGTAACAACAACTGGTTGTCCTATACAAACAATAATAATAATAGAAACAAGACAATACAAACTTATCATGTGAGCATGTCTGTACAATTGTTTAAAACTACAAACTTTGTTTCAATATTTTTCTAATAATATTTAATGTATTTAAAATACATTTATAAAAATTAAAAATTAATTTTAATTGTTAAAAATATTAGTTTTTTGTACCACCAAAGGCAATTCGGCAAAATATGAGAAGCTCCGTCTATTACGAAAAGCCTCAACCAATTTGTCTCCGTATATTATCCTTGTGCACTTTTCATTATCACTAAAGAGTTTTAAAGCTCAACTGGGAGCTGCCAGTTGAGCAGTATAGATTCTAGAATGCAGGAGTCTGAGTTCGTGGTCATACCAACTACCATGTCTTTAAAAACATTCAATTTAACATTATTTCAAAGTAGTATTCTACTCATAATTTCTATGTAGTTTTTGAACCTTTGAAATGTTTTTTTGATGCATACCTTTAATCTTGCAAGCTGTGGTCCAGAAAATGCAGTCCGAGGTCTCTTCTCATCATTGGTGGTGTCTCCAGGAGGCTTCTTCGGTCTTCGCGTGCGGGGACCTGGTCAGAAACATATCAGTTGGAGAATGATGGTCCATTTTTTTTTTGTCATCGAAAACAACTTCTTCGTTAAGGACGATTCTTGATTCAAAGAACACTAAGACTATCAAACTATTTGTGAATCACAGATTTTTTTACAAATTCTAGCCCCGTGTGGGAATTGAACCAACGACTTCTAATTCAGTAGTCACTATTACTAATCCAACGAGAATGCAGGTAACCAGAGAAGACATTTTTTATTTGAGTTTTTGGGTTTTATAATGTACTGATGCTCGTAGGTTACAATATTGTATATTACGTATAATAATACTTTCAGACATCTCACAGACGGCCTTCTGATTACAAACTAAGTAGAGATTGTTATTCAGTAAATAGACTGCTAATAAACAGACTTATACATATTACAGACAAACTAGACCCACACAGAACAATTGCTCATGCACAACATACAATTATTTATTCTGGGTGGGAATTGAATCTACGACCTCTAGCTTAGCTGTTAGGATCATTAGCCATTAGACCCTGCCAGTCATATAATTATAATGAATAACACTATCTTTATAGCTTAACAAGCCACTTATATACTCGTACAAGCTATTGATACGTGGACTTCGTAATCAACAAGACAAATAGAATGATCCAGAAATTGAAGCTCCTAAGAAAAGTAGATAGATGGATGATATATACACTCTTTCTTGTGCAACGATTGGATGAAGAGAGATATGTAATTGAGAAGTGGGGAAGAAGTCTTAGTATATAATAAATAGATTGAGTTCTGTTTGGAGGCTGATCGGCTCTGGATGGAATTTGGGACAGAGATAAGTTATATCCTGGAATGCACATACTACACATCCCGGTAAATTATAGCAGCGGCTAGTGTATAATATAAAGGGATAGGTTTACTTGAACATAGACACACAGACGTACGTAGACACACATATACATATATATATACCTTCATATGAAAACGGGGATATCATGATAGAGCAGGCCTCAAGAGTAGTCGATTATATTAAAGCACACGAAGGGTTGAAGTGTAAACTTAAGAATGATTTATAAATTAGGTTCATAATTTTATCCTACAAATGTTCTTAAATGAATTTTACAGCCTAAAAAATAAAAATAATATATCAAATCTATAAAAAGTATCGTGAGTTTAAATATCATTAAAGCAAATTATATGTAATATTGCAACAGGACCGCCAAAAAATAATTATCAAACAAAACAACAACAATACAAATTCAAAAAAGCACACATAAACAAAAATGCAAAAACGTAAACACAATTAGCAAAAACAAAAACACAAATAGCAATAATAAAACACAAATAGCACAAACAAATACACAAGTAGCAAAAACAAAGATACAAATATTACAAACAAAAACACAAATAGCACAAATAAAAGGAAGCATTTATTGTTTGCGTCATCCCACGTTGATATCCCCGATTCAAGCGGACGATGCAATATCTTAACCAATTCAATTTCATGCCCAAACGGGCACCGAATGCAATATGAGTAAAATTGGTCAAAATATTTCACCGACCGCCTGACGGGTAGCTGACGTTGTTGGCCTGGAAAATTGACATTATCTTCACGCTATTAGATGTTTGGAAGCAGACACAGTTAGGAATACAACAAATTTGTCATTTTTTATTATGTATGTCTCATGTGTGTATAGTTATCGTTAGCATTCACGGTAACCAGAGGGTCTGAGACGCCCACTTTTTGAGAATCGCTATACTAGATCCTTAATAGGCTTGCCCACTATTACGTAAGCAGGATTCAATGAGTCAGACTAACCATTCAAAGAGATATGCATGAATGTATGTATGTTTTCAATTCACTAACTGATCAATTGTAAAAATCAATTGGTAGTCTCATTGCAATATTTATTTTTGGATACAGTCATCATTGGATACAATAATTTAGTTACCCCCAACGCAAAAAGGAAGGTATTATAAGTTTTACGTGTCAGAAACACATTTTTTTTTACGTGTGAAAACCCCATCATCCCACCCGGGTTCGGTGGAACAGTGTGTCGGAGTCAGAAAGACTAAAATCATACGGTGTGCCATACTGTGCCTCAAATAGCAGTAATCCGGGAACAGCCTTAAGTATGACTGCTTCGATATATGTAGTTATGTTTATTAAGTAATTTTGTAGATTCATAGCTACACATCTAGAAAATATGCATTGCGGTTTTACAAATGTTAAATTGTACTTGTTTCGGAAGTAGAGATACCAAATATCGTGGCATTTCTAAACGAATTATAGGGAAACTGTTTTACTAAATATAAACTAGTAAAATTCTGTAAAATTGTTACAAAAATCTAGTCACATTTACTATTAAGACAATAGTTTCAAATGACACCTCTCATATCAAAACCTATCTTGCGTTCTGGGCTTTATGCTGTGACAAATAAATATCATACATACGAATGCATTTATACATTCAAACATGGATATATACCTACGTACATTCGAACATGACAACTCTCCTTGTAGATTCGCTTAAGAAAATAACTAGGTACAAACCATAACTTTCCATACGAAAACGAATAAAATCCACTAGCTTTAAAAATAAACGCGCGTCACGAGTTTGTTTTTATTGAAACTTTTTTAAAGATTACTTCGTATTGTACGAAATATAAGGTTTTTGTAACTAACAACCTCACTTTGATTCAATCGATTAGGGTTCCGTTGTAATAATTATTACATTGATACGTAAAGCAAAAAGATTGTATAGTTTTTTACGAAAAATTCACAAGGTATGAAATTTGGCACAGTTAAAGTATATGAAGAAGTGCAGAATGCGAATATTTTATATAAATAATAATGCTTAGAAATACATTAAATTAATAAAAAAACAATATATCCATGCTTAGGCACGAATGGGCCGGCTCGACCGGTGCGATACCACGGCCTCACAGACACCGGTTGTGAAGTAACGCTTGCGTTGCATTTCCCCGAATTGAGTGAGGTTTCCGGAGGCCCAATTCCTCCTCCCCCCTTTTCTCTCCCATATCTCCTTTCTCCTTTTTTCCATCTCCTCATCCCTCCTCTCTTCTTTCCGCTCCCTGCATCCCCCATCCCTCATCACCCTCAAAGGCGGGCAGCGCACTTGCGACTCTTGAGTTGCAAGTGTCCATGGACGGCGGTGTCACTTACCATCAGGTGACATGTCTGTTCGTCTGTCAAAAAAAAAATACACACTACCATGCGTTTGACACACACTGTTTTACGTTCAGTATAAATGTAAACATAAATAGAGCTACTAATACCTTCGATAACAGAGTTGAGATATTATTAAACTTTGTGACAAAAGTGGCAAATAACTTTCAAACTTAATAATGTCATTCATTAAGGTCGAATTCCGACTGCCACCGCCGATTAATAATAATTGTAACACAGAAATGTTACTACCTACCAGTTATAAATGAATTTGAAAGTTTGGATGCATATTATTTATTCCAACTTAACCACCACTAAATTTGTCACAGAGATAGATTATAATGTAGAATAGCACATAGGCGGAAAATATTTATAATGAAAAAATGTACAGTCGAAAATTCTACACGATAAAAATTTCGGGTAACACTTTAAAATGTGACACAGTAATTAAGTTAGATTTTTAGTTTCGCGCAAAGTGTTGTGAACCACGAGTTAGACTTGAAAACATCATGCATTGCATTTGATAGCCGAATTCTTAAGGAAGATGATGGACTGTTTAACATCACGCTGCGATGTTTAGGAACGGAGCAGTGGCAGTTTTGGTATGGAATATTCGTAGCATAAATGTTGATTTTTAATACTAAAGGGACATCTTAGATAAAGACGCAGCCGTTTTTTGTCCTTTCTATTTTGAGTTAAACTGTACACTTATTAAGGAGTCTCCTATTGGTAACGATTTTTTAAATATTTATATTATAGTGGCACAGACGAATAGGGGCAATTTCGGCGAAATGTGACACAAGCGTTGCTTCACAACCGGTTTTCTGTGAGGCTGTGGTATCATACCGGTCGAGCCGGCCCATTAGTGCCGCCATTATAATATTGTTAAACAAAATAATTAGTGAAACATGCACTTATATACATAGACTCAAGTCTGTATACCCGAAGGAGTAGGCAGAGGCCTGCATTTTGTCGATCATAATTTAGTCCCGTTAACGTAATAACTTGCAAGCATAATTTGACATTTCTTTATTTATAATGAAGGTTATGGATGGCAAAATGTGAGCATTTGACACCTCTATCTTCCCCTTAGGGTAAATAGGCTTGAGTGTATGCATGTATTTAAATAAGTTCACATAATCATCATTTTCCTCACTCATCACACATCACCCTATCGACGTCGATTGCTGGACGAAGGTCTCCGTCAAGGAGCGCAAGCTATCCCGGTCTGGGGAGACCCCATCTATCCGCTACCAGCCATTTTCCTCAAGTCGTTGGTCCATCGTGCTGCAGGACGCTCTACACTACGTTTGCCTAATCGCGGTCTCCAATCTAACGACATGAAAGCGACCATCAGTCGGCCTGGAGACATGGCTAGCCAAGTTTTTTTTTTTTTATATTCATATAGTTTATTGTCTTCACAGGTATACGTGGTATTACAAGAGGGATCTTAATACTTTTTTATTTTTATCAAAAATGTATTTGATGCCTTTGCAACTTGATTAATGCAAGACATTGTTGGCTAGTTTCTTTTATGACCAGAAGCCAGCCAGAGGCCAGCTCACCTTGGGAATGTAGTCTTTTAAAGACGAAAAATAAGAAAGAAAGGGAGATTTGGAAAAGAAGACGGTTTGGGTCTGTAACCGGGGTAAGATATACTGCAAGTCTCAAAGGAGGAAAGTTGACTGAGACTGCAGTATCTCGCAGAAACCAGGATTACGTGTGTCCTTGCTTCCTGCGGCTAGAGAGGCAGCTAGAACAGGGATATCAACTCGCCGCTGGCTAAAGCAAAGTGTATGAAGAGTAGACTCCTCTTTAACTAGGGATTTTAAAACCTGAAAGTGTCAAACTAAGTATTGTCAAGTTAATTATGTTTGTAGTTTTATTTATTAATTTTTATTTTATTTAAAGAAATAGCACATTAATTACAGTAGCACAAAGCAGCAGCGAGAAGAAGAATTATATTATAATGGGCATTACGGTGGAATAAAATAGGGTCACCCCATCTCTTCTCGTGGGTATATATGTGATTAAGGCATTGTCCTAATGTCTAGTAGACAGTATATACATATACAGTCGTACAGTGCTCAGATGACGGCGATGCTATTACGTAAACAGGGTTTCATTTTGGGCCGTGGGCGTCTGAGACACCTTTGCCAACCCCCCGGGAAAATAGACGTGAGGGTATATTTGTATATCTAAAGGACGATCTAAATGACATTGTTTAATTTTTCGTTGTATTAATGATTCCGAATTATAAACGATTACTCAATTATAGTATAGGTGGTAGTATGCAACTCACGCTTGACCGTTTCAATGAACTCTATAGCTAGAAACTAATGAAAGGTTCACTAAGCTTTTTATTTAAAAAAAAAACATTCGTTCTATTCAAATTGACATTTTGAGAAGAGAAAAAAGTTAAAAGTGAAAAGAAAATGTCTTTAATATTGGTGATTGGTTATTTATAACTTTTTACATCTTGATGTACTTAAGTACTATATAACAACCATTATAACATATCGACAAAAACATAATTGAAGGCTGTAAAAAGGTGTAATACTATTTATTAGTTTTTTTAACGCAAGCAGACCACATGAAGACCTCACGGAGCTGACAATGAAGTTGGTATGTTGGACTCGAACCGACTCAAACCACACGACATTCCGTCACGTACTGTTCTATAAATTGGAGTCTATTATCTAATGTATTAAGTCTCTCTGAAGCCGTTGGAGCACACGAATCCTAGAGTGGAGACCGCGTATTGGTAAACGTAAGGTAGGACGCCCCCCAGCCAGATGGACAGACGACCTGAGTAAGGTAGCTGGGTTAGACTGGCTGCTTAAGTGCTGTTTAGGACATTGTGGGTAGACAGTAGGCTTAATAATTGTATTAAGTCTCTTTTAAAGTATTGAAGATTATAGATTAAAATGATCCAGTATTTTTAATTGTTTTTAAAACATGCAACATTGAGAATGCATTCCACAAGCAAATAGAAGTGTTAAAAAAATATTGGAACATTAATTTTGTTTTTGTTTAACCCAGTATTAAAAAGTAATAATTTTTTTTTTACTGAATGTACAAAATACATGTATTGTAGTTTAAACTACAGTTTCTTTGACTCGAATATATATATATATATATATGTATATATACCTACACATATACACAAATAAAATATATAAACAATAGTATAAAAATAAATGGATTTATCTCACGTGGTTGCCGTGAGCGGGTCCCGTACTTACTTCTTCCTAAAACAAAGGAGAAAACACAATTAATCACACAATTAGTCACAATTAAATCATATACATATTTGATAAAACAACATATAAAAAAATTAAGCACCAATAATTAAAAACTTTAATAATTAAAGACAATAAGACATTATATATTTTTAATCCTTTTTTTTTGACGTGTGGAAACCTCCGCCGTCAACGGGCCGTCATCCCGCCGGGGTTTTCGATAGCACGGTGTCTCGGAATCGGATCGACTAAAACCACAGTGTGCCATACTCCCCAATCTATCTAAATAAGCAATATCCACTTCCTGGGGCACAAGCCAGTTCGAGTTATAGGTACGCGACCCTGACTTGCTTGAGCTATTGCTTATACTCCCCAATCTATCTAAATAAGCAATATCCACTTCCTGGGGCACAAGCCACTTCGAGTTATAGGTACGCGACCCTGACTCGCTTGAGCTATTGCTTATACTCCCCAATCTATCTAAATAAGCAATATCCACTTCCTGGGGCACAAGCCAGTTCGAGTTGTAGGTACGCGACCTTGACTCGCTTGAGCTATTGCTTATACTCCCCAATCTATCTAAATAAGCAATATCCACTTCCTGGGGCACAAGCCAGTTCGAGTTATAGGTATGCCACCCTGACTTGCTTGAGCTATTGCTTATACTCCCCAATCTATCTAAATAAGCAATATCCACTTCCTGGGGCACAAGCCACTTCGAGTTATAGGTACGCGACCCTGACTTGCTTGAGCTATTGGTTATACTCCCCAATCTATCTAAATAAGCAATATCCACTTCCTGGGGCACAAGCCAGTTCGAGTTATAGGTATGCGACCCTGACTCGCTTGAGCTATTGCTTATACTCCCCAATCTATCTAAATAAGCAATATCCACTTCCTGGGGCACAAGCCAGTTCGAGTTATAGGTATGCAACCCTGACTCGCTTGAGCTATTGCTTATACTCCCCAATCCCCAATCATGTGCAAGCAATACCCCATTTACTTCAATTTCAATATCTACTTGCTTTTTAATATAATTATTAATTTTATCATTTAATTCTCGGAGTGTACATTGCTATATTGACAGTGATGTCTCCTATTACGTAGGTATGCATAAAATACGCCTCTGCTAATACATTTGGGGATACAGGCAGGAGTAGTACATGTTTTTAAGTTCGATTTTAACCCTAAGAACAAAAAAAAAAATACATGTAATTTAAAATTAGTAATTTGAGTTCAATAACATATTACATCAACAAAACATTAGTTTACATTTCCAAGTTATCATTCTCTAAAACCACGAATCGAACCTCGCGTTGCTATAAAAAGACATACAAAATAAAAAGAAAGAATAAAAGATATAAAAAGATAAAGATAAATGAACTACTAACAGTGAATGACTTAATTAACGATAGCTGTGGGTGGTCTTTCTTATATCCGGTTTGTACGCAGTTTGTTGGTGGGGAGAAACTTCAAAAATAACTATGATTTTATAGTTTTTAGTACATACAAACATACAATTACGCCTTTATCCCGGAAGTGGTAGGCAGAGGCGTGATTAACACCCACCTTTTGAAGATTATAACTTAATTTCCATTTAAGTAGTAGGGAGCAAGCCTAATGCCACCATTCGTGCACTTTTGGGAATTAATTGGGAATTAAATATGATAATTTGGAGCATCGGGAGTCCTATCCGGGAGGGAAAGCTGGTGCTTCCTGTGTGAAAACCATATAAGTCTTAAATTTGCATTAAGTTTGTGGGCGACAAATGGACGAATGACTCAATATAACGTAAACCTTTTCGATGATTCTTTTTTTACTGGAAAGGATGTATGTTGGTTAAGTTCTGACAATGGCATCCAAGAGAAAACCATATAAGGCTTCAATTTTATGATAGACGAATTGAAGGCGGTTGTCTACTTTTTTAAAGTGAATTATGTATACCATGTACAACACAGGTGTGCATCATTTTTAATTGAACATTTAACGCGTAAGAGCTCAAGCATCAAACACATATTTAGCATCTCAATGCTAGGTAGGTATATTAAAATGGTATTCATTTAAAATAACTTTATATATAAATATCTCGTGTCACGGTGTTTGTGGTTGCACTTCTCCAAAACGGCTATACCGACATTTATCAAGTTTTTCATGTATATTTGGTAGGTATGAGAATAGGTCGTAATGTATATTTCATACTGCTAGGTTTCACCGCAAACCACATAGGATACTCATTAGACTAAGTTTCATTCCCCCATTTGTAACCTCACGGAAATTATACACTCTAAAAGAACAGAAATATGTAAATGTGTTGATAAAATATTTAAAATTACGTATTAATTAACTGATTGCATTCTTAAAATACAAGAATGCAAGTATGAAACTCGCAGAACGGGCCCATGAAAAGAGCAGTAAAATTTTAATTAACCAAATTTAAAACGGTTGTATAAAGTTTTTGAATGAGTTTTATAACATATTAAACGTCATTTAAAGTTATTGTGACACACGTGCGAAGAAAATGTCCAACAATCAAGTTTGACCCATGAATGGATTTATAAAATAAAAATGTTTTATTACTATTGGATTAGGACTAACTTTGGAAATGGTTTGATGGTTTTGTATCGAATGTTTTATGATAGGCTGAAAGTGGAACAACAGTGTAAAGTTTTCATTTTGTAGATTTCTTAATTTCTTCTGTGTTGTTGTGATGGCAAGGAAAAGAAAATGCCGATGTTTTGTAGACCTGGCTGATGTCAAATAGTTTTTTGTTTTTGTTTTTAAAACAACATTACAAACATTCAAACAACGAACACAAAGTACACCCAGACTCAGAACAACAATTTGAGTATTACTCAAAGTGTTGTCCCGTGCGGGAATCGAACCCACAACACTCAACGCGGCAGCGTAGAGGCAAGGTGACTACCTAAACCGCTACGCCATCTATGCATAACAGAAACAGTAAAGATACAAAGATACATTGGATTGCACAACAGCAACGCGATAATTTATACTCACGTCTTTGTCCACGAAGGGGTAGGCAGGGGCTTCTAAAACGTCCCTTTTTTGTGAACAATACTTTAGTACCACATATTACCCTTATCATCGTACAGTATGACTGTATACATATATACAGTCTGATAGATAACAGTCCAATCCAATCGCCTCTTACGACAGCTATGGGACCCACAACCACACGGTAGATATAATGCCTTTATTAAATGCCATAACAACGTGCCAACAATTCGGCTCGCCATTTTTCAGTACCGTAGATTTTGTAGCTTAAATCAACAAAAGCCAATCTATATTATGCAAATTTTATACTTCATAATACAAATAAATTTAACGATTTTGACATTAATAGCTTCATCTGTCAGCCATAATAGTTAATATGTATGAATTCACTAATTAATGATGTTAAAGTTTATGCCTTCAATTAATGACAATAAAATGTTACGTAATGACGGTTTAATTTTTGTAATAATGTCATTTAAAATGTTTAAGGCTAACTCTGAGTTAATTATAAACATTAAAAATGACTGTCCAGTCAAATGATAATAATAACTCCACACGTCTCACACACTGCTGTCTGATCCTAAACTAAGCAGAGCTTGTACTGTGGTAATCAGACGGCTGGTATGCCTCTGCTTACGCCTTCAGAGATACAGGCGTGACGGCTCCTTTGGCCTCCTATACCATACAAAAAAGATATATTAATTATTTTTAAACCTATTTCAATTATTCTTTTATTAATTGATAAGGTTGCAATTAAGTTTCGTCGCGTTTGAATTTAAAGAAAATATGCAGCTATGAAAGATTTTAAAAGGTGAAGTATGATTGCTATATTCTTCTCAATTATATTCGTTTCTATTGATTGTTTTAAGATTAACCTCCTTTTTGAGGTCACTTAAATGTAAATTAACATAGGGGTTTCAAAAATAATTTCACACATCCCACACATGGCCGTCTGATCCCAAACTAAGCAGAGATTGTATTATGATAACCAGGCAGCTGATAAACATACTTATATATTTCTAAATACATTCATATTATAGATAAATTACACCCAGACAGAGAACAAATGACCGTGCTCATTATACAAATATTTGTCCTGGATGGGAATCAAACCCACGACCTCGGCTTAGCAGTGAGGATCGCTAACCACTAGACTAACAGGACAGTTAAATTGAAGATATGTTAAATTAAGCATAATGCGATAGGGTGCAAACGAGCAGATGGGTCACCTGATGGTAAGTGATTACCGCCGCCCATGGACATCCGCAACTCAGGAGTCACAAGTGTGTAGCCGGCCTTTTAGGTAGGAGTACGCTCTTTAAAGCAATTTATCAAATTTATCTTGATCAGATTGAAGCAGGTTTTATGCTTATTTTAAAGTTAATTATTACATGCATGCTCACGCCATATTCCCGTCCAGAGTAGGCAGAGACGGTAGAAAGCCATTTGCCATGATCCTGTTATACAACTTCGAAACTCATATTTATTTATTTAATTTAATGCACATATTGTACAAGGCTTACTGAATGCCATCATCATCTTTCTTCTTCTTTCTTTTCTTCCTTCTTTAATATACTGCCGATCTGATCAGAATACCTATTAATGTAATAATTATTTAATTAAGTTAAAAAAAGTAGATAATTGTCTACAGTGCACCTTTGCAATGACTGCGCAATATTTTGAGTAGTAATAACGTGCAATTTAAAAACTTATTGTCAGTTTTCTGGTATCCCAGGATCCCAACCTGATTGGTTAACAATGCGACCGACGCAAGAGAAAAATTCTTAGAAAAAAACAAATTTTGAAAATCGGTCACCAATTGGCGAAGTTATCTCTTAGCATACATATATAAAAAAAACACGTACAGTCGATAGAACCACCTCTTTTTTTTATGTCGAGTAAAAGTGAAAGTACCAGTCACTGTCCTTATTAAAAAACAAATTAAGTAATCTATAAGCAGATATCTTGATAATGCAAGTTTGTCGTATAAATGCTAAATTTTGTTTAATTAAGTAAAATACATATAGCGGTATGACAGAAACTGGGCCTTTTGTTGTACCGCCGCGGACGATAATTGGGTGTATTACCTAATTGACATTTACTGATATAAAGCAGCTCATTAAGTTGCACTTGTTAAGAATTAAGTTCATAATTGTTTGTGAGTATATTTAGTTTTTGAACGCGACATCGTTCACGTCAATTTAGGTTTTATCTAGTAAACAACCAAACAATCGTTCGTTCAAATCGACATTCCTTTAGTCCATTTTTGTGCTCTTAACAACTCACACACTAGGAATTATAACTGTGTCAGAACTTTACAAAAATACATACAACGGACATAAAGTACACCCACACTCGGGGCACCAATTTATAGATTACACTAATTCTTGTCCATTAAGTTAATTATTCTGGCTCTGCAAACCAGTTAGCTCCCCAACTTAACTTCTCCCTTACTTTCTCTAACTATATATTATCAACTTTCCCACCTTTATATATATTCCTGAAAAGCTCGGTAATCGACAATAGGCTTGCCTCCACACGCGTAATTATAAATATATTAAACCCAATTCAAATCACATAGCAATTTTTTATGTACTTATGTTTTTATTAATGTCTGTATGTATATATATATGTATATGTATGCTTAACTTTAAAGCCGTCTATGTTAAAAGATTTTGACAGACTTCAAAGTGTGCAAACGTGTCGAGAACTGGTGAGAATATAATAGTATCATAACATCAAGATAATCAACAAAAAAAATACCCTGTTTTCGTCCGATTTGCTATCAAAGCGTGTTTTTGAATCTAAATATTTTTTTAATTATTTAACAAATGTTAAAGTTCATAAAATTTATATTCTAAGTCTGCCTATCCACTAGCTACTGGGTTGAGCATACAGAATTAGGAATTGAGAGCACACAGCCTAATTTGAGCACAAACACGTGAGTACTGGATGCTGGGTGGTCTGCCACCCACGATCTGAAGCAATGGAGACGATCTACTACTAAAATGTTTAAGATGTGTAATTAATTGTTTACTTTTTAATGAATTACTGTGTATACGACTAAAAACATACTTTTTTAAACATGACTTTTTTTAAAATTATATTGAGTACTGAAACAATTTTAACACTAATGTACTAAATTGAACTAATATCGTTTTACAATACATATTTTTACAAACAAAAATACATATTTTATATATGATTATATACCTACAATATAACGAAGTAACTGCGGGGAAAATCTAGTATACATAGATACATAAACTCACACCTTTTTCGTTTCAGCGTAGGCAAGGACAGACCACCGTTTATACTTACGAACGAGCTTCATCTGCTAACTTATTTTTTTTTTTATGAGATAAGGGGCAAACAAGCAGACGGGTTTCTTTATTTCCGACAACTGGTTAATACAAAGGTGTTACAAACATAACGTTAAGTTTCTCTATTGTCATCATTTACGGTATACAAATATTTACAAATGTGTCATGAAATCAATCATTTTTTATTAATCATAAAATTAACGGTCAATAATTTTAAACATACATATATAAACTCAGTACTCTGTATCCTCGAGGAGATAGGCAGAAGCGTAACGCTTACATTTTACCTACTGCAATTTAGTACTATAAATGTAATAGGAACGAAGGAAGGCAATAGAGCAAGCCTACTGCCGTAATTCGTGCACTTTGGGAATTAAATTGGAAAAATGGGAGTTTATTGAAAAAGGAAAGGGGATGGAAAGGATAGGCTTAAGGCGTATAAGCAATAGCTCAAGCAAGTCAGGGTCGCAAGCCTATAGCAACTCGAGTTGGCTGGTGCCGAGAAGTCCGAGCCCTCTAAAGAAAGAAGAGTATCCTTTATGTTAATCCATCTTAAAAACATAGTTTAATACAAAGACTACATTTATATATAAAAAAAAATAGTTTCAACTCGACTCCACAATCTTATTCTGTAGCCGTTCGCTCATGTCACCAAAACATTTCGAGCTCGAATGCCCATACTTAGAAGCACAACCCAAAACACACTTTCTGTTTACGTAAATACGACTTCAATTAGCATAACATTAATCTATAAATTCCTTGTCGATATGTTGATTATAGACATTGTACTTTAACTGGATACAAATAAGGTACAATATAAACAGAGAATGGTTACTAAAGGATTTTATTACGAGATTCGAAATTGAAATCAGTTTGATGGATTTTAAGCTGTATTTTTTTATGTTAAGGTATGATTTTGACTGTTAATAAGTTATCTATTTAGAGATATTCTGACTAATTGAGACGTCTTCCGCAGTTGTCTTTTTGTCTGTCTGCTTGTCTGTGGTTTATGGAGATAACCTGCTGTTGACCTTTAACGGCGACCTCAACTCTTAATTACTAAGCTTTGGACAAACGTTTGGAGGCCGTTGACGTATTATGTGGCGATTAACCGACTGCAAAAAAATGAGGAAGTACATTCTACTGCATGTATTTTTTATGTATATACCGCTCGTTATTGTGACATTCCTAAAACTATGCCAAAAGCCGTTTAAATAAATATATGATTGGCACCTGGCTTTGATAGTAAATTATACTCGTATATAAACCGGACGAAAGGCACAGTGGTTCAGTGGTCACTTCACCAATACGCTACCGTGATGATTGTTGTGGGTTCGAACCTCGAGAAAATAGTTGGTGTAATCATCAAATTCTTATTCTGATTCAGTCTTTTAGTAAAAGAATACAACTTACTACTGTATCACCCATACGTCAGTTACCCCTCTAGAGGTCTAAAGCCTATTGCCGTCAACCGGCACTTTGGGATTAAATGGGAAAATTGGGAGCCTATTGAAAAGAAAAGGAGGGTAGAAGGAAAGGGTTACAGCCTATATATATGTATTGGGGAGTATAAGCAATAGCTCAAGCGAGTCAGGGTCGCATACCTATAACTCGAACTGGCTTGTGCCCCAGGAAGTGGATATTGCTTATTTAGATAGATTGGGGAGTATAAGCAATACCTCAAGCAAGTCAGGGTCGCATACCTATAACTCGAACTGGCTTGTGCCCCAGGAAGTGGATATTGCTTATTTAGATAGATTGGGGAGTATAAGCAATAGCTCAAGCAAGTCAGGGTCGCATACCTATAACTCGAACTGGCTTGTGCCCCAGGAAGTGGATATTGCTTATTTAGATAGATTGGGGAGTATAAGCAATAGCTCAAGCAAGTCAGGGTCGCGTACCTATAACTCGAACTGGCTTGTGACCCAGGAAGTGGATATTGCTTATTTAGATAGATTGGGGAGTATAAGCAATACCTCAAGCAAGTCAGGGTCGCATACCTATAACTCGAACTGGCTTGTGCCCCAGGAAGTGGATATTGCTTATTTAGATAGATTGGGGAGTATAAGCAATAGCTCAAGCAAGTCAGGGTCGCATACCTATAACTCGAACTGGCTTGTGCCCCAGGAAGTGGATATTGCTTATTTAGATAGATTGGGGAGTATAAGCAATAGCTCAAGCAAGTCAGGGTCGCATACCTATAACTCGAACTGGCTTGTGACCCAGGAAGTGGATATTGCTTATTTAGATAGATTGGGGAGTATAAGCAATAGCACAAGCAAGTCAGGGTCGCATACCTATAACTCAAACTGGCTTGTGCCCCAGGAAGTGGATATTGCTTATTTAGATAGCTTGGGGAGTATAAGCAATAGCTCAAGCAAGTCAGGGTCGCATACCTATAACTCGAACTGGCTTGTGACCCAGGAAGTGGATATTGCTTATTTAGATAGATTGGGGAGTATAAGCAATAGCACAAGCAAGTCAGGGTCGCATACCTATAACTCAAACTGGCTTGTGCCCCAGGAAGTGGATATTGCTTATTTAGATAGATTGGGGAGTATAAGCAATAGCTCAAGCAAGTCAGGGTCGTATACCTATAACTCGAACTGACTTGTGCCCCAGGAAGTGGATATTGCTTATTTAGATAGCTTGGGGAGTATAAGCAATAGCTCAAGCAAGTCAGGGTCGGATACCTATAACCCGAACTGGCTTGTGCCCCAGGAAGTGGATATTGCTTATTTAGATAGATTGGGGAGTATAAGCAATAGCTCAAGCAAGTCAGGTCGCATACCTATAACTCGAACTGGCTTGTGCCCCAGGAAGTGGATATTGCTTATTTAGATAGATTGGGGAGTATAAGCAATAGCTCAAGCAAGTCAGGGTCGCGTACCTATAACTCGAACTGGCTTGTGCCCCAGGAAGTGGATATTGCTTATTTAGATAGATTGGGGAGTATAAGCAATAGCTCAAGCAAGTCAGGGTCGCATACCTATAACTCGAACTGGCTTGAGCCCCAGGAAGTGGATATTGCTTATTTAGATAGATTGGGGAGTATAAGCAATAGCTCAAGCAAGTCAGGGTCGCATACCTATAACTCGAACTGGCTTGTGCCTGGATGCTCGAGCTCTCTTAAAAAATATTGACCAGAATTATCAGTTTAGTTTTGATACCTTTTTGTATTAGTAACACTAATTTAAAAGTAAAAATAACGAAAAATCTAATTAAAATATAACAAACTTTTCCAAGCTAAGGTGCATGACCTACGATCTTGAAAATGCCAAAAAATCCCAGCCAATTATTTCGACTAACAGGTTTACATACAAACAAATACACCGTCCTAATTGCTTAATATCAAAATAACGTTTATTAGTAACGCTCAAACAGACGTACGAAAAATTCCCTAATTATACATATAAAGCGGTCAAGCGTGAAACGTTGTACAAGAAATGGTTTGAATACATACAAACATATATCATATGGTGATGATGTGAACACCTTCATGATGTCGCCAACCATTTCACGAAATACGACAATGTCATGATATGATAAGTTAAAACTGATCATATCCTTAAAATGTCAACGTTTAATGATATGTCAATCCACGTTTGGCCATATCACTAATTAAGGATCACCATCACATCAATGGTTTAATAAAACTCTTAATGTCTAATTTTGCTGTATAAGTTCTCGTAACGATATTTCACGGGACTTTTATTCTCTTTCAAAACATAATAATTATCAGGTGCCATGATGCATTACAAAACCAATACGATACGACGGGATAAAGACCGAATAACTTTTAGCCGTAGGCAAAAGCTACTAAATATATAGCTATATCTCCGTGGGAGTAAGCAAAGGCGTAAAAACCTACTATATTTTGTCAAACATCATTGAGAACCATTCACGTAATATGAGGCTGGCCTATGTCCCTTATACAGGCACTGTAATTATTTTATTTATTTTGACATACAAAGAGCATAAAGTACATAGCATTCTAACATTAAGGAATATCAATAATATCTGTTACATATATATGTGTGTAAATTTTAAACAGTGGTAGAGCCATGCACGAATGGGCGATACCACGGCCTCACAGAAAACCGATTCTGTATCAACGCTTGCTTTGCATTTAACCGAAATGATTGAGGCTCCTCCTCTTACCTCTTCCCTCATCCCCCCATACCTCGTCACCCTCAAAGACGGGCAGCGCACTTACAACTCCTGAGTTGCAAGTGTCCATGGACGGGATTATCACTTACTATCAGGTGACCTGTTCGTCTGTCCCCTATAGTATAAAAAAAAACATAAATTGTCAGATAGAAAACAGACCGAGGACAATCCTTTAGTCAATTTTTACAACAACCCCTGAAGGAACAGAGTGGCTCTATTCCACTCCATCGAGAACCACAAGGCTTACAATACATAGGTACCTAAAATTATTTTTAATAAATGTTTTCAACATACATGTTGTACCCTAATACCTTCAGATTGAATCATCAAAGTTTAGCATGTGCCGCGTCGAATCGCAATTAACCCGCTTGACTACCTATGCCATTCCTTTAGCGTTATTAATACGCCTCGGGCTGCGCTTCCCGCATTTATGTAAGAAAGATTAAAGTTAATAATTTTAAAACATAAAAAAAAATTGCGAGGTATGCAAGACGGTGTAATCAAGGACGCTACCATAAAGTCTAAAATCTATGGTTAATTTTGTTGCTATCGGCCGTGGCTGTGTTTGTCTGATGCAAATAAAAATGGTTAAGAAATCTGAGTGAGTGTACAATTCTTAGTGAAAAGAAACTTGACTGTGGATACTTATTAAAAACTCTAATTATATACATACTCACGCCGGTATGACTTTTGGGGTAAGGTATTTTAGAGACACACATTTTCCTAATCATGATTCGGTTCCATCAACGTTATAGGGAGCAGGGCTCTTGCCATCAACCGGGAAGATTGAATTTAAAGATCGAACCATTAGGAGAATATTGAGGGGGACAGGAAAAACAAGGAGAGCCCTTGGATGGAAAGAGAAACTGGTCGGATCAGGAAGTCAGGGTCGCATACCCAGAACTCGAGCTGTCCGAGGTCCGAGTCCTTCATCTCTAATTAAACCCTAAGTAAATTGCACCCCATATAATAGCGGGTTAATTAAATGGAAATTTGCAGGCCATATGCTAAGAGAGATAAATGAGAAATGGACTAAAATAATATATGAGTGGTACATCAGAGATGGAAGAAGAAGCTAAGGTTGACAAACGAAACGTTGAAAAGATGAACTCAAAAGAGCTGCTGGTCCAGAATTGATCAGAATTGCACGCGCCAGAGATAGGAAATGTTTGGAGGAGGCCTTTGTCGAAAGGCAAGCTGTTGTTGAAAAAACCGATCGTCAGTAATAAAAATGTATTAAATATTTTAAGCTATTGTAAAACAGCAATAACGGCTTATTTATTTCTTTATTTATTTTATATAATAGCGGGTAATAATCACTGTATGACTGTATATGAATGTATTCTCATACAGACGAACAGACGGGTCATGTGACGGTAAGTTACAACCGCCGTCCATGGACACACAACTCTACGAGTCGCAAGTGCGCTGCCCGAATTTCAGGGTGATAAGGGATACGGGGATGCGGAAAGGGGAAAGAATAGAGGGGGATAAGGAGATGGGAAAGAGGAGAGGGGGAGTTGGGCCTTCGGAAACCTGACTTAGTTCGGGGAAATGCAACGCAAGCGTTACTTCACAACCAGTTTTCTGCGTGGCCGTGGTATCGCACCGGTCGAGCCGACCCATTCGTGCCAAAGCATGGCTCTACCACTTTTTACTTTTTTCCCTTATACTTAGTCAGTCGCTTTTTACGACACCCATGGGAAGGGATGAGGTAACCCTAGTTTACTCTACTGAGATCCACACGGCTACACTACTAGAATAGGTTTTTCTTTGTTATAATGGGCATACAAGCAGATGAGTCACCTAATGGTGAATAACTACCGTTCAAGTCACAAGTGCGTTGCCGGGGTTTGTGGTGGAGTTCCACTCCTTTCTTGAAGGTTTTAAGGTCGTATATACTGCAGTCTAAATTTTTTCCACAGAATCGTTGTGACATGGAAAAAGTTTCTAGAGTAACCAACTTTGTTGAAGTGCCAATTATACAAGCGATTGGGATGGAAGATTTGTTAAATGATGCAAAAATGGGCACCTGGCTCTGAAGTGACAGGTCTCTTAACTAGGTCCGGTCTGAAAGTAGTCGGGCATCCCCGAAATATACACGTCACTAAAACGGTACACCATTAATCA
Organism: Tyria jacobaeae; assembly: GCA_947561695.1. Taxonomy (NCBI): domain Eukaryota; kingdom Metazoa; phylum Arthropoda; class Insecta; order Lepidoptera; family Erebidae; genus Tyria; species Tyria jacobaeae. Next base: position 7,458,241 of record OX387234.1, read on the forward strand.
AAATATTCCTATTTGTGTTCAAACAATAGAAAATATGGAAAGAAAAAGAAATGATTACCGACAAAAACATAAACATTCACACATCAACTTCCACACCTCACTAGAATCACTTAACCTAACAATCTACATTTATCCAAATCTATATATATCTAATAATATTTATCCAAACTTTTTTTATACCAACCTCCTTGACCACTAAAAGATGACACTTACAATAAAAAAATAAATTTTAATCCTCTATGGATCCCTTTACTATCTGTGCATGAGTCACTGTGCCACCCAGAGAGTGAGATAGCGACGACTCCTTCACTCGTATAGCTCTGTCTAGCTCTCACGAGAGTTTTTTTACTCATTGAAGAGTTTGCTGTCAAAATAAGGATTATACGAAAGCTTGGACGGTTTTATGCTAATGTGTTGATGCTTGCAGTCATTTAAGTTTGAAATTACTTTAAGAACAGAAAACAAAGGAAATTAATTTTATTTGCCAAATAATTTGAATTCTAGACTCTAGACTATCAGATAAACAATAATAAGCAGCAATTTCCCACCCCAAAGAAATGTGCTGATTGAACACAGTAGCAGAAAAATATTGTTACTGCTTGACTATATATTTAACGCCAGTATTTAGTCACATCTAATGCATTCCATAATCGAATAACATTTACAATAAGAGATATATGACAAAAATTTGTGGGATATGTTGATAATAGCACTTTAGAGATGTTTAGAGTAATCAAACAAATTATTATACCATTATTATTCACTAAAATTGTATTGTATTGAAGTGGGTTACATAACACCGTCCATGTTGGATATTTACAAAAAAAGGAACCAAAAGATGTGAGTGATGACTTAATTTTTAGAACCACCGCGTGGTAACCGGACCTTACATACCCGCTGGAGAAACTGGATAACGAAGACTCAGAAGTAGTTGGTTAACTATGCTAAAGATTGTTAGAACAAAAAATTACATTAGTGCTATTTATATATTAAGGAACAAACGATTCAGCCTACTTATGTATGCCCGACTAGTTTCGTACCCGACGACGACGACCTGACCTGTCAGCAACTGCAACCACACAGACTTCGTCACCGACGTACCCTCACTCACTGGGCAATACAATGAAAGGATTGTTTTTACAGGTTTTCTGTGAGGCCGTAGTAATAGTCCAATCGAGCTGACAAAATCGTGATAATAAACAATAGTAACTATATGTATACAATAATAACTGTGTGTCTTTTCTTCAATACTTTTTTCTAGTGGGGAAGCTAAATAAAATTATTATATTATCTCATCAGCGATATTTTTGTAAACGAGAAGATGCTAGTAAATAATTAAAAATGTAAGTACGCCGACTAGCCGCGTACAGCTGTCATATTGATTATTACCACTCCCAGTATCACTTGTGGAGATGAACGATTTCGGACACTACATAATACATACAAATTTGTTGAGGCATTTATATAATCACACATAGACATACGTTTATGGGCTGTCGTGTAGTAAAACGGAACGTCTAAATTTAAATCCAAAAATGGAATCCACCTAATTAAAAAAAAATATTTGCTTTTTTTATTGGGAATTTATCCACATTGACAGCCACTTTGCCTTGCAGTTGTACCGTTCTGTAACCCGAGATGTGATATATGGTGTCTTTACACCATCCTCACAACCTAACCCCTCATTTTAATAGCGCAATGATAAATGCACGTAGTTCGTTTGATGAATAATGATATCTAATATTTTTTTCTTTTTTAAATTGATGTTTTATATTTTTTAGAGAGGTTAGGAATTCTATGTGGCTTGACTTATGAAATTCTATTAAAAAATATTTAAGCTTAGGTTTCCTGAGTGAATCTTCGAGTCTTGAATATCAGTGTAAGTCATTTCTCGCATGACTATGTATCAAACTTCTAGTATACATATGTATATATATCTCTATGATGAAGGTGATGAAGGATGAAGGGAGGTTAAAGAATAGAGGGGGGTGATGAGATGGGAAAAGGGAAGGGGGGACAAGGGAGGAGAAAGGGTTAATCACGTGTTTCCTTCCCACTTTGATCCCGGGTCTTTTAAGCGGGGCGTGAAAAAGCATCTCACCAGGCCGCCATAGTGTGGGTCACCATGCTGCATTGACTACACATGCAATGAGGATGGTGACCACCACTCTTTGACTCCACCTATTGCTTACCATCAGGCAAAGTGGAGTCACTATGGTAGGCTAATACATATATAAAAAAAAAAAACGGAGAGTAATTTAAATTCTGAACGATTTAAGAATAAGATCTTAAAAAAATATTGCACCATTAAGAAATGTTGTCTCCTTTAAAAAAATACTATGACATTATTAGTAAAAATAAATAAAAGCTTGAATATTTTCTAAGCTTTCCAAAAAGGAACAAAAGTTAATTTAAAGATACGTAATTCGCAGCATGGCATGTGTTTAAACCGGTGCAGGGATAAAAAAAAGTGTGCGTTTTAGCTTGGAATCCACGCTAAAAGAATCGATTTCAAATTTCGCCAGTACGTTGCTATATAACAGCACACACTTCACAAGTATTATTTTTTTTTTATTTTCTTTTAGAAATTTAATTCATTCGTGTAATTTTTGTTTTATCATGTTAGTAAATGAACAATATAATGTAATGTAATCACGTAAAATTATTCGTGTTAAGTGAAATTGTAATTGAATCAGTTACCCCCAGGTGTCGGGCCACTGCATACTACATGTTATTGTAAAGATAACTTGACAATAAACGAAATTTTATTTATATATTTTTAGTACATCACTACCCATCTATAGTATCTATGACGTTGTTGTATCTATGATGTTTGTGTATACATATACGCGCTAATCTTTGCAAGTATCAAACGGATTTCAATAATAAAAAATAAATTAATTTCTGCAACTGCTTACTACTAGTTGGTTTTATATTATTTATTTAATAAACAATACCATGTCATTACAGGTATTTTATTTTCAACCAACTTCAAAAAGGAGGAGGTTCTACATTCGACTGTTTTTTTTATGTTTGCAACTTCATAACTTTCGACTGTGTGCATTGATTCAAATGATTTTTATTTGAAAGCTAGTGCTTCCCGTGTGGTCCTATTTCAATTTGGTCCAGTTCTGACAGTGGCATCCATGAGAAAACGTTATAAGTCTTACATTTGCATTAAGCCTGTGCGCGACAAATGGACGAATAACTAAATATCACGCCAATCGATATCCATAATTCTTTTTTATTAGAAAGTGTGTACTTCGAGGGTTATGTAGATGAGAGTTTGGTAAGGTTCTGACAATGGCATCCATGAGGAAACCATGTAAGTTTAAAGTAAATTTTATGATAGACGCATTGAATTGGGCTGTCTACTTTTTTAAAGTGAATTATGTTAAAATTGGTTAATCGGTTATATATGCACATAGGCTAACTCCTGTATTCCTTAAGAGATATGCAAATATGTACCAAATTTCGACACCTTGCAGTCATTAGAAAGGGCTAGCCTTGACGTCAACTGGTTACTTTGGAAATTCAATGGGAAAATTGAGAGTAATTTGAAAAGGATAGGGAGGATAGAAGATAATATTGCTTATAATAATGGAGGGGTATAGTACTAGCAGCAGGCCATAGGTATTAACCTTCTAAGCGAACATAACTTTTAACACCTTTTTTAATATAATACCTACACTCAATCACTTTTTATTACGTTCCACAATAAAGGAATTGTTTTATCTCTCTTTTCATAACGAACAATTTGTATAGTCCAACCATCTATAAACTGCTTACTTAATCAATAAAAAAAAAAACAAAAAAAACGGTAGCATTCTTCAAATCAGCCATTAATACTATCACACTCATCCGTCATAGACTAAATGCTATTTTGACAGCTGTCAAATTAGTACAAAATGGCCGTCTGAGCGCGCGCGTTTGGTAGCCACAATGGAAGATATTAAACATACCGAGTTTAATGGGTTTATGGAGCAAATGTAAGTTGTTTGAATAAAATTTACTGCGAGTCACTATTTCGTTTCTCTAATTAGGCATTCAAAGGATACCGACAGCTTTGTATGAGACTTCGGCTCAGGCACAAACTTTTTTAATTTATTTTTTATGAAATCGAGACAAACGAGCAGACGTGTAGGTAAGCGACTACCGCCGCCCGTTGTCACCTGAAATTCAAGAGTAGCAAGGGCTTTTCTTGAAGGTTTGAAGGTCTTATCGGTCTGCAAATATGGCAGGCGACCTTCGTTCTACATAAAAGCGAACAGTGGTATAGTGCCAATTATCGAGGTGATGGGAATGGAAGATTTGTCACGTTGGACAATGGCGGGAACCTGCTGCTGGTATAAGTCAGAACCAATCCGCTGAGTACAGCCCATTCTATTAGCGATAAAGAATGAAGAGTGAAGATACATCTCTACGCAACGCCAAACAGTCAAGCCGATCAGAAATATCCTGGCAATCGATGATTCGAGTCGCTTTCTTTTTTATTCCAATAGCAATAATACTACGCAACGCGAAGGACGCAAGTCGATATTAAATATCCAGCCAGTCAGTGATTCGAGACGCAATCGTTTTTTTTTATTTAATAGGTACAGTAACAGGTTACAGATTAAGTCATTCTTAATCTTTAATTTAGTAATATAAAATCTGAATAATATAAATAATATTAAGGGCGTCACAGAAGATACTATATGTGACTGCACGGATGGCGTAGCGGTTTAAGTGGTCACCTCGCCACTACGCTGCCGCGCCGAGTGTTGTGGGTTCGATCCCCGCACGGGACAATACTTTGTGTAATCCTCGAATTGTTGTTCTGAGTCTGGGTGTACTTTTTGTCCGTTGTTTGAATGTATGTGAAGTCCCCCGCGACACAGGAATTAATCCTAGTGCTTGTCTTATAAAAAAAAAAATGTATATGTATGTATGTATGTTGAATATATAATAACTTTAGAATTATGTAATTCTCATAGTACATACATATATCCCACCTTAAATTACATCTTACTACTGTTGTTTTTCGGCCATCTGGTGGTTGGTTTGGCATTTGGTTATAACACCGCTGTTTCTACATATACATATGTATATCTGTTGTATTATTTGTGAACAATTTCTTTTGGTGTAGTATTAAGTCAATCTCTATTCTATCCTATTTTATCTTAAGCTAAATAGAAACCAATACTATAATAAATATGGTACAAATACACATGCACACATACGCTCACGCTTATTTAAAGGTATATTAAACAATCTTATTTTGCAGATAAGAACTTGGTTCCATTGTAATAGGGGAAGCAAGTCGTAAAACCCGCTCCTTCTCTTTCTATTCTTCCCTTTCGTTTCAATGTAGTCAAATGCGGGGGTTCTATACGCCTCTGCCTATTCCCTCGAGAACATAGTTATCAATGTAAGGATGTACTTCTAAAAACCTTTCAACTATCGTTCTGATACCCCGAACACCACTCTTTATGATTTTGTTTGATTTTGATTTTGTCGCATCGATTTTTAGAGCTTGGAGCGTGATCTTATATGGTGTTCTGTATAGAGCAAAACAGCTATTTTTCCTTACCTACTAGAAATAATACTTTATGCAATCAAATCGTAATAGAAAATAATATCTAGAAAATGAATTAACACACCTTACAGACGGCCATCTGATCCCAAACTAGGCAGCCATGCTTACTAATGGGCCGGGACCGGTGCGATACCACGGCCTCACAGAAAACCGGTTGTGAAGTAACGCTTGCGTTGCATTTCCCCGAATTGAGTGAGGTTTCCGGAGGCCCAATTCCCCCTCCCACCTTTTCTCTCCCCTCATCTCCTTTCTCCTTTTTTCCATCTTCTCATCCCTCCTCTCTTCTTTCCACTCCCTGCATCCCCCATCCCTCATCACCCTCAAAGGCGGGCAGCGCACTTGCGACCCTTGAGTTGCAAGTGTCCATGGACGGCGGTTACCATCAGGTGACCCGTTAGTTCGTCTGTCCTCCTATAGTATAAAATAAATAAAAATAAAATAAATAAAATACCAAATTGCTGATATACAAATTTATGTGTTACTATATACATACAATCAATCAATTTGACTGGCTTGTAGGTCTAGTGGTTTGTGACCCTGTCTGCTGAGCCGGAGGTCGTGGGTTTGATTCCCACACGAGATGAAAATTCACAAATTAGTTGTCCCGGGTCTCTGTGTTATTTGTGTCCGTTGTATGAATGTTTGTGAAGTCTCCCGTGACACAGGAGTTAGTTTTATAAGACAAAAATAAACAATATTAATTTGTTAATTAAGCTGATTTACAAAAGTGTACAATTCTAGGTACACAAGTAGACTGCTCTATTACATATATGGTAAATTACACCCAGACACAGAAAAAATGATAATTTAACAATTTTTTGTTCTGGTTGGGAATCGAATCTATCACATTTTGATCAGTAGTAACGATCACTGATCACTAGATCTTCTCATCATCCATCAACATCATCAAAGGCGAGTAACTCATTACGTCTCTTGAGGTGCAGGCAGACCCGTCTGTCCTCCAACAGCATATAAGAAACTAGACCAATATACCTCTCAGCCCCTTTCAGATATTATTACAAACATCTGGTCATGTACTTCCTATAACATCATAACGCCAGCATCTTTGAAAAGACATCAAACACACGGTACATCAAATTCAATTGTGTCCAATTCACGACACTATTAATAACGACACCAAAATGAGATGGGCTTTTATTTTAGGAGTCCATTTTAATCGTGTGTGGTCGGCCATATTAAATTTTATTGACATAAAACATTTTTATTTGGTCGCGTTTTAGGATATTCTCCAGTAGGAGATATAATATTTGTCCGCATAAGGCTCAACCATTTGGCAACGGGCGGCATTTATTTTCACACTTGACAAAGCGACCTGCAGTTGCGGTGACGCTGTGTACAGATGTATAATTAAAAAAAAAAAAAAAAAAACTGCACGAGTTCGAATAATTGTTGTGTCGTTTTATAAAATAAAGATATTGAATTTTAATTTTGTGTGATTTTTAAATTTGAATTTTGACATTTCGCTATCTCTTCATATACACTCGAGTAATTAGAAAACCTAACAAAAACTCTTAACCTAAAACTCTAGTGGCTCAGCGGTTGAAGGTTTTTGGGTGGCCTACCATAAAGACAAAAAATATACTGACAATTAATTTCCCTGATTGCTTAGCAATTGAGTTTCTTAAATGGATAGATAATAAAATATTACACACGGCCGTCTAAAACCAAACTTAACAAAGCTCTGAGTATCGTTCTAAGCTCAAGTCGCTTCCTGTACGCCTTCGCCGGAATGTTCATATTCTTTCACTATTATACACTATTCTGTTTCATCCTCATACTCCTACTTATCTCAACAAACGTATCGAGTTCATCAACAACTCACATTGAAGGGACCTGAGATCATCAGAGAATTTAGAGCTAAAAATCCCGCAGCAATCCACTCAGTTTACAGACAAGTGACAAGACCAGATAACAAGCGGCTTTAGCGTGATGGCTGAGGCGTCAGATTGCGATCAAGTGGTTGCGGGTTGAAACCCCGCCCAGTACACTACCGTCGTAAACTAACCCCTAACACAAGCATTTAGATTAGCTGGGGGGGTTACAAGAATACTAGTAATGTGTGACCCACGTTGCTAGTATTCTTTATAATTTACTCTGCAAGCGGTTAGACTACGGAACAACTTGCCTGTTACTATCCGACAAGTCAAAACCTCGCACGTATTTAAAAAACAAGTCAAGGACTATTACTTAACTCTATAATTACTGATCTTTATTATTGTGTTTATATATGCATATGTATGTATATATATATTTATTTATGTACATATATGTGTTTATTTATGTATGTATTAGGTATACATGCATTTATTATAAGTAAGTTAATTTGTTATTACTACCGTAATATCTTATAACAATATCCATATCAAGATTGTCTGTAAGAGATCACCGTGTGTGATAAGACCACCTATTGTTATACCTAACTGTTTGTAACATGTTTTCTGTGTATATTATATATGTATAAAAGGTGTACAATAAATAATTAAATAAGTTATTGTAACCAGACTGCTGATAAACTAATTCTAAATACATACATAAATTATAAATAAATTAGACCAGGTCACAGAACCTCTGATATTTCTCGTCATGCAATCATTTGTCTTTAGCAACTATAGACCCACCACCTCTGACTAAGATAAGAAGAAAAGAGCGTACGCCTACCTAAAAAGCCATCAACGCACTTGCGACTTGAGTTGTAAACGTCTATGTCCGACAGTAGTCGCATACAATCAGGTGACCCATTTTCTCGTTGGCTCCCTATCCCATAAGAAAGGTTGTTATCAATAACCACTAAACCACCAGACCAGGGAGAAACAAGAGAAACGGGACTTTGAATTCTATAAAAGTAGAGAATAATCGTAACTATTATTACATGCCAGTGGCAAATTGGAGCTTATAGATACCCGCCAAGCGCGCTAAGTATATCTCACTGTGTGTTTGCAGTCCCTGTCTACGCTTTTCTCTCCGTTAGAGTTATAAATTGAGGGCAATCGATAGGATTTCCCTCCTAAATTACTCTTTTTATGGTATAGGATAGTCGAACAGACGGGTCATCTTATGGTAAGTGAAAACTTCGCCTATAGACGCACCTGACACTCAATATTCGTAGTGTGTTTTACGGAACAGTTAATTTTATTTATCACTCTCAGTTTTATTTGAACATCGTATGTCAAATACTGGTTTTCCGTTTCAATATCTGCAATGGAGCTTAAAGGTTAAACTGTCACATTTAGCCAATTCGAATTTGGTCCTAATATTGTAACAGGGGCAAGGCTTTTGCCATCTACCGGACACTGCACAGCTGTATATATGCGGTCTGATGAATAACAGTCCAATATCTTAGTCGCCTCTTATCACACCGAGGCAAGAGTTCACGGTGGAGTGGAGTAGAGTTCCACTCCACCGTGAACCACACGACCAATTTATATCAAAACGAACAATATTTTATTTATTTCTGATTAAAGTGTACCATAATTGTTTTTAAACATCATCGCTTCGCTTTTACTGGACGCTCTACTTATAAATATATTTTTAGCAGGGCTGTCGCGCAATAAATCATATCCGAACGTGGTGTTACCCTGTATTCGAGTGTTGAAACTGTAATGTTGGTACACTTGTGAATTTGTGTTAACTTATCCGTTAAGTTGGTGGTCCTGATTCCGGTGACTACATCTGCTTTGTTATTATTGTTGTCTTAGTTATTATTTATTTTTTCTTCTATTTCATACCTTTATGAGTAGAGTGTATGTATGTATGTCCTCTATTTGCAATATTTTTTTTTGATGTTATGTTACGTTATCAAAGGTCAATTACATATCAGAGAGAAATATAATACCTATGTTTTTCAGATATTCTATGGACTCTATATGGGGAAAGTTAGATCGATCAATTCATATCTTCAATATCGTTTTATTTCTATTGAGGTTCGTTGCTTAGAGAAAGGAAATACAACCCATTCCTTTTAATCCAAACGAGCAGACCGTTCTTAAAGACCGAAACTATTCGTGCATCCCCGAAATACACACGTGAGTAAAACTGTATATTTAAATAAACATAATTTATAACTATAATTTGACACATTTCACACTCGGCCGTCTGATTCCAAACTAAGCAGAGCTTGTACTATGGTAACCAGACAGCTGATAAACATACTTATATACTTCTAAATACATACATGTTATAGATAAATTACACCCAGACCCAGAACAAATGATTGACTGACTCATCACACAAAAATATGTCCTGGGTGGGAATGGAACCCATGACCTCTGGCTTAGCAGTCAGGGTCACTAACCACTAGACCATCAGGCCAGCCATATGAATCTAATTCAAGAAAGTTTTTATTCGAATGTCGTAAAAAGTGACTAAGGGATCAGACAGTTATCTATCAGACAGTATGTACAGTGATAAAGCCCGATTGAAGACAATAGGCTTGCCCCCTATTACGTTAGTGGGAGCAACTTTATTTGAAAAAATGTGACTGTTTTGTACACCTCCGCCTACCCCTTAGGGGATATAGACGTGAGCGTTTGTATACAATAATAATAATAAAAAGAATGTGTACATATTTCACCAGGATCTTTCTAAATTGATTCTGCATTATCTTTAGCAAAATCTCAGAAAAAAAAAACCTTTTATATTGTATAAACTTTTCATAATGTGCCATTTAAACTTACAACACCAAAAATAAAAGAAAAATATATTAGTGACAACCCTAAGTGTCCTTAAATCAGTCACCCGACCGATCTTGACGAACTAATGAGGTAACTGATGTATTTATGAACTAATATTTGTTGTTGTTTAAAGGGAGTGGGGCGAGAATGGGTTTGTGACGGCCCTCAGTAGAGGTAATGAGTATTGACAAATTAAAATAATTAGCCCAAGTGATAGCTGACGTTCTTTATGAAATAGGGTTGATGAAAAAATGTGGAATGGCTCTTTTGTAGCTGATTATGACTATGTTATATTAATGTAACAAACAATAAAAAATAAGAGAAAGAGAGTTACAGCTCGAGTTATAGGTATGCGAACCTGACTTGCTTGAGCTATTGGTTATACTCCCCAATCTATCTAAATAAGCAATATCCACTTCCTGGGGCACAAGCCAGTTCGAGTTATAGGTATGCGACCCTGACTTGCTTGAACTTTTGCTTATACTCCCCAATCTATCTAAATAAGCAATATCTCGTTCCTTCTCTTTCTATCAAAAGTACCCGGATGACGGCCAGCGGCAGCAGGCAGGATAATGCCAGCAAATGTGTGTATGTATGTACCTAAAAAAAAAAAAAAAGTACCTAGTTTAAATCGAACCAATGGATTTTATAATTGTCAGCTGTAGAGTCAATCAAAAGTCAGACGTGATTTTGATACTTTTATTTTTTTAACACACTTTTTTTATTATTTACTGTTTTACATTTTTCTCGTCTTTACAAAGATTCCCCACTACTGCACTGTCTGACAGATGAACAGACGGTCTGCCTGATAGTATGGAGATGATAAAATGCAGCCATAAACTACATTTTATCCGTCTTTGTGTATTAAAGCAGAGTGATATCCATTACAAATTTCAACAACAATTTTTCAGTAGCCGTGTAGAAATATTCGTTTCCCCGGCGTCTATACAACTGGTAAATAATATGAACGTATACACACTATAAACGTATACACTACTTATAAATACAAAATACTTAAATATAACATAAGGACAGTGTCAAAATCGTTCAATCCGATCTCCCTGGTATTGCACTCCGATTATTGATTTCCCTATTTGTTATGAGATTCAGATTAGACTAAAAAAAAACAGTAATGTCAGTCGTTGCCAATATTATGGAATTGCTAGAGTATATGACAGACAGCCTTCGGGAAAACTTACTTATTAATATTATTATATTTACCCATAGACATCATGCGATTTATCTCCATAAATGTAGGACCTCTTTGACAGATGACGAAAATAAATTTAAAAGAAGAACTAAATATAGTTAGAAACAAATTATTCTTAATCGATGAACCCGAAACATTCCACAACCATCGACAATCGAGAATTCAAAAAAGAACCCAATCTACTCCAATTAACTTTTTAATTACGGCGAGACGAAGGCAAAAAATATTGTCAGCCTACTTACTGTACCATAGACAAATTGGTCCATTTTTTTTTCTGTAAAACTGATCAGTTAGTTAGAGATAAGTTAGAAATTGACGGATAAACGCTAATAGTGCAATTAATAACAGTCTGGGAAGATAAATGCAATGGGAGACGGTTTTTAGAGATCCGTAGGTGAAGGTTAAATTTAATTACAGATTTTTAGGTTCAGTTTTATCTCACGCAAAATAGAACCCCATTACATTAAAAATTAGTAATTACATCTAAAAAATTAGCTGTTATTATAATCTGTTTCATAATAATAAAAAAATACATATATTTGTGTAATTATAACATGAATAGCTGTGCCCCGCGGTTTCACCTATGTTTAATTTGAGTATATGCTAATATATGTAAGTCTGCCTGATTTGTTGATATTTATGACTACAGCAGCACTCCCATTATAGCATGACGATATAGCCGTGCAATAAAAAAAATGGTACATAACCCGCTTTATTGATTGGCCGGCTATAGGCTAATATTTCTTTTTTAAGATTTGTTTCTGAAATTAGCACTTTTAAACATATAAACAAACTCTGCCTCATTCTAATTTTAGTATAGATATATACATACATATATATTATTATTTATACGTAACGTTGTTTTCTAGCCGTCTATAGTTGGAACTTCATTACGATTCAGTCATTCTTATATGTACATACATATATGCCAATACAACACTGCAATTAAAAAAATCTAATCAAAAGATATTTAAAAATAATTATACAGAACCAACACTTTTAAATCAAAAGCACTCACAAATAACCAAAGCTCTATTTTAAAAGTTAATTTATTTTAATCTATTATAGTTGTATACGTAGTTGGATGTATGTATGCTTGACAAATGAGTCATATTTATTACATTTAAAAATATTCTTATCACAGATGCATTTGAGAACGACGGTAGCAGTATATATAACAACATATAGTCTGGGCGACAGAAGAGAAAAATAAGTAACTTGTGAATTGTATCGTCGAGCTATTAGATTATACACAGTATACATATAGCTCATGGAAAGCGTGCGGTGACGATGACGCGGGTTCCATGATTTTTGTTCACCCAAAAAGTTCTCGCCTAAAGAAGGTTTACTTCAAAAATAGATGTAAAGTTGGGAGGCATCAGGATATCGTGGTATGGACACGAGATGAAGAGGGGTGAACAAAACGGGATGAGGAGAGCTTAATGTATGGAAATTGACGAATACCAGACTTTTAGACAACCAAAAAAACATTATATGGACTGCGAGAAAAAGGATATTAAAAGAAATTGAGAAAGCTGTGAACTCAATAGAGAGAAGAGAAGACAGGAAGAAGAAAAGTCTAGTCTTGTTGGTCTAGAGTTTAGTGACTCTTACTGCTGAGCCAGAGGTGGTGGGTTTGATTCTCAACCGTTACAAAAATTTGTATATCGACAAATTGTTGTCACGATTCTGGGTGTTTTGGGTGCGCTGCCCGCCTTTGAGGGTGATGAGGGATAGTGGGAAAGAGGAGAGGGGGATTTGGGCCTCCGGAAACCTCACTAACTTCGAGGAAATGCAACGCAATCGTTGCTTCACAACCGGTTTTTCTGTGAGGCCGTATTATCGCACCGGTTGAGTCGCTCCCCCATGATAATACTCGCCAAGTACAGACGCCAGGTATCTCCTGCTGTATACCCTGGAGTATAAGACTCCCGGTAATAGGAAATAACCAGTCCTATTTGTTTTTCCACAAAGAAGAACGTGAATGTACCTTTAAGTGATGTTCATATACCTTCACTTGTTGTTGCAAAATCAATAAACCAGGCAGCGTGGGCGATGCTGTTTTATGATTTTTATGTACAGCGTGTAGATAAATATTAAATTTTATATTTTTGTGTTCGTATGAATACAGTTTTTTTTTAATCTATAGGGAACAAACGGACAGACGGCTCACCTGATGGTAAGTGACAACCTCCGTGCATTGACACCTGCAACTCAAGAGTCACAAGTGCGCTGCCCGCCTTTGAGGGCGATGAGAAATAGGGGAATGCGGTGATGGGTAAGAAGAGAAGGAAGATGAGGAGATGGGAAAGAGGAGAGGGGGGTGAGGGAGTTGGGCCCTCGGAAATCTCACTCATTCAGGTACTACCACACATATGCATATGATGGTATGATGTTTAGTGTTTGTAATTGTAATCATCGAGTGTAATATCTCATAAAAATACTGCTTAATATTACTCTCAGAAGACAACTGGCATATACGAGTATAGTCTAGTGGTTAGTGACACTAACTGCTAATCAAAAGGTCTTTGGTTCGATTGCCATGAGCATGATCGTTTGTTCTATGTTTGGGTGTAATTTATCTATTGTATGTATGTATTTAGAAGTATATAAATACGCATAGCTGCTGCCTAGTTACCAAAGTACAAGCTCTGATTAGTTTGGGATCAGACGGCCGTGTGTTATTATTATTCTCACGGCATATTTATATATATATGTATATATATACATATATAAATATCGGGTACAAGAACAAAACTACCGTTAGTATTGGCTCCAGAGATAGGACTCCTCACAATAAGTGATATGTATCAAGGAATGCCTTCTGTTTCAGGCCCTTAACCCTTAACATGGTCTGAAGGTGGAGTCTCTCAGCACTCAACCCATGGGCCTATATGACTTATTATTATTATTATAATCCTGTAATGGCACAACATCCTATAGATTCCTGACTTATTAATCAAATTATACAAATAGAATAAGATTTGCGTATAATTGTACAATCCTGGATATGGTTCCCGGATTGTTACAATTATTGTTAGTTATAAGGTAAAATCCTGACCTTTGGGAGCAGATAAAAGTTTTTTAACGCTTGGAGCTTATGAAATTAATTGTTTTAAATTTCATTCGACGGGGTAGACAGACATATAAAATCTGACACGTGACTTTAAATATTAAATTAAACGTATCTACAATTTTTTTTATTTTTTTTTCTTTATTTTGCTCAGAAAACAACATGCTGTATGGTGTCCACTGACATCTATATCATCGACGTGTGAGGTCTATAAAGTCATTTGGTCTCTACCCACGCCTCAGCGGCGCAGTCGTGAACATATACTTGTACATCTGACAAATTGTAATACCGCGATGTGGGAATTTTATTGTTTATTTATGCACTTTCGCTTTAAGCTTGGTTTTATGGCTTTTAAATCTCGTCGTTTTAAATAAATAACATAATACCATAAACCTATATACACACCAGCAAACGCGACTGTAGTTTTTATGTTCTACTTTGTTATAAAAAACGGTTAAGAAAAGTGCCACTTACACGCGGTGACACCGCGAAAAATTATCTTTAAAGGTAAAACAAAATTAGTCAGTCTTTTAGGAGAAGAAGAACAAGACCTGCCATCAAAGATCATAGACTATGCTCAACATGACGTGTTTAAGTTTACCATATACTGTAGTCTATGGTATATTTTCTCAATATATCTGCAACAAAAAAATGTTGTATATTTCTTCTATATTGTATAATAAATTGAATTCGTTAAAGTCTCGTAAATTTACATACCAATTTCATATACATATATTGTGTATTCCCTAAGGGATAGGCAGAAGTGTATAAAACACCCAAATTTAGTACCACTAACGTAATAGGGGGCAGGCCTATTGCCATCATCAGGGCACTTTTGGGAATCAGAATGGCAAATTTAAAGATATGGGTGGTAATTACCCCTCTGCATCGCCCTTCAGCAATAAAGGCGTGAGTGTATGTATGTATGATACCCAGCTTATAACAAACTTATCAGCTAATGACTAGAGTAATTTTGAATTGAAATAATAAGTATGTAGATTTTAAATAGCTACATATAATATGTACATATACTGAACCGCCCGCGTTTTGTCAAACATACTATAGTATAGCAAATCCTACTTGATAAGGGCAATCCTAACACCGTCAACATGGTACGGTATAAGCTGTATACACATTATCGGAGACATTACAGGCCGATCTCATAGTCATCTTTTACGTAACTAACGGAAAGAAATGGTTTGGTCCTGTCATATCTCGATATATCCCACATTAGTAATGATTCCTCTGTCGGGAGACGAATAAAATAAAAAAAAAAACTTTAAATTTGTTTTTTAAAACAAACATCGGACGGCTACAAAACTACAACGACAACTCGGAAGAAATCTTTGTGCGTCACACAATCACACATCAAATTTTTATCCTGTGTGGATGTATGATAACTACTAGACTACCAGACCAGACCTACAAACCTTTAAAACAAGAGCAAACTCCTACCTAAAAGGCTGGCAACGCACTTTTGATTCTTGAGTTGCGGGTGTCCATGGGTGGTAGTCACTTACCTTCAGGTGAGCCGCCTGCTCGTATGCCCCCTATCCCATGATCCCTCTAAATGGTAGATGTTTTTCTATCTTCGGTCTGTATATTATACTTTTTTATCTAAAAAAAAAACTTACCAAACCCATGTTCTTTTAAAGACATTCCATGATTACGCGGTCATGTATTTAAGCTGAATAAACAAAACAACACAACATTTTGTTGATTGTGTTGTGTTTATACGCATTTAAACATCACTGTGTAGTGTAAAAAACTTGTGTTGTAGAAATGTATAATCATGATGACCTCCGCTAGCCATTTTATTCAGTTTATTAATAATAAACTGGACTCATGTTTTGACAAATTAATTCTGCTCAGGAGTTTACCGATAATTATATTTTGTTCTAGGGTTGGCACGTGGCACGACAACTGTAGTTTATAGCAGTGGTTGCTGACTCTGGGGCTGTTTAAAAACCTTTTTATAATAGTTTTATTCATAACAATGAAGTTTATCAATATCTACTTTAGAAGCAACAAGTATAATTTTAAAATGTATAATACCCTCAATTTGAAATACCCTACAACGAGTAGAAAGAGCTATTTATCTTAAAACGGCTGAAGATATTCTTGAAGGAGATCATGATTAAGACACATTTAAAAAAAAAAACAAGATCCGTTTATCCGTTCAGGAACTATGTTGCCTCAGACAGAAACATATATAATATATTTAGATATACATAGATACGCATATACACACTACAAACTTAAAACAACTCCTTTTTTGGAGGGTTAAACAGATCGAAAGTCAGCCTAAGAAGGTTTTCAAACTACTGGTCCTACGGTTAATTTATTTTTTGTTATTGTTTTTAAAAACGCAGCGCCTCATTAGGAATAATTCCTGTGTTGCGACAAACGGACAAAAGGACAAACAAACTCGGGACAATTATTTGTTGCTTATACAAATACATTTAAGGATCTATTACGTATTAGTAACTTTTAAGCCCAAGATTCTGGATCAGACGGCCGTGTGTCAGGATTCGGAAGTTATTATTATAAATTCAAAAAAAAAATACTATTTTCTGCAATTATATATATATATTCAAAGCGTTCAATTATCTATGATTTCGTGAGATTAAATTAGTAAGCAAATAAATAACATTAAAAAATTAATATAAATAAAATTTCATACTTTTGACAGCCCTATGTTAGCATCTGGGTGGCCCTTGCGTCCGATACCGTGGCAGTCTAAAATAAAACGATAGCGTGCAAGCTAGATGGAGCATCTGACGTCATGGCTGCTATCTCCCTCGCACTTGTACGATCGAGTAATGAGCAGAAATTTTGCATTACTTTAAGTTATTTTGATTTATTTACAGTCATGTATTGACGTGTGATTTAGTGTTTTAATTATTATTAGCATTACAGCATTTAGACCAGCTCCAAGTATTGCTTGGAATGTCCATTCCATGCGTATAGGAAATATCGTTGTATAGCTTTTCATTCCTACCTACCCTAATTTCAGAGTATTTCTAATTTCCTTTCATTAATTCCTTAAATGCTGGGTTCGCGGTTCTCGATCCCTATTATGTGTGTCTGCTGGTCACCTGATGGTAAGCGACAACCGCCGTCAATGGACACCTGCAACTCAAGAGTTGTAAGTATGCTGTCCGCCTTTGAGGGTGATGAGGGATGCACGGAAGGGGAAAAAATATACGGAGGATGAGAAAAGAGAAGAAGAAGAGTCGTGCCTCCAGAAACGTCACTCATTTCGGGAAAATGCAACGCAAGCGTTACTTCAAAACCGGTTTTCTGTGAGGCAGTGGTATCGCACCGGCTTACTAAGCGTGACTCTACCACTGTTACATACAGATAACATCAGTAATAAATATATAATAGGCTGAGGTGTATATAACACCCGCATTTGCCAATTAGAATTTGGTGCCACTACCGATCATGACTCCACTATGACTGTATACATACTGTCCGAAATAATCTAGTTAGATCATATAAATATCTTACTTCGACTTAACTTCAAATATAAATTAAACTAACTATTCGCTATATTATACTTTTAATTTAGCTGTTTTTCTTTTTATTCTAATTACAAGATAAGAACACTAACTACCCAATAATTTTTAAAATCCTAACAACTTTTAATGACGTTATTAAAAAGCTAGATATTACTTATTTCTTCATATTTACTTTACACGGTTCTTTGTGAAGTGAAATAGGGCCACCCCGTCTTTTCTCGAGGTAGTCGCAAAAGGCTGTTGTCTATCATACAGTATGTACGAGTATACAGTTATCGGCAATAGACCGATTATTTTAGCGGGACTAATTTATGGATGGCAAAATATATGAAATGAATCGGCAACAGGTGCATGAAGGAACACCGTGGTGGTTTAGCCGGTCAAGTCCGGCACAACCCTCCACTGGTGACCCTGGCGAAGGACAGTCCATGAGGATTTCCAAAAGTAAAAAAAAAAAAAAACATTAAAACAAATAAAATGCCTTAAAACAGATTAAAATATCCCTAGTCTGTTACAACATAATAAACATTTAACAAATTAACATTTACTTATGCAAATAGCTCGTAATCAGTATATATTATAAACTAATACAGTTAGTGGCGGTGGGGAATGGCGCGAAACTTGTAAACGTCAAATTTGACAGCCCGCCATCTTGCGCTGCCAATAACCCTGGGATAATTACGCGAACGATTAGTCAAAGCGTCTTAAGATGTTCCGCTTTTACTTTGTAGTGTAACACTTAATGTATAAGAAATATAAGTAAAATTATTGCAAAATGATTTTTCAATATTTTTATTAATATAATAAATAATCAGTATGTAGTTAGTCAACTAAAAGTTCTATAACTTTTTTTAAGTCTCGATTTGTTCACCTTTTTGTTGAAAACTGTAGACTAAGTTACTGTCAACTCAAATCTGCTGCTTTTTTTTTAGTAAACGTCAAAACGGTAGGCTTGGTACTTTTTTATAAAATAAGCTGGCATGACGGTACACCTACGTGTTGTCAAATCATTCCTTTTTAAGGTAAATTTGATGAATAAAAAAATATATAAAAACGTTACAATAGAACATGACGACATTTTTTTTAATTGTCAACTATTTTGAGTAATCTTGTTTCCGACTTACTGAAATAATAGTTTAATTTAAGGATATTCATGTATGCAATTGTCAAGATAAATATGACGTTTTACTAAGAAAGACATTTACACCAGAATGTTTGTTAGAATTCGTTATTTTATTTAATCTTTATGTAATAGGAAGCAGGTTTCGCTGGATATCACTAGGAAGACAGAGTCACTAACTACACTAACATCGACATTTGTGTCATCGACTGTAGAGTTTTGTGTAGGGCAGATATTGATAATAAGTATTGATGATGAAATCCGATGGCTAAAGAATCCATAGCCCGATCAGATAACTGTTGCCGTGAAGACTCGCAGCATCGGTTATCATAAACAAATTAATACAAAAACAATACGTTCTCACGGTTAGCAGATCTTGTATAAAGATAAAATTCACACATACTATCGATACGATCGCTATCATGTTACGATACGGTGTAAACGAGGCGGGGTTAAGCCGGAGGTAACCGAACAAACCCAGTGCGCTTAATTATGTTCAAAGCGTTTGTTTACAACAGTTGCTTGCCGATAAACTTGAGAAAGACAATACATTGTAAGAGACTTTTAAACCGACAATAACATATAAACATAAAACCGGCCTGTTGGTCGAGTGGTTAGTGACCCTGACTGCTGAGACTGAGGACTTGGGTTCGATTCACGGGACTAAAATTTGTGTGTTTTTAAGTAGTTGTCCCAATTTGTATTGCTTGTAAAGTCTATCGTCCTTTAAATGAAGAAATAAATGAAAAAATATATATGTACATATATGTTTGTATATATGAAAAAGAAGTGTTGGTTTTTCCGGGTTCATAACACTGTTAACAAAATATGCCTTAATGTAAGGTGGAATTTGAATTTATAGGGATTCTGGTTTGGTTCAGGTATTGTAATGATATTGATAAATTCGGACAGATTTGAAAATTGTGGGACACAGTGGCGAAAAACATTAAGATTGATAGTTAGATACATAAACTCTTTATTGTGCAAATAGAAGATCATATAGGTAGATCGTATAAGATCATAATATTGTAATAACATATTGGCGGCCTTATCACGTTTTGCAATGTCTTCCAGGCAACCTTTGCGTAATCAATACAAAGTAATGTGAGGTAACATGTTTCTCATTTTCTATCTGTAATTATTATATTTCTTATATATTCTTATATATGTTATTAGGGTACCGGAGGCCCAACTCCGTCTTTCTCTTTCGACTCCCCTCATCCCCATCACCCCCTCTCCTCTTTGCACTCCCTCATCACCATTTAAAGGCGGACAACTTACACAAACGGTTATCTGTAAGGCCGAGTTATTATTACGACGTTCGAGCCGGCCCATACGTGCCTAAGCAACGTCCTACTTTTAAACTAATTAGTTAATTAGAAACAGTTGAATTCTACATGATGATAAGAGCATATTAAAAAAATGTATAAACAGAAGCGGAAAGCTTCGCAAAAAGTACCTACTGCGTATACTCAGTACCGAAGTCAATCAATGTCAAACTTGACGCTATAAATTTGTTAAAACTATTTTAATTAAAATCGGGAGAGTTCCTTAAATACGTCTATCTGAAGCTGAGCTAGGAAAACGTGAGGTTTTTATAGCGCGGATTGCAAAGAAACTCCTGCTGTTATCCAAAGGCTGAGGCCTAAAATAATGGCTAAGGCGTCGATCATGTGGTTGCAGGTTCGAACCCTACACAATGCACTACCGTCGTGAACACACCCCCTTTTTTTTACGTGTGGAAACCCCCTCGGGCCGTCATCCCATCGGGGTTTTCGGTAGAACGGTGTGTCGGAATCGGACCGACTAAAACCACACGATATGCCATTCTGCGCCTGACATAGGAGGAATCCGGGAACAGCTTTGGTATTCGGATTGGACATCCGGACCCCTCCTAGGTGAACCCACCCCCTAACACAAGCATTTTAGCTTAGCAGTACTAGTGATATGTGACCCACGTTGCTGGCATATATATATATATATATATATATATACCTGTGTGTGTGTGTTGTAAAAGATGACTAAAAGGTCGACCTGTTGTCTATCAGACAGTATATATACAGTCACACAGTGCCCTGCTGACTACAATAGCTTGTACTTGCAATAGCTTGTCTTGCCAAAAAAAAGATTTGCAAAAAAAGCGATTTCTCCGCCATCTGTCGACCAACTTTCTTCCGCTTTTCCTGCGGACTGACCAAACCAGGATTTTATCATGGGATAGAGTCATTACGAGTAAGGTTTTAAATTACACGATTTTACGTTTTGAAGTACTTAATGAGCAAATAAATACTCTTTTCTAAAAGTCAATTATTGATGTTGCAATAACGCAAATGGCGCCTCTTCAAGCCTTCAAAACATCCGTATCTAATCAGAACTAAGTAATTAAAAGTCTGGCGTAATAACAATTCTAATTATTTCTATTACTTTATTAAGCGGGGATGTCTGACTGGCGCTTAATTGGCAAAACTTGCGCGAATTGAAATTTCAACGTGAGGGGCGAAATGGAGGGGTGAAAATGTCTGAGGGGTGAATAAACGTTGTAAATAAATAGCATGATTATGAATAAGAAATTTAACTTGCTTCTGTCCATGTCTTTGCTGGCTTTAATGTCTAGCAATCACAAAAACTAGTTTTTCAAACATGACAGTTACCTATCCTACTCATTATTCCGTACTCTTGATAACATTTCAGTAGCTATGCAGCAATTAGAAGCAACATCAACCACGTGGTCGTAAGATCATCAATTTGCATTGTAAGGGCAATACGACTGCCCCAAAAAAAAGTAAATGATTGATAAACAAATCAAACCAACAAGACTAGAGCGTACTCTTACGCCGGCAACGCGCTTGTGGCTCTTGAATTGCAGGTATATAAATAACTAAAATAACTAAAACATATATACTACTAACAACTAAAACATATATATATACATATATATATATGTTTTAGTTATTTAAGTATAAATGGCCCCACATAAAAAAAGCTCTCTCACTACATATATCAACAAAAAAATACATCAAAAGATATCAATTTATTAATAGTTGTAGTCTAATAAAGCTACTAACATAGATACCTACAAGCTTTAAAACTTTACACTCCTTTTATTGAGCAGTCGTATAACAAAACCACATTGTTTTTGCCTCATCAACGCGTGATTATGTATATAAATGACACATGCGTAGTAATAATGACTAAGGAACGCCCACTTCGCACCTAACTACCTAAGGTATCATTAGGCGATAATTACTAATATATGTGCCTTAGCATTAGGCGTTAATTACTAATGTAAGCTGTACTGCTTATTAGGTGTACACTGATTTTCACTTTGTGCCGTGTCGGGAATTAGACATGTAATTGTAGTTAAAAAAATATTTTAGTAAAAATTCGTTATTCTTTTATCTACATGGTGTTTAAAAATATGAAGGGGTGTTTTTGGATTGTTTTACATATACACCATGTTGTTTTATGTTTTTTTTTTTTTTATTTGCTTTTATCTCTTTAGAAATATTGAATCCTTAAAATAATTTACGAACTGTACAAATCAGTCTGAAAACATTTAACTGCTCATATTGCACATTTGATACTTCAAATATATTTAGAGAAAAATTGTTATTATTTGAAAAAAATCGGATTTCGGTCATTTTACGAAAGAGATGATAAAAATAGGAGTATATTGAAAGGGAAAAGGAGGACAGAATATAAAATAGTTCAACCGGTATACAAACAACGCTTGCAATGTATTGCCGAGTGAGTGAGGGTACCGGAGAGCTAACTTTCCTCTCATCATTCCTCTCCTCTCAACCGTCCTCTCCTCGTTCGAAAGGCGGACAGCGCATTTACGACTCTTCGATGTCTATGAGCGGCGGTTGCCACTTACCATCAAGGGGCCAATCTGCTTCCTTTCCCCCCATAATACTATAAAAATAAACAGTTTTAAGAATAGTGTTGCGAGTATGAACACAACGTATAATTCACACTAACCTTATAATTAACAATATGGCTACCATTTCTTGTTACCAACTCTCTCATTAGTGTGATAATTAGCCAGCCTATGTACATACATAATTATATATAATAACTAAGTAATTAGTTATGGCAAAGTCTTTAGAAATTATCGTACATTCCCAAAGAAGACTAACTGTTTACTCTTTTCGAGCAGTTTCAGCTGCGCTCATGCTCACTGCTCCACTCCATTGTTATACTATGAACCTCAGTAAATATTCTATCCTGTACAATAATAATAATTCTAATACAACATAAAAAATCACGTGCATTAACTTCCCTCTTCTCTTTTCTTAACTCTCCGTCCACCATATTATTTGGCTCCCTACATTCGGTTTCTATCGTCAAATCACGACAGAAATCTTCGTTCCACTCACAACAATCTTATCTTATGTCTCCCTCATAACTCTGACTTTGTTAACTCTTTCTTCTATGTACAATCAGTCCTACTCTGGAATGCACTACCACTCGAAATCAGGATGTCCACTAACCGCTTTACTTTTAAGAGGAGGGTACGTGACCTCCTGTATAATCAGTTGGCAGAAATTTCACACCGTTAGTACATATTTACCAGACTTTTATAGTGTTTATTATATGCGTTGTATGTAGGTATATGTATATAAGTTTGTATTTATTTACATATACATATGTATATAGGTATATATAAGTATATGATGTATGAAAGTAATATATGTAAATTATTAGCTCATATTTTATAATAATTAAACTGGTATCACTCTCGTCTATTTGCACCTACTACGATTTATTTTTGCCACACCCCAAGGACTGGGAGAGAATGCCTGAGGCATTAAGTCCACCTTTGTACAAAATGTGCTATAAGTCGAAAATGAATAAATAAATAAATAAATAAAAACTTCTGTTTTAAAATA
Source organism: Tyria jacobaeae (assembly GCA_947561695.1). Classification (NCBI taxonomy): domain Eukaryota; kingdom Metazoa; phylum Arthropoda; class Insecta; order Lepidoptera; family Erebidae; genus Tyria; species Tyria jacobaeae. Next base: position 7,482,329 of record OX387234.1, read on the forward strand.
GATCTTACGACATCATGATTATTGCATTTTTGGATAAAAAGTAGAATGAAGGGCAAATTTTTTATTTTAAAGTTACTCGTGTACTACAAAATTACTAAAGTATCATTACCTGCTTGCTTGACGCATTTCTTATAGGTTTGTGTTTTAGGAATAGTATATTTATATACATATATTTATAATAATATTTAAATGAATTTGTTTTTATATGTACATATATTGTATCTCTAGCTATATGTGATTATGAATGCATAGTGTATTTATTAGTCAGTAATCTTAATTCTATAATATTCTCAATCGGTTAAACACTGCAACTCCTCTTGAAATACATAAACTCTCTTTCCATCCAACGGTTACCTGGAAGAGTTCGCAATACGCAATAAGGGCTCCACTTTACAAATTATGTAGTTCATAAAATTATGTATACACAATATGGTAGCTTTTATTTTGACAATAAAGAGTTTATTTATTCTCATATCTTGTGATAGATGTATTTCTAGTGATAGATAGGGTTAGAATAAAAACATTCGTGAGTTCCATTTATATTTATTTAATTATACTCAGTGTGACGTCCGGTACTATAGTGGCTGGACGACTTACTCTTTGAGAAAGGTCTCCTTTCGGGACCGAATCTAGTCGGACATCCTCGAAATACATACGTTACTAAAACTTCATATTTAAATACATACATAGGGTTTTCAGGTCTTAGATAGATAGATGCATGATGAGTTTATTGTTTTAGAGCACATTATAAATACACAGTTTCATAATATATATATATATATATATATATATACAAGGGGCTGTCTGATCACTATGACGTCTTCCAGACAATCTTTGTAGAAATCAGCGGTAAATGGTAGCGTGCTGTAGATTTTTAAGGGAGCGATAATGATTTAAATATGGAGTTATGTAGAGTATCTTCATAAACATATATTAACAACACAACCCTGAGAACGACACAGCGATCTAAAATCAATCTTCAAATAAACCTAGACTCAATCTATTTAATTTTATTTTTCTGGCATATTACTAACAAACAGCAGCAACTCGACAAAATGTGGCTCTACTTACCACCTTAAGGACACAGGCGTGAATGTAGGTATGTATTAAAAACAGATTAAAATCTTTTTCCTTTTAGAATGAAAAGCCATTTTCTAAACTATTTTCAGGGCCATTACAGTTGAATCGTTGAGAAAAAATTGTAAGACACCCCCAGCTAATCGTTTGGAAGTAAGCGATTTCGAACGCGGCTGGGGTTTAATCGATAAGTATAGATAGAAAACGTTTTGGGAAGACAGTTGAGACACGGTAGATACATACATATTCTCACATTTTTTCCCGTCAAGGGTAGGCAGAGATGGTAGCAAGCCCTGTGTCAGGATCCTCTTCCACATTCATCGGTGCTTACACACACACGCTGGTTACGGAGACTAATAATTTGATCCTCCCTTATTATGTAGTTGATCTGGTCAGTTATTATGTAAGAAAAGCAATGTTTTATAAAAAAAACATAAGCTTTCAATACCGAATAAGATTGATTGGTTCTCCGCATTTTTAATTTCTTCAACAATAGTAAAGCCAAAACGTTACTTCACACCTTATCTGCCACCATACGGCAAGTGAAACATACCCTACGTTTAAGAAAATTTTAAATAACAATACGCAGTGAACCCCTCTAACTGACTAACTAATTCAATCAACTAAACTGGGGTCCGATAAGTCACTTCACTTCATTATTATACTCAATAACTTAAGAGCAATCTTGACTGGGAGCGTGAAAACATATGTTTAAATGATAATAGCAGGAATAAGGATGAGCATTGGGAAAAATATCGATACGTTGCGAAAAGCAATGGAATTATTATTATAATGTAAAATATATAGTTTCTAGTTTCGAAATTCTAAGTACATTTGTCTATAACTAAAATAGAAAAAGATTTAAAAAAAAAAAATATTATGACTATTTACAAATGTTCAACGTAAAATTCCTGTGCATCGTCCCCTTCTGGTCGCGTTGCCAAGAGACTGGCAGCATTACCACGTTGAATGTCAATGACTTTAAATCTGTGCCGATAACACATATGTGTTACAAAATAAATTTAAAAAAACTTAAGTAAGAAAATAACTAAAGAAAATGATTGGCTGGCTTCCATTGGGGACTTAGACTATTGAGCTAGAGGTCGTGGATGCATACATTTATGAAGTTCTCCACAATATAATAATAGTTCCTTATGCCTTTAAGAATAAAGAAACGTCATGTAACTTCTTCGTATAATTTCATTAGGTTACAAGACACTTTGGCTGAGGAATCAGCATCCAATAACCACATCCGAATAACAAGATAATGATTACAGAACTCAACACTTTGTAAAAACTATAGAACATGTTTGCAAAAACTGTTAACAAGCTTACATGATATATAATTAGACGTTAACACTAATTATGTAATTAATTACCGACGTTTGTAATAGACAACTTATCGACTTTGAGCAACACGGTCGTCAGTATAGTGTAGGGATCTTAGAGTATATTAGCAATATATAAAATTTTATTTCATGGACATATAAACTCATTTAAATATTAAAATTAAAAACCAGCATTCGCAGTACGTTATAATGAATTATTTCTCACCGCAATATAACAAAACAAAACATTCTAAATATATTATTAAAGCAAAAACGTAAAAACGTAATCTGTAGTTTGTAAATTCAGTGTCGATTTCGTTTAAAATAATTAGAATTCTATTTTTAATTTTTTTTTTAAATTATTTCATTTTATTAAAAATAAAAGCGTTGTCTTTTGTGATTCGATGTGTGTGTTTATTTGTTTATGTGTATTTCTCATATAAGTACACTCTACACCAGCACCGAAATCATCACTTTGGTGTCATCGTTGTAATATTTATAAAATTGGAACATTGATAACTCGTAAACAAGTAGAAGTATAAAAGATATATGTATGTACTCGTAATCCGTTCCCCATAATTTTAACCTACGTTTTTAGTTATTGCTCCTCTCCTTCTGTTTCCTCTCCCTCACCCCCCCCCCCTCCTCTCATTACTCTCAAAGGTGGAGAGTGCACTTACGACTCTTGAGTTGCATGGTGGTTGTCACTTACCATCACGTAAACCGTCTGTTCGTCTGTCATCCTATATCATGTACTGAATATAAATTGTAATATTTGGACACGACTTCAGTTGGCAGAACATGTTTGAACTTATTTTGTTACTTCGCAAATCGTCACTCTAGCTACCACTCTCCTCTTTCCCATCTCTTCATCCCTTCTCTCTTTTTTTCCCTCCCCGCAACCCCCATCCCTCATCAAAGACGGGCAGCGCACTTGCGACTCTTGAGTTGCAGGCCCATGAACGGCGGTTGTCACTTACCATCAGGTGACCCGTCTGTTCATCTATTGCATAAAAAAAATAACATATAAGATTTCTAAATTTCTTCTTTGTAGAACAGTTTGCAATTGTAACATATTTGTGTCTACTCCATTACAAATCGAAGCGTGATTAATCACTTTTAAGTGGCCAATTATCGATTTTTTAACCATCTTCGTGTTTAAAAATCTTACTAAAAGTTATGATTGAATCATACAACTACCGATTGAATAATAATACACAGTGTTGAGTCGATTACTGTGTATAATCGATTACCTGATTCGATGCTTTTAATCAATAACCATGTATAATGTGACATATATTATTATTTCTTAACTAGTTGATGTAGTTGTATAGATTTACTTTTAGCAATTGTACAGAAATGTTTTGCGTATGCGTATGTTACATAACAATAGTAAGATTTTCTTACTCAATAGCGGCCCATATAGTATATATTCAGTGCCCGAATATAGTATATACTATCTGATAGATAACACAGTGCCTTAACATGAAAGTCTTCAATGAGTGTGTCCTACCCGTCATGACATACGGAGCCGAAACGTGGACACATACGGTACGTCATGTCCACAAGCTCAAAGTTGCTCAGCGTTCTATGGAAAGGGCTATGCTCGGTGTTTCTTTAAGGGATCGCGTCAGGAATGAGGTGATACGGCAGAAAACCAGTGTAATCGACATAGCCCACCGGATCAGCAGGCTGAAGTGCCAGTGGGCTGGGCATATTAGCCGCAGAACCGACAACCATTGGGGAAAAGAGTTCTTGAGTAGGATGCCTACAGGCTAGGTAGAGTGACGATTTGTGCAAGATGGTTGACATTAGCTGGATACGAGAAGCCGAAAATAGATCGAAGTGGCGTGCAATGGGAGAGGCCTATGTCTGCGAAAGTTTGATGATTATGATGAGATGCCCTAATCCCTTAGTTAACTAGAAGAGATGATGAGAGATGGGGCGGCTCCATTCTACTGAACCTAGAACCACACGACATTATAATGTGTGTACTTAGTAATATATTAGTATGTTTATCAAAATAAGTATATCATTTGATAAAACAACCTTTTTTTTGTGTGTGGAAACCCCCCCGGATCATCACCTCACCGGGGCCTTACGGTGAGATGGTACGTCGGACTCGAATCGACTAAAACCACACAATGTTCCGGCATGGAGTCTTCTGGCCGGGGCCTCAGATGTTCCCTAGAAGATTGATAAAACAACCTTAATTTGCCATAAAACTCTGTTTATTTATCAGCTATAACAGAAATCTATAGAACGTCTGCGATATCTCTCATGTTATAATTTTTATAAATATTTTTACTTACCTAATTTATACTGAATATCGCTAAAAACGCTCGCTAAAATATCAAACAGACTTACTTATTGTCAGTACGTTATTGACGTCTTATTTAAATTAATCACCGTTTTTCCTCAACAAGACCGATAACTTGATAATGATAGTTCACTGACAATTATTAGCAATTTAAAAGACGGATGGAATATTATGTGATTATTGCAACTGCATTTATTTTAAGATTTATATGACACGCAACTTGACATTCTATGTTTCTTAATAGTTAAAGATGACGCTTCATTATTAGAGTTATTTCTGTATTGTATCCAGACAACTGAGACTAGACTGTATCTAGACAAGGACTGTTTGTAATACAACAATATAGTGCTTTGTTCTTGGTGGAGGAGATTAAGACTGCTTCATTTCTTCCCGTGTGTGTATTAAAAGCGTTTAAGAGATCGAACTGTTATCTATTAGACAGTAAAGAAAGAAAGAAAGAAAGCATTTATTCTGACATTCACATTATAGCACATAATTGTTGCAAACAAATAATAAGCATGAGTACGTATAATGCCGGAGACCGCAGCGCTGGTGTTTATAGACGCAACCATAAGCAAATAAAATAAAAAATAAATAAATAAAAATCATATATAATAGTTTACAGTCATACAGTGTCGGCAATAGGCGTGCCCCCTATTATTATTATTATAAGTGGTACTCACTTATGGTTGGCAAAATGTTGTCGTTTCATACGCTTCTGCCTACTCCTTCGGGACGTGAGAGCATTTTGTAAACCATGATTGAGTACCACTTACTTAATAGACGGCAATTTATTGAGGTCAACCCAACTGTATTTATACTGTCACTTCAATCTCTTTTTCCAAGATTGCAGGAAGAGATCTGGTACACATAAACACAGGTAGTTCATTATCCTCTAAATAACTTCAGTAGAAACTAAAAGTAAATGATATTATTTATTAACATATATAAAATAAAAATATCGATAAACTATTTAAAATTCTATCGACACCGTCCCATCACTAAAAACCAATTTTTTCGCCGCACCCTCGCCGTTCCGCATACATATTTATGAAACATTACACCACGGGTAATGATCCCTAATTCTATTAGATATCTGTCTGTTTGTTTTGATCTCAGGAACATTAGTTACATGGCGACATTATATTTATTGTACTGTATGTTTTTAAATAGGTATATTTTATATTTTAATTGTCTATAGGTGATGTGGATGTAAAAGAATTTGGACTTCTTAGCAATAGTCAGTTCTAGTTACAGGTATGTGACCCTGGTCTGCTTGAACTACTGCTACAACGTATCCGGACAAGCAATATCTGTGGGAGAGCCATGCTTGGGGTCGACTGGACCAGCTCGACCAGAATAATGCTACGGCTTTACAGGAAACCGGTAGACAAACAATGTAATATTGTATTGCCGAGTGAGTGAGGGTATCGGAGGCCCGATTCCCCTCCCCTCTTCATTCTTCCTTGCTCATTCAGACTTTATGTGGAGACGGTACTTCCTAATTTTGTGATGCCAAGACAATCTGTCCTGGAAATAACATATCTACCATATGGGTATTTTTTTTTGTGTGTTGACGGGTCATCACCTCACTAGGGTCAAATGGTGAGATGATATACCGGACTGGAACTGACTAAAATCAAACAGTCTTCCGTACACAATATATGCCGAACCGTACACACTATAAATTATTTTATAAGATTTTTTATATAAGAATAGATAACTTCTTTCTGCATCAGGAAGCATCCCCGTGTATAAATCCACATGTGGGAATCGAACCCACGACCTCTGGTTCTGCAGTCAGTATTACTAACCACTAGACCAATAAGCCACTCAAAACAAAAATAAAAATTTTGATAAATATGATTTTAAAACACTCAATGATACAAATATATACACTAAACGGGCATCGAACCCACGACTTTTGACGCTGGTATCGTATGCTCGATCCTCTCTTATTCGAGACACAACAACCGGCTCTCTACAATAAATATATTTTTTTTACCCAACACGGAAAACAAACTGCTATCATTAAAAACAGCACCCCACCAATGGGGCGGAAAACATTGAGCGTAAAAATTTTTTATACTCAGTTAATAAAACCGACCGTTATTCACCCTCCCGCCCTCTTATCTAACACAACACACTTGGGGGTAGTTATGAAATTATCGCTTGTTGTGGTTAAGGGATGAATGTAGTACAAGATTTGGGGAATTACCCCTTATTTGAGATAGGTTTGGTAGTTATATGGTGTAAATATAATTCTTGGGTAGTTAAAGAGGGGGGACCAAAGCCTAGTGGTTTCTATTTGAAGTCTATAAACAGTAATTACTGAACCGATATTAATAATTCTTTTAGTTGTAGGAAGTTACTTTATTCGGTGGTAACTTTTTTTTTATGCAATAGGGGGCAACGGGCAGACGATGAGTTACTGATGGTAAGTGACTACTGCCGCCTATGGACACCCGCAGCTCAAGAGTCACAAGTGCGTTGTCGGCTTTTTAGGTAGGAGTATGCTCTTTTCTAGAAAGTTTGAAGGTCGTATTGGTTCGGAAATACGGTAGACTGTATTTGAGGAAAGCATTTATCAGTTTTTATACGTAAATCTCGTGAATCTCTGGCCTTAGAAGGCGCCCCCCCCACCCTCCTCTTCAAAGGGGGTTGAACCTCGGGTTATATTGTGTAATTCTCTACTTTGCACTAATTCTCTTTATCACAAGCCGCTAACACAAAGTAACATTGTTATCCAGCTCCGATGCTTATTGACGGATTCTTTAGCAAATAAATAATTTCACTACAATCGGAGATCCCCGGATTTCTTATACACTTAAGTAAACATGGTCTTACTTACTTACTTACTTACTAATGTTTAATATAGGTGTTAAATAATCAGAAGACGTTTTTGTTTGTCAGTTTATTTCAGTGAACGCGTTATTCTCCAGAACTATCAGCCCGATTTAAATTATTTGTATTAAATACAGTATTTATTGAAAAACAATATAAGCTCGATCACATCACGCTGCGAGCCTTAGGAGCGGAGCGGTAAGCATAGTTGAAAGTATAACTAAATAGGTTAGATTGTCTGTCTAGGTACTTATTAGTTACAGTAAGTAGTTAACGGCTAGACTGTTTTTAATGAACTTTGATTTTATGATTGTCTCAGCCCCAAATAGCAGAAAAACTTTTAAAATATTTTACAAGCTTAAGTAAAAGAAATAATTTTCTCATACATGACATTAGTGATTCTGAAGAGATACAATCTTATTTTATTATTTTATACTGTAGAGGGACAAACGAACAGACGGGTCATCCGATGGTAAGTGACAACCGCCGTCCATGGACACCTGCTACTCAAGAGTCGTAGAGTCATAAGTGCGCTGCCCGCCTTTGAAGGTGATGAGGGATAGAGGGATACGGGGAGGGGGTGGAAAAGAGGGAGTTGGGCCTCCGGAAACCTCACTCATTTCGGGGAAATCTAACGCAAGCGTTACTTCACAACTGGTTTTCTGTGAAGCCGTGGTGGTATCGCGCCGGTCGAGCCAGCCCATTCGTGCTTAAGCATGGCTCTACCACTGTTGTTGCTGTTGTGAATTCGGAAATAATAAGCTAAATCAGAATGTGTTTACTAAATAGTACTGACTATACATGATAGCACCTGGATGAACCAGCGTAAATCGTGTAAAAGAAGGAACTTTAAAAAAAAGGGAAATTCATAATCACCAGGACTCGACCAGGGTCTTCTAGTTTGGGACCGCCCTATTTCCTACCTAAGTTATTATAACCTTGTGATGGTGGCGAAATTTATCTTCGTATTGTATAAAACATCGTATAAAACACGGATATAACGATGTTTTCTAAAAATGAAACCTAGCTAAATCGATTTATCGGCCCCGAAATCCCTTGCATACTAAATTTCATGAAAATCGTTGTAGCCGTTTCCGAGATTCAGATTATATACATATATACGATAATAGCTCGTTTAAAGGTATTAGATAGATAGGGACTTACCGGAACTGGGTCGGTCACTGTACCTTGTACAGTAAACCCACGCTGGCCAGACCATGGAGCCGTCTGCCATCGTTGTACCTGAGAAATATCATTGACAGATTACAATCATTACATAAACTGGGTACCGGCAATATTTTAAAAATAATAACTTGAAACATCACGGCTTTCTGATTCAAAACTAGACAGAATAACTAGACTAGCTTGTTAGTGTAGTAGCAATGCTTTAAAATGTTTTATTTCAACAATAAACACAGCTTAGATTAGATAACCAGTCTGCTGATAAAGATATATACATATATGTGTTTCTAAATGAATACGTCTTATAGATAAATTACACCTAATCGTGGTCTCTACGCAATTTTTTGCTGTCGGTGGAAATCGAACCACCGATTTCTGGCTTAGCAGTCTGGATAACTGCATTGGGACTAAGACATATTGACATCACAATATGACTGCTTATATGTAAAATAAAATTAATATCCTTACCACCAGCTGTAGAACTCTGGTTACTTCCACTGTCTTCTCCTTTTGATAAGTCTATTGCTCCACTCTTCTCTCCAGGCTTTACTTCCGGGACTCTAGCCTCTTCAGAATTCGACGGTGAAGCCTCTTTTACCGGAGAAACCTTAGCCTCTACTCTACTTTTCATCTTCCTCTTATTGAGAGGATCCGTAATGCGTCTCCCGAAATCTGCCTTCAAGATATTATCTATACTGAATTTTAAACAATTTTGGTTAATAAAATCTCTTCCTGACTCATTGTCTGGAGATTTAGGAGACTCATAGTTCACTCTTCTATTTTCATCTGTTTTTCTTACTTCTGGGTTCTGATTCTTCATTCTTAACCCAAAATTCAGACCAAACGGTTGAGGACTTAGATTTAAATTGTTTTGTGGTACCGGCAATCGGCTTTGGAGTCCCGATTTTAAATCTACCTGACCAATTAAAGGATTCTGGAAAAGTAGGGGTTGGTTTAGGAACATTAAGGGGTTTGGGGTGATCGGACTTGGCCGCAGAAGAAGGGGTTGGTTCATATTGATGTTTTGATTCAACTGTGATATGGCATTTAGATGCGTTTGTATGTGTTTAAATGAGGTTAAATTTTGTGACGTTTCTGGGCCTTTGTGTTCGAATGTTGGCAATGCTTCATTACCAACTGATAGAACTGTATCATCGCTGCAGCAAGAATTATCATCTATACTAATTTCTGCTCTGGATTCATTTGTTCTATCATCGTCGTCATCAATTATATCCGAGTGTCGTGAATTATCGTTAATTTCTCGCAAATCTTCATAATTCGGCGTACTTTGCAGAAGTTTATCTGTTGAAAACACATTTTCAGGGCTATGACTGTCTCTTTCTTTCTTTAACACATTGTGTATAGCAAAAGAAGATGACAGTATAGGTCTCTCTTCAGCTTTTTCCTCGTCGTGATACTCAGGACTGGTGGTGTCTCTCGTGTTTGGAGAGTATGCTTCATCATCGCTTTGGTCTTGGATCTTTATTCTGGAGTCTTGTAAATGGGCTGAAGAAACCGCAGCCATTTTGGGCATCAGAATTTACGCCATCTGTGGAAGAAATTAATCTATTAATTGATAATACCTAAGGAACGCAGGCAGGAAATTTTTGATATTCTATTTTAGATCATTCTTTTTACACAGTGTTCAAAACATACATACAGTGTTCAAAACATACATACAGTGTTCAAAACATACATACAGTGTTCAAAACATACATACAGTGTTCAAAACATACACACAGTGTTCAAAAGGCGGGCATAGCCTTGCCCCCTATTACGTGAGTGGGACCCTTCTGGTACATAGGCGTGTATGTATGTATGTTTTTACATAACACCATGTATAACATATGTATATACCTACTAAAAAACCGGTGGTGAAACAACGCTTGCATTTCCCCGAAGTTAGTGATTTTACCGGAGGCCCAACTCCCCCTCTCCTCTTTCCCCTTTCCGAAACCCCCATCCCTCATCACCTTCAAAGGCAGGCAGAGCACTTGCGGCTCTTAAGTTGCAGGCGTCCATGGACGGCGGTTGTCACTTACCATTAGGTGACCCGTCTGTTCGTCTGTCCCCCTCTGGTTTAAAAAAACACAGTTAAAAGTTGTGTTTTGATTGTATTTCTTTTAATGTGTACAAGTTTGTAATCAAAATTACTTAAGTGACATTAATTTGTTGCGTAGGGCGTTGACTTTTGACTCAAATATATCTGATACAAGAGTATACCATTTGAAATGAATTTGTTTATGTATAACAGGTTCAGTTTCCGGGTAAGAAGTTATTTTAGAATTTTCTCAGGACAATTTGTTTTAATGGTTAGGGAGTGTTGACATTGAAAGGTTTTTAGATATGAATACAAATCAAAGTCATTTAGAATTATTTGAAACTAATTATAGGCATTTTTGAGTTGTCAGTAGCAGGATTCACTACCATACCAACGCGTGTTTCCTTCCCACTTTGATCCCGGGTCTTTTAAGCGGGGCGTGAAAAAGCATCTCACCAGGCCGCCATAGTGTCACCACACATCGACATCACATTGACTAGATATGCAATGAGGATGGTGATCACCACTCTTGGACTCCATTTATTGCTTATCGTCAGGCAAAGTGGAGTCATTATGGTAAGCTTAGACATCAAAAATAAGGAGTCAGTTACACTAAGTCGGTTGTGAAGTTACTTGCATATTTCAATGCATAGATCCCGTGAAGAAAAAAAGACAACACACACCATTTTTTATCATGCTGGTGACATGCTTAGGCACGAATGATCAATACCACGCCCTCATAGAAAACCAGTTGCCGGTTGTGAATTAGTGAGGTTCCCTCAGGAATTTTAATAAGAATTTAGAAAAGATAGGAACTAGGAACTAACTAGGAAATATTCCTGTGTCGCTGGGGACTTTAGCTTCGAACTCTGGCTCAGCAGTCAGTGTCACTGGCTACTAGAACGACAGGCCCACGTACTAGGGCCAAATCTGTTGCTATCATCCCAGCACTTATGACTGTATATATATAGTCTGATAGATAACAGTCCAATCCCTTAGTCACCTTTTACGTAGATGTGGGGTAGTCATGGGCCTATTCTTATCCACTGAGAACCACTATAAACTCTAATGTCGTATAAACAGGTGTATTAAAATTATCTATGTTCAATGTTTTATATTTACGCAAATAATTTGAACATGTTAACGGAGACGGGAGAAAACCGCACCAAGCCGTGTAATAAAACTAGTTCTAGTGCGGTGAGTAAGGTGCTCTAGATTGTGGGCGGATGAGTACTAGCCATTTTAAAATAAATAATAAATGAGTGGTCTGTTGGTCTTGTTGGTTAGTGACCCTGACAGCTAAGCTAGAGGTCGTGGGTGCGAATCCCATTGCGAGACAAATATTTGTGTGATGAGCATGATCATTTGTTCTGCGTCTGGATTTAATTTATCTATAATATGTATGTATTTAGAAGTATATAAGTATGTTTATCAGCTGCCTGGTTACCATATTACAAGCTCTGCTTAGTTTGGGATCAGACAGCCATGTGTGAGATGTGTCAAGTTATTATTATTAATTGAAATGAAATCGTAGCGAGGCTGTTGATAAATGAAAAAAAGCTATATTGAGAAGCTTGTCATATGTCGTCTACATTCATACATACTTATTACTAACTCCCATATTTCTGGACGGACAAGTAGACAGTCACGACGACTGTACTGTAGCACATGCCGTGTGGTTGTATCGTAAAAGGTGACTAAAACCTTGGACTATTAACAGTGGTAGAGCCAAGCTTAGGCACGAATGGGCCGGTTTGACTGGTACGATACCACGGCCTCACAGACAACAGATTATGAAGCAACGCTTGTGAGTTAGTGAGGTTTCCGGAGGCCCAACTCCCCTTCTCCTCTTTCCCTACTTCTCATCCCCTCATCCTTATTCATCCACAACGGCGGGCAGCGTACTTACGACTTTTGATTTGCAGGTGTCCCGACCCGTCTGTTCGTCTGTCTAACTATATTATAAAAAATAGTGTTATCTATGAGACAGTATGTATACAGTTATACAATGCCCGCTTTACGGTAACAGGCTTGCCCTTCCATTAGGTTACTGAGACCAAATTGTATTTTGGTAAAATGTGGGTATTTAGTACACCTCTGCCTACCCCTTAGGGGATACAGACGTGAATGTACTTATGTATGTTATAATAATGCTAAAGTAGTACTAGTAATAACTGTACGTACTCTTGCCCCGGTGTTATATAACAAACTTGTCACATTCAAACATTATTGCTGTATATGTTATTGTTTATTACTTGCATACTGTTTCTATTTACGTAGTAACTTACAGTACAAGAAAACATTTGTACAACCTAAAATCATCTTTAAATCTTCTAGTAATAGAGTTGTGATTGTTGTCAAATATAAACAATACTTGAAGTGTTGCAACTTGTGTCTATAATTTATAAGTTGATAAAAAAATCTTTTGAATATAGTTTTTGTTAAACTGAAGTATTTTAAGCAATACAATTGGTAGGGCTCATACTTCCCGGCTAGGCAGCTAGTTCGAGTTACAGGTATGCGACCCTGATGTTCTTAAGCTATGGTTTATACTTCCCAATCCAAACAAATTCCCCTTAGTCTTACAATATATTCCCAAGTTTGAAACCTTTACTTTCCCGCTATTATAAAAATGGGACTAAGTTATAATTGGCAAAGTGTGGGGATACAAGCGTGAGTGTATTTATATATGTATGTAGTTGTGTAATTTAATGACTAGACAGCTGTATCTAGTAGGGACCAGACAGGATAGTATTTGCTGACGTGATCTTGATTTTTCATTTACGTTTCATATAAAAACTGTTATATTTAGAAAAGATAGATGACATGTGATTATGTATGTGAAATGTATGTAGTTCTTATTATCAGGCCACTAGATCAGCAATTTGAAATGGCAAGGTGCACGGCATATAGCCAGAAGAACAGATGGTCGATTTGGAAGAAAAGTTCACGAATCGAGACCGTGGGCAGAAAAGCGCAGAGTAGGACGTCCATCAACAATATAGACTGACTCCTTCGTAAAGAGGCCTGGGTCGTATGATGCAATTGCTCTATACGTATAACAAAAAACTAAATAGTGTTTAAATTGAGTTCAGACTTTTTTGCGATAAAAACATCTCAGCAACATATTACTGATAATAACGTTATGGGCAAGATTAAGCGCCTAATTTCATGGTATTTAAACAAAATAATGATAGGTACCAAAAGTCAATTCAAAGTAAGTCATGCAAAAAATCACAAAACAAAACCTATCTCATCATAATCAACCACTTAAATCGCAATTTACAAAAATGTTACCTAAAGTAGAGCCAATTTCCGAGCGTAGCCACTACAGGACCACACACGTTGCGCACGCGCGTACAGATATTTCGTTTAATCCGACCACAAACTTACATTTACTGTCATTCAACTCACACATGTTGAACAACCTACCACATTATACACTTTCCCAACGGCAAAATATAACTTTGTAAAATGTTTAAGATAATTTCTTTGGAAAATATGCCTTATTTGAATAAACTTAAGGTCTATATATGATTTCGAGGTGCTTTTATTGATGATTACGTGTTTAAAGTGTAGCCAATTGGATAGTTTTTATTTTTGTCACGATTTCGCAATTTCAAAGGTGTTACTTAGATAGTACTACATCGATAACTTGAAAATGATATGTTATTGAAAGGAAAACTTAATACTTATTTATAAAACTTAGTTATCTGATATATTTTTATATATAATTTTTTTTTTTTTTATACTATAGGGGGACAGACGAACAGACGGGTCACCTGATGGTAAGTGACACCGCCGTCCATGGACACTTGCAACTCAAGTGCGCTGCCCGCCTTTGAGGGTGATGAGGGATGGGGAATGCGGGGAGGGGAAAGAAGAGAGGGAGATGGGAAAAGGGGAGGGGGAACAGGGAAGGGAAAAAGGAGGGGGAGTCGGGCCTATATAAATAATTTAATATATTAATAATTTGTGCGACACATTACACAATACGGGACCCGATAGGTTCATCAACGTTTATGGTCACCGTTCAGTTTCTAAGTGTTGCAGCGTGATGTTTTCTAACCTAAATTGGTCATCAATAAATATTTTATCGAATACAAAAAAGTTAAATTCAAATTTGACACATCGTTTAGAAGAATAACGCGTTTAAACAATCATACCAACCAAAAAAAAAGCTCTTCAGCTTTATTATATTAGCATAAATAGTTTTAATTAAAGGAGCAGAATGAAAGCTAAAGAAGCGAGAAAGGTATGTCAGAATCGTAGCAAATGGAAGGAAAGTGGTCTCTGCCTACCCCTATGGGAAAGAGGCGTGATATTATGTATGTATGTATGTAATATACATAATACGGATAACACATACATACATACGCCCATGCTAATATCCCTGAAGGGATAGGCTAGAATATGTATTAAACAAACAGTGTTTGTAAATAAGAATTTAGTAATACGTAATATTTGACCCCAAATATATTTCTGTCAACCGGGCGCGTTAGGTTTAGGAATAAAGCATAAGAAAATATGCTAGTATATTAAAAAGATAAGTTAAGAGCATGGGAAAACAATAAAATACCATAATAGGCTAAAAAACCTTTCGTTCAGAAAAAAATATGTTCAAAGATACACGAATAGATTGAATTTTTTTTTAAAACTCGTATAACCCAAGCCGACAAATTGACAAATTCTAAGTTTAAAAAATCGAATAATAAAGTTGAGCTTTGTTTATGGTTCATTGTCACTTTTGCAATACGCTTAACGACCTCCGCCTCAGTCATTAGACCCCAGGGCGTGAGCTATCTTACCTCCAGGAATTTTTACTTTTTTTGCTTTTTTAGCAATTTGTAGCCCAAGGCGTATTTAGCTTGCGTTGCTAATTACGTACCTTAGAATAAAGACTTTCTGGATACATACACTTTTAGCTATAGTCCCCCACACACGCTTTGCCAACCATGATCGAGTCGAACTTACGTAATAGTAGTCCATACCGACTTCCGGGCTGTATATATACCGTCTCATAGATAAAAGTCTCAGCCCTGAGTCGCCTTTTATGAGACCAGTGGAAGAAAATAGGTTGTACCCATTCTACTCCACAGAAAGCATTATATTTGTAGATGTACAATGCATAAGCGACGGGCCCTTTTGGTCTAGTGGTTAGTGACCCTGAGTGATAAACCGAAGGTCGTGGGTTCGATTCCCAGGTGAGACAAAAATTTTACGACCCACAAATAGTTGTCTCGCGTCTGTGTTGTCTGTTCATTAATTGAATGTTTGTAAAGCCCCCTGCGATACAGAAATTGTTTCTAAGAAGAAAACCTATCAGATAGATAGATACTCTTTATTGCACACCAAAAATGTAACATACAAACTAAGAATACACATACACATAAATATCAATACAATGGGTGGTGTTACCGCAATCAGCACAATCTTCTTCCTAACCCTGTCTCAAATTTACTTAGGTGTACTAAAAATTAAGAGTTTTGGCAAATTTCTTTTATAGCCGCTCACCAGCCATACAACACTCCCTGTGAATGTAGTCGTTTGAAGCCTTAAAATAAATTAAAAAGAAGATTTGTAGAAGATAATGGGGATGGGATGGGAAGATAAGTAGGGACAGGACCTGGGGTAAGGAATACCGCTGTTCTCATGTGAGGAAAACGTCAATATACTGTCAGATAGATAACAGTCATAGTTTGTAGCTTTTTATGGATAGAGTAGCCCCCTTTTTCTCGACGGAGAACCACAGAGCTATTATTTTAAAAAAAGTATTACTAACTCATCTCTTAAAGAGTTCAGAAACAAATACACGGACGAATCAGGAAAAGATTTTTGGAACTAACATGTCTTGCCCACAAGTTCGTATCGCCTGTCTGTTTGTGTAACCGTCTTTGCGTTTAATGGGTTAATGCATTTCAATAAACATAAATTAATTTAATATGTCACAAGTGTGAAACCAATACACTGTATTTTATCTTTAACTACCCACCTTTTCAATAATATTAGCATGATACGGATCTTAAAGCTACAAGTACAACCTTAAACTCAATTAATACGTAACTAAAAACTCCATAAAAGGTTAAAACAAGAATAAAAGTAACTCAATCCAATAAATTTTTATCACACTGAATACATACCAAGACATTTGCAACACCCAAAATGGTCATTATATGCTGCAGCTATTATCGCCATACGCCATATTGCGTTTAATGTTTAAAACGGCGGGAAAATGCTAACGTCACATTGACAGTTAACTTTTTTATTTGTCTATGACCGTTTAGTTAATGCTCAGTGGGGTGATCAAGCTGTTTATGGTATTCTAGGAGGTCCTAGATGTAAGTAGATTACTGCGAATATGGATAGTGTTATGAGTTGACATTAAATTAAGTATTATTTTGTATGAAGATAATAGGCACCAGCTGTTATATACTGTATTTGTGGGATGATTATATATGGGTCGTATGAAAATTCCATTTAAAATATCATTTGCACAGCAAAATTGAGTTGTACGACGCTCACCTAAAAACACAAATTTACAACGTTCAATAACCTACTATGCGTTTGAAATAAGAACATAATCGCGAACGATTTTTTAGATTTAAAGTAATATATCTTATTTTATATAAAATTATTAAATACATATTAAGTGTTTTAGTTACTATAGATTTTTTTAAAACGTGTTTATAGGATGTTCTCATAACTGGATTGAATTAAAATGATTATAACTTTTTAACGGGTTTTTTTTTTCTCATTTTTATGGAACTGCATGCTGCAGATGTAGAGTCAATACGTTGCATACTTATTATTTATGCCTAATTAAGGTAAAATTAATTAGGTTATGGTTACTTTTTTTTTAATATAAATCATATCTATTTTAAATTTCGAATGCAGGCCGAATTAAGGTCAATGAACCTTTGTATTGTGTTTGCGAAGATAGAGAAAGATATCTGTTGCAACCAGTTGCTACACATTCTGAGTAGTTATTGTTTAAAAGCGCGCTTTTGTATTTGTACGGCAATTTTTGCAAAACTAGGTATATCGCTAACGAATCATAATTGTTCAATCAATAAATTACACGTATTACAACAAATTTGTGAAAGATCGTTTATTTTTATAGCACAACAATAAAACGATCAAATTGTAAAAAAAAAACCAAAGATCGTGAGATTTATGTTTTAATTGAGATGTTGAATAACTTTTGAATCTGTCAATTAATATATTAATGATAAAAAATATAAAGATTCTTAATTAAAGTTTCAGGGACTCTAACATATAATAATGAAAAAAAATATACATGTAATTGTTTTATAACCTTTTTACTTAAAAAGATCTTACTATTAATATGAATACTAAAGTATGGATGGATGCTTGGTACTTAATAACAGCAAGAAGGTAAAATATTTAATACAATATTCTTTATTATACACCACAGAGAAGATACGGCGGTCTTATCGATAGAGAGAATTTCTTCACAAACGAACGCTGACAATCAATGAATCAATTAGCCACTGCAGTGCACTACTGGACATAGACCTCTGGGTGGGGTGTTCTGGTTCCCGAAGGTGGATTAAGTCGGTTCGTGACCTCAGCTCCGGTGACGTGATGCCCCGTGGGGTTTCCAAACGAAAAAAAAAGGGTGCGTGGTCAACCTATCCAGCTACCTTCTTTAGGTCTCTGTTCCATCTTGCTTTAGGCGTCCTACCTTTAACATATGTACATACATGCACTCACGCCTTTATACCCAAAGGGATTCCAAATTCGTATTAAACGGTCACTTTTTGACAACCATTATTTAGTTCCACTGACGTGACACTTTTCAAGCCCTTACCGTCGCCCGGGCACTGGCTGTAGACATACTGTCTGATAAATAACAGCCCGATCCCTTAGTCGCCTTATAGAATACCCACGCTAATCATGTGTACATAAACCTACACCCACAGACGCATAAATACATGTTAGTATAAAAATATTTGCTGTCTGATTCAGTCAAACGGGCTACTAACGTTTTAAATAAAATATATATATATATATATATATGATTTTTTTATTATACAGGAGGACAGATGAATAGACGGTACAATGGTAAGTGACAACCGCCGCCCATAGACACCAACAACTCAAAAATCACAAGTGCACAATTTTATTGTGAAAATCTTAGAATAGAATAGAATAGAATAGAATATACTTTATGCAAAATAGAAATTTACAAATGGCGGCCTTATCGCTAAATGCAATTTCTGGCAGGCAACCTTAGGATGGACAGAAAAAGACAAGATGTAAAAGAACATACTCGTAGTTTAGGTGTAGAAAGAAGAGAGAAAATAAGCGTTTTATTTAAGAAGGATCAAATCTTAAGACTTATTCCAAGAGAAAGGTCCACAAAACTGTTGTTAACTGATATTATTGTTTAGAAAAAAAAATTGCTATAATTTAATTTGACTGACCTAAACACTAAATGTGTCTAGTGGTACGATTCAGATAAAGGACAAACAGTTGTAAGACGAGCATGATCATTTGCTCTGTGTCTGGGTGTAATTTGTCTACAATATGTACTAGCTTTTACCCCCGGCTTCGCTCACATTGAATCCAATAAATATAGATGGCGTTGAAGATGCTACATTTATAAAATTTTTGACAAACAATTTTTTTCCCTCCGTAAAAAAACTAGTTTTTTTAAAGTATCCTATGTCTTTCGTAATACATTTGACAATACGTGTACAAAGTTTCATGATAATCGGTTGAGTAGTTTCGGCGTGAAAGCGTAACAAACAAACTTACATTGACATTTACAATATTAGTTTGGATTAGTACCGATGTATTTTGAAGTATATTGTCATTTTTAACAGCAGTCTGGTTATCATAGGATTTGGGATCAGACAGCCATAAAAGAAATGTCTGAAGATATTATTAAAAAAAAAAAATCTTTTATTAAAACCACAAAATCCGTTTTAAAACGCTACTAACCAACATTTGATAACTTACATTATATAAAACGAGGTACAAACCAACACACCTGAACGCTACCAACAATTTAAAAATAGGGGACGTTGCATTCCGCCCTTCTGCTATTGAATTTTTCGTCACGCCAATTTCTTTTAAAAAAAGTACCGTCAGCAATATAATTCTGGAAACATTTGAATTTTCAAAATTGTCATAGAGTAAAGCAAATAGCTGTACTATATAAATACATGTACTCACGAATATAGCCCAGAATTGTATACATGATAACACTGAACAGTTCATTTGTATGGTAAGTGATAACATATAAGGTAAACTAAAAGACTATGATCTATATATGTCGATGCCAAATTTCATACAGATTCGTTTAGCCGTTCTGGAGTTATGACGTATCAAACATCCTTCCAAACTAAAACATTTTTTTTTAATTAGCCTATCATACTGACTCCACTTTGCCTGATGGAAAGCAATAAGTGGAGTCCAAAAGTGGTGGTCACCACCATCATTGCATGTCTAGTCAATGCAGCATGGTGTCCTACACAATGTCAGCCTGGTGATATGCTTTTTATAATGGTTGTAAGAGAATAACTTATTTTCTCTCCAGATTTCATCTCTTAACAATAAATTATCATTTATTTAAGACTATTTAGAATATCTGATAGTTTCACAAAAAAAGGATACAGACAGTCGAACACAAAACTTTCTCTTTTTTTTCATAATTAAATAGGGCCACCCTACACAGACACCTAACACAGACTTTTGAAATTGGGTCACAAATTACGAAGAGATCAAATAAATTGAGAATTCGACTAATGGATCGGACTTTGAGCTATCAGACAGTCTATATAATATAGTCGATATATATCATATTTATAAGATAGTACATGCCTGCCCTCTATTACGTAAGGGGGTCAAAATTATAGTTGGCAAAAGTGGAGACGGCTTTATTTTATATAGTAACTATACCCTTAGTTTATATAGATGTATTTATTAGCATAAACAATAAAACAATTGAATTAAAACCTCTTCCATTTAGAACCCGCCTAAAAATAGTTTCAATTATGTAATAAAGTTATTTCGGAAGCATTAGAAACTCTACAAAACCCGTCGAACGATTACAACAACATAAATTACTCAACTGTAAACAAATGTAAACAAAACGTGTAAAAATTTTACAACGTCTTATAAAAGTCTCAAATGTTTGTCTTTGGTTTAATTTATGGATTTATTTTTTTTTTACTTTTATGGCGC
Source organism: Tyria jacobaeae (assembly GCA_947561695.1). Taxonomy (NCBI): domain Eukaryota; kingdom Metazoa; phylum Arthropoda; class Insecta; order Lepidoptera; family Erebidae; genus Tyria; species Tyria jacobaeae. The sequence continues at coordinate 7,503,333 of OX387234.1, forward strand.
GTGTTTTGGTTGTATTTGTAATTTAATTGTAGTGTCTTAGCGAGAGTTGGCCGAAGAAACTTGGGAGTCAAATTAATGCCGTAGAAAATTATTTACTACATGTACCGGTGCTGACAGGAATCCGGTCTTATTCCTTGTCATGGCTCGTTAGTCTATTCACATTTTCGTTACATTTCAATTTGTTTCTTTCCTGTTTAAACAGGCAGGTCATCCATCACCTCACCGGAGATAATAGTAAGGTGATGACTGTCGAATTGAACAGACTAAAACCACACAGTGTTCCTTCAAAAAGGGGCTATTGCTAGATACCACTTGCCAATTTTGAGTTGCAGATGTCCTAGGGCGGTTGTCACAAAACTGTTCTAGCAGTTTGTTATGGCGTTCTGCTCAATTAATAACAGCTGTGCAGCTTATTATAACAACAGTATACTGACTACGAAATAAAACATACATACAATACAATAACCAAAGAGTTATTTAAGTATTAGTTTTAATTTTAATTTTATTTTCTTGTCTCTTAGTATTTGATAATTATTACATAAACTTGTTACTATACACTGTATAGTTCTTTCCCAATAATAATTAATTTCTTTTATCTGTTCTAATTGTCCCTGCTTTATTGATCTAACACTATAAAAAAAATATACGGGTAGTCTTTGGGGACTGTCGATAGAAGTAAAAACTAAGTAACTTGTGAATTGTGTCGTCGAGCTATTAGATTATACACAGTATACATATAGCTCATGGGAAGCGTGCGGTGACGATGACGCGACTTCCATGATTTTTATTCACTCAAAAAGTGCTCAACGCGAATAAAGAAGTTTTCACTTCAAAAGTTTCTTTATCTCAAATTCAAATTAAAATGTTGATAATTTTAACAAGGGCTGTTTTTTTTTTTCAATTTTTTTAAGAACTGTTCTATATGTAATTCGAAAGTAAAATTGATGTCCAAATAGAAAGACAGGCGCCACTATAACACAAACTAGTAAACAATAGGAGTAAAATATAGTTAACAAAACAGCAAAAGCGCGATCAGATTTCTCATTCCGATAAAACAATAAATTATTCAATCGCAATTGGTAATGTTTTAGCCAATTCGATTCGTATCTTAAACGTAATTACATAACTTATTTTATAAGCTTAACTTAAGATATAACAAGAAATTCATTTATTAAATTATCTCGAAATGATATACATACGTGTATTGCTCACGCTTGTATCCCCTAAGGGGTAGGCACAGGTGTATTAAACACCCACATTTTGCAAATTAAATGAGATTGGACGGCCCTATTCTACGAGTACTCCACCGTGAACCACACAAAAAATTATATAGTATACCCTACCGCATGTGACACCTACTATCGGACGAAAGCAAGCCGAAGAAACATCATACAAAACATACACTCGTTCTTGCGCAGTAGGCTAAAAAACGTTACTACCATAATGTATTGTAATTTTATTGAAATTAGGGCTCAATCAGATTTATTAGTTTTATAGCAAAATCTATTGAAATAAAAATGTATGTAGTTTTTTTTTATACTATAGGGGGACAGAGGAACAGACGGGTCACCTCATGGTAAGTGACAACCGCCGTCCATGGACACCGGCAACTCAAGAGCCGTAGATGCGCTGCCCGACTTTAAGGGTGATGAGGGATGGGGGGATGTGGGGAGGGGAAATAAGAGTGGGGTTTGAGGAAATGGGAAAGAGTAGAGGGGGAGTTATAAGGCTCAATCCTTTAGAAACGGGCGATAGTTCAACGCAGGTATTTAATTATTTTATCTTTTAATATTAATTTCACATTTGACAAGGCATCGTATAGTTGCGGTAACGCTGTGTATTGATCTATAATATTAAATATTTTTTTTAAATATTTTAAATATTTGTTGAGCAATTTTATGAAATAAAAAATAATAATTTGAATTTGATATTGAATTAACAGTCCGCTCCAATCAATACCGTTATAAAATATCATTGTCGTCCTCACACATTAGAAAATATTTTGATTATATGTATTTTAATACTTCAAGCAAACAAGTACCTTGGCGGACCTGACGCCTAGGGCATTCTCTACCAACTATAAAATAATAATTAATTCGAGTTAAGGAATCTGCCATCACAAACATCAAATCATCATCTTCACTCACAAACACTTTTTTGTGCCGAGAATCTCGATGTTAAGATTATTTGTAACCGCTCAGCATATTCCTTAAACAGACAGAAAAATGAAGTAACGCTGTCTTACAGCCTTATCACTTTATTCGTTTTTACTCCAAACAAGTTATTCAACCGCTTGATTTATACATAAACTTATAAAAAGTAATATAATCACTGGTCTATTGATTTAGTGGTTAATGATCCTGACTGCTGAGACACAGGCGGTGGGTGTGATTCCCGTCTAATACTAGCGGATAAAGTAGATAGCAATGTTGTACTGGAATCAATACATGTCTAAGTTTCCGATCAATATATGCGTGGTGACGAAAACATGGACTGCTGGGCTATCCGCGTATGTGACGCTCTTTCCGCGTATGTGACGCTCTTTCCGCGTATGTGACGCTCTTTCCGCGTATGTGACGCTCTTTCCGCGTATGTGACGCTCTCCCCAAGCTGACAACAGCCCATCTACTAGAGCCACTAGACTTATCAATGACTTCCTTCAACATAGTCCAGACGCAGATATATTTTTTGACTCTCAAATTATCATCTTAAAACATTTTTATTTTAGTTTATCTAAATGTTAAAAAGTAATTTTATATTTCCTAAGTTGATATTAGGTAATTTGGTTTCACGATTTTATCTATCACGTCCACGAATAAATTATTTTTCTTTCTTTCTTTCTTTCTTTATTTTATTAAAAATAGCAAATATATACAAGCCTTTTGGTGTACACTGTAATGCTTATATTTTATGAATGAATAAAGAGTTAGTGTGATCAGCAAATATTTGTTTCGAGTGTGTCAAACACCCTGCGACACTGTAATCATTAACAGCAAGGAGGTTGATTAAGAAAATAATAATATAAATATATAATGAAGTTAGAGGGCTACGACTACCCAGCACTAGCCAGCTCGAGTTATAGGTATGCGACCCTGGCTTGCTTGAGCTATTGCTTATACTCCCCAATTCATCTGTACGTAATAAACTCCAAATAAACTCCATATATATTCTAATGTATAACATAAATTGTACTTAATTATAATCGGATAAATGTGGCCTTGTGAGAATATATGTATGTAAATAATTATAATATAGAAATATATGAAATTAAAGCGGTGAAGTAAATATCTAGAATAATAATTATCTTTGAATGATTCTTTTTTTATACCATAGACTATTAGTGCGACCATAAACGCAAGTTTAATGCAGAGAACGGCTTGCAACAAATAAATTGAATTTCAAAAGTAGAATGTCATTTTTTTTTGTTAGAATATTGAAAAGGCACATTAATTTCTAGAGAAGGGTTTTGTACTTTTTTAATAAAGACACACAGTACCTTTACTCCTGGATTTCTTTACAATCGTATTTCCTTTTAACAAATGTTACATATAAACAAATGTTAAACTACCAAATATAAATAAACAGAAAGAGACATCTGCTTATAATCAAAAAAGATTTCCTAAAAAAGCGTGAGTATATATATCTAGGTAACTGTAATTCGGTAACAGGCGTCACAGAGCAAATACTGATCTCCAAGCTCCATGAGCGCTGTCCTGAGGGTAACGGCCCGGGCTGACCGTTACCCCAACAGAATCAGGCCTGAGACAGTGACGTGATGTACGTGTTCCACGCGTGCCTATCTGATCTGTGGAGCGTAAGGCCCCCATACTCCAAAGTGTGGTCACTTGCTAATCAGGTGGCCAAGGTTTGATGTCGTTCCCGGATGCCTCCTTCTGAAGGCATCCCAGGTTCCTAGCAATAAACGTTCTCGACACGTAACACCGTGTACTTTTAGTCGATTTCGAGTCCGATATACCACCTCAGCGTCAGCTCCGGTGAGGTGACGACCAGTGGGGGTTGGGAGGTGGGGAGATCACACGTAAAAAAAAGAGAATTATTCACTGCTTTGAATACAAGTTTCAATTACAATTAGCCATGACTTTTTAAAAAACTTAAATAAATAACACTCTTTATATATTTAATCGTAAATTAACAACATATACTTACAAGGAATATACAAATATATTAAGAGCCGATATCAGTACCGAAAATGGATTTTAACACGAAACTCAAAAAAAACATTCAATAATTTAATATTAAATTACGCCGCAAGTGACAGATTGTGGGCTCTGATAGCTTTTATATATGTACATACACATATAAGTTTAGGGGACAAACGAGTAGACGGGTCACCTGATCGTAAGTGACTTCCGTCGCTCATGAACACTCATGAGTCACAAGAGTGCTATCCGCCTTTAAGGTTACGGTTAGAGGTGAAGGGAAAGGGGGTTGGGCTACCGGTAACCTCACTCACTCGGTCACACAATGCAAGCATCCGTAAGGAGTAATACTCCGGTCGAGCCGGGCCCAAACGTGTCGAAGCGTGGCTCTCCCACATTAGACATTGCAATAAAGCCTATCGATATGTCCTTGGACCTTTAAGAATAGAGTGTTATGTAGGTTTCTCTATGAGAAACGTGTACTATATATATACCATCAGATGAGTTGGATAACAAACGCCTAATGCAATAATCAATAAAAATTATATGGATTTCATTAAATAAATAAAATAGTATCTAGTATTATAACTTTTCTATCTTTTTTTGCTTACAATCAAATCATAAAGGCGTCGTGACAAAACATCACACATTCATAATACATACATACACACTTGAAAAAGATAACCTTCATTCTTGCACAGTGGACAAAAAGATAATTTTCTTATTGTATAAAAGTTTATAACTGTCCTTGACTGATAACAAGCATGAATGTCATATGTATTCAATATTAATAAAGAAGCGTTTTTATATTATAACATTTATCACTAACTCATTTTAACACCTTATTTTAAAGTTTAAATCATCAACTTTATTTATCATCATCAGTAGGTCGTGGGTTCTATCCCGTCACGTGACAACTAATCGTGTCTGAGTGTAATTCACCTATAATATATATATATTTCGAAATATATACACAGATAGACACCACTTTATTCTTACAACACTATCAATAGAAGTATCATACATATATCTAATCTTTCTACAAAGGGCGGCCTTATTGCTAAATACAATCTCTTCCAGGCAACCTTATGATGGATCAAAATGATTCGGAGAGCCAGTGGTAGTTGGAATTGTATGATTAACAGAAGAACAGTTGCCATACTAAAAGCTCTGCTTTGTTTGTGGCCGGACGGCCGTGTTTGATACATAAATTCATACATACGCTCACGTTTGCGTCCCTGACATGTAGTATAGCTCCAGGACGTCAGGATCGTGCATCTGCAACTCAAACTGGCTGTAACCAGGACCTACGTCTGGGAGTAAATATGTACACTGATAAAACAGAATAATGAGTAATAAATAGTTTGTTATAAAAACACTGATTTATGGTATTTTTATTTGGTAGTGGCAACATCGACATTTGTTTGAATTTGGTCAATTAATATTCACCATTTCATTTGTAGCTTCGGCCGTTGAACGTTGTCTGGAGTCACGTTGAACCGTACAGTAATACGATTAAAATGATTTAACCCGATTTAAGAAGTACCCCGAACCGTCAGGCTTGTATGAAAGGTTTGATAAAAGTATAAGAAGCTTGTGGTGTACATATGTGCATATGTTACTAGAAAACAAGTGGCACGCTGTTGTTTCTGCCTACCCCGAAGGACAAAGCCGTGAGCTTATGTTATGTATGTTACCTATAAAGTATTTTTATTCTCTATAAGTTAATTAGAATTATATTGAATTCAGTTACAATTGAAATTTGACGTCATCATTCTCTAAGACAACTAAGCAAGTTTCAAACAGGCAGCGCCATCTATCCTACAAAATTATTAACTTTTAACTTCAGAAATAAAAAAAAATATATTTTTATTATAATTTTATATATTAGGGTATACTGTCACAACGTTTATACGTTATATACGTTTATAAACAATATCTGTCTTTCTATTTAACCTATATTTACCTTAATATTTTATATCTCAAAGTGAAGATCACCACCAAGAACACGGATTCTAAAGAAGGTGTAAGCAAAATATTACTATTTTAAACACATAATTTTTTCTTAACGTTGCCTTACTCTCTGAGATTCATCTAAAGTAAATTACGATAAAAAAATACATATAGTCGAACAAAGAACCTCCTTCTATTTGAACTCGGTTAATAACAGAAATGTTGGGTTTATTTTAAAGTCGAAAAATATTATTAAAAGTATTAGGAATTGAATTTAAACTTAAAAGTATTTCTGTTTTATATACCTCAAATAGAGGGACAGGCAGGTCACCTAATGTTAAGTGAAAAACGCTGTCCATGAACACCTGCAACTCTAAGAGTAGTAGTAAGTGCGCTGCCAGGCTTAAAGGGTGATAAGGGAATCCGAAAAGGTTAGAGAGGGGATGAGGATAGGGTGGACAAGGGAGGGGAAATAAGAGAGGTGGATTTGGGCCGTGGTATCGCACCGGCCGAGCCGGCCCATTCGTGCCTAAGCATGGCTCTCCCACGATACAATCGAATTGACAAGTCTTCAAAAAACTTCTCAATTCGATTGTACTTTTTTTTTTATATTTCTTACGTCAAAATTTAGAAAAATCTTATTTATAGGTATATTGTGTAAATGACACTTTAAATTGAAAAAGAAAATTTTCAATCCCTAAAGTGGAAAATTAAGGGATTAAGGATTGAAAGATGTTTTCTATTTTTTTTTTTCTAATCATTAATTCTACTAATAATTAATTTTTCTAATCATTAATTTTACTAATCATAAATTTTTCGATAATTCTTAGTCTAGTAGCACTGACTGACTCTTAACAGTAAAAAAACCCTACGACACTGGTTTTTAGTGAGAGGACTCAGACTTCTCGTCACCAGCCAGTTCGAATTATAGGTATGCGACCCTGAATTGCTTGAGCTACTGTTTATACTCTCCAATCCATTTGTATAAATCAGCAAATATATGTATTGCTTTTTAAGTCAATAAAAAAATTTATAACAATTGTCTATGCACGTTCAAAAATAAGACGTGCGTCGTTCGTGTTACTCAAGTATAAAAAAAAACAAATAAGCGTATTGTATTTCTTTCTGAAGCCAATTAACACCTTTTTGAAAGATATATATCTTTATTATATACAACAATAATAAAATTTGATTTATCGTCATTAAATATGTATAAGTTATTTTAAGGAAACGTTTCGCTTCTGATAAATACGTATATAAATATATATTAGTGTTTTTTGTAAGCAACTTGATTAAGTAGCCATGTTATTCTCGGTGGAGTAGTATCGGGTCACCCTATCTTTTCCTGTGGGTATATCAGACTGTTATCAATAAGACAGTATATGTACAGTCCTTTAGTGCCCACATGACGGCAATAGGCCAGCCCCAATCACGTAATTGGCTAGGAAAAAATGGATGTTTAGAATGTCCAACCGTTCGGGGATATGTATTTGTGTGTATGTTAATTAAAATATTATTTTTGTTACTCACTACCGTTTGCCCATCAAATAGTGCACTAGACAGAGAGAGAGATATTGAGATAGAATATTTTAAACCCTGTGCGCTCACTTGAACATCTCGATCAGAGTAAGTTAGGACCGATTCGGATAATTGGCGATTCGGTTAATCGGCGTTCGGATAATCGGCGTTCTACTGTATTAATATTCTACATAGACGTACGTATTGTTAAACCATAAATAAGTAGACGAAATACAGTAGTTGTGACATTAAAACTTTCACCATTCTAAAATGTTATTATTGCAACAGTTTGCAAGTCGCCATTTGTTTTTGAAAGTGTTTTTACAATACTATAATGACTCTTATGTCAACAGTAGTGATTGAAAAGACACCGAATAGTGTAAGAACTAGTTTTTCTTGTCTTTGAGCTTTGCTAAATCGAATGAGGGTCGGAAGATTACTAACTATTGTTTACAAACGTTAAACTTAAGACTCCAAAGCACACATTACTTCGTTTATTGAGAGATACATATATCAATCGGTTACTTGAATGTGGTCATTCCTCCTTAACTATTATTGCATTCTTTACGTACCTACATGCTTGTTAATCAAGCGTAAATATTAGGTATATAAGCATTTATTTACCTAGGTTAAAGTGACCCGTTATTTTGCTGTCTAATCAAATCTAGCAATATAAATTTGTCACTTTCCGATTGATTTGTAATTTTGGGTGCATACGTAATTCGAATGCTATTATGTACTTTTTTTAATAGTTTATTCTTAATTTATTACAATCCTTTTGTTTTTAAATAATTCTCTAAATTTAAATGGTTAAAAAACTTCTTTAGTTAATAACTATAACTGGTTTTAAAATTTTCAATTCATTAAAAATATAAGTATATTAAAAAAAAAACTCTTCTTTTACACATGATTTAAACTAAACTTTTAATATCTTCTCCTTTTTCTTTCACACGATGGTCTCAAAGGACACTATTTAACAGATTATAAATCCTGCTAATGATGCCGCCATTTTTTGACATATGTGAAATGACATTTAAAACTGAAAATATTTTTATAGTAGGTGTTATTAAAACACACAACAGTATTAGATAGTTACCAACCTAATTTGGTCCAAAAACAAGTGCCTGTCAGCATTTGAAATTTAAAAAGCTACTGATAACTGTTGTACATTTGATTTATTATATAATTATGATATCACTTACGAATAAAACGCGGCAATATCTATGTCTAGGTGTTTGTCCGTTTTTTTAAATAAATTCCGATATTTTCTTTTTCCTTTATAAAATTCAATTTAAATAATGAGTCGGTTAAAATATTTATTTAATTTTACGTTTGAAAATGACCTTTCAATAACATATTTCTTAACAAACAGAGACTTGCGGTCGAGTGTAAAAACGCCTCCGGCTTTTTCGCAACCGCATACCTTCAATTGGCCGTATCAAAGGAATACTCAATTCATATCTTCATTTTTTTTAATTCCTGCGGCCATTACTTAGATACCTATATTTTAATTCGTTTTAATAAACATAATTTGATTAGCTTAACAAAAGTAGAATGTAGTCAAATGTGGGCATTTATAACTATTGAGAAATAAATGTATGTGGTTTTCCTAAATATTTAAACATTATATATAATCAATATACATATAAAAGTATACAAAAATGTAAAATCTTGAATTATAATTTATAATATAATATTATACTTCCATAATTTTTATGATTTAAATAAAACGTTATCTACATAAATTAAGGACGCATAACTCATTTCGTTAAAGAATTAATGACTGTAAAACAAGACGGCTTTTTCTTATAATTTAAGCGATTCAAACTGTACCTTGATGTGATAAAATAAAACCTACTTAGCTTATTTTGAAGTTTACTATGAATAAAAGGACTTACGTTTTACAAAATCCTGGTGAAAACTGCACAAAAATCCTTCATCTTAAATACTTTTCCAAAAAAAAAAAACCGTAACAAACAGTCCATACACTCACTCAACACACTGGTCACTTAAACGAACGCGTTAGAAAAAAAAAAGCTGTGAACGAAATGTCATGTTGCGCGGAAAAATCTATGAAAAATGACATAAAAGAAATAATTTTGACATCCAAAAGGATTTTTAGGAAAGAGTTTTTAACATTTGGAGCGCTAACTCTATACGCGAATCAGCGACGACTGGCGAAAGAACCAGCCGCCCCCCTACTTGAGGCGGAGCCTTATCATGCCCACAACTGGGCGGGGCGGTACTTTTTTTCCTATTTATGCTTCTTGGTTTTATTATATTCGTTCGGCAGTTTATTATATTGTAATGTCTGTCTGTTTGTTTGTTCGTTATTGTATTGGGCCCGTGATTTTTCGGTCTTAATTGAGTGACTTTTTTGTGATAGGCGGCCATGTTGCTTAGCAATGCAATGGGTGGCATAATTAGCGGCGCTGTGATTTTCTTGCGCGCTTTCGAAAATTTTTGATTTTGATGTTTCGGGGAAATGGTTTTATAAGGATTGTGAATGTGAATGTTATTTAGTGGTTTCTGTGAAAATGGTTTTGTTTATTGTTTTCTTTGTGATAAAGTTTGTGATGTGCTACTTACGTTACACCTCGTTGAAATTAAGATACGATACCTGCATATGAAATGATTAATTAAAACAATAAAAAAAAATAATACCTCATGTTTTTCTCTCTAAAAGGGTAAGCAGAAAAGTACCAAACACTCACACCTTGCCAATGAGAACCTGGTCGCCAAGGTTACATACGGGGCAAGCTTATTGCCATCAACTGGATATATTGCATACCTGACGCCCCCCCTTGAACCCCCCCCCTCCCCTCATCCCCCCGGTCCAAGCCCTCTGATAGTATTTAGAGAGATATTTGTTAACTTAAAAGGCAAAATTTTAAATTACAAACATATTAAACAGTCCTGTCCAGTCTCCGGTCCTTCGGCTTTGAACCTATTCCCATATGCTTATGATGTGTTCGCGAAGGCTTCTTTTGTAGGGTATCCTGCAATAGACCCAGTTGGGACGGAACACCAGGTGGGTTTACTCGGTTCGAGTCCGACATACCACCTCACCGTCAGCTCTGGTGAGGTGGTATGTCGGTGATGATCCGTGGGGGTTTCTACACGAAAAAAAAAAAGAAAATGCTGATGACGTAGCTACTCTAGAATACAATCATAAATTAGGAACAAATACTAATTTATAATACCTAGATAAATAACTTCTTCAATCTTTTATAAATGATATCTCACATGTAGAAACCGATCAAGCCTTCTAGGATCAAGAGCGTGACAAAGAAACATACGTAGATACATACAAACATAAGTTCATGCCATCGGGGTAGGCAGATATAACTCCACATAGAAGCTTTCTCTACTGTCATGAATCAATTCATATATAATTCTACACAAACATATTTTTGTCGTGGTAGAGAATTTTATCATGCATAGGCCGGCTCCACCGGTGCGATACCACAGCCTCACAGGAGACCTGTTGTGAAGCAACGCCTGCTTGGCATTTCGCTGACAGCAGTGAGGTATCCGGAGGCCCAACTCCATCCCCCCATTTGTCATCACCTTCAAAAGCGGACAGCGCACTTACAACTCTTGTGTTTCAGTTACTAATTTATGATTTTCTATAAATATCTAATATATCCACATTATTTCTCTTAACAACATCTCATTCTCAGATACAAAATGACTACACAAAAGTGTAACATAATATTGGCCCTACAAGTCATTCACTTGCACCCTCCGAAGGGAGTTAAAAAAAAAATAAAAGGGACGCTTCGAGAAGGAACTTTTTAATTAGTCACCTTTTTTAAGTGTTTTTAAAACGTTATGTAGCGTTCACACCGAACATTTTTATGAAGCTTTTTACCTAATACACACTTGCTCACAATAACTCTGAAGGATTTTTTAATGTCGTACAGTCTTTAACACATCTTTTTAACTCAACTGTCGCCAGTATAATACAATGGCAGTTAAATAATCCTCATTTTGTCACCACCAAAAGTTAATTATTGATAAATACATTTTAACCTACAAAAATAGAACAAAAATAAATTACAATATGAATGAATTATCTTTTATTATTACTTCATAAAATAGCAGGTTTCAATACCGCGCAGTCCAATTACCTGTCCTTACTCGAAGGTATAGAACCGGGGTCACAAGGTACCTGAACATTTCTGTACTAATAACGCTAGCTTAGTGAAAATAATTGTATTTAATAGACAATTACTTACTATGTGTAGTTAGACTAAGTACGACATTTACAGGTATCTTTTTTATTTTTTATAAAATAGGGGGACAGACGAACAGATGGGTCACCTGATGGTAAGTGACAACCGCCGTCCATTGACACCTGCAACTCAAGAATCGTAAGTGCGCTGCCCGCCTTCAGGGTAATGAGGGATAGGGGGATGCGGGGTGGAGAAAGAAAAGAGTTGGGATGAGGAGATGGGAAAGATTAGAGGGGGGATGAGGGGAGAGGAAAGAGGAGAGGGGGAGTTGGGCCTCCGGAAACCTATCTTATCTTTATGTGACCAGAAGTATTTGCTGTCAATAGTGACTATTTATATGCATGAATATGATTTGGGTGCCCGTTTGACGGCAATAAGCTTGCCCAAAGGTTAACTGGCAAAACGTGGATGTTTTACACAGCTCTACCTACTGTTTCAAGGATATGTGTGAGTTACATTCATATTTATTTAAATATATGCGTTACTCGCGTGTGTATTTCGCGGATGTCCACACGTCGACTACACATTGCTTTAAATACTTTTGTCATTCAAATTCAACGAAATATATTCTAAGTTTTAATTTCAAAAAAACTCCGCAGTTACCCAAAGAAGCGAATGAAGCTCATCAACACGCACTAGTATAGGTCCCGACAGGAGACCTTTCTCAAGGAGTAAGTAGTCCAGTTGCGACGGTACCGTCGCTTTCTCAGTGTGACGTGCATCCCTGAAATACACACCTGAGTAAAACCGTATATTTAAATAAATAGGTGATACCTAACTAAAATAGAAAGTCTATGTTACTTATCTAAGGTATATGTTAGTAGTTACTAAATATATAATACGTATACTATTGGTTTAGGGGCTAGTGACGTTGACAGCTAAGCCTGGAATTCTTCCCACTATGATCCCGGGTCTTTTAAGCGGGGCGTGAAAAAGCATCTCACCAGGCCGCCATAGTGTGGGTCACCATGCTGCATTGACTAGACATGCAATGAGGATGGTGACCACCACTCTTTGACTCCACCTATTGCTTTCCATCAGGCAAAGTGGAGTCACTATGGTAGGCTAATATAAAAAAAAAAAAAAAAAAAAAAAAAAAAAAAAAAAAGCCAGCGATCGTGGGTACGACTCCCACACGACACAAAAAATGGTCCCGATTGTGGCTGTTATTCGTTATTTGTATTTTTGTAAAGCCCCGCGGCACAAAAACATTCTTAATACGGGTGTTTTCTCTATAGACAATAATATCCCATTTATCTCAATTTAACTTAATTTGTTTAGTGCACCCCCAACTACCAATGACTCTCCGATGTATTATGATCCATCCAAAGGTTACCTTTGTACATTATCTGTTGCCAATTTATTAGCAGACGGGTCACCTAATGGTAAGTGACTTCCGCCGCCCGTGTACACTTGCAACTCAAGATTCACCAGAATGCTGTCTGCCGCTAGGGTAGGGGAAAAGGAGGTGGAAATTTGGAAAGGGTTTGGGCCTCCGGTAACCTCACTCAGTCGGTCACACAATGCTAGCGTTGTTTAACAGCCGGTTTTCTATGAGGCCGTGGTAATACTCCGGTCGAGGCGTGGCTCTCCGTCATTAAAGCTGGTGTACAAATTAAGTGTTATATATTTATCTATATTTTTTCAAAGAAAACAGAATTAATACTTATTACTAATACTAAATAAGCACAACCATATGCAAAATAACATTAAGAAAGATAAAATCAATAAAAAAATTAACAGTATAAAAGCCAAACCCATAAATACATAAACAGCTTTAGTTATTACTGCGTTTTTGAGTTATACATTAGCAAGTAACTTGTCCAATTTAAACGCAGCATCCCTAAACATCCCGCCATCCCGAGAATAAGTCTTACGCACCACTAAAACAAAGATAATGTTTCTACCTTCTTTGCGCCTTCCATAGACTACCGACTTCTTTTTTTTAATTAAAAACTTCCTTGCTTTGCCTTTGGTACATTGGAGAATTACAAATGAACGGCAGGACGGTATCTGTTTGCATTTTTAACAAAACTGTTTTTGAAACAATTCATTCTTATCGGGACTACATTATACAATGAAATAATAATAAAATTGTATACCAACGCCCGCACTAGGATTAATTCCTGTCCCGTGACCACCGTGAAGGGGTCGAACCCACAACACTCGGCGCGCAGTGACCACTTAAGTCACTGCGCCATCCGCGCAGTCAAATGACCAAAATTAACTTTGGACAAACGTAAATGCATGATATTTTGTAATAAACTGTATTTTTTATTCCATAATTTTCCCATTTCCACAATAATACGCATCTACCCCTTCGGGATAAAAGCGTGAGTATAGCTATAGGTACGTATGTAGGTACATACATATGTATATTATTATTTATCAACAATTATTCGAAATTATCCTATTAAGCCACAATATAGTCACAGACAATAAAATCCTGATTTTATTAGACGGCCACCACCGCAGGAGTATACTCTTTCGTCAATCATATAACTCCTCTTTTTTCAAGTCCATCAAAAAAATATTAAAATATAGAGACACACACCACTGCAACTACATGTTGCTTTGTCAAATGAAAAAATAATATTAAAAATATTAGATAATTAACTACCTGTTCATTTCTAAGACTTATTAAAAGTGTAACATTTGGACGTCATGTGTAGTGGTCCAGCACCAATTCGAGCAAAAATCTTCTATGTCCCACTTCCGACCTGAAATGATGATTACATAGGATAAGTATGGCTTATTTAAAATGAAACTCTCACGAATGCCAACATAGGTGTTATATTAATTACATGTCTTCTATAAAATTAAATTTCAGTACCGTATTTCAAAACTACCGTAATTTTAAATAACACAGACATAGAGATTCAATTCGTGTAGTTTTATAGTTCGAGAGTTGACGGCAGTTTTATTGCGAGTTATATCTAACTCCTGATATGCTTAACACAACAAAATGTTATACAACCGTTGTTAGTATTATGGCGCCTGATATCGATGCCTCAGGTCTCAAGATAGAGCCTATTTTTTTGGTTAACTGACTTAGAAGAAGAAGGAGTTTCTGTTCTTTTTTTTTATAGTGTACAGACGAACAGACGGGTCACCTAATGGTAAGTGACAACCGCTGTCCGTGGACACATGAAACTCGAGAGTCGTAACTGCGGCGTGAGGTCAAAGGAGAGGAAAAGCGAGGGGGAGTTGAGCCTCCGGAAACCTCAAAAAATTCTTAGAAATGCAACGTAAGTGTTGCTTCACAACCGGTTTTCTGTGAGGCCGTGGTATCGCACCGGTCGAGCCCTGCCACTAGCATGGCCCTACAACTGTTCGACTGTATGCATATATTTTTATTTTCGACTTTTACGACTCTTGAGTTGCAGGTTTCCATGGACGAGAATTGTCACTTACCATCAGCGGGTCACCTGATGGTATCACCTGATGGTCTGTTCATCTGTCCCTCTATAAAAAAGTGAGTGAGTGAGATATGTACATGACTTCTCGGGTTCTGTAGTCGTAACCAAAATTGAGACTAAAATATAAATGACAAAATAAGACACAACAATTTATTTTATTAGTTTGATAACATTATTTATATATTATCATGCAGTACCCACATCTAGTGAATATCAATTCAAAGCATAGTATCCTATGTTTTGGTTTATAGTACCTCATGATTCGACATCAGTTTTGTGGATTAATTAAAAAAACATTTCCGGATGACAGTTACTTTTTTTTATGCGATAGGGGCAAACGAGCAGACGGGTCACCTGATGGTAAATGACTACAGCCGCCCATGGACACCCACAACTCAAGAGTCACAAGTGCGTTGCCGGCCTTTTAGGTAGGAGTACGCTCTTTTCTTAAAGGTTTAAAGGTCGTATCGGTTCGGAAATACGGCAGGCGACAATTTGATCCATAAGCTGGTTGTGCGAGGCAAAAAGCTTCTGGAGAAGCGCACAGTGGTGGAGTGCCAATCGTCCAGGTGATGGGGATGGATATTTTGTCGCGTAGGACGATGGCGGAAACCAGAAGCCGGTATAAGTCCGAACAATTCCTCTGAACACTCCCCATGATACAAGCGATAGAGGATGCAGAGTGAAGCTACATCTCTACGCAACGCCAAGGTGTCAAGTCGATCACAAATATCTTGGCAGTCGATGATGCGAGTCGCTCTCCGTTGAATGCGGTCAAGAGGGAGAAGTTGGTACTGGGGGGCACCTGCATAGATAATTTTGTTTATATTCTTACAAGCTTACGTTCAATTGTAAAACTTTTTTTAAATTATAAGTAACACCAAAAACGCTACCAGCGCCGCAACTGTAAACATTCTTAGAACAAGAAACAGAAACAAATCTAACAAAAACAATACATTCTCAAGGGTTATTACAACAAAAATTACTGTTTAGATTCTCATTACGGTGCTTTTTCAACACAAAACGCCTATAATAAGCACCAATTAGTCATAATTGGTGTTCAGTATAGCGAACACTCAGACCTCAATGGCCAATGAAACACAAAAGTCGAAATAAAAAAGGTTGTAATAAAGACCGCATAGTGAACATAATGATATATCTCAGTATTTATAATGAGTCTCATGAAAAGTTTCGCCGAGCCGCTAAGATATTCATCTTTCGCAGTCAATTTCGCTGATTAAAATCTTGAACTAGGCATAATTTAATATCAATTGGGACTTATAGCTCTATCTGTCGTCGAGGAGAAAAATTAATACTTTTTAATAAAAAGTTTTGAGCATAGCGCCATCTATCCTCTAATAGCAGTAGTAAGTTGAACTATTAGGTAGTCGTAACATGACAAGACTAATTACAGTACTAGTTTCCAAATTCAATAACAGATGTCACGATAACAATTTTTACTTTAAATACAATATTTTATATTTTTTAATATTTACATTTAACTTTGCGATCTAGTAACCGTTTACATACATACATACATACGCTCACACCTACAGGGTAGGCAGAGCTATATTAAACACCTACATTTTGCGAATTAGAATTAGGTACTAACGTAATATGATGCAAACCTATGGCCGTCAACTGGTCACTATATATAGTAACTTTTTCTGACTGATAATTTCCATAAATATTTTATATCATTCTTCAAGGCATGTATAAGCTGTTTTAAAAGTTCAATAACTATTTATTATTAAATATTCTTCATATAAGTAATAGTATTCTTCATATAAGTAATATTCGTATTCTTCATATAAGGTTTTTTTCTTTATTTTTCGTTTCATTTACGAGTCATCGCCCCACCAGAGCTGGTGTTGCCGAACATAGCACTTATGTCAGAATCGACCGACATACCGATAATACGAACTCGATCTCTAACCATACATACATACATACAAGGCAATGGTTAAAAGTTACTATCTAAAATTATAGTTTTATTTTCTTTTAAAAATACAACTTCACACCAGAATGAAGATAGTACTGGTACTAACACACACAAAGAATACCCAGACTCAGAACAACAATTTGAGGATTACAAAAAGTGTTGTTGCGTGCGGGGATCGAACCCACAGTAAAATAATTGATAGAAGGAGTCGTAAGAAGTCAGTGGTTCAGAAATGTGAACATAGACCAGGAAAAGCATTTATCAAAGATTGTTTTTTAATTCTATCTCATAATTATTTCTTTTTAATATAAAATAACTATTTGAAGGCTTACCTTTCTGAAACACTCTGTATAAAAACAAAAACGTCTTGGAAAATTTACTGTTTGCAATAAAATTCAAATGAAAAAGATTAAGTAAAACTATACATAAAATAACAAAGAAAAGAACCTAAAACAAAGGCAGTTTTTATTCAAGCAGTCTCAGCGTTCGCTATTATGACGCCGATGTAGTATTTAAAAAATAACCTAAAGATATTCGTTAGAAGGCAGAAAGTATTGTGCCTTCAAAAACGTTCAAAGCCCCTTCAATTTAATTATTTGTATGTGCAAATGTGTGTTTCTTTATGGGATAAGGGGCAAACGAGCAGATGGGTCACCTGATTGTAAGTGACTACCGCCGCTTCTAGGAACCCGCAACTCAAGAGTCACAAGTGCGTTGCCGGCCTTTTAGGTAGAAGTACGCTCTTTTATTGCAGGTTTGAAGGTCGTATTGGTCTAAAATACGGCGACAATTTGTTCTACAGGCTAGCTGTGCGAGGCAAAAAGCTTCTTGAGAAGCGCACAGTGGTGGAGTGCCAATCATCTAAAGGAATTTTAAATGTCATCATTTTTTATGTTATAGGGATAAAAACGAGGAGACGGATCACCTACTAGTAAGTGACTAGGAGAAGTATAGCAGCTCATAACCGAAAATCGCTGCATGTGCATTGAGAAAAGCACCAGTGTGTAATAAGTTACTTTCCCTAATTTTTGTTTGCTCACGTCACAGTCACTAAAATTCGCATCAAAAGCCCTTTCTATTTGCTTTCTTTAAGTAATCTATCCATTGGTTTTTAAATACATAAAAAACAATTGGTTTTAAATACATGTCAAATTATTATGATTACTCACGTCACGAATAGTCAGCAACTTAGTTAATACATTCATCTAAACCACTCCTTAATTCAGATCCGTTCAGCCGTTCTGGCGTAACTATCTAACGTATTTATTTCGTTGATTTTATTCAATTACGCACTATAAGTAAAATACCATGACACCGTTGGTAATAAAGAATGGTTATTCTGTAACATAATCTGTGGCCGGTTGTTTATGAAACTGTGGTCAGTCTAAACTTTTGAAGGTCAGTCAGTCAAAGAATCGCGTGCCGCGTGACCGGCAGTGTTTAGTGAACTAGTACTTGTGAATTCTTTGTGAATTGTGAAAAAATACTTAAGAATGGCCCAAGTAAGTACCGGTTTCATGATATTTATTGAACTTACTTAATTTTACATAATAAACATAAATTTACTATTAAATTATAAGTATTTTTGGCAAAAGAACGTTACTTAAGATTGGAAAGTTTTGAAGAATATGTTGATTGAATTGATTGAAGATTATTAAATTGATTGTTTATTGATGTTATTTATAGTATTGAAGGTGGTTTGAATGTAACAAAATAATCTATAATATTGTTCAGTACATACTTAATATATTAATACTTAATTAAAACGGACATTATATAATACATCGATGTCTAGACCCAAAGTAAACATAGATTATTCTAGAACATGAATATAATATTATGTATTACTGTAGATGTTTTGTTAAGTAACTGTTTCTCATAGATTCACATTTTACTTCCTACTCCGGTCCTAAATGTCTCACCGTGATATTTTATAGTCTGTATTCTTGGTAAATAAATACCAAATGCAATAGAATAAAAATCACCAGGATTTAAAGAAACAAAAACTATTAAGCTGTACTATACTAGACATATATACATATTATAAAGTCTCCCACACCAAAGCCATACAATTGTGTGGGAATCAAACGGTGTGGGAATCAAACCCAGGACCAGTGGCATTGTAGTAAACAACAATGACTAAGACCTGACTTAACTTGAGATTTTAAAAATGACGTCATATTCTATTCACAAATTGATAACCTCTTTCTGGATCAAATGAGCGAAGCGGTTACTTCAGCATAACCATCGTTATCATCATTCAGCCTACCGCAGTCCGCTGCTGGACAGGCCCCTCCTAACGTACGCCATAGCACTTCACACACAGGACAGTTAAAATCTATCTCTGTCTGCTTGTACCCTAACTATTGAAAAAAAAAAAATCAGAAAGAGCAGAGAAAAAATCTGATTATCTTCGAAGGGTGAATGAACGTATATAAAAAAAACTAAATCAAATTCTGTACGTCCGTTTAGGAGCTTCAATATTAGAGATAGACACACAGATGCCCGCGTAAAGTTTATAATTCCTAACCTTATAACGTTTGAAGTTAAAAAGGACGGTCGTCTAATTACTAATTATATCAATGCAATTTATAGATTGTTTTTTAAACTGAACGATAAAAAATTATGCTGTCATGCCTTTTTATCAACTTTAAACTCTATGACGTAAATTAATATCAAAACTTATTTTTTATGTTTCAGGTCCAGATTCCCACCTTTAAATTGAACAATGGGAAGGAGATGCCAGCTTTGGGATATGGCACCTGGCTAGGACTTGATGAAAACGTATGTTAAAACGTTAATACATGTTAAAAATAGCAATAAACCCTGTTATTAACAGACTTTTTAACATAAAGAAACAGGTTCTCAAATTTAATCATGACTTCTAGGCATTGAATATGTTGTACTCAAGGTTTGTCCCATTAAATGTATGCTAGTGTTTCACCTCTAAGCGTTGAAAATTAATAGACTAAAATAATTATATATATAGCGACATATATATATTAATATATATGTATATGTCGCACTCGCAATAAGAACGGTGACCACCACTCTTAGACTTCACTTGTTGCTTTCCATTAGGAAGAGTAAAGTCATTATGGCTTATAAAAAAATAGCCATATAATAACCAGCACATTAAAGAAGCAATTTAACTTTGCCTCCAGGTCCCTCAAAAGAGTAATTGCTGGGGCGAAGTCGGCTCACATCGGCAGAATTGGTCACATAGAGAGTAAGGTCGAGACAGTATTTTACTTCGGCCCACCGCCTGCAACTTTATAAGGCGCAGGTTCGGCCGCACATGGAATACTGTTCTCATCTCTATGCAGGTGCACCCCAGTACCAACTTCTCCCTCTTGACCGCATTCAACGGAGAGCGACTCGCATCATCGACTGCCAAGATATTTGTGATCGACTTGACACCTTGGCGTTGCGTAGAGATGTATCTTCACTCTGCATCCTCTATCGCTTGTATCATGGGGAGTGTTCAGAGGAATTGTTCGGACTTATACCGGCTGCTGGTTTCCGCCATCGTCCTACGCGACAAAATATCCATCCCCATCACCTGGACGATTGGCACTCCACCACTGTGCGCTTCTCCAGAAGCTTTTTGCCTCGCACAACCAGCTTATGGAACAAATTGTCGCCTGCCGTATTTCTGAACCGATACGACCTTCAAACCTTCAAGAAAAGAGCGTACTCCTACCTAAAAGGCCGGCAACGCACTTGTGACTCTTTGAGTTGCGGGTGTCCATGGGCGGCGGTAGTCATTTACCATCAGGTGACCCGTCTGCTCGTTTGCCCCCTATCGCATAAAAAAAAAAAAAAAAGCTTTTACATCACAATATATATATATATACTGATTAGATAGTTTAGATATTTTTAGTCTAATATAAGTCTACCAGACTCTCCTGACAAAAAGGGAAATTATAATCGTAGTGCAATACCAAGGATTGAACGATTTTAACACTTTTTTTATATATAACTCGTATAGGGGGACAGACGAACAGACGGGTCATCTGATGGTAAATGACTACCGCCGCCAAAATGACAATCGCACTTATGACAGCAGCACACTTGGCAGCGCACTTACGACTCGACTTGCAGGTGTCTATGGACGGCGGTTGTCACTCAGGTGTCCCGTCTGCTCATTTCCAAAAAAAAAAAACAAGAATTTATCATATCTTCCATAGTGTGTAAAATGTATATTTTCTTTTCAGCTTCAATTCTATTATGAAGATATCCCAAAGATGATAGAAGCACTATCTTATGCTATCGATATTGGATATCGACACATAGACACGGCACACCTATATAGAGTTGAACCAGAAATCGGTCAAGTTATCAACAACAAAATACAAGATGGCGTCGTAAAGAGAGAAGAACTCTTTGTTACTACCAAGGTTTATATATCTAATATAACATATACTTCTAATAAAATAATCGAAACATTACTAAAATGTGATTTTGTATGAGTTTTATGTATTTTTGGTATTAAACATAAAATAATAATAATGCCACTTATGGTTCGAGTCCGACATACCACTTCACCGTCAGCTCCGGTGAGGTGAAGTCCCGTGGGGGTTTCCACACGTAAAAAAAAAAAAACAAAAAGATAATTGCGGAACATAAATGTTTCAAATTTTAATTTAATTTATTTAGCTATCTTGTTTTGTTTTTTAACCTTTATGAAGAATTCGTAAAACGTTAGAAATAATGACGTAAAACAAAAAAAAAGTTTATAACCAGATTATTCAGTATCTCGTATGTCTTCCCCGGGCCCTAAGGACTGCTTCCATGCGGTTCCTCATGGAACGGATGAGAGTCACAACCTTGAGTTGCGGGACGTAATCCTACTCTTCTTGTATAGTTGTAGTACTGATTCGATTGTTTGATGATAAGCGTATTTAAAGTAATAAAATATCTAGCATAAACAACATAATTAAATGAAGATGATTACCTGGACGATTGGCACTCCACCACTGTGCGCTTCTCCAGAAGCTTTTTGCCTCGCACAACCAGCTTATGAAACAAATTGTCGGCTGCCGTATTTCCGAACCGATACGATCTTCAAACCTTCAAGAAAAGAGCGTACTCCTACCCTCCTACCGGCAGCGCACTTGTGACCCTTGAGTTGCGGGTGTCCATGGGCGGTGGTAGTCACTTACCATCAGGTGACACGTCTGCTCGTTTGCCCCCTATCGCATAACAAAAAAGATTTAACAGTAGCAGAGCCACGGTTAGGCACGAATGGGCTGGGTCGACTGGACTAATACTCACAACACTAATATCACAGAAAACCGGTCGTCAAACAATGCTTGCATTATATTTAACGAAATAAAACGTTTTATGTACATATGTATATATAGATAATAATTATATGTATAAAAGTAAAAATAAATATCTTGGAGCTGATCTGATAATTAAGCCAGAAGGTAAATAATGGAAGATTTCGTATGCTACTTGTACATTTCTCTAGTGGAGGTTCACACGATGCGCTTTGACGAGTCCTACAAATTAGTCTTAGAAACGATTTTCTGATGATGAAGGGAGAAGATGAACAGTTGAATCACTCCTCAGGGATGAAAATAGGCGTCCACATTCCGTGCCGTACTGCACATCTTGAGATTTACGCTTCTGTAGCGATAGTCCAATGCCAGGTCTGCTTTGGACGGCCACGTTTACGTTTACCTTAGGATTCAGTATGTAGTAACTCAAACTCCAGTTCCATTGACGGCGCTACGTTTTTTAGTAAAATTTATGAGTTTAGGCGTGTCTCTTATGTTTCTTTAAAGGTTTGGCATCAATTTCATCGTGAGAAGGACGTGGAGGCATCAGTTCGTGCCTCTTTACGGCGCAGTAACTTGGAATACTTCGATATGGTTCTTCTACACTGGCCCATGTCTATTTCTGTAAGTTTAGATATATGTATATAATACACTTTTGTTAACTATTATATATATATATATATACTGTCTGACAAATTACAGTCCGATTCCTAAGTCGATTTAGGACACCCACGAGTAGGGGTAGGGTGGCCCTATTCGAGTCCACTGAGAAAAACTTGGCAAATTTTTATCAGTACATCAAGAGATTATTATTTTAAAACAAGATATTTGACTGACCCGTTGGTCTAGTCTAGTGGTAAGTGACCTTGACTGCTAAGCTAGAGGTCGTGGGTTGGATAACCATCCAAACCAGTATTTGTGTAATGAACATGACCATTTGTTCTGTGTCTGGATGTAATTTATGTATGTTGGTTGCGGCACCTTGCTTTTTATATAGAACAGAAAATGTTACTAATCTTTTGGCTAAGAAGTGATTTATGATTTGAATAATAAACTCTATTTAAATCATAACGACCGAAATCACGTTCAACTAAAATAAAAATTGTCCCCTATTGTTGTAGGTAGACGGTGTAGATGAAAAAATCGACTATTTAGAATCTTGGCGTGGCTTCGAGACCATTCTAGAAAAAGGACTCACAAAATCTATTGGCGTATCAAACTTCAACGTGGAGCAGATGAGAAGAGTATTAGATAACTGCAAAGTACCGCCTGCGTGTAATCAAATAGAGGTAAAACCCTCACAAATATAAACACTATTGGTACATATGTACTCGTACATATACTTACGCCACGTCCTCAGAGGTGTAAGTAGAAGCGTCTCAAACGCTCCACGTTACGTGGTAGAGCCATGTTTAGGCACGAATAGGTTGACCGGTATGATACCACAGCCTCACAAAAACCGGTTGTTAAATTAGTGAGTTTTCCGGAGGCCCAACTCCCTCTCTTCTTTTTGCTCTCCCCTGACCCCACGCCCCTTTTCCCATCTCCCTTCCCCCCTCTCTTTCATCTACCCGCATACCCTCATCCCTCATTCCATGGGACCACACGGGAAGCACCAGCTTTCAAATAAATAATCGTCGAAATCGGTTCACGCAGTCGAAAGTTCTGTGGTAACAAACATAAAAAAAAAATACAGTCGAATTGAGAACCCTCTCCTTTTTTAAGTCGGTTAAAAAGTGTAAACTTTCAACGACTCACACGTAAAATTATGTGGTTTGTTCAGATGACGTCTTTTTGTATAAACCTAGTCAAGTTGTTTATGTGATAAATAAAATAAAATCTTGTATACATACATATATGTATATACATATATAATCTGAACTTCGGAAACGGCTCCAACGATTTTAATGAACTTTAGTATGCAGGGGGTTTGGGGGGCGATAAATCGATCTAGCTAGGTTTCATTTTTTGAAAAGGTCGTTATATCCCCGTTTTCAGGCAGTGAAAAACTGCTGCAATATGATTAGAATACGAAGGTAAATTTCACCACCAAAGCTCAATTGGGAAATAGGGCGGTCCCGAACCCGATTTTTTTCCCCTTTTTTTCAAGTTCCTTTTACGCGATTTACCAAAACAAATCATCCAGGTACTGATATTTTAAATGTTGGATTATTTATATATTTATACTGTCTGACATATAATAGTCCAATCCGTTAATCTTCTTAAGAGCACAATCCATCATTTAATAGAGATAAAATTGATAAGGTACAATACCGTTTTGTTTCCCCGAATCCATCGAATTGTACCGACCCTGGTCACGGGTGCAGAGTTTAGCGACGCCTCTGTGCAATGCGAGTTTCTCCAACTACCCACACTTTGTCATTATAATTCGACAGTACGAACAAACCTTATAATACAACTTCACCGTCGTCCACTTTTAATTGACTACAAAAAAGGTGAAGGTTTCTTTTTCTCGATCTGGTTCGAAGTACCATACTGCTAGTGTGATTCTGTTGTAGCCAAGTCAGGGTTTAACAATCGGATGACATGGAAATCAAGGGTAACCCTCTAATTTTAAAGGCATTACGAATGTTTTTATCGTACACTTTCTAGAATTATTAAGATATTTTGCGTCTTATGTCGACCAGTTGATGGTTGAATGTATAACTTCTTAACGGTTAGGAATTCCTTAAATTAAATGAGTCTTTAAATTGCACGTATTGCAAGTGTCTGTAGCAAAAAAAAATCAAGTTTTATCATTTCTTTTTCAGATAAATTTAAATTTAGGTCAAAAGGATCTGGTGGACTTCTGTCAGTCAAATAATGTTATAGTTGTAGCATATTCCCCATTTGGCACCATGGTCCCGTCAAGAGCGGCTCCAAACAGCCCCGAGCCAAAGTTAGACAACCCCACCATGTTGGCTATAGGAAGGAAGTACGGAAAAACTGTCACGCAAATTACTTTGAGATATTTGGTGAGCTGGTCCTCAGTTATTTAATGAATATCAGCAAATAATCTTAGATAAATGTGATAATCTAGATGGTGTCAAAAACTGATATTTTTTTTTAATTAAATTAAATTCTAAATATAACAAATTTGAATAAAACAGAGAATAACTTGTTTTTACATACATACATACTATACATGACATACACTCACGCATCTATCGATAAAGGGTTTGGGAGAGGTGTTTCATACGCCCGCTTCTTACCAACCTTATCGTATATATAAGGACTAAGCAATGCTCTATCACAATAAGTGTATACACTTATTGTGATAGAGCATTGCTTAGTCCTTACAGAAAACCGAGGAAGGCCCAACTCTTCCCTCCCTCTTTTTCCCCTGCCCTCACCCCCTCTCCTCTTTCTCTTCCCCGCATTCCTCATCACCCTCAAAGGTAAGCAGCGCACTTACGACTCTTGAGGGGCAGGTGCCTTTGGACGGTAGTAGTCACTTACCATTAGGTGACCCGTCTGTTTGACGGACCCCCTATATTATATAAAAAAACCTACTTAACTAATAGGAGGCAAGCCGATTGCTGTTATCCACGCACAGTACCTATAACTGTAGATGACCTTCCTATCTCTAAGTCACATTTTACGACACAAACGACAACAAATGGCACTACTATACTCCACAGAGAATCAAACGATTTGTTTTTTTTTTAACATAACTAATCATTCAAAACTTATGTAAGTGTTATTTTTCAGTATCAACGTGGGATTGTTTCTGTACCAAAGACAATAACAAAATCCCGCGTTTTGGAGAACGCTTCCATTTTCGATTTTGAATTAGACAAAAGTGACATGGCGTCTTTGGCAGCGTTTGACAATGGCTACAGGACAGTTAGACCTGTATTTTGGCAGAACTACCAGAATTATCCATTTGATAAAGTGGATGCAGAGATGAAGATACCGTTAGGACTCCGCATTTGGAAGAATGGGAGTACACAAGATATTGATTAGAATTTAAAGAAATATTTTTAGATATTTGTTTTGCGTTTTATTTCACTAACAAATGGCTTAAACTTGCCAGTGGTTTTTTAACATTTGTTTTTCTATAGGTAATCCATCATCATCATAATTTTCTATAGGTAAATCATCCAGGTACTGATATTTTAAATGTTGGATTGTTTATATATTTATACTGTCTGACATATAATAGTCCAATCCGTTAATCTTCTTAAGAGCACAATCCATTTTTTAATAGAGATAAAATTGATAAGGTACAATACCTTTTTGTTTCCCCGACGTTTCCATCGAATGGTACCGACCCTGGTCACGCGTGCAGAGTTTAGCGACGCCTCTGTGCAATGCGAGTTTCTCCAACTACCCACACTTAGTCTTTATAATTCGACAGTACGAACAAATCTTATAATAAAACTTCACCGTCGTCCACTTTTAATTGACTTCAAAAAAGGGGAAAGGTAGCTTTTTCTCGATCTGGTTCGAAGGACCATACTGGTAGTGTACCAGTACCCGTTAAAAAACTGAATAATTGCTTATCTATTTCATATCGTACGTCCAAAGTGTGAAGTCTAGTTGTTATATATATTTCGGGATCAGCTGTTGGGGTAGCTGACCCGATAATTTGTTAAAGTACTTTCCTACGTCTGTGCCAGCTGGCTGATCGAGGTGAGGATATCTACTTAGCCGGCCAGGCTGCATAAGCCGTCGAACCGTAGCTAAGCAGAATATATTAGGAGGAAGGAAAGGTGCCTATGTTAGCCGGCCAGACTGGTTAGTCCTTGAACCTGTAGCTATTGAAGTGAAACACCAGGGAATGGTTGGAATCGACTTGTATTTGATTAAAAGTATGCCAGTTATATTTACATTTTTGATCCTTACCTAAGGGTTAGCCTAGGTTAGGGTAAGCTAATCCATATATTGTGCGGTGAAAAAACTATGTTAGGGCTTTTCTTTTTTTTTTTTTCCTCGTGTGGAAACCCCCTCGGGCCGTCATTCCACCAGGGTTTTCGGTAGAACGGTGTGTCGGAATCGAACCGACTAAAACCACACGGTGTGCCATACTGCGCTTAAAATAGGAGGAATCCGGGAACAGCTTTATTAAGACATCCGGACCCCTCCTAGCGCCTGCCCACACTATGCGGGCACCACCTACGGGTAACTTATCAATAAGGCGGCGTCCAGACACACGCGGACGTCACCTGGTCGCGGCTGGCCACTAAAGCGGGTGGAGGGGAAAACCCGTCCCGACCACCCGCAGCCACACTCAGGGCGGCATGAGGCGCTGGTAGGCGCGCCTCCGCCGTCCGGTTCGCCGGCGGCGGATTAGGTCCGAATGGAGATCGTCCTCCCGGGCCCGCGCTTGCAGAAGGTTGCAACCGCGTTAAACTTCCTGTCGCTACTGGCCATGGAGCGTATAACAGCCAGTAGCGACAGATCCTCTCCGATGACTGTAGTGAGGGCCCGACGCTGCGACGCCCAAGAGGGGCAAACCGCAAGCGTGTGCTGAGCCGAGTCCTCACTACAGTCGCAGTGGTGACAGACGGGGCTCATTTCACTCCTAGCGACCGAGTGCAGGTACTTCCCGAAGCAGCCGTGCCCGGAAAGAACCTGCGTCAGTCGGAAGGAGAGAGTCCCGTGCTGCCACTCTGCCCATTCAACAATGACCGGCTGGAGCGCCTCCACGGCGGCAAAGCCAGCACGTGGAGCCTCCAGCCGGGACGACCAAGTCACCATTGTGGCTCGGCGAGCGGCCTCACGCCACTCGCGTACCTCTTCGGGTGGGGGCCTGATGCCGGCAACCACCCGAAAGTCAGCCGTTCGCCGATAAACTTCGGCGAGCACTTCCGCCTCCAAATCCCACGGGGGTGTTCCTGCCAACGCACATGCCGCTTCCGTGGATACGGTGCGGTAAACGCGTATGGCTCTAACCGCCATAACTCTCTGAGGACGCCAGAGGCGTGCCCTATTCTGGGCGGTCAGAGCCTCCACCCACACCGGTGCACCGTATAGTGCCATTGACCGGACAACCCCCGTGTACAGCCGTCTTGTTGCGACGCTGGGTCCTCCCAAGTTGGGCAAAAGCCGCCCAAGAGCGGACGCTGCGCCGATCAGCTTTGGAGCAAGCTGCCGAAAGTGCTCGTCGAAGAGCCACCTGCCGTCAAGGATCAAGCCCAGATATTTTATGTGGGCCCGAACCGGTGCGAGAACCGAGTTGACCATGATGGAGGCGCCAGGGGGCGGACTACGACGGGGCCCATGGAATAGAAGAGCCTCCGTCTTGTCCAGGGCCACACACAAGCCCAGCGCCTCGATGCGCCTGACCACCAGTGAGGCTCCTCTGGTGGCCAAACGCACCGCCTCCTGAAAGTTCACCCCCCGGGCCGTGACTAAAGTGTCATCAGCGTAACAGATTACACCCAGCCCGGGGGGGAAGTCACCTCGGAGGGCCCAGTCATACCCCATGTTCCACAGGAGCGGTCCAAGGAAAGTTCCGTGTGGAACACCGCAAGACATGGACCGTCGACTCAGATGACCTTCTCGGTCCTCGTAC
Source organism: Tyria jacobaeae (assembly GCA_947561695.1). Taxonomy (NCBI): domain Eukaryota; kingdom Metazoa; phylum Arthropoda; class Insecta; order Lepidoptera; family Erebidae; genus Tyria; species Tyria jacobaeae. Next base: position 7,532,368 of record OX387234.1, read on the forward strand.
ATAACGGTACGCTCCTCTAAATAGTCTGCCACTAGTCGCCTCAGGTACTGTGGCACCCCGTGATAGCGGAGTGCTTCCCTGATGCAACTGAATGGCAGACTATTGAATGCGTTGGCGATGTCCAACGACACACACAGCCAACAGCACGCCGCCACAGCTCACCGCCTCTTCGGTCACGGCCTTCAGACGCAACACAGCACCGACTGTCGAACGACCCGCTCGGAAACCGAATTGGGCGTCCGACAAATCGGGGCCGACCTCGTCCAGGTGACGGTCGATGCGGGCAGAGAGTACCCTCTCAAACAGTTTACCCGCCTCGTCCAGCAAAACGATGGGTCTGTAGGCTGCAACCGAGTCGGTGGGCCGTCCCGGCTTCCTTAAAAGAACCAGCTTCCCGCTTTTCCAACAATCAGGAAAGCGTCCGGATGACAGGCTAACGTCGAACACCTTCCTGAGGTGGTCCAGCATGTGGTCAAGGGCCAGGGCCAGGACTCGGGCAGGGATCCCGTATGGCCCGGGGGCGGTGTTCTGCGATGGAACGGATCCGTATAACAGCCGCCTCTACCTCCGCCTCCGTGACGGTTGGAGCATGCCCCTCCGATAACTCTCCGTCGTCAACGGCCAAAGGGGCCATCGACGGGGGTAAGTGCTCCATCCGCTGCGGGAAAAGGCCCTCAACCACTTCCTGCAGGAAGCTGGGCTGGAGAGTCTCAGTAAGGGGGGGGGCCCAACGCGCGGAGCTTTTGTTGCGCCGCACGATAGGGGCGTCCCCAGGGATCACGATCGAGACCCTCCAGCATCTCCTTTCTCTTCGATTCTTTGGCACGGCTAATGGCCAGCTTCAGAGTTTTCCGTGCCTCTCGGTATTCTTCATGAAGCTGGTCCTCTTCCCCCTCTTCGCGGTGACGCCGACGACTGCGGGTGTAAGACCTCCGGGCACGAATGCAGGCCGCGCGGAGGTCCACCAACTCCTGGGACCACCAGTAGACCTCCTTCCTTGGAAGCCGACCTTTAACGCGGGGCATGACCGCATCGCAGATCTGTGTGATCGCATCACGAAAGCAGCTCGCCCCTATGTCCACCTCCTCAGTCGGAGGCTGCGGAGACAGCCTGGAGTAGATGATGGCTGCCTCCTCCAGGAGATCCTTATCCAGCTTAGATACAGCCCACCGCGGGAAGCGAGACGAAAGCCGTGCCGTGTAACCCCTACTGGGGTCCTGGTTCCGGGAGAGCTCAAATCGGATATAGAGATGATCCGAGAGCGTCTCAACCTCTTCCAGGACACACCAGTTCCTTACTCGTGCGGCGAGAGCAGGGGTAGCGAACGAAAGGTCCACTATGGACCCCCCCTGCTGCTGCACGCAGGTATTGGTAGAGCCTCTGTTAAGGAGACAGAGGCCCACCGACGTCGCCCATTCCTCTACCGCATCGCCCCGTGCGTCTGTTCTAGGGGAACCCCAAGCAATGGACTTAGCATTGAAGTCCCCCAGCACCAGGACGGGCCCAGACGCTTGTCGCCGTATCGAGGTCTCTAGGTTGTTAACTCACACACAGACTCCGGTTGGGGGAAAAGTACACACCGTATATGGAGATACCCCCCCATTCGGCAGCAACATATCCAGTACCCTTGTCTCTTAGCGACAAGGGCGGAGAATGAGCCACCGTGGAGCTGACGACTGCCACAGAGCTGTCCCGGTCACCCAGCCAGTTTGGACGGGGAGGAACGTAATAAGGCTCCGCGGCTACGGCCACTCCGATGGACCACTCCGCTATAGTTTGCAGGAAAAGGTCCTGCGCACTGGCGCAGTGGTTCAGGTTCGTCTGGACAAGGAGGCTGGAGACTTGGTCCATTATTGGATAATGGTAACATAATATAATGCGTGTTGGTGGTCGACTATCAAATGCTGATTTTAATTATGATAAAAAATTCCCTATATTAATACAGTCCACACATCGTTTTACACAATTATTATTCAGTCATGAACATTTAAAATTAATGCATGCCGGTCCTCAATTATTATTAGCCAGCATCCGTGAAAGGTATTGGCCTATCGGAGGTCGGAACTTGGCAAAATCCTGTTATCTTAAATGTTTACGGTGTAGTCGCATGAAGGGGCAAATTATCGCACCGCAAATGGGCAACTTACCCCATGATCGCCATAAACCAGGTTCTCCCTTTAGTAATGTAGGTGTAGACTACGCGGGGCCTATTTTAGCTGTTAGTAGACAAGGTCTCGAACTGTTAAAATCTATATTGCCGTGTTCATATGTTTTGCTACAAAGGCAATTCACCTAGAACTGGTGGGTGATTTGACGAGTCCAAGTTATATTTCCGCGTTACATCGTTTCGTTTCGCGTCGAGGTAAGCCGCAGAATATTTGTTCCGATAGTGGGACGTGTTTTGTAGGCGCGTATAGTGATTTATCCAAGTTTCTTAAAACCACTTGCAATTCGCTGGCAGAAAGTGTGGCTAATGAAGGAATAAACTTTCATTTTATCCCTGCATATGCACCGCATTTTGGAGGGCTCTGGGAGGCAGGTGTTAAATCAACAAAATATCATTTAGTTCAAGTGCTGGGAAATTGTCACCTCACATACGAGGAACTTAATACGGCTTTAACTAAAATTGAAGCTATTTTATATTCGCGCCCGCTGACTCCAATTTCCTCAGACCCTGAAGACTTGACGCCTATCACCCCCGGCCACTTTCTCATCGGAAGACCGCTCACCGCATTGCCAGATAGAAGCTACGAAGGCTGCTCATACAATCATCTCAGACGCTTTCAACGCATTCAGCAGCTTCGTGAACACTTTTGGAAACGCTGGAGCAAAGAATATGTGGTGGAATTACAGCAACGAACTAAGTGGCGGACAAGTACCGACCCCTTAAGTTAAATTCTCTCGTCATCGTAAAGGAAGACCATTTGCCTCCCTTGAAATGGCGATTGGGTCGTGTTGTCGCCGTTCATCCTGGTTCGGACGGGATCAACCGGGTTGCTGATATCAAGACGAGTAGCGGAATTGTGCGGAGAGCCTTCAGCAGAATTTGTCCGCTGCCTGTTCCGCATGGCGATATGTAGGGTTGGAAGGGAAGCTTCCAACGCCCGGGGGCATGTTAAGAAGCGCCTGTGATTAAATTGACAGCAAGTGGGCGGTGTAAATATTATTGCTTTCGGTTTAAAATTCACATGTATTTTATTGTTATAAAGGGTGGGGGTTACTGTCTGCTTACTGAGATTACACCACCTATTAAGAACACTTGGCCTTTTTATATTTTAATTCATACCTGAAAGCCCTGAACAACGATAATCACGTGAAAGTTAAGAAAGATAAACAAATAAAATATTTGGATTTGTCTCACGAGATTGTCGATATGCTGAATATCGATTCGGTGATCATTGATCCGACAATCATATCTGCTCACGGATTAATAGCTAAGAGCCTCGACCAACACCTTAAGAGGCTCTCGTTAGATGGTTGGATCAAGGGACTGATGCAGATGGCAGTTCTCCTCGACACGGCCGGCATTGTCAGGAGGTTCCTATCTTTGGAGTCCTAACCACCGGTGTCCCCTTCAGACAAATGCACTTCCTGACAAAATTTCACAAGTGTTGCAAACAAGATTACGTCTTGTATCCTCATACAGGAACAAGATTGAAGGAAAAGCAAAAGCAATGACAGTTTTTTTCCCGTCAATTTCTGTTTGCGGTTGTAGGTGGATCTCTCAGCGGCCTTCAGTAACGCAGACCCATTTCGTAGACAATCGCCTTTTTTGAAACCCCCACGTGCCAACACCTCACCGGGGCCTTACGATGAGATGATATGTCGGACTTGAACCGACTAAAACCACACAGTGTTCCGGCATGGAGTCTTCTGGCGGGGCCTCAGGTGTATCCTAGAAAGGAATCCCTCTACCATTATCAATAAGAAGCAACAGAATAAAAATCATGTTTGTTATATGGGAGACCCCTTTTAATATTGATTGTATTGTAATTTTATTGTTTATTTTTAAATTGAATATGTAACTAAATATTCTGTAAATATTAGCTGTTGCCGTTATCAATATCGAGCAAAAAAATCACGTTAGTTGTATGGCATCCCTTATAATTTTTTTTATCCTTTTTTAGTATTTGTTGTTATAGCGGCAACACGAATACATCATTTGTGAAAATTTCAACTGTCTAACTATCACGGTTCATGAGATACAGTGTGGTGACAGACGGACAAACAGACAGACAGACCAACGGACAGACGGACAGAGGGGTCTTAGAAATACGGTCCCTAAAAACTATATATAAAATAACAAAGAATAAATACAGGCAACACAGACATGATATTAGGTATAAACTGAAACAATGTTAGTTGAATGTTCGAGCTGTCTCCGTGTACGGCAGTCTTCACTATTATGACGCTGATGTAGTATTTAAAAACCACCTAAAGGAATCCGTCAGAAGACAGAAAGTATCATACCTTCACAAACGTACATATGTAGCCCTTTCTATTTAATTATTTGTTTGTGCAAATGTTTTTTTTGTGCGATAGAGTGACTACTACGCTCATGGGAACCGGAACTCAAGAGTAACAAGTGCTTTGCCCTTCTTTAAGGTAGGTCTGCATTCTTTTCTTGAAGGTATAAAGGTCGTATCGATCTAAAATATGGCTACAATTTGTTCCAAAAAGCATTCGCATGCAAAGCTTCTGGATAAGCCCACAGTGGTGGAGTGCCAATCATCCAGGTGATGGGCATATAAATTATGTCGATGTATAACATTTTACCACAATATTGTATGTCATGAGCAGACGGGTAACCTAATGGTTAGTGACAAGAAGAAATATTGCAGCTCAGAACCGAAAATCGCCAGATGAGCAGAGAGAAAAAGGTTAGTGAAGAAGAAGTTCCTTATACTCAAGTCACAGCCACTAAAATATACAACATAAGTCCTTCGAAGCTTCCATTAATTAATCAAACAGTTGGTTTTAAAATACTTAAGTCAAATTATTATGATTGTCTTCTGCTCACGAAGACAGAAAGTTACCTAAACCACTCCTTAATTCAGATCCGGTAAGTCGGTCCAGCTTAACTTATTTATTCACTTAATTGAAACAGAATCACACGATATATGTAAAATACCAATACACCGGTGGGACGGTAATAAAATGGTGAGTCTACGTAACATAATCTGTGGCCGGTTGTTTATAAAACTGTGGGCAGTCTGGTGGAAGATCAGTCAGTCAAAGAATCGCGTGCCACGCGACCGGTGTTGAGTTAACTAGTATTTGTGAATCATTTTCGAAAAAAAATACTCAAAAATGGCACAAGTAAGTACCGGTTTCATGATATTTATTTTACGTTATAAATAAAATTTTTACTATTCAATTTTATGTATTTCTGGCAAGAGAACGTTACATAAGAACGACAGTTTTGAAGAATATGTTGATTGAATTGATTGAAGTTTATTAAATTTATTTTTTATTGGTGTTATTTATTGATGTGAAGATGGTTTGAATGTAACAAAAGAACATACTTAATACATTAATCATTAAAACGGTTATTATATAATACATCGATGTCTAGACCTAAAGTAAACATAGATTGTTCTAGAACATAGATATAATATTATGTATAATGTATATTACTGTAGATACTGTTTTGTTAAGTAATTGTTTCTCACAGTTTCACATTTTACTTACTTACTACTCCGGTCCTAAACGTCGCAGCGTGATATTTTATAGTAAGTATTCTTCCAATATAAATACCAAATCCAATATAACAAAAATCATCAGGATTTAAGAAACAAAAACGATTTAGCTGAACTATATTAGACATATACTCGTATACGTACATATTATAAATCTCGTACACCAAGGCCATACAAATGTTTGCACGGAGGGGGAAGCAAACCTACGACCAGTGGCATTAAATAACAATGACAAATACTTATTTAATAGAAATTATTATATTTCCTTGAGATTTTGTAAATGACGTCATATCTATTCACAAATTGATCTCTTTTTTGATCAAATGAGAGAAGTGCATCGCACTGCTGGACGGGCCTCTCCCAAGGTGCACCATAGTAGCCGGTCCATCGCCGTTCGCATCCCGTTTATCCCAGCTGCAGCTGCATGCTCCAGGACAGTTAAAATTTATCTCTGTCGGCTTGTACCCTAACTGGAATATTAAAAATGTAAGACTCTGATTATCTTCGAAAAGCAAATGAACTTATATAAAAATACAAAATTATATTCGGTAGGTCCGTTTAGGGGCTTACGATGTTATAGATAGACACACAGATACCCGTGTAAAGTTAATAATTCCTCACCTTATTACGTCTGAAGTTAAAAAGTTAAGTCGTCTTATTACTTATTATATCAATTCTATTTATCGATTGCGTTTACACCTGAGTGATAAAAAGATTATACTGTCATGCCTTTTTATCGAATTTCAACTCTGTGACGTAAAACATATGACGGATTTCTACTTGTATACTACTTACATTTATGTTACTTAAAAAAAAAACGTTTCGCATTCACGTTTTTTTATATTATAAACCGTATAAATATAACCGACGCCCATGGACGCCAGCAATTCAAGAGTTAACGCACTTAACAGACACGAGCAGGAGAGACTTTTTATTTATTTTGATACATTTACAATATTATTAGAGGAAAACAATTTAACAATTAATAATAATAACAATTATGACTATAAATGAACTACATCTAACAGTGGTAGAGTCATGCTTAGGCATGAATGGACCGGCTCGACCACGGCCTCACAGAAACCGGTTGTGAAGTAACGCTTGTGTTGCATTTCCCCGAAATGAGTGAGGTTTCCGGAGGCCCAACTTCCCCTCTCCCCTTTCCTCTACCCCATCGCCACTCTCCGCTTTCCTAGCTCCTTCTCTCTTCTTTCTCCTCCCCGCATCCCCCATCCCTCACCCCCCTCAAAGGCGGGCAGTCTACTTACGACTCTTGAGTTGGAGGTGTCCAATGACGGCGGTTTCCATCGGTCAGGGTAATGGCTTTTGTTTAGGTAAAGATTATTTATATGTATTCAACAAATGCGCCCATAACACCTCACGACAGTCTTTTACAATATACGGAGGTGTACCATCAGGCCTTACGGAGTGCTTGGGCTTTAGGCGCCTGCCGAGTGGTCCGCCACTACGGGTCCAACGCCGGTCGCTCCTCACAATACACTGAATGTAAAAAAATACTCTGTAGAGTCTGCTTCGCTCTACTCTACCATCTTTTTTATGACGTTTTTTTAAGCCTGCCTTGTTTATTTTAAATGTAGTCCCAATAAGAGATTTCGGCTTATTATCAACGAACATCTGTAATCTACGCTGATAAGCTTCATAGGTCGACCCAAATTTACGTTTTACCAACGAGCGATACCGTAAAAATGTTTCGTAATCACACTGTGAACCTGTAATTTAAAAAAAATGTGATACCTGAATGTATCCTTAATATCGCGTATTAAGTATGACGTGTACCATTATGGATATCGTTGGCGTCAGTGCAGGAGCACCTTGTAACTACAGTTTTTGGTGAAAACATTCTCTGAAGAAGCTTGCCATCTAAAATAAATGATTAAACAATTAACAAGCTAGTAAGCATGGCTGATCGGTAAAAAAAAAATGCAACTGGTTCGATGAAACTGTTAGTGATAGCTCAGCATCAACTTTTGCTTCCTTCTGCGTTCAATACTTGGAAACCAATTTTCTGGAATGGTGATAATCGTCTTATCATAATATACTCCGATGGTTGTACAGCTCAAAATCAGGCTATATTCCCAATTACATTCTACTCCTTTATCAATTACTGAGAGGAAGTTTATGGATTTACTAGAGATCAAAAACGTAACTAGGGATTACGGACTGTTGGTCATATTACGAGTCTCTACCACAACGTAATTAATTAATGAACCAAATAATACCAAAAAATGTGGTCAACTTAATTAAAAATACTTTTTTTTTTTATGCGTAGGGGGCAAACGAGCAGACGGGTCACCTGATGGTAAGTGACTACCGCCGCCCATGGACACCCGCAACTCAAGAGTCACAAGTGCGTTGCCGGCCTTTTAGGTAGAGGTACGCTATCTTCTTGAAGGTTTGAAGGTCGTATCGGTTCGGAAATACGGCAGGCGACAATTTGTTCCATAAACTGGTTGTGCGAGGCAAAAAGCTTCTGTCTTTCTTCTTCTTCTTCATCTCTATAAAATTTACACATCAAAAGCGTATAAAAAGTATTATTGTATTGCCTGAATGGCTTTTTAAACAGCTTTTACTGTCTCCTACAAGGTCCTGCACTGACGCCGACGATATGTGTACCTACTACTCCCTTTATTTTTATTTAATTTGTTTTTTGCGGGACTACACTCATTGATAACCTCGTTAACTATATTATAGAAACCGGTCAACGCCTCCTCAGAGTTTTTTATTTCATACAATGCGTCCCAATCTAACATGCTTAATCTTTGCTACAACACTCAAAAATTACATCTAGTTGCGTTCCAGTTATTACGATATTTGCACACATTTACAGTGCCCCCGATTACGTATGTGGGAATAAACTATTGGTGGCAAAAAAATGGGTGTTCTAGACGCTTTTGCCTACCCCTCTAGAGAGATAGGCGTGAATGGAAGAATGTATGTATATGTATATATTAATTGCTTTAACCAAAAGAACAAATGAGTTTAGGGAAAAATCTGATTATATCCGAATGTAGACCGCGAATTCTATATATGTAAATTTATATAAAAACTAATATTTTATATTTCAGGTCCAGATTCCCACCTTCAAATTGAACAATGGAAAGGAGATGCCAGCTTTAGGATATGGCACCTGGCTAGGATTTGATGAAAACGTATGTTAAACAAATAACACTTTTTTTAAAAATAGCAGCGTATCCTGCTTTTTAACAGACTTTTAACATAAAAAGTTAGTCCCATTCAAATTTATGCTTATGTTTCACATATATGGGTTGAAAATTAAGGGATTATAATTATAGCTTTATATATATATGTAGCAGTATAGTATTTTTATATATAATACATAGACAAATTAGATAGATTACATATTTTAGTCTAATATAAGTCTACCAGACCCTCATGACAAATAGGGAAAATGAATAACTGTAGTGCAATACCAAGGAAATCGGATTGAACGATTTTGATACTTTTTTTTATGTTCCTATAATATGACATGATATGGACAAACGAACAGGCGGGTCACCTGATGGTAAGTGACAACCGCCGTCCATGGACATCTGCAACTCGAGAGTCTTAAGAACGCTGCTCGCCTTTGAGGGTGATGAAGAATGAGGGGATACGAGGAGAGGAGGTAGAGAGGCAGATGAGGAAATGGGAATGCTTCACAACCGGTTTTCTGTAAGTCTAAGTATTCGTGCCTCTATGGCACTCGCACGATAAAATATATATATATATATATATATATATATATATATATATATATATGTACATATATACATATATATAAAATAAATATATATTCTTTATAATTAAATTAATACTCTACGTTGTTGTTCTGAGTCTGGGTGTTCTTTGTGTCCTTAGACAAATACATATACAAATATTTGTAAAGTCCCTCGCAACACAGGAATTAATCCTAGTGCGGGAGTTCTCTTTTTTATAAAAAAGAAAGAAAATAAAAAACATTATTCCTGCCATTTAGTTTGCAAAAAATAATAGCCGTATACAATGGCTCCACTGGAGTAATTCCACGGCCTCTTCAAAGAACCGGTTGCGGAGTGAGTAAAGCTATTCAGCATTTTTAACAGCCCAACTTCCTCTTCCTATCTCACTTCACAGATTCATATGCTGTCATCTAACCACAGCAGAGATCTTCGGTCTTCAAACAACCGCTTATTCCTTTGTACTACACATAGCTCTTCACTTTTTCATTCTTAATTCTCTGTTCAGTCTATTCTATTATGGAATGCGCTTCCTCTTGAGATTAGGATGTCCACCAGCCATTTTATAAAGATATTTTATATATACATATATATATTTGTGTATTTATATATCTATTTATATATATGTAAGTTTATGTGTTATAATTAATTATGTATATTACTTTCAGTTAGCCTTGACCCTCTCTGCAGCACCCAAGGGGTTGACTGTAGGACAATGCCTCCTGGCATTAGTCCGCCCCGTGCAATGAAATGCAGGAAGTGTTAAATAAATTAAGTTACCAGAGGCTCAACCTCCACTATTTCCTTTTCCATGTTTTTTAGCGGCGGTAACCCCTTACCAAAAACAAAAACAGACAAGTTTGTGTCTTCGATACAATGAAAGATATGCCTAATATTTATGCTACACTTTGTATTTTCTTTTCAGCTTCAATTCTATTATGAAGATATCCCAAAGATGATAGAAGCACTATCTTATGCTATCGATATTGGATATCGACACATAGACACGGCACACCTATATAGAGTTGAACCAGAAATCGGTCAAGTTATCAACAAGAAAATACAAGATGGCGTCGTAAAGAGAGAAGAACTCTTTGTTACTACCAAGGTTTATATATCTAATATAACATACACTTCTCATAAAACAATCGAAATACTTCTAAAGTTTAGTTTTGTATGAGTTTTATATATTTTTCACGTTAAACATACAATAATAATAATGCCACATAATTACGGAATAAAAATGTTTCAAATTATAATTTAATTTATTTAGCTATCGTGTTTTGTTCAACAGGTATGTTTTTATCCTAAGAAGAATTTATTTGTAAAACGTTAGAAACGAGGACGTATAACAAAAAAAAATATTAAAAAATGTTATTCAGTATCTCGTATTTCCTCCAGGGCCCTAATGACTGCTTCCATGCGTTTCCTCATGGAACGGATGAGAGTCACAGACTTGTGTAGTGGGATATAATCCCACTCTTATATAGCTGTTTTGAGCAGGCCAAGCGTCTCCGGTGCAGTGTATGTCATTCCGACTCGTCTCTTCAATTCATCCCGTAGGTGTTCTATGGGATTATTAGCTTCTTGCTGGCCAGCCCATAACCGTAATACTGACTTCGCCCAGGTATTCGCTATCATTGTCCTGCATAAAATTAACTCTTCACCAATAAAATCTGGACCTCTCTTAGCGCCTGCCCGCACTATGCGGGCACCAGCTGCAGGTAACCTATTAATAAGGCGACGCCCAGACACACGCGGACCTCACCCCCTCGCGGCTGGCCATAAGGCGGATGGAAGGGAAAATCCTCATGGTGGCATGAAGTGGTGGTAAGCGCGCCTCCGTCGCCCGGTTCGCCGACGACGGATTGGGTTCGAATGGAGATCGTCCTCCCGGGAACTCTTCGCCGCCTCCTTCTGGACATCCTCGCAGAAGTTAGCGACCGCGGTAAAACTTCTCTCACTACCGGCCATGGAGCGTACTACGGCCGGTAGCGAGAGATTCTCTCCGATGACTGCAGTGAGTGCCCGGCAAACCCCGCCCAGTACACTACCGTCGTAAACCCACCCCTAACACAAGCATTTAGCTTATCTGGGGGGGTCAACAAGAAAAAGAAAAAAAAAACGCTGATACACTCTATGGACACCAGAGAGGCTAAGATGCAATCGAGCAGCCATAACACGCTGACTATACCCTGAATCCAGCAACGCCACGACCTGGCGGCTTCCGTGGGCGGGGTATTCATATTTGTTAGGGAAAAATCTCTGCTAGCATGTCACAGAGGCTTGTTAACTCTACTTGGTTAACAACCAAAATAAAAAATAAAGTTTTTGCGAAAATATATAATTGAAATTTATGTATTAAGTATAATGAAATTCTGACGGAATACACGCTGAAAAGGTCTAGGTCTTGCCTCAGTTTGTAGTAAGGGTCCCTTCGGAGAGCGTGGCTAAATCCTGTTCCATTGATGGCGCTATGTTTACTAGTTAAATTATTGAGTTTGGGCACATTTGGTTTAATTTAACTACTTGGTGACATAGGTTGTTTTTTTATATTTCTTTGAAGGTTTGGAATCATTTTCATCGTGAGAAGGACGTGGAGGCATCAGTTCGTGCCTCTTTACGGCGCAGTAACTTGGAATACTTCGATATGGTTCTTCTACATTGGCCCATGTCTATTTCTGTAAGTTTGTATAATACATATATAAGGAGTTTTGTTAACTATAATTTCGAACCACTTATAGTATATATTGGCAAGCCTATTACCTTCGTCCAGTCACTGTATGATTGTGTACATGTTAGTTCTAACATACATATAAATAACAAACTGATCCGTTCTATGCCTTTGGGGACACCTACGGGCAGAAAGGGAAGAGCCCTATTACACTCGGCTAATTCTATCAGTACATAAAGAGATTAAAATTTAAAACAAGATATTTAATTGACCTGTTGGTCTAGTTAAGTAGCCCTGACACGACTGCTAAGCCAGAGTTCGTGGATTTGATTTCCACAAAGGATCAGATAGATAGATAGATAGATAGATAGAATACTCTTTATTTGTACACCATTCTTACATTTAAATACAGTACAAGTGTCAACTATATAATGTACAAAGGGCGGCCTTATTGCTATATGCAATCTCTTCCAGGCAGTATTTGTATGATGAGCATGATCATTTGTTCTGCCTCTGGGTGTGATTTATCTATTATATTTATGTATTTAGAAGTATATAAGTATGTTTATCAGCTGTCTGGTTACCATAGTACAAGCTCTGCTTAGTTTGGGATCAGACGGCCGTGTGTGAGATGTTTTATTACTTATCAAGTTACGTAAAGTATAACGGCATCTTGGTTTTTAAATAGAACATAAAATTTTACTAATGTTTTGGCAAATAAATGATTTATGATTTGAATAATAAACTTTTTTGAATAATAAATTTGAAAAATAAAAATTGTCCCCTATTATTGTAGGTAGACGGTGTAGATGAAAAAATCGACTATTTAGAATCTTGGCGTGGCTTCGAGACCATTCTAGAAAAGGGACTCACAAAATCTATTGGCGTATCAAACTTCAACGTGGAGCAGATGAGAAGAGTATTAGATAACTGCAAAGTACCGCCTGCGTGTAATCAAATAGAGGTAAAACCCTCACAAATATAAACACTATTGGTACATATGTACACACCATCACGCCACGTCCTCGAAGGAGTAGTCAGAAGTGTTTCCAAACCCTACTTTATGCCCACCGTTACTTAGTTCCACTAATGTAATCGGGGCAAGCCTATTGCCATCTACCGGGCACAGCATGTTACTATACGTATTGTAACTATCGTTCATTGAATTTGTTTTATTAAAGTGTTTACTCTTTATTTGCATGAAAGTGTAAACTCTCCACAGCTCAAATGCGGACGTTTACACTATGTGGTTTCTTAAAGGTAGAAGAAAAAGCATCATCATTATTAATCATCTTAAGAGCACAATCCAACATTTGAAATATCAATATTTAATCAAGATAATATTGATAAGGTACAATACCTTCTTGTTTACCAAATGTTTTGGTCGAATCCGACCCTGGTCACGAGAGCAGAGGTTAGCGACACAACGCCTCTGTGCAATGCCAGTTTTGGCAACTGCCCACATTAAGTCTTTATAATTCTATTCATTTTCAGATAAATTTAAATTTAGGTCAAAACGATCTGGTGGACTTCTGTCAGTCAAATAATGTTGTAGTTGTTGCATATACCCCATTTGGCACCATGGTCCCGTCAAGAGCGGCTCCAGACAGCCCCGAGCCAAAGTTAGACAACCCCACCATGTTGGCTATAGGAAGGAAGTACGGAAAAACTGTCACGCAAATTACTTTGAGATATTTGGTGAGCTGGTCCTCAGTTATTTAATGAATATCAGCAAGCTAACAACAATCAACAACTAATGATAATGCTTGTCTTGTGTTGTTGTCAAAAACTAAGTAATTTTTAAAAATTAATATATAACAAGATTGAATAAAACAGAGAATAATTTTTGTTTACATACATACATTACACTACATACTCACGCCTCTATCTCCGAAAGGTTTGTCAGAGGCGTTTCATACGCCCAACCTTATCGATGGCTCGGCCGGTGCAATACCACAGCCTCACAGAAAACCGGTTCACACTTGCGTTTTCAGATGTCCAACTTCCCCTCTTCTTTTTCCCTCCCTCTTCCCCTTTCCCGCATTCCTCATCACTCTCCTGTTCGTCTGTCTCCCTATATTATATTAAAAAAAAACCTACTTAAATACGCGCAGTGCCTATAACTGTAAATAACCTTCCTATCTTTAAGTCACATTTTACGACACCAACGTCAACAAATGGGATAGCACTATTATATTCCATCGAAAATCACACGGTTTGTTATTTTAATATAAAGTGTATTATTTAACTAATAATTCAAAACTTATGTAAGTGTTATTTTTTCAGTATCAACGTGGGATGGTTTCTGTACCAAAGACAATAACAAAATCGCGCGTTTTGGAGAACGCTTCCATTTTCGATTTTGAATTAGACAAAAGTGACATGGCGTCTTTGGCAGCGTTTGACAATGGCTACAGGACAGTTAGACAAATATATTGGCAGAACTACCAGAATTATCCATTTGATAAAGTGGATGCAGAGACGGTGTCTCCAACACCGTTAGGACTCCTCATTTGGAAAAATGGGAGTACACAAGATATTGATTAGAATTTAAATAAATATTTTTAGATATTTGTTTTGCGTTTTTTTTTCACTATCAAATGGATTAAACTTGCCAGTGTTTTTTTAGATAAGTACATTTGTTGTTCTATAGTATCAGGGCATGATATATTATACTTTTTGCTGTCATTTTGTCTCGTCTTTATTGGAAGGAGCTGAAGAAAAAAGCCTTGCACTTACCCCACGACCGACAAAAACTAAATAATTGCTTATCTATTTCATATCGTACGTCCAAAGTTAAGTGTGATGTGTAGTTGCTATATATACATATACATATATATATATGTATGTATATATAATATATATATAATACTATCTATGGCAGAAATTTTCTGTTCAACTTCGATCGAATGTAGATGAAAAAACATAATACTACTACTAAATATATGTATATATATATATATATATAACAAAATTTAAACGAATTGAAATATAAATCCGAATAAAAAACTACTAGTATTATGTTTAAAAAAAAATATAAATTTATTTAATTTATCAGAAAGCTGCATAAAGAGATCGCTAGTTAAACAAATTATTGTGACTTCCTCATTTTGTGTATTTTTTAGTTTTATGTCCAAGATTATATTGTAAATGTGTATTAAGAATATAATATTTTTATTATTATTATTAAATAGAAGTTTAGTCGATTTTTTCTTGTTTACACATAAAGTTTTCTCATCCATTTCCCAGCGGGTAATGGCTTGCTCCCTAAATTGCTTATGTAAATGCTACTAAATTGCTATCGGCCAAATGTTTATTTATTAATTAATTTATTTAAACAATATAAGCTTACAGTCAAAGAAATACACATACATTATAACATTATTATTTCCATTCTAATTGCAAATATTTTGAAAATAGATATATTGTATATGATGTCAACGAAATAAGAACATAAATTATAAAACAATCAAATATTATCTGTGAAATGTCATAATCATGATACATCAATAATGCCACAATAACAAAAAAAGAAAAAGAAAAATAGGATCATTCAAAACAAGTTAAGTATGTCATTATCTTATCACTAAATACACTAGTCTTATCAAAAAACATGTCTGCGGTTGGTATAGTTTTCAAAACATCAATTATTAAATTGATCGCTGTAACGCTGTTATTAGGCCTCTGCCTACCTGTTTGGGGATAAAAGCGTTATGTATGTATGAAAATATATATTTCTACTGTTCTAATGAGTCTTCGTTTACGGACGAGGAGAACACGGACCTATGCATTAGAAAATAGGCGACTAGGTGCCATCCTTATTTCCTGAGTCAGAGCGTTCCAGAATAAAAAGAGAAGACTGAACAATGAAAGAAGAATAACTATAATAGGAGATTTTGAATAGCGAAGATTTTGGTTATAATGACTTACTTGACTTGAGATAAGACTTCTTTTACATTTTTTTTTCTTAGGCACGAGTGGGCCGGCTCAAGCGTTGCGATACCACGGCCGTACACAAAACTGGTTGTGAAGCAATGCTTACTTTGCATTTCCCGAAATTTGTGAGATCTCCGGAGGCCCAACTCCTCCTCTCCTCTTTCAAATCTCTTCATCCCCCCGCTCCTCTTTCCCTCTCTGCATTTCCTCATCCCTTTGAGGTATATGAGGAATTAACCTCATATACCTCAGGCGGGCTGCGCACTTACAACTTGAGTTGCAGGTGTCAATTCACTTTGAACGTTACTTACCATCAGGGGACCAGTCTGTTCGTATGTCACACTACATTATAAAAAAAAATACTTACAACGTGCTTTTATCAAAGAACCTTGTTCCTGATATACCCAAATCCTTTCCTGAGTTCACGAAAAGATAATTACCAATTAAATTACTATATTTTCCCCGTTTGAGGCTTTCTTATGCATCAGCGCACCCAGCCGACGCAAGGGTGACGACACAAGTTGCGTCCACCACCAAAGGTGACTACCCATCTTAAAAAAGTCATTTAAAAGAGCCGGTGCACTGCACAACATTGTTTGA
Source organism: Tyria jacobaeae (assembly GCA_947561695.1). Classification (NCBI taxonomy): domain Eukaryota; kingdom Metazoa; phylum Arthropoda; class Insecta; order Lepidoptera; family Erebidae; genus Tyria; species Tyria jacobaeae. The sequence continues at coordinate 7,549,014 of OX387234.1, forward strand.
CACACGTTTCTGCTATCGGGTCGGAACCCACTGGTCCCCTGAATTTCGCACCCTGTGCCCACTCGTCCCCTCAAGTGTTTGAGGTTCCCACTAGTCCCCTGATCTATTATTTATTTTGAAACAATTTTATATTTCCCATTCTTTTTACTAATTTATATTTTTTTCGGTCCCTGTGGTTGTAAAAATAAATAATAATAAAATATAATAAATAGGTAGATATCATATTTATTTCAAATCACAGATAATTTCAGAGTACTGTTCACAACTGTATGGTGGTGCCGAATCTATAAATTTTGTTTCAGGTGATGAGTAGGTACCTTAAAAAATAAATTAATATTGACTGGCCTCCTACCGGGGGGCCAATGGGTATCGAATCTTCAATTTTTATTCCAGGGGATGAATTTCAGGGGTCCAGTGGGTTCTGACCCCTTCTATCCACTTGTGGAATGCATTAACCATACAAATACATATGTAAAAGATACGTACCAACGTCTCCTATATATTTAGGACTATGATATTATCAAGACTATTAAATGAAAGAAGAATCGAGATTGCTTAATAATAACCAATATTTATTTCGTGGTCCAAATATTTACAGATTTTGAAAGCCATTCATTTGTCTAATTTATTATCTAATCGATATCTTGATTGAATCCGTTCTTCCAAATGCGAACTCCCAAAGGCATTTCCATCTTCACATCCACTTTATGAAACGGATAATTTTGATAATCCTGCCAATAGGGGGCGACAACAGTTTTGAATCCAACGTCGAAAGCAGCCAGAGTCGCCATATCATCTTTGTCTATGGTAAAGTCAAAAATAGAACCGTTTTCCAAAACGCGGGATTTAGTTTTTGTCTTTGGGATAGGTACGATACCTCTTTGGGTCTGTGAAAAAGTGAAAGCAATTTGATTTTTTAATACGGTTACAATTGCTCAGTTTTTATTTTTTAACGATTCATGAACTTATAAAGACGAGTAATTTAGAACGTTGCTACAAATGGCCTCCTAAATAAGTATGCCAATCTGAGTTTATTTGATTGTAATGATTTAACAACTCCACTTTTCAACGAATCATTATGTAATTGCATATATGCTCGACCATAAATCCCCTGACGCGTTTCAAATGCCTATATTTTGCGAACCATACTTTTGGTCCTACGTACTTAATAGGAGGCCGGCCTATTGCCGTCAAATAGGCACTGTATGTACACCGTCTGATAAATAACAGTTAGATCCCTTAGTCGCCTTTTACGACACTACTTCATGATAATATAACACTGATAAAATAAAGAGCAACAAACACATGTTAGTCGAAATACATGGTTTTGAGCACGCGTGTATTTCGAGGCCTTAGCATTTTATTTCGGTCACGACGGGGACCATTCATCAAGGAATCAAGAGAACTGCTTAGGTGTCAGGTGAAACACGATAACATGCATGCACTCACGCCCTGAAAGGGTAGGCAGAGGGTACCTTACGTAAAATGATTCCAAAATAACTCACCAAGTATCTCAAAGCAATTTGTGTGGCAGTTTTTCCATATTTCTTGCCCAACTCCAACATCGTGGGATTGTTCAGTTTAGGCTCTGGGCTGTTCGGGATAGCTCGGACTGGCAGCATGGTACCGAACGGAGCGTACGCTACCACTATTATATTGTGGGACTTGCATAGCTCGACCATCTCATTGTGGCCGTAGTTTAAATTAATCTGAAATTACAAGACACTTGAAAAAAAAAGCTTAATATGAAAACCCTGTAGAAAAATGCCAGCCCGCAAATACAGCCGCTATATTGAATTTATTTTATATTATTTGTAGACAGTGTCACTCGGGAATGGGGATGTATTTAGGATTCTAAAAATACCCTGTGCATCTAAATCAAAAATTTTGATGCAATGGCGAAATAAACAAACTCTCATGCATACAAACGTACATACATTAAGCCTAAAAACAGAACCCTCTTTTTTTAGATTATTTCTCCCGCCCCCAGCAAATCGACCCTTGCTTTTAATTCCTTCCTCCTGATGAAGGGATAGTTAGACTTCAAGAAACCTCAAAATATCTCTCTCAATATCTGCTCTGTACATCAAAACATCTTACCTCTGTCTGATTGCAGGCTGGTGGTACATTACAGTTGGCCAACAATCTCGTCAGCTGTTCCACGTTAAAGTTTGAGACTCCAATAGACTTGGTGAGACCTTTCTGGAGAACTTTCTCCAGACCACGGTAGGTCTCCAGGTAATCGATTTTCTCATCCACACCGTCGACCTGAAAGATATGTAGAAAAGTGTTACGCTTAAGGCAGTATGACAAAGTGATCAGGTGTAATACTAAAGCTGTTCCTGGACTCCTACTATTTTAGGCGCGGTATGGCATACCGTGTGATTTTAGTCGGTGCGATTCCTACACACCGTTCCACCGAAAACCCCGGTGGAATGACGGCTCGAGGGGGATTCCACTCGTAGAATAAAAATTATAACAAAGTGGACGAGGAAATCGTCCGAGCAGACCTATTGAACACACGTCGTCTGTGTCACTATTATGCAAAAAAGTCAATCACACTGGAGCAGGTCAATCGATCTGAATTTGGCACAGAATACAGTATTTAGTATAAGTAATATGGAATAGAACATACCTACGCTGCGTTCTCTCCCGATAAAAAGTACGTTTAAAAATTTTTACTGTTCCAAGTTTAAAAAGTTCACGCAAACGAAGTCGAATATTTTGAAATGCTTATTGCCGGCTGTTAATAAATGCTTGTATTGTGTGCAGAGCGAGTGAGGTTACCGGAGGCCCAACTCTCACTTCCCTTTTCCCCCCCCTCCTATTGTGACTCTGGAGTTGCAAGTGTTCATGGGTGGTGATGGTCACATACCAATATGTGATCCGTCTGCTCGTTTGTCCACTAATACCATAATATATATATACTAATAAATTAAGATCTTATAAGCAAGTGATACGAGTAATTCTAGGAATACGTTAAAAATTCATGACAAAGTGGTTGCTTAAAACGAAAAAGAAAATATTTTACAATTTAATTCTTAATTTACAACATTTTTATTATTAATTTTGATTATAAAACTAAACATTTAAATAAAACAATTGACGTTGTCAGAGCATGATGTCACAAATTGTCTTACAGTTGCACTGTTACAACAGAAACCTTTTTACTGAGAACATTATATTGACAATAACTTAAGACATTTCACACACGATTGTCTGTTAAACATACTCATGTACTTCAAAATATGTTCATACATACTTATTATATATATACTACACCCCGACACAGAACAAATAATTACACAACTATTTATCCCGGATAAAATCGTATTATGATCTCTGCCTTATCAATCAGAGTTTTTTTTTTTATGCGATAGGGGGCAAACGAGCAGACGGGTCACCTGATGGTAAATGACTACCGCCGCCCATGGACACCCGCAACTCAAGAGTCACAAGTGCGTTGCCGGCCTTTTAGGTAGGAGTACGTTCTTTTCTTGAAGGTTTGAAGGTCGTATCGGTTCGGAAATACGGCATAAACATTGACCCGTATTTGCTGGTATTCATGAAAACTTCTGTACACTCTTCTTCTCTTTTGTAAACTTACCGAGATAGACATAGGCCAGTGCACCAGCACTAAATCAAAGTAGTCCATGTTCATACGTCTCAAAGAAGCACGAACTGATACCTCCACGTCAGCTTCTCGATGATAGTGGTGCCAGACCTACAAATATGTATAAAGAAGACACTAAAATTAGCTTATGACCGATTTCGATGTTTGCAGTGATGCTTTATTGAAAGAAAGTTACGTAAAACGGATAGTAAAAATAATGATCGGAAGAGGAATGAAGAGTTGGAAGAGTAACAAATAAACTAAACGTCTATGTGAAGATAGCTGTCAAACCGCCATATTGTTTTCCAATTGGAGTGCAACTTCACTTAGTTAGAAAGGTACAGATAACTGATATTTACAGCTAAAAAGTAATAACTGGTACGTACAGATTAATTTTATTAATTTTAAATTTTAAACACATAATATCCTTCTGAGGTACGCAATTCTACTTAAGACAACTATCATGCAAATAGCTATTATCTTGCTATGTGAAACACGTGTTACAACTCACCTTCAATTCATGTAATCTTAAAATGGTGCTAACAAACCTAATTTAATGAAGTAAAGCAAAGAAAAGATTGGACTTGGAAAGTATTTATTTTAATACCAACTCGTAGAAGTGGAATTTCGAATCAGGTATCTATCCTATACCTAAAGTAGACTCAAGTTAGCAGTACATCTGTGAAAACTGCATTCAATCCCATGCAGCAGTTTTTGCGTGATGTGTACACATACAGAACACAAAAATTCTTAAAACTGTTGTTTTGACTTCAATTGCGATATATGTAATGTACAGACATTGCCCTATTACAATTATATCATATATTTATTTAAATATACGGTTTTACTCACGTGTGTATTTCGGGGATGCCCGACCAGTTTCGTCCACACAGAGTGTGACGTCCGGTACCGTCGCGGCTGGACGACTTTCTCCTTGAGAAAGGTCTCCTGTCGCACCGAAACTAGTCGGGCATCCCCGAAATACACATATATTTAAATAAATATGAATTTTGTAACTAACCAATTGAGGTATCTAATTCAAGAAGGTCATGGGGGATCATACATACCTTATTAGTAATAAACATGTCTTCCCTTTTAACGACGCCATCTTGAATTTTCTTGTTGACTAATTCACCTATTTCTGGTTCCACTCTATAGAAATGAGACGTGTCAATGTGTCTATAACCTATATCAATAGCATATGATAACGCTTCAATCAATTGTGGGATGTCGCCATATTTGAATTGGACCTGAAAATGTCAACATACATATACTCACACCAATATCCATGGAGGTATAGGCAGAGGCGTCTGAAACGAGCACATTTTGCCAATTATAATTTTGTCTCACATACGTAATAGGGGGCAAGCACACTGTATATATGGGGGTTTTAGAAATGTGTGGTCATATTTTAGGGTCGTATAGTTGACCCCGTGAATAAATCGCTATGTATTAGAAAAATATTTTTATTTTTTAATACAGAATCTTAGTTTGAAACTCACATATATAAAACTTATAACTTGTATAAGAGATGGCTGACATTAATAAAACTGTAGGTAGGTACTAGGTACATAGGTACAAGGATGTTGGCTTCTCCAAAAATGTATGAGTAAGAAAATTAAAACTAAAATCTATGTCAGTTTATGGTATCTAGTTCAGAAATGTGTACCTACACATAGTACCCTACACATAGTACCCTACACATAGTACCCTACACATAGTACCCTACACATAGTACCCTACACATAGTACCCTACACATAGTACCCTACACATAGTAAAATATTTTGTTTTATATTTTTCTTCAAAATTCTGTTTTTTTCTTTTTCCATTTAAATCAACTATATGTCGGCTGCACACAACGCTCCTAAAGTTCGACACACCCTTCTAGAACAATCTGTACATTGTCTGATAGATTACAGTCCGATTCGTTAATCACCTTTTATGACACCACCGAAAAGAGATCTGGTGGCCGTTTCACTCCACCGAGAAACACACGAATACAATCTTCTTTGCTTTTTTTATTTTTTTTTTATTTATGATACGTAGACAGATGAACGGACGGGACAGCTGGGTAAGTGACAATCGCGAGGAGGGCAAAGACGATAGGAGGAAATGGCCATCCGGTACCCTCAATTGGCTACCGGTTTTCTGTGAGGCCGTCGCATTACGGTTATTCCTATTTGTGTCTAAGTAAGGCTCTTCCACTTAATTTTAAACATCTAATTCGTTAATGTTATTAGGTAGTCGGTTACAATTCATGATCACGTCACGGATTCGTATTTTGTTTGGCAGTTTAAAAAAAGAAAATCTGATTTCTTTTATCGCTCGGTAGTTATTATTTATTTAGTACACTCTTTCTATCGCAAAAGCAATCACGTATTTAAAACTTGCTTTCAAGCATTCAGCTACAGTTAGCGTTGCCAGGCGTCCGGATAAAGCCGGACACAGTCAGGCTTTTTGGTTGCGTTTGCGGCCAAAGTAGAGTTTCCGGCTTGTCCGGCTTTTTGAAAGAGGTAGAGCCATGCTTAGGCACGAATGGGCCGGCTCGACTGGTGCGATCACGGCACTTATAGCATTTCCCTAAAATCAGTGAGGTTTCCGGAGGCCAAACTCCCCCTCTCTTCTCTACTCTCCCCTCATCCCTCCTCCCCTTCCTCTTTCTCCTCCCCGCATCCCCCTTCCCTCATCACCCTCGAAGGCGGGCAGCGCACTTACGACCCTTAAGTTGCAGTTGTCAATGGCCGGCGGTTGTTACTTACCATCAGGTGACCCTGTCTGTTCAGACCTGGCAACTCTAGCTACAGTTATACTCGCAATGAGTATGCGAATGCTCGCCCTGAATCGATGGTTTATCTAATCCAAAAATGACCTTAAGCTTTCGCGATTTGTATACACCATATTGTATTTGAAGGCCAAGTGAGCCACGGCCGATGTAACTAGTTCGAACTAGAGATAATGATCAATCAATATATACGCAATTAAGAACCGTTTTAAATAACTTTTAGTAATGCGAGTATAGAATTCTTCTTCTGATTAGACGTTTCTGAGATTAGCACGTTCAAGAAAACATACTGCCTCTATATAAGATTAGTATACATATCATCATCATCCATCTTTCGCAGTCCACTGCTGGACATAGGCCTCTCCCATTGCACGCCACTTCGATCTATTTTCGGCTTCTCGCATCTAGCTCCTGCAAGCCATCTTGCGCAAATCGTCACTCCACCTGGCCTGTGGGCGTCTTACGCTACGTTTGCCGAGACGCGGTCTTCACTCAAGAACTCGTTTTCCCCAACGGTCGACGGTTCTGCGGCTAATATGGCCAGCTCATTGCCAATTCAGCCTGCTGATCCGGTATTTATATATATATTATATTATATATAGTAGCCGTTGCCTAATATAATTTAGGCCTATTTACGTAATATTGCTGCAAAACCTATTCTAGGCACTTTTGGGAAATGGATGAGAAAATTTGGAGAATATTGACATTAAAGGGATAGCAGAAAGGTAAGGAACAGTAAATTACTTATAGAGATTGATTGGGATGTATAAGCATTAGCTCTGCTAATAATATTTTGTAATTAAATAAATTCGGATCAGGTTTTGACGTCTTGGCGACGAATATACAAATGCAGTATTCCTTCGAGCATAGACTATGACATTATACGAAATGAATCATGCATGTTTTGACTTACTTTTTTATCGAATCCCAACCAAGTGCCGTATCCCAGTGCTGGGATGTCATAGCCACTGTTCATTCTCAACTTGGGAATTTGGATCTGGAATTAAACATTTTTTGTTTTCAGACTTCATCTTGCAATATTATGTATTATATCCGAAGGGAGAGGCAGTGGGCAACCGTAATTAAAATTCTGGAGGTTAGCCTTTTGCTATCAAACGTTCACTATATAAACTGTATTAATACTACCAGATAGCCTCCTACGACACCCACGGGAAGAGACGGTGAGGTCCTAATTCTACCCCCCGAGAACCACACGGCCATCTCGTTATGCTAAATAAACTCGAAACTCATAACCCTCTTTCTTGAGCAGTCTTATAATAACTGAACTATGCTCGATCCATTCGTTTATTTTGTTTTTGACAGCTCAGATAGCTTTTTTTCGGAATAATGTTCTGCACTAATGTCGTACTTAATTGACGGGTAGTGAAGTGCCACGTGCATAACAAACAACCACAGACTATAAAACTGTTCTTGAAATACGATAAATCGAACTTATGATAAAAATAATTTGCATTCATGTAAGTATTGTTTCTGTAAATTTAATAAAAAAATATAATAAATATTGATTATTTGCAAGGAATCAATTCGATATCTTGGCATTTAACTTCAAACCAAAAGTATAGAACAATAACTCTGTTCATTCTTTTATTTATTTTTTGACGCCTGCCTTAAAATGTTAGTTACGCCACGCGTTTGTAAAATTTAACATTAAAACGCGTGGTTAAAAATATTTGATTAAATCGATTGAAAGTTTTAAAATAGATCTTATTAAATAATTATTATTTCAAATCAAATTGGTAACGTTTGAGGTCGTTACTAATTTCGAACTTTCTAGAACTGTCAAAAGGATAATAAACGATCATCACCGCTACGGTCAAATATAATTCGAAAATAAATGAATGGACAGAGTATAAATACGAGGCATGTCTTTTAAGTTTTGTCGTTTAAAGAAAAAACACAACTAGAACCTTATAGTAATAATAATAATAACTCAGAATAGATGTAAGAACCTTATAAACAGTTGGTAAACATGTTATTGGTCTATAATTCTTAGGATCCATGGCATCACCAGATTTGTAGAGTAAGTGGGTTACGCCAGTGGTCATAAATTGGGGTAATGAACCTAAATCTAGAGCCGCTTGGAACTGAGATGCCAAACGAGCATGTGAGCTACGGAACCATTTAAGCCAAAAGTTGTGCAGTCCGTCTGCACCAGGAGATTTCCAATTTGATAATGAACGAACTGCACAACCCACGTCTTCAGTGGTTATGGTTATAGGTTCCATTCCATTTTTTTAATAATAATATATTCTTTATTGTACGCCAAACAAATACACAGAGACAGAATAATATAAAAAAACAAGAAATGCACTTTATATAGTACAAATATAGTACTTTTTATTGTTTTTCAAAGTATTCACCACGTAGCTTAATACACTTTTCCATTCGCTCAAACCAGTTATTATAACATTTATTCCATTCTAAAGTGGGGGTGTTCTAAATGGCTGACTTGAAAGCGTCGACTGCTTCTTCACCGGACTGGAACCTTTGACCACGAAGACTTATCTTAATTTTAGGAAATGTAAAGAAATCGTTAGGGCTTAGGTCAGAACTGTATGGAGGATGGTAAAGAATTATGAGGAGGATGGTTAAGAATATTTCGAGAACGAACAACTTTATTCGGCTCGTCTTGGCTCGTCTTGAAAGACCCAGATTGTAGATTGTTGTTTGGAATCAGGATCGTAGGCAAAGATCCAAGATTCGTCACTACTGATGATGTCGTAGACGTGATTTGACTCTCTTCGGTTGAACCTTTGCAGAGTTTTCTTACACAATATGACGCGGGCCGCCTTGTGATCGTCGGAAAGCAGATCCGCTATCCAACGGCAAACTAGCTTTCTCACAACAAGCGCTTCATGAAAGATCTCCTGAATGGTTGTCCCTGAGATGCCTAATAGAGCTTCTATCTCTCGATATGTCACATGACGATCTTCGATAATTAGGTGTCTCACAGCAATGATGTTATCTTCAGTGAAGGCGGATTTTGGGCGTCCTTCGCGAGATTTGTCACTAACACTAGTATGTCCACGCTGGAATTCTAAATACCAGCGTTCGACAGTCCGCAGACATGGGGCTTCATCACTGAACACAGATTTTAGCTCTTCAAAACACTGAAGCCGTGTCTGGCCTCTTCTAAAGTTATAGAAAATTATTACACGAACATTTTCCTTAGAAAGATTCATTTTCGTACGAAACCTGACAGATTATAATCGATGCTGTCACTGAACAATAGCATTAATCCTTATACTTTCAACTTTTTGAGATTCAAAATTTAAACACGTTCGAACACAGAACAGTTCCAAATTCAAAATTGCCGGGAAATATGGAAACGACAGAACTTAAAAGGCATGCCTCGTACTAACATGTTACCATAGTGATAAGAAATAATTAGATATAACACAAAAAGTGATAAGCTATTTATAACTAACTACATAATATATATATATCGTAGGTTATGAGTAGTAGTAGATAGAGTTCGACATGTGATCATTTGAATAGTCTTAATAATTTGATTGTAAAAGGTTTTAAATTAAAACGATTGTATTTAGACAACTAACTTTTTCTGCCTTTCAACTATTAGCGGCGGTAGCGTAATGGTTAAGGCGTCGGACTTGCGATCAAGGGGTTACGGGTTCGAACACCACCCAGTACACTACCGTCGTGAACAAATCGCACCCACAAGGATAATAGCTTAACTAGGGGGGTTAACAAGAGCACAAGTAATCATGGAATGGATGAACAAATGAACTCAAGAATTGTTTTTTTTTGACACTTCTCACACACGGCCGTCTCATTCCAAACTAAGCGGAGCTTGTTCTATAGTAAACAGACAGCTGATAAACATACTTATACACTTCGAAATACATACATATAGTAGATAAATTACACCCAGACACAGAATAAAGGATCATGCTCATCCCTTAAATATTTGTCCTAGGTGGGAATCGAACCTACGGCCTCTAGCTTAGCAGTTGGGCCGCTAGGCAGGTCTCACTAACGCAATAGGGAGCAGCTTAATCACAGAGGAACACACACACATATACCGCAACAATATGTTGCATTGTCAAAAAATAATAAAATTATTTTAATAAATTGTAACTTACTTGTGACATTTTTGTGTATGTTGTCACGGCGACGCCTATATAATAGAAAATATTAGTAACAGTACAGCTATATATATACTGTGAAATATACCTATCAAGTGATTATTTGGTATCTGTACGGTTATTTTTTTATTATTGCTATTATACCAACGCGAAATATATCAACGAGAATGAGAATATGAGACCGCGTTCCTTGGGATTTTTTTATATTATAGATCGAAAGACGAACAGACGGGTCACTGATGAACCTCTTTGTAAATCTTTTTAAGATATACAATTCCGTAGCACAATATTTTGATGTACCTGGTAAGGTTTATACAGCAGCGTGTTGCAACGTAAGCGCAGAAGAATATGATTTTTGACTAGCCCGTATGTCGAGTGGTTAGTGACCCTGACTGCTAAGCCAGAGGTCGCGGGTTCGATTCCCACTCAATATTTATGTGATGAGCATAATCATTTTTTCTATACCTAGCCTATAGCAGTATATAATTGTGTTTATCAGCAGTCTGGTTACCATAGTACAAGCTCTGCTTAGTTTGCGATCAGACAGCGTAGTGTGAAAAAAAATAAGAAAGAAATATAATAAGAAGATTTGACTTCACATTCGCTTTTCGCTACTAAAATATGCATGTATTATACATATAGACCTTCCTCTTGAATCACCCCGTCTATTGATGATAAGAGTATTAAAGTTAAATGGATAATGTAATCAATCAATCGACTTTGGTCTATTTTTTTTTAAATGTTAGTTACTTCATAGATATCACAGAAAATTTTATTAAAATATGTCAACGGAAACCAATATCTATTGTGGTTTTATACATGTGGTTTATACATAGACAATTTATGCGTATCTAGTTTGTGACATATTTCGTAATTAACCATTAATATATGTAACATAAACTAATAGTTGATTTGTATTTTAAGTATTGTAAGTACATACCTAAAAGTAGTAAGAATAGTAAAAGCTTAATTCAGAAAACGTCTAATTAAAGATTATCTATCCGAAGCACTACTCACATTACTAATTAAAGATTATCTATCCGAAGCACTACTCACATTACTAATTAAAGATTATCTATCCGAAGCACTACTCACATTACTAATTAAAGATTATCTATCCGAAGCACTACTCACATTACTAATTAAAGATTATCTATCCGAAGCACTACTCACATTACTAATTAAAGATTATCTATCCGAAGCACTACTCACATTACTAATTAAAGATTATCTATCCGAAGCACTACTCACATTACTAATATAAAACAGAAAAGCATTTTGGACTACTTTAATAAAATTAACACAAAGTTTACTTCTGCAATACAAGAAACTCAAATTATTAGGAACAATAATACTCGTAAAACTCTTTCCTGTGATAATAACTCAAACTTTTTTCGTTGCTAAGTTTTTGCATGTCATTCACCAAAACATCGCAGGACTCAACAAATATGACAGTTTATCGATAAACATTGCTGAGCCCAGGGACAATAGTATAGTTGTTGATATTATTTGTATTACGGAGCATTTTATGAGAGCAGGTTATGAAATGTACTTAGATACATCAAATTACATTTTGGCTGCATGTTCTAGCCGAATAAATTTTAAAAGAGGTGGAGCATGCATATTGGTGAGCAAATATTATAAATTTGAGAAGCTTAAAAAAGTAAGTCAGTTGTCATTAATTAATGTATTAGAATGCTGCAGTGGAGCTTCCTGACCATAAAACCGTAATTATATGTGTATATAGAGTGCCCAAAAAGACAAAACTAAATATTTTTTTTAATAGAATGGAAGACATCTTGAAATACATATCTAAAAGGAGTTTCCAGAATGTTTTCCTTAAAACTAATAATATCACTTTGGAATTTAAATATCTTTTATTAAATTACAATCTTAAAATAGCAATACACCAGCCAACAAGATATGCCAGTCAAACATTTGCATTGATAATTTCGCACACAATTGTAAGAAATGTGAGACAGACGTTTTAGATTTAGGCTTATCAGACCACACTGCCCAAATAATTGAAATTCCAGTAATAAGATGTCCAAAATTGAAATTCTGGAGCGAAAAAAACGCGATAACAGTTCTTACAGTAATAAATTTAAAATGTGACCTTTCTTTTACGGACATGTATAGTACAAACAATGTAGATTTAGAATATCATTATTTCATAGAGGAGTTCAAACTATTTTATGATCTTTGTTTCCACAAATTAAAGTAAAAATTCAAGTTCAAAACAAACAAAAGTGGGTGTCTCAAAAATTAGTGGCAAGAGAAAAAGAAAAATATTGTGTAACTCAAAAAGACAGCCTACAGAAAGCAATAGACATACATATCATAACTATAGTAAAATGTTTTAAAAAAATTGTTAACTTAACCGAACTAGAACGAGCTCAAAATAACTATTATATGGAGACGTCTGAATATAAGTATAAGACTGCATGGCAAATTCTAAATAAACCTGAACTAAATATACCTAAGGAAACCACTGATAGTATAAAAACGTGGCTAGTGTATTTAATTAGATTGTACTATTTTGGACAAAAGCTAAAACATCTACAATTAAACATCGTGTAAATTCAATGTTTTTAGCTTCAAGTCTGCCATATCATAAAAACAAAATAATAAAAGGTATAAAAACTACAAGCAGCGTAGGATATGATGGCTTCTCGACCAAAATAATCAAAGCTGTAAATGAAGATATTTGCCATCACTTGAGCTATGTCATTAATTAAAATATATCGACGGGAGCTTACCCAGAACAACTAAAATTAACTATTATAAAGCCGTTATACAAAGAAGGAGACAAACAATCAATTGGAATTATAGGTCATTCGCATTGGTTCCAATTTTCTCCAAAATGTTCAAAATGTTTGAGAAATACATTTACAACGAAATTTATAAGTACCTGGAAATTAACAAAATTCTATGTAACCATCAAAAGGGGTTTAGACGGGTTAAATCAATTAACATGGCAATCTATGACTTTCTTTATAGCGTTATGTCCTGCGTAGATAAAAATCCTCCTGTATGTACCATTTTTTGTGACATGACTTCAGCATTTGATTGCGTAGACCATAGGATTTTATAAATAAGCTGGAAGCATATGGAATAAGAGGAAATATTTTGGAACTAATTCAATCTTACTTGATGAATGGTCAACAAGTACCTGAGCTATCAAGGATTCATTATAAAACAAAAAATTAAGAAACATATTCCTCCGGCAAACGTTATGTAAATTACGGGGTTCCCCAGGGGAGTGTGCTGGGCTCCCTTTTGTTTAGAATATATATCAATGATCTTCCAAGTTCAACCGTCTATCCAATGACATTATTGGCTGATGACAGTTCAATAACTGTACAGTCTAACGATGTCAATAATTATGAATCTGAGACCAATAACTCCTTGGCATCCGTAGTAGCATGGTTTAATAATAATAAACTTCAAATAAATCTTCAGAAAACAAGCATAATGCATTTCAATTAGAAATTAAAAACCCAAAAAATATAAAGATATCTTTTAATGGTATTGTCATAAATGAAACTTATAATATTCGATTTCCTGGTTTGAATATAGATACAAAACTTACTTGGAAATTACTATTGACCGACTAAACTCAAGAATTAGTAGTTTGTCTTTTGCTCTGTATAAATGAGCTCAAACCCTAAGCACTAATGCGATCCTCACAGCATACTATAGGCTCATTGAATCTGTGCTTAGATACGGGATTTTGTTTTGGGGTAACTCAACGAATAGAGAAATGGTGTTCAAAATGCAAAAACGTAGTATACGTGCAATGTTTGGCATTAAACCAAGTGACAGTTGCAAACCTCTATTTGTAAAACATAAAATACTAACTCTACCCTCATTATATATCTTGGAAGTTCAAACATCAAATATACGTAGGTACTTACATACACAAATAGCATTCTTTGTTCCACAGTTGGAGAAAAATAAACAAAAACTTACTGTTATTAGCGTGTAAACATAAATATAAAGTCTTCACCCTTATAATTGTAGTGCTACTTATTTCTTTGTTTTACTACTAAAAACGCAAACAAGCAAAAAACACTAAGCTTATCGGTTAATTAGTATTTGCCGGAGATAATTAACAGATTGCTCGTATTAGTAAAAACGGAACGCACGCAATATTTTGTACACATACAATACACTCACACCCGATCCTCAAAGGTTTAGGCAGTGGCGTATTAAACATCCGTATTTTGTATATCATAGTTTAGTACCACTTACATACGTTTGTATATTTATTTATTTATTGGAAACTCAATAGCTTGTTTACATTCAAATGAACAATAATAAACATAATTAAAAATATATGTACATACATATTATACATACATACGCTAACGCCTGTATCTCTGAAGGGGTAGGCAGGGTGTATTCCTAAAGAAGGGACAGAGAGGATACGAGAGAGGACAAGTACCCTCCAGGCATTACCTTAGCAGAAGCAGGCCTAAGACAGTAGTGCAACGTGTGAGTGCAAGCTAACAGCTAACACTGAAGAGGGGCAAGACCCCCGAATTCCATGTTGGAGATGCCTCTTGCAAAAGAGGCAGCCAAGGTCTTCAGGGTTCTTGGAAGCACCCCTCCTAGGGTCATTTGCAATAGTGAATTGTGACGGAACAACGTGTGGCTCGTCGGTTCAAGTCCGACACACCACTTCACCGTCACTCCTGTGAGGGTTACCACACAAAAAATGGCAAAGATGTTTAACACCGACAGTTTGCTAATTAGATTTTGGTCCCCATAAAGTAATAAAAGGCAAGGCAAGCAAGCTATCCACATATTTTAGTCCCACTGACGTAACAGGGGCAGGAACTATTGCCGTCAACCGGGCAGTCGGTTATAAGTCCGATTCCTTAACCGAGTTTTACGACATCTACGGGAAGAGATGGGAGAATGAAGTCGTAAATTAAAATGTAAATAAAGAGTTATTGATTTATCAAACCAGTTCTCATACCAACTGGTTTACCTTGAGCAATGATTCGTGATCGACCAGTATAACATTACAACTTTAATCAGACCGCGTAAAAGGCCTGCACGTATTGTATTTTGTTGGATAGGCCGGACTCGACCAGACAGAGAGGACATTACACATTTGATGAGGGTATGTTCTGGATATACCCTGATCATATGTGTAATATTTTGAAGAGAGGGCAGCTTAGACGTATAGATAGATATTAGAAGTAGATACTGGTTAAAGGGATTCGTTACAGACAGACAGTTCAAATTAAAGTTCTATTGCTTATACTCCCCAATCCATCTATTTAAACAAAATCCCTTTTCTTCCCTTTCTATTCACCCTTTACTCTCAATATACTCCATTTTCCCATCTAATTCGCATAAATCCTTAAAGACTTTGAAAGTTCCTGTCACCAGGATAAGTGCATTTTGGTCGATTTTTGACGTGACAACGTCTAATAAATGGATTAACGCTGGCTGCTCGCACGAATATTGCATTAATAATCTGTATGGCGCGTGACATGGGGGCAAATTTTGGCCGCTGAATATGTGTGTGTGTACCCGGGGGGCGCATAGCGCAGGCATGGCAATCTATACCTAACTGCAGCGTACATATGTATAAATTTATTTAGATTTTTTTATATATTATCTTTTCACAGTAAGATATAAGAAATAACGCTGTATTAGTATGGCACCAAGTCGCCTATCGTGCAAAGCATGAGTTCGCTCTCACTTTCCACTTATATATTTCTCAGCACACTCATTGTCATGCTCTTTAGTGCACCTACCTTATTTATTTCTACACCACCCTAAGGTAGACTGGCAGACTCGACAGGAGTCTACCTATGTACATTTTCGTGTATAAAGTATTAAATAAAATAATATAAAATATAAGCAAAGGAAATTAGAAAGCGATTTATAATAAATGTTATTAGTTTACAAAAAAATCTTGTGTGTTCAGAAAAGACAGCTTATTTCTTGTTTTTAAACTTTCGCGACTTGTATACACATCAGAAGTGTAAATCGGGGCCTAGTTGCGATAGTATATTTTTTATAAGACACAATACCTTTGTTTACCCGACGTTTCGACCGAATTGCAATGATCGTGGTCACGGGTAGACTGTGTGACACCAGTAATTTATTTCTTATATATTCAAATTAAGTTTGAATTGAAATGACATACAATTGCGTAGAAAATATAGCACAAATTCTTTGGTGTTCATTTTGTAACAACACAACTAGATGCTCTCTGTCTAAAGTGGTAATATTACACCAACTAACTTTTTTAAACTTGTCTACAATTAAATATAACTCTTACTTTGTTTTCATAAGGTTGGAAATCGATTATGAAGTCTTTTGTTATTGCATTGCATAATATTATATTTTGTTGTGTATATCAAGACACAGTTTAAATTGGATTGTGCTTAGAATATGTTGTCTCTCTTAGTTATATTAAGTGTATCGAGTGTGGTAAGTCTATATATTAAGATTATTAAGACGTGTATGTATGATAGTCAGTATGTATGTAAGTAACAAAATCTTGAAGACTTCTACTTTTTTCATTTTTTTCGGATTTTAGAGGTGTTTTATTACGGTTTTGATATGTTATGTGAGTTTATTTCTTCTATGACTTTTAAAAGCCTGAATATATTTGTATTTATTTTTCTTTTTTATTCAAAAGATAACTACAGACTACAGACTAGGAATAGATCCTGTTTACTTTACAAACAACAGACACAAAGACCACCTACTATTGTTTAGAGTCAGATCTATTCATTGACAAATGCGTTATTACGCATTTGTCAATCTGGCTCTATATAGCTACCTTTTTATAATACAATGCGTTACAGTGAATTTAATTTAATTTATTAATATTATGTTGACAAATTCAGAAAGCGTTACGTGTATATTGTGAAGTGCGAATTGTATTTTAAATGTAATGTGCTGCTACTAAACCAATTTTGGATGGCGTAATGGGCCGAATATTATTTACTTTGCATCCAATAACACTTTAGAATTTAAATGACTATGTATTATGTTCAGCAATAAATAAATGATTGATTGATTGATTGACTAGAGGGATTGTCATTCCCAGCACCAGTCAGTTCGAGTTAAAGGTATGCGACCCTGACTTTCTTGATCATTTTTTTTTAATGCGATAAGTGGCAAACGAGCAGACGGGTCACCTGATTGTAAGTGAGTACCGCCGCCCATGGACACCCGCAACTCAAGAGTCACAAGTGCGTTGCCGGCCTTTAGGTAGGA
The DNA here is from genome assembly GCA_947561695.1 of Tyria jacobaeae. Taxonomy (NCBI): domain Eukaryota; kingdom Metazoa; phylum Arthropoda; class Insecta; order Lepidoptera; family Erebidae; genus Tyria; species Tyria jacobaeae. The sequence continues at coordinate 7,566,789 of OX387234.1, forward strand.
GTACGCTCTTTTCTTGAAGGTTTGAAGGTATATATATATCCTCCCAAATACATCTGTTTAAGCTATACCTTTCCTTCTCTTTCTATCCGCCCTTTACTCTTAATATACTCCAAATATTCCCAAATAATTCCAATAGATATAGCAACAGATTTGCCCCTTATTACATAAATGGGACTAAATTGTAATGTGCAAAATGTGGACGTTAATAACACTTCTGCTGTCCCTTCGGGGACACATGCGTGAGTGTGTGAATGTTTACTTCATAAATATGCTTAATAATAATTTATAATCCTAATTCTTCTAATTAAACATTAAAACAATTGTAAATAAAATCTTAAACTATCCCCGAAATTAAAAGATCTGATCGTCTTCAAAGAGTTGAACAGATTTTTTCGATCAAGTTACCTTACAATCGATTCTTTCGTTTAGGAGCTACGATGACACAGATAGATTTATCCAGCTTATTTTATAAGCTGGATAAATCTATCTGTGTCTGTGAGAGGGGTGAGGGAGGGATGACATGTGGAGTAAACTCTGTAATGAAATAAAATAATTTTTCTTCAAGCCATTTCCATACATTACTCACATCTGAATTAATCCGTCTCCAACGTTTGCCTATACGTTCCCCTCAGTTTTATTTATGCTTGATGCTGTGCTCCTAATGGTCACAGCCTGAGGTTTCATAGTCTTTAGAAATTAGTGAGGTTTCTGGAGGCCCAACTCCCCCTCTCTTTTTTCCTTTTACTCATCCCCCCTTTCCTCTTTCCCATCTCTTTCCAGGGGGATTGTCTACTTTCCATTCCTCTTCTTTCCCCTCCCCGCATCCCCCCCTAAAGAGAGCAGCGCACTTAAGACTTTTAAGCTGCAGATGTCCTTGAACAGCGGTTGTCAACCGCCAAAAGGGACAACAGACGGACGGACAGCCGAAATCAACCGACGCCGACGTCTCGTTCTAGAGGTCGTTGTGCATTATTTCTTGCCGAGTACTGTAATTATGCGCGTTATGTGTCTTGTTTAATATGATATTAATTGAAGTATAGATATATAGATAGATAGAAAACTCTTGATTTGGACACCATTGTTACAGTAAAATAAAATACGTGTTACACACGTGTCAAATATAAAAGTATTTAGTATATTTTGTTTACAAAACGATAACTAATCAGTTTATTAAAACAATTTGTTATTCGTACGAATATTATATTTACGTAGATATGATGTTATAATTTTATCTAATAACTTTAGACTTAACAATAAAACACGCTTACGCAACTATCATAAGAAAGTCTCTCCGAGGTTGTAATAAGCCGAGTGCCCCATCAAAGAGTAAGTATGGGACTGCACGCATGCGTAGTTCGCGCACTAGCTCTATCTCTCTTACTCGCATGCAAAGGATGCGGAAAGAAGTTAATTAATCCTGGCGAATCTAATTAGGATAATCGGATATTTTAATCGGATTATTGCATTGTCATCAGTCTCTGACAGGTGTGCAAAGTTTAAATTAAATCTGATCGTTCAAAGTAGGGTAAAATCGAGCTCAAAGGAGTCGGTTACATACATACATACATACAGGTGAAACTAATAAAAGTGTGCTTAAAATGAACAGTTTATTTTTAAAAGAAATTGGTTGGGTGTTGCCATAAATAATATAATTTTTACCAGACTGCGGAGGAAGGATGGTAATATTTACTGGTCGTATTTTATACTTATGAAGTTTCTCTTCTGAATCGTCTTAATATTAACCTATCAAAACATAAATGTGAAATGAGAGCCAAGTTCATATTATGATATATGATTTGATTGTTGACTTCAACGACAAGAGAAGTGAGATCTAAATGGGTGCCAAGTTCAATGGTCAGTCCTGAAGTTTATTTTATAACAATTTAAAATATAATTTCTTCTTACAACTTAGAATAATATATTGAAGCCTAAGGTCTGACTGGGCTGGGGCACTCCACAATTGTGGTGGTAAGACCCATCATGGAGGATTGGCTGGAGAGGCGACATTTTGCTCTCTCCTACCGGCTAGTGCAGGTACTCACCGGACACGGATGCTTCGGTAAGTACCTGTATCGCATAGGCCGGGAGCCAACGCCTGTGTGCCACCACTGCGGGAGCTGTCACGAGGATACCGCACTCTACACATTACTGGAGTGCTAAGCGTGGATGCAGCAGCGTGCTGACCTCATGGCAGCTATTAGTGTGGGTAGCCTTTCGCTGGAGACCATGGTTATTGCTACGGTCCAGAACAAGAGTGCATGATATTCCGCCGCTTCTTACTGCAAGGCAGTGATGCTTGCAAAAGAAGAGGCGGAAAGGGAACGGGAGAGAGTTAGTACTCTTCCGTCCCGCAGAAGACCCACCAGGCGCCGGGCGCCGGAGAGTGCAAAATTACTTCCGGCCTCCATGAGCGCTGGCCTGAGGGCGACAGCAGAAGCCGGCCCGAGACGGCGGCATGACGTGTTCCACGCGCTACTGATTAAATATGAGGAGGGGGGGGGGGGGGCGGAACTGCCGAGGTACACATTGACTTCCTTTCTAGGGTACACCTGAGGCCCCGGCCATAAGACCCGTTAACGGAACAATGTCTGTCTGACTGGGCTGGTATTCATATAAGTGTTCCTAATAGAATCAATTACTTAATCGAAAGAGGTCAGTCAGTAACCGTTTGTGTTTATGAAATTTTGAACACCTATGTATTTCATAAGTCTCAATATATGAGCCAAATGGAAGTGTTTAAGTGAAATAGTTTTTGTATTATGAGAGGGTCAGAAGTGACTCGCAATTGTTCGTGTTATATTTCACAATCGACTTAAAAAGATATTTAATCGCTGTTGGTAGTCCGGATAATCAAGAATCTGCATAACTGAGGGCCGGATAAACGAGTTTCCACTGCATTCAATATCAGCAAAAAAATTGTATGTATGAATGTATTAATATTTTTGTTTTCTTGTACTTTCTAGCTGTGCTTAGAAGAAGATGGCGGCAAAGCATTCCGGATACCCCTGAACGACAAGAATGCAATTCCTGCATTAGGTCTTGGCACCTTCGTAGGATTTGATGAGGTACTTATATAACTATAAATATGCGTAAAATGAGCAAGCGCCGGAGATATATTGCGTCTCACTCTAGTCCTTATACGCTTTAAGAAGTACTGAGAGTGAGCGTGTCTGGTGTCGCGCCCGTAGTGTGCGTGTCCGGATCTCGCCCGTGCGTGTTGCTGTGTATTTAAATTGTTTACTTAAAATGTTATATTTTAATTTTGTAATTTTATTGTTATCCATTCAGTCTTGTGTTCTTTCTTTATTTTTATTATATATCTATTATTGTATTTGGGTCTGACTTCAGATGTCAGAACGTCAAGGGCATCTCATTAAAAATCAAAGTCGTAATATAGTGTTTATTATGCTCGTGAACACTGTATTGTAATGATGAAATGACCAATTTTTTTTTCTTTTTTTGCCTTGCATACTTTAGTTTGTTGGTTTCTTTGAATTTGCCAAGAATTAACGTAGTTTCTTTCTTTCTTTAATATGATCATGTCTACGAATTCCGCAATAAAACTCAAATGGTTACCTATTCCTCTTCGCCGGGAAGCTCATATTCTCTCCTGTCTTCGTCAAAGACTGTTGTAAATCTTTGTATATGTATGTAATCACATACCTTCCTATATAAAAGGACGATTTATGCCCTTACGATACTCATACAAGGTTTTTACGATTATCAGAAAATCTTCCCAACTACGTTTGTGTATGCTGTCCGTTTGTGGAATGAATTATCGGTACAAGTAAGGTCAAGGAATATTACCTGTAGCTGTAAGATTATTTATATCAAATGTATAGTAGTTTGGATGATAATAATCTTATAGCTGATCTGGTGACAGGAGCAACACGGGATCGTGAGCTTTTTCAATAGTTACAAATAAATTTCTGCATTATGTAATCATTTTTGATGAGGGGCCGGAAAAGGGAATAAAGAGAGTTAGGCCTCCGGTACCCTCACTCACTCGGCAATAAAGTGCAAGCATTGTTTGTCTGCTGGTTTTCTGTGAGGCCGTGGTAATACTCCGGTCGAGCCGGCCCATTCTTCTCTCACGGACGTTATGTTAGTTTCATTTGTGAATACGAAACTATGTAACCAAATCTTGAAATTCAATTTTAACCAACTTCTCATTGCCGTATCAAAATATAACTTTATATGAATACATAGTTTTAATACTATAATTCGACATCTTGGAGCTAATCTCATGATGAAGCAAGAAGGTTTATATAGGAACTATTCAATTGTCACAGTAAATATCTCAAGTAGGAGCTCATTTCTTGTTTTTGCTGAGCTGAGTACATAACACTTGTTAACGAAGCGTGTTTATAGGTTTATTATTTTTGTGAAAGTATTTCATTATCAAAATGGCCCTACGGATCTCCAAATAAACATTTGTAATATACATATATTAAAAACGTTACCTTATTTAAGCAACAGATTAACAAAGCCCGGCTGATGACTGGGGAGGGTCCCCAACAGCTAAAAATTCTAGAGTCTTTAATACCTAGACTAGAATGACTAGAATAATCATTTGGACTCGAACCGGGGTCTTCTGGCTTAGGGACCGCCCTATTTCCCACCTGAGCTATTATAATCCTGTATGGTACTGAAATTTTCCTTCGTATTCTAATGATATTGTAGCAGTTTTTCACTGCCTGAAAACAAGGATAAAACGACGTTTTCTAACAATTCAACCTAGCTAGATCGATTTATCGCCCTTGAAACCCACGGCATACTAAATTTCATGAAAATAAGGAGCCTTGTAACGTTCTAACTGTAGGCGTTGAAGGGTAATGTTGGAACAATGAAATAAAATTGTTCAAGCAATAAAATTATAATGTCCAATCAAATTACAATGTAGATACAGGAACACAACTATAGCTAGGCACGTATATAGGAACGCGCGACGGTTTTAATATTCAACCGCTCCGGCCGACCGCCGCACAATAAGTGGCGGGTGCACCGCTCGGCCAACTAAACATTGACTCCGTCGAGCACCGACAGATGGCGCTGGCGTTCCGGATATGACACGATTGCGACATAATATATACAAGAATTGCTCGTTTAAAGGTATTAGATAGATTACATCTTTTGTTCATGTTCCAGAATGGCCAAAAACCTGTACTGGAACATGAAGTGGAATACCCGGTGACTTGGGCTCTTGAAGCTGGCTACAGGTACGTCACCATCATATATATTATGTTAAGGAATAACTTCGTTTCAAAATAAATAATAACAATTAGAAACAGTGTCGATATTCAAATAGACACCTACACATAGGTCTGTCCGTATCTATATGCATTATGCTTCTCCTATCTAAAGCTGTAAATATAATAGTTTATTGGATTTATAAACTCTCTTATTTTCAACCGACTTTAAAAAAGGAGGAGACTCTCAATTCGAATGTATTTTTTTGTTTTTTGTTACCTCAGAACTTTTCGTGTGGTCCCATTTCAATTTAGTCCAGTTCTGACAATGGCATCCCTGAGAAAACCACAAAAGTCGGTCGGTTGTCTACTTTTTTAAAATGCAAAAAGAATTTTAGTCATAATAATTCATTATGACTAAAATTCTTTTTGTATTTGATATCCCAGTTGTTGAGGAAGTTCACTCTTAAAAGTGTATGAATAAGTATTAAAAAAAATGTATGAATATGTATGTATGTAACCTTTAAACCATACTTTGAAGGATATGCCCCTCTGCCTTCTAGATCATTCCAGTAGTTCCGTTACTTTGCCTAAAAATGTGATCCCTGTATACAATAGTTGTCACCAAATGTTATACTCAAGCACACGTGCAATACAAGAAGGTCAGCGAGATGACTGCACTTTAATCACTGGGCAAATAGATATAGGCATTAAAATATTAATAAAGTAAAACTTACAACGATGGTTTGCCCCACAGGCTAAGTATATTTTGTGGCATTGTACTCTCTTTGTTTGTAGGTTTTGTCACTGACTTTTACTGTTTTTTATTTCTTTATTGTAGTTGATAATAGGTATAATCGGGTAATGTCGCCCGACGACGTCAAGCGACACTCGAGGTTGGCACTGAAAACAGTACTGGGGTGGGTTATGCCTATCTCAGTGTATGCTGAGTGTCCATCCAAGTTTCTGAAGCACGGCGTATCTTTTGCTAACATTGCGTTATTTTATAATAATGGTCAAAATAGAAAAGTTTTAAACAAGACCTGCCACGTCACACATTTGACAAGTGAGTGCCACGTTGCCAGTTTACAGCGTGGTCGTGAATGACATGGTATATTTGAAACGTTGCAGGGTTACTGCTTACATTAATAAGTTTGGACTTCTATAATATTGTATTTTAATTGTTTTGTAGTGTGTAGTATTTATGTGTGTGTTTATATAAATGTACGTTTAGTATTGTATGTGAAAGCTGTCGTGTTTTTGGAAATAACATATGTTTTCCTTCTCTTTCTTTTATTAATGATTTTCATTACAATATTCGTCTTACCGCTTGTTATCAGACTGATAGACACAGCAGCTGCGTATCACAGTGAAGAGCAAGTTGGACTTGGAGTCAGAGCGTCTTCCGTACCCAGGGAGAAAGTTTTCATCGTTACCAAGGCAAACGATTTTTTTTTTCGAAGTATTATAAAATATGAAATTCATATTTTTTCATCACCGTATATAAGCTGAGGCCCTTATAAAATTATTTTGCAATGAAAAATAGTAATAACAAGCTAATAGGTGTAATAATGTGCTTAATACACCTCTGCCTCTCTCTTCAGGGATACAGCCGTGAGCGTATAATCTAATTAAAAAATAATGATATTACGAAGCCGAGGCCAAATTCCCTCTTTATTTCTTGTTCCTCTCTCTCCTCTACCCCCCCCCCCCCACCCTCACCGACAACCTCCTATATGCTCCCTCCCCTATTCCCCTCCCCTCATCACCCTCAAACGCGGGCAGCACATTTACGAATCTTAAGTTGCAGGTGTTCATGGACGGAGATTGTTACTTATCACCATAAAAAATTATAATATAGTGATCGTTGTGAATAATCAGATTTTTAAGAGTACTTATATTCACAATGTTTTAAATTAGTACTTTAAGTTCAACATATCTACAAGAAATAAAGGTATGTTAAGTGTCTAACATTTTTTACAGCTACCCTCACACGAACAAAGAGAAGTGGTGCCATCTCTTAGAAGGTCCCTACAACGTTTGAACATGTCTTACGTGGATCTGTATTTGATTCACACTCCTGTCACCCATAAGGTAAGAAGAAAAGAAAGTATTATCTGTTCTTGTCGTACAATTACCCAGTTTTATTGTCAAGAAGAAGAAATCTCTACAATAACCTAAAAGGCAAATAAAAGCCAAGAAATTGTTAACGATTTACTTATTTAATGAAAATCAACATTATTATGTGTATATTTTTGGACGCAGTTAGCGAAGTTACCCTTGGGTAGAAGTATGATGATATATAATCTATGTATAAGTTCAAACAAACAATATTTATTGTAATTTTAGTTCCATTATGGGGATTGAGTTGTACGGTCGATCTCCGCACGGGACAACACTTTGTGCATTCCAAATTGTTGTTCCGAGTCTGTGTGTACTTTGTAAATATAAATAATTTGTATGTTTTGTTATTAACAATATTTGTCAATATTTGCTGTGCCCAAACAGGGCCTGCAATGAGACATCTCTAACTTTACCACCTAATTTACACTGTGGGACATACATACTGGGATTTAACTTTCTTAATTTAATTAAGAGGTTCGAACCCTCTAAAATACTTAATTAAACCCGAGACTAGTTTTTTATGTTATAAAAAAATTGCAAAATTTGACTTAATCCATAACGCCGTTTCAAAGCCGGCCATTTCAAGTTAACGGTCAAATAATGTACAATTGATTTCAGCCTGACTTAAGTGGGTTTGACGTCATAGACTACTTAGATACGTGGAAAGGGATGGAGGAGGCCAAAAAGCTGGGCCTGGCCAAGTCTATAGGGATCTCAAACTTTAATATGAGTCAGATTGAGAGGCTTCTCGCCAACTGTGAGATTAAACCAGCTGTGCTCCAAATAGAGGTATGTATAATAAGATATAGACATAAAAAAGAGCATGTATTTTTATTCAAAAATATTTTTTTTTTTTTTTTTTTTATACTATAGGGGGACAGACGAACAGACGGGTCACCTGATGGTAAGTGACACCGCCGTCCATGGACACTTGCAACTCAAGTGCGCTGCCCGCCTTTGAGGGTGATGAGGGATGGGGAATGCAGGGAGTGGAAAGAAGAGAGGAGGGATGAGGAGATGGTAAAAAGGAGAAAGGAGAAGAGGGGAGAGAAAAGGGGGGAGGGGGAATTGGGCCTCCGGAAACCTCACTCAATTCGGGGAAATGCAACGCAAGCGTTACTTCACAACCGGTTTTCTGTGAGGCCGTGGTATCGCACCGGTCGAGCCGGCCCATTCCTGCCTAAGCATGGCTCTACCACTGTTAGAAAAATAACAAAGGATAGATTTTTTTTAGTGCACCAGGAGACACGGGAAGACGTTTAGACGTTAGAAATTAATTTGATATAAGAGGTATAGTTAGCACCCTTACATAATTCCAAGTGATATTGGCTAATTATATACCTAAAAGAATTTTACGACCTGTTTATCCCCCTTTTCTTGCCAATATACTCTCCCATCTAATTCCCCCTTCGTACGTAAATGGGACAATTTTTTTTATAAAAGACAACTCCCGCATTAGGAATAATTCTTGAGTCTTTACAAACATTCAATCAACGAACACAAAGAACACCCAGACTCGGGGACAAGTATTTGTGGATTACACATTTTTTTGTCCTGTATATGTATCGAACCCACGGCCTTCTATTTATACCTTTACCAGGGTCACTAACCACTAGACCAACAGGCCCGTCAATTATATGTATGTATATAAGTCGACCAAATGTGGGCTTTAATTGCGCCGCTGGAATACCCCTTCGTTGATACAGACGTCAGTACTGCGCGACTGTGTGGTAATGAAAACGTCTTCAATTGACTTTATTTCATTGGTAACTTATATATTACATATCCTTAGAATTTACTTTATTAGCATTTATTTATTTTTAATTTATAATCATTATCAGTTTCAGTTAACAATTGAACAAATAATTGTCCCGAGTCTGGGTGTTCTTTGTGTCCGTTCATTAATGTTTGTAAAGTCCCCCGCGACACAGGAATTAATCCAAGTGCAGGAGATGTCTTTAAAAAAAAAAATATGGTTATTCATCTACCTTGACTTTCAATCACGGTTGTGTCCCCGGGGGTATGGAGAGGCGTAATTAAAGCCTACATATTGCCGCTTAAAATATATAGTCCTGTTTACGTAATTACGTGGCAAGCTCACAGAAAACCGGCTTTTAAACAATGCTTGTATTGTGTGACCGAGTGAGTGAGGTCACCGGAGGACAGACCCCCTCTCCCTTCCCCTCCTTACCCTCCTCCTTTTCCCTTCCCCCTTTTTCCCTTCGTCTCTCTATTCGACATCACTTTTGTGACTCTTGAATAGGAAGTGTTCATGGGCGGAGGAATTCTCTTACCATCAGGTGACCCGTCTGCTTGTTTGTCATTTACTCAGTGAATAGAACTACTGGTAACCTTGAAATTTACAACTTTTTGCAGGTAAACCTAAACTTGGCACAAGAGGACCTCATAAAATACTGCAAATCTCACGACATAGTAGTAATGGCATATACACCATTTGGTTCACTATTTAATAGGGATGCTGAACCCATAGCTACCAGGGCTGATGATCCGGTCCTCGTGGAGATATCAAAGAAATACAACAAGACCGCTGCCCAAATAGCTCTAAGATATCTGGTTAGTATTATATATAAAGAATAAATTTACAATACAACAATACAATACAATATTCTTTATTACATATATAAACTGCCCTATGTATGCAGTTTGTAGATGTACGTAATGAATGATGATGAATGATGAATGACAATGATGTTACATACATGAAGCTAAGAAGGTTATTCTAATAGTGTATTAAGAAATGCGTTTACGCGAAATGTTTATATACATACACTAAATATTCATACCACTACATATACCGATATATAAACATACATATACAACATACATACAACACAAAATGATATAAATATACAAAAATAATGTAAGCGACTTTATACACTACTGTAATATACTGTAATATAAGTATAAATTGTAAATAACTTATGCCAACATCAAGTACTTCGACTCAATAGTTGATGTGACGAAGTTCGAATGAGATAAAGTAGAGCAGGGAAGAGTCGGCGTAATGCCCAATTTGGGCCAGTCAGCGTCGTCGTCGTCTCGCTTCCGACCTTGGTTCTGTCCATGGTCTGGAGCGAGAGCGCATGGAGTGCCGTCGCTTCCTTCTGCGAGGAGTTCCTCAAACGAAGTGGTGGATCGGGAGAAAGAACGCAAGGCACGCACTGCTCTCTCTGCCTGCAAAAGGGGCACCGGGTGCCGGAGGGTATTCGTCGATATCCAGCCACCTGACGAAGTGGCCCGCTGGCGACTATTTTTGGGAATTCGTCGTCCGAACAGTTACAGGCCTAAGAAGCAGTGCGCACGCTTGTATAAAATAGAGTAGAATAGAGCTCAACTTTATTGTACACCTTTTACTGTGAGAGAACCATGTTTAAGTACGAATGAACTGACCACCGGAGCAATGCCACGGTCTCACAGAAAACCGATAGACAAGCAATGCCTGCATGGTATTGATGAGTGAGGGTACAGGAGAATCTCACTCTTTTCTTTTCCCCTTCCCCAGCGCACTTACTACTCTTAAGTTGTAAGTGTCCTTGGACGGCGGTTGTTACTTACCATCAGATAACCCATCCAGTCGTATGTCCCTCTATACCTTAAAAAAAGCAATTATGTTCCACGAATATCAGAAAACAATTTGTCCAATGATTTCGGTTGGGTAGTTCAATCTGCTGCAAAGCATCAGCCAAAATTGAAGCATTCATTGTGTATTGAATTGCATATTTATTTTTGAGGTTGGAATTCTCAACTGCCGAACCTTTGTCTACGTATCAATGACCAAAGAGCCTTAAAATAACAAGTGATATTTAAAAAAACAGTTTATAATCAGAACTATAAGGTTCCTTGTTCCGTTACAGGTTCAAATAGGAGTTGTGCCCATACCTAAGTCGGGTAACAAGAATCGTGTTGAAGAAAACATTGAAGTATTTGATTTTGAATTAAGTGTGGAAGACATGGACACTTTACGTGAGTCAACATTAAACTCATTCTTACATACAACATAGATGTGATCCTCGAAACCTATTATATCGGGTCAATTATTAGACTCAAGAGTTATTCCTAATGCAGTATTTCTTTCTACCTAATAAAAAAATATATTCCAACGCCATCTAACGACTACATGCTAAACTACTACTAATTTAGAATAAGGATCTTGAAGTGAATTATGTTCTTTCTTCTTGTTGAATGTGTGTGTATAGTTAAACACACACACGTTGTTGTTTAAATTATTTGAATTAAGAATTCTCAATAATAGTTTTTACAATTTTAATAAATTTTATTTTAATTGAATTCGATGTACTCAAGGTTAGTTTGAATATAAATTTAAAATAGATTTTTTTTATTATTAAAAAATAAGGTTATTTAAAATGAATGTGACTCGCTGGACGCAATGTCCAAAGATTTGTTAACTTATCAGACCTACTTTTCAATTATATTATCAACCTTAATACCTCTGGACTAACTGTTATTTTGTTATTTAAACCATAACTTATTTACTATTTTTAGTTTTATTGATATAGTGACTTTATTTTCAGGCAAATTCAACAAGAATTACAGAGTGGTTTTGCCGAGTTTCTGGCAGGATCACCCTTACTATCCATTTGAAAAAGTCGCTGTTCCCGCTAAAGACTTATTTTCGGGATAAAATTGTTTAAATTATATTAATAACATTATAAATCATTTTGCACACACACATATGAACATATTTTGACAATTAAATACATTTCAAATCATCGTTTTGCATTATTTTTCTCTCGTGTTAAGTGTGAGATATAGGTGCGAGTACGTACATATATGACAATATCTGCAAATGCGTACGTCTTCTTCCAAACAAAAGTAGTTAAAAATAATATTTACTAAAAATACTAAAAGTAAGTATTATCGTAAGTATTTCTGAAAGATAGTCGTACCCTCATTTTCATCTGCGTTCATGGTCGCCTGCTCTCCTAATAGTTGGAGCTTGATGTTTTATATCCTATATTAATCGTCAATTAATACTCTTTCCAATACAAAAGTATCATTAAAATCTGAGTGATAGTAGATTAACTCATTAGACAAACAAATAAAAAACCAGAGGATGAGATTAAGAAAACGATCAGATCTTTGTATTGTGTAATATATATTTTTTTAATAATAATAAATACTCTTTATAATGCACCACAATTATAACAAAGTTAATAAATACACAAATTGCACAATGGCGACTTTATCGCTAACAGCAATTTCTTCCAGGCAACCTTTGGAATGACAGGAGTGTATAAAGTCGGTAGTTTTGGTGCCAAACTACAAATAAAATCATTGTTAATCATCATCATCATCATCAGCCTATCGCAGTCCACTGCTGGACATAGGCCTCTCCCATTGCACGCCACTTCGATCTATTTTCGGCTTCTCGCATCCAGCTCCTGCCAGCCATCTTGCGCAAATCGTCACTCCACCTGGCCTGTGGGCGTCCTACGCTACGTTTGCCGAGACGCGGTCTCCACTCAAGAACTCGTTTTCCCCAACGGTCATCGGTTCTGCGGCTAATATGGCCAGCCCATTGCCACTTCAGCCTGCTGATCCGGTGGGCTATGTCGATTACTCTGGTTTTCTGCCGGATCACCTCATTCCTGATGCGATCCCTTAAAGAAACACCGAGCATAGCCCTTTCCATAGCACGCTGAGCAACTTTAAGCTTGTGGACCAGCCGTACCGTAAGTGTCCACGTTTCGGCTCCGTATGTCATGACGGGTAGGACACACTCATTGAAGACTTTCGTCTTAAGGCACTGTGGGATCGACGATGAGAAGACTCGGCGTAGCTTCCCAAAGGCTGCCCAACCCAGCCGAATTCTTCTGTTCACCTCGTCCTCAAAGTTGTTTCTACCTAACTGCAATGTCTGCCCGAGGTATACATATTTTTGAACAACTTCCAGAACGGCCCCGTGTACCGCAATCGGTTCCGGTAGTACATGTTTATTGAACATGATCTTGGTTTTATCCAAGTTCATCCGTAGGCTAATGCGTACAGAAGAGTCACCTAGGTCATTCAGCATCTGCTGTAGGTCCTGCAGCGTCTCTGCCATGATAACGATATCGTCTGCAAATCGCAAATGAGAAATTTATTCGCCGTTGATGTTGATGCCACGCCCTTTCCAGTGCAGCGTCTTGAACATGTCCTCCATTGCATTTGTGAACAATTTCTTGGAGATAACATCCCCTTGTCTCACTCCTCGATGCAATGGTATTGGCCTTGTTTGCTGGCTCTGTACTTGGACGGACATGGTGGCGGCTTCGTAGAGACATCTCATCACTTGGATATATCGCCAATCTACTTGGCAACGCTGCAGGGACTCCATAACAACCCAGATCTCGATCGAGTCAAAGGCCTTCTCATAGTTTGTTAATCATGTAAGTTAATATATTCGTATCTTAAATGTATAATATATTATATCAATAACTGTGTAGGTATTATTAGTTCGTAAATAAATAAAAAATACAAAATTTATTATCAGCATTTATTTAATTTAGTACAATAATAACAAAATAACTTTAATATATGACCAGCATAATAATAATAACAGTTTAATTATTAATTTAATAAAATATTGTTTCATTACTCACGTGACGTAACGAAACAAAAACGATGTCGTAACGTATTATGAAAACCAATGTCATTTTACTTTATTAATTTTCGAATGTATTTTTAATTTAATTTAGCTAATTGAACAATGATTGATGAAGGATGAGGGGATGCGGGGAGGGGGATGAGGAAGTTGGAAAATTGGAGGGGCTGTAGGGGAGAGGATAAAGGGGGAATTGGGCCTCCGGAAACTTCACCATAACGGGGTAGATTTGAGCCACCACATTGTGTGTCGTAAAAAGCGACGAAGGGATCAGATTTGTATCTATCAGACAGTATATTAGTGATACGGTGTCGGGATGGGGGCAATCGGTTTCACTCCTATCACGTAAATGGGACTATATTGTGGTTTGCAATAAGTAGGCGTTTGAGACTCTTCTGTGTATCCCTTTGTGGATAATGGCGTGATTGTATGAACGTAAATCTGTAAACAATTAAGGGGACCCGAGGTCGACAAACAACGTAACACACAACACACAACGGTAGAAGATACAGCAAAACGACATTAGTCTTCGAGTTAAGTAACGAGTGTTAGTCTACTTCAGGTTCAGATTAAATTATTGATTACCTCACTTAATATTTCCGAACTGACTCGGCCATAACTTCACTTCCTCAGTGGTGACATCTATGATTCTTAGTTCAAACGAGACGTTTAATATTTATGGTTATTTTTTTTTCAATAGCAGTTCTCCATGGAGCATGGTCACATTTTAAAAGGCTCCATAGTCTTGTAAAAATGTTCTACTTGTACACGATAAACTCACTTTGTAATTCGTCTTCAGGTAAACTGGGATCACATTTTGAGTTAGCTTCGAAATCACATTGTTGAGTTGCTTCGTTAAAAAACAAACCATCGGAACAGTACGCTACTTGTGGAAGACCTCGAATACACTTCCAGTACTTTTGGCAGTCACCCCTGGAATAAAAAAATGTAATTCAGTAACAAAGTTTGGAGGGTTATGACTTCCCCCAAGAGCGAGTTCGATATACATACGTGATCCTTCTCGAGCTTGCATATGCTTAAACATTCCAAATCTCACGTATACCTCACGTATAGCAATATCATTGTCCTCCCCTTTACCCTTACTATACATTTCAATATATTCCCATCTTTTCCCTTTAATTATTAAAGTGCGTATTGGGCAAGTGGGATAAACTGTGTTCACTAAAATGTCAGCGTTTATTACGCATCTGACTTCTCTTTTTTGGGATACAGACTTCCTTACCTGTCAACGTAAGGTAACATCGTCGTCGTTAAAGGGCTTGGACTTACCGGCACCACCCAGTTCGAGTCACAGGTATTAAACTGACTTGCTTGAACTATTACTAATACTCCCTAATCTATATGAATAAGCAATCTCCCTTTCCTTCCCTTTCTAACCTCCCTTTCCTTTCAATATTTTTCATAGAATTCCCAAAAGTACCCGATACAGAATGTGATCCAGCAGTGATTATATGTATGTATGTACGTAGTATATAAAATAACTACAAAGTAACGTTCGTAACGTTCTAATCATTTCGATTTTTTTTTAACGGATTTTATGTTTAATTGTCATACTATACGAGTATAGGAGCTTCCACTTTTAAGGCGATTCAAATGACGTCACATGTCAAAATATGCAACTAATACTAATTATCAGATGCGACATCTAGTGTAAGATATGTAAACTGTATGTATGTAATTATTTTTTATAATAAACGTCCGTCTACTATTGAAACTTGAAATGCATGTTTGGTTGTTTTAATTGATAATATGAACACACTAGAAAAATATGACTCTCTTGGGTAATCGGATGAAAAGACGTGCGTGTATTAATGTACGAACGTAGAATGTTTCTTACCTATAAGCTACATGTTTTGCGGCTTCGTCAGCTCGGTTGCAATTAATAATGCCATTGAACTGTGACCCTTCTGCAGCAATCGGCCGTACACTCGCCACGGAGTCTGCAAAATACATACGATCATAAAAATCGGTATAAATAAATCTTTTGTTTGCTTGGTTGCCTGGATATACGAAACCTCTAGAAATATTAGTCGGATTTAAATTATGCTTTATGTATTCCATAATTCCGTATGTGTCGAGAAATAATATATAATATTCAAATGACGCTCCGTCCTTTAGAAACGTAGCAATAAGCATATACGAATGTTAAACTACGGGAACAGCTAATTCTGATATGAAAGAAATCGTCAATAGTCAATCATTGTCGTCAATCTTCTATAATTTTATTTTATTGGCAGTAAAATAACTTTCAAATACGTTATCAGAGAGGAATATTTTTTTCTTCATTTCTAGTATATTGAAAACTTATAGGCAAGTTCAATTCTATCGTTTGCTTAGTTTTTATGTTTTTCAATACGTTATCAGTTCAGTTTAGTTGACAAGCATCGCGTATAGAGGGCACTATTCTCAAAAATATCAGTCATAATTTTGTTTCCCTGTCTTTATTTATCATATTTGTACATATAAGTATTTAGAATATTTTTTAATTATATTTAATTACTTTTATATTTATGAAATAAAAGTTACCCGTTTTTTTTTTTTCTTTTTTTTTTGTGTTTAAACCCCCACGGGTCATCTCCTCACCGGAGCTGACTTTGAAGCGGTATGTCGGACTCGAACCGACTAAAACCACACAGTGTTCCGTCACAAGTGGGTCTGTTGCAAGGGACCTGGGTATACCCCAGGAGGGATGCTTCCAGGAAACAAATAAAAGTTACCCGTAAGAGATTGGATAAGGCCGCCATTTGTAGTTACATATTCATCTGTATCTTTTGTATTATTATTTTTGTAAATTTTTGTTTAATGTTATTATATTCTAGCACCATACTAGGGTTTGTTCAACGTAGGCATTCGATGAATGATGACTGACTTAACTAACATTTAAAGAACGCCTACGCTGTAAAGAAGTAAAAAGAAAAGGCTATGAGGGTAAGACCGCCTTATATGGTATAGTAATATACTATATGGTATGTAAAATGTAGTTGTTCTCAGTGGAGTCATCGGACTGTTATACATCAGACAGTATGTATACAGTCATAAAGTGCCCGATTGAAGGCCATAGGCTTGCTCTGTATTACGTTAGTTGGATATGAAGGGCGGTAGATCAGGTACTTTGGTTGTGAAGTTATTTTTTAGGTTTTGATCGCAAAGACTACATACCAACAGCTTGTTGCTCAACTGGATCTACGAAGCGTCCAATCATGTCGTCATCGACTTCGTCTCCAGAGCCCTCCTCGAGAGGTTTTCTTAAAATGCATTCAGTCGCAGAAGGCCAGTTGCAAACCTAAAATAACAAATACATACATACATTCACTTTGCCCTGTATGATTAATTAATTAATCATCCATATCTTGTCAACCATCATTTCCACCCCGCCCCCTCCCATAATAGGGGAGAAAATTCATTACAGCATACAGGGGATTTTGGGAATGAAAGGTGAGTCAGATGGGAATATAGTAGAAAAGTAGTATCAGGTACCTAATGTAAGCAGTAAGTTAATACTTATACGAGTGCGTGTTGCCAGGAAGTGCCAGCCCTACAACTATTGTATATTTATACTAAATGGTAGAAAGTTGAAAGACAGAGTAGTACGATTTCATATATTACGTTACTAATTGGTAATGTAGTTAGATAACATATTCTCTGCAATAGTAGGTTTATTTCAGTCATAACTTGACAAATGAATCCGATTACGAGAAATGAAGTATCTGATACGAATTATTTATTTATCGACTGAAACTGGTCTAATTATGGTAATTATAATCAGACTAGATTCAGTATAAACGGATTTACACAAAAACGATAAACGCGATATTAAATGATTTCATTATTTCATGTAATTCAACAAATATCAGAGTAATCTATATTATATAACATTTTACTGTGGGAGAGCTATGTTTAGGCACGAATGTACCGGCTCGACCGGAGTAATGCCACTGCCTCACAGAAAACCGGTAGACAAACAATGCTTGTATAGCCTAGGGAGGGTAAAGGAAGCAAAACTCCCTCTCCCCTACCCTCCTCTCACCCCCTTACGACGTTTGACTATCACTTACCATCTGATGACCAATCTGTTTGTCTGTCCCCTAATATCATAAAAGAAAAAGAAAATGATATAAGTCGAAAATCTAATTTTGTTCACGAATCGACAAGTCAAGCCAGCTTACTTTAATTTAGATTATTTTCAAGTATATTTTTTCCAATTAATTTATTAATTTCCTGCATTTTAAGAATATATTTATTTATAATGTTAAACAACACATTAATAAAACAAAATGGTACCTGTAGATAAAAATCAAAGCTGGTCCCAGGAGCGCACGTGACTTCAACTTCTTTACCATGAACACACTGGTAGAATTTATTGCATTCGTAGTAATGTGGCAGATGTAAACCTATCTGCGAATCAACAAACCAAGAATAACATGCAGTTAAATTTATAATACATTTAACTGTATTAATTTCGTCAGAAAACCTACAACTGAAAATACCTGCTATTGCTACTTCGTTTCTGGATAAATCCTTTACGGTTAATGCAATCCGTTTGTGGAATGCACTACCAGTGGAAATTAGACGAGCTCAAACCCTATGCACCTTTAAATCACTAGTGAAAAAGCACTACCTAGCACTCTAAGTCCACTCCGCTACCACGACTTATTACGATTATATATTTTCGTGTGTATTTATACATATACATATATATATACATATATATATTGGTATGTATATGTATGTTTGCTTAGATATTGTATGTATCTCCATATTTATTGTATTATAGTTCAATCCCTTAACATCTACAATAAGAAACCATCAAAGGTTGTCTGGAAGACATCGCTCTTAGCAATAAGACCGCCCATTGTTAATATGTATGTACATGCCCCCTCGTATCAACTGTTTTTAACTTTGTGTCTATTTAATTTTGTGGTGTACAGTAATGAATTTTCTATCTATCTATCTATATATATACTCGCCTGTTGGTCTACTTGTTCGTGATTTTGACTGCTAGGCCAGAGAGCGTGGGTAAGTTCCCATCCAGGTTCCCATAAATGATTGTGTGATAAGCAGGATCATTTGTTCTGAGTTTAATTTATCTATTTAGTGTACATATGTATGTATTTATAAAAATATAGGTATGTTTATCAGCTGTCTGGTTACCATAGTACAAGCTCTGCTTAGTTTGGGATCAGACGGGAAGATATTATGCTTAGAATAGAGCGTGAGCTTTATCAGCTTCGCTTGAAATTGCAAAGAGTTTTCAGTATGTGTTTGTTTCTTTGTTACGCTTATTTATTAACCAATGAACCGATTATGAAATGATAACTTTTTTATTTTACGCCAGCTAGGCATAGTCAAACAACCAAGAGTCAAATTCAGAATAAAAAACCTTACCGTGAGAAAGCCATGCTTAGGCACGAGAAGGCCCGCTCAAGTGAAATGAGATCTACTTTGGCCTCAACGTAAATCTTTACTATACTTATCAGGTGCTGGAGTGCTCATCACCCTCCTGTCCACGGGCAGAAGTTGTCACTTACCATCAGGTGACACGTCTGCTCGTTTTCCCCTATGCCATAAAAAAATATTAATTAAAAGTAATACTAACTTCTCCTTTGGCATCACAGTTGAAATCATGAGGGTCTGCATTAGGTGGAATAACCATATGATAAGCCGATGCAGCAGCAACCAAAGTCAGAGCAGCAACAATTAATTGACCTGTAAATTTATTTATGTGTATACAGTACATGGCAGCAGTGGTTTGATAAGTCCCGAAGAAAATCACAAAATTTCGTTCAATTAAAAAGTCATCCATTAGCAAACATTGCCAGGCCTGTTGGACTAGTGCTGAGTGATCCTGACTGCTGAGCCAGAGGTAGTCGGTTCAATTCTCACACGGTACTAAAATTTGTGTGTTCAACAAATAGTTGGGTTTTCTTTGTGTCCATTGTTTGTATGTTTGTCAATCCCCCGAGACACAGGAATCATCACTAATGTGGGAGATGTCTTAAAAAAAAATAAAGTCTCCAATGATAATATTGCCAGGAAAATATATCTGATCATAACAATTTTTTTATTTTTTAAATGACAAAGTATTATGTGTTACTATCATCTCAACACAGAGTTAGCTTTTGAAGTTTTATTTCGATTATCAAACGCAAACAGGTTAAGATATTGGCCTAACCTTCCATCCACGTTGTTTAAACAATGTATAGTTTAAGCATATGGTGCATCAGAGAGATGAATATTTTAGAAACGACAGGCTGTTACGTGAATAAATGGACCGATTTATAATATCTACTGAAAGCGATAGTGAAACCGATTCCGATCACGATAATGATGTCTGGATAAAAGTATGTCTGGAATAAAACCAACTGATGATCATATTATACTTACCATACTTTTACAAATATTATAGAATTTCTAAGCCATATATTGTGATACTCAGGTCTTGAGCAAACATAATATTTGTACGATGTATATTTTTCTGTTGTAATTTATTTACTTAAATAATGAAATATAAATTAACTGAAACCTAATAAAAATGTAATTTTAGGGAAGTCTAAAAACAGTAGAGGCTAGCAACATTCCGACGCATGACTATTCGAGACTTTCTGAGACGGACTTTTCTAGCCAGTAGCAACAAGATACATGCAGTTAGTACATATTGTATCTTGTCAGTCTCAAACAGCGGTATGACACTGCCATACATTCAGGTCAACCAAAAAATATGCATGCAAAGTGCCATCTATCCATCCGAGTACCGAAACTTAATGGTAGTTGTCAATCAATCAAAATAAACTATTAGATCCCAGATTTTGTCCTGATTTAATTTAATTTTGGCAAGACAAAATGTTACACTGTTTAGAAATTCAGAAAGAACATCATGAATTAATTAATTAAAATAATATTCAGCTTATCATCGATATGGTTTGATTTGAAAAACTCTACCTACCTATCTGATTTCAAATATCCCACCTTGAATGTTTATTGCAGTACAGTACAGTACATTATTTTTTAATTATTTTTTTTTTTATACTATAGGGGGACAGACGAACAGACGGGTCACCTGATGGTAAGTGACACCGCCGCCAATGGACACTTGCAACTCAAGAGTCGCAAGTGCGCTGCCCGCCTTTGAGGGTGATGAGGGATGGGGGATGCAGGAAGCGGAAAGAAGAGAGGAGGGATGAGGAGATGGGAAATAAGAAAAAGGAGATGAGGGGAGAGAAAAGGGGGGAGGGGGAAGTGGGCCTGCGGAAACCTCACTCAATTCGGGGAAATGCAACGCAAGCGTTACTTCACAATCGGTTTTCTGTGAGGCCGTGGTATCGCACCGGTCGAGCCGGCCCATTCGTGCCTAAGCATGGCTCTACCACTTTACGTAGCGTTAGCGTAGCTAACATTGTTACGCAATATATCAATTTCAATTTAAATGTAGCGCTGATGGAGCATTACATGTTACCAACTGACAGATGCGTTCGGAAATATGCGTATGAGGAAAATTATAATTATTTAATCATTTAGTTTTGTTTAAACTGTGTAATATAAAAGTGTTTATGTAAAGTATAATGAATATAGTATATAACTATTATAACAATGAATTTTAAATTGGTTTGTAAGATATTGTTCAATTACGATCTGCGACAATACATGACGCAGATATCTAATTTGACCCTTTGTTAAAGTATGTCTTTATATTACAAATAAAATATTTTTCTTTCTTTTTCAAGAAAATTTATTTATTTTATTTTTCCATATTTCGATAAGGCAAGATTATTATGTTTCAAGTGTAGATAAAAAAACAAACTAAAAAAATAAAAATATTGTGAAGTCGATGAGTGTCGCAGTTCTATTTTTGTGATAACTTTAGTGTATGAATGACACTGTAACTAACGATAGTTTCTAGCATGCATGCTTTCACACTTTTGTAGACAAATATAAATGTATTATATATATATAATGTGAATCTGTCTTCTAATAGACTTGACGTCATATTTCTTTTAAATACACAGTAGCTTTTGCAAAATGCTTTACAAATAAAAGAACTAACTTCATTTTAAATCGATTAACTAGTGTGATATTTGGGCGACTGATCGATCAATTAAATTATTTGTCTTTAAGCTTCTAACAAATTACAGTACTCTATATCTTATAACTTGGCTTGGCTTTGGAAGATAGCAACTGCTGTAATGGATAGAGACCGTTAAATGTTTTTTGACTACTTTTTTTAAAATAACAGTCTTCACTAAACAATGACATTACTAGTGCCTTATTATCAGTTAAATTTTACATCATGATTAGTGCAATCTATACATTATTTTATTCTTATCGAATCTATACATAGGTAAGGACTCTAAATGGAATATATTATATCAAGATATTGTCATTGATTAGTATAAATGCGTTGTACATCACTACTTACGTCAAACTAGATGTAAATTTTTTGATTACGGTTTGATTTTCTAATGTTTTGTTAAAATTTTATATGAAATGTCTTCCTCGGATTCTGAAGATTGTTACGGCAATTTCGCCGCAAAGCTGCAATCACTGAAGAATCAATATGTAGAAGAGAAACTCCCTTCTGTCGATGCGTCAGACGTCGCTAACAGTGAGTTGATATCTAAAGCGGACATAAACACAATCGCAATAAATTTAGAAGACTGTAATACAACTTTAAATAGCACTGATAATGATGAATGGTCGCTGGACGCTATTATAGCGAAGAATACTACAGCTAAACGTGGTCGGAAAAGAAAGATAGCCGACGCCTCCGATACGGTTACAGTAGTTACTAGTAGAACAAGACGAAAAACTGCTAATTCAAATAAGCCAACTGATAGTACTATAATTAATCTTGAAGACCTTGCAGAAGACAGTGGTTCTACAGCTTCTAGAAGAGGAAAAAGTAAAAGGTTAAAAAATTTAGGTACAGAAACAAATAATCCTGCAAAGGGAAGGCGGGGAGCTTCTAGAGGTTCTAAGACTCTTAGAGGTAGAGAAAGAGGAAGAAGTAAACGTAACACCTCGTCTAGAGGGCAAGAACAAGTCAATGATTATCCCATATATAGTGTTGGAAATACAGATGAATATCCCGATATGTGTGATAACCAAGAGCTATTTTCAACAAACCCATCTAAAAGTAATGACGTCGAAATCATTGATGATGAAGATCCTTTAGCTGATGACAACGAAGAACTGTCTGTCAAAGTTTATTGGCAAAATTTGGAAGTGGTACGTTTTAACATAAGAAAATATCAAAAGTTAAAACCTATATTTAAATATTTCTCGGAGAGAGAAAATGTTGCTGTAGATAAATTGCTCTTTATGTACAATGATAGGATAGTTAATATTGATGATACACCAGATGCAATCAATTATGGTATAGCCAAATTTATTGATGGTGGAATAGTTGAGCGGGGAGTCACAGGACTGACTACACAAAACAAAAAAGAGGTGAAAGAGGGTTTAAAAGTTAAATTTCAATGTCAACATTTAAAAAAGCCTTATGAAACTATGATAAGGCTCGAGGACAAGCTTGCGTTGGCAATGATGAAGTGTGCGGAACACTTGGAGACTCCATTCGAAAGACTAAAATTTTTCTTTGATGGAGATTTAATAACAGGTATGTTTTTTTTCTTATCACTTAAATTTATGTTCCTGTGCCTGTTATTTTTTTTTTTTTAGTCTTTTCCTTGTTGTAAACGAATCACCTGTGTGAGATGATAAGTGACAACCTCCGTAAGTGCACTACCAACTTTTGAGAGGGGAGATGGGTTGGTGTAAGGGGAGGGGTATACAGGAAAGGTAGTGTTTGTAACATTCCTTGCTGGTTTTTTTTTTATGTAAGACATCTCATATATGGCTCACATAGATTTTAAACTAAGCAGAGCATGTATCATGCTAACCAGACTGCTGATAAATATACTTATATATTTCTATCTCGCTATAATACACACATATTTTACACTTAATTACACAGTGACACAGAACAAGTAAACTTGATGATCACATAGTTCTTTACTGGTAGGGAATTGAACCTTGGACCTTTGATTTTACAGTAAATATCACTATCATAACAGCACTTAAATTTGTTTTATCTTAGTACTACAAACATGATTATGACCAAAGCACAATTAATATAACTTATAATATAAATACAACTGTAACTCCATTTATCTGCCTACTTATTTAATTTATATGTTTGTATCTCCACATATCTCACAGATGGCTGTCTGATCCAAAACTCAACAGAGCTTGTTGTACCAGACCTGCGTTGTATACTTTAGTAATGAGACCGCCGCTAAACATCCCTACTAATATTATAAGTATGAATGGAAGTTTGTTTGTTGCTTTCACGCCGAAACTACTTATATGATTATCTCGAAACTTTGTACACGTATTCTTAAAGGTAGGTAGGAAGGACATATGATACGTTTTATAAAAAAAAGTATGGAGGGTAAAAACCTTATTTTGGCAGATATGATTTTGTCAAAAAAAATTAAAATCTACCAATTTCAATGCCATCTATAAGTAAGGGAATCGACGCGAGCGAAGCCACGGGTTAAAGCTAGTACTTATATATTTCTCAATACATATATATTATAGGTAAGATTACACCCAGACACAGAAGAATTATTTTTACTTGGTTGGATCTTACGACCTCTGGCTTAGCCAGTCAATTGTATGTTTAGTATTTGCGTATTATTTCTATATTATTATAATTAACAATTAGTACAACATCCAACAAAGTTCCGATTACCACTATCTCTATGAATCATTTAGATCCATTAAGATTAATCAGTAACGCCGCCCTTTGTACATTATCAAATTGACGAAGATATTTGTTTGATACTTCTCCTGTACTGTCATCATGTTCCTACCCTTTTCCAAATTATATTTGGGGTCTTTTTTTGTATGGTATAGAGGAACAAAGGAGCTGAAATAAAGTGTTCTCTATCTATGTTTTTATGTATGTATGTGTCACAGTGACATCAAATACCTGATCAAATTTGGATGTATTAATATCATTAAAATTAAAATTTGTGTATATATATGGCGGCTTTTTGTATTACTTTCCTGCCATGATTTTTTTTTTATTTTTACCTGTTATTATTATCTATTCCAGGTAAAACAACAGCTGAAGAGCTGGCTTTAGAAGGTGGTGAGTGCATTGATGTAAAAATTATTAGCTGATAATAAAAAAAATATTTTTATACAAATATATATTTTTATTTATGGCTACACTTTCATTTCATTAAGATATGTGGGGTCTCGGTTGAGTAGAGTTTGGTAACCCTATCTCTTCCCGAAGAAATGTCGTAAAAGGCGTATAAGGGATCCGACTGTTATCTATCAGACCGGTTGGACGGTAATAGGCTCGTCGTCGTCGTTATGTCAGTCAAACCACATTCTAATTACCTCTGCTACTACCCTTTAAGTAATACTGCCGTAAGAATGTGTATACCTTCATTCATACTAGCTGAATTTAGGATGCAGGTTGATGGTGGTTTTGTTGAGAGAAAAAAATTGAGACGTGAGGTGTTCAAGAATTAACCAACTAAATCAAAATTGTTAACTTCAATGGATGTAAGTATATAAGTACATTTTTAAATCGTCAGAAGAAGTCAGTCGTGAACATAGTTGCCTGTTGCAATATATAGTTTTAAGGTGTGAGAGCCATGCTTCGGCAGGCATTTGCCGGCTCGACTGGAGTATTACCACGGCCTCACAGAAAACTGGCTTTTAAAAAATGCTTGCATTGTTTGAGCGACTGAGTGAGGTTACCGGAGACCCAACCCCCTTTCCCTTCCCTTCCTTTTTTTCCTTTCCGCCCTTTGCCCTACCCTAAAAAGTGGACAGCACTCTTATGACTCTTGAGTTACAAGTGTTCATGGGCGTCGGAAGTCACTTACCATCAGGTGACCCATCTGCTCGTTTTCCCCCCTATACCATAAAACAATTAAATAGATCCTATGAGGAACAGCCCAGAATCTCCAGGGACCCCGTTTCTCAACCTTAATTTTAAAACCATTTATTAACATTACTAATACACTTAATTACATGTGTGGAAAATATGACATAGGGTCCTGAAATATAAACAGTAGTAATCAGCGTCTATGATACGCTTTACTCACTAGTGGCATACTCAATGAGCTTAGAAGAAGAAATGAGACAAAAAGCCTTTCATATGTGGTAGACGGTCATAACCCGGGTATAATAACCTCACACATACAATAGATTATAACAGCGATTTATACAGCCCTACGAATTTATCAATCAATCGTATTAGAAATTCAATTATGGAATCAACTGGTTTTGGAAACAATTATCTCATTTTAATAAAACATTCAATTCAATTCAATTCTTCATTGTGGCCTTTGTGGAGATGTAACCACAATTTCGCCAATGTCAAGTTTGTGAAAAACCAACAAACGAAGGAAGTTGTCCGGTGAGCAAAAAGGCCAAAAACTATTAAGCAGATTAAATAATACACATACAACACAATCACAGAAAATAAATTAAATTATCTAACACGAACAATATAACATACTTAAATATAATTAAAGTTTAATTTTATTAGTTCTTATATAGTTACATAATATATTTATAATAGTTTTAATAAAACATTTAAAACACAAGTAAAATGCAATTAATCATGACATATCTGTCATACTAAACTGAACCACAGATTATGTATATACTATATAGAACTATTTTTTAACTATTTCAAATAAATAAATAATCGTATAGACACTCACGTCCCTATCCCCAAAGAGGTAGGCCCCGTTATAATTTGCCCTCACTCATATAAAAGGGGGCAAAATGAAGAGAAAGTACGCGTTTAACGGTCAAAACGCGTACTTTGAAAAAATCCTGCAGAAGAATATGGTGAAGTAGCAAGTCTATTAAAATACAGAGGTAAGGGAGAAGGTTTATCGGATGTTTTGTTTTTTAATGAGGACAGGTGAACAGACGAGTCACCTGGTGGTAAGTGAAAACGGGAAAGAAGTGCGGGGCGGGGGTGTATTGTAGACCATAAACAATAGTTCGAGCAGGTCAGGGTTGCATGCCTATAACTCCAACTGACTCAGGCCCAGAAGTCCTCCAAGTACAGGCAATTTAAATATTCATCGTTTATGCTCATTCCATGTTACTAAATATGAATATAGTAGTGGTAGAGCCATGCTTAGGCACGAATGGGCCGGTTAGACCGGTGCGATACCACGGCCTCCACAAAGAACCGGTTGTGAAGTAACGCTTGCGTTCCATTTCCCCAAAATTAGTGAGGTTTCCGGAGGCCTAACTCCTCCTCTCCCCTCAACCCCCTTTTAATCTTTCCCATCTCCTGATCCCCCTCTCTTCTTTCCCCTCCTCGTATCCCTATCCCTCATCACCCTCAAAGGCGGGCAGCACACTTACGACTCTCGAATTGCAGGTCTAAATGAACGGCGGTTGTCACTAACCATCAGGTGACCTCTCTGTTCGTCTGTCCTCTTATTTTATAAAAAAAAGGAATACCATCTGCAACTCTCGAAAGTTTTTATTCTATCAATATTCTATCAGTCATTTTAAAATTCAGTCTCAAGGCGAATATATTTATATCATCAACTAAATGCCTTGGTCTTCCAAAAGTTACCTGAACAGCAGCATAGGACAAGACTCATAAGCACACAAAGTAGTAAAAAGAAAGAAACGAATTTATTTTGCATTCACTCATATACGCACAATATTATAAATATTTGTGAAATTTAATATAACGAAAATGGCGCGATGCTACCGACCATTTTTGGTTCATCCAATAATGGTCATTAGCTAGCACTTAGTGTTGGAAATGCTGACACTTGAAGTGAATTCTTGGTAGAGTAGTGTAGCGATCATAATGTGCTAGGGCCACCCTATATGTACCCGTGGGTGTCGTAGACGAGGTTTAAGGGTTCGGACTGTTCTCTCTAACACAGTATACATTATATAAGGTGCCTGCTTGATAACAACCAGATTGAGGACTTGGGGATGTCATATGTACTTAGCGAAATTCACAAGCTCATCAGTAATTGTGGGTGATTCTTAGATACCTTTGTCTCTCTATTAAAAAAATCGTTATAGGCGATATGATTGATGATGTAGCTATTATTGATGGCTATCGTAATTATATTTAATTTTCAAATCAACAACTTACTTAAGATAATATATAATCCTAAATGATAAATGGGTTATTTTTTGTAGTTATATATATATATATATATACATTAAAACTAATAGTATTGATATTCGACTATTCGTCGTTATTTTTAAATGTTTCATTAGCTTCCGATATTGTGTGTATGTACGTTATGATTGGTAACTATTGCATTACAACGTAGACATTAGTATCTAATGGTACGAAGTTCCGCAGGGCAGTATGTTGGGCCCAAGTCTTTTGGCTATATATTGGCGATTTATTTATCAATTTGTATAGTTGAAGACTCAATTAAATAGAATTTGAGGACACTTCTTGGATTCCTTGAAGTCAATAGAACTCGCTACAAAGAACACGACTTTATTTGGGCTTCTTAAATGTACCTACATACATAATAGTACTTAAACTAGAGTACGTCGTACGTCACTTTCCTTTTGTGATCTTTGGGTTTCCATTTCAGTGTGTAGGTTATTATATTATATCAGTACTGTAGAACCGGCAGAACCAATAATAAAAGCTCTGCTTAGATTGGTTATAACGCTAGTCCTATATGCCAAAATGATACATAATATTATACTCCATATTAAGTTATTCAATGTGTTGCATAAGTTTTAAAACTGTAATAATTTTTTGAATATGGGATAAGCTTGAACACTGGATTCGTCTCTTTTGTAAAGGAATTTTAATAAGTATTGTTTAATAATAAAAATACTTGGTTTTAGACGACGTTAAATGTACTATACGTATCAGATAATAACACATTACTTCGCTACTAGAATTTTTCATTAGAATAAAACATAGATATCGACATGCTAATCGCTAAATCTTCTTAAGATATGTTTTGCGGCTTGGTGTAGCCGAATTTTACATAATAGATTATAGGTATTTTTGTTAGGTTCTCTGTATTATTTACTCTGTCTTGTTCTATTACTTATTTCAACATTATTTTTTCACATGCACTGACTTTTGTTGTTGTTCATATCTGCAGATGCTAATGAGATTGACATAGAGAATGATAGGTAGCCTAGCCCCAAAGGACAATAAAAACAAGTTTGTTACACAAAACATGGCCGTCACGTGTACCTTTGCATGTAAATTGTTCTTTTTTCTTGGTTACATAGGTAGTTAATCTTTAGAGCTATCGAACACTATTTTTTTTAGTTATTGCAACATTGTAGGAATATAAGAAAAAGCAAGAGTACATAATGTTTATAATTATTAACGACAATTCTAACAAAATATTAAATGGTTTTAACAGAAATGACGGTTGGTTACTGTACATATAAAATATACACGTGTTTTGAAATTTTATATTAATTTTATCCTTTTGTGTTGAGTTAAAGACATAAAAGTAATGTTTATGACAACAAAAATCGGATATCACATTGTAGACCACCAATTCGTTAAAATAATAAGGCTCTTCGCGAATATGTCATTACACCATTCATTAAAAAAAAAGAAAATAGCTTACCCGCCATTTTAACTGGTTAGAAAGCACAGATAAAAAAATAAAAGTTGGGAAAAGAACCACCTAAATGCTGTCGTCTTTTGAACATAAGACTATGACAGACTTCCGCGTGATGCTTGTAAACTTATAACTATTAAATAAAATAATAGCTTTTTATAAATACTACACGACAATATACTTAAGTCACATTTGCTGTTAAAAAAGTAAAAACAAAACGAAAATAACCATTAAGTCTTTGTAATAGAAGGTTATAAAACAAATAATGACTGCGTAAATATGATTGTTAAAGATTATATCAATTCGGGGGAACATTATCGATAGCAGATTAAGATTATTGTGGTAAATTAAAACAATATTGTTTCTGATAAAATGCCATCGGCATTGTGTACTAATAAAAGAAAGGCTTTTTTTGTTTATTTGTGTTTACTTAATTAGCACAAAATATAAATATTTAATTAATATTAATATATTTTTTCTCAAACATTACAGATTAATTGACGTCATCGGGGTACCGCATGAATGTATACATACGTGTTATAGATAACAGTCCATTAGTCGCCTTTTTCGACACGGCTACAAAATATAGCATAATGAAGATAGTTCTAATATTTGGACTCCATGCTTCTAACTGCAACACGCAGTTCAAGTTACATGACATGCTCGATGTATTGCTTACACTCCCCAGTCCTTACATTTTATTGCTCTTGTCACTCATTTATCTTTTGTAAATACTCTCGATTTTCTAACCTTTAATTCTAACGGAACCCGGTTGACAGCAATAGTTTTGTATCCTATTAAGTAAGTCGGACTAAATTCTATTGGAAAAAAACTACAGGCAGTCTTTGGGGACTGCCGATAGAAATAAAAACTAAGTGTTCGGTGAGAGAACAACATGATACATAGTACCGCGTTTAAATAATAAACTACCCCCCGATATAAATGAACGCTTAAACGAAAAAAAAATATCAAACAATTTGAAGGATTTTTTTTTTAATATGGCTCAGTCATGTTTGTAAATAAACCCTCCTCCTTTCCTTGTTGACTCGGAGTTCAGTTCACTGTTCTGCGCCCGTACGCCGATAATAATAATGAATGCATTTTATACTATAAGTGTTTCTCTAGAAGCTTTTTACCTGGCACAACCAGCCTGTGGAACAAATTGTCGGCTGCCATATTTCCGGACCGACGATACGACCTTCAAACCTTCAAGAAAAGAGCGTACTCCTACCCAAAAGGCCGGCAACGCAGTTGTGACTCTTGAGTTGCGGGTGTCCATGGGCGGCGGTAATACAGGCGTTTAGTTTTGTGTACTTGCACGTGTTCGGGGATACGGGCGTCAGTGTATCTATCCATGTACATTTGTAAGTAATTGTTTTATATTTTAATAGGCAAATTTGATCCTAAAGATCTATAACAAATGAAGTACATAAAACTACTTTAGTAGTGTGGCCGATCGGGGTTGACCACATAGAACATACTCTGAATAAATTGATGAAAGCGGACAACTGGCGGGCTTGTATGAAATTTAAACACAACAGAGGTAGCTCGTGACGTATGCAAGGATAGAATCAAGTGGTGGGCTGATCTCTGCCTACCCCAAAAGGTAAAAAGCGCATACTAAATTATAAATCTACTAAATTGCGTTGCTGTCGTCGTTATTTCTCAATTGATTGTTTGATTGGTGATCAAGTTTCGCCGTGGCAATAACACAGCTTGGACAAGTTACGTCAATGAAGCATAGACAAGTACAATAAGTATATTTAAACAAAATGATAACTATTGTCGCTTTTTGTTTTAGAAATGTTACTATTAATAATGAACTAGACTTAAAATAATTCGATAACGATAATAAAGAGGCTTAAGGATTGTGTGATCCATAAATAGTCCTGAGACTGGGTGATTTTTGTGTTCGTTGTTTTTACGTCAGTTAAGTTTTTTTTTTATGCGATAGGCAAATGAGCAGACGGGTCACCTGATGGTAAGTGACTACCTCCGCCCATGGGCACACGTAAGTCAAGAGTCACAAGTGCGTTGCCGGTCTTTTTTCCCTCCAGATACAGGAATCATTACAAATAAGGAAGTTTAAGGGGTCTTTTCAAAGGAATAAAAAAAACACCTGAAGTTTTAATAAATAATATTATAATACTTATAAGCAGTTAATGACATAATAAGGTTTATTTATGTATTTTTATTTCGATATATTTTATAGGACTTTCTCGTAGATTCCTTGGCAATTTGCGTTTCAATATACGTGCGATTAGTAAAATTTAAGTCTCAGATCTCTGTTTTTGTCTGTAGCAATTAATAGATATATGAAGTGTTTAAATCGTCACTATTTCTGTAATCATATCTTTATCTTCATTCAAAAAAGCGTTCTAGAGATTACAATCAGTTGAGTAATGAAGAATATAGTATTTATATAAAATATAGTTACTGACCCGGCAAACCTTATTCTGCCATAAAACAACTGTATGGGGTCATTCTTATCATTTAGGGGTATGAAAAATAGATGTTGGCCAATTCTCAGACCTACCCGATATGCACACAAAGTTTCATAAAAATCTGTCCAGCCGTTTCGGGGGAAATTGGTAACAAACACAGGGACACGAGAATTTTATATATTAGAAGATATTTCTTAATATTATTTGTGCAATAGTAATATGCTTATTTGGATGTTATCTATAGGTAAGTGTGGGTCAGTGCACTTGGTCAATATATGTTAGGTACGTAAATGTCAAGTTAATGCGTAAAATTTTATGTAAATGTAACGTTTCAGGTTATAATATCTTTGACTGAAAACAACAAGTTCTGGAAATGATTACTATCTTTGCTGTAAACGAAATATTGTTATAATGTATTGTTTTAAGTAAACATTGTTTTTATCTTGACCTTTCTTGAATATTTTTCCTATTGGGTACATTTTACGATGAGCAAGAATTTATTACCTGACGGCGTAAGAAGGAAGATTGTTTTTCGCGTGTATGCATACATATTTCTTTGTTACGGCCTCCATAGAGCTTTGACATCTAGATTGCGACATGTGACGTATTATTTTAATCGTCGTAATAGTAAGAGGGGACATCAGATTTGGAAAAAACGTCAGCAAAAAAAGAGATCAAGTTAATAATGCACTGTAGCGTAGGAGCTGCTTCGCTCTTTTGTATAATACAATTCCTTGTTCGTATCAAAAATTTACTTTAATTATATATCAACAGTAACCTTCCGCCTACTTCCTTACTTAAATATACCCTTTTTATTTATGTGTGGAAACCCCCACGGGTCATCACCTCACCGGGGCCTTACGGTGAGATGGTATGTCGGACTCGAACCAACGGCAATCGGCCTCGACGGGCCTCAGGTGTACCCTTGAAAGTAAATCCCTGTGAACCCCGACAGATTCTAAATATACCTAGTTACCTATTTCTATATATATATATATATATATATATATATATATATATAAGAAAAAGGACAAATAAAATTATCACTACCTCAAAATCTTATACCCTATGTCACTTCCACCATTAAAGCTATTCAAATGACACGTCACATGTCGAAATCCGCCGTTTAGGCTGTAGACAGAGAAACGTTGTAAATACCTGCATATATAAAATAGTCATCTGATGGCAAGCAATTACCGCCCCATAAACACCAACACCTCAAGAGTCGCTAGTGCACTTTCTGGTTTTGGGAAAGATGGTAATAAGGATAAAAAAGCTTCATTTGGTAAAAGCAAGCAGCAAAAGCAGGCAAGCATCGTTTAGAAACTGGTTTTCTTTAGCCAGTGGTATTGCGTTGGTCGAGCCATGCCCATACGTGCCGAGCAAGTTTCTTAAGTCGGCATTACTTACTTTCATTTGGAATTTTCTAGGGATTATATAAAGTACAACTATTCATCGTATCTTCTTGATCTACTTACATGAAACTGAGGAAATCATTTTATAGTTTTATTATATTATTGTATCGAAATACTTTGTATAGATAACAGCTGAACATATCTAGTTAAATTCATTCTTCATGTGGAACATATCTACTCGTTAATTGTGAGGTCGCTTTACCGCCTTTCAATACTAGTCATGACTTAGATTATATACCTATAGAAACATCAGTGTGGTTGGTTTTGAAATTACAGATTAAAAAATCTGAAACACAAAGCTTTACAATAACTACACGCTTTACACGACAAAGATATATATTATGGTTTTACCTTGGTTGAATGTTTACCCAGTTGTGTATTATACGTTATTATAATTATTTAGGTATATTTTTTATATTTGTTCGGCGCCAATACTTATAATAGGGAAATACTTGATTTCTATGACTACATATATTTTGCTTAGAATGAAGTGGATTCGGTTTAAGTTGTGAAAAGTTCAACAGACCGATTTTATTTGTGGTCATAAATTTTTTACCTCTATTTACTTATAAATCTACTTTCCACTTTGACGTTGGCAGAACCATGGGTAAACCATGGAGACTTAGTTAAAAAAAAATAAAATTAGAAGGACATATTGCACGAATATAAACATAATCTAGTTACTTAATAAAAAAAGGTTTTTTTTTTAAGTTTTATCATAAAACGTAACCACTTTTTCGTGACTATAATATAGTCCCACGGAATAGGGCAAGCAAGCCTATTACTTTCAGACGGGCAATTTGTTATTTAGATGGTACAATTGGAAGTTTTTTGAAAGGGGAATCGAGGATATAAGTCGAAGGAAATGGATATTGCTCGCAACGAGTGTGAGTTGATGTCAGGAAAGCCACAATATACAAAGTCAGGTTAACGGAATTTCTTATACAAGCTTTCTCTCGCTTGTTTCTAGTAATGGAAATTGTAATTTATCTAATCTGTGCTAATTTTTAAGTTTTACAATGCAAACACAGACACAATAAAACTATAAACTATACAACTAAATGTTATTAGAAGTAAGTATAAAAATTATTGCACATAATAAAACAATAACACGATTGCTAAATTTAAAAACCTGGTTTTCTTTGATAACTTCGAATGTTGTTCTAGTACCTAAGAAGTAATTAAGGCTTAGCTGTCAGGACCTCCGTAATCGATCGTTGGGTGGATCGAGTCATGGCTCGATTCCCATACGGTCCAAAAATTTATGTGATCAACAAATAATAATTTTGTCGGTGTTCTGTGTTTTTTTCTCTAAAATAATTGCCGTGTGATTCTCGGTGGGGTAGAATATCTATCAGACAATTTATATATATATTAACCCTTAGGGGTTACAGCCGTGGATATGTGTGTGTATGTACGTATGAAAAAATACTTAAAGAAGTAATCTAGGTAAAATAACGGCTTATCGAGACAAAAAACAGATTGTTTTGGCTTTGCATTAATTGGCTTGGGATATTTTATATATTTACTATCATTGAAATACCACCTGTATTGTCCAGTGTAGATGCTAATCTCTGCCTGACACTTATTATACATATTTTTGATGTAGGGGTCAGACGAACAGACGGGTCACCTAACGGTAAGTAACAACCGCCTCCCACGGAGTCCTGAAACTCAGGACTCGTAAATGCGCTGCTTGTTTGTACGCCTTTGAGAGGTATGAGGGAGGGGAAAGAGGAGAGGGGGATTTAGGCCTGACTCAATCGGATTTTTTGTCGTATTACCCCGGTCGAGCCGGCCCGATCTTGCCTAAGCATGGCTCTCCCTCTGATACATCTTCCCGTAGACGTCGTAAAGGGCGACTAACAGATTGGACTGTTTTCTATCCGACAGTAGTTCGATAATAAAGTTACAAAGTGCACGAATGACGTAAATAGGCGCAAGCCTATATACTATGTCTATGTAACGTATAAGAGACTAAATTATGAATAGAAAAAGAGAAGAACGGGTCGAGGATATTGGCATAAGTGTATGTATGTGTATGTCCGATAACACCGTGGTGTTCTTCTATTTTTTTACTCCAGCATGAAGTTTGTATAGTCATCTACCCAAAAAAAAGGAATGTGATGATTTTTGTTTTCACGTAACATACCTACTTGAAAAGGAATTTCTTTACTCGCCATAACTTCCAAATTCAAAAACAGATTTGGATGTATGACACTCATTTGGAATCCTCAAAACTGGCTATAATTATAAAAAAAGACGACTCTGGCGTGTAATTCCTTTTTTAAATTTTGAAACTTTTTAAACTACTTATGAGATTTGAAAAGTAGCATATTGTTAGCGCTTTATGTTAGAACATTGTTGGAACATCATTGTCGATTATCATGTAACATTAATATCAGTGGTAAATATTATCAACAGCCACATTATCTACATAACGTACTAATTGATGGCTTATGATAGTTGAGTTTCATCGTATAGGGGGGCAAACGAGCAGTAGGGTCCCCTGATGGTAAATGACAACCGTTGATTTTGAACATTAGAGTCATCGTCAAGTGCGAAGCTAGTCGAAACGTCAAAGGACCATCTTTTGCCACTTAAATAATATTGCGCAAACGTACTGCCAGGCACTGAATAACTGTATTATATATACATATATAATCTACGTAGTCACACACAGTCCAAACCCATATTCGCCTATAACAATAAGGATAAATTTATGTTATTTTTTAGGGATTCTCTAAGTAATGTTTGCATAGCATTACATGGGCTGCTTATAATATAATAAGCTTTTCTAATTTCTAGCGAACCTGTTAAGGCGATAAATTTATTTTTACAGCACTAAGCTAGCTAAATTCATCTCGGTTCGAGCTATTTGAGCGTTCATTTATTTACGAGTGCAATTTTTTTAAAAATTTATTAATAAACTTGTTTACAAACGTTTCTTAAAATGTTTTGACGTTTGATTACATACCTCTTTGAACGCTCTCTGACGGAGTAGGCAGAGGTGCGTAATCATCAAATTTTGCCAATTACAATTTGGTCACACTAACGAAATAGGCGGCAAACCTATTGACGTCAACGTCTAAATTTATGGAGTATGTTAAAAAGGAAAAGTAAAAACAAGGAAGAGTAATAAAAGAAAAAAGATATAGCTTCTACGGATAGATTGTGAACTATAAACAACAGCTCGAGGACTTGAGGGTCGCATACGTGTAACTCGGACTGGCTGATGCCGAGAGGATCCTGTCCAGTACTCGGCTAAATTTGCAAACAAAAATAAGTTAATGCCCATTTGACCTTGCTAGCTAAACATACGTGCTAAATAAATAATAATGACGGAAGTTCCTTCACTGTGATGATGATGAGTAATCACGACGCATAGATTACAAATCTTTATAACATACCTAAAGGTCCTATCGCTAAAAGCAATTAAATATTTTATAGATAATCAAAAGATGGATAAAATACGATATAAGTTTTTATTAAAAGATAAATATCTATTGACAGCTCTTGCCATTAGCACGATAAATTTGAGGTAATACCGTTCTTTAAACGATTAAAAATCTGAAGAAAAGTTTATTGAATTAGGAATATAGGTACCTACAAAAACTGACGCGACAATGATAGACCTCACTTCTACCAACGTGTCTATTGAAAGAAATACACATAAGAATTGTAACGTGATAGAGCCATGCTTCGGCAGGGCCAGCTCGACTGGAGTACTACAACGGTCTCACAGAAAACCGGATGTTAAACAATGCTTGCATTGTGTGACCGGGTGAATGAAGTTACCAGAAGCCCGACCATTTTCCCTTCCACTCTTTACCCTACCCTAAAAGTCGGACAGCACTCCTGTGACTTTTGAGTTGCAAGTGTTCATGTGCGGCAGAAGTTATTTACCATCAAGTGACCCGTCTGCTCGTTAGTGCTGACAAACGAACAGACGGGTCACTTAATGGTAAATATATACTATAAAAAAATATGTTAAAAGAAATAACGTAGTTTAGAAAGACTAGTGGTTACAGATCCTCACTCCTGACAAAGATGTCGTTGATTAGGTTCCTAAACAGGTTAAATAATTACGAGATGATAATGCTTTATTTGCTCTGTCTGGGTGTGATTTGTCTATATTGCACTTAAACGCACCTAATAACGACCCATTAAAATTGGCAACCATTACCACCCGTTTTATAAAATTGTTGTATTAAAGTTAGACAAGTGGTTGCTTTAGAGAGAGAAAACATACATATATGTATTAGTGCAGTCGCAGAGCCATGCTTAGGCATGAATGAGGCGGCTCGACCGGTGCGATACCACGACCTCACAGCAAACCGGTTGTGAAATACCGCTCCGGTAAATAAAGTTTCCGGAGGCCTAACTCCCCCTCTCCCCTCATCCCTACTCTCCTCTTTCCCATCTCCTCATCCCCCCCTCCCTTATTTCCTCTCCACGCATCCCACATCACCCTGAAAGGCAGCGCACTTACGAATCTTGAGTTGCAGGTTGAGTTATCGCAAACCATCAGGTGACCCGTCTGTTCGTTTGTCCCATTACAGCATAGTAAATCAACAACAATGATTTAAAGAACTTTTGCACATTTCGTCGTCCGTCGTCAGTCAAATTTTAATTAGATACCGCTTTAATTTGACTAAAATTAAATATTAAATGTGGTTATAATAGGAACAATAATCACAATTTATTGCGATTTACCTACCCGTTAGGTTTCTAAGGAATATTTTAATTTATATTTTTAATGCATCAATTAATAAGCAGTGGTTATTTGATTAGTTAATATGTCAAGTTGTATTAGAACTATTAGCGCCATATTTATAAAAGTATCGTTAGCTATAAAAATCAACTTTTTTCTTGTATTTAAATATTTTGATGATTATATTGTATTTTTACATACGGTTAAAATATCATTAATATCAAACAGTACGAAGTAAGTATGAGCTACTTCACCTATATAATCTTACAAATGTACTAAAAAGCAATACATTTACTCAATACATATACATTTAATTGGGTAGGCAACAGGTTACAAATACAGCACAAATACAATTTTCATTAATAGAACCTATTACTGATCTACCTGTACTTTTGCAGTTTTTTAACGACAACGAACCCGAAGTTTAAGCATGTCCATCTGTCTGTTTGTAAGCATGACTGTGTAAGTTAATAGCACCAGAATTTTTTCGCTGTTATTTATATTTAATTTTTAAGTACATGTAGTGTAATTACATATACATTATATGATCATGAAATATATATTAAAGCAGCAAAACCTCGTCCCAACTGTGTCAAATATCTGTCAATCTGGTTGGGCTGTAGGTAACATCGAATCTGGATGAATTAATAAGGATGCTTTTATACATATATAACCAACTGTTTCCATCCTTGGCTTCTTATAAAAATAATACCTTTTCCAATTGTAGTAAAAAGATAAGTCAAATAAACAACGAAATCCAAAAGCTTAACAAACAAATAAAGGAAAACGATTAGTGGATGCTCCAAAGGAACCAGTGATTCTGAGGATGTTG
The DNA here is from genome assembly GCA_947561695.1 of Tyria jacobaeae. Classification (NCBI taxonomy): domain Eukaryota; kingdom Metazoa; phylum Arthropoda; class Insecta; order Lepidoptera; family Erebidae; genus Tyria; species Tyria jacobaeae. Next base: position 7,605,785 of record OX387234.1, read on the forward strand.
CAGAATTAAGTTTTGAGTCTGAATCTGAGTTTCAACAATTACGATCTGCTCAGACTAGCCATTACCGAGACAGCTCTGAAATCATAACAATTTTATTTGACGTGACTGATATAGTTAAGGTTATATAGTAGTTATATTAGTAGTAAGATTTACTGTTATATAATGCCATAGGTACTATTCTGCATCCAATAAACTATAATTTGTAATATACTCGCATAATTCATATGAATAAGGATATTTTTAGACTGATTAAAGGCTGTTAAGTATTTGTAGAGCTAGGTTATAATAATAACATATGTTGATATTGACATGATTCTTGCTGTTTCAATATCATTCATCTCTTCTTGCCAATGATAAGGGGGGCGAGGATCACAATTGTATTCTTCCGCCACCCCCAACAGGTGTTGACCCCTCTCATCCAAGACGGGTCTCGTCACCAGGTGCGACCGTCACCCTTCGGTCGCAGTCCTCAAAGAAGCACGCACGGAACACTGCGCGCTGTAACTGTTCGGACGACGAATTTCCCAAAATCGTCGCCCGCAGGCCACTTCCTAAGGTGGCCGGAGATCAACAAATGCCCTCCGGCGCCCGGTGCCCCTTCTGCGGGCAGAGAGAGCTGTGCCTACCGTTCTCTCTCCCGTTCCGCCGCTTCCTTTGAGGATATCACCTGGTGCCCCATAAAGTGCCATAAAGCGGACGATCCCCGTATACAGATTTCGGCAGGATGCATTGGGCCCCCCTAAGTTGGGCAAATGGAGACAAACCTAATTAACTACAGTTAACCAGGCACTTAACAAATTAAGTGAAAAAATGGGGAGCATATACCTATTTTTTTTGTTGACGGGGTGGAAAATCCTCATGGATGTCTTTCACCAATTGGGTGAAGGGTGTTCCAACCGGTGCTTGCCTGTGACCAGGGGAGCGAGAATCGCCATTGTATTCCGACAGACTGCGGAAGAGAACTGTAGTGACATGTCCGAACTGTAAGACCCTTGATACGCGCACTAGGCCTCTTAGAGACAAATGTACTAAGATATTTGAACTACCTCAGAGTAAAAATTATTACGGTGAAAGGAGTAGGCACTCTGTAGTCCCAAAATTGTATAATAAATTACCAACAGCCCTCATAAACAATACATTAACAAAACGACAGTTTACAAGTAAAAGAAAAGCGTGTTGATTGAAAACGTAGGTATAAAATTGTAACTTGTGCATAATTTATTATAGATGTTCTGTGATATAACCCGTTATTTTACAAAAGATATATTAAAAAGTTTTTGTAACTATATTTATTACTAATGTATAAAATTAACTTATAATATTTTCGTATTATATAAGAAGCTTACGAGTGTGTGTGTGTGAGCAATAGACCGTTATATTTTTTTTATTTATACTACATGCACAATACGTGTCAAAGGTGGACTTAATGCCGTGCCGCATTTTCTACCAGCCGACCTTAGGGCGACGCAGAAACAAAACAAGGTAGATGCTATAGGCAAATTAGTTAATGAAGTTTTATTATTAACAAATTGATTTTAATTTCTTTTATTTATTTTGGTATCTCATGGAAGTTGTATCTACCAACAAACTTGTAATGCAGTGTGTTCTGTGTTTGTAATGTATTATTAGATAGACTGGTTATTTATTTTATCTTTTTTTTTTTCACGCAGTTGCAAAAAGAAATTGCTGGAGATGTAGATTTTCAGTTTATTGTAATAAGTGTTCCATTTCTATAGAACACTTATTTTAATAAGCTAGTCTAGTAGTTCGTGGCCCTGACTGCTGAACCGGAGGTCGTGGGTTCGATTCCCACACGGGACAAAGACTTGTGTGTTCCACAACTAGTCCCGAGTCTGGTTGTTCTTCGTGTCCGTTGATTGAATGTTTGTAAAGCCCCCCGCGACACAAGAATTATTCCTAGTGCGGGAGTTGTCTTTTAATATTTTAATATATATATATATATATTACTGTCCTCCCCCCTTCGTAGCTTAATGTTTTACAGCATACAACCTTCCTTATACCTAACGGATATTGAAAACGTAAATATTTTTTCAAATGATATTATTTGTATTTCTGATTATACAAAAAAGTTAAAACAAAGAAATTGTGTCTCTTTATAATATTATTATACATCCATATACGCACCGGATTTAATAAATTTGTTGACCATTCAATTATTGTTTTGCACTTTATATTGATAAGATACCATTGTTGACTAATCCAACAAATATCATTTTGAGAATTTTAGAATTAGCTGGATTAATAATAGCGGTAAATAGTTTAAAAATATATGGGTAATAAACCTATAATTCCTTGAAATTATTTCTGCGATAGCAATGGTGACCAGCGCCTTTGCTAAGTTGTTAAAACAACTTGTATTGAATGTGTCAGGTCCGAATCCCTCTCAGAGGACTGTGATCGAAGGGTGATGGTTACAGAGGGTGACGGGACCCGTCTTGGATGACAGGGGTCAATGCCTGTCTGAGGCAGAATGCAACAGGGATTCTCGCGCCCGCCATCAGAGGAACAATGGGGTGGTTTTGTGTCGGTAAAATCCGAAATATTCCTTCGCTCCCCCAATGGAGGAAGGACATCCATCTCTGTTGTAGGTACATTTACAGTAAGTTAGTAATATTGTAAGTATGACATTTTTATGCCTTATTTGGTAAGTACCCTTACTTACTCGGCAATACAATGCAAGCATTGTTTTTATACTAATTTATCGTGGCAGAAACCGGACAACCAATGTACATATGCCTTCTTTTTTCGTTCATACTAAGAAATACACATTTTTTTTTATGAGAAGATGAAAAGCATCTATTCTTTTGCGTAAATACCACTCTAATATAGAACCTTTATTTACATTAAAATACTTCCAGAAAAATTTTAAAAGTAATTTATTTGTTTAGCGACGGCGGAATTTTTTAAATTAATTTGAAATAAGTTATAAGGCATATGACGGGCTCAATCGAGGCCAGGTAAGTAAAATGTTCTGATTTTAACAATATTTTTGTAATTTAAATTTAATTTTGATTTTATTTATTTTTGTGTGAGTTCCTTTAGGGCGTTAAGCCCAGACGGATGTTCGCCCCCCCCCCCCCACGCCGGGAGTTACAGGTTTGTAAGCCTATATCTTTGCAGGGGTAGGCAGTCATCAAATCATACTTTTGGGGGCAAGCCAGTCATTCGCATAAATAAATGAATATCCGAGTATCGTCCCTTATCTTTTCAAAATAATCGCTAACATTCGGCTTAGCCATTAGACAATAGATAACACTATTTGCGTTAGATATTAGTCTAGTATAAGTTTTAGTACATAATAGTATAAATCATACTGGATTAGCATATTGTTGAATTGTTTTTTGTTCATTTATTTATTGCTTACACGGATACATCAGCTATAGCTAATATCTAACGTATTATATGATAAACACCAAGCCATGTGCTGTCTGTTTTGGCATACCGAATCAAGGTCTTATATTAATGTAGCATTACTTAAAACGAAACTTAGTACAAAATAAGTAATACAAACATAGCGACACACTCTGGACCACATTCAACGGAGAGCGACTCGAATCATCGATTGCCAAGATGTTTCAGAGCGGCACGACTCCTTGGCGTTGCGTAGAGATACTGTAGTTTTATATTTTAGGACGCACACATGGGTCACAGTAAGTGACCACTGCCGTCCATGGACAACTGTAATTCAAGAGTTGTAAGTGCGCTGCCCTTTAAGTGATAAGAGGTAGAGGGATGCGGGGAGGGGTAGAGGAGAGAATTGGCCCTCCAGAAACCTTACGAATTTTGGCAAAATGCAACGTTTTATTATACACTTTTAAACTGTAACAAGAAAAATTATATAAAATATTAACAAAGAGTGTCCTTGGAGTTTCTTGCTTGTTCGGCAACTAGCTTCATGAAACCACGACTGTCACAGTCGTACCGACTTCCTCTATTGACAATTCAAAAATACCTGATTGGTTTAATTGTAATAAATGGTTTTGATTTTGAGTTGTGTGTTGCACGCCTTTTCGTTTGAAGAGGGGAAAGATGGGTACCCTCACTCATTCGACAAATACAACACCAGCATTGATGAATGAAAACCAGATGAATGAATTAAACGGTTCGGTGAAAGCCTGGAATTCACAACAAGCGCGTTTCCTTCCCACTTTGATCCCGGGTCTTTTAAGCGGGGCGTGAAAAAGCATCTCACAAGGCCGACATAGTGTGGATCAACACTCTCCTCCACTTATTGCTTTCCATCAGGCAGTTAAGTCACTATGGTGGACTAATATAAAAAATATATATATAACAACCGGTTTTCTGTAAGGCTGAGGTATAACTACGTTCGAGCCGGTTCATTTGCGGATGTGCAAGGCTGGCCAAGGGTAAAATAAAAAAAAAACAAACTTGAAACTATGGCCTTACATCCCGAGGCGTTCAAATTACAAGTAAATATAAAATAAATTTAAGGTATAAAATACATTAAAACATTTAGCTGTTACAGTACTTATTAAGTACACTTTTTTTACATCAGACGAGCAGACATCTGATTCAACAACTCAAAACTCGTGTGCTGAGTGATGAACGGGTCAGAGGAGAGCGGGGATCAGGGGAGGTAGAGGAATGAGGAGAGGAGGAGTTGGGCCTCCGGTACCCAGACTCGCTCGGCAATACAATGCCAGCATTGTTTGGCTAAGATAAGTTAATCGCAAGTGTTATCCCGGGCTCCGGTAGCCTAACTCACTCGGTGAAATACAAAACAAGCATTTCTTCAAAATAGCTGTTATGTGGGATATATATAATATACTCAGCTTGTATCGTACATGCCTACGGACAGTACAACTAGTAGGACATAAAGAAATAAAATTAGATATAATTTCTTTAAATACTTTAATAATCTAAACAATGATTATACCTTAATCTAAGTTATTAATATTGAAAATATTTGATCGCTAAGTTACTTACATATTTTTTTTATAATCTATATTTTACTGCAAAAAAATACACCACACAGATTTTTATGAATTTTATTCTCGAACGCCTCACCCATTATTCAGCATACGTTTTAATAAAAATTTTGTATTATATATATTTGTATATTCAACATATGTGTAAAAAAATATAAAACCCAACTGCAGGCTCTAATACGTGATAAGGAAACACCATACATCAAGTGTACATATACCCGAAAAACAGTAAAAGTAATAATGATTGCACATAGAGTCAGCCTGTGTTAGACCTCTAGTGATACCGTAACCAATAAAAGTATGTCGTTAGATTTTATATTTTTTTAATATTTTTTCTTGTACCTGACGTGATCTCATTTATATTAATATTCATATTGTAACAAAATAGAATACCGAATACACAATACTGTGAAGATAGGGTCAATTAAAAAGCTAATTTAAATACAGTTAAACTGCCACATCAGTTAGATATAAAAATAACCGTTATTAATAGCTGCAACGTTATCGACATAAGTATTATTAACGTTATTCTTAAATGGTATTTATAACTGTGTCTGTTAAGGTATCGTCCACAATTTTTTAAATATTTAGCAATGTATAAACTTCAGAATAATATCGGCAGATATTTTATATTTGAGTAATAGGGCTTAACCCTTTGTTATGTGTAATACCTATATCAGGAACATACTAGCTCCCGCATTAGGATTGAAGCGCAAATATAGAAACAACAGACACAAAGAACACTCAGACTTGGGACAATTATTTGTGTATCACATAACTTTTTGTCCTGTGTGGGACCCATGACCAGACATATTATGAGTTAATTTTCATAGCCAACATGCAACCTTTTTTAAACCGTATTCTCTGTGGAGCAGAGTATGGACACCTCATCACGTCCCGTAGGTGTCGTTAAATGTTAGGCGACTAAGGATTTGACTGTTATATAACAGAAAGCATATATAGTCAGTGCCAGATAGACAGTAATAAACTTGACCTCTATTACGTAGGTGTGAGTACATTATAATTGGCAATTGACATTGGGGGATATAGGCGTGAATGGGTGTGTGTGTATGTGTGTATGTGTGTGTGTGTGTGTGTGTGTGTGTGTGTGTGTGTGTGTGTGTATGTATTTATATATGAATGTATGTTTTATTTGGACTTCGCAAGTAACACTTTGTTATTTAAATTGTTTCTTTCTACGCATTAATCATAACAATATCAAGCAATATTAGATGTGTATTGCGCGAAGATAAAAAGTCTACATCCAAAAATGTCCAATAGTACAAATGTACTGGACATTTTTAGACTTTCACATAAAGTAGTAAATAAAATAGGAGAGGTGACATTTTTTACAGCTTTGATTTTGTAATAATCTAAGATATATCTAAAATCATAAATAGGCGGGCTTGAATCCTGACACAAAATTAATAACGAGTCTAAAATAGATTCGCTGAGAAACATCCGAATGTTACATTACATAACTTGGTATTCTAATATTTTTTACACTATGTTACAGTAGGTGTAAACATATTAAAATAAACTTGCCATAAATATATTCTAAACATTTTGTGATTAGCTTTGTTACCTTAAATATATACTTTGAGTTATAAATAACACGAATGCTAATGTACTGTTTTGTTCGGAAATCCTGAAATAGGAAGTTCGAGAATTGATGAAGATGTTCAATTTTATTAATTATAGCTGTACTTCAAGATTTCACCCTCTTTGTAACATGTAGTAAGCTATTATTTAATTATTTTAATTACTATTAAGTTATAGACCAAACAAACACTTGAATACGTACAAATACGAAGAGCGTTCGGAAGTCTGACGTTGATATAACATTTAATTAGGCGTTAATTAGTTGTAATTTATGATTATTTATGTTACTGTTGGTATATTTCATTTATTTAATTATTAAGAGATTTGGTCCAAACTGGCACATAATACGAAAGCCGAGAAAAATATTAAGATAATATACTGGGAGCTTTAACTGTGACCAAAATTATGCGTCTAAATGGTCTTAATATAAATACATATTAGTTATTAGTTCTATACGTAACAAATACTCAAACCAGTAGTCAAGAGTATGATTTCAAACACAATCACCATTTCAAGTAATCCAAATATACATTGTAGTGTAAAAAGGGCTTACGCTGAGTCCAATTTGGACCAAAACCTTACATATATTAATCTAACTACTGCAATAGTTATAAAAATAAAACCATACATCAAAAAACTTAATACTCATATCCCGCCAAACTTTATTCTGATTTGGACATTTTTTGACTAAGACTTAACCTTAGGACATTTTCAGATCAATTTTATCAGACTTTTATAGAAATAATAATTAAATACAATATTTATATTCTTTTTCAATATTCTCAATTTAGTCAAAAACACTTTCATTTTTAATTGTGAATGTTTTACACCAACCAACCAACAAGACCAATAATATAAACGAATACAATGACATTTTTACTGTGGGATAAAACATCATTAAGCAGATGGCTTTGATAAAACAGACTTATACCAATTTTCGCAATACTTTAAATAGTAAAAACGTACAATTAAAAATCTGAACCCCTGATTGAGACTTTCGAATAAAAAAAAAATAGAACATCGGCGGACAATTGGCGGAAACCGCTTAAAATACGTAAAAAAAAATGCATATAGCGAGCATAGAATTTCCTCCTTTATTCAAAACAGTTAATCACCCCACCACGCATCAATTCCTAAATTATCTGCGTGAAAATTCACATTGAGATTACATTCAATCAATCATCTCTTTACCGCGTGGAGAATATTTTTTTCATTGGTCTAAAATAATTTGTATTTTGGTCTGGTATTTTAATAGATTATATGTCAAGTAGTTCAAGAAAAACAAAGGTCATTTTTTACTAATACAATAAAAATAAAGAGGTTTTTCGTTTCTTTGTTTGAAGAGGTAGATATAGCCACAGATAACCATGATCTCTGGAACTTCGAGATGGATTAGAAAATTCATGCTGCGATACTTGAAGGCGAAACTTCTGGGAACGTATTTACGCAAGTGTTTTTATTTCGAGATGAAGGATACATAAGCTTGTGTGAAAAAAACAAACTTTGACTATGAAGAAAGTTCAAAAAGTAAATTTCGAAAACAATCTTATTCTTAATATAAAAAAATGGTAAATAATATTAATAACTGGCATATTTTTAATATAATCTAAAAATAATCTGCTCTTTTATTAAACAAACATAAATCGATAATCTCGTGATAAACATACTTTTAATATTTCAATATATTTTTATTATTTAAAGAAGGTACTTTTAAATTATTTAGATTTTTTATGATAGTTAAATAATATCAGAATGATAACTGCTTCAGTAGTATCGTTTCTTATATTAATTGTAAGTCCCAAAATACAAAAAAACTGCAGGTAGCTAGTACTTGTGAAAATTACTCACCATTTTGAAACCGGGTGGTGAAGAATATCCGGCATTCTATTATTAACTTTTCTGTTAATATTCTATAATTTCTTTCAATAGTTTCTAGTTGTAACCTGTTGTTAGGTTGTGAAGGCAATCTAAATAATTCTTACTTATTTTGTAGAAAACCGGACGATTTCAAATAATTGCTGAACAATTTTATTTATTTAAATATACGGTTTTACTCACGTGTGTATTTCGGGGATGCCCGGCGGTACCAGACGTCACACCGTCGCGACTGAACGACTCACTCCTTGACAAAGGTCTCGTGTCGGGACCGAAACACAGCGAGTAAAACCGTATATTTAAATGAATATAAATGTTATTCACAATAGATTTTATTTCAATATTAAGATATAGTCTTGTCTGTGGCACAGCTTAACGAATTTCTGAGTATATATATCTATATTTATTTATCAAGTATCGGAAGTTACATAGCAACAATAAACTTGAATGAAAAACAACCTATGACGTCACACTTCTTGCTAACCTTCAAATCAGCTTTAATATTTGGTTTTTATATTATCTCTCGCTACCCTCAATTTTTTAATAGTAGACATTAGATATCATTAAAATCTCTATTTTATTTTGATTATTTGAAAATATAGGCGTAGTTTGTACATAATTCGTATTTTAATAACATATCATAATTTCCTAATCAACAATACGAATCCAAACGTGATTTTGTTCATTTCTTACACCTTTACTCCTTAAATACTTATTAATTATTAAAACTTTTCATAAACTTCCTTTCATCCAAAAAAAAAGTATGTTCCCAAAATGATGCCTAAATAGCTTCCCAAAATCAACATTAACGCTAACGCAGCCACGAACAAAAGCTATAAAAACATGAAGACAATGTTTGAAGGAAGACAAATATTTTATGTAGTAATGACATAGACATGCAATACGAGAAAGCTAATTAAATAATTATAATACTTATTTGGACTTTTATTTATCAGACAGTATACATACAGTCATACATTGCTTAGATGACGGCAATAGACCCCCAATAGTAAATAATGGTTGGCAAAAATTAGGCAAATCTCTATCTACCCTCTGTAATTACTTATTAATAAATTCTATTATACTTTCAGCAGTTATCATAATGAATATAATTTTATTTACATAGATCGGCCGCGAATTGTTTACTTTTAATTTTAAAATATTGTGACATACTTTTAGTTCAGTTACAGTCTATAATAAGTCTATTAATGAAAAACAAAAACTACAAAACACATAAAATATAAAAAAAAATGGACATTAAAGTGTAAAGAACAAATCTTTAATAAAACTTGTATTAAATTTGGGTTGTGTATATTCAAATTACATTTTTATTTTTAGTATGTATTTCTAAGCTTTTACAGTATATTTATGAATAATATTGAAATAGCCACGTGGTTTTCAGAGGTGTAGAATCACTTCATCACTTTTAGCTGGTGTCGTGGCGACTAAGGCATCGGACTGTTATCAATCAGACAGTATATATACAGCCATACAGGGCCCGAAAGACGGCAAAAAGCTTGCAATAAGTTAGACTAAATTATTATAATTAGAAAAGAGGAGGCGTTTAGAGCGGCTTTGCTTATGTTTAAACATTTTTTGTTGTTTTGTTTAAGAGGGTTAACGAGCAGACGGGTCACCTAATGGTAAGTCACTACCGCCGCCCATGGACACCCGCAACTCAAGAGTCACAAGTGCCTTGCCGGCCTTTTAGGTAAGAGTACGTTCTTAAAGGTTTGAAGGTCGTATCGGTCCGGAAATACGGCAGGCGACAATTTGTTCCATAGGCTGATTGTGCGAGGCAAAAAGCTTCTGGAGAAGCGCACAGTGGTGGACTGCCAATCATCCAGGTGATGGGGATGGATATTTTGTCGCGTAGGACGACGTAAAACCTGCTGCCGGTATAAGTCCGAACAATTCCTCTGAGTACTCCCCATGATACACGCAATAGAGAATGCGGAGTTAATTAAAAATAGTGATTATCAGTATCTTCTTTAGCCAAGAATTTAATTAGAAATATAAAAAAACTAGAAATATCTGTCAAACACACACAACCCAAAATAAAAAAAAGTTCTAAAAAAGCTAAACAAAATAAAAGTTATACAAAATGTAAAAAATAAAAAATAATAAGCACCTCGTTCGAGTACGCTAAATATTATACATATATATATAAAAAAAAACACTTATATTCAACGGTCAGTGTTATATACATTTTTAATCGATTTTAGCCAGCTGTTTTACACTTTAAAGGGAAAGCGAACTAAACTCCCAATTAATTCCCTAGGATGCCAACCGTACCGCAATCAAAATGACTAAAACCGACTAAAAATAAACTATGTATTTATATTACAACCATATACACTAACACTGTTTGTAGGATTACTTAATGTACAACACGGCTCTGGGTACCCTTTTTTGGGATAAACCGTCGTAATTATATGTATATACATATGCTTGATAACGGTATCATTTATTTGGCAAAAAAGAGTATCACCTTTTCATTAAAAAAACCGAGAAACATAAAATAATATATAGAATCTTTGCTCATTCGAAATACACTTTGCTATAACAAAGCTTCTTTATAAATATTTAATAAAAAAAATCTTATCGCAGATGCCGTTTCTGAGGAAATTAGGCAATAACCGGCTCAAAGGACCAAAGATACTGTAGTAGTACTTTACTATTTTTGGTCCTTTTAACGAATAAAGAAAAATCGTCTCACCAATCCCTAAATAAATGATATTCTGATTATTAAGTAAAATGGACATACAACATCCACATACAATGCACGTGTACATGATCATAAATATTATATTTAATTTTACTATGAAGACGTAAAATGATAAACATCAAAGACTTCCATTATTAACTTTGAACTTTTGTCAATTATTTAAATTTTTCTACAAAACTATTGTAGACTGCCATGAGGGGTTATCTATGGAGTAGAATAGGGCCCATCTCTTCAAATGGGGGTTTAAAAGGCCACCAAGGTATTGGACTGTTATATATCATGACTGACTAGCGCAATGATATCTGTATGAATATAGCCTGTGCCCGGTTGGTGCTTGGTATCCAACCCTGACCTGCTTCAGCTATTGTTTATACTTTACAATCTACCCGCAAAAGCAATATTATTTTCCTCAAGCCTATCCTCCCAATATACTTCTAGTTTTCCTTTTAATTCCAAAATTCCTGGGAAAAAAAAAGATTGGGGGAAAGTGGGCCTATGAGACACCGCTGTTTACTGCCATTCAAAATAATAAAAAAATTCAGTTATCAAATTTAAAACTACCTTATTGCAAAATTACGTCATCATAGTAAAAAGTACTTACAAAGAAATAATCATATTTTTATAAAAAAAAAAATAGATAATCATTTCAATCACAGATTTTTGAAATCCAATTTGAAAGCATTTGTTTATAATTTGTATTTTTTTCCGTCAACAAATGCATAGCTAACTATCCAAATGTAGAGATATGATAAGCCACCATCGAATCGTTAGAGTGGTGTACCGTCAACAAACAAGGCGCTGAACAGATCGAAATTCATAGAAATAATGGCATGGTATCATAAATAAGGGCCAAGTGTAATTCCCTTATTTCGTCGGGACTTTATGTAAAGTCATATACGGATTAATGCATAATGGCAATATTAAGCTGATATTTCAGTTTAATAAGTAGAAGAACGTATTCAACTACTAGTTTTGCTGACAGTAAAAATTGCTATAGTTTGAGATCACATGTGATGGTCCTTTGAGCCGGAGTCTAGGATAGACTTAGGCTCGAATGACCATCATCAACATAAGTGAAAGCTTCACATATCCAAACATTTGGAATAAATATGAAAAAAAACTATACACTAATTAATAAAATCTAGTAGTATGCCGATTTTCAATAAATTAATCTACCTTTTAGAATATCCCCTTCTAAAATTTACGAAATAATTCTTGATTTATCGAAAAATTTTGCTTTTACTATAATCTACATATGTATGTACACTTTGAAAGCAATTTCAGAGAATTTCATCAAAATTAATTTTCGCTAATAAGAGTAATCAATATCTATTTTAATATTACTATAGTGGAAAAAAGTATAAAATATGAAGTTAAGCTGATGCTGAGTTGAGGTTTTCAAACCTTTTATATTATTTCTCAGTACATTTACATTTTACCACCTTAGTAATATATAAAAAAAAAACATTTTAACTTTTTAATTTATTTTCTTTCTTTTCATATGTAAGTACTTCTTCTCTTAACAAAATTATATTCCACATTTAATACTCTTTTCAGAAAGACAGTAGAAGCATTAATCAATACACAGATTTACATTTTCGCCATGTTTGTTTTGTCACTGTTTCTCTTTTTGACTTACATATTTCAAAAAATCATTATCTAAATTGTCCAGCCATTCTGCGAATTGCTTACAAAATGTATAATAAATGTAAGGAGATTATTTACTTAATCCGGTGGTAAGTAGCTGAATAATTTGTATTTGTCTCTGATGTACGGACGCACGTCGTCTTTCTGTAAATATAGAAAATAAATGTAGGTTAATATCAAATTTATTTTGCTTATAAATTTATACAGATTTAAGAAGCTTGAACGAAAATACTGTATCAATACAATAATAATTTTAGAATAAATACTTTCGTGAGTTACATTCGTATTTATTTGAATATAGTCGTCGAGCTGGGCGTTTTACTCCTTGAGAAAGGTCTCCTGTCGGGACCAAAACTAGTAGTTCATCCCCGAAATACACACGTGAGTATTGAATAATATTTTTTTGAATGCGACTTGAGAATATTTTAAAATAAAGTAAAAACCTTCTTTGTAAATAGTATTTATCTTCTTAAGACATCTCCTACACGGCCGTCTAATACTAAACTAAGCAGAGCTTGTACTATGATAACCAGGTTGCTGATAAACATACTTATATATTTCAAATACCCCGGCACAGAGTAATCGAATGATGGCGCTCAACACATTAGGTTATTTGTCCTGGGTGGTAATCGAACCCATGACCTTTGGCTTAGCAGTCAGGATCACTAAACACTAGACTAACATGCCAGTCTTATAAATAATACTACTCGTGGGGCACAAGTGACTAGTACACAAGTTAAAACTTCTAATCGAATTCGAAAATTTTACCAATTTTCAACTCCTTGTCAACCAATTTTTTTTTATGTTTTAGTGTCCGAGTAGGAAGATATCGATAACAACAATTGGAATTGATAAATTTTTAGATTTTAAGGGTAAACGATTCAAAAACCTATAATTTAGGCAGTATACAAGACGACCTGTGAAGCACCATTAATCTTTATTCAGTGAAAGATAACTCCCAAACTAGGGTTAATTCCTGTATCGCGGGGGACTTCACACACAATCAAACTGCCAGACTCGGAAGGATTTAAGGATTACACAGTGTTGTCTGGGGATCGAACCCACGACGCTCGGCGCGGCAGCGTAGGTCGAGGCAACCACTTAACCAACTTACCACGACTGCGACTATGACAGATTAACTAAAATGATGTGACGTTTCAGTAGTAGGACGTTACTCAGATAAGCATTTCATTGCTCAATGAAGTACGCGATTACGATTTGTCATTGACACTTTAAGTGTGATGTGTCTCTGTGTAACTTAACTGTATTTTTTTAATGCGATATATATTGTTAATAATAAAAATAACTTCTGACATCTAACACACGGCCGTCTGATCCTAAACTGGCCTGAGCTTGTAGTATGGTAGCAAGATTTGATATATGTACATATTATACATACTTATATATTTCTAAATACATACATATTAGAGAAGAAGCTTTTTGCCTCGCACAACCAACCTATGGAACAAATTGTCGCCTGCCGTATTTCTGCACCGACACGACCTTCAAACCTTCAAGAAAAGAGCGTACTCCTACCTAAAAAGCTGGCAGTACTTGTAAATCTTGAGTCACCCGAGGCCAAACCCCTTTTCCCTTCCCCTCTTTCCCCTACCCTAAAAGGCGGACAGCACTCTTGACTTGGAAGTGTTCATCCTCATCAACAGGTGACCCGTCTGCTCGTTTGTCTACCCACTCCATAAAAAAAATACAGAGCCCAGATACGGCAATGGGCTTGGCACTAAAAGCGGGCGTTTAAAACGCCTCTGCTTATAACTTATAATGTATATAATACTTACAGTAGCAAGATGTTCGAGGAACGGTAGAAGTTTTAGCAGTTCATTGTCACTGCGGTCCACAAACCAACTGTCTATAGGAATGCCATTCTCCAACTGGTAGCCGAATGCCTGCCATGAAATAAATAATAAGTTGCTTCTTCGCTTATAAATATTAAGTTTTTCGATATGAAAGGTATTCTTTTATGTACCCCTGACGTCGTCTATACTAAATGTCATCAGATCAGCTGATTATGTGAGGAGTGAATGCTCAGTGGAACCATGATTAGTATGACCATGGCCATACTCAAAACCGTCTTTGAAACAATGCTTGCGTTGTGCTTCGACGAGTGAGTGAGGATACCGGAGGCTCAAACAACCCATCCCCTCCTCCTCGAAGAAGGGGTCACCCTCAAAAATCGGCAACGCAATTGCAACTGTTGAGTAGCAGGTATCTTTGGGCGGTGGTAATCTGCTCGTTCTCATTATTTATCATGACAAAACTAGGTATCGTGTGTTTAGTAGTATTAAAAAAAGCTAGCTAGCTCATTTTGGGCTAACGTAATTAATGGATGCCCCCCTTATATTACATAATCAAGTTATTCACATCTGCCAAATATCGTTCAGTTTAATAAATAAGTCGTTAATACTGTTCTTACGTGCTAATTAAACTAACCTGGGGGCTGTTATCCACGATGACAGTCTTCCTTAAATCTCGGCCGAGTATTGACAGATCCTTCACGTAGTTACCGTTAACGAGCAGACAATGTTCACGGAATAATCTGTAAAATAAAATATTACACCAATAAATATAGTCTAAACTAAAGCAATTTCAAAACCCATTTTCAATACATAATGAAAAAATCCTTCCCCTAAAAACTCCCTGTATAGATTTATTCCCCATTCTCTAAGAGATTTATTCTTAGAGAATGGGGAATAAATCTCTTAATGAGAATGTAAGAAAAGGAACATTTCTACTAAATAAAATAAAATTATATATGTATGTGAGTCCTACGAACTGTAGATGATGACGTACTAACCTGTATTTAATCCACCTTCTAGCAGGATCTAGCAGGTTGAGTAGACGGTCAGCATACACCCTCTTGCTGGCGGTGAACAATATCACCTCGTATAAGCGAGACACACGGGACAGGAACTCAGCAAAGTGGGGACGAGTGCGAACAAACACCTATAAAGCATTATACAGTCAATTTTGCCAGTTAACGCAGTTCAAAAGGGAGAAAAAATAAAAAAACATGGGAGAAATTTGACTTCAAATCTGGACTGCATTTCTTTATTAAAATATCTTTGGGGTGTGATATCTGTTTCCATAATATGTAACTGAAGATATTTCCTATATTGAACAGGATTAAGCTATTTTTTTTTTCGTGTGGAAACCCCACGGGGGTTTCCACACGAAAAAAAAGGGTCATCAGCTCACCGGAGCTAGGAATAAGCTACATGTAAAAAAAAATATCACTAAACTAACAGGCCTGAATTGAAAATTTAGTAAATATGCATATATATTTAATATTGTAAGATTAAAAATCTACTAATATACTGTATTTCTCATCAATTAATGTTTCAAATTAAATGTGGAATATTTAATAAATATTTTTTTTAAATCTGTTCTCAAATGGCAATGATAACATACACACACAAAAGTAATCGAATTGAGAATATCCTCCTTTTACAAGTTGGTTAAAAATACTTACAGTGTATCTACAATCTTGGAAGAGCACGGGGAAATGGAAGCTTGCATCTGGCAACTCCTGGAGTGAACAGTGCACCAGCGTCTCGTCTAGATCCAGAACCTGGATACAACAATTTAAATTATAACAAGTGGATAACAAACTTAAATGAGCTTATCATGATAAATAGTACAAATCTGTATTCTTGGTCCTTTAATTCTAAACCTGTGTAACCCGTCTGTTAGTATGTCCAACATCATTAAAAAAAATAAGAAATTGTACTTACAAGACTGAAATCGGGACTGGTCCTGGTCTTCAGAGGCAACGCTGGGTATCGAGCTCGCAGAGCGCCCGTTGCCACTGTTTCTAACGGAGGTAACTGCAACCAACCATTTTACATATAATAAACTAGCTATCAACCGCGGGTCCACCCGCGCATAAATATCTATGATGATCCGTCTACTATGTACGAGTGAAAGCGTAACCTTAGAAATATTATTTTCCCTGTTAAAACCTTGAATTATGTGGTACTATTATAAAACGTGGGTGTTTGAGATGCCCCTGACCACCCTTTCAGTATGGAATATATAAATAAGGTAGGATTATACAAGGGGGCATGATACAGACGACAGTTGAGAAGGCACCTTAAAATAACAGTTTTACTCCCGTGTGTATTCCCTTGATGCTCAACCAGTTTTGAACCCGAAGGGGGACCTTTATCAAAAGGGGTGGAGCGACCTTCAGCGACGCTGTTTGGCGCTGAATTGGTCCCCCTTCGGGACCGAAACTCGAGTTTGTATTAATAAATATGTATACCACTCAAAATAGTTTTTATGCATTCAGCTTACCTGTTTAATGAACAAGTAGGGATCGAATGCGTCCACCCAGGAAGAGATCTGTTCACATTCTACTCGGTTGCTGCATGATGAGATCACATCGGCAGCTTCCTCCTGAACATATGAGTAATATATCAAAATATTTGATTATATTTTGTGTAGACTGTTAATAGTCAAAACAGGCAACAAAATGTTAACATTTTACCTCAAATTGATATAAAACCACTTTCATATTTGTAACTGTCTTCAAAACAGGAGGAGATACTATGTTCGAATGTTTGTAATGCTATATTACTTACATTGAGTATTAATTACAATAAACGTTGTATGAGAATTACATGTTGCATTCTCCTAACATCTTATCTTATCTTTTTTTATTTCAAGTACACTTATGAACAGTAACAAGAAAATTATGTAAAATATTTGAAAAAGAGTGTCCTTGAAGTTTCTTCACACAGTGGCGACTTCTCAATCAATTAGACTACTGCAGTCCATTGCTGGACATAGTACTCCCACAATGTGTCTCAGTCTCCTCTCCTCTCTTCCCATCTCCTTATTTGCAGGTGTCCATCCATGTACAGCGATTGTCACTTACCATCAGGTGACCCGTCTGTTCACCTGTCCTGTTTTCGGCTTCTGAGTAATGATTACCATTTAAATATATATATAGAAGTGTTGTCTTGGTGGACTAGATTCGGGTCACTCATATATATATAAAGATGTTATGGTTAGCAAAAACTGGGCTTTTGAGACGCCCCTGCCTGCCATTTCTTTTTTTTTTTTATAATAATATAATTTATTTTCTCACTACAATATACAGTTTACAACAATCAGTTTATTTAGTATATTACATAATTCAGATAAGTATATATTGTAGGAGACTGGTACCTAAGATAAGCTCTAGGCCTGTGTTTCAGGACACCAGGTTCCCACCCCTTAACATTTACATTTCCTAGATTACGAGTATGCGCTAAAGCAGTAAGTAGTAAGATACAAAATCTTTATATAAATACAATATATTTTTATTTTTAGTTAAAAGTAGTGTTAGTATAATATCTAAGTCTGTGTTGTGCTGCATGTGTTTGTATATGTAATATATATGTATGTCTGTTTGTGGATACTTAAGAATGATTACACAATATTAGTAAATACATATATGCTCCGTATCATCATAGTTTAGTTTTAATAGCCATTCAGTTAGTCTCTTTTTACATTTATATTTTGTAAGATTAAAGATATATAACAAATTTCGGAAGTATAAGCGTGAGTATATATATAAATACATTTAATAAGTACAATTATTATGAAATACATTTAATGAGTACAATTATTATTAAATACCTCAATGTCTTCCGGTGTCTGCTCGTCGTGACACGCCAACGATGATTCGTCTTGCGCTATTTCAGTGCCATTCTGTTAACAAAGAATACAATTTTTATCTTGGGCGTAAAAGGCGACTAATCGGACTGTTATCTATCAGACAGTATACATATACACAGTCTTACAGTTCTCGGATAACGGCCATAGTAGACTTGTGTTGAATGTGGTACAGGTCCAACCAAAATTTCAAAAAATATAGCAATTAGTGTGTTTAACTCTATTTAAATAACAGAATGCTTTCAAGAACCAAATAAATTAATCCATACCCTAACATTGGCTTATTTACATAGATTACACATGTGAATACACAAAAACTGATTATAATAATAAATAAACAAGATAATACCGGTGGTTAGGTGTAAAGAGCCCTAACCAACCTATGTCCCTGTACCCGATACCAGTGGGACACAATTTTTTATATTATACACAATTTTATACACATAGTCTTTTATTTTATATCTAAAAAGGCAATTTATGTTTGATTAATTAAATAAATTATAATAACAACCTCAGACATCTCATATAAGGTTGTCTGATCAAAAACAGAGCTTGTACTATGGTAACCAGCCTACTGATAAACATACTTATACACTTCTAAATACATACATATTATAGATAAATTACAACCAGACACAGAACAAATGATCATGCTCATTCCACAAATATTTGTCCTGGGTGGGTATCGAACTCACGACCTATGGCTTAGCACTCACTAACCACTAGACCAACAGGACAGTCAATGTTGATGCTAATATAATAGTAATTAATGACAATTTTATTACTAAAATTATAATTATTTGTTAGAGCATTCATGACTTCAAGGCACCAGCTATTTCGATTTATAGATATGCAACCCTGACTTCGCTTCGACTATCGCTTGTACTCCCAATTCATTCCCCCCTCTTTCCTGTTGTATAAACAATATACAAAAAATTTACTCTTCATCTTATTCCCAAAAGTATCCAGATACTGGACCAAACATTTTTTATTTTTTTAGACTATAGGAGGACAGACGAACAGACGGGTAACCTGATGGTAAGTGACAACCGCCATCCATGGACACCTACAATTCAAGAGACGTAGATGCGCTGCCCGCCTTCGAGGGTGATGAGGGATGGGGGATGCGGAGAGGGGAAAGAAGAGTGGGGGGTTGAGAAGATGCAAAGAGTAGAGGGGGGAGAGGGGAGTAGAATGGGGGGAGGGGAGTTGGGCCTCAGGAAACCTCACTCACTTCGGGGAAATGCAACGCAAGCGTTACTTCACAATCGGTTTTCTGTAAGGCAGTCGTATCGCACCGGTCGAGCTGGCCCATTCGTGCCTAAGCATTGCTCTACCACACACGACATCTGTGACTGAAATGGGATGTTAACCACCTCTGTCTACCCCTCCGGTCAAACAGGCGTGAGTGTATGTATGTAATAATAATATATTTCACAAGTTTACTTGAGAAATGTGAAATCTATTAACAAAACTTGTGACTCCACATTATATACATATTCATTTGAAGCAAATAAATAATTTGACATTTCGTTACATGAGAGAAGTAATATTGACTTTGACTGCACGGATGGCCATAGCAGCTGCGGCGCTGAGTGCTGTGGGTTCGATCCCCACACGGGACAACACTTTGTGTAATCCTCAAATTGCTGTTCTGAGTCTGGGTGTTCTTTGTGTCCGTTGTTTAAATGTTTGTAAAGTCTCCCAACACAGGAATTAATCCTAGTGCTGGAGTTGTTTTTTAGAAAAAAAAAATATATACAGTCGTGGTCAACTAATTAGGGACACTCTCTAGTTAATCCAAATTGTGAATTTATTTTTTATTTTCCAACGAGTCTAAACAATATTCCACATCTTTTACATGTAAGTATAATTAGTCATTTATGTGCCTAATTAAACAAACAATAACAACTTCTTAAACATTAAACCTCTTTACAGTATAGCTGATAGATGATCACAGTGCTATTTGTTCAAAGAATGCTGGCTGGCCATTTAATTAGGGACACTGAGATATTGCGTTCTAGTTTCAAAATCTGAATCTCAATTATTATTTTCTTTCTTCTCCTATTCTTTGTGGTAGTTTTGGCGGCAATCTAGATTTGTAATTTCAAGTTTTGAGAGTTATTTTGAAGAACAATGGGCAAAAATAAAAGTTGCGATGCAACACTACGAAAAATTATCATGAAGTTTGTCGAGCGTGGTTGGTCATACCGAAGGATAGCAGGATATTTAAATTGTTCAAAAACTATGGTATGCAATGCAGTGCAACATTTCAGGCGCAATAACACAACTTTAAATGTGCCCAGAAAAAAAAGATCGAGAAAAACAACTCCGCAAGAAGATAGAATGATAACCAGGTTAGCTAAGAAAGATCCGTTTCTAGGCTCTATTTTAATTAAACATGAAGTGTCTGGGGCAGACGAAAGAGTCAGTGTATCAGCGAGGACAGTTCGACGACGTCTGGTAGAAGCAGGGTTGTTCGGAAGAGTGGCTCGCAAAGTACCGTTGTTAAAGAAAGAGCATAGAAATGCACGTTTGGCGTTTGCACGTAAATATGGACATTGGACCTACGACCAATGGCAACATGTATTATTCTCTGACGAGACCAAGATTAATTTGATTTCTTCAGATGGAAGGCAATACGTACGGCGTCCTGTAAAAGCGGAAATGAATCCAAGATTCACAAAAAAGCAGGTGAAACATGGCGGAGGAAACATTAAAATGTGGGGATCATTTTCTGGACGTGGAGTGGGACCTGTGAGGAAAGTTCAGGGTAACTTAGACCAACATCAATACAAGGCAATATTAGAAGAAACTATGCTTCCCTATGCTGAGGAACATCTTCCTATTATATGGACTTTTCAGCATGATAACGACCCAAAACATACAGCCCGTTCAATCAAGTCGTTTCTTAACAGACAGTCGGTATCAGTGCTATATTGGCCAGCAAATAGCCCCGACCTGAACCCAATCGAGCACCTTTGGCACGAAATTAAGAAAAAAGTTGCCATTTATCGTACCACAACTTTAGATGAACTTAATGAAGCTTTTTGTGAGGCATGGGCAAACATTCCTGTTGAAATATGTCAGAAACTGATAATGTCTATGCCACATCGGTGTCAAGCGGTAATTACTAACAAAGGTTTTGCTACTGGGTACTGATTTTACCCATAATAAAATGAAGTTGTTAAAGAAATTAAAATACTGCAGATTATTAGTTCTGTTTAACTCTATTTTTCATTTTACTTTACTGTTCTTAATTAAATGTCCAGCTACAGAATTGTACCTTAAATTGAATACATGGTTAACCTTTGATATTAAACACTTTTTTATATTTATTTAATCTTTTATTTACAGCCATTTATAGTATAATAATCGGATCAAATTATGCAAATAATAGTTACTGAGAAATCAACAGGGTTTTATATTTATATGTACATAGCCGGTTATTGCTGTCCACTATCTTGAATGTCCTTAATTAGTTGACCACGACTGTATATAACGTCCAGAAAATTAGAAAAAAATATTGTGTTTTAAGTTAGACTTGTCACAAGTGGGACTCAAACCCAATAATCAGGGGAATATTTTACCAACATATCTCATAGATATATATGTTGATTAAAAAACAGCAACTTTACCAAGCAGGTAAAAAAACATTAGCTTACCCATCCAGCGGCTTCAGCGGCTAAACTCTGACTGATCTCAGCCAAGAAGCCGGAGCTGGGACTGCGTGCTGATAGCGCTTCAAGACTTTCTATAGCAGTACCTTGAGTATCGCACGTTGAAGATATTTCGCACTCCGAATCGCGTACATAGCCGTCCTGCTCTAGCAGAGTTACGAAGTCGGGCTGTGTGACAGAGACGGAATTAATTAATAATTATAAATTAGTCAAGATTAAGAGTAATTAAGTGGCGGGCTGTTGTCTTTACCTACCCTGAAACTAGCATTTTATCGTAGGAGAGTCATGCTTAAGCAGGAATGAACCGGCTCAACCGGCACTCCTCCTCTACTCAATTCTACCCGCATTTTTTATAAAAATTTTATAAAAATGAAACCTAGCTAGATCGATTTATCGGCCCCGAAATCCGTTGCATACAAAACTTCATGAATATCGTTGGAGCCGTTTCCGAGATTCAGATTATATACACGTTATACCCACCAAGTACACACCGTAAAATTGCTGATATCACGTTCTTGTATAAGCTTAGTGGATTCTACTATTGTTTTAGATATCATTATTCATATAGTTCCCGGCAAACAACTTAAACAATGCCCTTGAATGCGTAGAAACGTATTTTAGGTCCCTTTGGTGGCGCGACGGCGGGTAACGTCGTTTCGATCGTCCTATTGGTAGATCAGTCGACCCTTGCCTCTCGCCCAGCGTCCGCGTCCCGTTGACTTACAAGTACACTCGCGTGCATTGAAAGTGATCATATTGTAGGTTCCGTCACTGATAAATTTATAATTTTAGATAGTGACTATGATGAAATAAATCCTAGTAAAAGCCCTATTTTATCTGAACCTATACCTAGCACCAGTTCTTCTGGGATCAAGAATATGGACATATATATTTAGTACCAAAGGCAATTTTATTATATGTGGCAGCCTAAAAAATTGTTTATCGTAATTTTTAATAACGAATATGTTATTAAAAAATATGTGGGGTGTAATAAAGCAGTAATTTTATATTAGAAATTAAATAATATATGTTTTATTCGTATTCAAAAACAATACACAAAAAAAAGTTTTACAATTAAATAAATAATTAATTTGGATACAATTTTTTTGCTCGCAAATGTAGATGTGCACTTTCTCTCATAAGTCACACAATGTTCAAAAAGTTTGCCGGCGATTATACATGTCTACGACTTTTATAAGTTACGCCGATTTACTCATAATTTCTACGGGTTCTAAAATATTTCAAACAACCATAAAAACCGTACGAAAACCAACCGTACGAAAAATAAACCCATCATTATCTATCCAGTTCTGTGATATATTAAGATATAAGAATATTACGAAGGAACACACACGGTGTTAATCACGTGTTTAATTGGGGGATGTCCGACTAGTTTCAGATCCGACGGGGGACCTTTATCAAGGAGTGAAGAGGCCTTCTGCGTCAATTAAATGACACGTAAGTAAAACCTCTTGTTCCTTATTAAATATGAAGATTATAATTAAACTACATGTGACTTACTTGCACATATTTTTCCCCATTAGTCAGAAAATCCGTGCAGTTATCCAATTCATCAGTAGTCGAAGTAGGTTGGTACATCTCCAAGTCATTGCTAGATTTCCTTCTCTTTGTCAATCTCTTATCCACCGAGTTAGTTCTAGACTTCTTATCATCAGCTTTCTCTGTAGTCATCACCCGAGCTGCTTTATCTGCTAAGAAGTTAATATCTTCATCGGTTGCTGGCATTTCTTCGTTTATCAACCGTGCACACTCTGCAATAGCCATGAAATCATTTAAGCAGTCGTTTGGTAGACATAATTCTGATGATTCAACTTGCCCATCAGAGTCTGATTCCTCAGATTTCTGGGTTGGAAAGTCTACAAATGTGGTTGTATGGGCTTCATACATAGTCACATCATTATCTTCTGTGTAACAGTTACTTTCAGGTACAATGGGAGCTTTCTTCGTTCTCTTTTTAGGACTCTCATTTGTTGAACTGACAGAAGATTTGGTTACTTTTGGTGTTATCATACCCATTTGTCGAACTTTACGTATGGGTGAACTGTTAAGAGAAGCTGATTTGTCAGTTTTGTCCATACGCCTTGTTTTGCGTGGTGAACTTATAGCTGAAGATATAACCTCCGTCTTCTTCAGTTCTCTGTTGAGAGAACTGTGTCTTAGTTGCACAGATTTTGTTGTCCGAACCTCTTTGGTTTTGGATGTGGTTGTGATCTTATCGTTCTGTGGTTTCTTAACTGTTGTAGATGATGATACTGTGTCTTTATTGGTACTTCTAACCACAGTTTGAAAGATAGGTTTCTTTGTACGACTGTCATCTTTGTGCTTAGACTTCTTGTGCAAAGTATCCAATGGTTTTTCCATACTTAATTTGGTTCTGACAGGACGAGTTTTCAGTTTTTGTGATCGTGTGATACAGAATGATGAGTCAGGCACACCATTATTTTTCTCTCTCTTTAAGAGAGGCTTCCAAGTGCCCGGTTTGGACAAAGGCTTTATTGATTGAATGTTCTTTAGTTTGGTGACTTTTGAACTTCTCTTGCTTGAGAGCGGCCGCTCCCTTTTCCTACTTCTTAACCGCATCGCAAGATTAGAGGGTATCTGAACCTATAAAAAGAAGATTATAGTTTAATATCTGAAAATGCACCTTCTTCAGTAGTCATTTATATAAGTTCTCCTACGAATGACAAAACAATAACAAAAATATATCGAAAAAATAACAGTTATATGAATAAAGTGAATGTTATAGGATGACCAGTAGAGGTTGACAGCAAAGAGCAAAGTTTTGAAAAAGTGGTATCTTGGCCTTGCATGATTGGTGTATTGACAGTAGGGGAAACTCATGAGGTATGTATTTAATAGTAGTAAGTGGCTGTACTTTTATGTTATAATGAATGATAAGTTTGTCTGTTTGTACAGTACAGTACAGTTATTCACTAGAAGGCCCATCTGACAATAAGTAGTAAACACTTAACACCAACCCCACCACATGTCACCCCATTCACACCATAAGTTTGTTGGGTACGGACGAAGACAGATTTGTTTTATGAAAGAGCTAGTCTTACTACTACCAATAAGATAAAAAGAAAATATTTGCATTTATATAGCTGATAGCCTGATTATTCGCATAGGTTTTCAAAGTATAGGGAGACGAACAAGCAGATGGGTCTGCCTTTTAGTGTAGGGGAAAGGGAGGAGAAGAAAGGAGGTCGGCCCTCCGGTAACAGCACTCACTCGGTCCACAATGCAAGCATTGTTTAACTGTCAGTTTTCTGTGAGGCTGTGGTAATACGCCTATTGAGGTACCCCATACGTACCTAAGCATGGCTATTCCACGTTAATGCAGAGCAGTAAACTTAAAAGCCAAAAAATCTGGGTGATTTCCACCATACATGCATAAACTAATGAAAACCGCAAAGCACAGCCTGTTTAATATAAATTAATTTAAAACAAAGAATATCAAGTAACTTATAAATTTTACAGGCATTAGTACATTTTTTACATTTTACATTTATGTACTGATTATAACTGTCCAACAATCCTTTTCCACTTATAAAAAAATTTTAATGATCAAAGTAACTATCTTAATAAAAGACATTTAGAACAATTTTTTTTACGGTCCTATAAATAATGAATAAATGATGGTTTCAGTGTATAATAAGTCTAAATTTTTAATGAATATTATTATAAAATAATTAAAACAAGCAATTTATTTTCTTAAACTTATTATGAAGTTAGATGTTTTACCAATTTTCAGTCATATTTTATTTATATCTCTTTATTGAAAACCATAAAAGTAATGAAAAATACAGACATGATTGCATATGTTTTCTATAAGGATTGGCATCTCTTATCACTTAGGTGATTTCTTACAGACAACCTTCATAGGAATATTATTATATCAGATTAGGGTTTTTATAAAGTGTACTATTATGATGAGATAAATTTAATGTATATTTTCTTGACATATACAAAAATTTTAAGTTCTATTAAAAATGGCAGTAGGATAGCGACAGGGGACACGGGGTGGGATGAGGAAACCTCACTAATTTCAAAAGCTGGTTCTCTATGAGGCAGTGGTATCACAGTGGTCAAGCCAGCTCATTGGTACCTAAGCATGGCTGGTAGAGCCTGTTAAAACAAACATGATACATTTTTGGCCAGCATAACTTGAACCATCATTATAGACTTTCATACCACAACAACTCAATATACTGAAGCGTGTACCTTGACGGAGCAGTTATCTAATTATTTTAAATTTTGTAACATGTATTGTTTAGCAATTTTAACTTTCTGCAATTCTTCAATATTATATAAGTTTTAAGTTTTTTTTTTAAATTATTAAGTATTCCACATACTTTCCTACACTTAATAGATGTTCTTAAAAATTTGTACTAAGAATTCTATTCATATATTGATATACATATAATTTAAAAATAAACCAGGTATTTATTCCTAGGTTTTGTTCCTAATAATAGAACATAACTGCTAATCTAACAGTTGAGGTTAGAGGGAATATACATGTTTTCAGTTATGTAGTACTATGCTCTTGTAGTATATAGGGGGTTATTAATGCCCATGGCATAATGGCATTCTCTGGCAGTCACCATATATGATGCAGAGAAAAGAAGTGGAAATTTTTAATAAACTAAAAGTTGAAAGAAGAATACATATACATATGTAATTAAATATATTTGTTTTTAATTGTGTAAGTTAGAGAAAATAAAGGTGTTCTCGGAAGCTCCCTTCTTAGGGTATATCCGGGTCCTCTGCAATAGACCTTGTGATGGAACACCGTGCGGTCTTAGATGGTTGGTCCTACATACCACTTCACTGTTGGCTCCAGTGAAGTGATGACCTGTGGGGGTTTCCACATGGTAAAAAAATAAATAAATAAAAATAAAGGTTTTTTTTAACTTTTTACATTACATAATTATGTAAATTATTATTATTTTACCTAGATTAAAATACACTAAATAAATATATTAATGATTTGTAGAAAGGAAACCAAACTAAAATTTCCCAAAAAGAAATATTTTAATTATGCATTAATCTTTTAACTATTTTTATATGACAAATAAGCAATAACAAATATGTATTTTTCTTAAACTATTAACTGATTAACTGTTTGGTCATGGTAATAACTGCAGCAATATTTTAACATAATAGTCATCTCATATAGTTTAAAATCCAAAAACAAATACAGCCACTAACAGTTAATAAAAAATGAGTTTTATTTTTAAAATGAGGTAAAATGTACATGTGACAATACTTTTTTAACCTCATATTTTCCGTTGACTTAAAACTTCTAACGGTTAGACAAATAACAGAATAATATGAACTTGACAACTATTATTTGTTTACATTTTTCTGTCAAAATAAATTAGGCCATTTGGTGTTTGAGTTTGACATAGAGATATATTTGTATATACGTATTAATATACAAAACTAAAATAAATAAGGCATAAAACTATTATTCAACGAATATTATACTATAAATAATTTAAGAAATTACCCAATCATGAAAATACGACTTACATGAACTCAATTTTTAGAAAGTACAACTTATCCCATTTGCTGAACGTAATGCATATGTGGTAATTTAAATTGAGCAATTGTTTAATTCTTTTCACATATATTGTTTGAAAGTTTTAGTGTTTCGATTAAAAATACTTTTTATTTCCGTGGCAAAAGATCGGCGCGAGTCACTTCGCGCCTTTTTCATAGGACAGTTTTCAACACTTAACACGGATAGTTCCCGGGCATAACATAAGAAATCACTGTCTTTTACATGAGCATTGCATAAACTATAAATTCTTGAGTTAGATGAGTAAATTATCTACAAAATTAACAACGCGAAAGTAAAAAAGCGGCACTGAAACATTATCGATTTTTCAACTGTTTGGCACGAACGGTTTTCACTGATGCGTTAAATTAATACAACCTATACATTGTTGAAATAGTTAAGTAGCGGAACTACAAAGAAAACGATCTCGTAATGAGTAATTACATGATAACTTTTATTGTAGAACACAAAAGCCAAACAAATGTCAAAATGGCGGCCTTTCTTTTTTTAACTCTACGTTTTTACTACAGATGGCGCCACGACCGGGCGCATGCGTTATGGAATTGCTGTGGTAAAGTCGATAATGGTGTACAAACTGTTGCAAACTACGGAATTCGTATAATTACTGCCTTATTGAAGTCTTGTCATTTCCAGTGAAGAACATCAATTGTAATTATAACATAAGAAATAACAGATTAGGACTATTTTTGATAATTGCATCAATGCGTCCTCTTACCATTCTAATAGATCCTTATATTCATCTTAGAGCAATATCGCTAGCATGCAATCATGCATGCGATAGAGCATTAAAGTTTGTTTAAAGCTTTAAGTTATACATTTCCATATTTAACAAGGTCTTTGAGACACGTGAAATGAAACGTAATAAATGTTGCTATTTTAAGATAATTATCATGATTGAAGCCAACAATGACCCACTGCAAGATTTTCAAATAATTTTTAATTTTAAAGGATCCTTTCTATAGCTAAATTTATTTTCCACAATTTTTACATAAATTTCTCAAATTCACAAAAAAATGTTTTTTGGCTCAAAAAATTAAAAACAATCTTGTATAGAGCGTTGCATGCTTATGTGTAGTTTATTGAAATAAAAGTTGATTCTTTCAAATTTAAAATGCTCACACCTCCACTTTTGAAAAAACCTTAAACTATGCTCAAAATCACGTTTTAAATCGTCACAAAACACGATTATGTATCTTATAATAATGAGCATCTTTCGCGTATATTTTTACATGTCTCAAAGTATTTATTTTTACAATATACAAACTGAGGTATATAGTAATGTATGTATATGTATCCCTATATCTGTATATAAGTAGGTAGGATATACCTAGTTTTATATTTCTCCTCCTTTTTACTTCTATATTGCACCAAGCTACCCATCATTCTTAAATCCACTATCAATTTTGTCCATCCAAAGGTTGCCTGTAAGAGATCTCTCTTAGCAATAAGGCCGCCCATTGTGCATATCACCTTCTATAGTTAATTTTAAGCAATATGTATTTGGTGTACAATAAAGATTATTCTTATCTAATTGAGAAGCCCAGGTGTCATGACACCCCCTGGGTCCCCCCTTGTTCAAATGAGATACAAATATACGATAAAATAAATATCCTAAACATTAAGGTATAGCAATTGGTTATCTTATCACGCACTCCGCTTTCTTACAGATGGCCTTGATACAAATATTTTCTTATATAATTTAGGGTAGTCTGGTGTGTACCAATGTTAGATAAAATAATATATGGTTTTTATATGTGCATATACTGCATAAGGTACCAGAAGAAATGTAAACTTCTACAAACACACTATATTTATACATAAATACACCTAATAATATACGTGTACCAAAAAACATATATAGGCAAGGGAAGGCAATTTAAAATAAAGGATATTGTTTAAATATATAGATATTGGAAAGTGTAGGCAATAGCCCAAGGACACCAGGTTCGCCTATCTAAATATTGGTGTATTAAATGTATGTTTTAAGATACTTCTGTCTTGACCATGGCCAGAAAAAATCGAAGAGCAACTAAAGCAAAATGAAAATCAAGGCAAGAGTTTAGGTATTTTGTTTTTGTCTCTAATGTTGTCATTTTTTTAAAAATAACATGGCAACTCTTTTACAACCGCCAAATTAAAATGTTAAAAGAGTACCTATCATTAACATTAACAACTTGTTTGTAAACTTGGTCTCGTAGAAGAGTTGAAGTGTTTATAGATAAAATATATAAAATTTATATCAAATAAAATGTCTAGCGCTTCTGTGACATCATCAAAACGTGAGGTATTATTTATGACTTTGTGTTAATATAGTTGTCTGTAGGTACTGGTACGTTTGACTGGGAGTCATCAATCAATTTTTGACTAAATAATTTTACCAATGTTAAAAGTTTTTAGAAAAACATTATATTCTATGGGCCTGAGATCTAAGAATTGATCAGGTCATGTCTAGGCTGAGTGACTCCCGTCTTAAACTGACCCATCTCTATTACTATACTCTATGAACAGACCGTACATATCCATAAAACATTCACTTTATAATATAATTATGTCAATACACGTATGGCCATTTTATTATCATCTCTTTCCATGATTTATAGTCGAGAAACATTAATTAATTAAGTACATAGTAAAAAAAATTGAATCAAGAAGCCATTGCATTCGTCAAAATTTTACACCTTTATTTTACTATTAAAGCTGTGTGCTTCTATAATGCATTGCTAATTTTATTTTATAAACATTAGGGGATCGCAATTGTTAATGATTTTTAAGAATTTTTCTTTCTTCAATTCTTCATGACTATTACTTATCACTTTAGTTACTAAATAAGTATAGTTATACTTATTTTTTTATTAGAAATGAACCTTAATGCCTATGTCTCTCTGAATCATTATGATCCATCTCTTCTAGACAACTTAATATGGAGGTAGTACCATAAATATTTAATAAAAACAGTAGCTGAGTGTGTACTGATTAAAATATAGACCAACTACATCACAAAACATCGGATCGGACCATTATCTATCAGACAGTATGTATCATCAATCAGGCACTTTATGAATGTTCATATAGTGCCTGATTGATGGCACCTTATATGTTAGCGCGACCATATTCTTATTTTTAAAATTTGGGTGTTTTATACACCTAAAGCTAATAAATATTATAAAATGTAATAATGTAACTTATTCATGTTTTTTTTACAGGCACAGGTAACAGAAATGGCATTAGAAATAGACTCAATTAGAGCAATGAACAGCAGTCTGACAGCCTACTTGGATCATTTAAGAGCATTTAAAAAGAATTTAATAGGAATGAATGATAATTTTAAACAGTTAGGCAAAGTAAATAAGCAATGGGTGGATACTTTGAATAGTAGTAAATGATATTAGGTTAGAAATAAATAATTACATGTAAGCTTGTTTGTATTTTTTTTTTATTGTTTACCATATTAGAGTGGACTGGAAACACATTCACACATATATTCCACATTCTGGAAAGTTAGGAAAGCTCAAGGTGATCTGGGGAACTCAGTGAAATCAAGGAGCCAAGAAGTCAAGGAAAATTGAGATCTTACATCCTGAATTTAATTGACCCCGATAAAATCTTAATACATTGTTATTGCAGTAGTGTTGAATATAATATCAGTGAGCATAATTTGAGTTTAAAACAATTCATAAACCACTCCATGCAAATGCTAATAGAATTTATTTACTTTCGAGTATACACCACTTAAATTGTGTTGAATGTACAACTAAAAAAAGCTTATAACTAAAATACAAGTAATAAAATCAATATATATATTTTTTTTATTATGGATAGGGGGCAAACGAGCAGACGGGTCACCTGATTAGTAGGTAAGTGACTACCGCCGCCCATGGACACCCGCAACTCAAGTCACAAGTGCGTTGCCGGCCTTTTAGGTAGAGGTACGCTCTCTTCTTGAAGGTTTGAAGGTCGTATCGGTTCGGAAATACGGCAGGCGACAATTTGTTCCATAAGCTGGTTGTGCGAGGCAAAAAGCTTCTGGTGAAGCGCACAGTGGTGGAGGGCCGGAGTAAAATACTGTCTCGATCTGTTTAGCACACCAAGCTTCTTCGAGGCTAATATGGCCTTACTCTCTAAGTGACCGCGAAACTGGACTTCGCTTGATATATCGACGCCAAGGATTTCGATAGTGGCTGATGCAGTTAGGGAAGTGCTCTCAAATTGAGGTGATACGACCAATGGCATCTTTTTAGCGGTGAACGCGCAAACCTGTGTCTTCGTGGGGTTAAATTGGACTAGGTTAAGTCGACCCCAATCTGAAACTTTTGATAAAGAAGTTTCGATTTTAGACACAAGTTTGGATCGGCTTTCGATGACGTTTGCCCGAGAAATGTTAGCGCGGCCGGTGTAAAGGGCATCACTCGTGCTATCGTCCGCATAGCAATGGATGCTGCTAATCTGCAGCATGTCGTTGATATGCAGAAGAAACAGCGTGGGTGATAGCACACAGCCTTGTGGGACACCAGAATTAACAGACTTGGAGTCGGAGGATGCACCGTCAACAACGACCTTGATGCTTCTGTCTGTAAGAAAACTGGTGAGCCAATTGCAGTTTCTCGGGAAGCCCATAGGAAGGAAGCTTCGCAAGGAGCGCTTTGTGCCAGACCCGATCGAAGGCCTTCGCCACGTCCAAACTAACGGCCAACGCTTCCCCCTTGGTCTCGATCGCCTGTGCCCACCGGTGAGTCAAGTATACGAGAAGATCACCAGCTGAACGACCCTGACGGAAGCCGCATTGTCGATCATTGAGGAGCTGGTGGTCTTCTAAGTACCGGAGGAGCTGGCAGTTAACAATGGATTCCATTATCTTGGAGAACAAGGAGGTGATGGCTATGGGTCTGTAGTTGGACGGATCCGAGCGATCTCCTTTTTTAGGGATTGGGTGCACTAGAGCTGTCTTCCATGAGTTTGGGACTACGCCAAGAGAGTAGGAAAGCCGATAAAGGCGCGTTAAACCGGTGCTAACTCTGGAGCACACGTCTTCAGCACGATAGGAGAGATTCTATCGGGCCCACTCGACTTATGAACGTCGAGGGAAAAAAGCGCTTTACGCACTGCCCTTTGTGTAAACCGGACTTCCGGCATGCGGCTCTTGCACTGCGGTATGGTCGGCGGTGCGTTTCCCCCGTCGTCCAGGGTCGAGTTGGACCAAAAGAGTTTGCCCAGAAGATCAGCTTTTTCTTTAGCGTCGTGGGCCAACGAATAATCTCCTATGCGCAGAGGTGGAAGGGATGGACAAAAGTTCCCCTGGACAGCTTTGGCAAGAGACCAGAATAAACGAGTTCCGGAGGGGAGACTCACTAGTCTCTTGCCAATTCTGCCGATGTGAGCCGACTTCGCCCCAGCAATTACTCTTTTGAGGGACCTGGAGGCAAAGTTAAATTGCTTCTTTAATGTGCTGGTCTTTACATCCCGTGCTGTCGCTGCATAAGCCCATGCTTGGTAACATTCCTGCTTTCGGCGGGACGCCGCTTTGCAGGTTCGACCAAACCAAGGCTGGGACTTGCCACCTGTGGGAATCAGGGAGAATGGAATGAAAAGTTCCATACCCTGAAGCACAACATCCGCGACAGAGTCAGCAACGACATTGGGATCATCCGGCGAGAAGCAAACCTGCCTCCATGGGTAGGATGCAAAGAATGTTCTCATTCCATCCCAGTCTGCTGACCTATAGTGCCATACGCGGCGACTGCCTGTAACTCGCGGCCGCAGCGAGTGAACGAGTGGCACCATACTCCTAATCAGGCAATGGTCCGAAGAGCCAAGAGGGGCCTCAACGGATACTTTGTAGCCGTCAGGATGTGAGGTCAGCAGAAGATCCAACAGTGAAGGCACGTGGCTTTCTGCATCTGGGATTCGCGTAGGCGTTGCTACCAGCTGCGTCAAGCCATATGCCAAGGCGAAATCGTGAACAGATCTACCCGCATGATCGGTTTTGCACGAACCAAGCCATTCGGCGTGATAGGCGTTAAAGTCGCCAAGAATCACAATCTCTGCGGATGGGACCTGCTGGAGCACTGAGTCTGTAGCCATTTGGACGTGGTCGATGAGTCGGTCCGTTTCGGCATCACCGCTATGGGACCTGTAGAGGCATAGGTAGATGCGGGGATGGTCGTCGCAGTCTACACGTAGCCATAAGATGGAGAGGTCCCTACCTTAAAAATTGCCGAGGCGGCGAGAAGTGATATCATCTCTAACGTACACGCATACACCAGCCTTAGGAACAAAGGAGTGTTCCAGTCCGTACCCAGGGTAGCAGAGGTAGGATGTGTCCGCTGAAGATGATATCTGCGTCTCGGTTAAAAAAAGCAAG
This sequence comes from Tyria jacobaeae, assembly GCA_947561695.1. NCBI lineage: Eukaryota > Metazoa > Arthropoda > Insecta > Lepidoptera > Erebidae > Tyria > Tyria jacobaeae. Next base: position 7,639,926 of record OX387234.1, read on the forward strand.
GCCGGCTTTGCTGTCTCAAGGTGGTGGTGGACAGTGTCGAGGTTCGAATGTAAGCCCCTGATGTTACACAAATCCACGGCAAACGTGACAGGGGGTGCCATGGTATGCCTTCTCTTGCCCAGAGCAGATTTTGATATTTTGAGGGCGCCAGGCTGCCCCTCGTACTCTGGGGGGGGGCTCAACTGCCCTCCCCAGAGTACGAAGGGCAGCCTGGGTGTCCACGCTCAGGCATAATCCGTATTGAGGGTGGACGTCCAGGGGGGGATTCTCCAACGCTAGCGCTGGTACCCCCCTGGGGTATCCTTTTTGTTAACAGCGCTATCATTAGGGGGGGTGGGGGATTTTGGGCCTCCGGAGACCTCACTCATTTCGGGGAAATGCAACGCAAGCGTTACTTCACAACCGGTTTTCTGTGAGGCCGTGGTATCGCACCGGTCGAGCCGGCCCATTCGTGCTTAAGCATGGCTCTACCACTATAAAATTAAAATTAAAAACCTACAACAAAATAACGATGACAGAACAATTAAATTAAAAATAGTCAGCAACATATTAAACCCCAAATAATAATTGTGCATGACTATATTTCACTTTTATCAACAAGATCGCGTCGCATCGAAATGAATATCATATTCGAGACCAACATGTTTTCTGCAGATTGTTTCAAGCACAAAGAGCTGTCGAAGAGTAAGCAGCTCACCTTCGTGATATAATTGGGAAATGTAATATCTAAAAGGCTTCAATGACATAAACTTAATAACTGCTCTCTGTGCTTGGTCTATGCTCTAGGGGCAGAAGATAAGATTTTACAGCTAAACCCCAGACAGATATGTAATGTGACACATTACATGTCTGTCTGAAAAACATTGACATAGTGCATAATAAACCAATTTTAGAGTGTCAAAGTCAGCCGAGTATCATAATTTTTTGAAAATTAGATTTAGATAGAGAATACATTAGTAATATTTGACAGTTGGTATTTCCATGAAATTCTATATCTATCAATAAATACTCGCAGATATTTCATGTGAGCTCAGTATCTTTGGGCAGTCGCAGGTATTAGTTGATTTGTATGACGAACAAGTATGCGCTCTTATATTCAATGTTTCCAAAGATGGTTGACTTATAGCTGTCTTTGAGAACGTGATGTAAGTAGTTTTGTTGAGGTTAAGTGTTAGTAGATAGTTTGATAGCCACTGCATTACGTAAGAGCACATTCCGCACGAGCAAAAACATCTGGCCAGTTTTTGTCACGAACAAGTATTGCAGTATCATCTGTGTAGGTAATTTTAGAAGAGTAGGGCGCACAAGGAGTTTATGTATAGTAGGAAAAGGGTTGGACCAAGAATCGATCCCTGAGGGACTCAAAAAATAAGGGTTGCGTTGTCACTGACAATGTCATCAATTTTTACACATTGTGTTCGAAAAGATAATTCTCTCTATCTTTAGTAAGAGATGGGGAACAGAGACAGTGTCAATGCTTATGCAATGGTAAGATCGAGAAAAATCGCTGTTTACTATTGCATCAACTAGAGAAGTTACTGCATCTTCAGTCGATATGCCTACTCTAAAACTAAATTGATTCGGTGCAAAAATTTTGTCTCTTTAAAAAGTATCTTACGTGGGTGGGTGTTTAGACAGGACAGATATGGGCCTGTAATTATTGATATTGTCTCTGTTCCCACTCTTAAAAAGCCAGGGAAAAGCGCTTCTGTTATAGAAATTTTGCAAATGTGGGTTATTATTGGTGCCAGAGTGTTTGAGCACGTTTGCAATAAATGAGCAGGAATTCCATCCCATCCGACAGCAGCATCTACGCAGACTTCGAATAATCAACTCAACTTCAGACCATCCGTTGGCAACAGAACCAAAGATTTATCATTCAGCAATTGATTATTTGGTATGTTAAAGCTAATTTGTAATGCTAAGTCGCTACAGATGCGGGAAAAACACTCATTAACTCTGTTTAAAGATGTCAAATTATCTCTGTCTGTATTTAATAGTTCAACAGGTTTTGTAGGTAGGTTAGGTATTGTTTAATGTGTGTGTGTATTGTTTAATCCGTGCGAGTAATGTTTTTGATTATTTGCAAGGTAGACCGTGGGCTTTACGTAGTTCATTATTCTCGTAGTTGTTTTAATCTTTTTTTTTTTTTTTTTTTTATATTAGCCTACTATAGTGACTCCACTTTGCCTGATGGAAAGCAATAGGTGGAGTCAAAGAGTGGTGGTCACCATCCTCATTGCATGTCTAGTCAATGCAGCATGGTGACCCACACTATGGCGGCCTGGTGAGATGCTTTTTCACGCCCCGCTTAAAAGACCCGGGATCATAGTGGGAAGGAAACACGTGCGCTGGTAGAGAATTCCAGGCTTTTACCGATCGGCACAAGAAAGAAGAGCCAAACCGTTTAGTTCGGGTACGTATATTTTCGACGCACAAACGGTGACTCCTCAGGCCAGCACGTGTAGTCCTGTAGAGGAAGGGAGACGGTGGGACCATTTTATTTTTTAATAATTTTTTAATAATTTATTGCGGAAATTGCGGTATCTGAGATAGGTACTTCAAGAGCTGCTGCTGTTTACTCATGGAGTCTCGATTGCGTATACATCCGAGCAATCCTATAGTGATCCAAGGTTTAAAAATTACTTGTTTAGATGGTGTGCGCATTAGTCCAGCTCTTCTTCAATATCTCAAATGAAACGTTAGGATCAGATATATTCATTATTTGCGAGAAGTCTGTGTTCGAAACTTCCGCGTCAATAGAACCATAGTCTACTTTGACAAAGTGAGTTTTGCTTTAATAACGTTTCCATGCTAAAAAGGATCAGTGCGTGATCTGCGATACTAGAATCAATTATTAGTGCGATGTAATCATAGGTACAGTGACAACGGTTATGTGCAGATATCGGATGTGCCTGATTATAAAACAATATTAACCATTTTTGATAACCTTTTTTGCTTATACTGCATTTCAGATTAAGTTTTCTGTAGTCTCTGCCTAGCCCACCTCGAAACAGGCGTAAGTGTATGTATGTATGTAGCAACCATTTCTTATCACCACTTTTGCCTTTACTGTATATTTGATTAAGATTTATGAGATTTATTATGTAAAACCTGTTACCTAACGCATAAAATGATAAAAATCTGTTGAAATAAAGTGGATAATAGGGTGAAACAATTCCTAATGCTATGGGTACATTCGTGGCAATTATATTTTTTAGTTTATATAATAAATAAGACCATAGTATACATAAATAAACGTGTAAGTGCTTACGAACTAGTTTAAATGGCACTATTCATGCTGTTCTGGGTAGTAGATACTTCAAACCTATCAATAGGCATTACATACAAATAATAGTATTTTATTAATATTAAAGATACTAGGTTTGCATAAGATGTAATAATAATAACTATAATAACTTGACACATTTCACACACGGCCGTCTGATTCCAAACTAAGCAGAGCTTGTACTATGGTAACCAGACAGCTGATAAACATACTTATATACTACTACACCCAGACAAAGAACAAATGATCATGCTCATCACACAAATATTTGTCCTGGGTGGGAATCGAACCCCTGGCTTAGCAGGCAGGGTCACTAACCACTAGACCAAAAGTCCATGTATTAAATTAAATCTTTATTAATTTATTTTATACTTTTTAGTTCTTGAAGTCGGTTTTTTAAACGTAGTTTTTAGTTTTTAGTTTCTGTTCTGTAAGTTGTTGTTCTGTGAACTAAAGTATGGTTTTTCTAGATTACATTGGGTAGACTATAAATATGTCGTTGCTTTTTATTGTCATAGATTAAAAAGTTTTTTTTTTTTAGGTAGCTATGGGTAGGCAAACGACAGGTGCCGCGCGCCTTAAACAATATTGATCCCAAGAAACAGGAACGGAAAAAAGGAATCGACTCCGAAAAAATGCTGTTCGAAACTCTATTTGACGTTCTTGTGAGACAGTGAAAGATCATGAAGAACGTTTGTTAGCTCTAAAAATTACTTAAAATTACGTTCATGCCAAGAAACACTTGAGCAGTATGAGTCTAGACTCGCTAAGATTCAAGAACGTCTTGTCAAACAGACGTCTGAACAGCAAGCGCATAGGTTAGGACTTATTTATGACCGTCTAGCCAACGAGTCTGCTGAGCAGAGGGCTCATAGACTTGGTATTATTTATGATCGATTAGCCAACGAGTGTGCTTAGGAATGTATGGTAAGCGGCCTCTGCATAATGTCATTCCTGTAGATGTTAACAGCTGTGGTGGATTCTTACACAGCATTAAAATAGGGATATGCTTTAGGGTGATGATAAGGAGAAAAATGGCGGTCTGTGATGGATTAGTCAACGGAGCAATGGGTGTAATAAAAAAAATCAAGTGGCCAGCCCTTCGCCGTGACCAACTAGAAGCAGGAGAACTGCCCGAAGCAGTGTTGATTAAATTTGATGACGAAACGGTAGGCACTAGGGTAAAAGAGCGTTTGAACTTTTGAGGCCAATAAAGGTTACGGGGATATCGAGAGATTAATGCTGCCACTAATTTTAAGTTGGGCTGTCACCATTCACAAGTGATGGACCTCGGTAAATAAATATTAGTCAGATATAAGTCGAGTGAAGAATTAAGATGGCCCGGCATTAAGTGCTTTTGAATCATCAAAATTATAACACAGACCAACTGATGACAAAGCACTACAGGAAATGCAATTAAGACATTTAATTAATTACTAGATTATTTTTTTTTAACTTATTTTTGAAATTTATTTTTATTTCTTCGTTTTGAGATTTTATGCAATCGTATTGGTTATAATATTTCTCAGTTTCTCTACTCCGTACGCTCGCTTCGCTGAAATGACAGGTAGCCTAAGACCCACTTATCGGGACACGGGTTAATAATAATATACAATCAACCTAAATGATTATAATGATTGACTAGACATGCAATGAGGATGGTGACCACCACTCTTGGACTCCATTTATTGCTTACCATCAGGCAAAGTGGAGTCATTATGGTAGACTTACACATAAAAAAAAATGAAAACTAAAAAAGCTGTACAAGAACTAAAATTACAACGTCCACGTAAACAAAAATGTCCATAAAATGAAAACTACTGGGCGCCAAACTCTGTTAAATTTTTCTGGGACCAAGTGGTAACTATTCCGCATCAAACTAAAGAAGAATCACTTATATCGTAATCTCAGCGTAATCAGTGTACATACATAAAAAAAGTACCAATCAAATTGAGAACCACCTCCTTTTTAAAAGATAAGGGTGCAAAGCTATGACGGCAGTAAGTATATGTATGTACTACTGTGTCCAAAAAATAAGGTGACATTGTATTTATTTCGAAAATTCTTTATTTGTTCTTCCAAATCAATTTCATCCCCTTCAAAGTAATCCCCTCCCGATGCAATGCACTTATGCCAACGGATTTTCCAATCTTCGAAACACTGATTGTAGTCACTTTCCGGGATGGCCTTCAGTTCCGTCTTCGCTGCGGCTTGAATGTCCTCTATCGTATCAAAACGGTGTCCCCGGAGCGATCTCCGATCCGATCTCAAAAAAAAAATAATTCTCCAAGTCCTTCGACGCGCGCAGTTTAAAATTCAAATGTCACCTTATTTTTTGGACACAGTAGTACGTATCTTCTAACATATAAAATTCTCGTGTCGCAGTGTTTGTTGCCAAACTCCTCCAAAACGGCTCAACCGATTCTTATGAAAATTTTTGTGTATATTTGGTAGATCTGAGAATAGATCGTGAAGTATATTTCATATCGCTAGGTGATCAGGGTGACCCTATACAGATTGTTTTAGTGCAGAACAACTTTTGCCACGTCAGCTAATATGTATATACATATACATAAGTATATACATACATACTAGCTGACCTGGCAAAAGTTGTTCTGCACTAATATACATATATACATACAGACGCTCCCGCCTTACAGTTGAGGCCGTATTTTGTTTCATATTCTTATCATACGCAGAAAAAAGAAATTACAAATCCTACACAGACCACCTACAACAAAGCAGGAAGATGAAAAAAAACTCAATATACAAAGCAAGGAGTTTAATTTTTATTTAAAACACTTATTTACTAATAAACATGTATAAGAAGAAAACATAATTGTTCTTAATAAACCACTTTTGGTCGTCGTCGGATCATTATCTTATCTAAAAAATCCATTTCCAATTGATTAAACCAGACGGAACGGCATTTTGCTGTAGTATTCGTTTATAATGATCTTTTTTCATGATTCCTTTGACTGATATAAAATCTCAGGTTTCATGACTTGAGAAGCAACCCCAGACAATAAATGAACCACCATCCTGGCACCACACAGTCTGACATCATTTTTACTCAGAGCTACGTCGAATAGAAATTCCTCGTTTTGAACCAAATATTTCAAATATTTATTTATCTATTCAAAGAACTTTTTATGAGTATTTTCAAACCAGTCTGGATGGGCAAGGACCAACTGCATCAGCTACTTTTTTGTTTTGTGGCCTTAAACCCTCGAACGGCTACGTGATCAAATAACTTAGTATCTCACAAACGTTTGTTCGTTTCTTTTTTATGCGGTAAGGGGCAAACGAGCAGACGGGTCACCTGATGGTAAGTGACTACCGCCGCCCATGGACACCCGCAACTCAAGAGTCACAAGTGCGTTGCCGGCCTTTTAGGTAGTTTTCTTGAAGGTTTGAAGGTACTTAAGTACTATACTATAATAACTAAGTAGCATTTAGGAAGTATTAGAAATTGTTTCTTAAAATAATGTAATGACTTTGCATATCTATGGTAAGTGATAAGTAAGTCATTCCATAACCGAACAACTTGAAAAGATAAGGAATTGACAACAAATTTAGTAGAATGTCCAGGCATTTTCAATCTTAGGCCCTCTGATACATATATCGTATAATTATATATCGTATAATTACAAATAAGTCTTAGTTCCCTTTAATGTCCATATAAAATCGGAGTTCATAGTTTTTTTAAAGTTAATATTTAAGTAGCAATGTATGTTTGTTCGGGTCAAATCTTGCACGTTAAATTTGAAACGCTTTCCGGTGTCCAATTGAACTGAAATTTTGCTTACAGCTTCAGTTCCGTTGACAATGCGTCTTTATAATAACAGTGACCACTCTATTTCAAAAATCTGCTTTAAAAAAAAAATATTAAAATCAATAGGATTATGACGAGTCATATCCGTTATCAGTGGTCTCCACAGCGCTCTTGCCCGTGATGGCACCAACAGTCGGAGATTTCGAAGACTTCTCTGCAATTTAAGACATTAAGTAAATACTCTTTATTGTACATTAAATATAAATATAAAAAAAAATATTGATATTATTACAGATAAAACGTACATATATTAGGCTGCCTTATCGCAGCAATATCTTAAAGGCAATCTTTGGATGGACAGGACCTACAGTTACAAGTACCTATGTAGGTACATAATTATATTTATCGTAGACATAACATACATTCTTTTAATATTATTCTGATATGATTCCGATTAAAACCGCTGACAAAAAAAAATTTTTACAAATTTATGTTATTGTCTTCGATCGCAAAAGAGCTGTGAAGAAAAGTTATTATAACATGTAAAATTAAAATTATCAACTTAGTATTTTAGTTTCTATTTCAATTTATTTTTACAAAAAAATTACTAAAATTAACATGTTTATATTTTTTATTTTTTTACATATCAGCGAACCAAAAACTAAAATGATTAAAAAGCAATTATAATAGAGCTTAAAATGCTTGGACTCTCGACTCGAGTATACAGACACACTCCCCGGAGCCTATAATCTGATCTAACTTAGGCGGCAAATTTAAGCGGCCACTGGTTGACAATAATAGGCTTCATGAACTTTTAGGAAGTAAATGGGAAAGCGACGGGACATTGGATGGGGAGTGTATGCAATATCTAGAGTAAGTCGAGGTTGCCTATTGTGACGTAGGTATACCGTTTCAGAATTTTCTACATGTTGTTCTACAGGGAGTTCGTATTGTAGCCTTAAGGCATAGCCTAAGTTCCTAAAAGGAAATACCTAACCTTTTAGGACTTACCTACCTATCATACATACGGAATACTGCGCCGTGTCACACGGCAAGCCGTAGACAAGTCCAATCAAGTGATCTTGTCTGTCCAAGTTCAAACAAGAATTATCCATGTTGAACTCTTCATCTAACCACGGCGGCATCTAGGGAACAAAATAAGAAGTTAACTTATTAATAATAGTGACATCTAGTGACAAATAGCTTAAGTTGTTTTACTATAATGTTGGTAGTTGCGAAACAAGTACGGAATGTATCGTTATTGCAGAAACAATAAAAAAACAGCTTTCTCGCATACCCTGGTCTATTTATACTAAAACTAATAAAAATATATGACATTTATTAACAGATCACGGTCTGGAATGAATGAGGATGTAGTGACATGAATAGAGATAATAAAACTAATAAAAATATATGACATTTATTAACAGATCACGGTCTGGAATGAATGAGGATGTAGTGACATGAATAGAGAAAGAAACGCTGCGTTGGTATAGGCAAGCTGCAGCGTGGAGGTCCTACACTCACAGCCGGCGGCGTCACCGCGGAGACGGTGAGGAGGACCAGCTTCACGAGGAGTACCGCGAAGCGCGGAAAACTCTGAAGCTGGCCATTTGCCGCGCCAAGGACGCAAAGAGAAAGGAGATGCTGGAGAGTCTCGACCGTGACCCCTGGGGTCGCCCATACCGTGCGGTGCGTCAGAAGCTCCGCACGTCGGGCCCCCCCCCTTACCGAGACTCTCCAGCCCAGCTTCCTGCAGGAAGTGGTCGAGGGCCTTTTCCCGCAGCGGGCGGAGCACACACCCCCGTCGATGGCCTACGCGGTCGGAGACGACGGGGGTAGAGAGGACGATGTGCCGCCCGTTAGGGAATCGGAGGTTGGGGCGGCTGTTCTACGGATCCGTTCCAAGAACACCGCCCCCGGGCCGGACGGGGTACCAGCCCGAGTGATGGCCCGAGCCCTCGACCATATGTCGGACCGCCTCAGGGAAGTATTGGACGCTAGCCTGGCGTCCGGACGCTTCCCAGAGTGCTGGAAATGCGGGAAGCTGGTCCTGTTGAGGAAGCCGGGACGGCCTGCCGATTCGGTCGCGGCCTATAGGCCCATCGTGTTGCTGGACGAGGCGGGTAAACTTTTTGAGAGGATACTCTCTGCCCGCATCGTCCGGCACCTCAACGAGGTGGGCCCCGACCTGTCGGACGCCCAATTCGGGTTCCGGGAGGGGCGTTCGACGGTCGATGCCGTGATGCGCCTTAGGGCCGTGACCGGAGAGGCAGGGAGCTGTGGCGGCGTGCTGTTGGCGGTGTCTCTGGACATCGCCAACGCATTCAATAGTCTGCCATTCAGCTGCATCAGGGAAGCACTCCAATACCATGGGGTGCCAGAGTACCTGAGGCGGCTGGTGGCAGACTATTTAGAGGAGCGTACCGTCGTGTACGAGGACCGAGAGGGCGTCTTGAGACGGCGACCCATGTCGTGCGGCGTTCCGCAGGGGTCTGTCCTTGGACCACTCCTGTGGAACGTGGGGTACGACTGGGTCCTACGAGGTCGCCTCCCCCCCGGGCTGGGCGTAATTTGCTACGCTGATGACACATTGGTCACAGCCGGGGGGCGAACTTCCAAGAAGCGGCGCGCCTGGCCACCAGGGGTGTTTCTTTGGTGGTCGGGCGCATCGAGGCACTGGGCTTACGGGTGGCCCTGGACAAGACGGAGGCCCTTTTGTTCCATGGGCCCCGTCGTGGTCCACCCGCCGGTGCCTCCATCGAGGTCAACTCGGTCCTCGTCCCGGTTCGGGCCCAGATGAGGTATCTGGGCCTGATACTCGACGGTAGGTGGCTCTTCGACGAGCACTTCCGACAGCTTGGTCCGAAGCTGGTCGACGCTGCCTCTGCCCTTGGGCGACTTTTGCCCAACTTGGGTGGAGCCAGCGTCGCAACGCGACACCTCTACACGGGGGTGGTCCGGTCGATGGCACTGTATGGGGCACCGGTGTGGGTGGCGGCTCTGACCGCCCAGAATAAGGCGCGCCTCTGGCGGCCTCAAAGGGTATTGGCGGTCAGAGCCATACGCGGATACCGCACGGTGTCCACCGAGGCGGCGTGCGCCTTGGCTGGAACACCCCCGTGGGATTTGGAGGCGGAGGTGCTCGCCGAAGTTTATCGACGGGTGGCTGAATATCGGGCGGAGTATGGCTTTCGCCCTCCGCCCGAAGAGGTACGCGAGTGGCGTGAAGCCGCCCGTCGAGCCACGATGGCTAGTTGGTCGTTCCGGCTGGAGACTCCGCGCGCTGGCTTTGCCGCCGTGGAGGCTCTCCAGCCGGTCATCCTCGAGTGGGCAGGGCGGCAGCACGGGACCCTTTCCTTCCGGCTGACGCAGGTGCTTTCCGGGCATGGTTGCTTCGGGAAGTACCTGCACTCGGTCGCCAGGAGGGAACTGAGTCCCGCCTGCCACCACTGCGACTGCAGTGAAGACTCGGCCCAGCACACGCTGGCGATCTGCCCCGCTTGGGAGTCGCAGCGCCGGGCCCTCACTGCAGTCATCGGAGGAGATCTCTCGCTACCGGCCGTCATAGGCTCCATGGCCGGTAGCGATAGCAGTTTTACCGCGGTCGCAACCTTCTGTGAAGATGTCATCTCGCAGAAGGAGGCGGCGGAGAAGGCCCGGGAGGACGATATCCACTCGGACCCAATCCGCCGCCGGCGAACTGAGCGGCATGAGGCGCCTATCAGCGCCTCATGCCGCTCTGAGTGTGGCCGCGGATGATCGGGACGGGTTTTCCCCTCCATCCGCTCTAGTGGCCACCCGCGAGGGGGTGACGTACGCGTGTGCCGTACGTCGCCTAATTAGAGTTTAACAGCGGACGGTGCCTTCCGGTGCTTCAGTGCGGGCAAGCGCTGGGAGGGGTCCGGATGTCTTAATATCAGCAGTTCCCGGATCCCTTCCGTCTCAGGCGCAGAGTGGCACACCGTGTGGTTTTAGTCGGTTCGATTCCGACACACCGCCCCGCCGCAAACCCCGGCGGGGTGACGGTCCGAGGGGATTTCCACACGTTAAAAAAAAAAAAAAAAAGGCAAGCTGCAGCGTTGAAATTCAAATTAAATAAATTTATTTCACAAAATTGCTCAACAATTATTTGAATTCGTCTTATGTAAACTTATAGATCAAGACACACAGCGTCATCGCAACTAAAGGTTGCCTTGTCTAATGTGTTGCCTGTGTTGATCTATAACCAGCCCGTTTCAAATGGTTGAGCTTTATGAGAAGAAATCGGGCAAACAAACTCATCGCAGCTCTTTTACATCACCAGATGGGTATTACAAAAGTTAGTGTACAGCATATACTATTCAATAAAACATAATTTAATGTGTGCATAACATTTTGCTCAAAATAAATAAACTAAAATTAGGTTATTAAAGTAATGTAGTCAGATTAATATATAAATAAAAAGTTAGATTTAGGTAATGTAGTAGATTACACTGTACTGATTATTTGATCGCTGTAAAAAGTGGATTTAAATTTATTTAGACTTAAAAGGATGAGTGAAGAGCGATTGTATATAGAAACTTATAAGGCTTTTGAGAGTGGGCGAGTTGGTGCGGGTAGGCAGGGAAAGACGTATATATTGTAGTGGGTTAAGAGTTTACTCCTAAACCGCTTACAGAGAATTGACGTGATGGCTGCGGACGGCTTCATCTGACGTGAAGGCGTTGTAAAGGAAATTACAAATGTAGATCGTAATTTTATTGTTACTAATGTATGCGACTCTACTGAACTGACTTAAAATAGATTGACACCGTTCTTTTATACAAGAGTCTAGTGTTGTTATCGCTGGCTGCATTCCTGATGTTATCGCTCGCCGCATGCCTGTTGTCACTTGACCTAGGTTCTCCTTACCAGAGGTTGATAAGATTGGAGCGTTGCTTTACAACACTACATTATGTTCGCCACAATATACTGACCTGATCAGCCTTATACTAAAGAAGGGCATAATTAAAAGCACCCGTAATGGATGAGCGTGTATGTATGTAAAGGACTGATGCATCTCGAAAAGGTGAAAGTTATGTCAGGATCGTGGCAAATAGCGTTCTATTGTTTCCGCCTACCCTGAACGGCCTACCCTGTAAATATGAGCGATTCTTTTATACGATTTACAACAAAAAATACTAGGTCATCCAGGTATTCAATACAATAATGATAATAATTCTTGAACATACGTATAATCCAATGGTTGAATCTCCAAAAGCTTTTGGATCAGGAATTCGTTTGGCATTATTTGGATTGTACCAAGCGTAGCTGATCGCATCTGTGAACACGTCCTTGGTCATGTTTAGGTGACCAGAGATCCAGATGTGCTCGATGGCTGAAACAGTAAGTACCAGCTACAGTTTTATTTTTATTGATAACCGTAAACAGAAGAACAGACGGGTCACCTGATGAGTGACAACAGCCGTCCATAGACACCTACAACTCGTCCAGCCACGACCGTACCTCATATCATACTGAGTAGGTGACGTTGTCATCTATTTTTATGTCTTTCGGACCTATTGAAACTGTATTGATTTTGTCAGCAGCTGGACGACTTACTCCTTGAGAAAGGTCTCCTGTCAGGCCCAAAACTAGTTGGGCATCCTGAAATACACACCTTATATTTAAATAAATAGAAAGATACATTATTAAACTTACGTTCTTCTTTATTTTCTCCCATTAGTAGCAGTAATTGGACCAAAATATCATTGTTTTCTAAGCTGGCTAGGGACCCGTTCATTTTGAGACAATTGTCGTACGCATGCTGCCAGTAGAATCGCTTTTTGACAAGTATATAGTAGTACAGATCATCACTTGGAATCGGTGTTAGCGGTTTTGTAGATACTGAGCCTGAAATAAACGAAATTAATAAAGTATTTACTTAGGTGGTTTCTCATAGGCATTCAGAGTTTTGTAGTGTCGAAGACTGATATCTAGAAGTAAGCGAAATAATAGGGGTAGCCATATATATATATATGTATTTGTCAAGGTAAAGGGCGAGAGGAAAAGAGATGGAAATATATGACACACCAATGTGTTAGAATGGTGAGGTTATCAAACTCTAAAGTAATGTAATGTTTAGTGATGAATGTAATCGAATTTGCATGCAAAGATAAAACAAATAAATAACAGACAGTTACCAATTACGATACTTCCTTTTGTCCTTACGTACCGAACGAGTTTTTTTTTTTTAATTAAATAGGGGGACAGACGAACAGACGGATCACCTGATGGTGAGTGACACCTGCAAGAGTTGTAAGCGCGCTGCCCTCCTTTAGTGCGATGGAGGTATCGTACCGATCGAGCCGGCCTAAACGTGCCTAAGCATGGTCCTACGATATGATGCTTCATGCAAGCATAGCGGTTTCGGGTACTTTTGACTTGCTGTTTATTCAAAACATCATTTGAAGGACTTACCGTTATTAAGTTTTACCAGTAGAGAGACAATGAAAAGCTTATAATATTTAAGTAATAATAAAAAAAGTACAGATAATCGGGTTTAACCCGGCGATATATCAGCGAATAAGATGACAAAGTGAAAACAACGTATATCAATGAGGTGTGTGATGACAAGATTTCTGTTTACACATAGAAAATAAATCTCTCACGTGAAGATATAACATACCACTACTATATTTGTTGGTCTAGTCGTTAGTCTCTGTCTTAGCCGGAGGTCGTGCGTTCGATTCCCACACGGGACACAAATTTGTGTGATCCACAAATCGTTCCGAGTCTGGGTGTTCTTTGTGTCCGTTGTTTGTTTGTGTGTAAAGTCCCCTGCGACACAGGAATGTTTACTGATGCGTGACTTGTCTTTTAAAAAAATAATTACATATTATCCTAATAATAATTCTTTATCTATTATCCCAATAAATCGAACAATTAAAAGAATAAGTGATGAGAAAGGTGGACGAATGTGATAACGATAGTGATATGAAATTATATATCAATCTATATTATAAAATCTCACCGGATTCATTTACAGATTTCGGTGGTATGGTGTTAAGAAAAAAATGTTTAGCCTCTTGGTGTTTTTTATACCGAATGGACTTCCTTATTTGATCTGTAAGTGGGATTACAAAACTAAATATCTATTTATATGGATCTAATTCTAGAATCACATTTTCTTAAATTTGGATGAAACTGAACTGAACGTAATAAGAAGTTCAGATGCTCCCGATCAGACAAGGAAATTTTTTATAGCCTGATGCAGGATCGTTTTTACTGTGTAGTTCGGCTATTCTACGCTAGATGACGGTTAATTATAATTTAGTTGTTTATGAATGTCACTATACTGCAATTGTTTTGTTTATTATATATAATACAATATCCTTTAAAAGTAAAAACAAATAAAGGTACAATCGGCGGTTTTATTTCAAGTTGCGATTTCTTAGATGGACTGATTAGTAGGTATATAAGGCAGTTGACATATGCACGAATTCATCGTATATATAAGCGTATATATGTTAGAGAAAATACAAAACACAACTAGACTTGTACTTATAAACAGGACGTAAAAAGTTATAACCTCCACGGAACAATTGCATGGAAAGCCATAGATAAAAAAGCTTTTTTTTTAAATACCTTCATAACATATAAACTGCATCCTCCTATCACACCTGGCTTCCATGAACACGGGTAATTGAGCTTCATGTCTATCTAGCTGCAGGCATCCACTTTGTTTTACATTGTTTCTGTCCCTGCGACAAAAATGTACTGGCAATTTATTGTACGTAAATAAGCGATAGGTTAGCAATGATTATGATTTTGTAAAACGAGATAAACGTGTCGCTGTATTGATTGATTTTATTTAAAAAAAAAACCGTAAGTCAGTTAATGCGCTAAGAAGTTCAGGAAATAATTGACTTTTTTTTTTTTTTTTTTTTTTTTTTATACTATAGGAGGACAGACGAACAGACGGGTCACCTGATGGTAAGTGACACCGCCGCCCATGGACACTTGCAACTCAAGTGCGCTTCCTGCCTTTGAGGGTGATGAGGGATGGGGAATGCGGGGAGTGGAAAGAAGAGAGGAGGGATGAGGAGATGGCAAAAAGGAGAAAGGAGAAGAGGGGAGAGAAAAGGGAGGATGGGGAATGGGGCCTCCGGAAACCTCACTCAATTCGGGGAAATGCAACGCAAGCGTTACTTCACAACCAGTTTTCTGTGAGGCCGTGGTATCGCATCGGTCGAGCCGGCCCATTCGTGCCTAAGCATGGCTCTACCACTGACTTTAAAAAACTTGATAACCACTCTCAATACACCTTCCGAATTCTTTTCCGAGGAGGCGAGGCGCAGGAGTACATATATTCTGTCAAATATAACAATAATTATTTTGAAAATCGTTTGACAATTGGCGGCGAAAACACTTAACAGACATTAAAAAATGTCAACGAACATAGAAATTCCTCCTTTTTCGAACTCAGTAAAAAACACATGTCGCTTAATGCGACAAGAACTATTCAAAAACCTTATTTGAAATCTATACGGTAATATGAACAAAAGTATTGTTCGGGCCGCTTGAATAGTGGGTCGGTTTTCTGTGAGGCCGTGGTATCGCACCGGTCGAGCCGGCCCATTCGTGCCTAAGCATGGCTCTACCACTGACAAAACTGTCACACAAACACTGTCAAACCTTTACGAACTCGCTCAGTGGACAGGAGAACAAATCTACTTTCTCAGCAACTATATTAAGAGTAGTAATAGCTCACGTGAGGCGAATATTGTAGAATCATAAGGTCCGAGTGCTTGTTTCATTAATAAGGAACTAGCTAAGCGACTGATCAACATTTCTCGTGACCAAAAGGCTGGCTTTTTCCTCGCACACCGAATAAACATAGCCATTCGACGTGGTAATGCTGCCAGCCTCCTTAGAACGCTACCGGTACGCGACAATGCCTTGGAATTTTATAAAACATGGATGTAAAAACACATTTTTTTTTTAAGTTATCTATCAAAACAACAATTATAAAGAGAAAAATACATGGTATGTCGATAAAAAGAGACAAATACATATATGTCCTTCCCCAGGGCTCGAAGTAAAACTATTCAAATTTGAATCAAAATCGGTTAAGCCATTTGTCCTTGAGAAGGTAATGAATAGACAGAGATACTTTCATTTGTAATATTACTACAGATTTTATAATTGAAACGGCTTTTAATACAACCACAACAGTCTAAACTGACTTGTATATACTAATACATATGTAATAAATATTTTTTTATATACATACCTCATTGGTGGCCAGACATTGGACGAAACGTCTCCAAGATCTGGTGGTTGGAACAAGCTCACCCCGGTATCTATCCAGGTCCACTTGCCGAGAGATCCTTTAGCACCCACCCACGCATTCTCCATACCTGCTCCAATAATATGATAAAGCATTCATTCACTGTAGATGGTCTTAAGATTTAAGGAAAGAAGCTGGGTTGGACTGGGTGCGAAAGTTGGGAGAGGCCTGTGCTCAGCATTGATGATAATCATTTACTGGAAGAGCCTTTATGGTGGGAGATTGACCAGGAGGCGGCGGTAGAGTGATGGCTGACCCACGTTGCTAGTATTCTTTAAAAAAAATATATAATTGGCCTTCAGAAATAACTACATGGGACATCCTTGCAGGCTATGTGGTAGTCACCAGACATCAGGTCCTCCGTCTCCTCGTTCCCTATCCTATAAAACAGTCTCCCGTAACTATAAATAGAGAGCAAGACATTTGGACTTTCCGGCTTCAGGCAGTTCGAGTTATAGGTATGCGGCCCTGACCTGTTCGAATCTCTGCACTTTTTATATTAGCCTACCATAAGGACTCCACTCTGGATGGAAAGCAACAAGTGGAGTCTAAGAGTGGTGGTCACCATCCTCATTGCATGTGTAGTCAATGTAGCATGGTGACCCACACTATGGCGGCCTGGTGAGATGCTTTTTCACGCCCCGCTTAAAAGTCCCGGGATTAAAATGGGAGGGAAACACGTGCTTATACTTTCATACGGTCACGCCTGTATTGCAAAGGTATATAAGATATACATATATATAGTGGTAGAGCCATGCTTAAGCACGAATGGGCCGGCTCGACCGGTGCGATACCACGGCCTCACAGAAAACCGGTTGTGAAGTAACGCTTGCGTTGCATTTCCCCGAAATGAGTGAGGTCTCCGGAGGCCCAAAATCCCCCACCCCCCTAATGATAGCGCTGTTAACGAAAAGGATACCCCAGGGGGGTACCAGCGCTAGCGTTGGAGAATCCCCCCCTGGACGTCCACCCTCAGTACGGATTATGCCTGAGCGTGACCTTTCCATCTTATGGCTACGTGTAGACTGTGACGACCATCCCCGCATCTACCTATGCCTCTACAGGTCCCATCGCGGTGATGCCGAAACGGACCGACTCATCGACTACGTCCAAATGGCTACAGACTCAGTGCTCCAGCAGGTCCCATCCGCAGAGATCGTGATTCTTGGCGACTTTAACGCCCATCACGCCGAATGGCTTGGTTCGCGCAAAACCGATCATGCGGGAAGATCTGTTCACGATTTCCGCTGACCTCACATCCTGACGGCTACAAAGTATCCGTTGAGGCCCCTCTTGGATCTTCGGACCATTGCCTGATTAGGAGTATGGTGCCACTCGTTCACTCGCTGCGGCCGCGAGTTACAGGCAGTCGCCGCGTATGGCACTATAGGTCAGCAGACTGGGATGGAATGAGAACATTCTTTGCATCCTACCCATGGAGGCAGGTTTGCTTCTCGCCGGATGATCCCAATGTCGTTGCTGACTCTGTCGCGGATGTTGTGCTTCAGGGTATGGAACTTTTCATTCCATTCTCCCTGATTCCCACAGGTGGCAAGTCCCAGCCTTGGTTTGGTCGAACCTGCAAAGCGGCGTCCCGCCGAAAGTAGGAATGTTACCAAGCATGGGCTTATGCAGCGACAGCACGGGATGTAAAGACCAGCACATTAAAGAAGCAATTTTACTTTGCCTCCAGGTCCCTCAAAAGAGTAATTGCTGGGGCGAAGTCGGCTCACATCGGCAGAATTGGCGAGAGACTAGTTAGTCTCCCCTCCGGAACTCGTGCATTCTGGTCTCTTGCCAAAGCTGTCCAGGGGAACTTTTGTAAGCCATCCCTTCCACCTCTGCGCATAGGAGATAATTCGTTGGCCCACGACGCTAAAGAAAAAGCCGATCTTCTGGGCAAACTCTTTGCGTCCAACTCGACCCTGGACGACGGGGGAAACGCACCGCCGACCATACCGCAGTGCGAGACCCGCATGCCGGAAGTCCGATTTACACAAAGGGCAGTGCGTAAAGCGCTTCTTTCCCTCGACGTTCATAAGTCGAGTGGGCCCGATAGAATCTCTCCTATCGTGCTGAAGACGTGTGCTCCAGAGTTAGCACCGGTTTTAACGCGCCAATATCGGCTTTCCTACTCTCTTGGCGTAGTCCCGAACTCATGGAAGACAGCTCTAGTGCACCCAATCCCTAAAAAGGGAGATCGCTCGGATCCGTCCAACTAAAGACCCATAGCCATCACCTCCTTGTTCTCCAAGATAATGGAATCCATTGTTAACTGCCAGCTCCTCCGGTACTTAAAAGACCACCAGCTCCTCAATGATCGACAATACGGCTTCCGTCAGGGTCGTTCAGCTGGTGATCTTCTCGTATACTTGACTCACCGGTGGGCACAGGCGATCGAGACCAAGGGGGAAGCGTTGGCCGTTAGTTTGGACGTGGCGAAGGCCTTCGATCGGGTCTGGCACAAAGCGCTCCTTGCGAAGCTTCCTTCCTATGGGCTTCCCGAGAAACTGTGCAATTGGTTCACCAGTTTTCTTACAGACAGAAGCATCAAGGTCGTTGTTGACGGTGCATGCTCCGACTCCAAGTCTGTTAATTCTGGTGTCCCACAAGGCTGTGTGCTATCACCCACGCTGTTTCTTCTGCATATCAACGACATGCTGCAGATTAGCAGCATCCATTGCTATGCAGACGATAGCACGAGTGATGCCCTTTACACTGGCCGCGCTAACATTTCTCGGGTAAACGTCATCGAAAGCCGATCCAAACTTGTGTCTGAAATCGAAACTTCTTTATCAAAAGTTTCAGATTGGGGTCGACTTAACCTAGTCCAATTTAACCCCACGAAGACACAGGTTTGCGCGTTCACCGCTAAAAAGTTGCCATTGGTCGTATCACCTCAATTTGAGAGCACTTCCCTAACTGCATCAGCCAGTATCGGAATTCTTGGCGTCGATATAACAAGCGAAGTCCAGTTTCGCGGTCACCTAGAGAGTAAGGCCATATTAGCCTCGAAGAAGCTTGGTGTGCTAAACAGATCGAGACAGTATTTTACTCCGGCCCACCGCCTGCAACTTTATAAGGCGCAGGTTCGGCCGCACATGGAATACTGTTCTCATCTCTATGCAGGTGCACCCCAGTACCAACTTCTGCCTCTTGACCGCATTCAACGGAGAGCGACTCGCATCATCGACTGCCAAGATATTTCTGATCGACTTGACACCTTGGCGTTGCGTAGAGATGTAGCTTCACTCTGCATCCTCTATCGCTTGTATCATGGAGAGTGTTCAGAGGAATTGTTCGGACTTATACCGGCTGCTGGTTTCCGCCATCGTCCTACGCGACAAAATATCCATCCCCATCACCTGGACGATTGGCACTCCACCACTTGTCGCCTGCCGTATTTCCGAACCGATACGACCTTCAAACCTTCAAGAAGAGAGCGTACCTCTACCTAAAAGGCCGGCAACGCACTTGTGACTTTTGAGTTGCGGGTGTCCATGGGCGCCGGTAGTCACTTGCTCGTTTGCCCCCTATCGCATAAAAAAAAAAAAAAAAAAAGAAAAGATTGATTGTGCCAATTAAATTTCTGTCTGACTAACGTAATAGGTGGTTAGGTTTTAAAAATTGGCACTATATTTTCGTATCGTTTTTTTTTTCTCTTTTAAAAATAACAGCTCCCGCACTAGGATTAATTCCTGTATCGCGGGGGACTTTACAAACATTCAAACAACGGACACAAAGAACACCCAGACTCAGAACAACAATTTGAGGATTACACAAAGTGTTGTCCCGTGTGAACCGTGAACCCACAAACACTCGGCGCGGCAGCGTAGTGGCGAGATGACTACTTAAATCGCTACGCAATCCGTGCAGTAAAACGCTGTAGGACTGTATACATACTGTCTGATAGACAACAGTCCGATTCCTTCGTCGTTACGACACTAGCAGGAAGAGATAGGGGGGCCCTATTCTACTCCACCCAGAACCACACGGCTATTACCTTCAGTTCTCAACTATTACTTCTTTTAATATACGCAACGAATTTGACGTTTGACGTAGGTTGGAACAAATTATTGGCAAGTTATTGGTTCTTATTATATCTATGTATATGAATTCAGCGACATATCTGTGAGTATGTGTGTATTGTGTGAGTTAAAAACAAACAAATTCAGAAAAGAACTAACAAAACGTGTCAAAGAATTTCTTGAAGATAAATAGTATTAATAAGTGGTAATAAATAGTAGATAATGTAACGATAATTAAATATTGATTGGACATAATAAATGGCGGTAGTCACTTACCATCAGGTGACCCGTCTGCTCGTTTGCCCCCTATCGAATAAAAAAAAAACTGGCTAATATTAATAGAGGTGCACGATATTGTAAAATAAATAAAAGTTTGGTTTTCCAGTTAAATACAGTTTTGTTCTTGCATGTGTTCTTATCGTTCACTATTTAACATTTGATATTCCTAATTCCGTTTTAATTTTATTTTTATTGTTCTATTTATTTCATTAACTTTTAGTGTTTTGTATTGTAAACAAAAAATGTTGCATGCAGAGAATCTGCGAAACATGTTGAACATTATTTTATGTCATAAACATTTTTTTTTGTGGAAACCCCCACGGGTCCTCACCTCACCGGGATGGTATGTCGGACTTGAACCGACTAAAACCACACAGTGTTCCGACATGGACTCTTCTCGCCGGAGCCTCAGGTGTACCTTCGAAAGGAAATCCCTGCTAACCCTGACAGACTTGGCCGCCTGGTTGAGGCGACCTCGCTATAGATTAATGCTCTGAATTAAAGAGGTGCGCGCGGAACACGTCGCGCCACCATCTCGGGCCTGCTTCTGCTAGGACGACGGATAGCCCTGTCCATCGCCCCCAGGCTAGCGCTCATGGAGGCCGGAGATCATTTTGCACTCTCCGGCACCTGGTGCGTCTACTGCGGGACGGAAGAGTGTTACTTCTCTCCCGTTCCCTTTACGCCGCTTACTTGGCCTGCATCACTACCTCACAGAAGGAAGCAGCGGAATCCCATGCACTCTCGCGCTGGACCATGTCCATAACCATGGTCTCCAGCGAGAGGCTACCCACACCTATAGCCGCCACGAGGTTGGCACGCTCTGCACCCACGCAGAGCACTCCACCAACGTATGGAGTGTTGTATCCTCGCGGCAGCCCCCGCAGTTCTGGCACACAGACGTTGACTCCCGGCCTATTCGACACAGGCACTTTCCGAAACAGCTGCTGTTATTTTTTTTTGTAACATTACAATTGTCTTACAAAACAAATATGAGCAAAATTCCAAAACAACGTATACTAATACAAAACATATACAATTCGAGTAAAATTATAAGACATGTGAGTTGTAATTTTTAAACTTTTTTGTAATAACTCTACACGTATTGTAATTATTCCTAACCGTATGTAAATTTCCCAGAATTGTTCTTAATTCTATTTACAATACTTTTTTTGTCGCCTCTCCAGCCAATCCTCCATGACGGGTCTTACTGCCACAATAGTGGCGTGCCCTATGTTCATCAACATCTTGTAAAGACAGTGTTTCAGGTAATAAATGATTTATTATTATTTATATTAGTATTATGTATATATGTGTATTTATTCTTAAAGTTCTCTAAAAGAGAATTTCTCTAGATTCCGTTGCAAAAGCGTTATATAACCTGATTATTTTTTATCTTTAAGTGGCGTTTGCTACGCGTGGGTTTTACTAGTTAAAAGCACTTGGTGATTTCGTATCTATTTATAGGCATTATAATACCATCGACTGCCAGATTGAAATTACAGCCCCTGATCCGGATTACCGATATAGAACTGCACTGCGTAATCCATATTACAATATAATATAAAGCACAAGGTGTAACTTGATTATCAATATTCAAACATGAATTGATTTTATTCATACATACGTACATACAAACCCTCACGTTTCTATCCCCGAAGTTGTACGCAGAGATGTATAAAACATCCACATTTTGCCAATAAGAATTTGGTTCCAATTACGTAACAGGGGCCTATTGCCGTCAATGGGACTGTTATCTATCAGACAGTATGTATATTTAGCTCCAGCAAGTCAGGGTCGCATACCTATAACTGGAACTGGCTGGTGCCGGGAAGTTCGAGTCCGCTAACTTAGACCGGAGAAGCCACTAGGAAAGGAACACCTGCTAATATTTTAATATTACTAGCCGTACCCGCAGTTTCACCTGCGTTTATGCTTACTGCTCTGCTCCTAAATGTCGCATGTGTGATGTTTTATAGCCTTTAGCTTTTCATATAAACCTGTCATTTAAGAATAAGGTTCGAGCTCTTCTCTTCCATTAACTGGCAGATAGATCTCAACGATAAACTATATATATGTATATGTATGTATGTAAATCATATGTATGTGTATGATAATGTATGATATATTTCTGTAGATATATTTAACATATGTTTATGTTTATTTCTTGATATAATAATTATACCCGTATCCTATTCCTTTATTTTCTTTAATTTATTTGCTAACACTTTTTAATGCACATACTTAAGTCATTTCTACATCACCCTAAAGTAGACTGGCAGAGAATGTCTTTAGCATTAGGTCCGCCTGTGTGCATTTTGTGCATTAAGTTTTAAATAAATAAATAAGCTGACTATCTAAAGCAAAAATATTTTTTTCAATTCAAACCAATCGTTCCTGAGATTTGCGCGTTAAACCAAACAAACAGATTCTTCATCTACAATATTAATATAAGATATTTAATAAAACACTCACTTGGTCGATTCTTCAGCATAGTCATGCCCAATTTCCTCAAACACTTCATTGTGGCGATGTTCGCTAGCCTGTCAAATCAGAGATTATTAATTTATTAGCGTGTTAACTTATCGTTAACCATG
This sequence comes from Tyria jacobaeae, assembly GCA_947561695.1. Classification (NCBI taxonomy): domain Eukaryota; kingdom Metazoa; phylum Arthropoda; class Insecta; order Lepidoptera; family Erebidae; genus Tyria; species Tyria jacobaeae. Next base: position 7,663,207 of record OX387234.1, read on the forward strand.
TTCCAGCACGTATGGGCCGGCTCTAACGGATTATTACAATGGCCTCACAAAAAACCGGTTGTTAAACAATGCTTGCATTGTGACCAAGTGAGTGAGGTCACAGGTGGCCTAACCCTCTTTCCCTTCCCCTCTTTCACCTCCTTTTTTTCCCTCCCCCTTTTCTCTACTCCAAAAGTCGAACAGCACTCTTGTGACTCTATGGCTGTGTCATATGATGTCATATGATCATAATGAAAGAAAAAAGAAAAAAAAAAGAATCATTTATTTCAGTGCCACGAGACATTCTAAAATGGTTTCCATAATCAAAACAAAAAAAAAAACAAAATACCATCAGATTAGAAATCATAAAAGAACATAAAACTACGTTGAAGAATATGTTTCGCAAGAGCACTGAAAGAGGCTCCAGTCGTTTCTACGCACGGGTAGGTATTCTTTCGCCTTCCCTCAAGCCCTCTCATTTTCACATCTCCTCAGAGATGGGAAAGATGCAGGAATGGCATCTTTCCCATCTCTCGTCCCATCACCCATTAGGCGGACAGCACACTTACCACTCTTGAGTTGCAGGTGTCCATAGACCGCGGTAGTAACTTACCATCAGGTGTCCTGCGTGCTCGTTTACCCTCTTATAACATAAAAAATATAAATGCCATGTCAAAATAAATAAGAAAACAAACTTACGACATTCCTTTGAGTACGCAGAAAGCAGCTGCTTCATGCCAGGTGAGTTTGCCATCGTATAGGTGGTACAACCCGGCTCTACACCTTACGATGTGCACGTGGGTCACTTGGGCCGCTGGTTGAGCTTCTGTAACCCAATTCAGCAAAGTTATAGCATATTCTAAGCTTCCCTAGCTTGCTAGCTTGCCTAAGTGGCTTCTGGCTATTTTATATTGTTACGGAAGTGGGTACAGGGATTGGAAGGAAACTAATGTCACTGCCGAGAGTAACAATTTATTTGCGTTTCACAATATTCCGAACGCGTAACACTCACAGCATAGAACGAGTTGTACTGCACGAACCGCGTAGCACTGTTCCACACTGTACCGCGGACTACACTTAGCTCAGTCTAACGGTAGTACTGCACCACTCACTAATCACTTTCACTGTTCACTTCACTTCACTGTACTACTTTTTCACTTTTTCTTCTTATTCTTCACTTGAGAGCACTTTCCACTGAACTGCCCTGTAGGCGCGTCTGGAGCTCTTTCCCCTAATTTCGATCGTAATTTGTTGAATTTCGACTGTCATTTCGTTATTCTTTTCGATTGTCTTCTACAACTTAATTCATTTTGCTTGATCTAGTACTTTCCATTATATTCGAATTTTGTAAAGAAACATCTCCATTTACTAGAATTTTCTATAAAACACCGAAATCACAAACAAAAATCCATAGTTGTCTGTGCAGTGACGTAGGCATGGCATCACAATATGTATGTACGTATGAGTGAAGTTTCTTTCCTAAACGGCTTGATGGATTTTGAAATGTCATTTGAACTGTATTAAGTTTGAGTTACATAATAGGGTGTAACATTTAAATTTACTGCAATTTTAATTACGCCTCCTTCGAGTATACTTGCGTGAGTCTATGTTTGTATGTATAATTTTAATTTGTCACTGAAATCTAAGCGATAATTCACTTTTACATTTTTACACAACTGAACAAACAAGAGTGTAATGTGTTTATGGTTCATGTTCATATGTGAGTTTATTTTTTACATCATAACTTCAGAATACCTGAACAGATTTGTACGTTCATACGTACAAATCTGTTACAATCATCACATCACACGATTACCGAGTGATGCCGGATAGGTGTAAATTTTTCTAAAAAAGTAATAGTATGGATGCTGCATGGCACATAATTCATTCTCTTTACCGTGTAGTCGTGTTTTACCCGACGGTGTTAAAGGTGTATTATGAATTTTTCTGCATGTATGTATGATGTCTCTCTGTCGCGCTGTTCAGCCTAGACGGCTCAATCGATTACGATATGTAAGGCGTAATCTGAATCGTTTTGATTGCGGAAAAGATTATAAGTAAATATATTGATAACAACTTTATTTGTATAACATTGGTAGAATTAGAATTATACATAGAAGTTTAACACACATATTGTACAAAGGGCGGCCTTATTGCTATATGCAATCTCTTCCAGGCAACTTTAGGATGGAACAAAATGATTCGGAGAGACTTTGGTAGTTGGACGTGCATTTCAAAGAAAATCTAGTATTTTCTAATAAATGTAAGAAATATAAGATATTGTGTACATTCATACGTAGTAGAAAAGCTCTCTAGCTTAAAGTATTTAGATTTTAAAGTCAGCTTGTTCAGGTTCAGCTTGAGATGATCTAGGACTCTTTTAGCGGGAATGAGCGAAACAAGAAAAGTTAACTTTAGCAGCGGTCGCACTGTAAACTATTACTTTGCTTTGTACTTTTCTTCACTAGTAACTCTATCCTTCCAAGCCGGCCTACATTCTTACATGCATATATAAACTCACGACTTATTCACTTTAGGGTAGGCACAGACATCAACTCGTCGCTTACATCTCATTTTTTTGTTATGCTATAGGGGTAAACGAGCAGACGGGTCACCTGATGGTAAGTGATTGCAACTCAAGAATCACAAGTGCGTTGCCGGCCTTTAGGTAAGAGTACGCTCTTATCTTGAAGGTTTGAAGGAGTACTTTTCATTCTTTTTAAAACGACTTCAAAAAAGGAGGTTCTTTACTCGACTGTACGTATTTTTTTATGTATCTGTGTACATATATTCAGCGATTTCTCCGCCAATTGTCGATCGATCGACGAGTAGACTCCGGCGGTCTATTTGTCACCAAGTTTGGTTAATGACGAGATCGCAGGGTAATCGAGTGAATTTTATTATTTTTTTTAGGCACTGACAGTACTATTTTTAAGGATATTCAAATATTGGTTCATCAAAATTGGCAATATAACTAGAATCTACAACTCCTTAAAGTTAACAACAAGTTAATAACAAGTTATGAATGCGTCTCTTAATTACAAGTTTTTACGATTTATCATAATATTGTAAGCGGTTATCTATTTTTTTAATCACTTAATATATTATATTTCTTATTATTTCTTAAGCTAAACAAATTAATCTTACCTTTTTGACAAGCGAACGGCCTCATCAATGAACAGGGAAGATCTAGGAATACTGGGTGGTCATGGTTCACACGTTCTATGGCTACGCAGTCCGCTCCACCTTCTGGGACTGGCACGTGAGTTCTGTTCAGCCACTGCATTAAAAGCAAGAGATCTATATACTGGTATATACATTATACATATACAGGGTGTCCCGAAATTCAACGTCCAACGGCAAGTGGGGGGCAGGTGACTGTATGACACCTTTAAATAAAATATTAAAATAAAAGCCATTTAATTTTTTTTTAGATACGAGTATTTTGCTTAAAATGGTGCCAATCTTCTGTGAGGCCGTGGTATTAGCCGGGCAGGTATTTAATTATTTCGTCTTTTTAATATTAATTCACATTTGACAAGGCAACTATAGTTGCGATGACGCTGTGTCTACAAGCACTTACCCCCTCTGTGTGTATTGATCTACAATTGTAAATATAAAAAAAGCGGCCAAGTGAGAGTCGGACTCACGCACGAAGGGTTTCGTGCCATTATCTATAAAAACGAATTAAAATGTCTATTGCACGGGAGCCCCGTTTAAATATTAGTTCTATTTTAATGTTTAATTATTTATTTTTAAAGTGAATATATAACTAAATATTATGTGAATACTTCAAGCGTCTACCTTTTTTTTTTTTTTTATACTATAGGGGGACAGACAAACAGACAGGTCACCTGATGGTAAGTGACACCGCCGTCCATGGACACTTGCAACTCAAGAGTCGCAAGTGCGCTGCCCGCCTTTGAGGGTGATGAAGGATGGGGGATGCAAGGAGTGGAAAGGAGAGAGGAGGGATGAGGAGATGGGAAAGGAGATAAAAGGGGAGAGAAAAGGGGGGAGGGGGAAGTGGGCCTCCGGAAACCTCACTCAATTCGGGGAAATGCAACGCAAGCGTTACTTCACAACCGGTTTTCTGTGAGGCCGTGGCATCGCACCGGTCGAGCCGGCACAATCGTGCGTAAGCATGGTTCTACCACTGAAGATCTACCGTCTACCGTCTACCTGTTGCTGTTATCAATATCGTGCAAAAAAAACACGTTTGTAGTATTGCAGACCCCTTAAATATTTATTTTATTCTGTTTTGTAGTATTTATTGTTATAGCGGCAACAGAAATACATCATCTATGAAAATGTCAACTGTCTAACTATCACGGTTCATGAGATACAGCCTGGTGACAGACAGACGTCTGTGGAGTCTTAGTAATAGGGTTTTAACCTTTGGGTACGAAACCCTAAAAATAGAATTTGTATTTAGAGTACCTTTCAACCTAAAAAGTCGAATACCTGCTATGCCTGAAGAAAAGAAAAAAAGAGACATATAAAACAAGAACAGGAATTAATAGCTGGTTGTCTTCTCCACTTACCACTGGGAAACGCCTACTTAAGTTCGCATCTCTCTCACTCGGAAGGACATCCACAGCAGTCCTTCTGAGCTCCATACCTGGCCCCCAGCGGTACCCTGCTGGATCTTCCGCAGAGTCACGCCTGGCTCCTACCCATACAGCTGTCAGATCTGAAATTTAGTAATTAATATAATCCTTAAAAAATATCATTTTAAATTTTAGTTCTTAAACGTAATACTATAGTGGTAAAGTGGCAAAATAGCAACCTTAGTAATCTATTTGACTGACCTGTGGTCTGTGTAGTGCCTCTGCTGTTAAGCTAGGGTAGGTTCGATTCCCCATCAGGACAAATATTTTTATGATGAGCAATCGGGTCCCTACTATATTCCCTTCGACCTCTTTCACCCTTCGAATCAAACTTTTCATGCATAACTACATACATAATAATACATACAAAATATACATAAACCTACGAGCACCTATCGCTCGCGGTTCCAGTTTTATATCATTAAAACCATAAAAAGGTAAACAAAAATAAAAGGATGCCAAGTTCATTATCTACACAAACATACAAACACATTTACACAGTAGTAGAGCCATGCTTAGGCACGAATGCCGGCTCGACCGGAGCGATACTACGGCCTCACAGAAAACCGGTTGTAAAGCAACGCTTGCGTTTCATTTCCCCGAAATGAGTGAGGTTTCTGGAGGTCCAATTCCCCTCTCCTCTTTCCGCTGCCCTCATCCCCCCTCTCCTATTTCCCATCTCCTTATCCATCTCTTCTTTCCCTTCCCCACATCCTCCCATCTCTCATCACCATCAAAAGCGGGCAGCGCACTTACGACTCTTGAGTTGCAGGTGTCCGTGGACTTCGGTTGTCACTTACCATCAGGTGACCCGTCTGGTCATCTGTCCCCCAATAAAATGTAGATGGAGTCGCTATGCAGCTTATTACGTAATTATGGGCAAGCCGGGATTTTGGAATTTGAATTAGAAAATTTCGAGTATACTGACAGGAAGAAAATAAAGGGAAGAAAAGGAATATTGCTTCTAGAGATGGATTGGAGACTATAAGCAAGTCAGGATCATTCCTATGACTTGAAATGGCTGGTACCAGGAAATCTGAGCCCTCTAACTACTATACAAATAAAATGCGGTGGTAAAAACAGCTCGGTAGCTGTCCGTACATTATATGTTATTTTTTATAATATAGGGGGTCAGACGAACAGACGGGTCATGTGATGGTAAGTGACAACGTCCGTCCATGGACACCTGCAACATTCGTGAGTGCGATGCCCGCCATTGAGGGTGATGAGGGATGGGGGAATGCGGGGAGGTGAATGAAGAGGGGGGGAGTTGAGCCTCCGGAAACTTCACTAAGATATTCAAGAAAAACTAATATGGGGTCTCAGAACAACAATTTTTTAGAATGTTTGTGTTTTTTTTTTATATTAGCTTACCATAGTGACTCCACTTTGCCTGATGGAAAGCAATAGGTGGAGTAAAAGAGTGGTGGTCACCATCCTCATTGCATATCTAGTCAATGCAGCATGGTAACCCACACTATGGCGGCCTGGTGAGATGCTTTTTCACGCCCCGCTTAAAAGACCCGGGATCAAAGTGGGAAGGAAACACGTGCGCTGGTAGAGAATTCCAGGCTTATACCGATCGGCACAGGAAAGAAGAGCCAAACCGTTTAGTTCGGGTACGTATATTTTCGACGCTCACACGGTGACTCCTCAGGCCAGCACGTGTAGTTCTGTAGAGGAAGGGAGAAGGTGGGACCAATGTGTTTGTCTGTCTTTATTTTTATACACTTTTTTACACAGTTTTCACAGATGTATTCCTAGAGCATTAACCTTAAATATACATAGGCTTTATTTGCCGCGTCAAAAAAAAGCATACTTGTTCCTAAACTCTACGCTTACCAATTTTCCGTCCGTAAATCAATCTAATAAGTTTTTTTTTTGTTTTTTTTTTACGTGGGGAAATCCTCATAGACTATCCTCCGCCGGGGTTATCGGCGGCCGGAATTGGGCATTGTCAGCCCTCCTCCGACGTCCGGTGCGTCGTCTGCGGATAGGGAGCGTGGTCGTGTTTTGCCTCTCCCTTTCCGCAGCCTCCTTCTGTGACATAATCGTTTCACAGAAGGTGACCACTGCAGATCTAATAAGATGCCATTTTGTAGACAATGCTGGAAGTCTTGATAAACTAATACATCAACATTTGCTATTTAATATGTACGGTCGAATTATTTACACAAAGGTGATCGCTAAGGATATATTGGACGTCAAGATTGACTGACTTACCAAACTGTGACTCCGATAATGCTTCGGCTAAAAATTCTGATTTTTCTCTTGTATCGGCCACTGCTAGCGTAGCGTTGTGGTAGCCTCTGAAAATGATTAGTGTAGGAGTGTATTGTTTTAAGGGTTTATGGATGTGTAAGTTTCTTTGTTTCATCATCATGTTTAAATACTTAAACAGACATTATTCCGAGGTTACTGGTTAAATTAAAAAAAAAACTACAGGCCAATTTATGGCTCGTAATTATTACTTTATTTCCTGCACGGATAACGGGTGCAGATGTTTAAGTGGTCACCTCGCCACTACACTGCCGCGCCGAGTGTCGTGGATTCGATCCCCACTTTGTGTATACCTTTAAATACTTGTTCTAAGTGTAGGTGTTGTTTGTGTTCGTTATTTGAAGGTTTGTAAAGTCTCACGCAGTACAAGCAATAATCCTAGTGCGGGAGTTGTGTTTAAAAATAAACCATACAGTGTCCGGATGACGGGATTAGACGTGACACGTTTACGTATGGATGGCAAAAGTAGGTCTATGTCGTGGGGATAAAGGCTTCAGTGTATGTAGTTATATACTGCGTACTTACCTGCAAAGTATCATAGCATTATCCCAAGTGACAAGTGAGTTTTGTATAAGATATTCAGTGTTGCCATTGACAAAAGACTCCCATTTATTATCGACATAGCGTGGTACTGAAAAATAAATTTTTATACTTAAAACAATTCAATCTATTGATAAAATTCAAAAAAATCTTTTGGGTAAGAAGTATATTTATTTAAATTGTATATGGGTGTGTGTTTGTGCGGAACGGCTTCACATATATCAACAGGATTTTCACTTGCAGATAGCTGATGTTATAGACAACTTGGACTGTTTTTTTTTACATACTATATACGAACAGACGGGTCACCTGATGGTAAGTGATAACCGCCGTCCATGGACACCTGCAACTCAAGAGTCGTAAGTGTGCTGCCCGCTTTTGAGTGTGATGAGGGATGGTGGATGTGGGGAGGGGAAGAAGAGAGGAGAGATGAGGAGAGGATGAGGGGAGAGGAAAGAGGAGGGTAGGAGTTGGGCCTCCGGAAACCATACTCATTTCGGGGAAATGCAAAGCAAACGTTGCCTCACAACCGGTTTTCTGTGAGGCCGTGGTATCGCACCGGTCGAGCCGGCCCATTGGTGCCTAAGCATGGCTCTACCACTAAGTTTATTTTGAAAAAAATAGGAATCTATTTATTTAATACAGAAAATAAGAAAAAAAAATTAAAATATTTTACAAATACAGTTATTAGGTAGCTTAGATCTAAATTGCAACGCAACAAAATGTGCACACAGTAAAAGCAAAATGTTATCATGTGACTAACAGTGAATTTAGGCATGAATTTCTGTGTACATATATTTAAAAAAAAAAGAAGAAAGAAACTAAATAGGTATAGAAAAACAAATTAAAACACCATCACTTGTATATATTAGTATCGGTGAGTACCGTTCATGCAGTTCAAGTGTTACGACTTGTGAAAAGATTGTGGTTTGGAATGGAGGATATCTGTTACAATTTTTATATATAACCTAAGCTACATCTAAGAGTAAATTAACTGTAGCCAGTTCATTATATTGACGGGCCATTCTTACTAATTTGAAGGTTGAAATATGATATATTTTTTTTGTAAATTTGTGAAGCAAAGAAGATGAACACAGTTTGTTCTACGTTCACTATATTTGGTAAGGAAATACTAGAAAGCAATACAGAGGAGTCAATAATTTAATGCATTATTTTATACAAGTAAACAAAGTCAAAGTGTTTGCGGCGTATTTCTAGTGACTGGGCTCTAAATTTTAACAATCGTTGATCATGACTGAGGCATGAGCGAACCAATTGCTGCCTGTAATATAAACCCTCAGGCACTTCCTTTGTATTCCTGTTCAATATCGCCAATGTGAACTTTATAGTATGGAGACCACATGGAAGAACCATATTCCATACTAAAGCAAAGTAAGGACAAAGTAAGCTACGAGGTTTTTTTAAAAACTCTTAGTTAATCGTAGAACAAAACCAAGCCGTTTGTTAGCTTTCCTGATAATCTACTGGTAATAAGGTTTAAAAGATAGTGTTTACAATATGCCCAAGTCTTTGGGGAATGTGAATCTATTAAGAACCTGTCCATTGATTGAATAATTATTTAATATATTATTACTACTTATTTACATTTTATTTGTATTGCACCGCTCTGAAAGAATACTCAAGTCTTTCTGCAAACGTAAACACCCATTAAGTGATGTGATACGTTATATACGCCGACGATCTTAAAATATTTAATGGAATATTTTAAGAACTTATAAAACGCCGGTACAAAGTGATTTATTAAATACAATACAAAGAGGAATCAATAGCTGTTTTGCACATGACTTAATAAAACAGCGAGGAAACAGATCGGGGCCTGCACCCTCGCCTTTATAAAGTTGTTGTATTTTGTACAAAACATCTTTATCTGTTAATGAGATGAAAAACATTACAGTATCAACGTAGGAATTAGTATCAAGGAATAGGTATCAATAGTGGCGACATTAAAATCCGATTGATTGTTAAAATACAAAGGAGGATTACTACAGTTGGGTGTCTCAAAAACAAATCCAAAATAAGCAGAAAAGAGCTTGCAAACACCCTGAACACCCAATGAAGAAGAAGAATCACCCATTGACACCATTTGTAACATCGACGTTATGTTGTCCTTCCTATTATTTACAAATCTCCAAAACAATTTATTGTTCTTATTGATGGAGTGTTCTGTGGAGGATAAATGTTGATTGTAACACTCATTAGGTAATTTATAACATCTTGAGCGAAGTAATGAAAAAGTATCGTAGTCGCGAGGGTATACTTCTTATATAGATTGTGATATTTATTATATTCCTGGTTACATTTGATTAAGCTTTTACTGTAACGACTTGGGCTAGTTTGACGTTTAATCTTTTTCTTTGGTGTGTGTCTAATTATTATGTCAATGAATTTGTTATAGAAAATGTAAGTACATGCGTCAACATCAATTATATTAATAATCATGCCAAGGTGTCGAATCTATTTCAGTCTTAATGCGGTTTAAATTGCATTTTAAAAATAATAGTATCTTGCGTGTTTATTCAGCGAGTCCCTTCGTTTCATAAGGCAATATTAACCTAATTGAAAGAGATGGTGGATCATGTTTATCAACTAAACTTAGTCGTCGACAGCGATGGATTCTATATTTAAAAAAAAATGTAATTATCCATTCTTATTTGTTATGCTACTCTGTTGTTTATGACTACAAAGTGCTGTGAACTCTTTCAGTAACAATAGCTTTTTAGAATATTTGACGGTACTTGAGTGGATCGTGGAATTTATAAAAAAGTCAGGAGCTGCTATCCTTGGGCTGATCGTGTAATATAATTTTTTGACAATCAGAGTAGAATTCATCCATTTTAGTAAGATCTAGATTAGTTGGCATGTAATAAACACAGATATCCTCCACGCCAGTTTTCCTCGACAACTGCTCAATAATTTTAAATATTTTTTTGAATAGCGACGAGCACTCCACCTCCCTCATATTTAGATAAACTCGTACTCAGATGATCTCGTCTAAAGATATTATAGCGAAAATAAAGGAATCAAATCCTAGGTGCATTTGATTCCTTTATTTTTTTTATTTGGAGTAAAAAATATAATTTTAAAATGACTAAATATAACAAGGAAAGACAAACTAGGAAGTGCCTGTGTCTTTGGGAGGCAGTGCTCGTCGTCGCATGCACGAATTATTAATAAATTCGGCAGATAATCTCCCTCCACCCCCTTTATCCGAAAAACTAGTAAAATCTGAATTTATATACTTTATTTATTTATTACAAAAGCATTTAATAAGAAATAACTAAGGTATAGTAGTATTATAAGGAATCCGTCCCCTTCCCTACCCTTTAATCGAATCGAATCCCTTTAATATCGCTATTTACACTGTTATTAAAACTGTACTTCGAATGTGATTAAAACTGTAAACATAAATCACGAATTTTGAAACTACTTAAAATTGTCAATTAAAAGATAACTAGAAACACAAAACTCAAGTATAATAGTTTTTAAATAATATTTTTAAGAATATAAATTTACCTCTATACTGCTCGTGAAAACTGGCCGAACACAAATTAAAAAATAATAAAATATAATTCAATTTCCACACGTCCATTTTCAACACTGGTAACTTAGAAATAACATTCGATTTTCAAAAAAAAAAACACAATATGGCTTCCTTGTTTATATAAAATACTGTTGTTTGAAAATTCTAGTGCGGATATTTTCAAAATAATGAATTCTTGTTGCACGTGTACAATAAGGTGACCTGTGTCCTTTTGACTCCATGTTTCTCGGAATGGTTTGTTTTTATAATAACTATTAATACTAGCTAGCGCCCGCGACTTTGCCTTTGTGGATTTACTACCTGGAGCCTTATTTTTGTTTCAAGCTTTCATTATTTTTCATACTTAGTTTTTATTTTCATTTGTCAAAAACGCCGTAAAATCTTTAATCTTACCGTGGGAGAACAAGGCAAGTAGCCAATTTGTGCCTAAGAATAGTTCTCCCACGGTAAGTGTGTGAATTCTTATATAATATAAAAATAATATATATTGTATACCAAACAAATAGTCCTTAAATTAAAATATACAAAGTAGATATATGTATAACTGGCCTCATTATCGCTAAGACCTAATCTCTTACAGGCAACCTTTGAAAGAAATAAATACAGCAAAGTTTCTACTTACGAAATTATTGTTTTTTTTTTTCTTAAACCGGTACAAACTTTTCCTATTTCGCTCTCTTTAAGTTTTCCTTGTTGTCAGAAAGTAGCCTTTATCCTTTTCATATCCATCTCTAAATCAGAATCTAAAAAACATATGGAGAACTAACGCTTCTTAAACAGGTAACTTACCGACAACAATTATACCAAAAATCATAAGTATTTTTAGAGCTTTCTTTAATTTTAGAATTGAAATAGAATAGAAATTAACTTTACTATGTACCAAAAACATTGTTAAAAAAGAATAGAGTAGCTGAATATGTATGTACAAAGGTCGGCCCTATCTCTAACAGTCATTTCTTACAGGAAACCTCTATATGGACAAGGACAACAGTAATAAGCTTTAATTATGATGTTATTTGTGCTCTAACGCCTCATTTCTACACTGATCTACATTTCATGCTGACGGAAGAGGTTATGTGTGTGATGTGTTATTTTAATTGACACTGGACATTCAAGTTGTGACGGTCTCAACGCATGCGGGAAAAGAAAAAGAACAAAAAGGAGCTTTTGGCGGGGCAGGTGTGTTGAACTTCTCCCTCTTGACCGCATTCAACGGAGAGCGACTCGCATCATTGACTGCCAAGATATTTCTGATCGACTTGACACCTTGGCGTTGCGTAGAGATGTAGCTTCACTCTGCATCCTCTATCGCTTGTATCATGGGGAGTGTTCAGAGGAATTGTTCGGACTTATACCGGCTGCTGGTTTCCGCCATTTTCCTACGCGACAAAATATCCATCCCCATCACCTGGACGATTGGCACTCCACCACTGTGCGCTTCTCCAGAAGCTTTTTGCCTCGCACAACCAGCTTATGGAACAAATTGTCGCCTGCCGTATTTCCGAACCGATACGACCTTCAAACCTTCAAGAAAAGAGCGTACTCCTACCTAAAAGACCGGCAACGCATCCATCTGCTCGTTCATGGGTAGTGGTAGTAGTATCTAATTTAATATACCATACATACATAACGTATGATATATTAGATTAGATACAACAATAAATATTGGAACTATAAAAGAGTTCTGGAAGTCTTCTGTAGTCTTGCTCAGAAATCCTATAATCGGACAGACAGACAGAGTTACGATCGCAATAATATAACATTACTGTATGATAATTAAATGATATTGTATTGTGCCATCTTTCTTTTTTTTTTTAATAATGTTTCTTGTTATAATAATGTTAGCTAATCATTATTAATAAATGTATTCAATGAATAACGGGTCTTGTTATACCTACCTACTACGAAATACTTCACATTCCTGAAACATATTGCAATTATTTAACCTCTTTATATATTAAAAACTTTATGGAACGTAGTTGTACTTTTGATTTTCTAAAAAAAGAACTATACATACCTATATATGCTCACGCCTGTATCCCTGAAAGGGTGGGCTGAGGTGTATAAAACACATACACTTACGCGTGTATTCCTGAAGGGACAGGCAGATGAATAACATAATTTCTTATCTATTTTTGTTATGTACAAAATGTTAATTATTTGTTTTTTTTTTTTGTTTTTTTTAAAGACAACCCCCGCATTAGGATGAATTCCTGTGTCGCGGGGGACTTTACAAACATTCAAACAACGGACACAAAGAACACCCAGACTCAGAACAACAATTTGAGGATTACACAAAGTGTTGTCCCGTGCGGGGATCGAACCCACAACACTAGGTGCGGTGGCGTGGCGGTTTAAGTGGTCACCTCGCCGGAATGCCACCACCACCGCCGTCACCTCCGTGGCGGAATAGATCCTGACTGCGAAGCCAGAGGTCGTGGGTTCTATTTCTACCCATGACAAATGATTGTGTGATGAGCAACAATCATTTGTTTTTTGTCTGGGTATAAATTTATCTATTGCTCGCCGACCCAGCAAACTTCGTAATGCATCAAATTCCAATTTAAAAAAAAAACTGGTTTTCTCTTCCAAGAACTAACATTTATTCTGCTCTTCGGGGCGGCGACAAATTCAACAAATGAAAGATAATGAAGATTGGTGTCTTCCCAAACTTGAATTATAAATAGTGAAACTAACCCTTCCTTGTTTTGTATCAATCAAAATAAAAATCGTTTATTTCAACTGAACTAATCATAAGTATTTATTGTCAAGAGAGGCAGTCAGTCACTCTAAGTCAGTCATGAAGCTAGTTGCCTGTTCCAGTACGTAGATCCCATGGAGAAGAACAAGCAAGAAACTCCAAGGACACTTTTTTTCAAATATTTTATATAAAATCTTATGTCAGTATTTCGAAATACTGACATATCAACAGTATGGTTACACTAGTCTGGTATAAGGCTCTGCTTAGTTTGGTTGGTTACTATTCCTGTTGAACAGCTTAGGATATTACTCGCTAGATGTGAGTATTTTTTCAGTGGTAGAGCCATGCTTTTGCACGAATGGGCCGGCTCGACCGGTGCGATACCACGGCCTCACAGAAAACCGGTTGTGAAGTAACGCTTGCGTTGCATTTCCCCGAATTGAGTGAGGTTTCCGGAGGCCCAATTCCTCCCCCCCCCCCTTTTCTCTCCCATATCTCCTTTCTCCTTTTTTCCATCTCCTCATCCCTCCTCTCTTCTTTCCGCTCCCTGCATCCCCCATCCCTCATCACCCTCAAAGGCGGGCAGCGCACTTGCGACTCTTGAGTTGCAAGTGTCCATGGACGGCGGTGTCACTTACCATCAGGTGACCCGTCTGTTCGTCTGTCCCCCTATAGTATAAAAAAAAAAAAAAAAAAAAAAAAAGAATGCATGATCAGATCAGAACAGTGTGTAAGATTTTATTAGGTAAAACTGAAGCACCTGAGATACACCCAGAAGTATGTCAATTGTTTGTACCTTATAGCTACAGGCGTGGTAGAAGTTCCAGACTATTTGCACCACCTACAAGTTGTACTGTAACACACTAATTCGCCTATTCCACGGACACTTACCGCACTCAAAACCTGTTAGAATTAAACCCTGAATATGTCTTGTTTGCGGATGGATGGCAGATAATCATCATTATCATAATCATCATAATCATGATCATCATAATCATGATCATCATAATCATAATCATAATTATCATCATAATCATCATAATCATTTATTTATCAGTTAAACATAGGTAAATACAATTATTGAAGGTCTTAAATAAATCGATAGTCCACTATGTTTTGCCATCAAGTCATATAAATACAATTCAAATAATAGACATAGTTATATTCAAATCTACATTAAAGTGTTATTGTTAATTATGTAGCATTTATCATTAATTAGATATTGAAATTAATATTAAGACTTATATAATACTATAGATAGCAGATGATCATGTCAGTGCGCCTGGTGTACTGCGAGAAGTCTGCATATCTTTAAAATTTTATGTAATGTTAAGTTTGATTACATTTAATTAAATTAATTAATAATTTTAAGGCGTGTCTCGGTGGCGTAGAATAGAGCGACCCCGTTTTTAGCCGTGGATAAAAGGCGAATGAGGGATTGGACTGTTATGTATCAGACAGTATGTATACAGTCATAAAGTGTCCGATTGAAGGCCATAGGCTTGCTCCGTATTACGTTAGTGGGACCAAATTCTTATTGGCAAAATATGGGTGTTTTCTCTGGTACCACCTACCCCTTACGGGATACAATCGCGAGCGTTTGCGTGTGTATTTAAATGAATAACTAAATATTTATAATACAATTTTTATGTATGTTCAAAATTTAACTTAATATTGAACTAAGGACACATACAATTATACAGTAATTTAACTTCTAATTTATAAAGAATAAAGGCATATTACCATTTGACAATAACTAAATAAAAATAGGGACTATTCACAAACATGCATCGTAAAATTCCTCCGCATCGTTGCCTACTGGTAGCGTTCCCAGGAGGCTGGCAGAATTAGCACGTTGAATGGCAAAGCTTATCCGCTGTGCAAGGAAAAGGCTAGCCTTCTGGTCACGAGAAGTGACGATCAGTCGTTCAGCTGGTTCTTTATAAAAGGAACTGGAAGTCGGACCTTAGGACCCTATCGTCCCCAAACGGCTCAATACATTATTACCTAAGTAACTGTATTTACGCCGTTAGAGGTTTTCTAACACACACAGCAGAAGCGCCAGCACACCCATCTGTATTTGGAAGATGTGATGGTGCAATGCAAATTGTGTCCCACACTAAAGGCCTTCCGACCTTCCATGGCAGTACCGACATACCATCTGGTCTCTATCGTCTCGTAACAGACCATTTGGCTCACGTACGGCCGACGGTGACGAGAGCACGACGGATAAATAATCATGATAACAGCAGTGTTCTGATGATATTCGTGATCATACGCCTCCTAATAGCAAAACAATACATTCTAATAACATTTATTTTATTTATTTATTTATAATAGGTACACAAACAGCACGTGCTGGTGAGAAGGAGTCACCGTACCGATCGGTTAAAGCCTGGAATTCACTACCAGCGCACGTGTTTCCCTCCCACTTTGATACCGGGTCTTTTAAGCGGGGCGTGAAAAAGAAGGTCATCATGCTGCATTGACTACACTTGTACTTGAGGATGGTGACAACTACTTTTAGACTCCACTTGTTGCTTTCCATTAGGCAAGAGTCATTATAGTAGGTTAATATAGAAAAGAAAGAATAAAAGAAACAGATTACAATCGTAACATAGTTAGTAGACGATAATATGCGGTACTTTTTATTGTATTTTAACAGCGGTAGAGCCATGCTTAGGCACGAATGGGCCGGCTCGACCGGTGCGATACCACGGCCTCACAGAAAACCGGTTGTAAAGTGAAGTTAGTGAGGTTTTCGGAGGCCCGACTCGACCTCTCCTTTTTCCTCACCCTTTTTTCCATCCCCTCATCCCTCATCACCCTCAAAGGTGGGCAGTGCACTTACGACTCTCGAGTTGCAGGTGTCCATGGACGGCGGACACACCACCTCGGAACTAAGCATATCTAACACAATTCATTTATACTTATAGCAAAAAAATCGCCCTCTCGCCTTACACAAGCCATTTTATTATGTGATATTCACTTTATTATATGATCATTTGGATTACAAAATTATGTATTGATAGTAAGCAATCCTAAGCTTATGACTATGCAGCGTCAGACCGCAGCTCTCCTTTGGACATCGTTATGAATATGTATTAAATATATTTAAAAGAAATTCTTCCAGTTTTTAGAACTGTATAAATTTTAAAACAAAAGGAACCATCAGATCACTCTATTTGTCTGTCTTTTTAAAAATCAAGCTACTAAATCAACGCAATCAAATGATACTAAAAACCTTATTCGCTCTAGAATGATTAAAATTTGCAAAAAGCAGTCTCACAGTACAAGTAAGTCAGTTGTTTTATTTAAATGAAACGCTACAACAAAAAAGTGTGAATCAAATCAGTCATGCCGTTATTGAGTTTTAGTCATACTAACGAGTGGCATTTAATTTTTATATTTATAAACAAGATGGACTGTTGATGTTACCAGCTATAAAAATGCGAAACGGAGATCAGGGGGTTTCGTTACAAGCAGAATATGGCGGCTGACGGATATTGAAATAAATAGCGTATAAAATTATGTTCTTGCTGGCCGCGGACCGTTTATGCGTGAGTGTGCAATGCATATATTTAATTTTGCAGGATTTATTTGTTATCGGTATAGCACAGATTAAGGAGTGATTGATTTAGAGGAGTTAAAGACTATGAGGCATGTGTTATCTTCAAGTAATAGCGTGAGTATGATCAAATAATTCCAGTACTTGTATTTAGATTTGTACTGGCATTCTTAGGGAATGGAAATGCTCGACCGGTGCGATATCACGGCCTCACAGAGGTCGAGTTATGAAACAACTGCATTTGCATTTCTCCAAATTTAGTGAGGCCTAAATCCCCCTCTTCTCTTTCCTCTCCCCTCATCGCCATTCTTTCCTATCTATTCAGCCCCCTCTCTGCGTTTACCTACACTCCCTCTACTCTTTCTTGCCAAAAGTTGTTTTAAGAGATCGCAAGACGTGAAAAGACTGACATGTCTTGCGATCTCTTAGTTTTCCTTTAGTTTATAAGAACATGTTATTACAATATGGTATGATCTCTATCAAACATTAACTATTATATAAGTATTATTAAGTATATATATAAGTATTAATAAGTATTAAGAAGTCAGGTGATGATTTCGCAAAGCCATCGTAACGAGATATCGGTCGTCGCACTCAGTTGTAGCTCTGGCTCGACCAGATCCTCGTCGTCGATCATAGCCACCAGTCTCCCGATAGCACTGTTACACTCGACGAACTGAATATCGGCTGATATTCAGCTGTCGAGCTACAGCACTCTGGTTTTGGCCCGCTTCAATTAGAGCAACGACTTGAGCGGCTTCTCCGGAGTAGTATTCATTTTCTTCTAATGAGTGCAGCTGTAATCACTGGACGTCCTTTCAGTTCGAACGTTGATGTGCAACTGATGACTTTTTACTCAAAACATGCCTTTTTATACCTACAATTAGACTGGCAACCTGCGGTGACCAAGGGAGTAATTTTAGGGTTCTTTTGTTGTTATTACTTTTTGGCAGTAGGGTAAACTTATAACAGCTTACATGGTATCATTAAATAGTTATTAAAAATAAGCTTTAATTCCATATTAAAAAAATATTTGATAAAGAGTGTCTTTGAAGTTTCTTGTCTGTTCTTCAATAGGACCTACATATTGGAACAGGCAACTAGCTTCACGACTGAGTTCTGACTTAGTCTGACTGACTTCTTCCATGTACAATTCAAAAAACGATTTAGGTTTAATTGAAATAAATGGTTTTGATTTTAATTTTGAGTAAAGATTTAAAATACATGCTCAGTACAGCATACACGCTTGATAATGTATGCTCTTTAATTGTTCTATGTTTATATTATATAATTATAATATATATTAATATTTTTCGTTTGTTTAACATGTTAATCTTTGAAACTTTCAATCGGAAACGATAAAAATTTTTTTTAGAATAGATTATTTATTGAGGAATCATATGCCTAAGGCAAACGTAGCGTAGGACGCCCCAAGGCCGGGTGGAGTGACTATTTGTGCAAGATGCCTGGTAGGAGCTGGATGCGTGAAGCCGAAAATAGATCGAAGTGGCGTTCAATGGGAGAGGCCTATGTCCAGCAGTGGACTGCGATAGGCTGATGATTATCATGATGATGATGATGCCTAAGCTTTAAAACAGTAGTGCTGTGTGGTTCTCGGTGGAGTGGAACAGTTCCACACCGTCTCTTGCCCTTGGGTGTCGTAAAAAGTGAATAAGGGATTGGACTGTTATCTATCAGACAGTATATATAAAATCATATAGCGCCCGGTTGACGGTAATAGGCTTGCCCCTCTTACGTTAGTGGGATATATTATCTTCTAATTGCCAAAATGCGGGTGTTGAATACACCTTTGACTAACCTTACATACAGTCGTGAGCGTATATTGTAAGTACATATGTATAACACTATTCTTAGACTCCAAGAAGCGACGCAGCGACCATGAACACATGTGACCGGCTCCTAATAATATATATGTATATGTGCATTACTTGGCTCACTTTTGTATTAACTAATCCATTTTTCTCGGACAGTTTATTTACAATAATATTGAATAATGATATTACGTAACAGCTATTAATAATCAATTGTCTGTTTTCAGTAGGTAGATATTTTACTTATAAATAATATGTAAATTGTCAAAAAAAACATAAGTATTAAAATAAAAACATTTTTGATATTATTATTTTTTTTTTGTTTATTTTAGTTTATTTAAATATACGGCTTTACTCAAGTGTGTTTTTACAGGATGGCGACTGTTTTCGGTCAAGACGGGAGACCTTTCTCGAGGAGTAAGTCGTCCAGCCGCGACGGTATGGCACCTATTTTTATTTTGCACTAGCAATATGAATGTAACTCGGAAGATTTTATTTATTTATTTATCTCTTTATTGTACACCATACAAGTTATGGTAAAAAAATATAGACATGTTAGTTACTTTTTAGTTTTAACTATAGGAGGACAGATGAACAGACGGGTCACCTGATGGTAAGTGACAACCGCCGTCCATGGACAACTGAAACTCAAGAGTAGCAAGTGCGCTGCCCACCTTTGAAGGTGATGAGGGATGGGGGTTGCTGGGAGGGGAAAAAGGGAGGAGGGATGAGGAGATGGTAAAGAGGCACCGGTCGAGCGGGCCCATTCTTGCCTAAGCATGGCTCTACCACTGTTAAAAGTTTTTAAAAAAGTGGCAAAAACATTCATATGTACATATTTTCACACCTTTGAGCGCGGTGGTGTAAGTGGTCACCTCGGCATGATGTTGCTGCATCGAAGGTTGTGGGTTTGATCCCCACAAGGGACAATATACATACATAAGTTCAAGCCTATCTCCGACCAGGGTAAGCAGAGACAATTGCCCTTGTTTCTATCCTGAAATACATACCGAGCTACCGTCATTAGACCTTTCATACAAGTTCGGTGAGTACTTCTGACCTGCACCTTTCTTCATAACATCACGATTGTGATCGGCGTCTCAGGCATTTCCATTCGTCTTTGCCTACCTATATATATACTAGCGGACCCGACAGACGTTGTCCTGCATGATATTTCAAGCGATTAGGATCAATATAGATAAATAACCTAGATACCGACTGCAGCGCCATCTGCCGGGCTGATTTGTGAATCTAAACCATTCCCAGATCCCCTTGAACACACACAAAAAATTTCATCAAAATCCGTCCAGTCGTTTGAGAGTAGTTCAGTGACATACACACTCACAGAAGAATTATATATATAAAGATTGTGTGTTTTTATATCTATTTTTACATACGTATGTCTCCAGTTTTACGTAATTAATTATATTGCTTTCGAATAAATTTGTTTCTTCACCTGTCTTGCACACTGGAAGATAATGCCTCCTGGCATTAGGTCCGCCCCGTCCAATTAAATGTAGGAAGTGTTTAATAAATAAATAAAAATGAAAAATAACGTTTAAATATATAACCAAGTTTTATGATTATTTCACCTTAGACGTAAAATATTTAGCTTCAAATTAAAATGGGGCAGACCTTGAGTGACCATTACATTAATTGTTTCAAAAATGGCAAAAACCAAACTAAACTCTCATCTAATTACCGTTACCAATAAAAAGAGAATTATGGAAATTGGTGTGCTTGATATTGAGTTATTCGACCATTTGTCGCGCACAAACTTAATGCAAAATTTAAGACTTTTATGGTTTTCTCATGGATTCCATTGTCAGTTCTGGACCACACGGGAAGCACCAGCTTTCAAATAAAATCATCAAAATCGGTTCCCGCAGTCGAAAGTTCTGAAGTAACAAACATAAAAAAAACACACACAAAAAAATTCATCAAAATCCGTCCAGTCGTTTGAGAGTAGTTCAGTGACATACACACTCAGAGAAGAATTATATATATAAAGATAGTTGATTGGTCATTCGTTCTGCATTTATTCCTTCTACGTGCGAACCTCCTCAGCATACTCTTTCTAGACGAACAGATGTTTCACCTGATGGTAAGTGACAACCGCCATCCATGGACACCTGCAACCCAAGAGTCGTAAGTGCGCTGCCCGCCTTTAAGGGGAAATGAGGGATGGGGAGATGCCTTGAGGGGAAAGAAGAGAGGGGGGATGAGGAGACGGGAAAGAAGATGGGGCGAGGAGAAAGGGGATAGGGGGAGATGGGCCTTCGGAAACCTCACTCATTTCGGAGAAATGCAACGCAAGCGTTACTTCACACCTGGTTTTCTGTGAGGCCGTGGTATCGTACCGGTCGGGGCGGCCCATTCGTGCCTAAGCATAGTTCTACCAATGTTAAACCACACTTTCAAGCCACACTTTATCGAATATCTGCATTTCTTTGCCTTGTCCCCCGTATTAGGGGGGAAGCTATTGCCATCATCCGGACACTCTTTGACTGTATATATACTGTCTGATAGATAACAGTCCGAGTTAATAATACAGTAAGGTTTTAAATTATTTAACCGTTTTTTCATTAAATATTGTTTTTTTTTTGCATGCATGGGACCTTATCTTATTTTTCTATCCTAACGTGTGTTCAAAATTCCATGCGAATTGATTTAGTAGTTAAAGCGTAAAAAAACAAACACACTTATAATATTAGTTACATAACCCATTCTCGATCAAAATATCTTGATATGAGTTATCTCAAAACATCTAAAAATACATACGATTGAATGGAATCACAACAATATGTGTAAATAATACATGTCCGATTTATCCGCTTGTTAAATTCGTGGAAAGGCAAACTCTTGAGCCTGAGGTGGGTAATTAAAGTCGGCCTGAAGTGTACGGGTTACGATGCGTTTGTGATAGCACAGTCGCGGATATAGACAGGCGTGGAGTCGGCGTAATACAAATGTTAAGTAAATTTTGCTATTATATTAGTAAAAAGGCTAGACTTCCTGGCACCAGCCAGTTCGAGTTATAGGCATGCGACCCTTACTTGCATCTCCTCTTTTTCATGTCAATATACTCTAAATTTTCATATCCAATCCCCAAAAGTACCTGGATGATATAAACAGGCCTAAAGCAAACCCTATTACGTAAATGAAAAAGTTATAATTAGCAAAATGTTAGTGTTAATAACGCCTCTGCATACCCTTTCGGGGATGCGGGCGTGAGTTTATGAATGTATGTATGTTATTATCATATTTTATTTTCTCATAAATCCACATCTTCCGAAGGAACCATTGCTAATGGAGCAATGCTAATGGTCCTAGAGTGGAGAGGAATGCGTAGAATAAAAATAGGACACACCCAGCGAGATTCATTTAGCGAGGTAATCAAACAATATAAGCTTACAAATATAAACCAAATCGCTTATATGTTAATTGTCTCCGTATATATCAATCGGGCGTGTAGAAGTG
This sequence comes from Tyria jacobaeae, assembly GCA_947561695.1. Taxonomy (NCBI): domain Eukaryota; kingdom Metazoa; phylum Arthropoda; class Insecta; order Lepidoptera; family Erebidae; genus Tyria; species Tyria jacobaeae. Next base: position 7,685,759 of record OX387234.1, read on the forward strand.
CAAAGGATTGTCAGCCCTGCTTACCAGCAGTGAACAATAGTGCAAAATATGCATGTAGTCCCGACTGAGCTGCAAAGTATCAAGATCAACCATCCCCGACACGAATATGGAAGAATATAAAAAAGGATTTTATCCATAAGTCCTTTTATATACATACAGTGCAAGTTTGTGTTGGACTTTTTCAATCGTAAAAGTATAGACTTTCTCGTGTGGATTCCATATAGCAGCATAATACTTAAGTTTACTTCGTACAACGCGTACGTTGTGTAACATTTTAATAACTGTAATGTTACGAAGTTCATACGAGATTCTTACTATACATCCCAATTATTTATTACCGTTTTTGCATACGTGGATGACGTGCTCCTCAAATTTATTTGGCTATCAAATATTAGTCCAAGATCTTTTACTGTGATAACACGCACAAATTTCAAATAAAATTTATTTTTAGAATCTCTTAATAGGCTTGCAATATTAGTATGCAAGCCTATTAAGAGATTCTAAAAATAAATTTTAGAATCTCTTAATAGGCTTGCATACAAGTATTTGCTCGGTTCAAGTCGTGCACATTAAGTTTGACCCGCTTTCCTGTGTCCCATAGAGCTGAAATACTGTATACACTTTTAGTTCTGACTAGCTGTTACCCGCTACTTCGTTTTTTTTAACAAAAAAGTTATTGTTCAGTTCGCAGAGTTTGCGATAGCTTATTAATTCTGTATTTCGCTTAAAAAATACTTATGCTAATTTTAATCAAATTCTTCTTTGAATCGAATATTATAAAAAAAATAATTCGTTTTTTTGTGATGTCCTTTTGTTTTTCTAAAATAAAAATAACCTAAGTTACTCCTTATTATACCAGCTATCTGCCAGTGAAAACCCCGTCAAAATCGGTCCAGCCATTTCAAAGATTAGCCGGAACAAAAAGACAGGCAAAAATTAAAAAAAAAATGTTCCGTGTATAGATCCATATGCACTTAGTAAAAAGCGGTTATTTTAATATTACAAACAGACACTCCAATTATATTTATTTGTATATTTGTATAGATTACAATACATCTTTATGATGAGCTAAATAATACAAATTAATTTGTTTAGTCCCCTTTAATATAAAAACAACTATCCCTGTTATTGTTTATGGTTTATATCCTTTTTCCTATTTAAATCTAGTCTTTATCTATCACTCATCTCTACACAACCCTATCACAGTATTGTAGAAAATGCGTACGGTCTTAAGTCCGCCATTTTGAAATCTATGTATTTTATCCAAAAGTGTTATTCAAATATATAATGAATTTAAATCATAGATGTACTAATACCAGTAAAAGAATATTTAAAAATTATGAGTAGCTTACAATAATATTGGCTCAACTTAATTGATATAATATGTCTGCGGAATGTAGGCTTCAAAACACTCCCCGTAGTTATGTCAAGAAAAAAAAATATTCTACAAAGTATGTTCTAAAAGTTAGGTTTGTTCGCTTCGTTTTTTTTATATTATAGAGGTACATACGAACAGACGGATCTCCTGATGGTAAGCGACAAGACAAGGGGAAAAGAGAAAGAGGGAGTTGGGCCTCCGGAAACCTCATCTCATCTCGTTACTTCACAACCGATTTTCTGTATGGCCGTGGTAAGCATGGCTCTACCACTGTTGATTTTTTTCAGTTCAGTCATTTTGATAATTAATTATTGTATATATGTGTCATGGACAATAAATTATTCTATAATTACTTTTTTCTATACATATTTTGTCATTATCTTCGTATTAAGGTAAAGATGGAATTCATTAAAGAAGTTTTTGTGTACGTATTCGATTAAGACTATTTACATATATGTACTGTATGTATGTATGTATACATATATGTATATGATATATGATATTTCTTTTATGCACCGTAGAGCCTTAAAGGCTTGATAGGTTTCGACATGTGAGGTATCATTCCAATTTTCTTAACAGTGGGAGTGATATGATTCATTAATTCTTGCTCAAGTCAGAAAAAGGAAAAAAACGAGAAAAGAAATTAATAATGCACGATTCCATATTTTATTAATAATTAAAGTTTCTCTAGCCATTCACATTTATCTTTATCAAATATATTAGAAAGAAAAACCGTCTATTTAATTCAACAAAAAAAAAACTAACACTAACACGACTCCACAGCATTCCCGCCTACAGATCCCGCCCACCTGTTCGCGTAGTATTAAAAGTGTGCGCCGCCCGCCCAGTAGACATTGACTAGCTGGCTACCTGGTTGTTGCCATCGAACCTCCTGGTTGCTCGTTCAGGACTTCGAATTAAAGGTAAGTCAAACATTTTCTTTTTTTAAAACCGGTTCTTAATTTGAAAAGAAAACAATATTTTTTTTTATAATTTTATAGCATTTAGTCCTTGGGTTAAAATATGTATTTTTTTTATGTGGAAAATTAACCTTTCTAATTAAATAATTATGAATATTTTAATGTTTTTGAACAAAGTTACTTAGGGTCTTAGATATTGATTGTATATTTTTTAAGTTTCTAAATCAAGTGTAGACTGAAATTGTATTTAGAGGATTTAGTAAAATCATAGTTTAAAAAATCAACTGCGTTTACACTATTTTGTCGTAGATAATAATAACATATTTAACAATATACAAATTCAAAGTAATTTATTTTTGTTCCGTTCTAAGTGTTGTTTGAATGTTTAATCAATCATAGTGCAAAATAATCTGTGTAGTTTTCTATTTATTTTCAAGATAGTGAATTTGAAATAAGCGTGTAAGCTATTGTATATACATATATGCGATTAAACTAGCACACATTTCATAACTGTACACCACAGCCACACGTACAAGATCAATAAAATCCTGTGCATCCAAAGGTTGCCTGTAAGATATTGCTTGTTGTGATAAGGCCGGCCATTGTACATTTTATTGAAAAATATCAGATGTATTTTATATGTATATTAAGTGTACAATAGAGAGTACCTACTTACTTACTTGCTTACTAAAATAAGCTATTGCTTATACTCCCCAAGAGTAGCAATAACTTATTTTTTTAATAATAAAAAAAAACATTCCATGTGTATGAGCAATATCCTTTTCCTTCGGTTTCTATTCTCTCTTGCCTGTCAATTTAAAGTTCCCTTCTGATACCAATAGGTTTGCACCATATTACGTAATTGGAACTAAATTATCATCAGCAAAATGTAAACAACGCTTCTGCCTACCCCTTCGGGGACAAAGTCGTGAGTGTCTGTATGTATAAATTACTGAAGTAAAAGTTTTGAGAGGCAGTTCGACTTATAGGTATACCCTGACTTGCGTGAGCTGTTACCTACACTCCCCAATCCATCTGTATTAGCAATATCCTTGTACTTACCTTTCTATCGTCCATCTCTTCTCAATACCCTCAAAATTCCCATCTATTTACCTGCATTCATGGCCACTACACGGCTCCTAAGGATTGTAGCGTGATGTTTTATACCCTGCATTATTTCTCAAAAATACTTTATCCAACCCAAAAATGTTGTTTGAATCCAGTCAGTACTTTTATAATTTTTTTTCAATCCAACCGGTGTGTCTAGAGATTGTCCTGTTTAGACAAACAAACAAAAGAACTTTACTTTTATTATTTTAGTGTAAAGACAACAGATTAACTGCGGTAACAATATATGTATTTTTTTAAACAACAACTCCCGCACTGGGATTAATTCCTGTGTCGCGGGGGACTTTACAAACATTAAAACAACGGACACAAAGAACACCCGGACTCAGAACAACAATTTGAGGATTACACAAAGTGTTGTCCCTGTGGATCGAACCCACAACACTAGGCGCGGCAGGTGACAACTTAAACCGCTACGCCGTCCGCCCAGTCGAACAATTTAGGCAAGACAATTTGACAATCTTGGGACCTCTTCAGCATTCAATAGACATTACAGGAATGTTCATCGGTTACGGATACTTTTAAGCCGGTTCTTCTTTAATATAATGCCGATCTGGTCAGCATTGGTCTTTCAGGGCCTACCTGCACCGACAAGCCTCTCACAGGAGCCTTAGTCTTCTCTACAAAGTCGCTTTTAACGTGCCAAAATCAACGCAGCATTCTATTATTATCTATTCTTGTTAATGCATCCTCTTTTAACCCACACGGTTTTCTAACAATATCATCTCTCTCTGTCAATCAATTTAACATTACAAAAAAATAAACACATATTACTCAGTGAACGCATACCATGTCGTTAATTTTACTCTCATTTTTCTGCCATACCCAACTTTCGCAGCCATATATGCAATGACAACTGCCGTACGAGGAATTATTCCTATCGCTGGGCCTGTACAAACATGAAACAAGGGACACAAAGAATATCCAGACTCGGGATGACTATTTGTGGATTATTTAAGTTTTCCTGTGTGGGATTCGAACCCACGACCTCCGGCTCAGCTGTCAGGGTCACTAACCACATGCACAACGATCGGACCGAGTCTTGAATATTAAAAAAAAATCATGATTTATTGAAAAAACTCAATTGCTATTCAAGTTATATTATTGATAAACATACATATATACGCATATATAGTACATTAAGGGGTAATTGGAAATGTATTAAAACCACCCATATTTTGCCAATTAGAACTTGGTCAAGCTTATTGCCGTTACACGGACACTATATGACTGTATATATACTGTCTGATAGATAACAGTCCGATCCCTTTGTCGCCTTTAACGACAACACCGTATACCACGCGGCGAATATATTATTGAATAAAACCATTTTATGTCTGACATACACTTTATTGAATATATCATCTTAAATGAATGGCATATAAATACCACTTGAAATGACAAGAGCGTTTCCGAACGAACCCTTTTCATATCAAATAATACAATCTACGATTTAATCTAAAAATAAGTCATCGACAATGGTTAAGCGTCTTAATTTAGCTGACTTAAGTACTCCTTTATGTGGAGTGGACTTTTTTTTGGTATTCTTGTTTTTTTTTTTTTTTAAATAATTATGTGATTCGTTGTTTGAAAATATGGAAGTAGCATTTTAGCTCTTTCAAAGTATTTTTTTTTTCATATGCAACTGCTCTATGCCAATTGAGCTATAGAAAACTTATTCTCTTTAAAACCTTACCAACTGAATAACATTTAACATAAAAAATAGACGTCATAATCACGATAAATTGTAGTAACCCATACTTAATTCCTTATTGTATGTATATATATATATGTACATAGTAATATACCTATATGTTTGTATATCTGTAAGTAAGTAGATAAGATGTACCTAGTTTTATACCTTGACTTTAAAACTAAACTACTTCTACCTAGCACCAAACTACCAATTATTCATAAATCCACTATCAATGTTGCCAACCCAAAGGTTGCGTGTAAGAGATCGCTCTTAGCGATAAGGCCCATTGTGCATATCACCTTGTATATTTAAGATTAAGAAATATGTTTTTGGTGTGCAACGGTTATAATTTCCACCCTTAAAGTTGAAATATATGATATTCTCGTCTACCCCTGTACTCTGACTTATCTTAAGGAACGTTACGTTCCTTACTGACACACTAGAACATTAAGATCTGAATCATTGAAACTGGCAGTACCTCCTCATTCAACCAAGTTCTATGACCAATCAAACCTTAAAGAATAGAGCGTGCTCCTACCTAATAGGCGGACAGTGTACTTACGACTTTTGAGTTGCAGGTGTCCATGAACGGCGGTTGTCACTTTACCATCAGGTGACCCGTTGATATGTCATAGGGAGAGAGTCATACTATAAATAAAAAATAAAAAAAAAAAATTTGTATACCAAAAATAATCAGATTCAGACAGAGAGAGACAGTTGAAATTTCAGTAGGTGAACAAACATCACTTTTTTACCCTTGCGTTGAAATTCATTTTATTTAAATTAAAAATATATATCTACAATAAAATCATCAACATTGGACATTCCAGTTAAAAGCTATATGGTATCATATTTAAGAACATAAAACAAAAAATGTAAGGAGTGACTTGAAAACCTTTTTCCATTTTTCGTCGGTTGAAAAATTAAATTTAGAAGGGAAAATTTTAAATATATTAGAATACCAGGCTTTTGAGTTCCCTTTAGAATACCGCAAGATTGTACAGAGAATTGTTTCGAAAGAGACCCTTGGGTGTTGTTACAAGAATTGAAATTTGTAGACATGACATTTACACGCATTGTATAAATTTGTTTAAATTAATTAACATATCTTGTCGGTAAACGTTTGGATTTTTTCGTTAATTGTCTCAATATACTTTTCGAATAATCAGTTGTCAATTCATTTATTTGTCAAACAGTGCGGTAACAGATTTTTAATACATAAAAGGTACAAGCCATGTTTCGCCATTAGGCATACCAATATTTTAAATAAAATTGTTGAAAAGAAAAAATGCAATAATATTAAAATGTCAACGATGGTAATTCATTGGTAATTAAAAATAAAACATTGTAGTTTATAAATATGTCCTCTAAATATTCCCTAACACTATAAAATGACTTGTCAATTAATAGGTCAAAAAGCCATTGTGTATATATTTTTACACGGTTTACGGGTTACAGCTCTAACCTGGCAATTGTTAAATCAATATTCTTTGTGTTCTTTCGTAGTGCGGGAGTTGTCTTTTTAAAGAAAAAAATAGAATAATTACATACAGGTAACTAAAGATAGACGGTGATACCTAAATAGAATGAAGGGATTACACTGATCCATAAAATCCATATAATCGTTCCTAAAATAGTCTTTTGAATGACATTAAATCTTTACGAGCACTTAATTATCCAAGGAGTATGTACTCGTATATATGTTCACATACTTAGAATTGTTTGATTAAATCTAATTGCCTTAGAAAGCTGTGTCGTGTGCAAGAAGGTAGTCAATTTTTTAAAAGTTTTATTTCGTTTGAGCTCTTTACTGGGATTTGGCATTACGAAATTAATTAAATAACGTTTTATCTATGGCTTGCTTTTATACAACCTTAATTTGAAGATAAATTGTACCTACTGTTTTGACTGTTATTACATAATAATTACATATACATACATATACTCACGCCTAAATCCCCGAAGGGTAGGCAGAGGGGCCTGAAACCAACTTTTGGCCAATCATGTTTTAGTCCATCTTACGTATTATGGAAAAACCTGTTGCCTTCATGTATAATACATACTGTCTGATAGATAACAGTCTGATCCCATCCACGGGAAGAGATGTGCCCTATTCTTACCCCTGATGACTTGTATGCAAAATTTAAATTCATTTTGAAACTCAATTTTGCATCACATAACTCTAGCAAAAATATAATTCAACTCTATCGATAGTTTTTGTTTGATTGTCCTAAATATCAATTATATAACATTGTCATCAAGATTTACATCCATAGACACTTATATACTTATGTTATATCATTATGGCATTTAATATTCAATCCTGCACTAAATAAGTACTTTAATAAATAACTGAACCACGTATGTATAAGCGTAAAACTTGTTTATGTCATCTACACCTACAAAAGGATTAATATTACATAAATATTCAAAGCAATATCAAAACGAAAAGTAATTAACACTCTTACAAACTAGAAACTTGACTTGTAAACTGTTTCATAAAGTTGGCGGGATTCATACCGCGTACCGTCATCTTAACACGTTCCGTTTCTAGTTACTGTGTTGCCAACCGTAAAAATAATATCCGCCGTGCTGTGAATATAGTCTTTGAGGCAACACTAGATATTCAAATTTTTTTGTTCGTGCGGAAATTTTTGAAATGATGGCTTTGAATGTAGGTTTCTAAACTTGTGAGGTGTTTAAAATTGCTTTAAGTAAAGCGTGAGTTTCGTTTTGATGTCAGTTGGAATATTTTATTATTAAATCGCCAATTTTTTTAAGTGTGTTGTTTGATTTTCAAAAATGTTCTTTTATTCGAAAGAGTCTATTCCTGTGATGGTTTGATGTTGTTTGTTTGATTAAAAGACAACTTTCGCATTAAGAAATCCATTCATGCAGTATTCCTGTGTCCCGTTTTCAAACATTCAATCAACACTCAGACTATTTGTGGATCACACAAATTTTAGTCAATTGTGGGGATCGAACCCAACTCCGGTTCAGCAGTCAAGGTCAACCACTCGACCACCAGCCCTATCAACTTTAACTCTTTCAAGTTCAAATTACTAATACGTTTTTAAATTGCACGAAGTTATTGCGTAAACTTATTGTTAAGGAGCATTGAAAGCAGTTATCTACTTTTGAAAAGTCAATTTTATCGTTTTCTAAATAAATAAAAGTTATTATACTCGTATAGTTAGTTATACGGATATACGCCAGATACAGTACTCATTTATTATAGTTTTGCCGCTTAGTCATAAATATAAGAAACAAATGAAAAGCTTCGATTTTTTTCTCTTTTGACTCAGGCCTATCCGTCTGAGGATGGTTTTCCCACGACAAAAACATTAAGATTTGGTGGTTTTTAATCAAAGTCAAAGAGTTCAAATAGTTTGTCTGGTAGGCAACTCTAATTTGGCCAATATCTGTTCTTCTCCACCTCCAATAATAAGACTATAAGTCTATTTGATGAATTATGTACTCATATAACTTCTTTATCCAGTCACTTTTCTGTAAACATTATAAAAACAAATAAATTTCTTCTCATAATGCCTGCTTAGCTCAAAACAACGGGACGAAATTGCCATCTACCCGCATACACGCACGGTGAAAATTGTGGCGCTATTGTTCTACCGGCGGCAAATCAACTGGCCAGTGATGTACCAGAAAATTATCGATATCGATTAATATTTATGTACACGTCCAAAAATTTATCGTTTAATGATTTTATGTATATAGATATTCGAATGAGAATTTGAAGGAACAGAACATGTTTATTACATGAAATAAACCATTCTTTTAAAATAAGATAATAAGGAGAGAGCTAGACAAATCAAATCAAAACAATAATTAATAAGAACTACACATAAATCAAATATTTAATTTATTTATAATTACAATTACTAATAATCTATCTTAAAGGACTTTGACAAATGAAATCTTAACAATAATTTAAGTAACATTCTAAATGGGTACATGCATATACTTAAATGTCCCCGAGAGGTAGTTAGAGGTGTGAGTTTAAGTGATAGGGCGCAAGTAAAAAATTTAAATATATGTACTTATTATATAATATATAGTTTAGTAATTCTTAGTTTTTGCCATATAATTAGGTCGACATTTATTTCATCAATATGTAACATGTTCGTTTATTTTATTTGTTCAATTTATAAACAAATTCATAAAAAGACATTAGACAGAAATAGAAATAGAAAATAAATAAATTAGAATATATAAAAAATATAATTAAATATGTTAAAGTATTTCGGGGATGCCCGACTAGTTTCGGTCCCGACGGGAGACCTTTAACAAAAAAGTAAGTAGTCCGAAACTAGTCTGTACATATGTAAGTAAAACCACATATTTAAATAAATATACAGAAATATGTATATGACTAAACTATCGATGTTGATATAAATTTCACTTGTCACATCCCTAAACCACTTGTTGTACGCCGGGGCCGTAATTTTCTCCACACAACTCTATTGAAAGAAGCAAATATTCCCCAAGTTTAACGGATAAACAACTTTTTTTTTCCTACTAAGCTTTCCGGATGTGACAGGATACATAACATTCTTTTTTAAATTTTACTTGTTTTAGTTACAAAATCTTGAAAAACGTAAATTAAAATTAAAATTAATTGTTACTCTGCGTTTTCTGATAATTTTGACAATAAAAACTCAGGTCTTGTATGTAGTCGCTAATCATCACGTGAACCGTCTGCTTGTTTGATTCGATCGATTGATTTTTGCATCGAGTGTCACCGTATTGTAGGCAACTGGCTTCTGTATACAGTTGTAGAGCCATGCTTAGGCACGAATGGGCCGGCTCGACCGGTGCGATACCACGGCCTCACAGAAAACCGGTTGTGAAGTAACGCTTGCGTTGCATTTCCCCGAAATGAGTGAGGTTTCCGGAGGCCCAATTCCGCCTCCCCCCTTTTTCTCTCCCCTCGTCTCCTTTCTTCTTTTTTTCCATCTCCTCATCCCTCCTCTCTTCTTTCCGCTCCCTGCATCCCCCATCCCTCATCACCCTCAAAGGCGGGCAGCGCACTTGCGACTCTTGAGTTGCAAGTGTCCATGGACGACGGTGTCACTTACCATCAGGTGACCCGTCTGTTCGTCTGTCCCCCTATAGTATAAAAAAAAAAAAAAAAAAAATATATATATATATGTCTTGGACAGAATGTAAAATTTGCGACTTCATGGAGTGTTTAACTATTTCATTAAATGGTCAGCTTAAACTCGTACCGTTAAAACATCAATGAACATATAAACTAACTAAATATATAATATATTAAGTACAGCAAATTAAACTTATTACTGATGCTTTGACTTAATGCTTTTCCAGACTATAATGTATGTCCATCCAGATTCGATCAGCCGTTGTGGCGTGTTTGAGTAACAAAATTCATGCTTCTTTATCATGGAAGGCCGGCTAAACCGATGGGATACGACGACCTGACAGAAACGGTTGTAAACCGGTTTCACATAAATTAGTGAGGTTGAGGACACCCAACTCCACCACTCCTCTTTCTCATCTCCACATCCAGCCTCTCGTCATAATCTTCAAAGGCGGGCAGCGCCCTTACGATCCTTGAGTTACAGGTGTCCATGGACGGCGGTTGTCACTTACGAGGTGACCCGTGTGTTCGTTCGAACCAGATCCCTATATTATAAAAAAAGTTTCTCATTTACAATAGTTGTAAAAAGTACCTGAAAACGTACTAGTTTTCACTTGAAAGTAAGTAATTGTGTTTTAGCTGACCTGGAGGGTGACAAAAAATATATAATCCCCTCAGAATATATGTAGAAGGTACGCCTTCCGGTTTGCGGTGAGTTAAAGAGAAAATTTTAATGTTAACTTTGATTTATGTTCCCACTCAGCACAAAGACTTTGGCTGAAAATGGTTTAACAATTTCTGAACGCACATTTTAAAATGTGCCTTAAATAATGTAACCATTTTTTGTTCATACTTTTTTCTTCTGACAAGCCTTTCTGCACTAGTGATTTTTAATCAACTGATAGCATGATCGGTTTTTAAATTAGCAAGAAAATTTAAATGTCTAGACTAGTCATTTGTTTCAATAATGCAGTTTATAGTTTTTTATAAAAAGGTAGGTAAGTCAAAATTATTCATAACCAGAAGGAGTCCTATTTTCAACTGTTTCAATTGGCTGCTAAATTATTAGCTTTTTTATAATTAATAAAAATTTTGCAGCCAATTGTTTACCATTTTTTGAATATTTTTATTTGTCCCAACGAGCTGAATGACCCATTGGTTGGAGGAAATCGGAGGAAAACCTTAAATTTTACATATATTAAAAAAAAAAAAAAAAAAATAAATAATGGTATAGGTAAAAATACTTTCTAAATCTATTAAGATATTTGAGCTCATGCTGCTGAGCTGACAAAGATTATTAATAGTAAGGAGTAACAGGATAATATATAATTCTTTAAATTATGTTATGTTAAGATTGGTACTTTAAATTGCACGTTTCTATGAGTTATTTCGATAGGCGAATGACTAATTGAGGCGGTTTGTGTTTTAGCTGTGTGCGAGTTTTAGAGACATTGACTGAAAAAAAAACAGTTTTCTATTGTACTTATTAAACAAACACACATTTTAAATTTACATTTACAGAAATATAAAGGCGTCAGTTATATATCCTGACTCACAGAAAGTCTATACTTAATCTTGAGTGGAGACTGCGTCTCGTCAAACGTAGCGTAGGACGCCCACAGGCCAGGTGAGTGACTGGATGCGAGAAGCCGAAAATAGATCGAAGTGGCGTGCATTCGGAGAGGCCTATGTCCAACAGTGGACTGCGATAGGCTGATGATAATGATGATGATGATGATAATGATACGTACAACTAACGTTTAAAGTAAGCAGGTATATTTACTTATTCAAAACTAATGTTAGGAATTAAATGCATATGTTCAAATCGAATTTTAGTGTTGTTGTTGTTGGTTTTTTTTTTTTTAATATTTATGGCAAGAGGCCAAATATTGCAGAATATTATATTGCAGAACTTTAGAGTTCACTAGAAAAAAAAAAACAGTATTTTTTTTTTCAGTTTAGTACTTTGCATACACTTTGGTCATACTATTATTTTTTGTTTAGTAGCTAATGAAAATGTAAATGAAAATTAATGATTATGTTAAACAGATATATTGAACACCTTCTCTTCCTCTTTTGGTATATTAAAACAAATTTTACTTTATTTCTGCTTTCCAATATTAATTTTAAAAAAAATCGCGCTTTCATAAGATAAACTGTCAAAGTGATGAACAATATAGCCAATATAAAATAACATAGTCTACAAATTTATATATCATGTTATTTCCTGTCATACCGGTCAATAAAATGACACAAAATAGTCAAATCACTTAATGAATTACGATAGAAACTCGACTAACGAGCGATCTCTAATAATTCTGAATCGTCTTTAAAAATACCTAGAAACTTCATAAGTGTTTATTATACAGGCATTACAGTACACCTTTATCGTTAAAAGATATCTATAAACGGTATAGTATCGTCATAACTATTTAGGTTTAAGAGTAAAGAGGAACTTTTAACAGGAATAGGTAACTTCTGTTTCGTAACACGCATTTTTCAAAATAGACTTTAAATAATTACTCAATCAATTTTATAATTAGATCTAATTATAATTAGAATAATACGTATTAACATTGATTTATATTTTCCGATGTCATAAAAATAAACAGTTTACCATAGTCTTTTATAAATACAGCAAAATAAACCGTAGTTTGTCTGAGGCTATAATTATAGTCAGAAACAAACAGTGATAGGTAGATAGGTAGTATTATAAATAAAAAGTTAAAAGAGAAGTTATAACATTCAACCATAGACAAAAATCAAAGCGTTTATTTTGTATTCTCTACTACGCAACATGGAATTTACGCTACCTACTTGACAAATTTATCGATATCAATGTCAAACAATTGATATAAAGCTTAGTTTGTATCACATAATTAGTATTTGATGTTTAATATTATAATTCTACTAAGCTTTGACAGTAATTGGCTGTATGAGTGATGCCTTTGCCTCGTTTTATAACACAGTAGGAATATTTCGGTTATGTCTGACGTTACAAATTTTTTTTAGTATCTTTTTCAATTATATTTTTATATATATATTTTTTTTAATATTATATGAGATTGATTCGTTAATATTTGAATGTTTGTTATATATTTTAAAAGTTACAACAAACATTAATATTAAATAAACAGAGGGTAGGACGTAGAGGCAGTCGGACCAATAGGCTCCAGCCAGTTCGAGTCACAGATATACGACCCTGACGTCTCTAGCTATTGTTTAAACCTCCCACTAAATCAATATAAGCAATATCCCTGTCCTTTCATTGCCTTCTCTTGTTATCCATTTCCCTGTCAATCTTTAGTTCTTAAAGTGACCTGTTCCGGCAACAATCTTGTCCCCTATTTCATTAGTGGCACCAAATTCCATTTGGCAATATTATGTGGTTTAATAAACCTTAGCCCTTAGGATACTTGGGATTGCTAAGCCGAGGTCGTGGGTTCGATTCCCACCCAGAACAAATGTTTGTGTGATGAGCACGATCATTTGTTCTGTGTCTGGGTGTAATTTATCTTTTTTTTTATGCGATAGGGGGCAAACGAGCAGACGGGTCACCTGACGGTAAGTGACTACCGCCGCCCATGGACGCCCGCAACTCAAGAGTCACAAGTGCGTTGCCGGCCTTTTAGGTAGGGTACGCTCTTATATATAAGCATGTTTATCAGCAGTCTGGTGACCATAGTACAAGCTCTGCTTAGTTTGGGATCAGATAGCCTTGTGTGAGATGTGTGTAAATAAAAATAAAAATACAGGCATGAGCGGATGTATGTAAGTAAATATTTTTATACTTACAAGTATTGTTTTACCGTTTTGACGTTAAATAAACAGAAACTGATTTGACTTTCAATTCAATTACCGTACTTACGTAGGTTTTTATTCAAGTATGACTACGACACTTTTTACGCCTTAAGCTGACTTGGTATCTCTTTTTCAACCGACTTTAAAAAAGGAGGAGGTTCTCAACTGTATCTTTTTTTATTACTGTTACCCCAGAACTTTCGACTGGGTGAACCGATTTTGATGATTTTTGTTTTGTTTTTGTCCCATTTCAATTTGGTCCAGTTCTGATAATGGCATCCATGATAAAACAATATAAGTCTTTTTATGACTTGTATGCATGCAAATGCAATGAAGTCGGTTGTCTATTTTTTAAAGTGAATTATTTTGTTAGCCAAAGTTGTGCTAAAGCCAGTAATTGCATACGGTATGCCGGTTACGAACGGGCGATTGCGAGAACAGCTCTTTCAGCTACAAGTATAAAAACCTCTGGATTAGTTTTATGTGTAGTCAGTTATTTTGCTCTAGTTGGTCCTTTGTAAAACTTGTGAGCAAGATTTTTTTTTTGTCGTCAATGCCGAAGACACAACAAATCGAATAGACTAAAAGCGGAATAGTTCTAGCTAATAGCTAGTAAAAGTGAAGGGATTTAAATTTAACGATTTAATTTTAATTCTAATAAAAAGCTTTAAGTTTATATGCATTATATGAATGTATGTATACATGTAGGACTACTTATGTAACATTTTTTTCTGTTTAAATTATATACAACGCCTGCCACAAACATTTCTGCATCACCAGAAGGTTGGCTGGCAGAAAAAGCCTACGGCATCAAGTCCACCTTGAGCAATATTGAAGTTGCAAGAAATGTCATAAATAAATAAAAATATAGTAAAGTGAGGTTATAATGTTAGATAAAAGAATCTTGAAATATAATAAAAAAATAACTAAAATCTATACAATTTACTGGTCTGTTATTACTGTTAAGCCGCGGGGTAAAAGTGTATTCTACAAAAAGTTTTCCTGATTCTTCTTTGTGGCCGTTAATAACTAGTATGGAAGTATGTTTATAAAATCGATTACTGTTAATTACTAGAAACAAACATACTCACATGATAAATATAATAATAATATTATTTTATTGAAAATACATAAATGTCACGTTGAACTTCAATCCTTTTTATATAAATATCTACTTACTTTAATAGTGCAGCAAAGCGAGCTGCCAAATGATATTCAGATATGTGTTAAATAAACAAAAAGAAAACGTATTTTTTTAATAATTCGATTCTCAAAAAATCATTCACCAAAAAATAAACATAGACAAAAACAAATCCAGAACAGACAAACACAGAACTGTAAGCATTTGTGCGGGAAATGCACCAAAAAACTAAGTGTTATCCTTTTATTAACAGCAAAAGATGAAACTGTTTATTTAATTTATTTTAAAACATTTTAACTTTCATCGTCGCGTCCACTTCCTAGAAGGTATTTTTTTTTTATCTTTTGAAAACTAATTACAGAGTTCAAAGGCCTTTCCGAGACATTTTGGCGCCACGTTGGTCAAAGACGACTTTTCGGTTGAATACAAAATTTAATTTTTAATATTAGCAAATTGAAGACGCTTAGAATCTCGTCTTTATCAATAATTGTTTTTACGTTAGCATACAAAACTTAATACCTAATTACCAAAGAGTTTATGATTTTAAAATAGCACTGGCCGTTGGCATTTTGGTGGAGACTCATTCTGGTCATTACATTTTGACTATCGATTTACAACTGCGAACTACGGCAAGATGTCTTTGAATTGTATTACGAGAAGATAATTGTTCATTAAAAATGTATCCATTATTTTAGTATAATAAGAACTGATGATGGGTTCTTATTATAATATACTAAAGTAATGGATACATTTTTGATGAACAAGGACGAGTCCTCTAATACTATAAAAGAAGGGCGAGGGCTTCCCGACAAAAGCTGGCTCTAGCTATAGATTTGCGATCCTGACTTGCTTGAGCTTTTGCTTATAGTCCCACCCATCTGGACTCGTCCTCTAATAGCTATAAAAGAACATTGATTAATATATATTCAAAACCACTATATCTAAAAGAAGCTTTGTCGATAACGTAATTACTAAAATGCTCTCTATATTTGTCCGACAGGCGTTCAAACGAAGTTGGTGTTAGTTCTGTACTCTGTCATGGCGTGTGCTTGTGTGCGGCATACATTAGCCTGATGTGCAAACAGTTTCGACTGGTATTATAAACCTGTTTGCTTAAAACGCTGTATAATGAAAATTTTAATTTAGAAATTCACACATAAGATATGTATGAATTTCTAAATTTAAATTTTCGTGTGGGGTGGAGTGTGTCCCGCTTTTTGGAGACCATCGTGGTAGGCCATCTTCAGGCATGGTTAATTTAATGAGGCTGAGCCAGCCCATAATTTTATGATACTACAGTCTCACCGCCTCACCGAAAACCGAAAACAAAGCTTGCATTGCATTGCCGTATAAGTCAGGGTACCGGAGGCCCAACTCCACCTGTCCTCTTCCCCCCCCCCCTCATCACCCAATAATAAATGCGTTGCCAACCTTTGGTCCGGTTTTTGGTTTGTCCCCTTTTCTAATAATAATAATAAATAAATAGTTTAATCACATTTACCTAATAGGAGCAAGCCTAATGCCGTCATACGTGCACTGTAACATATGCCTGTATATATTCTGTCTGAGAGGTAACAACTCATTCGCATTCATTCATTCATTCATTCGTCATTCAGTCGTAGGCTTTTTTTAAAGACAACTCCCGCACTAGGATTAATTCCTGTGTCGCGGCGACTTTACAAACATTCAAACAACGGACACAAAGAACACCCAGACTCAGAACAACAATTTGAGAATTACACAAAGTGTTGTCCCTGTGGACCGATATCCATAACACTCGGCGCGGCAGTGTATTGGCGAGGTCTCTAGTTAAAAAGCTAGGCCATCCGTGCAGTCGTAGACTTGACTTGTCCAGGACAAATTTTGTGTCAAAATCATTATAATTTGTTCTGTTTCTGGGTGTAACTTATCTATAGTATGTTTGTATAATTAAATATGAACGTACAGGACATATGTATATCAGCAGTCTCGTTACCATAGTACAAGCTCTGCTTAGTTTGGGATCGGCCGTGTGTGAGATTTACATACATTGAAACGACGGACAAAGAGACAGGCACCTAGACTTGGGGTGGCCAAAAGTTTTCCCGTTGGGAATCGCAGCCTCAACACTCAACGTGGAGAAGTAGCCAATCGACAACTAAATATTACACCCTCCATGCAATTTAATCGACAATTAATAATATGAAATTACTAATAATTTCCAAGAGTTACCAAACCTCTGATACATATTCTAAATACATATGTACATATTATATATAAATTATACGCACCGAATGTTAGTGGTAGAGCCATGCTTAGGCACGAATGGGCCGGCTCGACCGGTGCGATACCACGGCCTCACAGAGAACCGGTTGTGAAGTAACACTTGCGTTGCATTTCCCCGAATTGAGTGAGGTTTCCGGAGGCCCAATTCCTCCTCCCCCATTTTCTCTCCCCTCATCTCCTTCATCCTTTTTTCCATCTCCTCATCCCTCCTCTCTTCTTTCCGCTCCCTGCATCCCCCATCCCTCATCACCCTCAAAGGCGGGCAGCGCACTTGCGACTCTTGAGTTGCAAGTGTCCATGGACGTCGGTGTCACTTACCATCAGGTGACCCGTCTGTTCGTCTGTCCCCCTATAGTATAAAAAAAAAAAACTCATCAAGTCCTCACTCAGTTATTTGTCCTGAAACAAAATCGAAGCCACGACCTCTGGATTTTTTTTTGTGTGTATGTTATGTTAAGAATGGTACTTTAAATTGCACGTTTCTATGAGTTATTTCGATAGGCGAATGACTAATTGAGGCGGTTTGTGTTTTAGCTGTGTCTCGCACACAGCTAAAACACAAACCGCCTCAATTTTAGAGACATTGACTGAAAAAAAAAAACAGTTTTCTATTGTACTTATTAAACAAATACACATTTTAAATTTACATTTACAGAAATCTAAAGGCGTCAGTTATATATCCTGACTCACAGAAAGTCTATACTTAATCTTGAGTGGAGACTGCGTCTCGGCAAACGTAGCGTAGGACGCCCACAGGCCAGGTGAGTGACTGGATGCGAGAAGCCGAAAATAGATCGAAGTGGCGTGCATTCGGAGAGGCCTATGTGCAACAGTGGACTGCGATAGGCTGATGATAATGATGATGATGATGATAATGATACGTACAACTAACGTTTAAATTAAGCAGGTATATTTACTTATTCAAAACTAATGTTAGGAATTAAATGCATATGTTCAAATCGAATTTTAGTGTTGTTGTTGTTGGTTTTTTTTTTTAATATTTATGGCAAGAGGCCAAATATTGCAGAACTTTAGAGTTCACTAGAAAAAAAAAACAGTATTTTTTTTTTCAGTTTAGTACTTTGCATACACTTTGGTCATACTATTATTTTTTGTTTAGTAGCTAATGAAAATGTAAATGAAAATTAATGATTATGTTAAACAGATATATTGAACACCTTCTCTTCCTCTTTTGGTATATTAAAACAAATTTTACTTTATTTCTGCTTTCCATTATTAATTTAAAAAAAATCGCGCTTTCATAAGATAAACTGTCAAAGTGATGAACAATATAGCCAATATAAAATAACATAGTCTACAAATTTATATATCATGTTATTTCCTGTCATACCGGTCAATAAAATGACACAAAATAGTCAAATCACTTAATGAATTACGATAGAAACTCGACTAACGAGCGATCTCTAATAAATCTGAATCGTCTTTAAAAATACCTTGAAACTTCATAAGTGTTTATTATACAGGCATTACAGTACACCTTTATCGTTAAAAGATATCGATAAACGGTATAGTATCGTCATAACTATTTAGGTTTAAGAGTAAAGAGCCCTTTTAACAGGAATAGGTAACTTCTGTTTCGTAACACGCATTTTTCAAAATAGACTTTAAATAATTACTCAATCAATTTTATAATTAGATCTAATTAAATTAAAATAATACCTATTAACATTGATTTATATTTTCCGATGTCATAAAAATAAACAGTTTACCATAGTCTTTTATAAATACAGCAAAATAAACCGTATTTTGTCTGAGGCTATAATTATAGTCAGAAACAAACAGTGATAGGTAGATAGGTAGTATTATAAATAAAAAGTTAAAAGAGAAGTTATAACATTCAACCATAGACAAAAATCAAAGCGTTTATTTTATATTCTCTACTACGCAACATGGAATTTACGCTACCTACTTGACAAATTTATCGATATCAATGTCAAACAATTGATATAAAGCTTAGTTTGTATCACATAATTAGTATTTGATGTTTAATATTATAATTCTACTAAGCTTTGACAGTAATTGGCTGTATGAGTGATGCCTTTGCCTCGTTTTATAACACAGTAGGAATATTTCGGTTATGTCTGACGTTACAAATTTTTTTTAGTATCTTTTTCAATTATATTTTTATATATATATTTTTTTTAATATTATATGAGATTGATTCGTTAATATTTGAATGTTTGTTATATATTTTAAAAGTTACAACAAACATTAATATTAAATAAACAGAGGGTAGGACGTAGAGGCAGTCGGACCAATACCAGATATACGACCCTGACGTCTCTAGCTATTTTTTAAACCTCCCACTAAATCAATATAAGCAATATCCCTGTCCTTTCATTGCCTTCTCTTGTTATCCATTTCCCTGTCAATCCTTAGTTCTTAAAGTGACCTGTTCCGGCAACAATCTTGTCCCCTATTTCATTAGTGGCACCAAATTCCATTTGGCAATATTATGGGGTTTAATAAACCTTAGCCCTTAGGATACTTGGGATTGCTAAGCCGAGGTCGTGGGTTCGATTCCCACCCAGAACAAATGTTTGTGTGATGAGCACGATCATTTGTTCTGTGTCTGGGTGTAATTTATCTTCTTTTTTTTTATGCGATAGGGGGCAAACGAGCAGACGGGTCACCTGATGGTAAGTGACTACCGCCGCCCATGGACGCCCGCAACTCAAGAGTCACAAGTGCGTTGCCGGCCTTTTAGGTAGGGTACGCTCTTATATATAAGCATGTTTATCAGCAGTCTGGTGACCATAGTACAAGCTCTGCTTAGTTTGGGATCAGATAGCCTTGTGTGAGATGTGTGTAAATAAAAATAAAAATACAGGCATGAGCGGATGTATGTATGTAAATATTTTTATAGTTACAAGTATTGTTTTACCGTTTTGACGTTAAATAAACAGAAACTGATTTGACTTTCAATTCAATTACCGTACTTACGTAGGTTTTTATTCAAGTATGACTACGACACTTTTTACGCCTTAAGCTGACTTGGTATCTCTTTTTCAACCGACTTTAAAAAAGGAGGAGGTTCTCAACTGTATCTTTTTTTATTACTGTTACCCCAGAACTTTCGACTGGGTGAACCGATTTTGATGATTTTTGTTTTGTTTTTGTCCCATTTCAATTTGGTCCAGTTCTGATAATGGCATCCATGATAAAACAATATAAGTCTTTTTATGAATTGTATGCATGCAAATGCATGCATGCAAATGCAAATGCAAATGCAATGAAGCAGAAGAAGTTGTCTATTTTTTTAAAGTGAATTATTTTGTTAGCCAAAGTTGTGCTAAAGCCAGTAATTGCATACGTATGCCGGTTACGAACGGGCGATTGCGAGAACAGCTCTTTCAGCTACAAGTATAAAAACCTCTGGATTAGTTTTATGTGTAGTCAGTTATTTTGCTCTAGTTGGTCCTTTGTAAAACTTGTTAGCAAGATTTTTTTTGTCGTTACTGCCGAAGACACGACAAATCGAATAGACTAAAAGCGGAATAGTTCTAGCTAATAGCTAGTAAAAGTGAAGGGATTTAAATTTAACGATTTAATTTTAATTCTAATAAAAAGCTTTAAGTTTATATGCATTATATGAATGTATGTATACATGTAGGACTACTTATGTAACATTTTTTTCTGTTTAAATTATATACAACGCCTGCCACAAACATTTCTGCATCACCAGAAGGTTGGCTGGCAGAAAAAGCCTACGGCATCAAGTCCACCTTGAGCAATATTGAAGTTGCAAGAAATGTCATAAATAAATAAAAATATAGTAAAGTGAGGTTATAATGTTAGATAAAAGAATCTTGAAATATAATAAAAAAATAACTAAAATCTATACAATTTACTGGTCTGTTATTACTGTTAAGCCGCGGGGTAAAAGTGTATTCTACAAAAAGTTTTCCTGAATCTTCTTTGTGGCCGTTAATAACTAGTATGGAAGTATGTTTATAAAATCGATTACTGTTAATTACTAGAAACAAACAAACTCACATGATAAATATAATGATAATATTATTTTATTGAAAATACATAAATGTCACGTTGAACTTCAATCCTTTTTATATAAATATCTACTTACTTTAATAGTGCAGCAAAGCGAGCTGCCAAATGATATTCAGATATGTGTTAAATAAACAAAAAGAAAACGTATTTTTTAATAATTCGATTCTCAAAAAATCATTCACCAAAAAATAAACATAGACAAAAACAAATCCATAGACAAACACAGAACTGTAAGCATTTGTGCGGGAAATGCACCAAAAAACTAAGTGTTATCCTTTTATTAACAGCAAAAGATGAAACTGTTTATTTAATTTATTTTAAAACATTTTAACTTTCATCGTCGCGTCCACTTCCTAGAAGGTATTTTTTTTTTAATCTTTTGAAAACTAATTACAGAGTTCAAAGGCCTTTCCGAGACATTTTGGCGCCACGTTGGTCAAAGACGACTTTTCGGTTGAATACAAAATTTAATTTTTAATATTAGCAAATTGAAGACGCTTAGAATCTCGTCTTTATCAATAATTGTTTTTACGTTAGCATACAAAACTTAATACCTAATTACCAAAGAGTTTATGATTTTAAAATAGCACTGGCCGTTGGCATTTTGGTGGAGACTCATTCTGGTCATTACATTTTGACTATCGATTTACAACTGCGAACTACGGCAAGATGTCTTTGAATTGTATTACGAGAATATAATTGTTCATCAAAAATGTATCCATTATTTTAGTATAATAAGAACTGATGATGGGTTCTTATTATACTAAAGTAATGGATACATTTTTGATGAACAAGGACGAGTCCTCTAATACTATAAAAGAAGCCAACAAAAACAGGTTCGAGCTATAGATATGCGATCCTGACTTGCTTGACCTTATGCTTATAGTCCCACCCATCTGTATTAGCAATACCCCGTTCCTTCTTACCTATTAGAGGACACGTCCTCTAATAGCTATAAAAGAACATTGATTAATATATATTCAAAACCATTATATCTAAAAGAAGCTTTGTCGATAACGTAATTACTAAAATGCTCTCTATATTTGTCCGACAGGCGTTCAAACGAAGTTGGTGTTAGTTCTGCACTCTGTCATGGCGTGTGCTTGTGTGCGGCATACATTAGCCTGATGTGCAAACAGTTTCGACTGGTATTATAAACCTGTTTGCTTAAAACGCTGTATAATGAAAATTTTAATTTAGAAATTCACACATAAGATATGTATGAATTTCTAAATTTAAATTTTCGTGTGGGGTGGAGTGTGTCCCGCTTTTTGGAGACCATCGTGGTAGGCCATTTTTAGGCATGGTTAATTTAATGAGGCTGAGCCAGCCCATAATTTTATGATACTACAGTTCACCGCCTCACCGAAAACCGAAAACAAAGCTTGCATTGCATTGCCGTATAAGTCAGGGTACCGGAGGCCCAACTCCACCTGTCCTCTTCCCCCCCCCCCCCTCATCACCCAATAATAAATGCGTTGCCAACTTTTGGTCCGGTCTTTGGTCTGTCCCCTTTTCTAATAATAATAATAAATAAATAGTTTAATCACATTTACCTAATAGGAGCAAGCCTAATGCCGTCATACGTGCACTGTAACATATGGCTGTATATATTCTGTCTGAGAGATAACAACTCATTCGCATTCATTCATTCATTCATTCGTCATTCAGTCGTAGGCTTTTTTTAAGACAACTCCCGCACTAGGATTAATTCCTGTGTCGCGGCGACTTTACAAACATTCAAACAACGGACACAAAGAACACCCAGACTCAGAACAACAATTTGAGAATTACACAAAGTGTTGTCCCTGTGGATCGAATCCATAACACTCGGCGCGGCAGTGTTGTGGCGAGGTCTCTAGTAAATAAGCTAGGCCATCCGTGCAGTCGTAGGCTTGGCTTGACAAATTTTGTGTGATAATCATTATAATTTGTTCTGTTTCTGGGTGTAACTTATCTATAGTATGTTTGTATAATTAAATATGAACGTACAGGACATATGTATATCAGCAGTCTCGTTACCATAGTACAAGCTCTGCTTAGTTTGGAATCGGCCGTGTGTGAGATGTGTAATAAGACAAGTATACATATTAAGAGTTACCAGACCTCT
This sequence comes from Tyria jacobaeae, assembly GCA_947561695.1. Taxonomy (NCBI): domain Eukaryota; kingdom Metazoa; phylum Arthropoda; class Insecta; order Lepidoptera; family Erebidae; genus Tyria; species Tyria jacobaeae. Next base: position 7,709,346 of record OX387234.1, read on the forward strand.
GATACATATTCTAAACACATATGTACATATTATAGATAAATTATACGCACCGAATGATAGTACTCATCAAGTCCTCACTCAGTTATTTGTCCTGAAACAAAATCAAAGCCACGACCTCTGGATTTTTTTTTATTGATATATGTGAACGTGAAAGAGGAGAGGGGGTGTTGGGCCTCCAGAAACCACACTAATCTCGAGGAAAAGCAATGCAAGCCTTGCTTCCCAACTGATGTTCTGTGAGGTCCAGATCTCCACGAGACAATCTTAGAATTGATTTAGTGACACTATTTAGTGGTAACTCTTGGTTTACTACTCATAGAAATACATAGGTATAACTAAATATTAACGCCTGTAATCCCCGAAGGGGTTCCCTTGTGAAAAAAAAAACTAATCTTTTATGCCTACAATACGTATATTCTGTATATGTATTTGATCTAATCCCACCCCACATAAGCTCGCAAATATACAGAATATATTACATATATATAGTGTTTGCTTTGCTTGCTTGGAAAAAAAAGCTAAAAAAATAATTATGGTTTCGGGACCGCAGGATTTCCCGCCTGAGCGATTATAACCTTGTAGATGGTGGCCAAATTTACCTTCGTACTTTAATGATATTGTAGCAGTTTTTCATTGTGTGAAAACACTGATACAACGACGTTTTATAAAAATGAAACCTAGCTAGATCGATTTATCGCCCGCCAAACCCCCTGGATAATTTCATGAAATTCGTTGGAGCCATTTCCGAAATTCAGATTATATGTGCATATATATATGCATTTACAAGAATTGCTCGTTTAAGGGTATTAGATATACTAATATCACAAAGCTGAAGAGATTATGGAGCAATTTTAAAATAAAAGTATTATGTTAGGCTGTATTTTTTTTAATTTATGTTAAGCGAATTCACCGCCAATTATTTGATTGACTGATTTTCAAATTTATTGTTTTCAAAAGAAAGTGAAGTGAAAGCCGTAAAGTTCATTGAAGGAGGTTCTAATTTGATTAAGTCTTTTTAATTTTTTTAATTATTTTGTTCTTTATTTAAATGCGCTATCTCTGTATATAACTATCAGTTAGATTTGAATGATTCTTTTTGTTTTTGAAAAAGTATTTATTGAGGACAAGAAAGACTCTTAGAAGATAAAGACCATGAGCGAAGGTGAAATTGAGGCATCGTATTGTTTCTATATTACATTTAAAACCGATGACAGCATACTCTACACCGTTAACAAGTTGTTGGTTTTAGATAGATAGATAACTTTATTTGTACAACATTGGTAGAATTAGAATTATACATAGAAGTTTAACACACATATTGTACAAAGGGCGGCCTTATTGCTATATGCAATCTCTTCCAGGCAACTTTAGGATGGAACAAAATGATTCGGAGAGACCTTGGTAGTTTGAAGCACATTTGATAGGAAATCTAGTGTTAATTAATAAATATAAAAATATGTAGATATTCTGTACATTCATGCTTTTTACATGGCTTTGTTTTATGAATAAACTTTTTGATGCTGTTGAACGTATGTGTATAACTTTCTGTATAACGCATTGAACGTTTATTTATTGTATAGCAACACACGTACTAAATAATGTTTAACTAACTAACACTCATATTTTGTATGTCAAACTTTTTTATTAAGGACATATTTAAATTGCTGTACTTAGATAAATTAGAGGACTCAGACCTCACGGCACAAGTCAGTTCGAGTTATAGGTATGCGACCCTGACTTGATTAAGCTATTGCTTATACTCCCCAATCTATCTAAATAAGCAATATCCACTTCCTGGGGCACAAGCCAGTTCGAGTTATAGGTATGCAACCCTGACTTGCTTGAGCTATTGTTTATACTCCCCAATCTATCTAAATAAGCATTATCCACTTCCTGGGGCACAAGCCAGTTCGAGTTATAGGTATGCGACCCTGACTTGCTTGAGCTATTGCTTGTACTCCCCAATCTATCTAAATAAGCAATATCCACTTCCTGGGGTACAAGCCAGTTCGAGTTATAGGTATGCGACCCTGACTTGCTTGAGCTATTGCTTATACTACCCAATCTATCTAAATAAGCAATATCCACTTCCTGGGGCACAAGCCAGTTCGAGTTATAGGTATCCGACCCTGACTTGCTTGAGCTATTGCTTATACTCCCCAATCTATCTAAATAAGCAATATCCACTTCCTGGGGCACAAGCCAGTTCGAGTTATAGGTATGCGACCCTGACTTGCTTGAGCTATTGCTTGTACTCCCCAATCTATCTAAATAAGCAATATCCACTTCCTGGGGTACAAGCCAGTTCGAGTTATAGGTATGCGACCCTGACTTGCTTGAGCTATTGCTTATACTACCCAATCTATCTAAATAAGCAATATCCACTTCCTGGGGCACAAGCCAGTTCGAGTTATAGGTATCCGACCCTGACTTGCTTGAGCTATTGCTTATACTCCCCAATCTATCTAAATAAGCAATATCCACTTCCTGGGGTACAAGCCAGTTCGAGTTATAGGTATCCGACCCTGACTTGCTTGAGCTATTGCTTATACTCCCCAATCTATCTAAATAAGCAATATCCACTTCCTGGGGCACAAGCCAGTTCGAGTTATGTGTATCCGACCCTGATTTGCTTGAGCTATTGCTTATACTCCCCAATCTATCTAAATAAGCAATATCCACTGCCTGGGGCACAAGCCAGTTCGAGTTATAGGTATGCAACCCTGACTTGCTTGAGCTATTGTTTATACTCCCCAATCTATCTAAATAAGCAATATCTACTTCCTGGGGCACAAGCCAGTTCGAGTTATAGGTATGCGACCCTGACTTGCTTGAGCTATTGCTTGTACTCCCCAATCTATCTAAATAAGCAATATCCACTTCCTGGGGTACAAGCCAGTTCGAGTTATAGGTATGCGACCCTGACTTGCTTGAGCTATTGCTTATACTACCCAATCTATCTAAATAAGCAATATCCACTTCCTGGGGCACAAGCCAGTTCGAGTTATAGGTATCCGACCCTGACTTGCTTGAGCTATTGCTTATACTCCCCAATCTATCTAAATAAGCAATATCCACTTCCTGGGGCACAAGTTGGTTGCAGTACTCTGAAGTCCAATACGGATTCGATTATCCGATACGGTGATACAAAACGTTGGTTACATAACCTAAGGTCTACAGTATACATAAAACAATCAATAAAACCCTTCAACGATTAGAAGAGAGACACTCTCCATTAAAACACTGTTTAAAAAAAGATAACCAGATACTTAATAGGATTTGTTAACACAATTTTGGACACGGAACCCTAATAAAGAAATCTTAACAGAACACAGACAACGCCAATAACATGTTTCTTAATATGTTTCAGCTACAAAAATGCGTATGATCTTAGCCGCCATCTTGTTACTGTCCGCCATGTTGTCGTGCGCGGCTCAAGCTCAATACCCGCGTCCTCGCCGCCCCGAGCGCTTTGACACCGCCGAACAAATATCCAACTACCTAAAGGAGTTGCAGGAATATTACTCAGTGCACGGGAGGGGAAGGTGAGAGATTTGACTGCGTTTTTTTTTATATGTTGGGGCAAACGAGGTTAAAGGTCGTATCGGTTCAGAAATACGGCAGGTGACAATTTGTTCCATAGGCTGGTCTATTTGAATATGATTTAAACAAATTTATTATTAGCCTACTTCTCCAGAATATTCCTATAAAGTACATAGATATACATATATACACACACTCACGCTTAAAGGAAACCTCACTTAATCCGGGGAAATGCAACGTAAGCGTTACTTCACAACCGGTTTTCTGCGAGGCCGTGGTATTGCACCGGTCGAGCCGGCCTATTCGTGCCTAAAGCATGGCTCTACCACTGTGAAGCATGGCTCTACCACTGTGTGTCTATTACCATCATCTGGCCACTTATGACTGTATACTTATATACGTTCTGACAGTTGACAGTCCAATCATCGTTCAGAAGTCTTATATGGCACCCACGGGAAAAGATGAAGTGAAAAGATTCTACTCTGTCGAGGATCATACACGGCAACCGATTCCAGTCAAAAGGATGTCAATATCTTAACCTGAATCTTTACTATTATTATAAATGTGGAAGTGTGTTTGTTTATTTGTGATACACAAATACGACAAACGCAAACCGATCATCTTGAAATTACAACACACACGTTACCATGGGGTACCTTTTGTGGAGGGACAGGTGTTATGTCCCTCCAACACAAGGGGAGGATCCTCTAACCAGGCGAGGTGATCATGATTGGCAGACCGCGGCCCAACGTTTGATGTTGGCAATTCGTATATACACTAATCGCTGCGAGAATTTTATTGTCGTGATTCAGCATCGTACTACATCATTTATGTCGTTGCTACATAGTTTGACTTGTCTTCGCTAGATGGTGTTAATATGTTCCTTCTGTATGTGTAGGTCGCCACACTTTCATCCAGAAAAAAATTGTGTTTCCAAGAGATAGAATATACATACATATTGTCCCCCATCTGGGTAGGCAGAGACAACAGCCTGCCACTTGCTTCTGTCCTTAAATGCCATTAAACCGATTGTGAAGCATTTCCCCGAAATTAGCGAGCGAGGTTTCCGGAGGCCCAACTCCCCTTGTCCCCCCTTCCCTTTTCCCATCTCCTCATCCCCACACCCTTTATCATCGCCAAAGGCGGGCAGCGCACTTACGACTCTCGAGGTACAGGTGTCCACGGACAGCGGTTGTCACTTACCATCAGGTGACCCGTCTGTTCGTCTGTCCCCCTATAATGTAAAAAAATCTTTCATACAAGGCTATCAGGTACATCTGACTTGACTTTTATTCAGAACATAACCCATGTGATATGTATATGTCTTGAGTGTTGCCATTTCCATTCATGTTTGCCATATAAACAGCAACAAACACCAACACAATACAGCAGCCAACCGTTTTCAATTTTGGTCACTACGTCAACTTTTGAACTTCCGAATATCTACATTCTTCGAGATAAAGTATCTTTAACTTAATAGCTCTTAAGAAAAGCCTGATAAATTTTACAAAATGAACTTGTATCCATAGAAGTAAATACTATTTTGTATATAATTATAGTAAGTTCGAATCCGATTTATAACAACCAGCTCATTCTCAGAGGTTTGGTCTGGTGGTACGTGGTAAAAGAGAGAAGTCTTTGAATTCTTGTAATCTTTAGATAGGTCAGCTACTGACCCGAAACATCCCTCATCAACAGGTTCCCTGCAAAGTTCTTACCCTAAATACTAGATGGCAGGAAAGTCTCTTAAAAATATTGCTTTCAATAATACTGTAGATGTCAGCACAGTATAGTTTTAATTTCTTAATACACTGCCATCTATTTATAACTTTGTACAACATTTTATATCAACGCCACCTTTAAAAGAAAACAAATTCCTCAGTTCTTTACGTAGTGTTAACAGTATTATTTTAGATATAACAAATACAAAAATATGTTACTTAAATAATATTGTTAATGTTCGCCCAACGTGTTCAAAGTGTCTTGACGTTGAGCTACTTAGCATTACGCTGTAATTTACATTTGTCAAAACTGGCATAAATAGCGACGAACTTGTGTAATTGTCAACGATGTGACGTTAGTGACGTTTCCAAATATGGGAACTATACTTCAAATTGTATAGGGCCTCGGACCTATCGGCTGCTGGTTGTATCGAGTTATCCGACCCATTGCTTACACTTCATCACAATCATCCGTATAAGCTACATCCCTTTTCTTCTGTTGCTTTCGTTTGTTTTTACCCTTCCCATACAATATACTCTCAACATTACATTTTTTTTTTTCTATAATAATAAATTCAGACATGCGGCCGGCAAACTAAGCAGAAATTATGTTTATTTTTATGTATTTTTTTTGGTATGGGGGACAGATAAACAGACGGGTCACCTGATGGTAAGTGACAACCGCCGTCCATATACACCTGCAACTCAAGAGTCGTAAGTACGCTGCCTACCTTTGAAGATGATAAGGGGTGGGGGGATGCGGAGAGGTTAAGAGGAGACGGGGTGGGGGATGAGGAGATGAGAAAGAGCAGAGCGAGGATAAGTAAATGGAAAAGTGGATGAGGTTAAGGAATGAGAGGGAGTTGGGCCTCCGGAAGCATTGCTTCACAACCGGGGAGGCCTTGGTATCGCACCGTTTGAGCCGGCCCATTCGTGCCAAAGCGTGGCTCTACCACGGTAAAGATAGATAGATATAAACCGAGTAGATAGAAGTGATACAGCAGACTGCTGATAATCATACTTATATATTTCTATATACAATACACAATAGATAAATCACAATATGTATTCACAATCCTCTAAGTTACAATATAGGTATATGTACAGACTCGCGTCTGCGTACAAACACACACGCACACACATTCACTCAATGCCTAATGAAAATCACTATTGTAACACGTTATAGCCAAAATCTGTCTCTTAAGATACAGGCGTGGCCTAGTTTAAGAAACTGCCCTTTATAAATAGACTACAATATTATGTAACTTTTTAGAACTTTAGCGTATAATTATGTACCTACATACTATGTCTAATATTTTTTACTGCAGTTGTAACACTTTTGGATCAATATATTGTATTATTATTAGTGCATAGAGGTGTGTTGGTGCCAACACTTATGTATGGCAGCGAAAGTATGGTATGGCAGAAGAAGCACGAAAGTAGAATTAATGCGGTAGAAATGAGAGCATTGCGGAGTATAGATGATGTGAAATTGAGTGACAGATTGAGGAATAGTGTGATAAGGGATCAGTGTGGTGTGAAAGAGGATGTAGTGACTAAAATAGAAAAAAGTATGCTGTACTGGTTCAGGCATATCGAAAGGATGAATGAAAGAAGGTTGACAAAAGGTATTTATATGGCAGAGGTAAATGGAGTTGTCGGAAGAGGCGAATGTTCTTGGACCAAGTCCAAGAAAATCTAAGCAAAGGTCAGGTCAAAAGTACCTTTAAACGACGAGCCTGTATGCTTAACGGAATGAAAGTTGAAGATGCGAGAAAGGTATGTCAGAATCGTAGCAAATGGAAGGAAGTGGTCTCTGCCTACCCCTATGGGAAAGAGGCGTGATATTATGTATGTATGTATGTATGTATATTAACTACTAAACAAATGATTCTAGGATCCCTAACTGTACACGCACATGTTTTTATTACAGATACGGAAAGAGACAAATGCATATAGCCGATGCATCTGTAATATTCAGAGAGAGTCCATTCTTCGAACACAGCAACATTGAGGAGCCTGCCTTTAAAAACTTTGGTTATAAATAAATTAATAAATAACTCTATCTTTAAAATTACAACATTCCCGAGTATATGGTCTGTTCACAGAGAATTCTTTTGCCACAGTTTTTTTTTTAAACCGTTGTGCTAACTTTTTTAATGTCACTCCGCTCCGGTCTATTACGAATTAACTTAGAAACTATTTCAATTAATCAGAATGAATCCTTACTATAACATTTTCTGTCTATAACATTGTCAATTAATCGTTACAGATCTAGAAAATTCCAAAAATAGTTATCAAGCTGGGTGTATGACTATTTTTGGCTATTTTTGTGAACATATCCTCTGTTTACATAGATATTTAATGTGTAATAAAAATAAATAGTATTACTAACTATGTATTTAGTATTTATCCAAATGCAAAATTGTTTGAAGCCTCGACTGTTTTATTTAATATCCCAATTGTGATTAAATCTATCAAAATAAATCCTAGTATGTCCATGCTTACATACATAATACTCATGACGATATCCCATACGTATTTTTTTTTTACACGTAATGTAGGGCAAGTCTATTACCCCTATTAGATCATAACCCGATCGTTTAGTCACTTTTTAATAGAGAGATGGAGAGGATAGAGATGGAGTGGGCCACATTCCACTCAATCCAAAACCGCATTGATTGATGACCACATATATATGTATGATAAAACCTTTTTAAAGTTCGTTTTTTGTTGATTTTCTCATTAACGTGAATATTTGCAAAACAATAAAATACATGATTTAAAACCTATATCTTAACACATTCCACACTATCTATGAGAGGCGGAGGTGATAATACCTAACATTAAAACGGATACAACTTTTGAAATGGTTGTTTTTATTCAATTTTATGCAAATGCTCTCTAGAGATATGTATACATTTCTGGTAACATGCGGCCATGACAGATATCATATTTTTTATAGCAAACAACAGCAGCAACACCATATACGGCCTAGACCACTTTTGGAAATAATAACAATTCGTTCTAATCCCCCTTCAATTGGGGCGGTAATTGCTAATCAAATAACAAACACAAATATTTGAAATGAATAGAATCTTAACTGCAAAGACATAGGGTTGAGTTTTAACTAAACTTAACTAATGAGAACTGAGAGAGCTATTATCCTGTTTGTCTCTATACAGACAAGCTTATTACTCTGTGCGTCTGTAAGAATATTTTTTTTTCTTCATAAATAAAAAATTGTTAACTTTAGAGCTTAGAAAGTAGGATAACCTACTTTAGGTTGCATGTTTACTGGCTTATTCTTTTTATATATTACAAATATGAAGCTACAGGCTAAAAGTGCGGGAAGGTACTTAATACTCACGGAGCACCTTTAAAGGCTCACAACACATTTGCGACTCTTGAGTTGCAGGTGACCATGATCAGCGCTAGTCACGTCAGATCATTAGGTGACCCACCTGCTCGATTGCCCTAATCCATTAGAAACTTTCGCGGTGGATTTCTGAACAGCCCTTGATGGTGAGGAAATATTTATATACTAATCGTCGCGTGCACTTTCATTGTGTGATACAGGATAAGAATTCTCATATGTAGTTTAGCTCGTCTTCACGCGGAGAAGATGGTGCAGAAGTATTTTGTTTTGGCTGCATGTAAAGATCCACGTAATGCTTACAGTTCCCCCACATTCTATTCTTATTCTTACCTTTCACTTACAATATACAATTTTCCCATCTTTGATTTCTGTGGCCTCTGCGGGCAATACGCTTGCCAATTATTACGTTAGTCACACTAATTGGCAAAATGTAGGTGTTTGACCTCTACTTATGCCTAAGGATACACGCGTATGTTTAGTTTTGTATGATTGTATTACTCCTCTCCGAAAGCACATATGGATTACGTTGTTAATAATAATAATAGTGGTATGCTATAGCGTGGTTCTCGTTGGAGTGTCATACCCATCTCTTCCGGTGTAATGGATCGGTTTTTAATCTATCATACAGTATATGCACTGCACTACCACGCCGAGTGTTGTGGATTCGATCCCCGCACGGGACAACACTTTGTGTAATCCACAAATTGTAATTCTGTGTCTAGGTGTTCTTTGTGTCCGTTGTTTAAATGTTTGTAAAATCCCCGCGACACAGGAGTTAATTTTATTGCGGGAGTTGTCACAAAAAAGTACCGTCAAAAAGAGTCCTTATGACGAAAATACGGCATATTAAATAAATGTAGGTGTTTGAGACACCTCTGCCTGCCCCTTAAGGGATTTAGGCGTGAGTGGATGTAGATATAGTTTTATGTATAATATAAAAAGGTGTTTATAATGTAATGATATTTTTTTTTATTGTTGAAAAAGCATGACTAAAGTATCTGTATAGAAAATCACAATTAAAATGAGGCAGCACCGCGAGTAACTCTAAATAACATTTCCATTATGTAAATAAATACCTTATATTCTTGGATATAAGGTTTACATTCTAATAGAAGTTAATTAGAAAGAGATGGTAACAAATCGAAACTAAGTGGATTATAAACAGAATGCGCGCGCAACTGCGAAGTTGTCGTGTAATGGCGGAAGGTTCTTTTTAGTTGAACGATCGTAACTGTTACTTGAAAACTGTGATTTTGTATTAGTTGAATACAGTGACTTTTAATATTATTCTTTTTATAAGATATGTCACTTAATATATCTTATAAAAAGAATGGTAAATATAAAAATGTGTGTTGTTGTGTAAAATGATATTAAGACACAGAAACAGACTTAACTTGCCTAGCTGGCTGCTAAACGTGCACTCGACTCGTAGATTTATAATGTCTATAAAAATATATAATAAACTACCAGATACCATAAAAAACGATAATAAATAATTCAGTTTTATTAATAAATTAAAACAATTTCTCCTCAACAAAAGCTATTATAACATAAATGAATACCTAAATGACAAATCATAACCACATATAAAATGTAATATACCTATAATAATATAAAATTAACCTTTCATAGAAATCAATATTAGTATTATATATGAATAAAAAATTAAAAAATATATAGAATCTGGGTACATCTGAATGTTATTGCTTATTTAGGTTAAATTATTGCTTATTATTGCTGTCATAGAAATGATACCAGAAGCTGCCTCCTTTCTTCTCTTCTATCTATTGTGCCGTGCCCGACAGGGTCCATATTTGGTATGTTATAATATTTTTTTGCAACAACATGTAATGGAGAGGATACATATGGAGAGGAATAAAAACTTAAATTGAAAAAAATACAACTTATTCACACTGTTGGCGCCCACCGTGGGACTTATTCCAAACAAGACTATGTAATATTATATATTTGTTTACTTGTATTCACCTTATGTTTCTTTAAATAAATAGCATTTAAAATAGTAGTAACGGTGCAAGGAATATATTTCAACTTTTTAAATAAAACGCGAAACAATTGCGCTGATAATAAAACTAATTCATATAATATTTAAATTGTTACACTGCAATTATCATACAGCTTTTATTAGTATTTGTCAACGAAAGACTTTCTATTATATTATTCAGATTTTGCAGTAACAGGATATTTATTAACTAGTATTTGTCACCGTTCCCCAGTAACAGGTGTAAAAGAAATTCAACTAAAAAGAACCTTCGCGATCGCGGTTCAGGAAGCATCTATTACCGCTTATTTTTTACTAAATTAAATCTATATTTTAACAATATATACTCGTTAAACTATCTATTTTTACACGAATTTTCTACTCGAAAAATATTTTTGAGGGAACTACCCATATTAACAAATTTTGAATAAGACATTGTGTTTTTCAATACATATTAGTGAGAGAAAATAAATATGTGTCGTTGACTTCTAAGAGCTATATTTTCCTGTGTATTTATTCAAGCCTAGAAGGAATTAAAGGTAAGTAATGTGTGTTTATATTAAATAACATTATTATCTTCTTAAAACAATATTATAATACGTCTGAGATGGAAAATATCAGATTGTTTTGGGTGCTTATCATTAAAATCTCGACTAAATGATTTTCCTCGCCGTAAATTTAACCGTCGTCAGCAACTTGTAGAACTAATTTCTTTTTTGTAACTAATTAAATATAGTGGAATGCTAAAATCAAGAGACTTTCGTTTAAAAAAAAAAAAGGGAATTAAAAAACTTTAAAAAACATGCTGATACTTTTAATTTTATTCTTAAATAAGCCAGCTTATTGACATCAGACTTTTTATACTGCATAAAGTAAAATTTATAATTAATAAAACCTCCTTGAGCCTATACAAATACATTCTTTTGTTTGCGTAAACGCGAATCAAATTCATAGTAATGATAAAATCGAACATGCAATTAAGTTCTCGTAAATGTACATATATTGTAATCTATACAACAAAACATATATCTAATAAAATCATAACAGGTCGATATCTGTACATTATAGATATTGAAGAGAAATTAAAACAGTAAACAGTGTTTAGTATTTTTGTTTGTCTGTCCGTATGTTTGTATACGCATTACGCAAAAACTACTTCATAGAATTGAATGCAGTTTTCACAGATGTATTGCTAGGGGTCTAAATTACAGTATAAGCTATTTTTACCTCATCTCAGCATAAATAAAAAGAAATTATAAGCTCGTAATTTGAATTTTAACGTAGGAGAACCATGCTGCGGCTCGTATGGGCCAACTCGACCGGAGTATTACCGGCTGTTAAACAAAGCTTGCATTGTGAGACCGAGTGAGTGAGGTTACGGATGCACAACCAACATATATTATACTAAATATATTTCTAAATACATACATAATATTATAAATAAATGAAATGGGTGTTATTTACATGGAGCAAATACTCGAGCTCAATTTTATTGCCTCTGGCTTTGCAGTCAGGATCCTAACCACTAGACCAGCAGGCATGTCTCAGACCAACAGGACAGATGGCGTTGTAATCAGTTTTAACAGATTCATATAATTCTATTCAGAGTTGTTATATATATATAACAACATATTGACGATGACGCCGAATTCTTGAACGCTTACACCGATACTCTTAAATGTTTAAATAAGCCAGCTTATTTGCATCTGACTTTTTAAATTGTATAAGGAATGAAGCTTCCTTGAGGCTACACAAATACATTCTCTTGTTTGCTTATTTGTTAATTTAAAATTATGGAACTCGTCACTGAACGCTTTCCATGAGCTATATGTATACTGTGTATATACATATGTGTCCTTTTTGGGTAAATAAAAAGCGTGAAATTGTGGAAATCGTATCCACGACCTCCGGTTCAGCAGTCAAGACGACAGACCATCAGGCTATAAACATGTACATATAAATTAACAATATATTTTTTTTTACCGGATCCTTTGACACCAATCATTATGTGTAAAAGAAAAGAAGTAAAAAATTAAAAAAAAAAGCCACCGAATTTCATTATAAACCTAACATCTCTTTGCTGACGACATTTCACTGTTAGTTAGTTTATCGAGTTTTAATATACTCTCAAGTTTTAATAACTCACAGGCGAGGCAAGTGCTATGTAAGTAAGTCCTTTGAGGTATTCAGTACCTTAAGTCCCTGGAAAAAGCCCACGAACATCACGTCACAGCCCTTGAAGTGGTACTTTAACGAATCAATATACCGACCTTGGTACAAGGCACGACCCACTTAGCCACGTTCAGTAGGTACTCCAGTTGACTTACGACCGTGGAGCTTACACTAGGCTTAATTTAATATTTTCCTTACTCTTGTGCATTAAAAAGAAGTCATTTTTGGATTACATTGTCTTTGTGGAAAGTGAGAGTAGTATCAATACAGATTTTGATACTTATCATAAAGCTATATCTCAATGTAATTTAATTATTGACTGTGGTGCTACGTACCAGAAAGAAAATGTTGTTTTAACGCAAGTGTTACCGCGATGCTGCTTTTATCATCTGTCATAAATGTTACGGAAAAAAAAAAGCGTAGGGTTAGGGCGTAGCGGTTACCTCGCCGTACCGAATATTGTGGGTTCGATCCCCGCACGGGACAACACTTTGTGTAATCCTCAAATTGTTGTTCTGAGTCTGGGTGTTCTTTGTGTCCGTTGTTTGAATGTTTGTAAAGTCCCCCGGAACACAGGACATAAACATAACATCAATCCTAGTGCGGAGTTGTCTTTTTAAAAATAAATTAATAGAAATGAATAAGCTTAATTATGATAGGCAAAAAGCCTGTGCCTACTCCTTCCAAGATACAGGCGTGTATGTATGTGTTCCCGGAGGCTTCCTTGTTAGGGTTTTCCCGGGTCCGTTGCAATAGACGCTTTGTGACGCGACACCGTGTGGTTTTAGTCGGTTCGAGTCCGACATACCACTTTTCCGTTAGCTCCGGTTAGGTGGTGCGTGTATGTATGTATGTAATTAGTACGCTAATTAACTTCTCATATAAAGGACACAGTAAATAACTCAATCATGTTTATATAACAGTGAAAATCGTTCTTGTTAGACAAGTGCCTCTATTGTGTAGCTGATCTACGAGATCAATTTGGATAGTATATGACACAAGTCCAAATATAATAACTATCATACTTTTGACATTTAATTAGGTTTTTTTTTTTTGAGGACGGTATGGAAGATCAGAATCACTAATTTTTTCAGTGGTAGAGCCATGCTTAGGCACGAATGGGCCGGCTCGGCCGGTGCGATACCACGGCCTCACAAAAAACCGGTTGTGAAGTAACGCTTGCGTTGCATTTCCCCGAATTGAGTGAGGTTTCCGGAGGCCCACTTCCCCATCCCCCCTTTTCTCTCCCTTCATCTCCTTTTTCCTCTTTCCCATCTCCTCATCCCTCCCCTCTTCTTTCCGCTCCCTGCATCCCCCATCCATCATCACCCTCAAAGGCGGGCAGCGCACTTGCGACTCTTGAGTTGCAAGTGTCCATGGACGGCGGTGTCACTTACCATCAGGTGACCCGTCTGTTCGTCTATCCCCCTATAATATAAAAAAAAAAAAAAAAAACTAATACTTCAGCCACGTACTCGTATCGTGGTAGAGACATACTTATACGAATGCGGCAAGACCGGTGGGATACCACGCCCTCACAGAACCAGTTGTAAATCTACCAGCTTTAAAACGTATTCTAATTGGACCCTTCCTGCATCCCCCCATCCTTCATTAACCTCAAAGACGGGCAGCGCACTTACGACTCTAGAGTTGCAGGTGTCCATGTGACATAATACATACATACATACATACACTCACGCCTGTCTCCGAAAGATACTAAATTAGTCCCATTAATGTAATAGGCAAGTCTATTGCTGTCCTCCAGGCACTATTGGAACATTTTGGCGTTTATTGACAGGAAAGGAAATATAGAAATCGAAGGGTTTTGCTTATACAGATAGATCCAACTGACTGGCGTTAGGAAGTCCCAGCCCTCTGTCTAACTAAACCATATGTAAACGAACACGGATTACACAGTTTTTTTTTTTTACTACCGTTTATACTAACTGCGAGAATAAATATCTATTGGCGTAACACCGCAGTACAAAAATGATTTTCAAAAACGTTACAAGCACAATCATGAAGCATTTGATGCGACTGCGCCATGAGGTAATTTTATTTAATATTTGTAACTTTTATAGGTAACGTAGCTAATATGTGTGAGCAGACATAATGACAAGCCGTGTGGGTCAAGGTGCGGTGGGGTAGAATAGGGTCATGTCATTTCTTCCCGAGGATGTCATAAAAAGCTTGGAGTGTTTTCTATCAGGCAGTTTAATATACAGAATAAATACTTTTGCGAGTGTTATTCATATTTATTAACTGACTATCCTCTTAGTTAGTGATCCTGACTGCTAAGCCAGAGGTTGTGAGTTCGATTACCCCTCAGGTCCAATAATTTCGTGAAGAGCGTGATCGTTTGTTCTGTGTCTGGATGTGATTAAAGTTTATCAACAGTCCGGTTAAAATTTTTTTTTTACATGTGGAACCCCCATCGGGCCGTCATCCCACCGGGGTTTTCGGTGGAACGGTAGTACAAGCTCTGTTTAGTTTGGCATCAGACGGCGTTGTGTGAGATTTTTGAGTTTATACTTTCCCAGTTTTCTCTTGTTTAGAACTACTGAAAACCCCGCGTACGGGACACAGATTAAATAGGAATGACATGACGTTTTGTTTAGTCTCTGCACATAACACGAATACGCTAGAAATCATGTTCTTAGTTTAATTTTCGGATAAGTAGTATATTTTAAATATACACCATTTTACATATATACACATAATAATGTAATTTATACAATCTGTACTTTTGTAAGAATTGATTAAGTTGGTTATGTATACTCTATGTAGGTACTCTTTCTCTCTCACTCACTCTTATATATATATATATATATATATACTAATAAGATGGCTCTCTGTCCGTGACATCCACTAGGTGTTAGCATAATACCAGCGCTGCTTCTTACGAGGTAGCACAAAGTTGAGCTAACGGCCATGTTTGTCTCATGCAGTGGTACTTGTTAGCGCTAACGTCTGATGAATTTGTTATCCTTGCCTTGTATGAGTACAAAATAAATATATTTTCTTTCTTTCTTTCTTTCTTTCTATTAATATTATTTATTCTTAATCTTTCCAGATAATGGCTCCAGCGAAATTTGGTCTGTTCAAAGCTCGCAGCAGAGATTATCAGGAACAACCTTCGACAGAGAACCTTCTACATACCAGCAATAGTAGTGATCACAGTAAGCTTAGACTAATAGTATATAGCTATATATATTAGATACATACATACATTCACTCACGCTTTTATTCCCGGAGGGGTGGCAGAGGCTTAATTAACTTCCACATTTGGCCGATTATAATTTAGACCCATATACGTAGGGCAAGCCTTTTGCCGGTACTTTTGGGAAAATATGGAGTATAATAACGGGAAAGGGAACGACAATGGATTGAGGAGAATAAGCAATAGTTCAACCAAGTCAGGGTCGCATACCTATAACTCGAACTTGTTAACATGAGAGAGCCATGCTTTGGAACATATGGGCCGGCTCGACCGGAGTATTAAAACGGCCTCACAAAATACCGGCTGTTAAACAATGCTTGCATTGTGTGAATATATACATATATACAATATATATATATATATACAAGTATGTGAGGTTACCGGTGGCCCAAGAACTTTCCTCCCCCTTTTCCCCTCCTCCCTTACCCCTACCTTAAAAGTAAGTACCTTTAGTTGCTAATGTTCATGGTCGTTGGAGGTCACTTACCAACAGGTGACCCGTCTGCTCGTTTGTCCCCCTATACTACTGCTATATTTACTAGGCCGGTGACAGAAAACCGGTAGAAAAACAATGCTCGCATTGTATTGCCTAATGAGTGAGAGTACCGGAGGCCTTTTCTTCCTTACGTCCCCTGTCGACACTTTACTCTTCACTTATCATCACCTCGACTCTTGAGTAGCAGGTGTCAATGGACGGCAGTTGTCACTTGACTTGACCCGTCTGTCCCCCCATATCATTAAGAAAAAAAATTAAGTAGCTTGCATAATGCATTTTTCTGTATTCGTCATTTTTTGTAGTGGCCACACCACCTTCTCCAATACCTTCCACAAGCAAGGAGATACCACAAACGGAAGACGAGCCTTTTGCAGATCTGGCAGTACTACAGTTGGACGGTGAAGAAGACGTAAGTGGTAGTCACTATTTATACTTTTTAAAGGGCGGAGGGGCGATAAACAGATATGTACAGAGTTAAGTGTATTACTAAAACTCATATCGTTAACAAAATATGTACAGTAGGATATTAAAGAAACTTTAAAATATTTTCCCCTTTAGTTTCTATCCGGGTTCATCAAATGGGACGTGACGCTAAATTACATAAACTTTGTCGAAATGAGACTTTCTTCATTTTAGCCTATATTTGACAGTAATAAGACATGTCACACTTTTCCCGTGGTAGAGCCACGCTAAGGCATGAATGGGCAGACTCGATCGTAGCAATACCTACCTACTGACCTTAACCCACCCACCACCCTCAACGGTGGACAGCGCTCTTGTGTTCCAGGTGCCCCTGGACGGCAGTTGTCACTTACATCAGGTAATCCGTCTGTTTGTTTACGTCTGTGCTATCTATCAATGAACAATTTACATAATAGCAAGCGACGGTAGCGTAATAGCTAAGCCGTCAGACTTGCGATCGAGTGGTTGCTTGTTCGGCCCCCACCCAGTGCACTACCATCGGGAAGCAATTAGCTTAGCTAGGGCACGTTGCTAGTATTCTGTTTTTTTTTTTGAATAAACAAAAAAGGCTGATAGTCTTGTAGTGAAAGCGACGTCTACCGGACAACCAGCAGAGAGAATTTAGCGGTAGCTGGTGATATTAATTATTTACTTATTAGACATTTGTCTGTTTACCTTTTAGGAAACCATTTCACAACACGCCACTCCAACACGCCGTATCAGCGAATGCAGTAGACTTGAAGAATCACAGGTGGGTTATCTTTATGTACTTACCATGCTTTTCAAATGCAAGAAAATCTCTTTTTTAGGGTTCCGTATGCAAAGGGTAAAATGGGACCCTATTACTAAAAGTCCGCTCTCCGTCCGTCCGTCTGTCTGTCTGTCTGTCACCAGTCTGTATCTCATGAACCGTGATAGTTCGACGGTTGAAATTTTTTTACAGATGATGTATTTCTGTTGCCGCTATAACAACAAATACTAAAAACAGAATATAATAAATATTTATGGGGGCTCCCATACAATAAAAGTGATTTTTTTGCCGTTTTTATAGACAATGGTCGGAACCCTTAGTGCGCGAGTCCGACTCGCACTTGGCTGGTTTGCCATTTTAGATTTGTCAAAAACTTACAATTTTTTTTTATGTGTAAGCCTACCATAATGACTGCACTTTGACTCATGGTAAGCAATAATTGGAGTCCAAGAGTGGTCGTCACCATCCTCATTGCATGTCTAGTCAATGTGGTATGGTGACCCACACTATGGCGGCCTGGTGAGATGCTTTTTCACTCCCCGCTTAAAAGACCCAGGATCGAAGTGGGAAGGAAAAACGGGCTGGAAATCTTTCACCGATCGGCACAGGAAAGAAGAGCCAAACCGTTTCGTTCGGGATCGCATACCTTCGACTGTTAAACGGTGACTCCTCAGGCCAGCCCGTGTAGTAACTAATGACAAAACCTTATAAGTATGAGCTTACCTCAGAAAAATGTTAACGTTTGAAATTTAAAATTAATAAAATAATATAATTTATTGTACTTTACCAATTATTATTTTTTATGTAATTATTATAAAAAACGTACTCTGTGACCGTACTGTAAACTGAAGTTGCACGCCATTGCGAATTAATATGGCGGTTAGACAGTTATTTTTATATTTAAAAGCCATAAAGATCAATGTCCACGTTTCCACTTGCAATAGAAAAGAACCCGGCCAAGTGCGAGTTGGACTCGCGCACGGCGGGTTCCATACCATTATCTATAAAAACGGCAAAAAATCACGTTTGCTCTATGGGAGCCTCCTTAAATATTTGTTTTATTTTAATTTAATTATTTATTCATTAAGGTAACATATATAGTCTTAGTAATACGGTCCTGTTTTACCCACTGAAGAAACCTATAGGTATGCGACCCTGACTTGCTTGTGCTATTGCTTGTACTCCCCAATCTATCTAAATAAGCAATATCCACTTCCTGGGGCACAAGCCAGTTCGTGTTATAGGTATGCGACCCTGACTTGCTTGTGCTATTGCTTGTACTCCCCAATCTATCTAAATAAGCAATATCCACTTCCTGGGGCACAAGCCAGTTCGTGTTATAGGTATGCGACCCTGACTTGCTTGTGCTATTGCTTGTACTCCCCAATCTATCTAAATAAGCAATATCCACTTCCTGGGGCACAAGCCAGTTCGTGTTATAGGTATGCGACCCTGACTTGCTTGTGCTATTGCTTGTACTCCCCAATCTATCTAAATAAGCAATATCCACTTCCTGGGGCACAAGCCAGTTCGTGTTATAGGTATGCGACCCTGACTTGCTTGTGCTATTGCTTGTACTCCCCAATCTATCTAAATAAGCAATATCCACTTCCTGGGGCACAAGCCAGTTCGTGTTATAGGTATGCGACCCTGACTTGCTTGTGCTATTGCTTGTACTCCCCAATCTATCTAAATAAGCAATATCCACTTCCTGGGGCACAAGCCAGTTCGTGTTATAGGTATGCGACCCTGATTTGCTTGAGCTATTGCTTATACTCCCCAATCTATCT
Organism: Tyria jacobaeae; assembly: GCA_947561695.1. NCBI lineage: Eukaryota > Metazoa > Arthropoda > Insecta > Lepidoptera > Erebidae > Tyria > Tyria jacobaeae. Next base: position 7,728,879 of record OX387234.1, read on the forward strand.
AAACAACTCACATTTACAATAATTAAATTTTAATTAAAAAAAAACAGGTCATTAATATAAATTATAAATTTTAATGACCATATTGTTAGGTTGTACGACACACACGCTCCTGTTAGGAAGGTAAAATTAAAGCGTCCACCGGCACCATGGATGACGGAGGAGGTGAGAGTTGCCATGAGACGAAGAGACCAGACTTTTCTTCGGTTCAAGCGGGATCGTTCTGAAAACAATTGGAACCTTTTTAAGGTGGCTAGGAATCGGTGTAATCAGGTGATACGCAACGCAAAACGCCGACACATCCTTCAACACATAGAGGCTTCATCCCCTACTTGTATCTGGAAGTTTCTAAAAACTCTGGGTATCGGCAAACAACAACATCCAGTAGTTCAAAAGACAATCGGTTTGAATGACATTAATCGACATTTCACATCCACAACTCACCTAGATCATCAAACCAAATGTCAGACCTTGACCTATATTGGTAGTTTAACAAGTCCCACTACTAACGCATTTACATTTTCTCCAGTTCCTCCTGAGGATATTAAAAAGATTATCCTGTCCATTCGCTCCAATGCCGTGGGCTGTGATGGCATCAGTCGACGCATGGTTGTCCCCATCCTAGATAATATTATCCATGTCATTTCCCATATAATCAATCCCCCTTGACTCTGGAACCTTTCCCTGCCTCTGGCGTAAAGCTTATATCATACTTTTGCCCAAAACAAGTAACCCTTCTCTTCCACACCACTTTCGTCCTATTTCTATTCTCCCCTTCCTGTCTAAAGTTCTAGAGGCTTGTGTAAACAAGCAGCTTTCGCAATTTATATTTCGTCATAACCTCCTGAGTCCGTTACAATCTGGTTTTAGGCCCGGCCACAGCACCATGTCCGCTCTCCTAAGTGACTGGCGATATTAGGGAGGGTATGGATAACACTAAAGTTACCGTCTTAGTCCTAGTTGATTTCTCGAATGCCTTCAATGCCGTCAGTCACGAGGTCCTGCTATCCATCCTTTCATATCTTATGATCTCCTCAGAAGCACTGGAATGGTTCTCGTCTTATCTTCAGGGACGTCAGCAGTGCGTTCGGGTGGATGACTCGTCATCAAACTGGACTGATCTCTGCAGCGGCGTCCCTCAAGGCGGTATATTATCTCCCTTACTATTTTCTTTATTTATTAATCAGTTAACGCCACACCTTCAGTGTCCGTATCACCTGTATGCTGATGACCTGCAGATATACTCCCAGAGTAGGGTTGAAGACTTATCAGAGGCCATTGATAGGGTAAACAAGGATTTGGAAACTATAAGATCCTGGTCGTCGAGATTTGGATTATCAGTAAATCCAACCAAGTGTCAGGCGATCGTTGTAGGGAGCAAACCAATGATGAGCAGGCTCGACACTGGGTCGATCATACCAATAGTCTTTAATGGTTCACCTATATCTGTGAGTTCAGCAGTTAAAGACCTAGGTTTGTTTATTGACTCGACCCTGGATTGGCGGGCCCAGGTTACACATGTGAGTCAGAGAGTCACTGGTGCTCTCCGAACGTTATACCGACTAAAAAACTTCCTCCCTATTAAAACCAAAACTTCCTTAATGCATTCCCTAATTATTCCCATGATTGATTATGGCGATGTGTGTTATTTTGACCTGAATGCAGACCTTCCCAACAAACTAGACCGTCTTCTGAATAACTGCATTCGATTCATTTTCAATCTTCGCAAGTATGACCATGTCTCTGCTTTACGTTCCCAATTGAAGTGGCTCCCTATTCGGCAACGTCGCAGTTTGCGAGCACTAAATTTTCTATACACCTTCTTGAACTCCCCGTGTCCCCCTTCTTACTTAAGTCCCTACTTTCAATTTTTGTGCTCCACTCATGTCAGGGACCTTCGTTCTTCAAACAATTTGCTCCTCTTATGTCCTCCTCACAGCTCTAACTTTGTCAACTCATCTTTCTTCGTGCAAGCAGTTCTTCTATGGAATGCGCTTCCTCTCGAGCTTAGAATGTCTGAAAGCCGTTTAACGTTTAAGAACAAAGTACGTGAACTTCTCCTCGCTGAATTAGCAGAATAACCACAATGCACTTGACTGTATACCTATTTATATGTGTATGTTAGTATATACATATATATATATATATATTCTTCCATATATATTTTTTATGTATGTGTATATTTGTTATGTATTTGTGACTATAGTAAATATATGTAACTAAAGTTGTTTTCAAAAACAAGTAAATTTCAGATGTCTGCACCTACCTTATCGCTTTTCTTCACCACCCCAAGGTTGACTGGTAGAGAATGCCCTAGGCATTAAGTCCGCCTATGTACACGTGTGCATGAAGTTTATAAATAAATAAATAAATAAATAAAAAGGGACCTAGAATAGAGCCTTGGGGAACCCCCATTCTGACTACAGATCCGGGAGATCTTTTACCGTTCACATCAACTCTCTGAATCCTATTACTTAAATATGAAGTAAGAAGATCCAGAGAGGTGCCCCGGATTCCATAGTAGCGCAGCTTCCTGATCAATGTATAATGCAGAACGCAATCAAAAGCCTTAGCCAAATCGCAAAAAATGCCTAACGCATCGCATTTATCTTCCCATGCATTATAAATGTGCCCTAAAAGTTCAACACCAGCATCAGTTGTTGAACGACCCTTTGTGAAACCAAACTGTTTGCTATGTAATAATTTATGTTTAGTAAAATATCTGTGCATTTGATCTAAAATAAGTTTCTCAAAAATTTTACTAAAAGTAGGTAGCACTGATATAGGTCTATAATTAGAAGGGTCTGATGTACTACCCGATTTAAACAATGGTATTATTTTACTATATTTCATTAGATCAGGAAACTCACCACAATCAATACAATTATTAAAGATTACTGTTAAAGTTGGTGCTACAATGTTTATAATAGACTTAGCAACGTCAACGGAAAAATATACTCCCCAATCCATCTAAATAAACAATATCCACTTCCTGGGGCACAAGCCAGTTTGAGTTATAGGTGTGCGACCCTGACTTGCTTGTGCTATTGCTTATACTCCCCAATCTATCTGTATAAGTAATTATCTTTCTATCCTCCCTTTCCTGCCCATTCTCCCATCTCATCCCCAAAAGTGTCCGGAAGACTGCAACAGGCTTGCCCCCTGTTACGTTAATGGGACCAAATTTTAGTCTAGGCATTAGTTACGCTTTTGCTTGACTGTTTGCAAAACAGGCGAAAGTTTATGTATGTATTTATTGAGCATACCAACTGCATAATTACAATATTTGATAATTGAGACATTGATAATTTAACATTGTCTGAATTATTAAACAATTCACAGTCATGCATGGCATTACATAAAAGTACAGTAAAACGCCGATTATCCGAATGCATTGGGACGGGGGTCGATTTGGATAATCGAAAATTCGGATAATCGGACATAGACTGGTAATAAAGAAAAACGAACTGTCACACATAGAATAAACTTTATTAAGTTTAAAAAACACAGTTCTGCAATACGTAAGTAGTGCACTAGAAAGAGAGCGCGTGAGAGAGAGAATTAGAGAGAGAAAGAGAGAGAGCGCCTCAGCGCCGCGGCAGATAATATACGAAACCCCGTGTGCTTGATGAGCAGAGTAAGTTAGGACCGATTCGGATAATTGGCGATTCGGTTAATCGGCGTTCTACTGTATTAAGAGACAGAGACAGTAACAATCAAACACTAGATAAACCACAAAAAGTCTACCTTATCTTGGATATTTCTTGTATATAATTATAATAATAGTGCAAAAATTAAAAACTTAACTGAGTAAGAAGTGTCTGTGAAGTGGGTTGGGAGCTTACTCCCAACCCACTTACAAAAGTTTGTGGGTGATGAAGGAAATTACAATAATGTATCGTGATTTTATTATTACTAATGTATGCGACCGAAGACAGAGGTGATCTCAGCTGAGCTGACTTAAAATAGAGACACCGTTCTTTTATACTAGAGTCTAGTGTTGTGATCGCTTGCTGTATTCCTGATGTTATCACTCGGCGCATTCCTGTTGTTATCGCTCGCCGAATTTCTGTTGTCACTTGACCTAGGTGCGGCTTACAAGAGGATGATAAGATTGGAGTGTTGCTTTACAACACTACATTATGTTCGCCACATCTGGATGATAAAAATTTCATAGAGAAGCCATCAATGGCCTTGTCAGATACGTTAGATCTTTCATTATACAATCTTGCAATACGTGTAAGAGGACTATTGAAGGTAGTACTCAAAGTAGTCATAAGTATTTCAAATACCCATGGATGTTTCATCATCCGTATGTGTTATATGTCACGACTCTATCGTCAAGAATATTTCTAAATGTTATCAAATAATTGCTGACACTTTTCCAGATAAACTACCAGCCCCTAAAAAATCAGGCATCAACAGATGCTACTTCAATTTCAACCCTCAACTCAGACCCAGAAGACCGTACTCTGCTAGAAGACCATGAAGACGGAGCAACATCGTGTGATGCAATGTCGTTACAGTTTGACGAGACATCTATAGCAGCGAGCGAAGATCTGTCGGTCTACTGCGGAACTTTGAAGAAGAATAAGAGAACGAGGAAAGAGGAGAAGCAGTTAAGGGACTTTGATATGTGGCAGGCCAGTAATATGGAAGTTATGAGGGTACTTCTTTTCCTTGTTTTTTCTTAACGTCTTCTACGGCACATGTATACATCTAGCAAAGAAACCAGACGTAAAAGAAACTCATTCACTCTTATAATAATTGACTTTGAACAAAGTTGAGTTTTTTTTTTTATTTAAACTGACATAATTTCAACAACATCTACGTTAAAGGGGGAATACTTGATTTAAATTTAAATGTGACCTCTGCTTAACCCTTGGGGGACGCTTGAGGGAGGGAATAATTCATATTGTCTGGCCTATTGGTCAAGAGGTTTGTTACAATGACTGCTGAAACCGGTGGTGTGATTAATAAATATTTAACATAAATAAATTAATAATAATAACTTGACACATCTTACACACAGTAGTCTGATCCCAAAGTAAGCAGAGCTTGTACTATGGTAAACAGACAGCTGATAAACATACTTATATACTTCTAATCACATATAATAGAGAACACCCAGACACAGAACAAATGATCATGCTCATCACACAAATATTTGTCCTGGATGGGAATCGAACCCACGATCTCTCGCTGAACAGTCAGGGTCATTAACCTCTGGACCAACTCCGTACCGTTTAAGGAAACACAAAGATTAAATGGGTCTATGGGCCCATTTAATCAGTGTCAGTCTTTCAACAGTGGTAGAGCCATGCTTAGGTACGAATGAGCCGGCTCGACCGGTGCGATACCACGGCCTCACAGAAAACCGGTTGTGAAGCAAGGTTGCATGTCCCCGAAACGAGTGAGGTTTGCGGAGGCCCAACTCCTCCTCTCCTTTTCCTCTCCCTTCATCCTCATACCTCCTCTCTTTTTTCCCGTCCCCCCAACCCCCATCCCTCAACACGTTTAAGGGCAAACAGTGCACTTGCGACTCTTGAGTTGCAGGTGTCCATGGACGGCAGTCGTCACTTACCATCAGATGACCCGTCTGTTCGTCTATCCCTATATAGTATAAAAAAAACCTTTTACTGCTACTAAATTATTATTACTACTCAACTCTTTCTCCGGCAACTGAACAAATTCACGAAGGGGAGTCATAATGGCACGTATGGGCCGGCTCAACCAGAGTTATACCGCGGCCTCACAGAAAACTGGTTGTTAAATAAAGCTTGCATTTTGTTTCATCTAGTGAGTGAGGTTACCAGAGGCTCGAACGCTCACCCCTTTCCCCCCCCCTCAAAGGCGGGCACTTGAGAATCTTGAGTTACAGTTGTCCACAGGCGGCGGTAGTCACTTACTATCAGGTGATCGGTTTGCTCTCCTACACGTACAACAAAACAAAAATTAAACACTACGCACTAAATATTTTAAGTACTATGTGTTTCTTTAAATTTCAGCATCTTCTTAGCAGAAGTGGCACCTTGGACGAGCAAATAAAATGGGAGGCCATCGCCACAGCCAGAGGGCTTTGCACCCTCAAAGACAGTTGTACTTGCGATGATTGTAGTAGGGCGAAGTACCTCGCCGGAGTCGCAGACGGTGATGGAGGACTGGGAGCTGCGCCCCTCTTCAGTGCAATCAGTGTAGGATGTCAGGTGCAGTGAATAATAGGAATAACAACATTTCAGAAAACAATTAAATTTTCAAATCCTTGTTTATTTACACAACAATTTACAGTCAATTCTTCAACTACTGGTATTCTCTATCTGAAGATATATATATATACATATATATATGGTTTGTAGGTACTAACAACACAAAGCATTTATTATAAAGTTCAATTTCAAGTCTATCAACTTTTTGTACAGTTCAACTTGGTCCTTCGAACGGCTAGTAGATTCCGCACGTTGGTCCTTCTAGCCATGCAATGATCGTACATGAATAATTCAAAAGAAATAAAGACCACTCAAACTATACATTAAATTGAGTAAATAAAACTGTTATATAAGCACCTATAATGTTTATAAAAATTATTATCACCTTTACCGGTATTAAGAATCCTATATATTTGCCCGGATGACGATAATAGGCTTATTGTATACGTGGGACTAAATTATTGTTGGCAAAAGTAAGGGTTTGATACGCCTGTGCCTACCCCTGCATGAACTGAACGTTATTTCGAAATGATATGTCACTCCAAATCAAAGTCGTTTAAACTCTAGGACGTGACATAGCAACATTATACATGAATTAATTAATACATAGGTACAATGCCACATGCATGCAGTGTAGTCAATGACATTTGCAATGATGATGACCACCACTCTTGAACTCCACTTATTGCTTTAGATCAGGCATAGTGGAGTCATTATGGTAAGCTTGTATATATAAAAAAAACATACAGTTGAAAAACATAACCCTTACACAGTCTGGTAAAAACTGAGTCACTTGCCAACCATACTCTGCACACTCACTTATGAATCTCTGCATGTTTAATTATTTCAACAAATATACAAAATACATCATTATAAAATGATTGTGTACAGAAAATTGTTGTACTAATGAGTGAGTTACTGGAATTTACATTCAAAGGAATAATTGAAATAAATAATTATGTGTGATTCAATACTCAATACAATCAAATGATGAAATACTTCTCAGCTAAGCAGAATTTTTATTATAGTATTTGTAATTGAATACAAAAATCTATATCAACTGTTAGTTGTGTACCTATTTTTTTTTCTTTTTTAATAAAGAATACTAGCAACGTGCGTCACACATTACTTGTATTCTTGTTAACCCCCCAACCTAAGCTAAAATGCTTGTGTTAGGGGTGGGTTTACGGCGGTAGTGTACTGGGTGGGGTTTTCGAACAAGCAACCACTTGATCGCAAGTCCGACGCCTCAGCCATTACGCTACCGCCGCTTAGCCTATGCCGCCTATGCTCTTAAAGAACTTTAAATAAATAAAATTTAGAGAGAATTATCTGCCTTTTTAGTTGATAGTGTATTATCTAAACATATTTTTGTTTCGTTAATAATTAAACTCTGCAGTCGTGTTTATATGTTATCAGTTTAATTTTAAGATCTTTAATTTACAAGTTAATGTTACCTGTTATGATATTAACTATATTTTTAACCTTTTTTACGGAATTAAGGCTTAACTTATTCTGTCTGTGGTTCTCAATAAGAACAACTGCAAAGTTTAAATTTGAAGAATCCTAGTTTAGTAAAAAAAATCATATAACTTTTCTTTATAACTACACTTTTGAAATACCTATACAATCAATAGTATTTATTAATACAAATTTCAATATGATCAGTGTAAACATATATATATATAATAATTGTATTAGTAGAATTTTTACTAATCTGTGGTATTTATGATGGGCCCAGAGCCTTTTTGTAGCTTGTAATAGGTTAATGTTTAGTCAAATTAGTTATGTGTACTTATTTATTAAAGTGTACCGTATACCTTATGATATATACATTATATATTTAGATATCGTGTTTGGGAAATTCAGATTTGTGTATTAGCAAATTATCTGTATTCTCCAGTAAGATAGTGGTAGATGTTAAGAATATTATAACAAATACTTTACAAGAATCAATTACATTGGTGCTCTTGTTTTGTTAAACTTTAAAAGGTTTATTTTTTTGTCTGCTTTTCACCACAGCCTACCAACTAAATGAACTCCCAACGTGTGCCATAGCAACCGGTCCACCACCATCAGCATCCAGTCTATCCCAGCTACCTACCTCAGGTCTTCAGATGGGGGCGTCCTACCTTCCTTTTACCCATTCACCCTCTACCCAAGGACCTGTTTGCCCAAGTGGCCTTCGATCATTCGGCAAATGTGACCAGCCCGTTGCCTTTTCACTAAGTTTATTCTTATATTTAATCTTAGGAATAAATATGTAATCTACTTTCTAATTTTTCTAATCTTCTCGTGAGATTCTAGAGTTAGAAAGAATTAACTAGATTTCATTTAATTTTATATGCTGTAATTTTCGGATTGAAGGACGAAAGAGCGATGGTATGAAGAAATAGTTATTGAATAGAAAAAGTGTATTTATATTCGATATTCGATGCCACGAGTCATAGATGATCCACAAACTGTTTCGTCTTAAACTGCCAAATGTTTTAATAAGGTATTAGATATTTCCAATAATTGATTCTTGTAGCCATTTATATTCTTTAATCTGCTTATATTTATAACTTATATCTTTAAGTATACGTAAGTAAGTTTATTATTTTTGCGTATTTATACTGACATAATTTTATACTAATAGATACGAAGTTTAAGATTATTTAAAACCTAATGTTGTAAATCATAATTTAACAATACATTTAAATGAATTTCCCCCTGTATGATATTGATGTCACCTAATTAATTATCAGCGATTTGATAACTGGCCTCTGTAATGAATCCGTGTAAGACTGAAGTGTATCATAAATAGTGTTAGATGTGTCGGGTATGCGTGTTGATATTTCAGAACTTAATTGTATTTAGACCTACAAATGTGGTGCCCTAGTTCCTAGTTACGATGAAAAACACTACAAAATTGATAAAAAAATACAATCAATAGTAGTACATCATTTTGCCAATACAGTGATTCTTTCTAACTCTATGTAAGAATTGCAACCAAACTAATGATGAATAGAAAAAACTCGACGATAAAAAACGAGTGCAGATTATTTCAGCTGTTTGCAGTTATAGTTATTTTTGTCTGACTATATCGAAAATTGGCTGTTGCAAATACCTACGGATTGTAATCTTGAACCCATTTAGAAACCAGACATTTATGTTTTACAATAATGTATGGAAGTATAGTCGGTTTGTTAACATTTATAATTACTGCTCCATTCCCTTGGATTAGGATATACAGCATATAGCCTTTCTCAATAAACTGGCTATCTAATGTTTTTTTTTTCAAATTGTATTTTACATTTAAATTTATCGATTAGTTTTTAAACAGAGGCACCGGGCGAGTAAGACCAAAATGATTGAATTATATCCACCTGTATTATAATGTATACACTGCAATCACTTCAAAACAGTATTGTGTACATGACTGTAACTTAAAATTTTATAACAAAAATATCTTTGCAACTAAAACTTGACAGAATGTTCGGTAATGAATGCGTGTACCGAGAGTTTGTAAAGAAATGTATTTTTACACATAAACTTTATAAATAATCAATGTTTATTCTTCACGCCTTTATTAAAAGGTAATTATGTTTTAATTTTTAGTTATTTAAATATTAAAAATATGTTCGTCAAATTTTACTGTTAGCTATTTTTGTCTTTAGAAACATTTCAAACACAAGAGTATCGTTTTATTGAGTACGGCTTTTATTATACACATACATCTTACATATAAACTGTATGTGGCTCCATATTAGTAAAGTAAAAATATATTATCAACACTGCCGTCATCTTGTGTTGTAAGGACTAAGTGCTTCTAAAAATGAAATTCAAATTTGAAATATAAACTCTCAATAATAAATTACACGTCCACTTATGAGTACTTCGTATTTGTGTCGATTTTCGAGAGGAAAAAAATAACTAGTTAAGTTGGTATCGAGCTACGTAAATATAACATTTCTACTAAGTATATAGATATACCTCCTTATGATGTTAAAGCCTTTAGTATGGTTCCTATACAACTTCCTACAATCAATATGTGGGTTTTCTATATCCGTGTACCTAATTTTTTTAGTAAAACAAAATATCAAACTGAATTCTTAACTTATTTTATTTAACTATTATCGTAACTTTATGTTACAACATTGTATCTACTTCTTAGTTTTTACAATCTTGCTTTTTAATACTCGCCAAAATTATGACTCTGCAAAGTCACTTATAAGCATAATTGACTATGCAGAGTTTTATTGATTAGTTATACGAGATAAAGTAGAACAATTTTATCTATTTTTTGTATACCCCAAGCAATTGTTTACGGGTTGTATTTTTTTTTAATTTGAACAATTTTCTTTTTAATAATGATGAATTGATCCGCATAAAATAAGCTAGCTAGATTGTCTAGATATTATTTAATAAAATTTGTGTCTTGTTAATTAATGTCTTAGCAGCGGTAACGACTTTTTGTTCGCATAAAATTAACTTTTGGTTTTTAATAAATAATTTTGAATGTCAGAATGTTCGTTTTACTACTTAATTTACTAAGAAAAGAATCTACTAAGTAGGTAAGTAAAAATAATTTTAACTATCAGCAAACAAATTTTCCTTTATTTGGTTTTGTCGGTGCGGCCATTTAATTTTATGCAGAGGTATTAGATCACTAAAATGTCTAGATAGACTGTCAAAGCTGTAAATGCATTTAAATAAATAGTGGCCAACAGTTCAGTTGTAGATAACAAATAAAACGCGCGTGAAGACGCTTCTATGTGAATGGTATAATCAACGCTATATTAAATAGTTTTTAATTTAGGCGATGGACGCGCCGCGTGATGCCCTAAGAATGTCGCCTTAGTTTGACTGACATCTTTAAAATATATCTATGATTCGTTGATTTAAATAAATTATTTATATTTAATGGATTAATTTGACTTATAAAAAAAATACAACATGTTTCATCGCTTTAAAAATCCTATAAGAAATTCCTTTCGCTATGTAATTTAAACATGCATTTAACATATCAAACCTATTAAGAAAGAGAAAGAAACTAGAAAATAAGAAAATGCTCCAAAATCTCCCTACGATGCTTCAAACTATATATTCCCATTAAAATAGACAAACAAATTATATATCATAATATATATATACATATATATATTATGATATATAATTTGTTTGTCTATTTTAATGGGAGTATTTCATTAACAGGTATTATTATGCACTGACTCTAGTGATATGAAAATTAAGTGTAATCTCTCCCACGAGATCGTCCTTCCTATAGGATTTAAATTGCTAAAAAAACATTAACAAGTTTATAAAGAATACAGAAAAAAAAACACTAAACAAACTATAGTGCTATAGTAACAATACTTGACTTAGGTACAGGTCAACCTATGACGAATGATCTTTGAGGATGTCTTTTTTTAATTAAATTATAATAGCAAAGGACTGCGCCTTTTGGTTTTACTTATATTTTCAGTCAGATCACATAATTTACAGTCGTATATACAACTACTAAAATATAAAAAATAAATTCACAAAAAATGAAAGAGTTTTGTTCTGTTCTACACGATTTTTTAGGGACTTCTATTGTTACGTTACTGTTCACGCAGAAAACTGTATAAATTACTGCCGATATTACTTGTCAAACTACTATAGGTCTAAAATTATTTTTTTAGTTATTAGGGGTATCTGGGCAGATAACAAATTTAGGTAACCTAGTTTATTAAGATTTTGTCTCTTTTTTTCTAAATTGCGATCACAATATTATTCAAACAATTAATAAAAACTAATAAAAAAAAACAAAAAAAAAATGTTTCCGCATCGTCACCAACTGGTAGCCTTCTCAGGTTGGATCGTGCGTTTGATTATTTACTGGCTGATTGGAACGTTCAAAATATAGTTCCCCTCTTATCTCCTTCGGTTTATTTAAATTTAAGAGTGCTTCTTAGTTTAACTCGAGTGAATGTTATATAGCTATCTCTTTCTCTCATATTCAATGCTCCAATCATACACAAATGTACCAAATTCTCGAAACACCATTGTAAATAACAAACCACAGATAAATTAAAATATCAGTCGGCACTCGGCATTTTGTTTCGGCAACATTGTACAGTTTACGGTCAACAAACATATCGCGCCGAAATAGCCTTTTTCGATAAATTTAAATAAATACGTGAAAACTGATTTAATATCCAAAATATGAGTGGTCCTAACGGCATGTTGTACGGTGGCGATGAAATAGGTGCTTTAGTATTTGATCCTGGTCATCATTCTTTGCGTGTTGGTTATGCTCAAGAAGACACTCCGAAAGCTGATATTCCTGCTGTGGTAGGTGTTGGACCTGCTACGCATGTTCCGGAACCTGAGGAAAAGGTTCCTGATGGCAATGTTACCCAAAGCGGTAAGCTTTTTTTAAACTCTATTTCATAAACGTTAGGGTAATTTTACCTGTGAATTTGTCTACAGATCCAAAGTATTTATTGCATTTGCTCATAGTTTTTTTTCACTAGAGTTTCTTCAGCACTTTTTTTTTGCAATAATTACTTTTGCAAAGTTTATTGCTTGAGGTTTTTCATTTGTTGACTCGCATGCTGCTTACAGCTAGTGCCAGTCCACTTGATAAAAGAAACATAAACCTTACAGCGTTACACGTCTTACTCACGGCTTTCTACCAGTTCTGTTTAATATATCTCAGAAATGCTTAGATATGTGACTTTCTGACTTGAAATATGAATTGTCTTTAAAGCGATTTTGAAAAGGCATACAGCCTTTACAAAATCGCTTTAGTTAAATACCTTCCCTTGATAAATAAAGTAAAGCACAATAATAGAACTAACATTAAAGGCTCCTGGTGCCAAGATTCTTGTATTACTGGCTTGTGTTTATTTTTTATATTTTTTGGTTGCCAGATACAAACTGTCCGTTATGTGTTCAGACAAGCAACATCCATACAATATTAAAAGAATATTATAATAGTATATATGTTATCCTCAGGTACAAAATCAGGCAATGAACTCCGTCACTACATTGATGTCACAGAGTTACATGTTCCTCGCACTGGTATGGAAGTCCACTCTTACATGAAAGATGGACAAGTTGACAACTGGGATCTGTTTGAGAAAATGCTTGACTACTGTTATGCAAAGGTATTGTAGCATAATATGTTTTGCTATTTGTTTAGATTTTAAGAGCATGTTCAGCAATAGTATTTAAATTAAAATTTTCGAAAGTGGAATTCATTTTTATTGAGGCAAATGGTTTTACTCACATTTGTACTTTAGAAATGCCCATCTTGTTTTCATTAAGGGGATCAAGCAACCTTTTGCTGTTCAACTATTTGTCTTAAATAGTAATAATCAAAAAATTGTCTGTAAAGATATGTTTCAAAAGATATGCATAGAACCAATTGTCTAGTGTATTTCATAGGATATTCCTATTGGTTAGTCCAAGTATTAAATTGTAAACAACTTTATAACCCGTCATAACCCTAGTACGTATGATATGATATATATACATGGTGATCCAAGACTAGGTTGTACCAGTTCTAGGTTTATTACTAAAAGCTATTTTTTATAAGATTGGCAAAAGACTGCTGTGTCATTATCATCATTGTCTTCATTCAGTCTATTGCAGTACTCTGCTAGACATAGGGCTCTCCCAACATGTGCCATAGCAACCGTCGACCGACTTTCGCATACAGTCTATCCCAGCTACCTTCTTTAGGTCCTCAGTCCATCAGGGTTTGACCTATCTTCTTTTTACCCATACATGGTGTTTATAACAACAAGACAACTGTAATAAGATGTATTAAAGTATGTATGTATGTATTTGGAAATATATAAGTATTTTATCAGCAGTCTAGTTACCACAATACTAGCTCTGTTTAGTTAGGGATCAGAAGGCCGTGTGTTATGTGTGGGGTTGTTTTTAATATTATAATGTAATGATAATTTGTACAGCATACTGCATATAATATTCAATTAAAAGAAATAGTAGCAGTATGCTGTTCTGTCCTGTTCTAATAATTTTATTTACTATACTTGCCATGTCATTCTCGGTGAAGAAGAACAGGGCCACAACATATCTGCCAGTGGGTGTCATAGTAAGGCACTAAGGGATTGGACTGTTATTTATTTATTTTTAACTTTGTGCACGTCATGTACAAAGGCGGTCTTAATGCCCAGGGCATACTTTACCAGTCATCCTTGGAGTGGTGTAGAAAACTTGTCAAATAGTTAGTAGTAGTTAACAAAATGTGGGTCTGCCTACCCCTTCAGGGATGCAGGTGTGAGCGTATGTATGTATGTATGTAGTGTTGACTTATTGAATTAGGTTTACAAAATAATCATCTTTCATAGGTAATCCGGTCACCATCAGAGCATCATCCAGCATTATTCACAGAAGCAGTATGGACCACAAGACCGGCCAGGGAGAAGTTAGCTGAGCTACTCTTTGAGAAGTATCAAGCACCAGCATTTTTCTTAGTCAAGAGTGCTGTATTGGCAGCGTTTGCTAATGGCAAGTCCACAGCCTTAGTTGTTGATGCTGGTGCAAGTCAAACTTCAGCTGTGCCTGTTATTGATGGGTGAGCACGTAGAAAACATGCCCTTTTGTTTTTTTTTTATAATTATTTGAGACAGACGAACAAATGGGTCACCTGATGGTGAGTGACAACCGCCGTCCGTCAGTGGTAGAGCCATGCTTACGCACGAATGGGCCGGCTCGACCGGTGCGATACCACGGCCTAACAGAAAACCGGTTGTGAAATAACGCTTGCGATGCATTTCCCCGAAATGAGTGAGGTTTCCGGAGGCCCAATTCCCCCTCTCCCCTTTCCACTCCCCTCACCTCCCCCCTCTACTCTTTCCCATCTCAACCTCCCTCTCTTTTTTCCCACCCCTCATCACCCTCAAAGGTGGACAGCGCATTTACGACTCTTGAGTTGCAGGTGTCCATGGACGGCAGTTGTCACTTAACATCAGGTGATGTTAAGTGACAACCCGTCTGTTCGTCTGTCCCCCTATAGCATAAAAAAGAAAAAAATACGTAACAAACATACAATCCATTGACACAAAGAACACATACTCGTGACACCTATTTGTAGATCACACAAATTGTGGTCCCAATTGGAAATTTGACACACGACCCTCGGATCAGATGTAAGGGTCACTAACCACGTAGCAATAGGCCAGTCAAAGTATTAAGTGTTATATAATGTATTATAAATATAACACCCACATTTCAATAATAATTTCGTATTTATATAAATAATACCAGACTTTTACAAAATAAATAAGAATAGACATTGTTTAATTTAAGATTTACAATTGAAATAGTAGTCTTATTGTTAGCATAATTAATAATATGATGCTAGCATTTGTAGAATGCGGTTATTTTTAGTAGGCAACGGATTTATTATCGACTTGCCTATTTATCTAGTGGTTAGTGACCTTTACTGCTGTGCCAGAGGTTGGGGGTTCGATTCCCACCCAGGACAAATATTGGTGTGATAAGCATGCTTGCTTGTTCTGTGTCTGGGCGTGATTTATTTATTCAATGTATGTATTTAATAATATATAAGTAGCAATCTGGTTACCAAACCAGCAGTCTGGTTACCATAGTACAAGCTCTGCTTAGTTTGTTATCAGACGGCCGTGTGTGAGACAAGTTATTGTTATTATAAATATTGTAAGCCAACATGGGAGGAACTAGCCATAGCTGAACTGAATCTAAAACGTGAATAGTTTGAATAGGTTAGTCCATATAAATATTAAAGCCTGAGGCTTAGGAACGGGAGTGGCAGTGGGCTAGCACTCTCTTGTCTCGCAGAGGACGCACCGTGTTCTGAGCGTTTCTCTAAGTTGGAGGGGGTAAGGCCCCTCTCCGTTTTCCATGTCCGGTCTGATGGTCAGGCGACCAAGGTCTGCAGGGGTTCTTGGAAGCTTCCTTCTTAGTGTATACCCGGTTCCTCTGCAATAGACCCACTCGTGACGGAACACCATGTGGTTTTAGCCGTTTCGACTCAACAGTTAGTCAGTCTGGTTATCATAGTACAAACTCTGCTTAGTTTGTGATCAGACAGCCGTGTGTTACATGTAACAAGCTATTGTAATTATAAATATTGTAAGCCATCATGGGAGGACCTAGCCAGAGCTGAACTAAACCATAATATAAAACATGAATAGTTTAAAGTTAAAAAAAGTACAACATTTTGTATAAAAAGATATTTGTTCTCAGGTATGCCATAGTGAACGCAGCTGTTCGATCGCCAGTAGGTGGAGATCACCTCGCAGCTCAAGCTAAACACATGCTTACAAATTTGCACATACAGATGCTTCCTATTTACAGTATACAGGTTAGTTTTATGTATTTATATTTTGTTAGCAAATAAGAGAGGATTTTAAAAAGTGTCATATGTTTTTTTAATAAATGTATAAAAAAAGTACGTACCAATAAAACTAGGACGATTGCTTATAATTGTTCAGCTGTTTTAAGAAAATTAATTTGTATTTCATTCAAAATAAACGGACCTGGTACTAAGGTAACCTGACTGCTGATAAACAATAAAAATTTAAATGTTTATTTATTTTATTTAATATTTACAGCATTGTTAACAACAAATACTTTCTTAACAATATCTCACTAGTGTTTTTTAAATAATTAAATTTTTATAAATTTTAATTGCAAATGGATCATTAAGTTAGTTCCTGAACTGATACAATCAAACCCACAGATCACACATCTTGTTTTCAGAGTAAAGAAGTTATAAGAGAAAGAGAGAGAGGTCGTTACACGTTAAAAACGTTACCAGCAGGCTTGACACACTCCTGGCAACAGTATATGCTGAAGAGGCAGTACGAAGACTTCTGTCACTGTGTAGCACAGGTGAGATTTTAAAGAACATATTGACACACTTATTACGAACTATAACTTTGCGTGGGGGAGCCATGCTTAGGTTACGTGGGAGAGCCATGCTTAGATTACGTGGTAGAGCCATGCTTAGGTTACGCGGGAGAGCAATGCTTAGGTTACGTGGGAGAGC
This sequence comes from Tyria jacobaeae, assembly GCA_947561695.1. Taxonomy (NCBI): domain Eukaryota; kingdom Metazoa; phylum Arthropoda; class Insecta; order Lepidoptera; family Erebidae; genus Tyria; species Tyria jacobaeae. The sequence goes on from OX387234.1 coordinate 7,746,114, forward strand.
CATGCTTAGGTTACGTGGGAGAGCCATGCTTAGATTACGTGGGAGAGCCATGCCACGGCACGTATGGGGCAACTCCACCGGATTATCACCGCCTAATAGTACACCAAGTGGCGGGCTGTTGTCTCTGCCTACCGTCAAGGGAAAAAAGGCGTGATTATGTACATTTACTTGTTACAATAACATAAATGTATATTTCCTTAAATTACGCTAAATACTTTTATATTTATAGGTGTCAGAAAGTCAATACGAAGAGAGGCAAGCCGCATCAGCCCCTATGTCCCACTATGAGTTCCCCGGAGGGTATCACCAGGACTTTGGTCCTGAGCGGTTTAAACTCACAGAATGTCTATATGAGCAGACATTGGGAGCACCACATTTGGGTAAGTGTTTTCTACCCCTGTCTAAAAAAGGAGTGTTATAAGTTTTTAGAGATCTAGAGATTAGAGAGTATCTGCATGCCTGTGGCTTATAGCTCTTGTACTTATTAGTGATGAAAAATATACAGGCTACGTATTGTAATATAGTTACTGTTAGTAAAACGGAAGCATAAATTTTGTTTTTGCAACTTTATTAAACAGAGTTATTTTTATTTTTTTTTGAATTTAAACTTTCTCCAAAGTAAAGTTACAACACTAATTCAGTATTGACCGATCAATAGGAAAAAATTAAAATGAACAGTATATTCAAAAGAAACTAATAATATTGTAAATGGTAAAAGCTCTGGTACTGAGTCACACAAAAATCACCTTTAATTACATCTAATTATTGTTTTCTTTGTCCATCATAAAGTTACCAGTAAGAAATCGCTTTTATTGGTAAGGCCGCCCTTTCTTTTAACTTTTTTTCGCAGTGTGTCGCAGGGAACTTACAAAGACAACAATACACACAGGAGGAATTGAGGATCAGACAAATTATTGTCCCATATGGAAGTGAATAATGTAATATAATATAATATCTTTTTATTTGCTTAAAATGTGGTTAAAGGATGACAAATGAATTATGAGCATAAAACCCATTTAGCCATACATAGTCGCATGCTAATATTAAGTACATACATTATGATGGCATTAAATAATAACAATAAATATAGAAATAAAAATAAAAATAAAATAAAATAAAAACAAATGAACTTAAAACTGACACATGCAAAATTATCCCATGAAGTTGAAATTGTTCATTTAATTTGCCTAATATACACAGAGGTTAAATTTTTTTTGGAAATTCATTGACAGAATAAAAGCTCTCTTCAATCATCCATTTTCGTAAAGCTGGACAGAATTCATGATACGGTAGTGAAACTATACTTTCAGGCAGCATTATAGATAAGCGGTGCCATATGCACACAGCTCACTCTAAACATCTCGAGTTGAGGTACTGGCACTTTTAAATGTGTCCGAGTGACTTCACGCTTAGTTACCTTATTTTGTATTTCAAACAGTACAAAACAAAAGTAGCAAAATTTGTTATATTTAACAAATTTTGCTACTTCGTAGATAAATATACAAGGAACGGTCATAAGATTTTGGGATTTCAAAATCGGCTTACAGGATTCAGATTATTTTATATTAAATACTAGCGGACCCGGCGGAAGCCCTGAAGTTGCATTATAGATAAATAACCTAGATACCGACTACAGCGCCATCTGCCGCATGAAAAAAAATCAAATCGGTCCATCCGTTTAGGAGGAGTTCAGTAACATACACACGTACAGTAGAATTATACATATAAAGATGGCGCGAATACATTTTTTTTTTGTGCAAAAAAGACCCGCAATATGTCAGAAGAGTACCCCCAGACTGATATACCATAGCGAATTATGGAGCAGACGTAGGCCTGGCATGCATAAATGATGTTTGTCGAGAGGTAACATCGTTAACTTTTTTACGAAAACGAATTTGTTTATCCTTTTGCTAACAGTATTCATGTGTTTCCTCCATGTTAGGTTTTCGTCCACGATAATGCCAAGAAACTTTGTACTATGGTTTTTTTAGAATCCTTATCGAACACGGTCACTCAGTCAGGGTCAGTAACCACTAGACCAACAGGCCAGTCTTAGTACATACATGTTCATCTGTTGTATTCCGGTTAATACAAATGTTTTGGTACATAATTAAAGTTTATTTCTATTTATTTTATTGACACCTAGTTATATTTAAAATCTCATAAATGTGATAATATAACAATTTAAGAGTTCCGTTTAAAATCCACCAAAAAGTATCCGGAGACATATAATTTTTTGCGGATACGGATATCCGGAAACTCACGAGAACGGATTTGAATTAAGTTTTTTCCGTTTGAAAGGTTAGATTGTTTGATTGTTATTTATTTTAGAAATTCTTCTTGTAATTAAAACAATCCTTGTATTGGCGAGTGAGTCAGTTAACCGTAGGCTGAACTTCCCAACTCCTCCCCCTCATCCCCTCATCACCCTCAAAGGTGGGCTGCGCAGTTACGACTTTTCAGGCACTGCAGGTAGATGATAGGTAAGGTGTCTGTTACCGGTCAGTTTGGCTGTTCCCACATATCATTTTAAAAAGAACTTGTTATGGGTCTCTAGTTTTAAGTCCGAAATATCTGTGGGATTGGCCATTTAATGAAGTAGTATGACATGTCAATTGGAGGGCTCGGTCTTTCCGACACTTGCCAGTTCAAATTATAAGTATGCAACCCTGATTTGTTTTGAGCTATTGTTTATACCCCCAATTCATCTATTTATATTTATAACGGAAATAGGCTTGTTAGGGCTATTACGTAAATGGTATTGAATTATAATCGATTATTGTTTGTCTGATCAATGCCCTAGATTGATGAGGAGGGTGGTGTGATGACTCGTACCTAGGACTTACCGAATCGTTTTTAAGCTTTTACTGAATTGTCTACATAATTTTATTCTTTATTTTCAATAAAACCGTTAAACTTAAAAAAAAAAACAAAAAATGTGGTATCTTGGGACACTAGATATTAACGAAGCTCCTTATTAAAAGGTTCAAGCTTCCGTTGTTTGTCATACTTTTACTATATAATACACATTTATACTTCATAATAGAAACACTAGATTTTTTTATTTATTGATAATACTGCCATATTATAAATAAATAAAAAAAATCTTCCGATACGAAAGTTTAAAACGCAACGCCCCATAATTAACTTCGTTCCAACAATTTTTACTCATTTCTGTATTTATAATTTTGTTTTATTATATATAACAATGGATATATTAGGAAATGGGATTAAATATAACACTATACACACTACTCTTTTCCTAATTTTATCTTTTTTATATACATACAGTTATAGAGTGCCCGGTTGACGGCAATAAGCTTGCCTCCTGTTACAAAAGTCCGACCAAATTCTAATTACCATAATGTGAGTGCTTAATTCACCTCTGCCTGCCTGTTGGGGATAAAGGCGTGATATGTATGTGTGTTATATATTAGTAACTCCTAAATATATACATTATTGTATGTTAGTGTGCGCGGCGGCCGCGGGCTGCGACGCGGACGCGCGGCCGGCGCTGTGGGGGTCGGTGGTGGCGTGTGGTGGAGTGGCGAACACGCCCGGCTGGCTGGACCGCCTCGCCAAGGAGCTGGCCGCGCGTGCGCCTTCCTCGCACCGCCTCAAGAGCCACGCCGCGCCCTCGCCCACTGAGCGCAGGTTCGCCGCCTGGATCGGTCAGTATATATACGTTTATAGATAAAAATGTTTGTTGTTGTAGTTGTTGTACATGTTGTGTGGTTCTCGATGGAGTAGAGTAGCGCCACACCATCTCTCCCCGTTAAGGGATTGGACTGTCATCCATCAGACAGTATATGTACATAAATTCATAGTGCCTGATTGACTCTAGTTTGTTGGTTTGTTACTGCCAGGACAATGTTTATGGAGAAAAAGAATAATAGGAAAAGTTTTTATAATCTCTTACTATGAAAAGTGAGTGAGTGAGTCAGAAGGTAGTGGTTGGCGCTTTTGCACCACTATTGCGAAGTTGAGATTATCAGCTTGTAAATACAAATAAATATATATCTTTGTAGTATCACACCGGTAAATATCTATATATACCATATATAATACCTGACAGGCCCACTTCGAAATTATCGGGGTGACTACCACGCTGGGCTGTCTTGAACTTCTCGCAGTAGAACTGGCTAATATTTTAGTGAGAATAGAAATAAAGTGCTGGTTGACAACATTCATTAAAATAAAAGAAAGCTACTACTACTACTAAGAAGTATCTTAACAAGAAAAACAAAAAAGAAATCTATCTGATATTTTAACTATAATGTAAGAAAAAGCTTATGGCAGCGTATTTATTTATTGATTTATGATTGCCTTGAGTTGTTAGCCCGTTTTGCCATAATTGAATGAAACTAACAATTTCTCTGACACATGTACATTCTCTGCTTTTTTACCTGACTACAACAAGGAGGATCATGCTTATCGATTTTATGTATGTTTATAATGTGTCACGCCTTCAAGCATCATTGAATTTATAAACTTCAACATGTGTGTTATTATTTGAATCATAGTTGTGGGAGTAATATTAACTACAGCAAATATAAGAGCGCCTTTGCTTTATATATTTTTTTATAAATTTTACATGTTTGCTGTATGTTACGACTAGGGTAGGGTAAATTATTCGGATATCCGGATAACCGAATAATTTAGGTATATTTTAATAAAAACACTAGTAGTTTTTTAATAGACTGAATTTTATTTTAGAACAACCAATACTACCATACAATACAGGTACACATATTTAGTACTAGATGGCGCTAGTTGTTTGGTTTTATATATTTGTTGCCATAAAACAATGACACCATCACTTAACAAATTAATAAAAATTCACTTGACAAAAAAAACTTATTTTTTTTTAATTATTTAATTTTATAATGCCCATCTTTTTCATAAAGTGTGTTTATGAAAAAAGTATGTTTATTTTTACCTAAACTTTTAGTCAGAACGTCTATTGGCATTTCTGAAGTTTACAAATATTCTATATTAATCAATTTCTTAGCGACTGCTTCTCTTATAAAGTGAAACTTGACATCTATATGTTTACTAAGTCTATGGTACACACCATTTTCAGAAAGTTTCTTAGCACTTTGACTGTCATTATACAATTTAAAATTGATTTTTTGAAGAAAATAGCATCCTTAGATGCCTCACACATAGCCATGTATTCTGCCTCGGTGCTTGACAAGGCAACGGTCTGTTGTTTTCCACTTTCGTGTGACATCACACTACCTACATAAATCAATCAATATCCAGTATATATCTACAGTATATATACATAAAGTCATAATGCCCGATTGACGCCATTTTATTGGTTTGTTACTGCCAGTAAGGTTTTTATGGAAAAAAATAATAATTGGAAGTTTTTAAAAGTTAGCGCTGTTGTACCTCAGGGCTCCGTCCTATCACCTACGCTGTACCTTCTGCATATCAATGACATGTTGGCTCTTGGCAATATACATTGTTATGCAGACGACAGCACAGTACATGGGCGATATTTTGGACATCATGCTGCCAAGCTGGCAGACGTTGAGGGAAAACGACAGGAGATTGTCGCTGAGCTCGACCGGGTCTTGAGCCGCATTTCCCAATGGGCCTGTGAGAATCTGGTCGAGTTCATCGCCAAGAAAACACAAGCGTGTGCGTTCTCTACCAAAAAGTCTCCATTCCTTCCCCTTCCTACTCTTCAGAGCACTCAACTGCCACTGCAGGATAGGCTTAGTATCCTGGGTATGGATATTTGCCGGGATCTCAATCCGCACGATTACATCGAGAGTGTCACTAAGGCGGCATCGCGAAAGCTCGGCGTTTTGAACAAGGTGAGACGGTTCTTCTCGCCCGAGCAACTTTCTTTTATACAAGACCCAGGTTCGCTCCTGCGTGGAGTACTGCTCTCATCTCTGGGACGGCTATGCGCAGTATTTGCTTGACGCTCTCGATCGGTTGCAACGGCGCGCAGTCCGCATTATCGACTATCCTGAGATCACCCAGTCTCTTGAGCCTCTGCAGTTTCGAAGAGATGTCGTCTCTATGGCAGTCCTCTATCGCCTACATCACGGGGAGTGTTCTGATGAGCTCTTCCAATTGGTCCCACCTTCTACCTTCCTATACAGGACTACACGTGCTGGCCTGAGGAGTCACCGTTTGAGCGTCGAAAATATACGTACCCGAACTAAACGGTTTAGCTCTTCTTTCTTGTGCCGATCGGTAAAAGCCTGGAATTCTCTACCAGCGCACGTGTTTCCTTCCCCCTTTGATCCCGGGTCTTTTAAGAGGGGCGTGAAAAAGCATCTCACCAGGCCGCCATAGTGTGGGTCACCATGCTGCATTCACTAGATCCATCCTCCATCCTGGATATTCCGCTATTATTCTTCAGCCGCAACATCTCTAAGTGACTAAGCTATCATCCGATTAAATGTCACCAGAGTGATGATGACCTCTAAAGGCGGCAGCGCAGTTAACTCTTGAGTTGCAGGTGGTTGTCACTTATCATCAGGAGACCTGTCTGTTCGTCTGTCCCCTATATTACAAAAAAAAAAATAGGGAAACAAATCAGATTTTCAGTGCTAAATCGAGGCAACACCACGACGCGCCAAGCCGGCTACACAATGTAAACAACATTTTCAATCTTCGCAATTATGATCATGGATCTGCTTTCATTTCTCCACTCTCTGTCTTTATCTTCATACCTAGCCCCCCACATTGGGCTGAGTTAGATTGAGATAATCTCATCTCATTCTCACTCCGAACCGTGACCTTCGCTTAATGTTTTTGTATTTTTATTTTGTGTATACTTATGTATATTTAGGGACCTGTATTAAGTATATAAAGGTATAATGCAGTATTTGGCCGATACTGTCAGAGCACTTCCTCCGATTCTCCACTGACTGGCAGAGAATGACTTGGGCATTATGTCCGCCTTTGTAAAAAAAAATAGTTTTATAATACCAATATTTTTTCTTCCAGGTGGTTCCATATTAGCATCAATAGGGTCCTTCCAGCAGATGTGGATATCCTCACAGGAGTACGACGAAGGTGGCAAGGGGCAGCTCGAGCGGAAATGCCCTTAAGACAGCTGATGATTGACGGAGTGATGAAACAATAGCTATGTTATATAATTACATACATATATACATACTTCGCTCACATCTATATCACCGAAGTCTCAAACTTCTTACTTAAGTTAAAGGCTAGACTGCATATATACTGTCTGATAGATAACAGTCCGATCCCTTAGTTATTATATAGTTACTGGTAAAAAGAAATCAAAATCATCACATAGGAAATTTAAGTATACTTAACAAACTTAACCATATGTTTCTCAACAGAGTACACAAAGGTTACCTACCTATTTCTTCCCGTGGGTGTCGTAAAAGGCGACTTAGGATCCGAATAGTATCAGACAGTATATAAACAGTCCGGCCCAGATGACCGTTGTAGGTTTTGCCTTCCATTCCGTAAGTAAATTCTACGGCATGACCGTCATTAGGTACGTGAGACTCAATTGACGAAATGTGGGGTTTTGAGTCTTCGATATTGGCGTGAGAGTAAACAAACTAGCTGTTTGCCGGCGGCTTTAATCCTTTTTGTCTGGATGTCGGATACCTTAAGTCATTTTCTACAGCCGTGTATGTATATTTTCTTGATGATCCGCTAAGTAATTAAAGAGTAACAAACACAAGTAAACGAACAAAATTACCGTATATTTTTATCTTATTTTTTTAATTACTATTATCATTTATGACTTTGTATTATTTCTGTCTATCAAACAAGTTATAATATAATATTGCTATTCAGTTTGGCTTATGGGTGGTAAGCAGTGGATCCAGGTTTTTTTATATAAAACAATATTGTTACAGAGGAGCTGTTGAGAAATTTTTATTTGACTTAAATAATAACCTCAACATTTTTCCCAATTTTAGGGTAAAACTCATTAGTTGGCAACACTGTTAGCTCCTAATTCGCTGTCGACCGACTTAGTTATAAGTAGTACTATAGAATAAATTTTATAAATAGTCTGCGTAAGTGTCAGTGTATGATAATTGATGTTTTTATGGACTGAAAATAAATAGGATATAAGATTTGTTTTATTTATTGCTAGTTTTGAAACCCTGTAAAAATGAATTTAGGTATGATCGAGAAATTAAATTTTAGGCGTTGATATGTACGACATAATGAACCAACACGTAGCAATTGAGTAGTTGAATGAGTGAATGTTATAGGACAAACGGGTTACCCGCTAGAAGGTAAGTGACAACTGTCGCCCATGGACATCTGCAACTCAAAATAAGTGCAGAGGGGAAGTTGGCCTCCGGTACCCCCACTCACTCGGCAAAACAATGCAAACATTGCTTGTAAACCAGTAGAGTAGACGAATAAAAATAAAACAATAGTTTTAATTTCTCTTAGCTCATTATAAATTAATATATGATTAGGTAGGTACCTATTAAAAGCGTTTTGCTTATTCTCTTGATTGAGAATAATATCTCCAATAGTATTATTGTATAAAGCATTTAAACTAATAAATACATTGATATTCTAAGAAATTGAAATCCACATATAATAAGCCTTATTAAACTATTAATGTATGTAGAATTGCAATCACCCTTTTTTATTATGGCGACTACGATATTAGTTGGCAACATTTTAATATTCTCTATTATTTTTGGCATTTACAATATGGACGCAAACAAATGACAGTCTAATATTATTAATATACTTTAGATTCGCAATATAAACGTAATCAATATTTTATTTCATATAATGCACATGTATTTAAAAAATCAATACCTTTAAATATATCAAATTTCTAATGCTTGCAACATTCTTACAAAGTATATTTTATGTATACATTACATATATAGATAAATTATTTATCTCGTGTTAACAATGACGCAAATGAAAACATCACACAAACTGGCAGCATTTATTTCATTACCTATCCAATGTCGACCGCGGCTTCACCTAAAACTCATTGATTTTGACATTGACAGGTGATTTGTCAGTCAACTGAATTTTCATGACTTGACAGTCATCTGAACACTTAATTAGAAGCTTAAAAGGCGTGAGTTTGGATATATGTACCCATATTGACTTAGCGTAGAACTATCTATCTAAATACCGAGCTTTACGATTAGCCTATAAATAGTATAATAGCAGTGAATGTAAACAAGTAATATAATCTATTAGACATATTTAAAAAGGCTTTATTTAATTTAAATCTTTACGTGGCATCATGCCTCCCAGAAAGAAAGTATAATATAATCATAATTTAGCATTTTTCTTAATGCTGATAGGATATTTTTTACATAACTACATATATTATTTTAAAACTATCTTTAGGGTAAGTAATTGTTGACTCTACGAGGCTGCCAGCTTAGTCATATTTATTTTATACCGTTTAGTCTCAGAAATTACTACTATATGCTTAGTATATTAGCGTAGTAGACGAACACTTTGTTAGTAAAATATGTTACCTTACACAAAAACCTATGAGTGATAAAAAGCAACTGGACCGTGAAACCGTGATTTAAAAAAGTTACGCCTCCTCCAATTTTTCTGTATATTTTAAAACAATACGGTAGTAGTTTTCTACCTTTTAGATTTTACTATAACACATAGCAAACATCGAAATAAAGAACCACAGTTTTACAGTGTACTTTCCAAAGTAGAATGTTTATTGCACATAATAATTGCCAACATCTCTATATTGCCAATTATTATGTGCAATAAACAGAGATGTTACGCTATTTATAAAAGAGGCGTAAGATTTTTTTTAATAGTTATATTATATATATATGAAATATTGAATATGGCGCCGCTGCTCGGATGACAATAAAGTATATATGGCAAACATGAACAGGAATGCCGGCAGGGATTGTCCACACAGAAAAATTTACATTAAAACTTTATGAACTCAAAGAGAGCAACCTAAATCCTTAGTATTTTCATAAAGAATACATAAATATCTCAGAAACGTAAACTCCAGAATGACTGGGAATCACACCTATTGGTTTTTATTTATTTGTTCTGTCGTATTGTTAGCAATACTTGCAAGCATTACTTAATCTAATTAACAGTGTTCACCCTAAATAACTCGTTTAACGAAATGATCCGAAACTACAAAAAATACACAATATGTGCCTACACCGGTTTTTTTAATATTCCTACGAATATATTGAAAAAGGTAACGCAATGTAAAAAAAAAATACAATGGAAATGGAAAATCTTTCTCTTTGGTTTGTTTTCAATTTATTTTCTCTACAAGTTTATAATGTGGTGATATCAAACGAGCAGATAATTGGCACATGATTGCACAAACCGCCATTACTTTTTTTTATGTAAGCACGACGCCTCTTGGGAGAGTCAACTGATCCTGACACCGCCCGCGCCTGTGAAATGCGATTCGACTTAATATATTTAAGTGGGTACCTTTCGATTCACTCTTTTGGATATTATTTATCTTCATAATACTGTATATATATATTACTTTTATAATATACACAGAGTTGCTAAGGAGTCAGAATTGCGATTAGGATGTTGAGGATTCTAACGCCCATTAAACTGCCGGCGTGAACCTACTCATAACACAAGCATTCAGCTTAGCTGGAGGAACAGAAATAAGGATCAAGAATACATGTAATATGATACCCACTCTATTCAAAACTTATAAATCATGCAGAATTGGGTGGACCGGCAAAGGATTTGACAGTTTGTTGAAGACATTATCTTTATATGTATTTCATCTCGAAGTATGTACTTCATTTTTTATAAAGATAAAAACAAAATAAGCAAACAACGTATATTAACAAATAAGTACCATTCTTTTATCTAATTTTGAAATTTGGTAACCCTTTTCTCAAAGATAATCTATGACAACGATAAATATCGTTTATGGCTGTCAATGGTGCACTTATTATTAATTATATGCCTACATTACTTTTAGGCCTAAGAGTAGTTTTTTTTATCATAGATCTTAAAGAGGATATTTTTAATTCAATTAGAAACCGCTATTTAGCAAGATGATATTATTTAAAGATACGAATTAGTTTAAAGCGCCATCTGCAAACCACTTATTCTTACAATTAGGATTGTACAGTTGAAAGTATACCTTTCAAATGAGAATTGATTTTCAAAACAATATACTTATCATTTAGACCTGTCATGAAACACTAATTATGCAATCTTATAAATAAAAATCACAAATCTTATACCTATACCTCATACCATTCCCGGCAATATACCCCAAAATCCCCGTCTTATTCCCTATATGAATAAATTTTTATCAGCATTTACAATGACTATTTTTACCCCTAGGAACATTTCTTAAAAGAAAAAGTGAACCTACTCTGTGAGTAAAATTACCTTTCTGAGTGAAGTTGCATACGAATTGCAAAGCAATATGGCAGTTTGACAGATATCTCCTTATTTGAAACGTATGTATTTCATCACATTCTCGACTAGTTGCGGGCCTGGCAAAGGCCTTATATCAAGGTCCAAAGCGATTTGTCAGATATTTCCAATACATACATATAAATACAAAAACACTCACGTACTTTTATTACAATTCTTACTTCGACTAAAAGCATTTTAGCGCCGCTTCCAAAGCAGAAGCGTCAGGGTGACCCTAGCCCATCGACCCTCTGTCACTTTATGGTTTCACTATTTAACCTTACTGTATAGTACAAGTTATTGGATGAGTCAATAAATAATTAAGAAATACAGGCGTCCCGGCAGCCACTTCAAGCTGGAGTTTGGTTTCCGCTTCGGATAGCGTCATTTCTGTTGTCTCATCGCTGGAGACGGACATCTTATTTTCCAGAAGCAGGTCCGTTGAAGTATTATCACCTGGTACTGTATCTACAAACACCTGGAAACAATTTTGTTATTTTTTTAAGTTTTTTATTTAATATAACACGGTAAGATAACGTCTATTTGCGTCAAATGGTTATAGGTTCAAACCAAAAATACCTTTAATAATTATTTAGAGAGGATGAAAAGTTAATAAGAATATTAATAATATGTAATAAGGTGAAGTTACTCATGTTACGAAGAGTTAAAGAAAAAATCAATGTCATCACAATGTTTAATTTTTGCTTCGATCAACAATACTAACTTACTATTATTTATCGAAGAATTTGAATTAATTTCATGACTTTAATGAGTAATAATATCAGGCGGGGACAAAACTAAAAAAAAAAGATCTCATAAACCTTTCCAGACTTTCATGACTTATGAATGTTAATTTAGTTACACACTAACCCGACATTCTATATATAGAAATACTTGCATACTCATTTTCTGACTAACTCCTTTAATTTAACCATTCAACCATTCACTCATTCAATTATTGACCTATTTATGTACTGAGTCATTCTCTATTATACACCCATTCAATTATTCATGAACTCTATGATTCACTAATTTTATTCTTACATTAAATACTAGCTCATTCATTAATAGCCTTATAATCATAATCATTATGATTCCTAATCTCTCCCACTCATGGTCTCACGGACACATAGTCTCAAGGACACATGGTCGCACGGGACCCAGAGACTCATGGACTCATGAACTCATGGCCTCATAGGCTCTAGAACTCTTGGTCCCTATGACCTCATGGTATCAAGGACGCATGCACGCGTGGTCGCATGGGCTCATGAACTCTTAGACTAACGGTCTAATTTTCTTATACACATATAGTGACTTATTTAACCATTTATTTTTATCTATCATTGTTCATCAACGTTAATTAATTTACTCATTCATTCGAGTACTCGTTTATTCATTCTATCATGTACAAACAGGCCGAGTCTATAGATAGAAGTATTTGAATCAGGTAGAAAAAAAATTACCTTATCATTTAGATACAGTAAATTAAAAAAAAATACGTTCTTCATGGATTGCAATTGACATAACGACCAACTTAATATTGATGCTTAATATTGCGTTCCGTTGTTGTCATATTCAGCTATTCAGGGCATAGACAAATCTAACAAATCAGAAATCAATAAAAGTGGTGTAACACTTATTTAGGTATTAAGTAGCGTAAACAAACAAGACTATTTTATATATTGAAATGTAGTGATTTCGGAAGCGGTTCACGAGTAAAAGTCATTATGTCTATCTGCTGGGGACAGTTTTTTTCTTCTTTAGCGAATGGTTTACCTGTGTCAATTTGTTAAACCGGCAACGTGTACACAAAACATCAAGATGATCGGTTCTGTAGTGAAAAGAAACAAACAAAATTACTTTCGCAGTTGTCATATTAATAAGGATTTTATTTATAAGCCCTTATTACATCCAAGACAAATATAGTTGAAAAAAGAGATTAAAAATACTAAGGAAAATAGTGCTTTACAAACTAAAGTTGTCCCGGCCCCTTTCAGGTATAGGCCTCCGCCAGTTGTCTCCACTTTATTGTCATTTGCAGTTAAGAATACAGTCAGGATAAATACATACAAATTATAATTGGCTTTAAAAAAATATATAACAGCTTTAATGGGCCTTTGGAATCCTTTAATTCCAATTTAAGGAAGGGCAAACGAGCAGACAGGTCACCTGATGGTAAATGTCTACCGCCGCCCATGGATACTCGCAAGTCAAAAGTCACAAGTGCGTTGCCGGCCATCTAGGTAGGAGTACGCTCTTTTCTTGAAGGTTTGAAGGTTGAATCGGTCCGGAAATACGACAGGCGAATTTGTTTCATAGGCTGGTTGTGTGTCAAAAGGTTACTGGAGAAGCACACAGCGGTGGAGCGCACATCATTCAGGTGGTGGGGATGGATACTTTATTGTGTAAACGTGGAACTTAAAAACATTCGTAAATTCCCTGGTTTCATGACCATGACCGTTCATAATTAGGTTACAATGAGACCACTATAACTCAGTAGAAAAGTCGAAAAATAACAGCTATTTATACCTAAAATGTATACGCGATAAGGACAAGCATTAAATAACTTTTAATTAAATATATCTCTTTTAATAAAGCAAACAAAAATTAAAAATCCGTCGACAATTTCACTATCACCGGTTCAGGTGTTTAGACGTCTAAAGGTAATAGCTTAATAAAGGTAATAGCTTAAGCAAAGCTACTTTCATATTCATACTGTAAGTATTAGTTAAGTAGTGGGTATTTTTATGAGCTACACAAACTAAATCTCAAGAACTACCGTCGACCATACACTAACTCTTATCGAAGTGAGCAGAAAAGTACTCACCTCATCATCAGCATCTTCCTCTTCCTCTAGGTGATGATGATGACTGAGTTGGTCTTGCACCTCCAAGACCTGCTGAGCCACGTACCTCGGCACATAACTATCGTCCGAGCTGTACTCTTCGTCACTGTCATCGCATTCGAAGTAACGGCTCTGAAACCACCATGATGAGACATTTTTATATAGATGATTAGATTTCATCCTATGTTCTTCCAATTTTCTATGTATCCACATACCAAACTTGCCGTGAAAAGGTAACAAACCGATTGATATATACGATTAAGACTAAGGGCGACTATTATTTATACATCGTGTCCTAGAAAATAGAACACTTATTTTAAGCACTCAAAACATACATCTATAGCAAAAAAAAAAAAATTGGGAAAAAATAACAAACCGTGTAAAAGTTATGACCCTTTGCTAAAAAGTTAGTTAAAGCCATAAAAACTAACTTTATTTTTTTGGTTTGCAATCTTTCTACAGCGGATTAAATAAATGCAAAACAAAAAATAAAAATATTTTTTTCATCTATTTTTATTAGCTAAATGTATCCATTCTACAGGCAAACTACGACAGCCTATTTATTATGCAACAAAAAAACACTTTTTAACGTACGTTATACGTATTTTTGTAACTGTTAGTTTTTGACGTACATATATAGTGTTACCGCTTGCTTCAAACAACCCGCCCATAGAGCTCGGATTGATATCTATCAAACAGTATATATACAGTCACATAGTGCTCTGATGACGGCTATAAACTTCCCCCTTATGACGTAGTAGGACTAAATTATGATAAACAAAAAATAAGCTTGAGTTGCCTCTCTGCCTACCCTTAGAGGGTACAGGCATGCACTTTTTATATATACTATAGGGGGACAGACGAACAATAGGGTCATCTGATGGTAAGTGACAACCGCTATCCATGGACACTAAGAGTGGTAAGTGCGTTGCCTGCCTTTGAGGGTGACGAGGGATGGGGATGACGGGAGGGGAAAGAAGGGGGGAGAAGGAGTTAGGAAAGAGGAGAGGGGTGATGGGGGAGAGGAAAGGGGAGAGGGGGAGTTGGACCTCCGGAAACCTCACTCGATTTCGGGGAAATGCAACACAAGCGTTATGTATGTATATATAATCAATTTCGCATTTATAATATTGGTATCGATTTGGAAGTCAAAAGGGCATCCAATTCTGAACATAGGTCTTCAATGACTTCCAAGAAGAGTGATATGAAGCAGCCTGCATCCTATGTTGACCTAAAATCTTTATAAGATTGCGGCGACCTCCACATACAGAAGAGACATGTTAACATCATCTAGCGAAGACAAGCCGACCTACGAAGCAACGACACTAATGACATGTACGATCCTGAATCATGAAAATAAAGTTCTCGCAGCGATTAGCATATATACGATTTCTAAACATTGACCGTTGGGACGGGGTCCGCCAGGCATGATCACCTCGCCTGGTTGGAGGATCCTCAGTTTGTGATGATCTTGGGGATTCTTGTGTCCCATAACACCCGTTCTCCAAGAGAACCGGTGAGCTTCTTTTTTATAATATAGATTATAGAGGGACAGAAATGCAGGGGTCACCTGATGGTAAGTGACAACGCCGTCCATGAACACCTGCAACTGAAGAGTCGTAAGTGAGCTGCCTGCCTTTAGTTGTGATGAGAGAAGGGGGGATGAGGAGATGGAAAAGAGGAGAGGGGGAGTTGGGCCCCCGGAATCCTCACTAATTTCGAGGAAAAGCATCGCAAGCGTTGATTCACAACCGATTTTATATAAATAGAAAACTCAGCAGAAAAATATTAAACAGCAAACACTGTAGCCAAATGTTTAGACAATATTAAATTACAAAAATGACGACGTAAAGTCGCCTGCTTTTTTTATGTGATTCACTTTGGTGAGATCGGACCCTCCATTCATTTCATCGGACCACTAGATGCAGGCTGGGGTTGCATTCTTTGGTCATCGAAACACCTAGAACTCGAACTAAACTTTGATACCTCTGTTTTTGTTCGAGTCGCCACGGTTTAGAATTAAATGCCTGCATCCATTTTTCCATAGTAATACGACCGTGGCTCTTGTTAAGCGTAGAGTTAACAGGTTTCACTTGAAATGGCGTGTACCCCCTTCGTCATCATCACTCCCACCTGGGGAGTTGGAAGACAAACGCCTACGTCAAAATTGGTAAATATTGTAGAATAGCAAACCCGACACAATGACTTCAATGCGCCATCATGATAAATTGTAATAAGATTCATTTTTATCCTTTAATTTTTTAATAATAAAATAATGGGACCAACTTTAACAACGTGAACTCTTTCAATTCAAAAACGTTTATTTTTATTTGGTTCATAAATGATGGTACAAAATTTTCTCAAATGAGAATCTCTTCTTTGTGAAGTCGGCTTAACGATAATGTTTATCAGTTTTTACTAAATTCCTTAAACCTCATTTAAGCAATATTCGTACCAATACTAAATAACAGTAAATGATAAGAAACTGGTTTGTGTCTGGTGATTGCTTACTAAGTAGCTACATAGATAAAATTCGTTCGTCTGATTATCCTAATTAAGTACAATCCCAGACGGTCAACACGTGCTAGACTAAAGGTCAAGACAATGTAGGATTGAGTAATTTAGATAAATATAACGATGATAAAGCACATCAAGCTAAATACCTAATTCATGCTAGATATCATCATTGTCGTTGAATGTTTGAGTCAAGCAAATTGAAAACGGTGCGTCCATGTTTTACGCAGACAGTTCGAAGATTTATGATTTTTTAGTTACAGAATAGTAAATGTGTTTCCATTACATCATTTTTTTAAATATTAATGAGTACATAGTAACTACCACTTATTTTTAGAAACAAAGAAACGTGGAACTGAGTTTATATTCTTTCTTAAGGGAACGAAAAGATGTAATGACAGAACAACCTATAATAGTGAAGTCATAGTACGCATGCGCGGCAAACACTTCCCTTTAAACATAGAATAAGTAAGATAAACTGTTTGGGTGTAATTGGAAATTCTCGCATCATTTTCTTGAATTTAGTAAATCGTTTCTTTAAAAATAACATCTTAATACTTTCAGGTATAAATAACAATAAATATTTTGATTACATTGTCATCGTGAAACGGAACGGCGGTCCTACAGCTTTATCTATTAAAATTTATCTGTCAAAAATTACGACATTATTTGTATTGTGTAGTAGCTAAAAATTGTATCAAAATATTTACGAATCATTATTTGAGATGCTACGTAACGTCAGATAACAGTGACGAACGTCCGCCACAACGTAAAAAGTAAACAGTGACAATCGAAAACCAAACGTTATTATTGAAAAATGTATCAACGTTGAGACATCCTTTGTTATAGAATTATTGTATATTGTACATGACGATGGCGGCCGCGATAGCAAACGACTCGCCTAAATACAAAAATAGTTTGATATGCTGCAGTCCTAACGTCGAAATAACATCTAGAGCATCATCGTCTTCCACATCAGGATGCGTTTCTGCTGACGAGAGCTACGATTCTAGTTACGTCCCCAAGTCGATAGCCAACAAGAAGTTAAAAATCCATAGCTCAGCGACAAAGGAAGATATAGAAAAGGCGATAACTCAGTGTAAGGAGTTAGTTTTAAACAGTCCACAGTGTTCAGATGAGAGAAAATGGTTAGTGAGATATTTAGTTGAGCTTAGGTTACGTCTAGAAGATATAAAAGACAACAATGGTGAAGCGAGAGTTCGAGTTTCCATAAAAGGACATCACTTTGAACAACAAATTAATCCTACAAACAGGAAACAGTACTGTGATCATTGCTCTGGAGTAATTTGGAGTATTGTCCAGGGTTCGTACATATGCACGGACTGTAGTTATTTGTGCCATTATAAATGCGTAGACCATATATGTAGGGTTTGTGCTCACGTTGTCATGACAGAAAGAGGGAGCTTTGAAATGAACATTTGTCCAGAGAAAGGTCTAGCAGAGCAGAATTATAAGTGCGCTGAATGTCAAACAGCATTAACGTTCAAAGACTCATGGAATGAGCCACGGTTGTGCGATTACACAGGTCTTTATTTTTGTGCAACTTGTCATTGGAATGATTTGTCAGCAATACCAGCCCGAGTAGTACATAATTGGGATTGGGAGAAAAGATATGTTTCCCGTTTAGCCTTTCAAATGTTGAGTTTATCTTGGACGAGACCTTACATAGATATAGAAAGTATCAACTCAAAGCTGTTTAACTTTATAGCTGAGTTAGAATGGGTTCACAAGATGAGGAAAGATCTTGAATGGATGCGGAGATATCTATGTGCTTGTGCTGATGGTACCAGCTTACTGTCACCCTTATTTGTCCAGCTTGGTGATGTTAACAAAAAATACAGTATGTCACATCTTGAAGCCATTAATGATGGTTCTCTGGAAACGCAACTAACTGAACTGACAGAGATATGCCGTTCGCACATAACAAGTTGCCGATTGTGTTCTGGTAAAGGTTATTTATGTGAAATATGCGGTAACAACGAAATTTTATATCCGTTTGATAGTGGAGCATTGATGTGTGAGAAATGTAACTCTATGTATCACAGAAGTTGTTGGCTGCGGAAAGGTGAGAAATGTTTAAAGTGCTTACGTTTGAATGAACGGAAGAAGTTGACAGAAGTAGAAGCAGATGCTACAGATGCTCTACACTATGAAATTGACAAGTTTGTGGATTGATTGAATGCTGAATACACACATTAGTGATTTAGTTTATTGATAGCATAGCTATTGTAACTCCTAATTATAATAAGTTTAGTTAAAATATACTATTTTGCTAATGTGTAATCAGCATAACACATGGGATGATTCATTGTGACACTGAAAAATATTATTACATATGAAGACAATAACAGTACCAGGAAATATACAACAGTTTTGTATGTAATTGAAGTATTAGCAAGTAATATTTACATTTGTTATGTTAAAAGGGACAAATAAAAGCAAGGAAAGGCAATGAAAGAGAGATCCTAAAGTGTAAGCAACAGCTCAAGAATATTGGGTTGCATATTTAGTCTTCCACCAGGTATAACCAATTGATATTGTATTGTAATGTAATGTATGATACCTGTACAATAATGTTACCTAACCCAGACAAAGATTTTTTTTTTATTTCAATATGGCACTGCAACCAGTTTGGAGCAGTTGTGTATGCTTTTAAATATCATACCTATAAAAAAATTAAAATGTGTACTGAAGGCTGTCAATTCATTTACAAAAATGTTTGTCAGTTTGGTTATAAAAGCATATATAATATCCATGCATAATACATATCCATTTAAATTGACTTACAGAATGATAAAGATATGAATATTTACTTTTTTTGCTCTATAAACTTTGGAAGTTTAATAAACTACAAAACAGTAAAAAAAAGATACATGTCTAGGACTTATGTTATGAAGCGTAATTGCGCGATATAGGACAAGTAGTTTTCATTAGATGGCGGTTGCAATATTTAAATTATATCACAATAAATCATTCTATAGATATTACATTTAGCTTATAAAAATTTGACAGGCAATAAAGCTTTAATGTTAATATATTTTGTGTTATTACTTTGTTGCAGTCTATTTGTAAGACAAAACTAACTCCAGTTAATTTTTAAGATATTATATTCAAAACTTTAATAAAATCATTAAACATTTTAATTAAGGCTTTTACTTGACCCAAATGCTGAAAAAGGAGAGTTGTGTAAGCCTTTATGTAAGTCAGCCCATATGTTCCATGTAATTATTAAACTTCTGAATTGATTCTGAAGGATATCTCATGATCAATGAAACTGGAGTAAACTAACAAACTTATGAAGTGGAGTTTCAACAAAAGGAGGTTATGAAAGCGGTTAAAAAAATTATACTAAGAATACTTTCTTGGATTTTTTATATTTCATTTAAAATGTAAGACGACTTATAAATAGCTATATAGTAAGGTTTGGGTAGCTTGAATAAAGGGACTTAATTTCTGAGGTAAAATTGAAACAAGCTTATATTCTAATTTTATTGAAAATCTTTTTGTCTGACAGCTGTCACTTAAAAAAAAATATACCAACCATAAATTCAGCCAAAAAAGAACACCATAGGTAGAGGTATCTTATCCTGTCTGTCCTGTAGGCGGAGCATAGCAGTTCAAGACCTTTTATTATCTATGTTTGATTGATTAACATTTTGCCAATTCGAATTTAGTCTACAAGTTTTATACTCAACAGTCACTTTTATACAAACAGGCTCTACCAGCCATGCTTAGGTACGAATGGGTCGACCGGTGCGATACCACGGCCTCACAGAAAACCGGTTGTGAAGCAAAGTTGCATTTCCCCGAAATGAGTGAGGTTTCCGGAGTCCCAATCCCCCCTCTCCTTTTCCTCACCCTTGTAACCCTCCCTCTTTCCCTATCTCCTCGTCCCCCTCGTCTTTCCCCTCCCCTCATCCTGTATCACCCTCTAAGGCGGGCAGCGCACTTACAACTCTCGCGTTGCAGGTGTCCATGGACGGCAGTTGTCACTTACCATCAGGTGAACCGTCTGCTCGGCTGTCTCCCTATAATATGTAAAAATATATACATATATACATATACAATGTGTCCCAAAATTCAACGATAAGCGGGCGCCAAAAGGTAGACCTGCTCATGAGTACATAAGGAAAAAAAAATAAAAAAAATATACCTAGTTTTTTTTTAGTTACAAGAAAATTTTTGAATTTCTTTGAAAATTTACACCCTTCATGATATTTTGAACGACCACGATGACAATTTCTCAAATATGCTTAAGATTTTTTTTATCTTATACCTAAATAGTGCTACTATTCACCACAACTCTTAAAAACACCAAATTGCCCGCAGTTTTTACACAAAAAACGTTCAAAATCATTTTTTTCCCTACAATTTTGAAATATTTTTACTCTTAGTGTACTTTGACTCATGGTCTTGTAAAAAAAAAAGTATGGACACCACTACGGCAAGTTGTTTTTAAAATTGGCGCAACTAATCAAGATTCTAAAATGGTATAATACTCTAAAATAACTAGCCACAAAAAAAAAAAGTCTACCATTTGTAAACAAGACCCAAATTTCTTAATTGTTCTTGTTCGTTTGTCGTTGTTTTTTGTGTAAAAACTACTTGCAATTTGGTGTTTTTAAGAGTTGTATAAATTTTCAAAGAAATTCTAAAGTTTTCTTGTAACTAAAAAAAAACTAGTTATATTTTTTTTATTATTTTTCCTTATGTACTCATTAGGCGCCCGCTTATCGTTTAATTTTGGGACACCCTGTATATTCAATTTCTTTTCGATAAGAGGTTCAGTGTCTTTATTTTCCTGCTGGTTTCTCTATACATTCTTCGGCCTCCAACAGGTTTTGCTGTGCAAGCATGCTGTTATAATGTATTACTTGTTATGCTCACTGTATTTTTCTGTATGAAAAATGTTAGTCACGGTTTTCTTGTAGGTACCTAAAATGTGCTTTCAGACTTACCTGACAGTCTAAGCAGCGGCAGGACTCTCTGTACGTGCAACTGGTGAGGGCCGTGTCGATGTGATGCAGATATTGTATCTGATCGGTATCCAACTTGCGTTTGCGACGCGCGAGAGACCACAAAAACGTGAGTAGGGGAGTCTTGGCGCATTTCTTTTGTGGTGGACTGCGAACAAACATATTTATTTTTTAATGACAAAAACAAAATTTGGTAAAAGATTCTTTAAATGAGAAAAAACTAGCTTTAAAAGTTCTTATGGATTTTCTCACTAGCGAATAGCAAATAATTGCAACAAAGAAATACGTAAAAAATATGTGAAAGGAAGATAATTATTATGATTTATGAGAAACGGAGGTCATTATAACTGGAAATTAAATCGGTCAAAACATTTTAACATTAGGCTGAGTATACTGGGTATGGACATCTGTCGGGATCTCAATCCGCGTGATTACATCGAGAGCGTCACTAAGGCGGCCTCGCGGAAGCTCGGTGTATTGAACAAGGTTTTTTTTTTTTTTTTTTTTATACTATAGGGGGACAGACGAACAGACGGGTCACCTGATGGTAAGTGACACCGCCGTCCATGGACACTTGCAACTCAAGTGCGCTGCCCGCCTTTGAGGGTGATGAGGGATGGGGAATGCAGGGAGTGGAAAGAAGAGAGGAGGGATGAGGAGATGGTAAAAAAGAGAAAGGAGAAGAGGGGAGAGAAAAGGGAGGAGGGGGAATGGGGCCTCCGGAAACCTCACTCAATTCGGGGAAATGCAACGCAAGCGTTACTTCACAACCAGTTTTCTGTGAGGCCGTGGTATCGCACCGGTCGAGCCGGCCCATTCGTGCCTAAGCATGGCTCTACCACTGTTAAACGTGAGACGGTTCTTCTCACCCGAGCATCTGTGTCTTTTATGTAAGACCCAGGTTCGCTCCTGCGTGGAGTACTGCTCTCATCTTTGGGATGGCTATGCGCAGTATCTGCTTGACTCTCTCGATCGGTTGCAGCGACGCGCAGTCCGTATTATAGAGGTCACCCAGTCTCTTGAGCCCCTGCAGTTGCGAAGAGATGTCGCCTCTATGGCAGTTCTCTATCGCCTACATCACGGGGAGTGTTCTGACGAGCTCTTCCATTGGTCCCACCTTCTCCCTTCCTCTACAGGACTACACGTGCTGGCCTGAGGAGTCACCGTTTGCGAGTCGAAGATATGCGATCCCGAACGAAACGGTTTGGCTCTTCTTTCCTGTGCCGATCAGTGAAAGCCTGGAATTCCCTACCAGCGCACGTGTTTCCTTCCCAATTTGATCCCGGGTCTTTTAAGCGGGGCGTGAAAAAGCATCTCACCAGGCCGCCATAGTGTGGGTCACCATGCTGCATTGACTAGACATGCAATGAGGATGGTGACCACCACTCTTGGACTCCATTTATTGCTTACCATCAGGCAAAGTGGAGTCATTATGGTAGGCTTACAAATAAAAAAAAAAAAATAACATTCAATTTTTTTTTTTGCAACTGCTTGCTAGAGTTGACGAGCCGAGCCTGTTGGTCTAATAGTTAAGAGACCCTGAATGCTGAGCGTGAATTAGATTTCGATATATATATATATATATATATATATATATATATATATATATATATATATATATATATATATATATATATATATATATATATATATATAATAATAATAAAAATAGAAAAGAAAAGAAAAGAGAGAGATTAAGGCTTTGTTAAAATCTACAGCACAGAAGCTAAAGGGTGAAACTGCTTCATTTTCCTTCTCTATAAAAATACATACAAAACGCAGGGATTTTAAATATTAATAATAGGTAAGGTAACTGCATGAACTACGTAGCGGTTAAAATGGTCACCTCACCTGACCTCGCCATTACGCTGCCACGCCGAGTGTTGTGGGTTCGATCCCCGCACGGGACAACACTTTGTGTAATCCTCAAATTAATCCTAATGCGGGACTTCAACCGACTTCAAAAAGGAGGAGGTTCTCAATTCGACTTTATTTTTTTTTATTTTTGTTACCTCAGAACTTTCTACTGCGTGAACTGATTCTGACGATTTTTTTTTTTTATGAAAACTGGTACAGTTCTAACAATGGCATCTATGAGAAAACCACATAAGTCTTAAATTTGCATTAAGCATGTGCGCGACAAATGGACAAACAACTCAATATGACGCCAACCGATTTCGATGATTCTTTTTTTATTGAAAAGGATGTACTCTATGGTATTGAGATGAGAGTTTGGTTAGGTTCTGACAATGGCATCCATGAGAAAACCATATTAGTCTTAAATTTTATGATAGACGCATTGCAGTCGGTTGTCTACTGTTTTAAAGTCCGATTATTATTAAAGAAAAAAAAACTCTTTACAAATATGTATCTATAATTAAAAAAAAGTGTTTGTAGGGCCGTGTGGTTCTCTCGTTGAAGTATAATAGAGCCACAAGCGACTAAGGGATCAGACTGTTATCTATCAGACAGTATGTACACAGTAACGAAGTGCCCGATTGATGGCAATAGGCTTGCTATTGCTATTACGTCATTGGGACCAAATTGTAATAGATAAAATATGGGTGTTTAATGCACCTCTGCTTACCCTTTAGGGGATATAGGCGTGAGCGTATGTTATGTTTATACATTTGTAAGTGAAGGGGAAACACAATAGATGCTCAGCTTAGTATAGTGCAGCTTTTTATAATAACTATAGAGAGATTGACTGGCCTATTAGTTAGTGGTCCTGACTGTTAAACCAGAGGTTCGTGGGTTCGATCCCCACTCGGTACAAATAGTTGTGTGGGTGAGCAAGAATATTTTTTTCGTTTTTTTTTGGTGTCATTTTCCTATAATGTGTTAGAAATAAATAATAATGTTTATCAGAAATGTGGTTACCATAGTACATAAGCCATGTTACCACTGATGTGTAAGTAATTTCCTACATATTGCACGAATCTTTTTTTAGCGGAAAACAAGAATAAATTATTCTAGGAAACGGATAATTAGATAAAGATTCTTCTTCTTATATACATACACGCCGGTATCCCTGAAAGGGTATGCAGTGGCGTAAATAACGACCACATTTTGTCAGTTTTTATTATTTAGTCGCAGTCAAGTAATGGGGGCAAGCCTATTGTCATCATCCAAGCACTTTAGAGAATTAAGTTGAAAAAGTTGTAGTATATTGGGAGGAAAGGGAGGATAGAAAAGGGAAGGAATGGGATATTTATCATACAGATCGATGGACCGTAGTTTTATACAAGTTTTGTAAAATAATATAACCTGTCCCGAACGGAGTTCAAGAGTGCCGGTTTCATGTCGTCTCTCTCACACAAGGCTGTCTCGCTCGGTCGTCGTCGAGACCTCTTCATGTACTTATCGGCCTTGTCTCTGTCCTCCGAGGCTGTTTAAAGAAGATTACATTCGTTATTAAACAACTAGAAGTATGAAATCACTAATCATCATCCTTTTTCTTGATTTTCGGCATGCCATTCATCACTTTAAGTTTAAAGTGTCTTTATACAGTATTAGTAACACACGTCAGAGAGTAACTGGTGCGTTTTACATATTAGCGATTAAGTAGGTAGTCAATAGCACAAACAACAGGGTAATTACAGTCCATCCTAATCACTTGAATAATTGGAACTCCACGACAGGGGTGGAGTTCTTCTAGAAACTTTTTACCTTGCACAATCTTTGGAAGAAAGACCCGGATTGATACGACCTTCAAGGAACGAGCGCTTTCGACTCTTGAACTGCAGGGTTCATGGACGGCAATAGTCACTTACCATGAGGTGACCCGGCTGCTCGTTTGACTTCCATATCAAAGAAAAAATATAGACGTCGACGCGCTAGGCTGTTTCACTTTGTGTAATTCTCAAATTGTTGTTCTGAGTTTGGGTGTTCTTTGTGTCCGTTGTTTGAATATTTGTTAAGAGACACGGAAATTAATCCTAGTGTGAATTAATCCTTACCTCTAACTTCAGTCTGGTCACAATAGCCCCAGCGCTCGTTATCCACCTCCAGCTTCTGTTCCCTCGGCCACAACTCTTGAACTGAAGTAGCTGACGGGTTCTGGTCGCGGGGCCAAAGTTCTTGGACCGAAGGATTCTGGTATATCGTCTCTGTAGACGTGTTCCCGTTTTCAACGTCGAAATGGGTTTCTGGTTGGTTGAGGACCTGAAGACAAAATATATAGGAAGGAATGTTAGATGTATGATATTCGTTTGTTTATTTATTTTTTTATATTATAGGGTGACAGACGAACAGAAGGATCACCTGATGGTAAGTGACAACTGCCGTCCATGGATACCTGCAACTCGATGCGGGATGAGGGGAGGGGAAAAAGAGCAGGGGATGAGGAGATAGGAAAATGAGGGACAAGGGTGAGAAAAAGGTGAAGGGAGTTTGAAACGTCACTGGTTTTGGAGAAATGCAAAGCAAGCGTTACTTCACAACCGGTTTTCTGTGAGGCCGTGGTATCGCACCGGTCGAGCTTGCCCATTCGTACCTAGGCATGGCTCTACCCCTCTAGATAGACAGACCATGAATTTCGAAATGGGATTTGTTGAAGTGAGTGAGTTACACTCAATTATTATATATAATCAAATATTTTGCTCTTGAGATATGACCGGCCTATTCGTCCAAGGTGACTCTGACTGTTGAGTCAGAGATCGCAAGTTCGCTTTTGTAATACACAAATAGTTGTAACGAGTCTGATTGTTCTGGAGCATATTTAAATTTATCAAGATAACGACGAAAAGAAAAATAAAGAGTTAAGTAATGTTGACGGGTTTTTTATTTTTGTACAAGTTTTACTTGTGTTTCCGCTAGATGGCGAGACGGGTATCGGTTATAGGCTACTGAATCAAAATTTTCAAGATCGTTTTAATACTAACGGCTGATTTACCTGATAATGCGCACGAGATCCAAGAAAGAAAACGGCTCCAGATCCACTGGTTGCCATTTTATCTGTAAAGGAATAAATAAACAGGTGAAGTTATTTTGTTTGTTATCTTAAACGGACTAATCTTTAGAAGTACCAATTATATAAGAAAAATCATTTTTGAGTTAGAGTATTTTATGAGAAATGATAGGCCACGCTAAGACCCTTACGAACGGAGCATTGACCATAAAATAAAGAGAAGGTATGCCTAGGAATCTTTTGATTAATTTATTACATCATTAAAAATACATCTCTTGCATTAAGAATGATTCTTCTGCCCTGGGGTAATTGAAAAACATTTAGACAACGTGCTAGAATCAAGATTCAGGATCGGTAACCAGTAGGTTTAGCATAATCCCTCTAAAGTAATCTATGAAAATGTGGATTTGAGTTATCATGGTGCAGAAGTAGTCCTTTAAATAAATAAACTCTTGAAAAACGTATAGAACTGACTTCCAATGACAAACCGTTATACTATTTTTCATACTTTAACTCCTTAGAGATGGAATATTTTCTTCAAATTTAAATGGTACCAAGCAAAGATATCTCGCATCACCACACACACATAATTTTCGAATTGAGAACCTTCTCCATTTTGAAGTCGTTTGAAGAAAATATAATTCCCAATGTTACGGAATATGTTATAGAGATACATTAAATTTATTGCTTCAAAAACAGTTCGTTTATTTACTTACTGGAATCGTTAATCACAAACTGACCATACTGTCACCCGTTACTTAAAAAAATGTCTATTTAAAAATATTATTTCAAATTATTTATTGCCGTTTGATTTTTACGTAATAAACTATTAAAGGGGGAAGAGTTATATCGCTGTTGCATTTGTAAAACTATTTCCTTTACAATTGCAAAACTTTATTTTATTAAAATGTATTTTACCTTATGAAACTGAAATACTTTGGTTTTATTTTCAGTTACATTTTAAATAAATATTTAATATACTATTAAGATAATATCATACCTGAAACTGTTGTCGCGTTGCTGAATCTGACAAAGCCAAATTGACAAACCCTTGACTTGCGCAGAAGATAGCGCGTGGAGTTGTCATTTTATAAAATAACGAAAAAGGAAAACACAATGGAGGTTTTTGTTAAAATATAATTTAAAATATTATTAATAGTGTGTATCTTATATGGATAAAAAAGATATATTAAAGTATACCGTATTTATCCTATGGCTGCTTTATAACTTGAACTTGTATTGAAAAAGGTATAACACTCGATTAACCATTTAAATAAAATTGTATTTTTTTTTTGGAATTACCGTTGGGGAGCCATTTTTTGGCAATTAAATTAAATTAACAAGTGGTGTTTTTTAATTGTCCAAAGTAGGAGTCAGTCAGAAAAGGCAGTCGTGAAGCTAATTGGCTTAGGCTTAGCTTATACCTTAGTATAATTTAATACTGTTTTTCCAGAAATTTTTATTTATGAGATAGATATCACAAGCGTCAGCTCAGGTTTAAATGAGTCAGGCACTCCAACTGGATTGTGAAACATCCAGACCAGCAACACCCACATTTTGCAAATTGTAATTATTTAGTCCCATTTAAGTAATAGGGGACAGCCTAGTGGCACCATCCGGGCACTTTTGGGAATTAGATATATTGACAGGTAACTGATAGATACACTTATTCCCTTGTTAGTCCCTGTTAGTTAGTTAGTCTAGTGGTTAGAGACCCTGGTACTCAAGCAAAAGGTCGAGGGTTTGATTCCCACGCAGGACAAAAATTGTGTATTTCAGAACTAGTTATCAGTCACATAGAAATGTAAATTCAATTACCACGGTCTTTCCCCACCATTTTGATCCATCCTAAGCTTACCTGTAGCAATTAGGCCGCCCTTTGTACATTATCTTTCAGACACAGTAACAGTGGTAGAGCCATGTTTAGGCACGAATGGGCCGGCTCGCCCGGTGCGATACCACGGCCTCACAGAAAACCGGTTGTGAAGTAAGTAGTGCGTTGCATTTCCCCGAAACGAGTGAGGTTTCCGGAGGCTCAACTCACCTCTCCTCTTTTCTCCTCCCTTATTCCCCCTCTCTTCTTTCCCGTCCCTGCATCCCTCTATATCTCATCACCCTCCAAGGCGGGCAGCGCACTTACGACTCTTGAGTTGCAAGTGTCCATGGATAGAGATTGTCGCTTACCTTCAGGTGACTCCTCTGTTCGTCTGTCCCCCTATAGTATAAAAAAAAAACCTACCTATGTATGATACTGAAAAATGGTGTACAAATAAAAGTATTATCTATCTAATAATTAGTTGTCTGGCTGTTCTGTGTCAGTTGTTTTTATGTTTGTGATTGCGATTTGTTCTCTAACAGTTAAGAAATACAGATATAATTTTATAACATCAGATTGAACACCATTTTCAAGATTTCTTCTTATCATTTATGAGCCCAGCACACGTCGTCACACTACGAGTATATTTATCGTTTCTTTATAAGTTATAGGTATTTGAAATAATTCACATTATTTTACATACATACATTCAAGTAAATAACAGACTTTAATGGTCTATCATAAAATTGAAGACATATGATTTTCTCATGGATGCCAGTGTCAGAATTAGACCAAATTGAAATGGGACCACACGGGAAGCACCAGCTTTCTTATAAAGAAATTATCAAAATCGGTTTACCCAGTCGATGTTCTGAGGTAACAAACAAAAAAAATACAGTCGAATTAGAACCTCCTCCTTGTTTGAAGTCGGTTGAAAATCGGTGTTTTGATAAGTTATACGCTTTAAATTTCTAGAAAGCAAGGCAGTATTGAGACTAAAGTGGTAACTTAAGTCTCTACTAACAAATAGATGGCGTTGTACAACATGATGTTTCATCTTATAAATTATTTACCCATGAATAACAATGTTTTAACTAAGATTTGTCATTTAAGAGTTATGGCATTAGGCAAGATAAATGTTATATTTTAAATATATATAAATAGACGAACGTTGTAGTTTTGCGACCTATGTATAAATTATTATATATTTACATTCTAAAAAGATAGCTCCCGCACTAGGATTAATTCCTATGTCGCGGGGGATTTTACAAACATTGAAACAACGGACACAAAGATCATCCAGACTTAGAACAACAATTTAATGATTAGACAAAGCGTTGTCCCGTGCGGGGATCGACCCCACAGCACTGGGCGCGGCAGCGTATTGGCGAGGTGTTCACATAAACCACTACGCCATCCGTGCAGTCAAATGTTCGTAAACGTCAATTATTTAATCATTTCTAATCCTTAAAAAGGTTTTATATCATATGTCATTGTCTCCAAGTAGGTACTATCCTATTAAAAAAGCGGTAAATGAGAGTTTATACTCGCGATTAGATTATTCGCAATGCATATTTAAATAATTATCTTTGAAATAATTATACTAAAAGTAAAAAAAATACATACAATACGACACACACATACGATAAATTGTAATAAGCTGTATTATTCCTGCCATAATTTTTATTGGAAGTGTAATATTTTCTTGAAATTTATATGACTCATACCTTGAACTTAACGTTTTAAATTAAAAAAAAAAAATTTTAATCGGTTCACAAATGGTGTAGATATCGCCAACACACGTACACAATAAAAAGGTTGACGAATCGAAAACTTCCTCCTTTTTGAATATTGAGTTATAATGCCACCGTGTAGGTCTAATAGGAGAGCCCTATGTCCAGCAGTGGACTGCGATAGGCTGATGATGATGATGATGATGATTATTATGACGGTATAGGTACTATTCGATTAAAAATATCAATCATAGAGCTACAAAGTTATTTTTTTGTGTTTGAAATATTTAATTAAAAAAGGAGTCAATATTACCACACAGGTGCTGTAAGCATTCTGATAAGGTCCAAGCATTCGTCATTCTAAAGCGTCGCGGGTATTCCAAATACAGTCTAGCAATTAAATCTAGTCGACAGAATGGCAAACCTTGAAGGTTGTATCTTATTTACCACGGAATAAGGATTAGTTTATTGCGCAGTGCATTTCATCGGACCGGTTGCACAGTACCGCTTTACCTTGTGGCGCGGACTCCCTGCAATGCAATGGGAAATGGTTATTCAAGTTTCAAACGAGCTGCGAACTTTCATAACGCGATTTGGAATTGCAGATTAGTGTAGATTTTCAGAGAATTGCTCATCAATTTATAAATAAAAAGTGTTGTTTCATACAGAAATATTTGTAAAAATTCTTATGGCACACTCTCTGTTAATTACTTAATTCATGGGTTCAAGCGATGCAATGGTTACAATATTTTATACGTAATGAAAACTGAATTTAATCCTTAGTAAATTATATCTACAATTAGTAGAGTTCTGCATCCTCTATCGCGTGTATCATGGAGAGTGTTCAGAGGAATTGTTCGGACTTATACCGGCTGCTGGTTTCCGCCATCGTCCTACGCGACAAAATATCCATCCCCATCACCTGGACGATTGGCACTCCACCACTGTGCGCTTCTCCAGAAGCTTTTTGCCTCGCACAACCAGCTTATGGAACAAATTGTCACCTGCCGTTTTTCCGAACCGATACGACCTTCAAACCTTTAAGAAAAGATCGTACTCCTACCTAAAAGGCCGGCAACGCACTTGTGACTCTTGAGTTGCGGGTGTCCATGGGAGGCGGTAGTCACTTACCATCAGGTGACCCGTCTGCTCGTTTGCCCCCTATCGCATTAAAAAAAAAGTCAAACTTTCATACATACGCTCACGCCTATTTCCCTGAAGGGGAAGTCAGAAGCGTATTAAATACCAAAATTTTAGCAATTACAATTTAGTAATACTTACGTAGTAACAACACAATACATACAAGCTTAAAGCCGTCAACTGGGCACTACAGGAATTAAAGACTGGAGGTTTGGGAGTAGGTAAATTGAATTGAACAGGATAAGTAATGACAACGACATTAGAGATGTTGTCTATGGTTTTAGAATTTTCACGTCAGTTTAGACATGAGCCAATGCTTTGAAAACTTCAGTAATACACTGCTAAATAATTTTCCTAGGACCCATATTTTAAGTTAAGTTGCTTTATACAGAAGCTATCCGACGAGCCAAACGTCAACGAGCATTATCTATTGCTTTAATCACGATATACACTATATGGGTATATATTTGTACAATACATTATCTACTTGTGTATGCCATATGTATGTATATCTCTTGTTTAGACATTAATATGATTATATATGTGTGTGCACCGCAAGTTACCTTCTAGTAAAGTGTATTCCATCAACGGTTGTCTGTATATGTGTTACTCTGAGTTTGTATATTACTTTTTTGGTGTGCAATAAAGAGTATCTATCTATCTATCTACACGTGACTGCGGTCCTACAGTATCCTTTAACGTTAGTATAAAGGAATTCTGCCTTACACTTCATGAATATACTTACTTTAAAATGTATCGACGTGTAAATATGAGTCGGCAAGTCGACATTCCGGTACTGCAGGACTGTAGTACATACTGTCTGATAGATAACAGTCGAACGACACCCACCTGAAAAGAATTGGTATTGTTCTCTTCTACAGAGATGCACATGGCTATATACTATATTCTGTATATTAATGTTCCAACTCAGAGGTAGAATACTCAATTAAAACTTCAACGGGACCAAGCCTTGAGTGGATATAACCTTCACAATTATAGAATTGTTCAAATCGGTTTAATTATTGGCGATGAGTGAAAACATAACAGTGGAATTAATAACCTCCTTCTGTTCGAAAACGCTTAAAAATAAGTCTTAAAGTAACTAGTTTAGTCTCTGAAGTTTTCTACTCTGTAATAAGTCAGAGAAGCGAGAAGGGTAGAATCCGGTTTCTTGATAGATAATGTTAAGGCTCAGACTACATTGTTCCGAGTTCATCTTTGTTCTTTCACAATATAATTTTACGTACGTAGCTTTTAATTTAGATAAATAGAATCTCTACATAGACGAACACTTTAGTGTACAATACGATTGCTTAAAATGGCGACCGTATCGAGATTATCTTTTCAAAGCAGCCGGTCGATGGAGACCAATTTAAGACTAATTATAAAAACTACTTTTTGTACAGGTGACCAAATGTGCAGACTGGACATGTGATGGTAAGTGACTACATCCTTGGACACCTTCAACTGAAGAGTCGCAAGTGTGCTGCCTACCTTTGGGGCAAGAAGAAAGATTGTTGGAGCAAAAGAGTAAGATATAGGACATCCAGTACCCTTACTCATTCTGTAAATACAACGCTAGCATTATTTAACGATCCTGTGAAGCCGTTGTATTACTCCTAACGAGCTGGTCACATCACAATCAGATTATATGTACTAGCTTTTGCCTCAGGGTTCGCTCCCGTTTATGTAGATATCTTTATTTTTTATGTATAATAGGGGGTCAGACGAACAGACGGGTCATCTGATCGTAAGTCACAACCTCCGCCCATGAACACTTGCAGCTCAAGAGTCGTAAGTGTGATTTGAGGGTGAGGAAATAGGAGAAGGAGAGTTGAGCCTCCGGAAACCTCACTAATTTCGGGGAAATGTAACGCAAGCGTTGCTTCACAACCGGTTTTCTGTGAGGCCGCACCGGTCGAGCCGGCCCATTCGTGCCTAAGCATGGCTCTACCACTGTTAATAACGTGTGTTAGTAACGTATAATAATAAAGCTAAAAAGGTTTTTTGGTTTGTTTCTTTAACAGCGCTCTTGTTTGGAAGTACCAGTCGGATTCGAAACATTCTTTTTATATTGGATAGAGTGTTTATTGAGGAATAATATATGCTTTAGAACATCACGCTTTAACGCTTAGGAAAGTAGCAGTGAACGTAAACACAGGAGATAATAATAATATATTTTATTTGCTTAAAATTGTGCGGAACGGCTTGCTGACAGCAAAAATGCATCTCTTGGAAACAATATTTAACGTTACAGGTCAGACGGGAGGGCTTGTTGATCTAGTGGTTAGTGATCCTGACTGCTGAGCCCGAGGTTGTGGGTTCGATTTCCACACGGTACCAAAATTTGTTTGATCCACAAGTAGTTGTCCTGTTTATGGGTGTTCTATGTGTTGCTTGTATGTTTGTCAAGTCTTTTGTTTTAAATAAGAAAACCTCCACGTGAAACCTCCAAGAAATGAATTGGTTGATAATTCTTAGTACTGTTAGAGAATTATTAAATTAATGTTTGTTACTCGATCACGCCAGAACATCTTAAAGGATCTGTATTGTATTTGTCAAAGGGACTATAATCACTAACAGCTTACACTTTTCAACCGACTGCAGGTCGGTCAGGTTTTCAATCTCGACTGTATTTTTATTTATGTTTTTTATCGACAGAACTTTAGACTGGGTGAGCCGATTTTAATGCCTTTTTTTTATTTGACAGCTGATGCTTCCCGTGTGGTCCCATTTTCCAATTTCCAACATGGTCCAGTTCTGACAATGCTATCCATGCGAAAACCATATATGTCTTAAATTTTATGATAGATGCATTGAAGTCGGTTGTAAACTTTTTTAAAGTGAATTGTTAAATTAATTTATTTATTTAAATGAGAGGTGCAAAAATGTCCAGACAAACAAAGTCGCTATCAACCGCTAGTCTACGATATCACAAGTGAAGTTGCGGTCGAAAGCTAGTTTAAATGGTTTACTTTGAAATTTATTTATTTTAGAGTTTCAGTTGTCTTGCTTTTAACAAGTGCATCAGAGCGGAACACATTTCTATTTACATATACTAAACGTACCGTTGAGACGTACCGGTAACGTGATGACCGATGATGAACCGTGGGGGTTTCCACATCCTGATATCCAGTGCCGGATTAAGCCCATCGGGGGCCCTAGGCCATTCAAATTTTGTTGCCCCCCCCCCCCCCCCATTGTTTAAATAACTGTAAAATTGATCGTTATTTATGCATTCATAGAATTCGTACAACCTATTCATATCATTCCTAGATTCTAAACACAATAAAACGAACAAAATGATTTTTTTTTCTGTTAAATTATATATTTTTTGATTTCAAATAATTAACAGTATAATATCTTATGAAACAACAACACAAGCGCTCTTTCGGGATTTTAGCGCGCACTTTGAAATTCGAATCGTGATATGAAAAAACAATCGAAAGTATAAATGAATGAACATTTTAGAATATTTTGCGTTTAAGAATACATATAAATATGATAAATAAATTGGTTGGAAATAAAAAAATGTTTTTTTTTACTTTAAATTGGAAATCGTATTAAAATAAAATCATATCAGATTTTCGGGGGTCTCGGGGGGGATTTTCTCGTCGAGGGCCCTAGGCCATGGCCTAGTCCGGCCTAATGGGTAATCCAGCACTGCTGATATCTTATCTTTCTGTTGAAGAATCCTAATAATGGTTTAATAAATATTGGTTTAAAAGGTAATAAAAAGAGAGTCAAATCGATCACATACGTACTATTACAGAATTATTTATTTATCGACCTCGGAAATCTTATTATTTCAAACACAAGTGCGTTAAATCGGTTGACGGGAATTAGCCTGGTCTCCCGCCGGGACCAGCTTACGATGTGACCACGGACTCCCCGAGATAAATAACGAAAATTCCCCTATTTATACAGATAAAGAACAGATATTTCTATAGCGTGATACAGGATCCATACTCCTATTGGTGGATTGGTATGACGTCTTTTAGCTTGAAGGAAAATGGGGTAACTTCATTTATTGAATTTCGAATTTCGGTATTTATATGATGTCTCGCCCGCCCTTCTAATCTCTAATTTTTTTCTATTTCGCTTAATACAGTTACTACGTAGAGCTACATATATAAACCCTTTTAAATTCTTAGTTGACTTATTTATTATGTCACGCTTGGCATGCCCCATTAATAAATACGTACAAATGGCCTAACTACCTGAGGAATGTAACTGGATAGACTGGACTATGTAATATGACACGCGAACACGGTGGGAGAGGCTTATGTCCAGCAGTGAACTGTGATATGTCATAGTGAATAATAATGGTGATATTCCTAGAAATAAACATCTACAAACTACTTAAATTAAACCCAAAAATCTCAAATTTCTGACTTGTATCTCTTTCCCTGAAATAAACTAAAGCAAGGGTTCCCAAACTTTTTTATGTTTGACCCCTGCAAAATTAAACAACGTTTTCTTTATTCGTCACTATCTCCCATTCGTTTAAGATGTCAGGATGAGCTAGGCAAAGTATGAATAAGTAATTTCAAGTGATAACTTGAATGTATTGAATTTGAATTTCAACCCGTTTTTATATACCTACATACATACGTATGAACTCTCACCGATATGGTGACAGGAAAAGAGAGATCAGAATGATAAATAATATTCTTTGACCAATTCTTTATAATATTGCCAGCGCTTGAGCGCGCCTTATGGTAACAGGCACAGTATTACATATACTGCTAGTTCTAGCGTTTCCAACGACTCCGACTTATTCAAAGGACCGTAAAATTTGCGCTGCGTCTCATAAATGCATATAAATTTATGGTTAAAGGACTTTGACTTCCCGTCAAGAGTCAGGTCGAGTTTCAGGTATGCGAACCCGACGTTCTCGAGCTATGGATTACGCTTCTGGATCACACCATATAAGCACTAGTCCCTGTCTTCGATTGCCTATATTTCGAATTATTCCTGTCTTTTTTTCCCTTAATGCCCGATGGAGAGCAATAGACCCTATTAATAAATATATGCCTAAATTGGACTGGGTATAATAATATATATGCCTATTTATCATACATCAGTAAGAAACATATGAACAAAAATTAAACAACAATAACGGTTTATACAATCGTCGGCCTCATCGCCTATCGCAGCGCACATTAAGTGCATTTACAGTATTGAAAATCTTTTGCACATTATTTTCTGAATTGACACACACACACTCATTTATAAGCGTTATACAAGCCCACTGTGACACTTAGCCACCAGTAAATATACCGGTCTCTTACGTAGTGAAAAATTCATGTCTAGAATGACTTTCTTTTTTGCAATTTAATTTTGTAGCTATATGGGGGTGTTACAAACAATAAACGATTCTTGTTATTGTTTATTCACTAAAATGTCCTGTTAATGGCATCCATTAGAAAACCACATAAGTCTTAAATTTTATGATAGACGCTTTAAAGTCGGTTGTCTACATTTTTAAAGTGAAATAACTCCCTAACACTCTCCTAGTGACAAGTCCTTCTTAACTTGTTTTTTAAAATAGACAACGATTGTGTGCATCTAATTTCTACCGGCATTCCAAAGCCGAACCGCTTGAACCGAAAAGGAATTACGATTGAACTTTGTGGAATGTCGTGTCATTTTGAGAATTAGGCTCGCCGATGATTTCAAAGATCTAGAACAGTATAGTATTTTTTATTTTTTATACTATAGGGGGGCAGACGAACAGACGGGTCACCTGATGGTAAGTGACACTGCCGTCCATGGACACTTGCAACTCAAGAGTCGCAAGTGCGCTGCCCGCCTTTGAGCGTGATGAGAGATAGGGGATGCAGGGAGCAGAAAGAAGAGAGGAGGGATGAGGAGATGGGAAAGAGGAGAAAGGAGATGAGGGGAGAGAAAAGGGGGGAGGGGGAATTGGGCCTCCGGAAACCTCAATCAATTCGGGGAAATACAACGCAAGCGTTACTTCACAACCGGTTTTCTGTGAGGCCGTGGTATCGCACCGGTCGAGCCGGCCCATTCGTGCCTAAGCATGGCTCTACCACTAAAATATATATGTATATAAGTAAATGGTTCAGGTTTAACAAAGCAGAATTTACTACGTATCACGAGACGTCCGATTTTTTTTTCTGATACAAGTCTTGGATATAATTTGTTTACAATAGGAATAATCACGAATTATAAGGGTATTCATGAAATTTTAGAATATTTCATGTGTGCGTTATATATAATGCATGGACGTCATAGCTGTGTCGGGAATGCATTACATATAATGCACGGACGGTCAACGTGTTAAGCTTGACAAACACTGAGCTCAAGAATCGAACAGTTTTGTTTGGTATTCAGTAGCTGCGCGTAGGGTAGTATTTGTGAAACTGCGACGGTAATCAATACTACTACTGTCTCTCATCAAAACAATGTGATGGAAATAGGACAAATTTAGTACTGTCCAGCCTACTTTCAGTTTAAATGATTAACTATATAAAGTTTACAATGCTTTTATTTCACTAAATAATTTATAATTGTGTTTGGATGTTAATACAATAAAACGGCTGTACAAATAAATATAACACGCAATAAACAAGAATATTAATGTCAAATAATAAATAAAATTAAATAACTATTGTCCATATATTTTTTTATTTATAATATAAGGAGACAGACGAACTGACGGGTCACCTGATGGTTAGTGACCGCCGTCACCGGGAAAGCGGTAAGGGGAAAGAGGAGAGGAAAGAGGAGAGGGGGGCGAGAAAAGGGGAGTTGAGCATCCGGAAACCTCATTAATTTTGGGGATAAGCAACGCAAGCGTCCCTTCAAAACCGGTTTTCTGTTCGGCCATGGTATCGCACCGGTCAAGTTGACCCATTCGTGCCTAAGGTTCGCTCGACCACGATAAAAATCATTCACTTTAGTAACGAATCTATGTTATGAACACCTAAAGATATGACTGTAATAAATACTTCTATTATGTCTAAGCTGTCTGCAATGGTGACTGTCGATTTAAGTAGTGTTATATTCGTCTTTTTCTTTTGTTTTAATTATTGTATTAGAATTAAACCAGTTGTTAAATAGCTCAAGTGCAAATTGTAAGCATTTACTTATAATCGCATTTGTGTCAAAAAGTCAAAAAATCAAAAAATCACAAGATTGATATCAGGCTTGTGTTTGCTAGCTTAGTTTAATAAGTCAGTTGTAAAAAGTATAAATAAAATCAGCCCTAAAATGGAACCTTGCGGTACGCCTGTCATGGCCTTAAAAATCTGTGATCGGTATACTTTTTGACAGCAAATTACAGAATATCGATATATGCTTGATTTTCCTATTGTTTAAATATGATTGAAAAAGTTGAAATTATTAATACTTTTACATGTTTCAATATAATATAATCCAAGTGAATGCTGCTATTATTATATTTAGTTGGAGAGCTCACATTTCCCAGCAACAACCAGTTAGAATTTAGTTTTGCGACCCAATCCATCTGCGTAAGCAATATCTCATTCCCCTTTCTACCCTCAAATGTCAATATACACCAATTTTCCTTTTTGATGACTTAAAACTCAAAGGAACAGAGAAAAATTCAGATTACCAAGAGTTCAGATTTAAGTTTTTTTTTTATATATGTTAGCCTACCATAGTGACTCCACTTTGCCTGATGGAAAACAATAAGTGGAGTCAAAGAGTGATGGCCACCATACTCATTGCATGTCTAGTCAATGCAACATGGTGACCCACACTGTGGCGGCCTGGTGAGATACTTTTTCACGCCCCGCTTAAAAGACCCGGGATCAAAGTGGGAGGGAAACACGTTCCAGGCTTTAACCGATCGGCATATAAAGGAAGAACCGTTCAGTTCGAGATCGTATATTTTCCACTCTCAAACGGTGACTCCTCAACCCAGCACGTGTTGTCGTGTAGAGAAAGGGAGAAGGTGGGACCAATTGGAAGAGCTCGTCAGAACACTCTCCGTGATGTAGGCGATAGAGGACTTCCATAGAGACGACTTCTCTTCGCAACTGCAAAGGCTCAAGGGACTCGGTGATCTCAGGATTGTCAATAATGTGGACTGCGCGCATCTGCAACCGATCAAGAGCATCAAGCAAATACTATCAAAGATGAGAGCAGTACTCCACGCAGGAGCGAACCTGGGTCTTGTATAAAAGACACAGATACTCGAACTTAGTGACGCTCTCGATGTCACCCAGTCTCTTGAGCCCCTGCAGTTGCGAAAAGATGTCGCCTCTATGGCAGTTCTCTATCGCCTACATCACGGGGAGTGTTCTGACGAGCTGTTCCAATTGGTCCCACCTTCTCCCTTCCTCTACAGGACCACACGTGCTGGCCTGAGGAGTCACCGTTTGCGAGTCGAAGATATGCGATCCCGAACGAAACGGTTTGGCTCTTCTTTCCTGTGCCGATCAGTGAAAGCCTGGAATTCCCTACCAGCGCACGTGTTTCCTTCCCAATTTGATCCCGGGTCTTTTAAGCGGGGCGTGAAAAAGCATCTCACCAGGCCGCCATAGTGTAGGTCACCATGCTGCATTGACTAGACATGCAGTGAGGATGGTGACCACCACTCTTGGACTCCATTTATTGCTTACCATCAGGCAAAGTGGAGTCATTATGGTAGGCTTACAAATAAAAAAAAAAATAAAAAAAAAATCACGTGGATTGAGGTCCCGGCAAATGCCTACCCAGGATATTAAGCCTATCCTGCAGTGGGAGTTAAGTTTTCTGAAGAGTAGGAAGGATTTTTGCCACAACCTAGCCTGTCGCCCCGTACCCGCTTGTCGTTAAGTTTCGGGATACCCTGTAAACACATAAGTTGTCTATTATTACATTAACAAAAATCAATCACCGACATGTATGTTTTTTTTTTTTTTTTTTTATACTATAGGGGGACAGACGAACAGACGGGTCACCTGATGGTAAGTGACACCGCCGTCCATGGACACTTGCAACTCAAGAGTCGCAAGTACGCTGCCCGCCTTTGAGGGTGATGAGGGATGGGGAGCGGAAAGAAGAGAGGAGGGATGAGGAGATGGAAAAAAGGAGAAAGGAGATATGGGAGAGAAAAGGGGGGAGGAGGAATTGGGCCTCCGGAAACCTCACTCAATTCGGGGAAATGCAACGCAAGCGTTACTTCACAACCGGTTTTCTGTGAGGCCGTGGTATCGCACCGGTCGAGCCGGCCCATTCGTGCCTAAGCATGGCTCTACCACTGACAAAAACTGTACGAGTATATGCGCTCATAACTTCTGAATAGCTGCAAGGACTGCACCAAATTTAATAATTCTCTTCGGTTTTGTTCTTATTGTCAGGATATGGTATGCATGCAAAAACATTTATAAAAATCTTAGGTTTTTAAGAGACAAAACACAAAAGACAATGACCAACTGAATATATCTTTAAACCATTACTTCCCAAGCATCGAAAACTTTGGATTTTTTTTATCAAATCTTGAAACTAAGTTCATAATACGCTAAGAAAAATAATACGAACAAAAAAAACACAAGACAATGACCAACTGAATATATCTTTAAACCATTACTTCCATAGCATCGAAAACTTTGGATTTTTTTTATCAAATCTTGAAACTAAGTTCATAATACGCTAAGAAAAATAATACGAACAAAAAAATAATAAAAAAAATAGTACTTTTAATGCTGAGTCAGCCTGTCCATAAATATGACAGTGGGGACATGTGATCGGAAATAATAAAAGTAAACAATTATAAGAGTATTAGCTGTATTTGAAAATTTAACCGTTAACAGTTTTAAACATAAATTCTATTAACTTATTTTGCATGGTGAGGTATAAAACACCGCAATGTTTTTTCACATTTAGCGCAAAAAGTAAGAGTTTTTTTTTTACAACCTTGTCCCTGGCA
The DNA here is from genome assembly GCA_947561695.1 of Tyria jacobaeae. Classification (NCBI taxonomy): domain Eukaryota; kingdom Metazoa; phylum Arthropoda; class Insecta; order Lepidoptera; family Erebidae; genus Tyria; species Tyria jacobaeae. The sequence continues at coordinate 7,787,372 of OX387234.1, forward strand.
ACGCCTCTGTTTGTCTCTCGTCGTCATATAGGGACCAATATTGCCTTGCCTTCCGATTTTTTCATTCAAGAATAACAAACCCTACACCTGAAATCTAGCAGAGGGATGGTCTCATCTTTATTTACCTCGTTGTAAATAATCCATGCATTCACTAATGATATGTCTAAAACACGAATGACTAGAGGCCTCTATTGTTTGCCTCTGAAGCGGATCGGATATTTAGAAATTAGCCTATCCTGTTTATCCACTCCTCCCACGTTTTTAGTATAATTATGAATAAGCTTTGGCTGATTCACGGCTACTTTTGCTTTTTCTGTCTTCGAGTACCTATTTGTTTTTACAAAAGGTTCTACAGTATCAAAATTAGTGAAAAGGCTTACTACTTATCATGAAACAATGATCGCAATATCCTCGATCTTTTTTTTTTCATTTCTTGTTTAGTCGTGATAGGACATTTCTTAGTCCTATTGTCTCTGACTCTCCCTGTAGCTCTGAACCCTTGAGATTTCAAATCGATTAACAATTGAATGCCGCTAAATAAGTTATCAAAGTAAACTACATGTGCGCTAGGATCTGTACATACTGCAAGCAACTTTTTCACCATCCTTGAACCCAATCCATCACCAGTACCATCGGAAATTTGAGCTTCCTTGCCTGTATACAGCGAAAAGTGACAGCAATATCCGCTGACTCCACACAGTGCCCAGAACTTGTAGCCAAACCTCACTGGTTTACCTTTTATACATTGTTTGATCCCATGGTGACCAAAGTATTTGACGATCATATCATCAACATCGGCAGAGACCTTTCGACTAATGTAAACACAAGACCCACAAGAAACAAACAATTGACACGTTTGAACTAGTGCTTAGCGTTGCAGGTCCGAACATGCTTTCGCGGCAAATTGTATAGACATGTTCCCAGTGTTATATTTATAGTACGGCTTATTTTGAGAAGATTAACACAAGTTTTTAAACTATGTTTTGCTTATGTTTTATTTTTTTATATATTTGGTAAAGGTCTAAGAATCAGTTTTATGTAAATTGGAGTTGGTTTTTTACATTATGGTATATAAAATCAGAATATGATGCTTCTTTTTGAGGCAACAAAAATGATATTTTGAAAAAAATACCTTAAAATTACGGATACACTTTTTGCAGAAGAAAAAAAATATTTTATCAGAAAAACAGTGCAAGAATACGAATACTGTTAAAAACAATAACAATAAACAACCTAACATGTAAAAAAAAATGTTGAATATGGTGTCTAAAAAATAGGACAGTGGGGAGGAATGTGTTAAATATACAATATTACCGAATTACCAAAATCCCTTTTAAATTGCTTTCCCTTCTTAGCAACCTTTCAAGGTACTCCCAAAACACTTGGTGGTGGCATTAGACTGCCCCTTATCACGTAAGTGGGATGGTGGGGCGAAATTAAATTAAACTTTTATAGACATGACTATATAAATTTTTACTAACTTCAAATTCAGAAAAAGGGCCGATACAAGTACCTACTAAAATCGTCGGGTTTGTATGAAATGTAATCCCGTGATGTACGAATATGTAAAATAAAAACGAGGGGCGGGCTTTTATGCCCCTGCCTATGCCGAAGTGAGGTTAGTAATAATAATAAAAAATACACTTCATTGTACACCTACAATAATACAAGAACACAGTAGAGATTCAGCAATTTTGGGTGGTACAATTGGCAGCCATATCGCATTAAAGCTATCTCTTACAGCCAACCATGGGATGGCGAGAACTTTGGGAATACATAACGGCAGTGCAGGGTAGTCAGTAAGTACATTTTTAGATTGTGTGTAAGAATAGACATACAGATAAAGTAGAATGGGTTTCCGAATTAAATAATAATTGCGTTAGAGGGCTCGCACGTCCCGACACCAGCCAGTTCAAGTTATAGATATGCGTCCATGACTTACTTGCTTTTAATATCATAGTACTATATAATAGATCGTGATTTGAGCTTATTTTTATTTTCTATAAATAGCGTTCGCTAAATCAGTCTAAAATAGTCACTCAATATTGTGTTTATTTCTGCTCTACATTGATACACGTACTTTATCTAGTTTGTTAAGTGATAGATGACAGTGCTTAAATTGAATTCTTTTACTAAATCGGTAAATAATATTATTAAAAATAGTTTTTTCGTTCTGATGTAACTTTTTTAATATATTTTTTATCAAATTAACAATAAAAGGGAATGATTTGACAATACGTAGGCATGACGTCACTCTACATATTTCTTACAATGTATCAAACATACAGTTTGACGTTTACTAAAAAGGTGCTGATTTGACTTGTCAGTTATCTTAATGTCTAGCATCGTGTTCATAGTTCATGGCATGGGCAAGTCAATTGCGAAACAGTTACAAGTCAAAAATTCCAGTTTTTATGTTTTAAGATAATTTAACAGAAAAATGGAAATTGGGATGAAAAAAAAGCATATTAATGATTTAATTGACGATACTGTATTGGACGTCTGATAGCCACGCCTTCGGGGACAGGCTTCCTGACCTCCTAAGTATATTTATGTACGTATGTATTTATATATATGAGAACCATATAATACATATTATTAGAAAAATCGTCATAAAGGTTCAAAATGTTTCGTTTATTTCATGGACCAGTATTATGGCAGGTTTACATATATATGTACATTATTAACGTGCAGCTAATTATAGCCGTTTAGCAGAAGTGTAGGCATTAAACATTTTAATGTCTACACTTCGGCTAAACTGTTTTTTTGAGTTAGAAAGTTAGAGTTTAGAGAGTTCTAAAATTCAAGTTCGTCTTTCAAAATTATTATTCAATTAAAATTTATGAGGAAAATCTTATAATAACATTAATAATTTACCTACTTTTCCCATAGACGTCATGTGTGACGTCACTTCAATCGTCCAATCAGAGCTGAGAAGCTGCATCACGATATAAAAGTTTTGTTTACTTTTATTATGCAATGAATAAACCGTGATTTGACAATAGGGAGTCCGTAGCTGCACAGGTAACCGGTCTTGACGGTGGGCCGGTCCATTACACCGTCAACCTTGTGCGCCAGGACAAGAGTCGAACTAGTGTTATTACTTTACGGACTTTCACAAGAATGAATAACGAACTATTTAAGCGGTTAATCCAATGATTGAAGAGAGTAATTCTCACAAACACTCTACAGCTGTTTAGACTCCCTATCTTTTAATTAAATAGAATTAAAGAAAAATAATTTTATTACGAAATTTATTGCAAGATAATTAAGTAATTTCCCAGTTCACGTTTTAAGTCGATATAGAGATTAAGAATTGCGAGTTAATATACATAAAATTTATGTACACACACGCCTGTATTCCCTCAGGGGTAGGCAGAGACGTAATGAAAGCAAACATTTTGCCGATTATAGTTTAGCCTCAATTTCTTCATTAGTTCTCATTTCTAAAGAGCGTTCTCCTACTTATAAGGCTGGCAACGCACTTGTGACTTGAGTTGCGGGTATCCATGGACGAAGGTCACTCTCAGATGACCCGTCTGCTCGTTTCCCCCATACATGTATATATATACTTATATATATATATATATATACTTATATATATATATATATATATGTATATATATATATATATATATAATACGCAGTAGGGGAAAGCCTATTGCCGTCAATACATCACATACCTACATATAACTCGAACTGTAATTTGAATGGAAAATAGTTGTTATACATGTACTACATATATATTTATATGTACAAGGTCTGCAATATATGTATAGAGGCTGGCTATAATATATACAGTCGTGGTCAACTAATTAGGGACACTCTCTAGTTAATCCAAATTGTGAATTTATTTTTTATTTTCCAACGAGTCTAAACAATATTCCACATCTTTTACATGTAAGTATAATTAGTCATTTATGTGCCTAATTATACAAACAATAACAACTTCTTAAACATTAAACCTCTTTACAGTATAGCTGATAGATGATCACAGTGCTATTTGTTCAAAGAATGCTGGCTGGCCATTTAATTAGGGACACTGAGATATTGCGTTCTAGTTTCAAAATCTGAATCTCAATTATTATTTTCTTTCTTCTCCTATTCTTTGTGGTAGTTTTGGCGGCAATCTAGATTTGTAATTTCAAGTTTTGAGAGTTATTTTGAAGAACAATGGGCAAAAATAAAAGTTGCGATGCAACACTACGAAAAATTATCATGAAGTTTGTCGAGCGTGGTTGGTCATACCGAAGGATAGCAGGATATTTAAATTGTTCAAAAACTATGGTATGCAATGCAGTGCAACATTTCAGGCGCAATAACACAACTTTAAATGTGCCCAGAAAAAAAAGATCGAGAAAAACAACTCCGCAAGAAGATAGAATGATAACCAGGTTAGCTAAGAAAGATCCGTTTCTAGGCTCTATTTTAATTAAACATGAAGTGTTTGGGGCAGACGAAAGAGTCAGTGTATCAGCGAGGACAGTTCGACGACGTCTGGTAGAAGCAGGGTTGTTCGGAAGAGTGGCTCGCAAAGTACCGTTGTTAAAGAAAGAGCATAGAAATGCACGTTTGGCGTTTGCACGTAAATATGGACATTGGACCTACGACCAATGGCAACATGTATTATTCTCTGACGAGACCAAGGTTAATTTGATTTCTTCAGATGGAAGGCAATACGTACGGCGTCCTGTAAAAGCGGAAATGAATCCAAGATTCACAAAAAAGCAGGTGAAACATGGCGGAGGAAACATTAAAATGTGGGGATCATTTTCTGGACGTGGAGTGGGAACTGTGAGGAAAGTTCAGGGTAACTTAGACCAACATCAATACAAGGCAATATTAGAAGAAACTATGCTTCCCTATGCTGAGGAACATCTTCCTATTATATGGACTTTTCAGCATGATAACGACCCAAAACATACAGCCCGTTCAGTCAAGTCGTTTCTTAACAGACAGTCGGTATCAGTGCTAGATTGGCCAGCAAATAGCCCCGACCTCAACCCAATCGAGCACCTTTGGCACGAAATTAAGAAAAAAGTTGCCATTTATCGTACCACAACTTTAGATGAACTTAATGAAGCTTTTTGTGAGGCATGGGCAAACATTCCTGTTGAAATATGTCAGAAACTGATAATGTCTATGCCACATCGGTGTCAAGCGGTAATTGCTAACAAAGGTTTTGCTACTGGGTACTGATTTTACCCGTAATAAAATGAAGTTGTTAAAAAAATTAAAATACTGCAGATTATTAGTTCTGTTTAACTCTATTTTTCATTTTACTTTACTGTTCTTAATTAAATATCCAGCTACAGAATTGTACCTTAAATTGAATACATGGTTAACCTTTGATATTAAACACTTTTTTATATTTATTTAATCTTTTATTTACAGCCATTTATAGTATAATAATCGGATCAAATTATGCAAATAATAGTTACTGAGAAATCAACAGGGTTTTATATTTATATGTACATAGCCGGTTATTGCTGTCCACTATCTTGAATGTCCTTAATTAGTTGACCACGACTGTATATATACATATATATTATGTTTGCCTTAGTGGAACCAAGTTCGAATTGTTCGAAAACGAGTGTGTGAAATACGTGAGCGTATGTCAGTCTTCGCAGCACCGCAAGCTGCATTCCTGTTGTCACTTGACCTAAGTTCGGCTTACAAAAGGATGATAAGATTGGGTCTATTGCAAGGGACCTGGGTATACCCTAGGAGGGATGCTTCCAGGAACCCTGCAGACCTTGGCCACCTCTTTTGCAAGAGGCACCACCACCATTGAATACGAGGGGCCTAGCCCCCCTCCAGTTTGACAGGCGAGCGTGGAACACGTCGCACCACCGTCTCAGGCCTGCTTCTGCTAGAGTAAGGGCAGCCCTACCCGTTACCCCCAGGCCAGCGATCATGGAGGCCGCGCTCTCGCTTTGGACCATGGACAGAACCATGGTCTCTAGCGAGAGACTTCTTGAACCAAAAGCCGTCGCGAGGTTGAGCCGCTGGTGCGCCCATGCTTTGCACTCCACTAGTGTGAAGTGCAATAACGTCTCTGCCTACCAATTTGGGTAAAAACAGGCGTGAGCTTATGTATGTATATATAACAAGTAATATAATTAAAATAAACATAAAAACCGTATATAATATGCTGTACGGTTGTTGTGATAACGCGAGAGAGGAAATAAATATATAATATTTAATTCCCCTCTCGTTCCTCACTCGCGTTATCCCGCATTGTTACACCCTTTGTCCCTCTCACTTTTAAAACGAATTAAATGACATCGTACAGAAATTGACTGCACGAATGGCGCAGCGGTTTAATTGGTCACCTCGCCTCTACGCTGCCGCGCCTAGTGTTGTGGGTTCGATCCTCGTACGGGACAACACGTTGTGTTATCCTCAAACTGTTGTTCTGCGTCTGGGTGTTATTTGTGTTTTTGTTTGAATGTTTGTAAATTCTTTTTATTTAATTTTTAAAAATGTATTTGATATATTTGTTAATTGAATAAAGAGAATAATAATCATAAACAAGTGATCTACCTTTCCCATAGACGCCGTGACGTCATTTCAATCGTCCAATCAGAGTTGAGAAGCTGCATCACGATATAAAAGTTTTGTTTACTTTAATTATACAATGAACAAATCGAATTATCCTGACGGGGAGTCCGTTGTTGTAGAGATAACCGGTCTTGACGGTGGGCCGGTCTAATACATCGTCAACCTTGCGCGCCAGGACACGAGTCGAACTAGTATTATTACTTTACGGACTTACACAAGAAAGAATAAACGGTTAATCAGTGAATAAACGAGAGTAATTCTCACAAACACTCTACAGCTGTTTAGACTCTCTATTTTATTAATATTATTTTTAGAATGTTGTCTCCTTTTTCAGAACAAATCATTATTTTATTAAAAAACTGTTTACATTTTAAGCCTATATAGTTCAGTATCACATATTAAGATATATGTATATATAATTTACATATATACAAACATATATATATATGCCTGTATCCACGAAGGGGTAGGCAGAGTAACGTTTACATTTTGGCGATTTTAATTTAGATTCATTTACTCTTTACTTTACGCATTTAGGGAGCCCATTACCATTCACCGAGCCCTTACATACCTACATTTTTCGTAATTTTGTAATACTAGCTTTTAACCGCGACAACGCACGCGTGGTTGTCTAAAACGGTTCTAATAGAATTAATTTAGTTATAACGTAAATTATTATGTTCAAGTGTTTGAATACTTATAAATAAATAAATATTTAATATAGTGTTATGATTTAAAGGTAAAATAAACATGAAAATGAAATAAAATGTTATTATATTTTGTGAACATCAAGCTCGGCCTTTGATCTGGTGAAACTTCCTTCCTTACCTCAGTATTTCTTTGTAAACATTTTTTTTTTCCTTCGGGAGCTAGAATCACCAGGCTACTCTGTGCTCTTATTCTGGAGCATGCCACATACAACTGGCCATGAGAGAAGCAGCTTTCCCTAAAGTCTATTCCGGCTACCTACTAGCTTAAGAGTTTGACCTTGATTTGCTTTGTTTATAGTTTTAGAATAAAAACTTTCGTGAATCATATCATATTTATTTAAATATACGGTTTTACTCGCGTGTGTATTTCGGAGATACACTCTTGTTTATTGTTATTGCGAAGCAGACTTTGATGGGAAACTGCACTCCCTTTAATTCGAAAGGGTAATTTGATGATGATTTTGCCACGATTTGATTACATTTCCATGTAATGTTTTCATTTGCAATCTGGTGCCATTGCATAATTTTGGTGGATTTATAGTGCGCAATGCGCAGCATCATATTTGGCGCGCAAACTCTAAATTTTAATATGTGAATTCGAAGACCGGGGCTTCAAAGTATTCAGGAACTCGACCGGATATTGACTGGCGTCATCGGTATTTATCATAGAATCGACGGATTTATATTGATATTCGATTCCTTCGAATAATCTCAAAAGCATTTTATTTACGACTAAAGCTTGTTCGTTTTTTGGTGCTAGGACGGCACGCTCGCATAATCATTCTGCAGGTTTATGGTTAATTAATGGTGAAATTATATTATTAATTATTGGGTAAATGTGTAACTATAAGCTCTTCAACAGTGAAACAGTTGTACCTGTCTCTGTAGATAGAGTTTCCTATTTTAAGCAACAGGTCTGAGAACTGTCCGGCAGTAACATCTCCCCTCATATGGACTCTCATACTTTTGGTAAGGCTCAGTTGTGTCAATGAGACCGCTTCACGCACACTTTAACTTCGTCCGCTCGCATTGCTCTGGGCACTACTGGTAAAGTCTACCTTACCTGCAAACAATACAGTAACTTCTCCCATTTGACAATTATTATTCCTAATATCTTGTAAAGATCTGTTAAGGGCTTTGAAACCCCCTTTATAAGCCATAGTACTCTCATTCCAAAACAATTAATTTCTTTGTGTGGGAGTGTGTGTGGGAGTGTGTGTGGGAGTGTGTGTGAGGGATTTCAGTTTTTATCAAATCGAGGGGAAATTTAAACGAAGGAATTTTCGAAGGAAAATCACAGTATAAGGTAAGTTTTTCATTCAAATATCGAAGAACAAATATAATTAGAATTTTGAACTCTAATTCATTTTAAATATTCTTTTATACTCGTATATGCATTCTACACGTTTTTTTTAAATATGAAGTCCGTACTATTTCAAATTTCGAACTCTACGTCTCTATGTTTCCTAAAAGTGCATAACCTCTTTAGGCTTAGAAACCTTCAAATGAGGCACTAATATAGTACGGTGACTTTCGAGACATTCCAATTTTAAAGAGTATTTGCATATGTTTTAGTCAGTTCAACCTTTTTGGAATAAAATCGGATTGAGTTACAAACATGTGTCAAAATAAAATGTAATTTAAATCAAAAGCACTAAGGAGTAGTGATATCAATCTTTGAAGCACATCACCGCCAAAATAACTGGAAATAAGAAACACGTCTTTCATTAATTCTGTTAAAAAAGGTTTATGCAATATTAGAAGTACTAAGATTGGACTAAGGAATCACGTGTCCCATACAAACTTTGCACCCGTTTTTCACCCCCTTAGTGGTAGAATTTCAGGTTTCACACCCTTTGAGTTACTTATAATTTCATAACTAGCCTCTACATATATATTTAGGAGAGTTTGTATGTCAAATTTCGTATTCGTAGTAGGAAATAAGTTGTACATTTTTAGAGCCCTCTAATAAAACTTTTCGCTATACGTAAATTTAAGCTTTTATTTGTAATATTTTTACCTGTACTTTATTATTTAAGTAAAGTGGAATTATTTGTTTTAAATATATAACAAACATGAAAATCAGAAAACAGAAAATGACAGATTGAATAACAAAATAATATCATCATGGTTTTTCGATACGCAATAAAACAAGAAGGTTGGATGTAGTTTGACAATTGAGTAGTGAGGTATCATTTGGATCGTAGTTCTAGTAACATACGCTATATTATATTTGTAGAGACCGACAGAAAACAATAGTAGGAGACAATAACGTACGCAGGGTTTATTTTAGAGTTTTAGATATACATATATTTTATGTAAGTAGTTATTTATTTCCGATAACTGCGCTATTGTGAGCCTATCAAATTAAATTCTCCTCTTAATTGGAAGGAATATAGGTAATCAAAGGTTGTTTGACTTAAATTTAAAGTAAATATTCCAACTTAAAGGATAGAATTTAAGAGTTGAAGGAGAAACTTGGCAAACATCTGTTTTACCGTTTAGCCGTGAAAAGGTAACAGTGAGATAACTAGATAGCGTTACAATTTCATTTATGATGTAAGAAAATAATATATTATATATATATATGTGTGTGTGTATAGATATCATAGACGTGGAGTACGTTACCCCTGAAGACATGCCCGCACCTCTCTCTACCCCTTCAGGGATACAGACGTGAGCGTACATAAATATATATGAATATTTATTGAGGATGTTAGTGTTGTGTTTTTTTTATATTAGCCTACCATAGTGACTCCATAGCTCTGCCATACCATAGTAAAAGAGGGGTGGTCACCATCCTCATTGCATATCTAGTCAATGCAGCATGGTGACCCACACTATGGCGGCCTGGTGAGATGCTTTTTCACGCCCCACTTAAAAGACCCAGGATCAAAGCGAAGGAAACGCACGTGCGGTGGTAGTGAATTCCAGGCTTTCACCTTATGTTATGGACTGGACGCACGTGCGGTGGTAGTGAATTCCAGGCTTTCACCTTATGTTATGGACTGGACATACAGTTAGAGAACTCGACCTTTCCGGCACCAGCCAGCTCGTGTTATAGGTATGCGACCCTGATTTGTTTCAGCTATTGCTTATAGTCCCTTTGTATAAGATGAATCCCTTTAATTTCCTTTCTTGTCAATATACCACAAATTTTCTGATCTTATTAACAACCCCTTTCACTTACCCTTTTTCCCCTTCTTCTTTACCCTTCCCTCCTCTCTTTTTCTCCTACCCTACAAGGCGGACAGCACTCTTGTGACTCTTCAGTTGCAAATATTCATGAACTGTGGAAGTCACTTACCAACAGTTGACCCACCTATTCGTTTGTCCCCTTTACCATAAAAAAATATATAAAAGGCAAAATATCAAGGTTGGTAAGTTAGTAAGTAGCTCACGTATGTATGTAAAATAAAACAATTAAAATCACTAAAATAAACATAAAACCCGTGTATAATATTTAATTCCAATCTATCTCGTTTCTCGCTCGCGTTATCCCGAATTGTTACAACCTTTGCCACCCCCATTATTAAAACGATTCAAATGAGACCTCATATGTCGAAATTAATCAAGTCGTGCAAGGTTTCTCTACATACATATGTATGTATGTAAATCCGACATATATGTATATACTCAAAAACATAAAACTCCTACTTACACAATCGGATAGGAAATAAAACAGTATGTATTGAAACTAAAAAAAAACGTAGTAAATAGGTCATAAAATGAATGAGTATTACTTACTCTTCAAAATAGCTTTTGTAATGCAATCTATTTTCTTAATTGCAAATCTAATTTGAAATTAGAACAGAACAACAGACAAAAAAATCATGTAATGCAAGCAGGTTTAATACTGTAGCGTATTGTTAGATAATAATAATGTATTTATGTTATGTGTATACTAAAATATAGAGAGTATTATTGGACCTGTTGTTTTATATATATATTTTATATATAAGTAATTTCTGCTACTAGCAGAATTACGGTGTAAAGTAACGAAAAATATTGTATCAAAAGTATAAAAAAAGGAAGTCAAATCAGCTACTACCGTGTGGATGAGACCAAGTCTCTCTTTATCATTTTTCTTGACATATTTGACATTATATTTTACCATTATATGATTGCTTACGCTTCAACATATCTGATGACAAGGAGTTAGACCGGATCCCTGTCAGCACCGGCTCACGTAGTAGCTACGGACCTCCCAACTCTTGACTCTAATTTAACGCGCACGTCGTAAAACGGCATGAAAATTATAATAGTGCGATTCAGACCTATAACTTTTTTATATCATTTCGTCTTACTAGTCGTATGTAATGTTAATCTTAGCAACTAATTTAGTAAAGTATATAGAAGAGGTTGGTTTCGTGATTTTTGTTTTACTGTCAAGTTTTCCTTGTTTGTAATAATAAACATTTAAAATTCTAATCATATGTTACGTGAATCGTATTGGAGGGAAGAGGACAAGCGGTTGTTACCTCCCATGTTCATAACGCATGCACCAACTCGCTGAAGCCAATGAGCTCGTCACAAATTTTATCTCTACAAACTCTACCGTGACACGGGATAGACAGTGTGAGACAGATAGCTATACGATTCTAAGAAGTTAGTAAGAGAAAGATATATTCTGTCAACAACAGCTTTACTGCATATTTATCAAAGGTTAAGGTGAGTGAACTTTATCAATTCAAAATGTAAAGTTACCATACTTACATAAATTTTATAATTATTTATATTATATACTGGATTTTATTATATTTTCTGTATATTATTATGAAATATGAACATATCGTAAAAAACAGAATTTTTCTTTCATTGTTGCTAGCCTTAAAAAGAAATAACAATATTATTTATATTTTAAGTTATTATTTAGTTGTTTAAATGTTTTAACATGTTTTTATGTAGCACTTCTAAGTTAAAACCATTAATTATAAAATATTATCTGTGAAATAATAAATTGTATGAAAAAAAAATTACTACTGGCATCCCCACCACAGCTTTTGAACGACTTGTAATTTACAATAGACAGAAAAAGATATATTATTTCATGGAGGCGCCATATTACGCTTTATTTCGCTGTCGTGTTAATTATTTCTCGTGATCATCACAATTTGGGTTCTAATCTTGTTTCAAGAAAACTTAATTGTTGCCATCAAACGTGAGTATTGATTGTTGCAATAATAAAATTTAAAAATAATCGCCATAGAATAGAAACACCGCATATCTGTTTTAGTGTTGCAAGAAATATTTTTGTGTTACTTAGATTGACGGATGAAATGTATTAATTCAGTTTGTATATTATATGTGCAAATACATGAAACAATATTAATAACCTAAAATAGTCCCCATTTACAAGAATGTAACACTCATAGCTGGCCCTATGTGTCACCTCCGTTGTTCGTGTTTTTTTTCTAGTTGAATAATTTTATATCATGTACATGTGAAATCAGTAGTTATTCCAGTAATTAGGAAATTGATGGTGGTGTTGTAGGAAATTGATGGTGTTCTGTTGTCTTAAACAAGATAAAGGTTCATAGAATTACTGACATTCACATAACAGTATTAAAGTTCCTATTGTTCATAGTTCCAAAATAAATAAATTATATATTGTACATATTATGATTGTAGTGATATCAAAACTAATCTAAGCAATTGTCCTATGGTAATTTTAACAAAGTTCTTTAAATTAACTTATGTATTATAGCTAAGATATCTTAAATACCGTATCTAAGTAGGAAACATCTTAACCTTCTAAAAAAATATAAAAAGTCTAGTCTATGGCGAGTTTTGGCTGATAAATGGGGTTGTGAGACAGAGCAAGTGACCTTAGTATTATTGGATTTATTTTGCCTTGAATTAGATATCCTCAGGGTGTTTCAATTTTGACTACCATGATAACAATTGCAGATGCGCAGGTGAAAAACGTTATATAACTAAGTAATGACTTACGTAAAACAAGTAAAAATTTAACACAATATTAAATACAGAATTACTTAACAGCTAAACACTTGAAGAAGACACCTTTTATACAAAAGCGTAAATCAATATAGATCCTTTGGCTTTGGATCAATGATGCCAAAGACAGACACAGATACACATGTTAAATTTATAAAACCCTGCTTTCTTCTGTTGGGGGTTAAAATAAAATATTTTGCAGTAAACTATTAACTTTTTTATATATATAATATTTTGTATTTAAGTAACATAAACTGGTACATACAAACTTTATCTTATTGTTTTTTAAACCTGTAAACAATAAAACCTTCAACCAGTAATATAAAATAAACTTGAGGGGCATCAAAAATATCATTTTTGTTGCCCTCAATTTTGCACAGAATTTATTCCCTCTAATGTAATTATTCCCAATTCTATTGCCGGTGACCGTGAATAATAGGAGTTATAGATGATAAAATTGAGAGTAGGATATGGAAAGAGAAAAATATACCAAAGGAAAGTTATTTTGTTAAGTCTTGGCAACTGTAAAGCTCGATGAAGTCCAGCTGATAGCCAGGAGGACAGAGTCCTCTATCAGATGATATATATATTTCTTTAATTAAGTTTTTAAATGTAATATAAAAATCCAATAATGAAAATTACTTAACTTTGATACAAAGCGGTTCTTTGCCATGAGCAAGTGTCATGAAGACTGCAGACCATAGAATATGGGAGCCTGAACCTGTCCACTAGTTTGAGAAGCAAGCGTGGTAGACGTCGCATTACCAAAATGACATAGCTTTAATAGAGAGTGGTTCCGTGACTTGCAGTTTATATATGATTCTTACTTTTTATTTAAAATTAATATTACTGTTATTCTCTTAGTAAAGTTAGATCCAAATAAGTTACATTTTTAACTATACCACCTACCAACATATAAAAACAAAATATATTGAAAATGGAAATGTGGATAGGGCGCTAAAGACAGGAACATCCTCAAAATACGAGCCCTGCCAAGAGCTGCGTTCTGCATCAGTCCCTGGATCCAACTATCTAATGAGTCTCTTAAGGTGTTGATCGAGGCACTTGGCTATCAATCAGTTAGCAGATATAAGTTTGACTATATCATTATTAACCATTATTAATATTATTAATTGTAACGTGTAGGCATGAATTATCCATTTAAAAATGTATTAATAATTCACATGAAAGTCTAAAAAGTAGCTAGTCTTACTACATAATACTATTGGTATAAATGTAAAGCTGTTTGAATACTTGTTACTCAATCGCTATGGATGAACGGGTTTGGAACAGAGGTACATTAGTCTGGAAGAGCACATAGGTATATATTACACTTAGTATGAAGAGTATCATTAGCTGGTTATAAATAAATAATGCATTCAAGTGTCACTTATAGCATTTTTTTTGTGAAGAATCCCCACCTTGTAGTCATCTCACTGGGGTTTAATGGTAAGGTGACGAAAACCACTAGGTGTTCCGTCAGAAGTGGGTCTATTGGAAGGGACCTGGAGCCTAAGAATCTAGGAGGGACGGTTCCAGTAATAAGCGATTCTTGCTTCATGCTCTTTCGAATGAACAACCGACTGCGCATGAAAGAACCCTCTTTATGGTGGGTATGAGGGTTATATTTCTTGAGTATGTATGTATATAGCATAGAAGAAACTTAATTGTACACTATTAAAATAGAGCTTGTATTAATAAGTATACAAAAATGGGCAGAGGTAGTCACCCACTTACCATCAGGTGACAGGTCTGCCAGTTTGCCTCCTATACCATAAAAAAAGGAGGCCTTATGATTTTGTATTTCGGAAATAGAGAAGAGAACTGATAAGATTGCATTCAGTATTGTGCCTTTTTTCTAGTTATATACCACTGTTGAAGCCAGAGTGTTGTTTCGGCGAATGTATGTATTTATAATGTTTCTTTGTGACGTGAGCCTAGACTGCTTGATGGATTTGTGATGAATCATTTGAATCGTCTGAACAGTAGGTGTGACATAGGGTGTAGGATTTAATGGATTGGATTGGATGAGATCTTCAAAAAAAAAAATAAGAGGGAAATTAATACGTAAACTATTTACAACAGACGGGTTTCAAGTATTTTTAAAATAATTTTACTTGTCTAGGTGATATCCAACATGTCTGATGAAGAGGTAACTGTGGAGACATCAGACGGACAGATCTTGGCTGCCGAGTATAAGGATGGTATGTCCACATATATTATTTGTTATGTTAATAGAAACACACATCGTACGATGCGGGCGGACGTTCTCTGATTCCTAGTCCGAGTCTGGGTGTTTTCGTGCCCGTTCATTGATGTTTGTAATTCCCCCTCAACACAGGAATCATTGCTAATGCGGAAGTCGACTTCTTAAATAATTAAATGAATCAACCAATATTTTTGAAGAAAACAAGCAGCGTAAAATTCTGCTGCATCTTCGCCTACTGGTAGCGTTCCCATGTTGAATGGCAATGCTTGTTCGCTGTGCAAAATAAAGTCAATTTCTATTTCTGGTCACGAGGAGTGTCGATCAGTCGTTTAGGTAGTTAGTTTATAGGTAAATGAATTGTCTCTATTTGTTTTTTAATTAATATAAAACATTTCAGGTCAGCTACAAATTGTGGAAGTTACTCCGTTTGATAAGGACAGGGTAAGTCTTTAAACTTATTTTATTTTTCTATGCCCCCATCGTGCTTAGCATACGGGTCACCTGATAGTAAGTGACTATTGTCCATGGACATTGCAACTTAAGTGTCCCAAGTGCATTACCGGGCCGTTGAGGATGAATCTACAAGAAGTTGCGGGCAAAAGCCAGTTTCATTTCATTTATTTCATAAACATGTCGAAATATAAGAATAAGCACACCATTAGCTAAATATTACTATTCTGATTACACTTTACCATAAACAAGGATATATGAATGTCAATTTTAGTTCATTATTGATACAATAACAAGAACACATTTAAATGTCATTTTTTTTTAATTATTGCATGTCAAAATATTATTATTGAATTATATGAAATTATTGCAATACATTCCAAAATTAATCTTTTACCATTTTTTAATCATTACAAAATTCATCAATAGTAAAAAAATGATGAGTTTTTTTAAATAAATTAACGTTCGGTTTTTTTTTTTAATTTTAGTGGTAATTTGTTGAATATATTTATAAGCACACTTGATAAGCATTTTAAATTAAGCTTTGCTTGGATTATAGTAGGCGGGTCTTTTCACCGAATTTTTACTTTATGTTCTATTTCAAAATTCAAGTTTCGAATAAGTATTTTATTTAATATATAAAATTATATTTTTGTTTTTTTTGGGAGACCCATGCTTAGGCACCGCTACAGAAAACCGGTAGACAAACAATGCTTGCATTTTACCGGAGGCCTAACATCCTATCCCCTCATCTCCTCTGCCCCTTTCTGCACTTATGACTTCAGTTGCAGGTGTCCATCTGCGATTGTTGTTACTTACAATCAAATGACACGTATGTTCATCTGTCCCGCTATATCATAAAAATAATAATAATATTTTTCATAGGAAGGTGGATTGATACCTCTCACAGATGGCGGGGACCAACCAACGAAGTACATGCAAGTCTTGGACACCAGCAAGGGATTGGTGCAACTGGATCTATTGAATTTGACCCTCGTCAGGTATGTTTATTTGTTGGTGTGTGTAAATTTTTTTATGTATTTGTGTATATGAAACTGTATGTGTACTATATTATTTTCTACATCCCAAGGTCGACTGTTAGAGAATGCTCCTGGCATCAAGTCGATATTCACAAGCGTGCACGAAGTTTTTAAATAAAGAAATAAATAAAATAGCTCCTGACCGGTGAACAGATTTTGATTTAGTTTTTTTGTCGTTTGAAAGGTGTGTTACTCTAGTTTTGTCAGCTATATTTAATGACAATCTACAGTCTTTAGAGAGATCATTAACTCTTCTTTTTACCTCGAAGTAAGTAAAAACTTACGTTGAAAATCCCGGTACATGTAGATAGATACAGCTTAAGCTATGATATAAGGCGTATTAAAACAAAAATTAAAAAAAAATCTGTGACCCTTCCCCTCCCCACATTCTCCCATTTATCATCCTCAAAGGTGTCAGCGCACTAACGACAGTTGCAGGTGGCCATGGATGGCGGTTGTCACTTACCATCAGGTGACCTGTCTGTTCGTCTGTCCCCCTATTTTATAAAAAAAGACCTCCCGGTTAGTCTACTAGCTATTGCGAACACTTAGCAATCGATCCGTAGAAGCAATATCCCACTACTTCTATGGCCTTGCCTATATTTCTGTTTCACTATACTCCCAATTTTCCCAAAAGTATGTTTTTTGTTAAGACTACTTCCGCATTAGGAAGTAACTCCTACACACACACAAACACACAAATAACATCCAGACCTGAGATAATTAAGTATGGATTTCCCAAATTTTCGTCCCGCGTTGGAATCGACCTCTCAGCACTCAGGGTCACTAACAACTAGACCAACAGGCCAGTCGAACAGAAAATACGCGGTTGATGGCAATAAGATTGCCCAATACTGCGTTACTGGGACCAACTTATAATTAGCAAAATGTATGTGTTACGTACTCCGCTGCCTATCCCTTGAGGGATACAGGCGTGAGTGTATATGTGAATGATAATTTGAAGTCGGTTCTATTATTCTTCTGAATTTAACATATCAATATTTGTTACGGATTTTTTTAAACTCTTGCGGATGGAAATCGCTCGACTAGGCAATCTTCTTGAGAGTAATTAAACAGCACTTACCATACTATCCAGTTGATAGTGGCAGGACAGGCGATAGAACAAAGACCAGCTATTCATGACACTTTAATAAGTCCACAGTCACCGCACTGATATTATAAGTATTAGGTATAACTTGATACATCTCACGCACGGCCGTTTAATCCCGAACTAAGCAGAGCTTGTACTATGGTAACCAGACTGTTTATAAAGATATTTGTATATTTCTAAATACATACATGCTATATATAAATTGCAACCAGACCCAACAAATGATTGTGCTCATCACGTCATTGCAATATTTTGAGATATTGGATACTGGATGGGAATCTCTCAGCAGTCAGTTTCACCTCATATTACTTTTATGGTGGAAGATACGTGAATCAATTATCAAACTACCCTCATTTTATAGACAGAAATTGAACATTACGTCAGACTAATGAACACTGAACTAAATAATTAGTTTTTACTTAATTATTAAATTAGGTAAATTTTTAACAAACTCCAAAAAGAAATACTCTCTCAATTTGCTAGATTTTTTCGTGTGTATTTTAAGATATTATTTAAGATATTATATTTTTCGCTATTTGTAAACTGATTTCATCATTTGTTTTTTTAATAGAATCTGTTGTACCTTTACAAATTTAGTCCTATTAAAATTAAAAAAAAAAACAAAAGTGAACATTAACAGATCAAGAATATGGCTTCTTACAATTTATCATAAACTTATGTCATTATCTAAACTTTTTTGGTTTATTAATGGCATGTCAATAAATGGAGGTTACTGCGTTTAAACATAAACCAAAGCCTTGAAAGGGTTGCCAGACGCGTCTCAAAATTCCACTTTTTGCCATTACTTAGTCTCATCCGGGCCTAATAGATAAGAAATATCTATATGTCTATTTGTAGGTGCCCAGATGGCGAGGAAGGGTACCAGTTTGTGACGAACGCGGGCGGTGAAGGTGAACTATCGTCCGACGCTACAGTCACCTGTGTGTTACAGTCTAGTGATACTGAAGGTATGTACAATTATAAACCATATTTATTTAAATATAGGGTTTTACTCCGGGCATTTTTTCGGGGATGCCCGACTAGTTTCGGTCCCGACAGGAGACCTTTCTCAAGGAGTAAGTCTGTATTCTCATGAAAATAGATGCCACCGTCGCTTAATCAGTGTGACGTCCGGTACCGTGGTGGCTGGACGACTTACTCCTTGAGAAAGCTCTCCTGTCGAGAGAGAAACTAGTTCAACTGCATGTATTTTATTTTGCTTGTATTATGGGGAGTGCTCAGAGGAATTGTTCAGACTTATACCGGTAGGGTTTTTGTCATAGTGCAATGAGACAAAACTTCCATCCTCTTTACCTGGATGATTGGCAATCCTCCACTCTGCGCTTTTCCAGAAGCTTCTTGCCTCTTAACAACTAGCCTGTGAAACAAATTGCGCCTGCCGTATTGCTGGACTTATACGACCTTCAAGAAAAGTACGCTATTTTAAAAATGCCGGCAACGCACCTGCGGCTCTTGAATTGCAGGTGTCCATGGGCGGTGATAGTCGCTTACCATCAGGTGACCCATCTGCTCCTTTGCCGTCTATCTATCTGTCTGACAGATAACAGTCCAATCCCTTAGTTTTCTCTGACTACGCCCACGGTAAGAGACAGACTATGGTACTCCACCGAGAAACAACGCTTTGATAAAATATTTTAAAATGTTTCAGACCCTGACAACCAAGATTCTTACGTGATGGTGGACAGTCAGAACGGCGAGGCACCTCTCGTATTCCTCAAGTCCTCGCTACAGGAAGCCGCCGCCAGCATCAGTGACAGCAAAGAAGACAGTACGATAAACGTATGTATTACATTATACAGGAGCGTGTGTAGCCTTACAGACTGAAACAAGTGACTACTGCTGAACCAGAGGTCGTGGGTTTAATTCCCATACGGGACAAAGATTTTGGTGATCCACATGTTCCGTGTTCATTGTTTGTATGGACGTACATCCTCCGCTACACAATAATGCTTACAAATGGGAGTTTTATTAAAAAAAATAAAACTATTTTTAACACAATTCAAAAAGGAGAATGTTCTCAATACGATTATATATTTTTTTATAGTGATAAGTGACGTCTTCGTCATATATGAACTGATTTAGAAAATGGTTTCATTAAATTGGAAGAAAAACTACGAAAATTTATAAATTTTGGAGTTTATCTAAATTTTTTATGTAGTATTACACATATATACATACATATACATTTGGTTAGTTTTGCCCATAATTAAAAAAAAATATCGAGAATATTGCTTTCTATAAATATTTCATGTTGTAAATTCTGCAAAATTTTCTATGGCCTTAAGCTGTAACGTGTTAGCAGTGAAATAAAATAAAAATTATATATTCAATAATTTACACAAATTTATATACATATATTTATATGTTAGTCATATATATTATACTAACACACCTGTTGACACCCCCGCAACACCCCTTATGGGTGGAATTTCATAAAATCCGTTCTTAGCTGACCTCTACTCGGCGAAAGGAATATTCCTACCAAATTTCAAGTCTCTACGCGTTATGGTTCCAGAGATATCGTGATGAGTCAATATATCGGTGGAAATCTCTTATATATACATATATATATATATATATATATATATATATATATATATATATATATATAGATTAAGAATATATATTCATGTTGTTATTTTTGTCAGTAAGAAATCACCGTGAATATTAATATATTAAGACCGATATCTATATTTTCCATTACTTTTACGGTGTACAGTAAAGAGATAAAGAAATAAATAAAATAAAAATCAATATTTGTTAACTAACTTGTGTTTACCTGGTCAGAGCCATGCCTGGGCACAAAAAGGCCGGCTCGACCGGAGTAATAGCACAACCTCATAAAAAATCTGTTGTCAAACAATGCTTGTATTGCCGAGTGAATAAGTGTACTGGAGGCCCAACTCCCCCTCTCCTCGTTCCCGTCACCTCATCACTCTCAAAAGCGGGCAGTACACTTACGTCTCTTGAGTTACAAAAACACATCAAAGAATTCACTCTATTTTGAGGAACAATTACAACAACTTTAATTTTAACACATTTATATATTGCAATAACCACGATACAATTATATGGTAACCAGACTGTTGCTATACATACTTTTATATTGCTAAATACATACATTTTGATAAATATATCACACCCAGGCACGGAAATAATGATCATGCACATTACACAAACATTTGTCGTGGGTGGATATCGAATCCACGACCCCTGGCTCAGCAGTTAAGTTCACTAACCAGCAGACTAACAGGGCGATTATTCTTAAAAATATTATATTGAAAATTTTATGAAAATGTTTTTCCTGGTACTGGCTGGTACGCGTCTCGAGACATATACATACGCTCTGTGTCCTATGTAAAGGGTAGGCAGTAATGTACACCTACATTTTGCCAATAACAATTTGGTCCCACTAACGTAATAAGGGGCAAGCCTATTGTTGTCAACCGGGCACTATATGACTGTATATATACAGGCTGTCCGTTCCCTCAGTGGCCAAGTGCACATATTTACTATTTATTTTATTTAAACTAATTTTTGTTTCAGAAAATTTTGTCACCGACTGAGATATTAGAAAAGGCGAAAAAAGCCAAGTAAGTCATATTTCTCTTTGTAATTAATACATTTTACTAAAGGGCAATCGGGAAGTTCCCAATGTCTTCCGGATGACCATTATATATTTATACTAGAGATAGCACAATGTTCATATTTTTACGCTAATATATTTCATAGGCCATTATAACTTGAATAGGCTAGTTGACTAAATTGGAAAACTTGGTTAATATCATTTATCCCAAAAAACCTATATTTTATAGAAGAAGCAATATTTAAATTACTTATTTTGTATTTAAAAAAACAATTTAGATTTCCCTTGAAAATGCTGAATAGTGTCATGGCGTCTCGAATGACGTCACAGTCTGCCAAACAATACTGTTTACATCTGTTTCAAGTGTGGGAAAATATGCTAAAAAGGAAAAACAATACGGAGTAACCTGCTCTGTTGTATGACAACGTCAACAACAAGAATGATGTTTTGCCTGGAGTGACGTAACACTTTCTGATTGGTGTTCGCTGTCACGTGACTTAATGCCTATTTTTTTCGAATTTATTTGCTAAAAATATTAATAATGTTATACTTATCTACGGCTCTTTATTTATAATTATAAACTATAAACCAAGCAGTTTGTTATTAGTGGACATAAGCCTATTGTTAGTGTATAAATTTTCGTACCGTGACAGGTCGTTTATTATTATTTATTATTTTTATACATATTGTATATCTTTTGAGTTTGTAGGCTACCTATAAGCTAAAAATTTAAAGCAATTAACTACACCCCTGAAATATCACGTTTTTGAAATGCGCGCAAAGAATTGTATTGACGTATTAACATATACAATAATGCCATATTCTACCTCCAGGGCAATGTTATCATCTCCCCCCCGAGGTCGGGGGAGAGGTCGTAAGCGCAAGAGTGACCTCCCTCCGCCACACGAGCTTCTGGCCTCCCC
Source organism: Tyria jacobaeae (assembly GCA_947561695.1). NCBI lineage: Eukaryota > Metazoa > Arthropoda > Insecta > Lepidoptera > Erebidae > Tyria > Tyria jacobaeae. The sequence goes on from OX387234.1 coordinate 7,809,944, forward strand.
CAACTTCAAGCTGTACCTGTACTCCTGCAAAATGTGCTCTTTTAAGTGTAACGCTGTAAAAGAAATGTCTGCTCATAAGGTAAGATTCATTTATTATTATATTGATTAAAATTGTTTTCTTTTACCGATTCCAAACAGAAATAAGTTCTAAATTCTAACAGAAAATTCGAATGATTCATTTTTTATATATAGTTAATACTTTATTTATAGACCATTTTACAGTATAGGTACATGTGTCAGAAAGATAATGTACAAAGGGTGACCTTATTGCTAAAGACAATCTCTATCTGATGGGTCAAAATGACGCGGAGAGAATGGTAGTTGAATGCGCAATTTGAAAACCAATACTAAGAAACTTAAAATATAGATATATATATTATATATTCTGTATTTAGTCGTTTTTTTTTGGAACGAAGTTCCTACGCGCAGGGGTACCCTAGCCGGAAAAAAACGTCCATAACGTTAAAAAGAAAGCGTAAGATTTTTATGTATAGTCTATGTATGATGGCTATAAAGTGTGTAATGTATATTCTACGTGATGACTGTTACTATTACTGCAGTTTGCTATTATTATTCATGTAAATAGCTGTTTCTTTGTATATTATTTTTATATAACTTTATAAATCATTGTAAATAAAATAAAGGTGTTAAGATAATTTTGTAAAGTAGTTTATTTTTTAATTTTTATCAATAAAAAATTATAATAAAAAATGTATACTCGAATAATTATAATATTTTCTTTATACCTCGAATAGAACTTGAAATTAATATTTTCGTAATAAGAAACTTCGTTCCTATCTGGTGTCCCACGACACCACATGGTTTTTTGTATTTATGTTACGCGATGGCTTTGTCATTTGTAAAACGATTTCTATAGCTATTTTTTTAATTAAAAAGGTTGTACTCAAAGTTGGTACTATTTTAATTTCAAGAAAATGTAAATTAACTTCCTGATAGGTTCATTGAAGTCGACTGATAATTTACTTTTTTATATATTATTGTTTATATATATTTTTTCTATACTATTAGCTGGTGGTTGAATGTCGACCAAAAATTATTTACATTTAAACGTTTTGTTTTATAATGATAAATAATATAACTTGAACTGGCTCTGTAAAGACATTCATTCTGTATTGACAGGTCAGCATAGAAACAACACTTTTTGTAGTCATTTTTCCTCTATGGATTCAACCTAGCTAACTCAAAAATAATATGCGTCCTTTAGAGATACTTGATTGTACAGGGGGTAATGGGAATAATGTGGCCAAGGTCTGCAGGAGTTCTCGAAGGCTTCCTTCTTAGGGTATCCCGGGTCCCCATGCTATAGTCACTGTGGCGGGACACCGTGTGGTTTTAGTCGATCCAAGTCCGATATATCATCTTAACCTTAGCTCCGGTGAGGTGATGATCCGTGGGGGTTTTGACCCGAAAAAAGGGGGTAATGGGAACAATTCTCTTTACGTATTCAAATGCATTAACATTTATATAAAACAACTTGTTTATTTAATAGTAGTATTTAATATTCGGGGTTGTATTAGTAATGAAGTAATAGTTTTAGAAGTAATGTGACAAAAAGTGACAAGTTTTCAGTAGATGCATATATGTTGAGTTGACATGGTACAGAAGTGGTAAACGGTGTTTTGCGCAGGCGGCGGAGCACGCGGCGTCGCGCGGGCGTGCCGGCGCTGCTCGCGGCGCGGCCGTCACGCTGCAGTGTGCGCGCTGTCCTTTCCGCGGGGCCGTGCACTCACAGGTATATATTTATTTATTATTATATAGGTTGACAGACGAGTCCTGATGATAAGTAACAACCGCCGTCCATGGACATCTGCAACACATGAGTCGTCAGTGCGCTGCCCGCCTTTGAGGGTGATAAGGGATTAGGGCATGCGGGGAGGGGAAAGAAGAGAGGGAGATGGGAAAAGGGGAGGGGGAACAGGGAAGGGAAAAAGGAGGGGGAGTCGGGCCTCCGGAACCTTACTAATTTCGGGTAAATGCAACATAAGCGTTGCTTCACAAGCGGTTTTCTGTGAGGCCGTGGTATGGAACCGGTCGAGCCGGCCCATTCATGCAGCACTTGACAATACATCGCTAAATTTCTTTCCTTTTGTAGCTGATGTATACTCTATGTCAGTCCCACTATCAAGGCGATTCAAATGATACTGTACCGGTTAAGCTCTAATTTGTTATATAAAATCATACATACACACGGAAAACAATCCACCGATAAATTAAAAAAATATTATAAAGAACTTTCTTTGAACTATTGATCATCTGCTTTCAGCTCATGAAACATGTACAAGACAAACACCTCAACGCGCAAGTTACAAGTAAGTTACATTCCTTTTCTGTAGAACTCATGTTTCTAACATTTTTATTGATTACTTTACAGAACTGCTTTGTTTATAATATAGTTTAACAAAAAAGTATTTTAGGAAATTTAAAAACCCTTAAAAAAAACCTCTGACAATTAGAATATATTGTGATGATCTTCAAACGTTTTGGCAGATTTTTATTAAAACAGCTATGAACACTCGGTCACGCTGAGGTTAAGAATAAACGAAACTTCCTATTTGTTTAGTTTAGTAAATAGGAATGCGACTATTTCCCATTTATTTACAGACACGGTGCACTTAGACACGGAGGAGGTGGAAAATGCGGATGTGTTGGTGTGTGGCGCCTGCGGGTTCGAGTCCGGGTCGAGAAGCGTTTTTAGAAAGCATATAGAAGAGGAGCATGGCGCTACCACGTGTTGATGGTGAGCTAGTGAGATTACATACCCTTTAATAGGTAGTTGAAGTTTAATGGACACTGTACTTTTATGAATTATTCATACATTAACGCTTATATTCCCGGAGTGGTAGACATAGGATTATTAAACGCCCACCTTTTGCCCTCTTGTCCTTCGCAAACCAATCAACACCTTTATGAAGAACACCTTTAATATAGAAGAAAGAAAGAGAAATAAAAATTACCAACAAGTAATATAATAAATACATTTTTAATTCGGCCACAATACAAAAAAAATCTTTAAAGCCGCCTATTAGGTATGTAGTTACGTTGTGTGATGTACTCTTTGTATAAGCTCATGTTTACATGAATGAATATAAGTAATTGATGTTGAACCAAATAAATAAAAAAAAGTATAATGTAGTCTCATTAACGTAGTAGTCCTTGTATACACATGGATTGGGGAGTATAATCAATAAATACACGTCTGGTAATGTGGGAAGTTGGGCTGTTATGTCACCTTGGGTGCTTTGGGAAGTCAAGCAACTCAGTTTAGGTAGTAAATGCTCTACTAAGTATTAACTTTAGATGTTCGGATGCTATAGGTGAGAATGTAGGGGCTCTGGAAACCTGGGTGTTGTGGGAAAGTGAAAGAAAGAAAGTGTGTTTGTATGTTTGTAAAGTCCCCGCGACACAGGAGGAATTCCTACTGCGGGAGTTATCTTTATAAGTAAACACTTGTTTTGTGAACCTGAGTGTTCCGAGAAAGATATTCCCGTCTGCTCGTTTGCCCCCCTATCGCATAAAACAAAAAGTCAAGTTATTAATTGGCCGTCATGTGATGAAATTACATATCTGGGAAAATAGATAATTTGGGAACTTAGATGGTCTTGAAGTTTTGTTTGTAATAGGCAATGGAGCTAATGAACATTATTTTTTTCTTTTTCTGTTTCAGGACAGGACTTCAAGTTTAGTGATTTGTCCTTCGCAGCAATATGTTGTGTTCACTACTGTGGTGAAATTGTCTCAGGATGTTGTGAAACTATCAAATATACATATATTTATAAACTTTGTGGAAAACCTTCATATTGACACATACATACATATACTCACGCCTAAATCCCCGAAAAGGTAGACAGAGGCGATTCAAGGAGTAATACCACGGCCTCAGAATGCCGGTAAACAAATGATGCTTGCACTGTATTGCCGAGTGAGTGAGGGTACCGGAGGCCCAACTCCCCCTCTCCCAAAAAGGCGTCTGTTGCTGTTTGTTTGTCTGTCTCCCTATAATATCATTAAAGAAACAAAAGGGAAGGTCTATAATTTTTGATAGTTTCGAGACAAACAATAGTGACGAGAAATTTTCTTTCATAGCTAAATCGAGAAATTATTTGTTTTGATTGTATTTGACTGTACATAAATTACGCAATATTAACTTTTGTTAAGTTAGTAATAAAGGTTATTTTTAGAGTACAAATGTTTTTTGTTTTCTCCTACTTAACAAATAGTAAACTTAAATAATGAAGAAACTAATGTATGGAAAGGCAATGTGATTGTTCGAATGCGTAATCTCAGGAAATACTAACCCGATTAGAAAATCTATAGGCTATATATATATCATGCTGGAACTCTTAGGCTAGTTTATAACATACATACATACACACATCCCTGCAGCCCCAACGGCTACCCCATTAACACCCTTTTTTTTTCGTGTGGAAACCCCCTCGGGCCGTCATTCCACCCGGTTTTCGGTGGAACAGTGTGTCGGAATCGAACCGACTAAAACCACACGGTGTGCCATACTGCGCTTAAAATAGGAGGAATCCGGGAACAGCTTTATTAAGATATCCGGACCCGGCGTAATTAACACCCAGCTTATGCCAATAATAATTTAGTCACATGTAATATATGGCAAGCCCGTTGCCACCATCCGGGTAGGCAGGTACTCGCCCGGGTGGTGGTCAGTGAGAATCATTACTGTAATAATTTACTGTTACCACACTGGTGGAGACAGCTACAACTTTTTAAAACATTTACAATGTGCTCCGCTGGACAGCATCACTATTAAAACCAAATATTTTCTTTGTCCACCCCTGGCATTTGTCCATCCGTTTTCAATTGATGTTTATTAAATTTTCTATGTCGCGGTATAAGATAACAGGTTAATTAATTCACATACCACAGTGCCACACAGTTTAAACACTAATCCCACTGTTATAATTAATATATTTATAATAAAGAAAACCCAGATACAAAAGGTGAAATTGCGATCCGAACACCGTGCGTGCCGTCTCAAGACTGTCACCCGCGACACCGTACAGCGGTTTAAGCGCTCATCCCCACTTCGCCTTGTATCGTACATATGTCGTATATATATATGGCGTTGTCGTGTCGATATATATATATATGTATATATCGACACGACAACGCCATATATATATACATATATATATATATATATATATATATATATATATATATATATATATATATATATATATATATATATATATATATATATATATATATATATATATATCGACACGACAACGCCTCCGACATTTACAATATTTGAAATCAACTAGTTATTTACAATAATCATAGCAGATTGTTCTTAAAATCATAATAAAAATGTTCGTTTAAATTCTTAAGTATGTCCAATAGTAATTTACTGATCATTTCAGTATTAATTTGTCATCATTTTTACTACGGTTATTTAACCATTTACATGATTTCTTGAATATACTGATCACTGAAAAAATTTTTTTTTCGTTTGTTTGTATTCACTATATTTTGGCATAGCGGCATTTTTCGCACAACGAGAAAAATGAGTAGGAGAGGAGAGATTTGATTTTATTTTACCTATTGCTTTATTCAGTTAATGGTGCCATTTTTTCCAGAAAGATACACCAGAAGTAATCTGTAATCCAATGATCTACTTAAATTTTAAAATATTTTGATCTCTGCGGGTTATATAAAGCCATGTATTTTTTATTTCAGCCTTGGGTAGTGAGGTACCGCTGTCAATGCTACCTCTCGAACTTTAAACATCTTCAGATGTTGTAAGTTTTAAATCATATCTTATACTCCATACGGCTTTTTTGAAATGTGTATCACATCCTTTCAATATTCCTGAAGGAAATGATGATCTGATTCAGCAGACAGGGTCACTTACCACTAGACCAACAGGCCCAAGTCTTTTCTTGAAGTCTACTGTATATTTTCTTAATGGCCATTTTAGAATCTGACTTTTAATAAAATTAAATGAAATAATGAACACAAATATACTGTTTTGCTTCTTCAACACAATGTACAGTAGCCATTATAAAAGTACTCCGCCAAAAGAAATTGCTCGTACTTTGCATTGAATTTCCACTATACCTGTTGTTTTGTTTCTATGTCTGTACATATTGGATTTTATTTTATTGTAATGACGGTACCTTTACATTAAGGCTATTGCCGAATCTTTGAATTGACTCACCATAGCACCAAATGTTTGTGACATGGAAGGATAATGATGAGAAACAAATTTGTCCTTGTATTTTTCTTCCAGGATGTTTTTGACGAAATCGGTTGGACAATGATGCGACTGTTCTTCAATAGTATTAAGGTCCTATGAAAAAACTATTGTAAAAACGTCCATTAAAAAAGATTTGTACAATGTCACATAGACAATTCAATTTGAAAAGCCATTAATTTACTTTTTATTAAGAGCTACTACCGCATATCATAAAAAATAAAGCCAGTGTACAACCTGTCTCTACTCCAAATTTTAGACATATCGGTCCGGTAATTATGGTGTAACTACCTGACAAACATCAATTACATTTATTTGTAATATTAGAAGGATGTACGATATAGGTTTTAACAAAACATTGACAAATTATGAACTCACCTTTATTTTAATTTGGCATCTGCATTTCTCCTTCCTATTAGTGCACTCCCATATTACTGAACCACTTTTACTTCGCCTTGCGATAAAATTGACCACATTTTCTATAGTCGTACGAATTCTGTCTGGTTACATTGCAAGGGATACACTCGTTGGTAATTAGTAACAGGTCGAGTGTACGGAACTATAAATTAAGTTAAAACTACCCACAAAATTACCTTTTTTTTTTATGCGATAGGGGCAAACGAGCAGACGGGTCACCTGATGGTAAGTGACTAACGCCGCCCATGGACTCAACTCAAGAGTCACAAGTGCGTTGCCGGTCTTTTAGGAGTACGCTCTTTTCTTGAAGGTTTGAAGGTCGTATCGGTTCGGAAATACGGCAGGCGATTATTTGTTCCATAAGCTGGTTGTGCGAGGCAAAAAGCTTCTGGAGAAGCGCACAGTGGTGGAGTGCCAATCGTCCAGGTGATGGGGATGGATATTTTGTCGCGTAGGACGATGGCGGAAACCAGCAGCCGGTATAAGTCCGAACAATTCCTCTGAACACTCCCCATGATACAAGCGATAGAGGATGCAGAGTGAAGCTACATCTCTACGCAACGTCAAGGTATCAAGACGATCAGAAATATCTTGGCTGTCGATGATGCGAGTCGCTCTCCGTTGAATGCGGTCAAGAGGGAGAAGTTGGTACTGGGGTGCACCTGCATAGAGATGAGAACAGTATTCCATGTGCGGCCGAACCTGCGCCTTATAAAGTTGCAGGCGTTGGGCCGGAGTAAAATACTGTCTCGATCTGTTTAGCACACCAAGCTTAAAGTTGCAGTTAGGGAAGTGCTCTCAAATTGAGGTGATACGACCAATGGCATCTTTTTAGCGGTGAACGCGCAAACCTGTGTCTTCTTGGGGTTAAACTGGACTAGGTTAAGTCGACCCCAATCTGAAACTTTTGATAAAGAAGTTTTCTCGAAGATGCAACTATTTTAAATTTTGAGAACTTAATTAGAAATAGTCTATATTATAGATACTGCAATACTAGTAAATAATCATGAGGAAAATAAATAATAATTATTATTAGTTGTTTATGGACTCCGGCGTGAAAATTCAACGCAGAGATCCGCCAATGTCAGGTATTTTGAGGAGAAAAAAAAAGAGTCAAAAAAAAGAGTTGCCAGAGGAAATAAATCATCTATAAATAAATTGACAAGTAAATATGTCTTGTCAATTAGGTACCTATATTTTTTTTCAATTTTGACAGAATCCATTTTTTTATTGCAAAAATAAGTGTCTATCAGCAAGGTGTGAAAGAATGTTTGATTTTAATAGTGACCCTGCCAACAGAGGTGGTCATTCTAAATGTTTGATAAAGTTGTAGCTGTGTCCACCTGTGGCTGCAGAGAATTATTTTAATGACGATTTTCACTGGCCACCCTCCTCGACTAAGGTCATTATAATATTAGGCAATTTAGGCAATACAAAGCGGGAGTATACCTCATTCACAACTCCTTAAACTTAAGCTCTCCATTTATAAATAAAACAACCACAATTGAAATCAAATTTCAATTTAATTGAGATTACATAATTTAAATGAAATGTAAACGACCCACGCCGCTTTTTTCTAAATTATATTAACAAATGCACAGTTTCCAACCCTTGCGTCGATTCTAACATAACATACATGCATGCATGTATATGTAAAAACTAAATTATCTTTCAACAATATAAATTTACAGAATTATTATAAATAGACGTAACATAATTATTAGTTATAGAAATATTGAATTAAATTTACCGTAGATTACTCGATTATTTTGAGGTAAGTCGGATCGAGGTAATATTTTTATAAGAGACGGTACTTTCAAGTTGCTTGTATGAAATTTATTCAAAAAAACATGTGCAACAAACTAACCTCAAATTACAATTTTTTATCTCAATCCATAAGATATTCCCATGGGAGCGAAAACCGTTATCGTTATTTATTTTACTCTTCGATATTTTTACTATTATACAATACAGGTATACATATTATTATTAAAATTCCACCATTCAACTCCAAATAGTATCGAACCTTATAAATATCCCCCGATTCAGACATCTAATGTTTATACAAATAGGTTCCGAAAGACAACTTAAAAACAGTTAATTGCTCCGAATTAAGTTCAAAACAATAAAGGTGCGAGTTTCTCTTTATAGACACGGGAATAGGTAGACAAGAGGATTTAGAACAGATCAGAACCACCCTTCACATCACTTTACACCCATTTGAAGCACCTTTAATTTTTGTGTATATGTATACTTAAAGACACCGCGAATTGATGATTATTATTCAGCCGAAATTTGATAGTTCTGTCAATCATTATGAAGATGTATCCGAGGGCGCATTTGAGAACTACTTATAATGTATCGGCCGATTGAAAGTCACCAAGTGCGCTGTGGCTCTTACATTTGAGATCATCATACTCCGCTACAACAGGGCAGAAACTGCGAGTGTTCAAAAAAATAATACACGCAAATTCAATATTACACATAACCGTTCACTTTGACATAACAAAAATTAGTACAAGATCAAGAAACATAATTATTTTTTCCCAAATTTAAAGAAAAAAGACCACATTGTTTCTTTACGAATTCTTAGAAAAATCTAATATATATGCAGTTATTTTACAATGCCTTAAAGTAGACGAGTTTTGTGCAGAATTATTTAATATATTTACCGACCATACAGTAAAAGTATAAAACGCTTTAAGATATTTTACTAGAGCCAGCCGTGGGGCCATAAGACCTTAAGTTGGCATGTAAACTCGGGAATCGTTCCAAGCCAGGGTATGTAGTTATACCTCTATAACCGTTTACAAATAATGGCCATATATGGCCTGGAGTTCCAAATTTAATTTGGTTTTAGGTAGTAAGTATAAAAATTCTGACATACATTAAGGTTTAAATTAAGTAGACAGACATGAAACTATTAATATATTTGTGAGCTTATAACAGTAGGTATTATTTTCATAAATGGTACAAAAAGTACATTCTGAAATGACTGCATTCTTATTTGAGAATACTCGAAGAATATTAGATTAAGATGAATAAATCTAAATATTCTTTAAATGTCAAAAGAATCTCATTGTATGAATGAACAATAAATTGTTAATACCTCAAGGCCAATTTATATAAGGCCACGAAAGTGTTTTTACAATTCGTGGCCTGACCTTAGCAACAGTCCAAGGCATTTTTCAACTAAATTATATCTAATATTAATTATAAACTAAATTAATCATTGTACATGACAATGAATTATTTGCTATACAGGTACTTTATCCCGAGCGATGTTTTTTTTTTTCCAATCCATATTCTATTTTGTGGCCTAGATTCGCTAAAAAATGGCAATTTTTATCGGAAGAATACTATATCTTATTTAAAATTATGGCGTTTAGTATTTATATTTTATGATAAATCTTATGTAATAAATTATGAATTATTTGATTTGCTGTTATGGCATGATAAAAATATTTTTTTTAGTTAACAGTAATTAAGCGCTCACTGGCAATATTTTTAAAGTAGGCCACTAAAATAGAATTTTACTAATGATCAATTTATAATATTTGGATTGCTGTTAGTAAACCCATAAGCTTTAATAACCGGTATACATAATGACATTGGCCATTATTAACCGGTTATTTGCTATTTTTTTTTACCGGTTTTAACAAACGTTACAGTTGTCATGATTTTGATTGATTACTTAACAGCATCCTAATAATATATAATTGATACTAAGCATTCACATTTACTAATTGCCACGAACCGTTTATATATAAAATCTTACTCTAGTTTTAACCTAGTCCAATTAATGTTATAAAATATAAAAAATAACCACATCTTATTTGATTATTATGCGTTAAGCGGGTTTCAACACTTCCTGTTTCGATATGAACTTGGATTCGTTACAGAAATTACGCAGTTCTCATGAAATTACAATTTTTTGTGATTATATGACTAAATTCTGTACATGATTATGTGAGAAAATAAGTAATAATTAATGCAGGCCATTGATGAACTAAAGCCAAGTTGTGTATTTTCGGCTTAATTATAATATTTAAATCTATGTATCTTTCGTTGTTTGACTCCTCCATTAGCATTATGTCCCATCTCTTCCTGTGGGTGTCATAGCAGGAGAAATGTCATCTATCAGACAGCGTTTACACAGCCATACAGTGCAAGGATGATGGCAACAGGTTGGCCTACTATTCCGTTAGTGGGCCTAAATTATAGTTGGGACTAAGTAGGAGTTTGAGACTCCTTCAGGGACACAGACGAGAGTGCATTTATGTATGACTCCTCCATAGATTTAGACACCATTTCTCGTTTTCTTTTACTAATTGAGATTATTGTTCCGATTGATCGGATGCTATGGCGCACATTAAGCGAGGCCTATGTCGAGCAGTATACTGCAGTGATTGATTGATTCATGAGTTTTTTTGTCTGACTGTTTGAGTTGTTACTGAGCAGGAAGTATTGAAACCGTTCTACAACAAGTATTTAGCGACACATGAAACGTAAGCATCGAGGCACTTACTTATTAAACATGATAGTTTTGGGGGAAATTAGACTTACATAGATTGTATAGTGATATTTTGGAAAAGTTGGAAGAAGTTCTTCATACCCCGAATTGGATGGATGGTGGATTTTACTAGAGTCTGATGGACCTCTATTTAACATATCGTACGTTATTCGTTACGTAAGATAAGTTTTTTTTTTCTATTATTATCAAGTAATTTTAGGATACTACGGAGTACTAGCAGTTTGAATTTCATAAACCTCTTAATATTTTTTGAGAAATCTCTTAATATCCGTCTGCGAATTTATCACAGTAATTCTTATTTAAGGTATTTTACAGCGTATTCAGAATACATTATAGGGCTCGGACTTCAAGGCATCTGCCAGTTCGAGGTATATGGATACTCAATTTGCTATACAGGCGTGAGCGCATGTGCTCAAAATAGCTTGGAAGAAGAGTTATTTATCCAAATTCATCCCATAGTCTGTAAATTTATGCCAAAGTCTTTAATTTATCCCAAAATATCAAAATATAATCTTTTCAACCGACAAAGAATTCTAGCGGTTATTATGTTACACACAACTACAAAACAATTTCACTAAAGACATGTTACATACTAGCTCTGAGTAACTATGAAAAGGACACATTTATTTATTTATTTTGTGAATTAGAAATATGGTTTATAAATAGTTCCATACAAATTATATCCTGAAAAACATTTTCCATTGTAAATTGTCGTAACTAATTTTCATAACCGGTTACGAAAGAAGATCGAAGTGTCTTTTTCGTAATTAGTTAATTTGTTAAAATATTATTATAATAAATATTATAATATATTAAATAAATATTGTAAACATTTGTTGCTGTTATTTGAAAATCGGATAAAATTGACTTTTGGTACAAAGAATGCGATGACTGGCGCGTGTTGTGCTCGTGAACGAGAGTCGTAGATCTGGTCATTATCCTACTAAATAATATAGTAATAAATTATGTGATTTCGTTTGTATTTCAGAACAATGTATTTGATGGTCTTCAAATTTTATTGGCGCCGTATAAGCTATGAAACAAGAAAATTGTGTAAAATATTAGATAAAGAGGGTCATTGGAGTTTCTTGCCTGTTCTTCTCCATAGTATCTAAATATTGGTACAGGCCAGCTTCATGACTGACTTACTACGACATCTATTCTTGATAATTAAAAAAAATATATGATTGGATATTAAATATGTGTACGTTCCTATTGTTTATTACTATATACCAGCTAAATAAAAAACATTGGACTTTGTTTAGCGGTTACGAAAAAGTGACAAAAAAAAAATTTTAGTATCTGGTTATGAAATTTAGTTACGATAAACCAACCCATCTAAATTGGCCTATTTAAATAATCATATTTATTATAATTTTATTAACTAAGATGAAAATAGGGACTGTCCTATGTTTAAAGTTTTTTTCTTATTTTTTATAAAATAACTAGATAACTTACAATCAATAAAAAACGCTGTTTTTACTTAAAAATGTAGTTTATTTTTATTGCCTATAGAAAAAAAAGCAATTACCCTTATGTAAGTTCAAGGTTTAAACAAACTATTTTGTTTGTTATATTTGCATAATCTCACGCTCACAGCCCTGTACCAATATACGGTGCTATTAAACGTTAACGATACACAAAGTATGGACAGATATCGTTTTGTATCGTCGCCGTCGCGAACATAGTACAAAGGAAATTGCCGTTTTTCCGTCTGAGGTAGAAACACACTATACCAATTCTATAAAATTTATATTGATTTCCTCGAACTTAATAAAGTATATGGCCATCTTGAATAGTGTACTTTCAGATTTAATAAACGATATAGTGGTTCTAGAGATAAACCTACACATATGTACAGGCACACTTAAAACATCAAAGTGGATAAATTGGGTGTTTCTTACACCTCTGGCTACCCTTAAGTGTATGTATTTATTATAACAGGTGGACAATGTACTATTAAGGTGAGGTGTCTGTTATTAAAACCATATTTCTAATTTTATTGTACTCATTGCATGTTTAATTATCTTCTTAGTATGTTACATGTATATTGATATTTCGTATGTCATGGTTATTCTAAGGGCTTGAGCAAACTATAAGTGTTTAATGGTATGCGCCAGACTTGCGATTTTTTGTCGCACTTTCTTAGGTGGGGGTATATTTTTTTGCATTTCATTTCTGCCATATTGAAAATAAAAACATATTTCTGAACACTTTTGGAAAACAACAGCTGCACAGATATACAATAAATTGTTCTATATATTAATAGTTAATATATTAACAATAGTTTACTAAAATTTAAATAAGGGATTGTGTTTCCTTCGCTAAAACTAATTATTCCGTAATGGAACTCTCGAATGTTTAAATTTAATAATATTAACACTAGAAGTTTGTTTTTAAAGTAGAATCAGTTATAAAAATAATTAAAACATGCGAAAAATAATAATACACAAGACTTAGTGTGTCCCAGAAAATGGAATGTTTATTTTAACAAAAATGTACATCTAGCATGCAGTTGCCAAAGGTAATTGTGAGATTAAGCAATTCATTAAATAGTTATGACCGCTTTAGTTTTCAGGTATTACCTCCATTACCCATAATAACTAACTTTCAAACTTATTTTTTAGTTAAAGAAGTTAGTTCTATTTACTATCTCAATAGTGGTGAGATTAAAAATATTAAACTTTATACCTCATAAGTAAGGTAACATTTTACTTGCATTTATGAGAAACGGAGATGAGAGACTTGGAAATTAAATTGGTCGTATCTTATTGACAATTTAATTAATTTGCAAGTTAGTTACAGATGTATATTTTCACATGTTAAAATAAGTGTTTCATAGTCTGGGACATGCAGTATATACATATACATATATATATACACGTGATTTTAAACTATTAAAAGAATCAGAATTAATTTCTAAATCAGTAAGTTTTAGGATTCTTTTTTGATTTTTCGAATAAATTTTAAAATCACCGATATCAATTTTATTAAACAAATAATAATAAATATTTTTTGGTACTTATCCTTGTGATGTATTATTATTTCGCTATAGTTTCGTAAAAAATATTGAAATAAAGGTTATTTTTAAACTGAAATCTACAAATTACAATTAAAAATTTAACTGAAAACACATTACAAATACTCTGCGGTACTGTTAAATTTATTTTTCAAACTAAATCTCACTTTACACAAGTCACTTCACTTTAGTGTCACTTTGTCACTATAATTTCACTATTTAGTACCGAGTTGTTGTCAAGTTCGAGTTTCATATCGATAGAAGTTTGTTTAAATCCAAACTTTTTCAAAATGGCATACATCAAATTTTAATTATGCCCAGCATTGGCAAAGTTGTAACAGCAAGCCCACTATCACACACAAGTACCATTACACAAACTTAATTAAAAATTCAGCATTTCCTTTACTCTGGGCATGATGCCCACTGTTGGGCAACGGTGACTATCGACTTAGATAGCTACTTCTACTAACTATTGTAATCTTTGTCACATCGGTCATCATGGTCCCAGTATTTTGCACTTCTGGGCACTTCAGTAACATGTCTTCTTGGAGGAGTTTTACCTGAAGTCTCATTTGTCCCATTTCCCGTTCCATTCGCACTCCCATCTTCGCCACTATTGCGTCTATTCATCCTCCCAGGTCTGGCATCTCGAGAATTTCTAGACGAAGAACGCTCTTTGAATTTTTCTTTCTCCTCTTCATCATTAACATTGTCTTTAGACTTCTGTCTGGTCCAATTTCTCTGTCGGTTCTTGTTCGGATCTTCCTTTGACTCACTTTTTTCTTTCCTCCAATTTTCAACAGGTCTGCGGCTGCTATTTTTCTGCACTTCATTATTTACCCGTTCAGGCATTTGGGGTATACTCCGTTCAGAGTTTACCCTTTCCAACATTGGAGGAGGAGGTCGTTCAGTATTGAGGGGAACTGGCGGTCTTTCCGGGGGATATTGGGGGAAGCTATCCCCTTGGGGATTGAACTGTATGTTTGTGTATTGATTCTGAATATAAGCACCATCACCTTGCTGTAGATAGTTAAGGAAATTTTCTTGATAGTTGTATCTTGGGGGCGGGTAATCAGTAAAATTGGGAGGTAAAACTGTTTGGTTGTACTCTAGCTCTTCTTTTTTTTCTTCTTCCTGTTGTCTCCAGGAGTTTAAGTCATATCTTTTGTTTAAAGTATTTTTCGTGGTCCAAGTATCAAAATTATCTTGTCCTACAGACAGCGCCTGTTCTTGTCTAAGTAGGCCGGCGCCTGCGCCTAATATAGGCCTTAATTTAGGCTTTGAGTCATCGTTATTATTGAGACTGACTTGAGATAAGTTAGCACTGATTTTATCAGGCGATTCTGATGTAACTTCAGGTCTAAATTCTTCTTTTTCTGGTGTATTCTTCCAGGATCCATAACTGACTTCGCTGTAGCTCTCTTCTGTAGTTAGTTCTAGATGTGCTGCGTAGAACTGTTGTAGCGTATTGGGGAGGGGGAGGAACTTGTTGAGACACAAGTCCGCAGAGAGAAGGAGCCATATGGTGCTAATGGGAGGTGGTGACAGCAGACGAAGACGTATGGATATGGACAGTTCATCCAGCTCCTGAGCTAGGACAGAGAGAAGTTCCCGGCCGTTTTGCATCAGCTGTAAAGAACATAGTACTAAATCAGTAAATTTGGTTAATGATTTATGAAATACTAGAAAGACCAGTTTTGGAAAGGACCTTAGTAATAATAATTTTACCTTACAACCTTTTTGTACAAATATCTATATGAAATGAATATAAAATATTTATCAGCCAACCCGAGTTGAAAATGTTTTTTAATTCTACAATTTTTATTTTCAAATCCTTTAATGCTGTGGCAACACAGCTGTGGAATGCACTGCCAATTCATGTGAAACAACTACAACCTTACGGCTTTAAAAACAAAGGTTAAATGCAATATCTAACAGCAGATATACTGTAACTAATTAACGAGGTGTCACTAACATTGTTTAATTTATTAGCTAAATAATAATATATGTATATGTAATTTTGTATATTTTAGACGACATATTAAATATATAAGTATGTACGTTGAGAGGGCGGGTATGCGACCCTGACTTGCTATAACCATACTTCTGACAATAAATCCAACCAAAGGTTTTCTGATAGAGTTTGCTTTTAGCGATAAGCACTCCTTACAACACACATGTTAAATCTAGATTTATTGAAATTCCTTATAGTGTATAACTGAGAGTATTATGCTCTCGTGTTTATTCCCTCCCAGGGTAGGCAGAGACGGTAGAACACGTACAAATCATATAAATGTATACAGGGTATTTCAAAGGCTGTCGCAAAGTAAACTATTGCAAGTGAAAATATCTATTTTACAAGAGAGTGATTTAAAAAGTTTTTTTGAGAAATTTAAGTTATTATAAAGTTCCACACAACTGCAATTACATAATCAATTAAAATAAACGCTTTCGATTATATATTTAAAGTACAGCTTCACTTTCAATAGTTTCCGCAGGAACAGTTTGTCGGATGACTTCGCGCAAGCCTCTCTCTCTTTAACTCCAGCACGTAAGATAAGTGTCTCGCTTCCAACGGGTCTTAGTTATGTTAATACTAGCTTTTACCAGCGTTTCCACTCGAATTGAATCCCTTAAATATAGATGGCGTTAATTTTTTTTAGACAAAAATCATATCTGCCAAAATATATATATTTTTACCATATGTAAAAAATATATTTTTTTAATAAAAAGTATCCTATGTCCTTCCTAATACCTTTGGGAACATATGTACAAGTTTCATGATAATCGGTTGAGTAGTTTCAGCGTGGAAACGAAACAAACAAACTTACATTCACATTTATAATATTAGTAGGGATACCTGTGTGGCGAGACTGCGGTGTGCTCTGATGTCGTCGCAGGCGAGTAAGGCTCGCATGTATTGCAGCAGCGGTGAAGCCAGGATGTGTACCTTGTTACCGTTGCATAGACGAGCCTCTGAAATTGTACGTAATTTATTAAATACCTACAGATGGGTCAGACATATTATTTTAGACATTATATTTACAGTGATTAATGTTAGTGAAACTAAATTATAATTGACAAAAGGGGGGCATTTAAGTCGCTTCTCCTAACCCTTTCGGGGACATATCGTGAGTGTAAACCAATTAACATGAATCGTAATTGTATTGTAACTAATGTTACAATACAATTGACAGAAGACAGAAGTGAATTGCCTTTTAATTAACATACAGGTTGTTTTGTGTAATGTTTTTTTTGTAAGTTTTCCTATTTTTCATACCTGAAGTGCCCAGTTGACAGCAATAGGCTTGCCCCAGACCAAATTTTAATTGGAAGAATGTGGATTGTCGAGAAAGCGTTTATTAAAAAAAAATGCTCTCTGCTCTGCTCTCTGGCTCGAAGGATCAAAAGTATGGGAGTTTTCATGTATATATTTTTTATAGACAATATAAGATATTTACCTGCGAAATAATCTCCCATGAGATTAGCAGCGTTAATTAGAAACAGAGGGTTTGACCTTTCTAAGACATCCAATTCTGAAAAAAAATAAATGATATAGATTAAATATCAAAGACATTCATAAAATATAAATCGAATATTCATTAATTTTAGACTTATTTCATATACTACCGACGTGAATTAAGTCCTTATAGAATAGAAGACACTTTATAGCACACCAAAATATAGGACAAAGTTGGTCCAGTGGTTGGTAACATTAACTGCTGAACCCGGAGGTCGTGGGTTCGATTCCCACATGGGACAAAAATTTGTGATCCATAAATAGTTGTCCCGAGTCTGGGTGTTCTTTGTGTACATTGATTGAATGTTTGTAAAGCTCCCATAACACAGGAATTATTCCTAATGCGGGGGTTGTCTTGTTAAAGAGAAAAAGAAAAGTAAATTACGTATATATTGAGAGGTCTTATAGCAGTTTACACACAACCTTTGATGGACTATACTGTAACGTGATGGATATCCTATTTGACGCGAGTTGGTTCGTATGTTAATTTTGAACTATACATTTTCCGGGCTAAAATGTAACGTATATTTTATTCGTGACTATGATCTATATGAGTCTATATTCTTTGTGTCTGTTATTAGAATGACTGTTAAGTTAACAGGAATTAATCGAAGTGCATGAGTTGTCTTCTTAAAAAAAGGCACTTAATTATCTATCGAATAAAGTCGCAAGCAACAGTTTTAACAAGTATATATTTTTTTATTTGGTAGACGAGCAGACCACCGTGCGGTACCATGGCCTCACAGAAAACCAGTTGTGACGCAACACTTGCATTGCATTTCCCCGAAATTAGTGAGGTTTTCGGAATCCCAACTCCCCCTCTCCTTTTTCTCTTCCTCCTCTCCCCCCTCCACTTTTATCATCTGCTTATCTCCCTCTCATTCCCCTCCCCGCATCCCTCATCACCCTCAAAAGCGGGCAGCGCACTTACGACTCTCGAGTTACAGGTGTCCATGGAGTGCGGTTGTCACTTACCATCAGGTGACCCGTCTGTTCGTCTGTCCGCCTAAAATATAAAAAAAAATAGAAAAGTGCGCTCATGTACAAGCGGTTTGCAGTGATGCCATGGTATTGTTCCTACAGAAGGTTATGACTGAGGTGTGTACTGACTGGAGAAAGTGCCCTGCATCACGACGTTTAGCAGCGCGGCGCGTAGCAGCTGCTGGCGCTGCTGGCGAGTGAAAGATGCGCCCACGGCCGCCAGCTTGCGCGCGCAAACCGCGCTCAATAGAGCTGCCGCGCGAAACGTCGCGAACGCTTGCCTGATGAATAAAAATACAACGTCAAAACAAAATGACAATTCAAAGCGAGAACACAAACAACAACACAACATACAAATATTATAATATATGTACCTTTTTATTGTAATACCAGTATATATAGAAAGTTTATACAAGTTGTAGCCTTACTGCTCTTTGGAAATCTCTCACAGGCAACCATTTAAAATAATTATTCAAATCTCTCTGAGACTTGCAATAGTTAACAAGTTCAAACGTCAAACCAAAAACTCATTAAACTTATTATGTTGCGATAGCATTTTCATATAAAATTACAGATGGTTTAAATAAATCACCTTATAACTCGGCTTGCATTATATCGGATCTAAGATATAACCTTGGAGTACTCCTCTAGGTTTGAAGAATAACAACATACTAAAACATTACCGTCATACATATACTTAATAATAAGAATTCAAGGGGGTTTTATAAATTTAATTAAAGAGTCATGTAAGCCTTAAAACATTTTCACTTATCTATTCACATTTCATCTATTCACTTTTTAGTGTAATAGATAGTATCGAAAACGTTACAAAAATCAAAGGTAGTGAGAAACTAAATTTACATGTTAACTCAAACAGTAATACCATCCAGAACAGTAACTAGAAATACAGTAACAAAAACTCCATCCAAATCCGATCAATACTTTTTAAGAAAATCGTGGATATAAACACAGGGGGGTCGAAAACAGAGCCTCCTCTTATTGGAGTATTTTTTTTTTTTTTTTTTATATTAGCCTACCATAGTGACTCCACTTTGCCTGATGGAAAGCAATAGGTGGAGTCAAAGAGTGGTGGTCACCATCCTCATTGCATGTCTAGTCAATGCAGCATGGTGACCCACACTATGGCGGCCTGGTGAGATGCTTTTTCACGCCCCGCTTAAAAGACCCGGGATCATAGTGGGAAGGAAACACGTGCGCTGGTAGAGAATTCCAGGCTTTTACCGATCGGCACAAGAAAGAAGAGCCAAACCGTTTAGTTCGGGTACGTATATTTTCGACGCACAAACGGTGACTCCTCAGGCCAGCACGTGTAGTCCTGTAGAGGAAGGTGTATATATGACGTTTGATAAGAAATGATATTTTTTAATTTATCATATTCAAATGCATACAGTAAATGATACTAAATTACTATCGGCAAAATGTGGGCGTTAATTACACTCTCATATAGAGGAAGGAATTGAAATTGTTGAACTGTAATAATTCGGTCGATAGCATTCAGATTTGTATTGGGTGTAGTTATGGTACTGTCTCTGTATGTTTTTGGGACCCTATTATTAAGACTTCGCTGTCCGTCCGTTGCATCTCATGAATCGTGATAGTTAGAAAGTTTAAATTTTTACAGGTGATGTGTTAACAAGAAATACTAAAAAATAGAATAAAATAAATATGTTAGGGGGCTCCCATACAACAAACGTGGTATGGGAGCCTTCGTGCGTGAGCCCGACTCGCACTTTGCCGGTTTAAATACTTACTGCAATCGAGTTTCATCTGGACACATATTAGTGACTGTTGTCTCGAAGTGACGCAATTTCCTGTTGAACTGGATGCCATCTTCTCCAGGTGAGAACTGTTCTAGCTGTAAAATTTAATAAATTTAAATTAGTCAAAATAAATATATGTAAAACCTGATTGTGTCATCAATTTTCTAATAATATATATATAATAATAACTAAACATCTCAGACACGGCCGTCTGATCCCAAACTCAGCAGAGAATTTCTCCCAGACACAGAATAAATGATCACACTCATCCCATAGTCATTTGTGTTGCATGGGAATCGAACCTTTGGCTTAGCAGTCAGGGCCACTAGACTACCCGAGTTACTCCCACTATAAAGACCATACAAATAACACCTTAAATTTCGATATCCATTAAAAAGCTTGGCATTACATACATACATGGAGTTGTCGGAAGAGGAAGACCTAGGCGAATGTTTTTGGACCAAGTCCAAGAAAATCTAAGCAAAGGCCAGGTCAAAAGTACCTTTAACCGACGAGCCTGTATGCGGAACGGAATTAAAATTGAAGAAGCGAGAAAGCAGAATCAGATCAGAATCGTAGCAAATGGAAGGAAGTGGTCTCTGCATACCCCTATGGGAAAAAGGCGTGATATTATGTATGTATATATGTATAAAGTCATCTAACTACATAAAAACATGTGTTACATTTTCACGGCTACTCGACTGAAACTGATTAAATTTGGTACGTAACTATTTCAAACTCTGGGGGAAGCATAAAGACTACTTTATTAACATACCCCCCCGTGTGGTAGAAGCCAAAGTGGTAGGTACCAAGTGGCTGGTAGAAGCCGGTACCTTCATAATACATAAATTCGAAAAACATAACCCTTAATATTGAATAGGGGCAAACGAGCAGACGGATCACCTGATGGTAAGCGACTATCGCCGCCCATGGACACTTGAAATTCAAGAGGCTCAAGTTTCTTACGCAGTCGGTTATCAAGTAATAAACACGACGTACGTACGTACGTAAGTACTAATAAATCGTATAAAATTATGAGAAATCAAAGAATATATGTCGCTTTTATACACATAAATTGCAGAGCAACATAAAATGGCTAATATTTTTATCCAACAGAAAATAATGAAGCATTAATATTTAAGTAAATAGTGGAATGTGTCCTTATCCATGTCATGCACTTTGTGCCAAATTTTATTCAAATTCTGTTATTTAAAAAAAAAAAAAACAAACCTGCAGTAGAAATGTTTGAGGTTTTATAAATATTCATACAACGGATAAAAATAACACTACGACCCCCGAACTAATTCTAAATCACACAATTTTTAGTCCTGTGTAGGAATCGAACCCAACCACATATCACTTCGAGTTGCAGGTGTTCGTGGGTGACGATTATCACTTACCATCAAGTGATCTGTCTGTTCGCCTGTCTCCTTTATATAATATCTGTCTGTATAAAAAATCATTCCTGCTCTATCATAAGTTGGAAATGCAGTTCATTACAAGAGCAATCTATTACAAGATGCACACTGTACAAGGTCAAATAAAGGTCACCGTAAGATCTGTCACAGACGTCCGCGTAATACTGACGTAGGCTTACATAGACAGATGACGTACAATGACGTCATTGATGGTCATTATCAGTTACAGTATATGTGTCACAGATTACGTACATCCATAGACGAGAATATAATTGTGCGTTCGGAACAGTGACATATTACATATTAATTGAGTGCAATAATCCCTACAAAAATTTTTCTTTGGTTTTTTTTTATACTATAGGGGGACAGACGGATCACCTGATGGTAAGTGACAACCGCTGTTCATGGACACCTGTAACTCTTGCACTTCTTGGGTGAAGAAAAAGCGTAAAACTAGCGTCATAGTCACCGCACGCTTCCCATGAGCTAGGTATATGTATGTATACTTTATATAATCTAATAGCTCGACGTTAAAATTCACAAGTTACTTAGTTTTCACTTCTATCGGCAGTCCCCAAAGACCTTTTTTAATAATATAGGGGGACAGAAGAACAGACGGGTCACCTGATACGGGTCACGGGTAAGTGACAAACTCCGTCCATGGAGTCAAGAGTCCGTAAGTGCCCAACCCGCCTTTTAGAGTGATGATGATGATTATGTGATGGGGATGTGGTGAGAGAAAAGAGTGAAGGAGCAGCACTAAAGCGTTGCTTCACAACCGTCTGTGAGGCCGTGGTATCGGACCGGTCGAGCCAGTCCATTCGTGCCTAAGCATAGCTCTGCCAGGATAAAACCACGCGATCAAATCAAATCAATCCATTCATCGTTTTTTATACATGTATGGTGGCAAAAAAGCATTATGTCAATAAATTATGCATCTGATGTTGGACATCAACTTACCAAGGTGAGCAGAGGTATATATTGTTCGTCAATTCGGAGCATTTCTTTCAGTGTGACGTCATTCTCTTCCAAGTTCTTGTCTGTCTTCTCCAATGCGCACTCCAGATCAGGCTCTATCTTCTCTTTCACTTCCATTCTAGTTGGATCTGGGGAATAGAAATAAAATGTTACTATATGCTGAGATAGGTGCCTTTTTCTGGCATGCAATAGGTTGTCGTGGTTTTATTTGATTGTAACAATTATGTGCTGTCCTGTAAATGTCAGAATAAATGTTTTTTTTTCTATGCCATACGGGGACAGACGAACAGACGGGTCACCAGATGGTAAGTGACAACCACCGTCCATGGACACCTGCAACTCAAGAGTCGTGAGTACGCTGCCCGCCTTTGAAAGTGATGTGGGGAGAGGAAAGGAGAGGGGGGGATGAGGTGATAGGAAAGAGGGGGGAGGAGTATCGCACTGGTCGAGCCGACCCATTCGTGCCTAAGCATTGCTCTACCACTGTTAATTCTCCTATACTAAACTTTCAACTTTCTCTATATATCTTATTGTAGCTAAGCTTTATTTGCATTATCTAAGCCAGGAATGTACATTATAGGGAACAGGGACCCTCTGGAAAATTATAAGCCAAGGTCGGGCCCCTACAAAATATATTTACTTTTTTAATATATTTATTTTTTAAAACAACTCCAGTACTCCTGTACACACACACTTTACAAACATTCATACACAACACTCGGTTCGGCAGCATGGTGGCGAGGTGACCACTTAAACCGCTACGCAATTCGTGCAGCCAAACATGATTTACTACAAACTATAAAAGCGTTATTATGTCATCGTTACAATAAAATATTGCATGGTATTATTTCTTTTATGCATGACATTGCATTAAACTATTTTTTTATATTTGAGTCCAAATTACTTATACACGTAAAATTAACTCAATATTTTCATTTTTCCAGACGGGTTCGATTGTTCGTTTTGTTAAGTTTTATCATTGAAAACGTTCGTTCACATATATATATATATATACGTCGATCTAAATATGCTTGCGTATTTCAATGCATTCATTCGCAACTCTTTATAAGCGGATTTGCCAACGGTAAAAGTTGAGGAAAATACTACCATTAAACTAGTTTCGTAAATTACCATCATTTTGCATGCCTACCAATTCCAGCCCGATTGATTATTTTCGGGTGATATTTTGAAAAGATTGTTAAAATTTTCCAATAGAGGTTTACCTTTGTTGAAGTCTGCAAGTCGTTTTTGAAAAGTTAAGTTTATTATGTTAACAGTTGGGTTAAAAGTGAGTTGGTACATTTTCTAAAAAAATAATAATATATGGGTATTTATGAACACACTCGGGTGCAATGAAATTCGCACATGTGATATTTTTTACACATAAAAAAACTATATTTTTTAATATGGAATTACAGCTTGTTTCAATACCTATTTAATGATACCATATAAGCTGTTAAAACTTAACCCTACTGCCAAAAAGTAATAACAAGAAAATAACTCAAAAATGTATTACAGGTATAAAAAGGTACGTATTGAGTAAAAAGTCCTCAGTTGCATATCAACGCTCGAACTGAAAGGACGTCTAGTGACCACAGCTGCATTTATTAGAAGAAAATGCATACTACTCCGGAAAAAACCGATCGAGTCGTTGCTCTAATTGAAGCGGGCCAGAACTAGAGTACTGTAGCTCGACAGCTGAATATCAGCCGATATTTAGTTCCTAGTGTCTACCAGCGCTATCGGGAGACTAGTGGCTATGAACAACGAGGATCTGGTCGAGCCAGAGCTACAACTGAGCGCGACAACCCATATCTATATCTCGTTAGCACGGCTTTGCGAAATCGTCACCAGACTTCTGTTAATCTTGCGCATCGTCTCCAAGAGATGCGTGAAGTGGAAGTCAGCCGGTGGACGGTCAGAAGAAGACCTGCACGCGAGCTTACCGCCCATCTGCGATTTGCACAAGAACATGTTGACTGGACAGTTGTCCAATGGAGAGCAGTCCTGTTCACAAACGAGGATGTGTTCCAGGATGTTTCTTCATGGCAATAATGGACGAGGACTGGTGTACAGAAGACCTACAGAGAGTTTTGCTCAGTATTGTGACACGGAACGTGTAGCATACGGCGTGGTTCGTGTATGTTCTGGGGAGGAAACTCTCTCGAAGCCAAAATCGAGTACTTTCACAAATTCCCAATTTTCAATATTGTTTGTTCCTATATTGCTTGATTTTAAGTAATTTGTTATTTCGATATACAGTGGGATGAATTTTAAATCGATATATATTTTATACAATCTGTTGGATTGGCACTCCACCACTGTGCGCTTCACCAGAAGCTTTTTGCCTCGGACAAACAGCTTATTGAATAAATAGTCGCCTGTCGTATTTCCGAACCGATACGACCTTCAAACCTTCAGGAATAGAGCGTACTCCTACCTAAAAGGCCGGCAACGCACTTGTGACTCTTGAGTTGCAGGTGTCCATGGCATCAGGTGACCCGTTTGTGTCCACGGCATTTCAAAAATCCAGTCATTTAAAAAAATTAAATATCATCCAGGTACTTTGTAATTAACTGACGAATTTAAAAAAACAAAACAATAGTTGAATTAACTGACGAATATTAAACAAAAAAACAATAGTTGAATAAATTGTACAAAACTATCTGAAGGCATTATCAGATAGCCAGACTGTACATTCCTGTCATTGAAGTGTTTATAGTGACTGAAAATAGAATCAGTGCTCATGTTTTTAGATATTTTTACTAATAGTTTTATTTTGTTTAATATGTGTTTATTGAGACATTTTTATATGAATAACCTGCAACATTGGCTAGTAATTTTCTCCGGTAAATCGAAATTATAATCGTTAGCTTCCATCGACATCAAGGCGTCTAACATTAATTGCTATATTTGATATTTCTGGTGAATCTTCATAAAAATTTAACAATTATCATCTTTCATAAGCAGTAAATCGAAATCCTTCTCACAGTTAGTACCTTTTGCCGCTTTTTTTAATTTTTGATACAAAGTTTTTTTTTAACGCTTTCCTGACTAGACAAATGTTTTCAAGGGCATCCTGATTTAAGCGCCTCGTAAATATAATTTCAGATCCTTGTTATTTAAAATCCTCAAAAAACTGCAAAACTGAATTTATAGTCAATTAATTGAAGTCAACTTCTGTTTGAATCTTTACCAACTTCAATTCCTTAAAAAAATAACAATATTTTCTGTAAAAACTGTATTTGAAAATCACCGCAGAATGTTACTTCAATTTAGAATGTCTAATACTCTATAATTTATTTTCTTAATAAAATCAGTGTCAAGCAGTGTCAAATGCATTTCATTTAAATAGACATACGTTTTTAATGCTGCCGCAACCGTCTTGCTTAAAACTTGCACTTCATATATTTTTCTTTTAATTATCATTTGTCATGCGTTTTTTGTCAAACATTAGTGAACTATTCAAATGACATCGAACATACCGAAATCTATGAAACCGTCTAAGCTTTAGGCCGTGCCAAAGAAACACCATTACTACATACACTCAAAACACATAACCCTCCTTTCTTGCGCCGCGAAAATATATAGTACTTTATTCAAGGTATAGGAAATTGATTGACAAAAACTAAAAAACGGGAAAAAGTGTGTAACTTTGACGCGACTGCACAAAATGAGGTTATTCTAAAGCGGAGTTATATTCTTAAATAAAATACTCACCAGTAGTTCGTGGACTGAGTTCAGCGAGTGTCCTGGCGGCGTCAGTCTCAGGGTCTAAGTCGTCTCCCGGCCTGTGTTCCCGCAAGTGATGACGACCAGTGTAGCCACGCCCGCGGCCTACGCTCGACATTATCACTACCTGAAGTTGGTAAAAAAAAAAAAAAAAACAACTGTGTCAACTGGTGTGCAAAGGATATGGGTTCCGTATAATTTTTAATATTGGATTTTTTTTGTATGGATAACGAGATCAACGTTTCGGTTTCAATTTTTAAAAATTATATAAAAAAAAAATTACCGAGATGTATTTATGTGTGAATGAAGTTTCTTTGGCACGCCCTAGAGGCTGGATGGATTTCAATATGTGACGTCTCATTTGTACTCGATAGTAAGAGTGACATAGAGTATAACATTATTAGATAAACAAAGAGAAGGGATAGTAAAACAGTCGGGTTTTATATCTTTACAATAATTTTACTTCTTTTAGAATCTGCAAGTATAAAATTGTACATATTGAATATCCCATGTCCCATTATAAATAAATAAAAAATATATTTTGTAGACATATTTGCCACTCATTATAAATCTATAAGAATAGTTTCTTTAAAAAGGTCATTATGAGAAGAAAAAATATTGTTTAAATGTATATTGTATAAATTACTATTTTCTCTTAACAAAACTACCTGTTTCAATTATGATTAAATCATAACTTCAAGACGGCAACTAAATTAAAACGAAATCAACGCAATAAACTAATTAATTTCAATATTGGTTAGACATCCAACACGCAATTATATAGATACTTCAAAGAGCCCGCATCGCATAAATGAGTTACGCTAGTTTCGTATTCCCGCTTAAAAAAGTCACGATATTAACTCAAACTTCAATAAACCGGCTCAGCCTATTGTAGTCCTACTGTCAGACCGGCTTCTCTTAATGGCGACCCTCTTCTTAGTTTCACGCCTGTATCCCCGAAGGGGTGGCGAATTAGTCCCAATTCAGTAATAAAAGGTAAAAAGCCTATCGTCGTTAAACGGGCACTTTGGGAATTAAATTGAGAAATTGTGAGTATGTTGAAAGTGAAAGGGAGGACAGAGGGAAGCAGCTGGATATTGTATACAGCTCAAGCAGATCAGGGTCGCGAATAAAACTCTTGAATGAACTGATTACTTGGCCGAGCCCTCTAACCGTTGCGTTGCGACGCAACATGCGTTAAAAATGTTTCAATTATACCTTTCCACTAAGGAACCCTAAAAAAAGTCTTAAAATTTGTCATGAGGAAAGGGACAACAGGTATAATGGGACAGAGAAGATTACCTAATGTGTCGGAGTGAGATGGAATGATTTATATGCTGTTATTGTAATTTCTGACAATAGAGTAATAGTATAATAAGCGCAGGTACTTTTACAAGCTTTCTTTATAACTGCAATTGAAAATGAAACAAAAAGATGTCGATGAGATGAACATCGCAGATGTCGTTTTTAGCAGAGATTTTATCCTTTTTTAGAATTAAAAAAAAGTTACAGTAGTCGTTTTTTTATTGTTTTTAGAAACTCATTAAGTGTTATATACACTTTCATTTCATTCACTTTTAATTTTATAACACTTTTTTATGGTAAAGGGGGCAAACAGACAGGAACTAAAAGCGTCGGGAGTGACATATAATGAATAATATGATATAGTAACTTACGACAATAGTGAGAATGTATTTTTTTAATGTATGTTAATCGATTTCTCCACCAGTCGTCAATCGATTTGATTTTTTTTATGATTTGGGGGACAGATAAACAGACGGGACCTCCACCCATGGACATCTACACTCAAGAATCGTAAGTGCGTTGCCCACCACTGAGGGTGATTGGGGGGGGGGGGATTAAGGGAGGGCAAAGATGAGGTAAAGAGGAGTTGGGCCTCCGAAAGAGATAAGCGCGTCTTGAAGGCGGTTATCAACCTTCTTTTTAGTCAATTATTAGTGTTATTTATTATATCGTTTTGTTAACATACCACTTCAAGGTGACACATCAGCTGCAGTGATGTGATAACCCGTGGAGGTTTCCACACGACAAGAAAAAAGGTTTTACTGATTGTTTTGTGGTTTTACTGTTTGTTTTGAATTTTACTGATTTACATGACTAGAATCCATAGTTTGTTAATACACTTAATGAACTTGTTAGCCTACTAAATTTGTATTAGGCAAAGCACGACGACGACGACGACGACGAAAAAAGACGGGTCACCGGATGGTCCGCACCGCATGGTTGCAAGTGTCCATGGACCGCCGTCCATAGACACTTGCAACTCAAGAGTCATAAGTGCGCTGCTAGCCTTTGAGGGTGTTGAGGGATAGGGGAATACTGGGAGGGGAAAGAAGAGAGGTGGATGAGGAGCTCGGAAAGAGGAAAGGGGGTTAGGGGGAAAGGGGGGGGGGAGTTGGGGACTCATTTCGGGAAAATGCAACGTTAGCGTAACTTCACAACCGTTTTTCTGTGAAGCCGTGGTATCGCACCGATCGAGCCGGCCTATTAGTGCCTAAGTAAGGCTCTACCACTGTTAACATATATAGCGTCTGGTCCCAAACTAAGCAGTGCTTGTACCTACTATGATAACCAGACTGCAGATAAACATACGTATATATTTCTAAATATGTACATACACATTATAGATAACACATCCAGACACAGCAATAATAAAATAAAATCTTCAGACTTCAGACTTTAAAAAAGTAGACAACCAACTTCAATGCGTCTATCATAAAATTTAAGACTAATATGGTTTTCTCATGGATGCCATTGTCCCAACTAGACCAAACTCTCATCTAACTACCCTTGAAGTACATCCTTTCCAATAAAAAAAGGATCATCGAAATCGGTTGGCGTGATATTGAGCTATTTGTCCATCTGTCGCGCACATGCTTAATGCAAATTTAAGACTTATATGGTATTATTTGACAACGGCATCCATAAGAAAACATGGATGCCAATGTCAGAGCTGGACCAAATTAAAATGGGACCACACGGGAAGCACCAGCTTTCAAATTAAAAAATCGTGGAAATCGGTTCATACAGTCAAAAGTTCTGAGATAATAAACATAAAAAAACAAATAAATATAACAGTCCATTTGAGAACCTCCTCCTCTTTGAAGTCGGTTGAAAATGATCATACTCATCACACAATTTATGTTCCATGTGGAAATCAAACCCACAAGTCCTCTTTTATAAAGAAATAAACTATTATTGGCAAAATGTGGGAGTTAATTATGCTTCTGCCTAACCCATAAGGACACAGTCGTGAAAGTATCTGTTTTTTTTCTGTAACACCACAAGGAGGTTGACTGGCAGAGAATGCCTTAGTACATTATTAGCACAAATTTCAAAATGTAAATAATAATTGAACACAATTTTCAATTAAAGAGCTCCGACTTAACCGCATTAGCCATTTTAAGTTTTGTGATATTCAACCCTGTTGCTAGAACTATCTATAACCAATAGCCCTTTCCTTTCTCAATAAGGAAAAATATAATAAAATTACAACAACAGGAATTATTGTGATAACAAGTATATGGTATCTAATAATATAATATAAATAATAAATTATGGATTGAGCTGTGTAAAATAGAAACAATAGATATATTTAAGCAAAAGCTAAAAAACATATTGATTAACTGTTAAAGAATATTTAGATGATAAGAATATCAACCTCAAATGAATTTATTATTATAATTTTAACTACATTTATTCATAGGGACATGATTTGTTTATATAATTTCAGTGTACAATTTAACTTCTTATTAATTGTTTGTTGACTGTGTTTTTACTTCTGACATTTTAAATTTGTCTTAGGGCTAACAATTTTTGCTTTCATAACATAAACATCATAATCATACTCGCTAAAAATTTTGCATACTGTAATTGGTGGAAGATGGTGAAACTTTGGTTAATTATAACACCTTTGTACCTACCCATTCTCGCAAATAAATAATTATTATTATCTATATATCTGACTGACTATTTCACCTGGTTGCACTAGATGTCATCTACAGGATGAACGAGTAATGGAATGCAAAAGTTTAAAAACTTAATATTTGTATTTGCATGAGCAACAGAATATCATCAATCAAAGTTAAGTCTACTTGTGTCTGTAGTTAACATAAGTCTAATTCTTTTTATTAATAAGGGTTCAGAAGTAATTCTGCATAGTAGTAAAATTAATGAGACCTTACTATAATGTAAAACATCACTGTACTCCTATACCCACAGTAAATAGTTTGAAGTTACCTTTATTATTATTAAGTATCTACAAAATCTTATAAAAGCAATTCCAATAAAAAATATTTGTCTGTTAAATAAAGTTCATAGCCATATTAGCTATAACTGCTAAGTTTTCTGGTAAATAATATTGATTACTTATTGATTGAATAGTTTAAATTGATTAATTCAATTAGGAAAACATAATTAAAACAAACAGACCAAAGTTAAAGCAACAAATTGATTTCAAAGAGATATAAAAAGTTAATTGTAAATAAAAATCCTTAGTTAAAAATAGATTAAAAAATATATGACTCACAAATGTCCAAAAAGTTTGAAACTTTAGGCCGAATCCCGCGCATTGCCTGCGTCATGGGGAAAAATTGCCCACATGTCATACATCGTGTCGTAGTTATATGCACAATCACTTACAAAAACATTTCGCAAATGACGATGTTTACATTCAATTATCATATCATATCTTACAAGATGTGACACTCGTTAAGATAAAATATACGCTGATATATTTACATCTGTTTGCAATACATAAAATTAAGCCCTTCATGTCATGTAAACATTTGACATTATACTTGTAATATGACATATATAACTACGTTTTTAAAAATATACTAGGAAACCATCAATGAAAACTCAACACAAATGCCTAAAAAACTTTTGTTTACAACAGTTTTATCTGTAATTTTAAAACTTATAGCCTATGTATCTTAAAAAAATATCTTTGTTCGCCGGCAAATGCACTGAAGAAGATAATCGAGTACATTTCCAATTGTTAGCATCATGAAAAAATGGCAGATCAATGAGACAAAATAATGAAACGATTGTGTAATTTGAAAATTTGAAAATATTTACTCACCAAATTAAATTATAGAAAGTATTTCCGACTTATTTATTTCTCAGTTGTTTGGTCGCGCTGTAGTTGACATACGTTTCACTTCCATATTGGCGAATAGTGCTGTACTAAAACCTAAATGCAGTTTCGTTAACAGGAGAAACCGTTATTTCCGATTTCAGAGGATTATACAAATAAAAACAAAGTAAAAGAATATAAAACGATGTATGAACTGGACCCCTGGGTCTCTATTTTACTTCATCAAGAACCACATGGCTTATTAATATAAAAACTATATGTTTTTGAGTCGTTCGGGATGGTGACGTAAGAGTCATAGGGTAGGAGTGCTCGTTTCATTTACAAGAAACTAAATGAACAAAAAATAAAAATCCACAATTCAAATGTCCAGAAAAATGTTTTTTTCTTGATAAAATAAAATAAATATTGTAATTCAACGTGGTAATGCTTTCAGCCTCCTGGGAGTGCTACTAGTAACAGTAGTGACGATGTTGAAGAATTTTATGACGCATGTCTATATATATGTGTAAATAACCCCTTTTTTAAATTATTGCTTGTTTTATTTTAGTAATTAATTAATAGTTTGGATAATATTATAAAAATATCACAATAAGGCACTAATATACGTTTCCTTATTGTTACTTAAGTATTTGTAAAAAATATTGTATATTACAACTATTAATAAGCAAGGCACCACATAACTGAGACTAGAAACTTCGGGAATGAACGTCAAGCTAGAATGCTAGGACATTTATTGTCTGATCAATAACTTTTAAAATAGAATTATGTTACAGTACCTTTAAAATCTTTGTGTATTTATATTTATGCTTTTATTTTAATAAAAAAATATTAAACAAGAGATGAAAAATTGTCCTTTATTATTTAATAAGTTATCTTTTTATACAAAAAAAAAATACTTAACATTCAATAGTTATGTTTTGGTGAAGGCTTAAGTATTTTAGATTTATAAAAATATTTTGAACACTGAATGTTTGTATAAGTACTTTAGAATTTCCAAATTAAAACAAAAACAATGCAATCAATGATCACTTCTACTATCTGTATATATTTGAAATACTTGGTAGTAGTAAGAAAGCTCTACAAAAATAACCCTGAATATCTCAAACAAACCGCGAGGAAGAGGAAACCCGTAACCTGGGGGTTAAACATACAAAAAGAGGTCCAGAAAATCTGGGTCTAAGCACACAGAGAAGCTAGAAAAGAGCTCTATACCCTAGAACTACTAGGAAACCCTAGCCCAGCTAAACTGGAAAGAGGGTATGACAAAGGATAAAGAGACTTAGTAGTAAAACAGTAGGAAGTATTCAGCCAGGACTTGCAAGTTTAGAAAATATATAAAGTATTAAAAAATAATATTAACAGTAGTGCATGAAAAGAAAAATTCAATATTTCAATCTCTATCTAAGTAATAATAACCCTCACTGTGTCTAATTAAATAAAATTCAATGAATTTTGTGTAACAGAAATATTCAATGAGACTTTCACAAACCTTTCACAAATCTTTTTGATTTATAGCTTCTACGAGTGTCAGTAAATATACTGTAATTTCAAAAGACGTACGAGAAGAATGGTTAATATGTTTATAATAATATTAGGAAAAAAAACCGTCACTAAATCTTGATCGGTTTATTGCAAAGCGTATAGATCAATCCCTCGCTGAAAGCCGATCGAAAAAATGACATTTCAGTTTCGGGGGTGAAGAATGGAAGCGGGGCGTTCGTTTTTCTTCGGGTGGATAACTGACGAAATTGAATTTTCTCTTATTCTATGTAATTCTTAAATTTTCCGTGTATTTGGCGATATCAAAACAACGTAACACAATGATATAATTTTATCTAGATATCGCGAAGTGTTCCCCCGTTCTTCAAATTTATTTTAATCGCCACTGCGGTTGTTTGTACTGCTGTTTTTATTATTGATATTTTTATTTCTCTGTCCTTCTGAAAGATTATTTCGAGCACTCAGTTTGATAGAAAGGAGGTATTACTTTTAAAAACCGTAAACCTAAATCTTTTTAAAGAAAATAATATATATTAAAAAAATAAAACCCGAATATGTCTGACGGTCACGGGGAGCCGAATCAGCTGAATCAAAACAGAAAGGAGAGTGTTGCGGCTGCCAATGTACCTAGTGATAGTCCTGTTACGGATCCGGGGCAGGTGCGAGGTGGAAACGCGGATGCTGCCGCCGCCGGAAAATTCGAGGGTCAGCGCGGGAAATCAGGCGCTTTGAAAAAATCTGCTAGATATAGAAGCAGGTCCCTTTCGGCGTCTTCAGCAGATTCTTACAGTTCTACATCATATACTGGTAAGTTATTAATGCAGTATTATTAGCTTAAGTGCTTAGCTTAATCATCTAACTAATTAAATTAAATTGAGTGTAGGTAAAAAAAATTAAACAAAATATAGTTTGTCTATGAAGTTTTAATTTTTATGGAATTTTATTAACTACTTAATATTTTTACTCCTATAATTAACTAATTTACAAATAATAGTAATAAGAAGTATATTATACACAAGCCTTTTCCGGCAGTTTTATGTGCGTTTATGGTCACTGCTCTTCTTATATGATTTACAGCGTGATGTTGAGCACAGTATTTATTGACATATGAAATATATTATTTATGAATATATTATTATACTCTATCCAATACAGTAATTATATATTATATATTTGAAAAAGGTACATATATGTATCTTCTTTATTTTATTAACTTTTAACTTATATAATAGAACTGACATTGTTTTTATTCTAGTCAATATGAACATTTATTACACAAATTAACAAAAAAATGATTTAATCAGAAATATGATCAGATTGATTCTGACTTTTAAATAAAATATCTTTATATGATATAACAACTCGTTTCCAAATGGTTGAGCCTTATGAGAAGAAATCAGCAAACAAACTCATGGCCACTCTTTTAATCAACGAGCCCAGAGATTTAAATTTTCAAAGCAATTATTATGTTTGTATTGCTGTACTATGTCTTATCTGTTTGCAGACAGAACTTAAGAGGGCAATGGTTTTAGAACAGCTGAACTAATTGTTGTTTCCTATGTATATGTCACCAGCCTACTATTAAGTAGGAATATTGGTCTGTGTGAGGGAATTTATTATTTTATTATCATTGTGAAGACAACTGTTGCATGAGAACTGATTCCTCTGTCAAATAGGATAGACAAACAATAGACACAAAGAATACTCAGACTGTTTGTGCATCAAATCTATCCAGAACCAACTGAGAACTACTTACTTTTGTATTAGATTTATATTTGGACTGCATATATATTTGGAATGTGTTACCGATACAAACATGGCAAGCTCAGACAATAACAGCCTTTAATTTTTTAAATTGTATTATGTATGCTGAACAACTGTGTATGTATATAAGCCATATATCAATTTATTTATTTACTTATACAGGGACATAAAACGGTTACATGTTGTGTCTTAACATAAAGAAAATTTACTACATGCTAATCCTCGGATTTAGTAATTATAGTGAGTAAGCAATTGTATATACGCAAAGATATGTCTAGTCCAGTTTAACCCTTCGAAGACACAGGTTTGCGTTCACCGCTAAAAAGATGCCATTGGTCGTATCACCTCAATTTGAGAGCACTTCCCTAACTGCATCAGCCAGTATCGGAATCCTTGGCGTCGATATATGAAGCGAAGTCCAGTTTCGCGGGCACTTAGAGAGTAAGGCCATATTAGCATCAAAGAAGCTTGGTGTGCTAAACAGATCGAGACAGCATTTTACTCCGGCCCACCGCCTACAACTTTATAAGGCGCAGGTTCGGCCGCACATGGAATACTGTTCTTATCTCTATGCAGGTGAACCCCAGTACCAGCTTCTCCCTCTTGACCGCATTCAACGGAGAGCGACTCGCATCATCGACTGCCAAGATATTTCTGATCGACTCGACACCTTGGCGTTGCGTAGAGATGTAGCTTCACTCTGCATCCTCTATCGCTTGTATCATGGGGAGTGTTCAGAGGAATTGTTCGGACTTATACCGGCTGCAGGTTTCCGCCGTCGTCCTACGCGACAAAATATCCATCCCCATCACCTGGACGGTTGGCACTCCACCACTGTGCGTTTCTCCAGAAGCTTTTTGCCTCGCACAACCAGCTTATGGAACAAATTGTCGCCTGCCGTATTTCCGAACCGATACGACCTTCAAACCTTCAAGAAAAGAGCGTACTCCTACCTAAAAGGCCGGCAACGCACTTGTGACTCTTGAGTTGCGGGTGTCCATGGGCGGCCGTCTGCTCGTTTGCCCCCTATCACATAAAAAAAAATGGAATTTACAGTGTTTGATAAAAATATCCCAATAGGTGAATCTAAGTAATTTAAATGAACTATTACATTTTTGGCTTAGAGCAGATTTTTTTCCTTTTGTTAAAACCTGTTCTATCCCTAATTCCCTATTGGGTAACATAAAAAAAATGATTCGTTCTATGTTTAAAGGGGCGTAAATCTACATATGTACATATGTGTAATATACTTGTGATCTATCCTTTCAACTACAAATGCATTATAATTTGGCAATTTCTTTCAAACCTTTATAAAAGCTAGTAACTATTTACGTCTCATAGTTGTTTTGTCCTCGAAATGGATTACCATAATGTGATACACTTAATTTGCTTTTAAGATGAAGTTGCGTCGATTTGCAGATATATTCAGTGTTATACGGAGATTATATAAACAAATTTCTTTGGTCGTAAACAATTTTTTTTTGGTGTGGTTCACGGTGGAGTAGAATAGGGAAACCTTCTATAGAGTAGATTAGGGATACCCTCAGAATAGGGACACCCTCAGAATAGGGTCTTTCATCCTGGTTGACTCGTAACTACTAAGGGATCGGACTGTTATCTATCATACAGTGTGCATACAGTCATAAAGTGTTCGGTTGGCGGCAAAAGGCTTGCTCCCTATTAAGTTAGTGGGACCAAAGTCTAATCTGCAATATGTAGGTGTTTAATACTATAGTCGAATTGAAAACCTTCTCTTTTAGAAGTCGGTTAAAAAAGGAATCATCGAAGTCGGTTGGCGTGATATTGAGTTGTTCGTCCATTTGTCGAGCACATGCTTAATGCGAATTTAAGACTTATATGGTTTTCTCATGGATGCCATTGTCAGAATTAGACCAAATTAAAGTGGGACCACACGTGAAGCACCAGCTTTCAAAAAAAAAGAAATAGAAAAAACGTCGAAATCGGTTCCCGCAGTCAAATGATCTGAGGAATCAAACATAAAACAGTCGAATAAGAACCTCCTCCTTTTCAAGTCGGTTGAAAGTACAGTTGAAAATGAATTAAATAATTTTCTCACAAATAAGAGACTTCTGCCTACTCCTTAAGGGATAAAGGCGTGAGCGTATATATGTATGTAAACAACGTTTAACCTTTAAATATTACGTAAGTGATACTAAATTATAATCGCCAATATGTAGGTGTTTTAATACACCTCTGCCTACTCCTTGTTGGATTAACAATGTCAGTTGATGTCCCACGGCTTAGCCGATAATTTAAATTTTTTGTCAGCACTGCACTTCGATCGAACGCAAAAGATATTAGTGCTTAGTAAATATTACCGCGTTACTAACTAATATATATAATATATATTACACACACAAATAATATACATTACACACACAAATAATATACATTACACACACAAATAATATACATTACACAAAAATATATTGCTAGTCTATGTTGTTAGTGGTGTGCGGTCGAGCGTCGCATATTGCAGGTTGTCTAAATTAATCAATTTTGCATACAGTGCATTGCGGCATTGGTAACAGATTTAATACATATATAGTAATAGATTTTTGTTTTCGGAGTTCGAAAGGGCTGTATTTATTATTAGCAACATTGATTTTTACTGTGAACAAATTGATGTAACGATTATATTACAGTATTTGAGTGATTAACTTGTGAGTAACGCTAAAGTGGTAAGGGGTAATTAAGAATAAGAGTAATGTTTTAATGTAGTGAAAATCCGTTCACCCATTTCGTAGTTTAGTCGAGTAATAAAAGAATGAAAAAAAAAGTCTCAGTGGTAGAGCCATGCTTACGCACGATTGGGCCGGATCGACCGGTGCGATACCACGGCCACACAGAAAACCGGTTGTGAAGTAACGCTTGCGGTTGACGCTTGAGGTTTCCGGAGGCCCACTTCCCACTCCCCCCTTTTCTCTCCCCTTTTATCTCCTTTCCCATCTCATCCCTCCTCTCTTTTTTCCACTCCTTGCATCCCCCATCCTTCATCACCCTCAAAGGCGGGCAGCGCACTTGCGACTCTTGAGTCCATGGACGGCGGTTGTCACTTACAATCAGGTGATCCATCTGTTCGTTTGTCCCCCTTTAATATTAAAAAAACCTCAAGCATGGCCGGATCAGACGCCCGTCTCAAAAAAAAAACTAATCTTTTTTTACAGACAACTCCCGCACTATTAATTCCTGTGTCGCGGGGACTTTACAAACATTTAAACAACGGACACAAAGAACACCCAGATTCAAAACAGCAATTTGAGGATTACACAAAGTGTTGTCCCGTGCGGGGATCGAACCCACAGCACACGCGGCAGCGTAATAACGAGGTGACCACTTCAACTTTTTATAATAAAGAATACTAGTAACGTGGGTCACACATTACTAGTATTGTTGTTAACCCAAGAGCTAAGCTATGTGCTTGTGTTAGAGGTGGGTTCACGACGGTAGTGCACTGGGTGGAGTTGATGGCAAGTCAAAGGCCTTAGCCAAAGGCCTTAGGCCTTAGACATAGCCAAGCCTTAGTCCGTTTGACTTCCAACTCCCATGAAGTTAAGTGACGACGTGTTATACATAAATTACACAAGGACACATAACAGGTGATCATGCCTATCACACAATTATTAGTTCTAGGTGGGAATCGAACGCATGACTTCTGGCTCAGTAATCAGGATCACTACCACTAGACCAACAGGCCAGAATCATTAATAGCATGTTTTTACCTTAACAACAAAGTTTTTAAAGTCGTGTTTTAACCGAGAACAGCAACCTAGATTCGCACCCGTTTCGAGTACCGCTAGATATTATATAGAGAGATACTAGTGATGTGCTATTCTCGTTCCATATACCGGCTTTCAATCTATATAATAGGGACGTGCAGCAATTGTTTTGTATGTCACATTAGTGTCAATTACATATATAGATAAGATCGGACAAGAATTTTTCAAATTGTGCTAGTTCTGCAAACGCATATAATTCTCAACTATAGTTACACATAGTAAATATAGAGTTTGGGTTTTGGGTAAAACATTATTAATAGTTATTAAATACAGCGTGTTGCAAAAAGTTGTGGTCAGATTATGAGACCGTTGTAGATGATGATGAGACCGATGTGTGTAGGTTTGAAGAGACAGAGCTGAGGCACGCATTGGGCTCACTTGATCGGAGTAATAACTCGGCCTCTCACAGAAAACCGGTAGACAAACAATGCTTCCGTAGTGTTTCTCCGATTGAGTGAGGTTAGCGGAGGCTCAAAACCTAGGTCGGCACCGGACTCAACGCACCTGCGACTTTTAATTTGCGACTCTTCTGCTTGTTTGTCCCGTATACCATTACCATAATAAAAATACACAAGTTGAATAATATTGATATAATTTGAGTGATAAAGTTTTACATGGATGCCAAAAAGTCTTAGGCTGTGCTTAATAGAAGAGCTTGAGATTCCAAAATATGATAGGAATGTATTGTTGAATAAAAAAATGATTTCTTCTCCGTAGCTTAATTTATTTTCTTGTAGGCAATACATTTCATTAGAATCGTTTCGGGCGAATGACGTGTCGTTTAGTTATTACAAAACAACAGCGCATGATTGTTGACCATGACTTTGGTGGTTTCCGATACGCCTAAGTAATCATATCTCACTGTGGAATCTTCCAGTTTATTTATAGTTATTTGACTTCCCTGTCTAACGCAATTTTCGATTCATTAGATTTAGTTTCAAATGAAGTTGATTTGAATTACTTTGTTGAAAATATTTTAATTTCTAAAATGCTCAGCCCGGTACAATTTTACTGCAAGTAGAATTTTTGTCATTTTCAATGAATTTTAAACCCTCATTGTTTAATGAATGCCAGCACTCATCCTGAAGAGGTAGAACCTTAAAAACACCCACGTCTGGCCATTAAAGAATTTGTCCTTAAAGCAATATAAAAAAAGCACATTGCTTATATGAATATAATTGGGGAGTAAAAGCAATAGCTCAAGCAAATCAGGGTCGCATACCTATAACTCGAACTGGCTTGTGCCCCAGGAAGTGGATATTGCTTATTTACATAGATTGGGGAGTATAAGCAATAGCTCAAGCAAGTCAGGGTCGCATACCTATAACTCGAACTGGCTTGTGCCCCAGGAAGTGGATATTGCTTATTTAGATAGATTGGGGAGTATAAGCAATAGCTCAAGCAAGTCAGGGTCGCATACCTATAACTCGAACTGGCTTGTGCCCCAGGAAGTGGATATTGCTTATTTAGATAGATTGGGGAGTATAAGCAATAGCTCAAGCAAGTCAGGGTCGCATACCTATAACTCGAACTGGCTTGTGCCCCAGGAAGTGGATATTGCTTATTTAGATAGATTGGGGAGTATAAGCAATAGCTCAAGCAAGTCAGGGTCGCATACCTATAACTCGAACTGGCTTGTGCCCCAGGAAGTGGATATTGCTTATTTACATAGATTAAATGATAAATGATAAATGATCTTTATTTTGTAAATAGGTTACAACAACACTTTTACACGTCAATATATTATTTTTTTCTGTTAGTTTATGCTAGATGAGGCCGGTGTTTCCTAGCTGACTACCCTGAGAAGAAACACCGAAACAAACTCAGAGGTCAAAGTCTGTTTTAAAGTCCATACAGATGTACTGGTCAAAAACATATGAGAACCATGCACGCTAACGTCTGAGATGAGCTTTTGAAGAAAGCACCACGCTCATTTGAGTGGACCCGTCCAAACAGTGCAAGCATTTGTCAGTTATCGTGTAGCTCAACTTAGAACTTTAAGGAGCTCAACGGACCGACGAACAGTACCAAAGCAAGGACATTTGGGTAGGCCGCAAAAGTACTCAAACTATCAGACATCGTTATAAAACAAACTACAGGAGAAAAGAGAAAAAAATAAATAAATAAATAACCTACATAGTCCTCACATTTGCAATAATTAAATTTATAAATTAAAAAAAAAGAAACAAATATATAATATATTATACTTAACAAAGTATTCATGTCAAAAGGTACAAAGATTAAACAATAAAAAAAAACAATATAATACTTAACAAAGTAAGTATTCATGTCAAAAAGTAAAATATAAAATGTCAATGTGTATAAAAAAAAAAATTATAAACGAAAAACAAAGGCTCATGTACATTAATGAAGCAGCTCATTCCCAAGCCTTTTTATCTTCAATATAATCTTTAATTGTGTAAAAAGCTTTTTGACTTAGTTTTTTTTTTATAAATGATTTAAATTTATTATTGCTTAGTTCTTGTATTTGGCTAGGAAGCTTATTATAGAAATGTATACTTCTGCATCTAAACGAACCACCTATTTTCTTGAGCCTGGTTTTAGGAACAACAAATTTGTTTTTGTTCCTAGTATTTACACTATGGATATCACTGTATTTTTTAAACAGATAATATTTTTATGTGCGTACATGAGATTTTCATAAATATACTGAGAGGGCACAGTCATAATATTAATCTCTTTAAATTTATCTCTGAGGGAGTGTCTGGGACTTAATTTATAAATTGCACGTATAGCTCTTTTTTGTAAAACGAAAATAGATTGAATATCGGCGGCATTTCCCCACAACAGAATACCGTACGACATTACACTATTACACGATTGGGGAGTATAAGCAATAGCTCAAGCAAGTCAGGGTCGCATACCTATAACTCGAACTGGCTTGTGCCCCAGGAAGTGGATATTGCTTATTTAGATAGATTGGGGAGTATAAGCAATAGCTCAAGCAAATCAGGGTCGGATACCTATAACTCGAACTGGCTTGTGCCCCAGGAAGTGGATATTGCTTATTTAGATAGATTGGGGAGTATAAGCAATAGCTCAAGCAAGTCAGGGTCGCATACCTATAACTCGAAGCGGCTGTTATCGGGTAGTCTGAAAATTGGTATGTATATACGTGTCTTATCTATATATAAAATTTGTTGTTATATCGTAGGAACTCTCGAAGATTAGATAAAATTCCCTAGACCCTGACTGCTGTATGTTTGTATTTAGAAGTATATA
This sequence comes from Tyria jacobaeae, assembly GCA_947561695.1. Taxonomy (NCBI): domain Eukaryota; kingdom Metazoa; phylum Arthropoda; class Insecta; order Lepidoptera; family Erebidae; genus Tyria; species Tyria jacobaeae. Next base: position 7,851,997 of record OX387234.1, read on the forward strand.
ACTAAGTATGATTATCAGCAATCTGGTTGCCATAGTACAAGCTCTGCTTAGTTTGGGATCAGACGGCTGTATGTGATATGTCAAGTTATTGGTTAAAAAAAAGATAAATACAATCGAACATAGATCTTCTTATGTTCCTTTTTTACGTCTGTTAAAAAAGGATAATGGTCACGTAATCATTTTTCGTGGCAAAGCCATGCTTAGGCACGAATGGGTCAGCTTGGTATCATGCCCTCATTCATTAAGCCCATTGCCGCTATTTGGTAATCACTTTTGAGAATTGGGTCTGAACGTTTGGAGTATATTAACAGGAAAGGGGGAATAGAAAGGGCTATTGGTTATACATATAAATTGGGGAGTACGGGCAATAGCTCAGAGACTAGCTGGCTGGTGCTGGGAAGTGCTTATTTGTATATATACAATGTCTAGAGAATATCAATCTGTGAATTTTACTCAATACATGACTTTTTACTCAATTATTGTTTTTTTTTTATGCGATAGGGGAGGGGGCATACGAGCAGACGGCATTTCTGATCATGTATAAACCGATACTTATACGATCTTGCCAAAAATTGTCTTATAATATATATACCTATTTAAATTTATGATTGTTGTGGCCATTTTTGGTTTCTATTTTATTTTTATAAACGTTGCGTATAAAAAAATATTTAGTGTAAAGTTGCTTTATTTATTTTTGTAACGTATAGGGGAACAAACAGTATGTGACTCACGCCGCCCATGAACACTTGCAATTTGAGATTCACAAGAGTGCTGTCCGCATTTTAGAGTAGGCGATATGGAGAAGGGAGAGGAAAGAGGGAAAGGGAAATGGAAATGGGCCTCCGGTGACCTCACTCACTCGGTCACACAATGCAAGCATTGTTTAACAGCCGGTTTTCTGTGAGGCCGTATTAATACTCCGGTCGTGCCGGCTCATACGTGCCGAAGCAATGCTCTCCAACTTTCCTGTGCCGTGAACTCCGAGCCCTCGAACGTACATGTTTGTAGAATAATTAGCTACAAAATGAATTGTCCATTATAAACATTTTTAGCCTTTCTTCTATGTATTTTCTAATGTTATTTATTTCTTTTCAAATAAACAGGCTACACTCAGATTATAATTCTTGAACACAACATGCTACAATAGTACATTGTTATCCACCATCAAAGCAGATGTATCGGTTACGAGCGCTGTCTTTATTGGAAACGGCATATCGGGTTTTGTAAATAATACGGGGGTTATGGTTTATCGTACAGATTTCGTGATTGCGTGACGTGACTGACATAATTCTATCACGCCGCAGAGACTAGCGACGTCTTGTTACAGAGGGATTACGGGCTGAGTTATGAAGCACAGTTTGCGAGTGTTCGTTAAATTTGTACAGGATTAGGGTTGTCACCTTTTTTTTTATATTATAGGGGGACAGACGAACAGACGGGTCACCTGATGGTAAGTGACACCGCCGTCCATGGACACTTGCAACTAAAGAGTCGCAAGTGCGCTGCCCGCCTTTGAGGGTGATGAGGGATGGGGGATGTAGGGAGCGGAAAGAAGAGAGAAGGGATGAGGAGATGGAAAAAATGAGAAAGGAGATGAGGGGAGAGAAAAGGGGGGAGGGGGAATTGGGTCTCCGGAAACCACACTCAATTCGGGAAAATTTTTTCGGGTGAGGCCGTGGTATCGCACCGGTCGAGCTGGCCCATTCGTGCCTAAGCATGGCTCTAGCACTGAAACCTTATTTGGAAGTTACGTTTTTTTTTTCTTCGTTTGTGAACCTATTTAAATGCAATATGGCACAACGAAGTTGATAATAGGTAATAAGATATACGCAGACCAGAGCATGATTAACATACATACATAATTACTCATATATCCCCGAAAGGGTAAGCAGATGTGTGTCAAACGTCCAACGATAAAAGTTACCTTCGGGCAGCTTATACAAATAACCTATTTACTTAGTGGCACTCATAGGTAGTTATGTATCAGTGTACAACTTAAATATACAGTACAGCAAAAAACCAAAGAATACATACATAAGCTTACGCCTGTGTTGTCCCTGAAGAGAATTTATTCCCCCTAGTGTAGGCTAGGCAAGCCTATTGGCGCCAACCGGGTCCTGATAATTACTGTCTGCTAGACACTGTGGTTATCGTCGGATGGGTGTGTCGAACTTGACCGGCTTAAACCGCCACGGTGTTCCTTCCTCGCACCTGCTGTCGAGGGCCCCGGGAACACGACATTCTTCTGCGAGCGTGACAGTCCGCCGGAGCGGACCCCACCTCGATTTGATATGGCATATGGCATCTACGGAGAGAGATGGGACAGTGGGTCCCACCGAGAATAAAAAGAAATAATAATTATATAAAAAAAGCTAAATAAATTTTTTTTTTCACTTAAAATGGGGGGGATGAAGAGAAGGCAAACAGAAGGTGTATTCGTGTATTAAAAACATATAAAAATGAAGTCCGTTCATCTGTCCAGTCTCTGGTACAGGGACCAAGCTGCCGGTGGTTAGGGCTCTAGAGAGAGGAACCTCCCCAAAATACGTGCTGTATCAAGAAGGACTGCTTTATCTTCATTTTACCAAAAAAAACAACTCCCCTGCCAAGCCCGGAAACCCCAACCCCCTTTTGATTTTTTTTTAATTTGTGGGTCATACCACAGGAGTTTTCGGTAGAACGGTGTGTTGGAATCGGACCGACAAAAACCACATGGTGTGCCATACTCTGCCTAAAATAGGAGGAATCCGGGAACAGCTTTAGTAAGACATCCGGAGTCCCAACGCCCCCCTTACCCTTTCCTTCTTTCCTTCCCCTTCACCCCACCACCCCCTCAAAGGCGGGCAGTGCACCTACAACTCCGGACTCTTGACATGGAGGTGCCCATGGGTGGCGAATATCACTTAACATCTGGTCACATGCCTGGATGACGGCTAAAACCTGGAATTTCAAATCTTATTATATTAGATAGAATATTTATTGACGAATAAGACTGCGATCCTTAGGAACACAGAAGCAGTGACCATAATAGAAGGTGAACCCGGTGCCACTACAAAATAAGTTTTCTCTCTTCTACGAAGCTCTTTTCAGCCATATTTTATTGCATATCTGACGTCATGTCTCCTCTTTAATAGCTATTTGAGGTCGTGCTTGCAAATAAATTGCTATAAATACTTATGACATATTATATTTTGTTGTTATTGCGTTTTAGATGAAAACGTCGGAATGAGTCATACATATGATTTATGGATTTCTGGAGCGTGTCGTTGAATATTAAATTGTGTAGTGAAGTCCAAGGTTTTGTATTTCTGAACAATTTTTATTTATATACACTATTTTTTTTTTATAGACAACTCCTGCACTAGGATTCATTTCAGTGTCGCGGGGACTTTACAAACATTTAAACAACGGACACAAAAAACACCCAGACTCAGAACAACAATTTGAGCATTACACAAAGTGTTGCCCCGTGCAGGGATCGAACCCACAACACTCAGTCATTCAGTTTATTATTTATGAGCCAGTAATACATAATAAAGTGAGAATTTAACAACTGTATTTAACAATTAAGTTGGCATTTATTCTTTATTTATTTGCATTTTACAATTTGCTATGAAAATAATCTCAGGCGCTTGTTAGCTTGTTTTCAATTACAGTAACAGTTGGGTACAATCAAACTCGTTTTAAACTGAGACGTCCGACTACAAAGTTTGATGAAGTAAAATGCGTTGTTTCTAAACTAGTTCACTGGATTAACGTTAAAAATTTACTTTTTAATGGAGGGAAAATCAAATGTTTACGATTTACTACTCCAAACGTTGAACAGATAAAAGTACGATAACTATTAAGAAGATGAATTGGAACTAGTGAATGCCACAAAGTTTTTATTCGTTACTCTTGATTCAAAGCTTCAATGGGGCCCACATATTGATAAATTGTCGAATAGAATTAGCTCTGAAGCAAACAGTTGCAAAAATTTGTGAATTGACCGATATTGGAGTGGCGTATCTATACCGTTTGAGGCCCGTGGGCCCATCGAATGGGGCCCTACCACAGTATAAAGAAACTCAACCATTGACTTGAAGTAGGTACGTATAAACTATTACTTAATTTATTAGTAACCTATAATTTAGAGCGTATTGAACTGAAATCACAATTTTTGTTTTAGTTTTTTTTATGTGTTTACCCATCTCAAACACGGCCGTCTGATCCCACACTAACCAGAGCTTGTACTATGGTGACCAGACCAGGCAACAGTGACAGTGACATAAGGCGTAATGACAGTAGAAGAGCCTTACAACCTTCCTGTAAGGACAGAGTGTGTAAAGATAGATTGTGGGGCTCTTGTTGCGGTCTCTCTTCTGAATTAAGTGGTCCGCTCCAGTCTGTCCACCCCGAAGTAAACATACCTCTAGACTTCTGACGTGATTACGTCCTAAACATTCATCCATTATACCGCATTGACAACAGAAATTTGCATGTACTAGATTGACAGTCTCTACGTAAAAGCAAGAAAATGGCGTCAATTTTAACAGATTAAAAACTCGTAAAGGATCGGACTGTTATATATCGGACCGTATTACATATATACATATTATATAAGTTTGATATAATGTTTGACAAAATTCACTTTAAAAATGTAGACAACCGACTTTAATTCGTCTATCATAAAATTTAAGACTTATGTGGTTTTCTCATGGATGCCACTGTCAGAACCTAACCAAACTTACATCTAACTACCCTTGAAGTACATTCTTTCCAATAAAAAAATAATTTTCATTGAAATCGGTTGGCGTGATATTGAGTAATTCGTCCATTTGTTACGCACGTACTTAATGTAAATTTAAGACTTATATGGGTTCCTCATGGATGCCATGGACAGAACGAGACGAATCGAAATGAAACACGGGAAGCACCTACTTTCAAATTAAAACTATGAGGTAACAAACCTCATTTCTAAAGTCGTTTGAAAAGGTGGTCATTCGTCCTGTGCCTACCCCTTCGGGGATACATGCGTGAGTGTATGTTTGTATCTAAAATAACGTAACCGCGCGTACGCAGTCTATACGAATGCTATTAAAACCTTGTACAAATATTAAATTTACTCTGCAAACACGCTGGTCTTGATAAGGTTGAGTACAAACTATGTGTAGTTTTCTTTGTTACTTCACTGGGAGATGATTGCTTATATATATCGTTTAAATAAAAATGCCTATAAATAACGTGAACAGATCAGTGGATATGATGAAAGTGATTAATGAAGATCCGAATGATTTGGAGTATATTGACAGTAAGTACATGCATATATTCACACTTTTATACCAAAGGGTCTGGTAGAAGTGGCTCAAATGGGCATTTTTTGCCAACAATAATTTTGTTCCTTATGTAAGAATGGGCTGATCCTGTTTGCTCGTATTGTATAAATAGTGTCTGATAAATAACAGTCCAATCCCTTTCATGCCACCGAAAACCACACCGAGACATTTAAATCAAATTAATTATAAGGAACTTTCTCTATTATGTTATATATATATATATTTTATGCGATAGGGGGCAAACGAGCAGACGGGTCACCTGATGGTAAGTGACTACCGCCGCCCATGGATACCCGCAACTCAAGAGTCACAAGTGCGTTGCCGGCCTTTTAGGTAGGAGTACGCTCTTTTCTTGAAGGTTTGAAGGTCGTACCGGTCCGGACATACGGCAGGCGACAATTTGTTCCATAGGCTGGTTGTGCGAGGCAAAAAACTTATAAAGTTCAAATTCACGTAACATGAACAACGTAAATTTATTATTTTGCATTTTTAGCATACATTTATTCAACCAATTGAATGTAGGTTAAACACCTATAACTTACTTATAAAATTATAATTTAAAAAAGTGTAATTTAAAATGTTGCGTCTCCATGGAGTCGGTTGCCTGTTCTTCTCCATGGGATCTACGTATTGGAAAGGCAACAAGCTTCACGACTGACTTCTGTGACTGATGATAAAAATCTAAAAAAAAAAGTTTTTTTTTAAAGACAAGACCTGCATAGGAATGAATCCTGTGCCCCCTGGATTTCACAGACATTCAAACATTGGACATAAATAACACCCGACAACCGTTTGTGGATCACTAAAGGTCTTGTCCAGTATGGGAATCGAATGGCTCAACAGACAGGTTAAGAAGCCAGTCAATACAACATAAATTAAATAATTATTATATTAGAAATTAAATAATAATACTAACTTGAAACATCTCACACACGGCCGTCTGATCCCAAACTAAGCAGAGCTTGTATTATGGTTACCAGACTGCTGATAAAGATACTTTTATGTCCAAATATCATCACACAAATATTTGTCCTGGATGGGAATTGAACCCACGAGCTCTGGCTTAGCAGTCAGGCTCACTAACAACTATATAAATATATCCATCCAATATAATGGTGGTAGGATTATTCGATAATACGTTTAGCATGATATAAACATAGTAATCTTAGATAGATGACTGTTTGTTACTCTTCTATGCAAAAATGGCTGAAGGGATTTGAATGTTATTTGACACATAGATAGTGCTACACCTGAATTAGAGACATACCTCAAATAACACAATGGAAAATTTTTACGCATTCTAATGGTTCCGCTTTTACGGCTGTTACGCTAAACCAATCTAGATAAAATTGGTAAACAACTTTGGGAAATAATATAAGCTACTTTTTAGTGCAAAGGGGGGATGAGCAGAAAGATGAGAGGAGAGGGGGAGTTGAGTCTTTGGAAGCCTCACTAATTTCGGGGAAATGCAATGCAAGCGTTGCTCCACAACTGGTTTTCTGTTTCTGCTATCGCACCGGTTAAGCCGGCCCATTCGTGCCTATGGCTCCATGGCTCTACCACTATTTATGTGTATTATATTTACACCGCCCTATTCTACCAAATCTTACTCTTTTTCTTCTTTCTTCTTATCTTCTAGCCGAAGAAAATTTCTACGGGAACGAAGTGACATTAAAAAGTTAGGGTTTGATGTGGCAGAGCCATGGTCTTGCAGGTATGGGCTGACTCAACTTCTGCAATATACTGTAGCATAACAGTTGTGTTTCCCCTAATGAGTGAGGTTATCGGAGCCCCAAGACCCCTCCATTCTTTCCCTTACTGGCACCTAGCACCTAGGGAGGGCACCCCTTAAAGGCCAGAAGCGCATTTGCGACTTTTGAGTTGTAGGTGTCTATATGCGGCGGTAGTCACTTGCCATCAGGTAATCCGTCTGCTTGTTTACCCGCGGGTAAAAGTTAGTATATATTATTAGGTTGGCAACTGATAAACCCGTCATCTTTGTACACAAATTTATTTAATTTTTTAAGTATACAAAATCAAATTATTTCTCAACCATATAAGCACCGTCGTTTTCTATTACCTGTTAACTCAATGCCTGAGACATAATGCCTTCCACGTAGAAGTTTTTAGGCTTTTGATCAAAAAAGGTGGTAAGGTCAGTTTTAAGCTGGTCTTCATTTTTAAATTTTTTATCTGCTATGTAGATGGCTAGAGAACGAAATAGATAATAATCTGAGGGCATAATGTCTAGAGAGTATAGAGTGGGTGAAGAAGGACAGCCCAGCCAAGCGAAAGTCATTTTTCACAAGTCACTTTTGCTACGTGTGGTCGAGCATTATTGTGCAAAAAGTATACTTTATTTTGATTTTTCCGTAATCTCGCTGCTACTTTATCCAGTTGGTCACAATAAATAGTGGCCGTGATTGTAGTGTTAGATGGCAACAGCTCCCAGTATATAATTCCATTTAATCCCCACCACACACTTAAAAGAACTTTTTTACTCGTGTCAGATTTTGGCGTCGGTACTCCTGCTTCTCCAGGTCCAAGCCACTGGCGCTTACGCGAAAAATTTATGTACACAACCCACTTTTCATCCCCTGTAATTAGATCCCTCAGCCACTCATTGGTACGATGATAACTAAGTAGTTCCATGCACACGTTAGCTCTCTTTTGAAGTTGAAACGACGTCAACTAATGTGGCAACCAAACTGAATCTTCTGAACCAATGTTTGGTGGTATCGTAAGAGAGCACGCCTTCGCCCATCGTTGCACATATATTGCGCAATGCTTAAGTCGCTTTTCGACCTAAGCGAAATTCGTGAAGTAAAAGCAGCTGAAGTTATCTACGAGAAATATCCATAATTTACTGTAGTTTTACTATTCGAGATTCAGTTGTCAACTGATCTGATATACAACTCTTGCTTTATTTATATACTACTCCAAGGAATTCGAGATAGTTCTATAACGTTTTAGAAAGTGATCGAAAAAAGTGGCGGGTTTATTAGTTGCCAACCTATTAAAAATAGTTTACAAAAGCCACAGCACTCCCATAACTCTATTTTATTAGATGAAAAACAAACCGTTTAAAACTGCGGCAAAATCAAGTCGCCTGCATAATTTTACCGGAAGAAATAGCGTAATACTGTGAATGTTTTTTCTTTTAAAAGCCGTCGCCATTTTAACGGAACATAAATTTGTACAGTGAGCGTGTCACATATTTGAAGTTCGCTAGACAAGACGAACGTATTCTAAATTTGAATTTCGTATATTTTTTTATTATTTCACTGTGTTTGTGTGAATGAGTTATAGTGATGTTAGTGACTGACTGTTTTTGAGGAATCGTAAATACGGTTTTTATTTGTTTCTTCTTTTGTGTTTGTGGACATAAAGACAACTGTGCCAATTTTTTATATATCGTGTATGCTATTGGTAAAATAGAGTTTTAGAAAAGTCGACGTTGAGTGTACAGTATAAAGTTGTTATTTTGTTGTCAAAATATCACACGTGCATTGCAAAAGTCAATCCCCCTTACTTACTCAATACTATGTAACGGCGGTCTCTTGTAGGGTAAAGGTACAAGGTATAACAATTCTGCCTTTCTAATTTGTGCAGAAATCTGCTTTACTGCTTCGAATATGAATATAAACCCGAAGGAATATTTGCTTTTTTTTTGTATTTAAAATTGCAACAGTGTGTGTGTACATAAATTGTGAATCGTTTTCCTTGTTTCTTGTCCTTGTTTGAAAGATTTTCCTCTTTATATTTTAAAGGTCAGAGTTCTGTTGTGGCTGTGCCTGATTAATATTTGTAGACCCAGAAGTGTTCAATTATAAAACCGCAATGAACTATAAAGCTTTTAGGTATAAAATAAACTACGACAGCAGTAATATAATACGTTGTAAATGTATTCGTAATGCAGACGTCCTCTCTTTTAAAACGATGGCTATGGGCTCATTTTCTAGTCGTGTGTATTGCTGCTAGTCCCATGTTAGGTGCAAGAAAATTCGAGTACGTTACTATTACCAGTATTTTGCATATTTATAGGCATCGGTAATCATTTACCATGTGCTAGTTTGCCATCTTAGTAGTGTATAACTAATAGGAATAATGTCTCGGTTTATGAACAGGAGAAGACTTCTATTACGTGACATCTCTATAATGGACGACGACGGTATGTTTGTGAAACATTCATGTTATTCAATTACAATTTATTTCGAGCAAGGAGTAGGTACGTGGTTTCTCATCTTAAAGTTCGTTATCGACCTTGCTTGTTTAACAACTTGTGTTTATATTGTATAATGAAACGATATTTTTATATGGATATGTTTTGAACAAGCAATTAAAACAATTTCTTTAATTCATATTTATATTTCAAAGTTGAATAAAAAAGAGCAACAATAATTCAGAATGGATATAACATTAATTAAACACAGTCTTAATATAACCCATAAATATAGATAACGTTTGAATGGAGTTAACATTATTCAAAAGTAGGTATTTTTTAGAATAACTCAGAACAGACATTCGTATTAAAATTGCGTGTTTATGAAAGGTAATACGTGTCAGTAACAGGGTTATATAAATAAGGCATTTGTGCTTTATAGAGCACATAAGTATAGTTATAACATCATCTATGATCTAGACAGAAGATAATTAATTACATAGCGTAATACTTAGGAACCTTAAATTCGGTCAACAAGAAGCGGTGGAGTGGAACATATAGGACGTGGAGATAGAGCAATAGAGAGCAGGATTTATTAAGAGACTGGAGAAAATGCAACACGTAGCTTACTAGGATTACATTTTGTTGAATCCTACTTTCACATCCTATCGTGCAGATTTAACTGTTTCCGTTTTGCTATTGAATGCCAGAATTCTTTAAAATAGTATTCAATCTAAATAGAAAAACAGGATTCAGTGTAATATAATCCTAATTTATCAGAACTATGTGTCGTCTCTACTTTAAAGAGTAACTTATTTTATACTAGTTATTAAAATCCGAGGAAGACATGAGACTTTGTGCCTTGACGGTAACATTTGAAAATTTCAAACACTTTCTCAGCGGCGTCTTTTCCGGTTTTGTCCTTGCAGCTTTCCAGTAACTTTTGTGCATCAGCTTTGTCGACTCCAGCTGGTAGTTTGGAGACTGCAGTTGCCACGTTGAGTTTGCCTTCATTGTCTACAATGCTAGCCTTCTCGAAGAAGCAGAGGGTAAATTTTTTTAGGCCCTCATCTTCGGTAAAGTGACCCTTCTTCGCTTCGGCTACCACTTCAGGCTTGATGCCGTGTTCTTTGACGCATTCTGCAACATACTGGTTGGTCTTTTCTTTCTGGGTTTGAGATAGCTGGACAGTCTAAAAATATATGAGAAATTACTTATTAGGAAATGAACAAGATGCCTTCCCAAGGGTTCGTAAAATACGAGTCGGGGATCGGACTGTCTTCTATCAGACAGTATATATATATAGTCATATTATACTATAAGGTTCTCATTTAAGAATTCTCTGCCTACTGCTTTCGGTATGAATAGTATGTGTGAATAAATGGGCTAGGTGGACATATGAACTGTTTAAAATGTTAGTTAAACCGTTCGGCTTGAAAGTCATTAGGGGGTCAATGTTGATGATGAATACAGTAAACATGTGGAAGAACTATCGACGAGTATACACAAAATCGACAATCTCTATTTGTGTGCACATATAGCAACAGTTTCGTATTTTATAAAAAGTCTATTAGCGTTGAAGAAAATAAACGCTTCGGTTCGAGAGCATTTTAATTGCACGTCGATGTTGTAACGAATAAAACGTTTGTGTTATTTAATTGGACGTTAAGTGGTGGCATTTACTTTTCTGCACGACTTATGAATATACTGGTAATTAAAGCTTACATTTATTTTTATACTATATGGTGACAGACGAACCGACGCAGGTGTCCATGGACGGAGGTTGTCACTTACCATCAGGTGGGTCATAACCTCCGTCCAAGGACACCTGCTACTCAAGAGTCGTAAGCGCGATGCCCGCCTTTGAGATTTATGAGGGATGGTGGGTTACGGGGAGGGAAAAGAAGAGAGGGGGGGGTGAGGAGATAGGAAAAAGGATTGATGAGGGTAGAGGTGGTGTTGGGCCCCCTGAAAACTCACTCATTTCAAGGAAATGCAACGCACGCAGTTCACAACCGGTTTTCTTTGAGGCCGTGCTACCCTACAGGTCGAGCCGGCCCTTTTATATACTAGTAAATAAGAAGGGGACCTAGGTGCTCCTAATTTCAATTCTAGTATGTTTTTTTTAAATAAGGAAGGGAAAACAAAGGCAACTGAAACAATTTCAGCCCGTCTTATCTCATCCTACATATTTAAAATTACCATCACACATAAAGATGATTGATTTTTATTTTAGAATAGACTAGTTGAATTGAATTGAATTAGAAAATAAAAGCAGTCGTTCACGCGTATTCAAAATTGTTCTTCGGCTTACACTCGTTTACGCACGTCTTCCGTCAATCATTAAATTACAAAATGTGCTTTTGCATATTATGTACAGAACAAAAGACTTCTTGAAAATTATTAAACAATAGAAACGTGCAAAAGAAACCTAAAAGATACATCTACCCATTCCTTTCTTGATAAATTACGTTTGTGAATAGTTAATTTTTTGTTGCATAATCACGTGGTGTGCGTTGTGTATAGAGATATTAATTGTTCGGCTTGTTTGCAAGGTGTAATATGACAGGAGAGGAAGTTCTTGTGTTATGTAAGGATAGAAGTGCCATCGTCTTACGCGACAAAATATCCAACACCTGGACGATTGGCACTCCACCACTGTGCGCTTCTCCAGAAGCTTCTTGCCTCGCTCAACGAACCTGTGGAATAAATTGTCGCCTGTCTTATTTTCGGACCGATACGAACTTCAAACCTTCAAGAAAAGAGCGTATTACTACCTAAAAAACCGGCAACGCACTTGTGACTCTTGAGTCCATATGTAGCGGTAGTCACTTATCATCAGGTGACTCGTCTGCTACCCCCCCTACCCTTCCTGTCCTTCATATTGTTTCATAAAAAAAGTGGCGGCTATTGTCTCTGCCTACCATGAAGAGAAAACATGCGTGAGTTCGTGTAAATTGACATTGATAAAGATGATTAAATTTAGTTTAAATTTGTTTGAAAAAAACTAACATTCGATAAATCCCATTTTTTTTTTTGCATTATACTGAGTAAGTATACAAGAACTTGTTGACCTGGTTGCCGGATTTTGGAGATGACAACCCTAGGAATAGGGAGCATGTCTTAGGAAATGTTTAAGAAATATTTTATAGTCGCTCAAATTTTTGTAAGAAGTAAACATTGAACATAAAATAACATTGATTTGTTTAAACTTCTTATCATTTTTTATATAAATACTTAGTCCGCATATCCCGAAGGAAAAAAAACGTGAATTGGTTTAAGTTAATATAAAAGCCAAAATGGCACCTGTAAATACACACGAGTACACATAATTCCGGTTTTTCAATGGTTGTTAATTCGTACAGCGAGATCGGATTTTTTTGTTACTTTAATTTACTATTTTGTTTATTTTATACGTTAAACTTTATATTGGCATTGTGGTTATTTACTAAAATAATCGTATATGCGAGGGTTTCCTTAAGATTTTGTTCATATCCTTGAAGCTGGTGTCACAAGATCCATTAAATTACCATTTTATATTTTGGGAGACGTGTTTGTATCTCTCTCTTTATAATGAGCGTATATTACTTACACCAACCAAGAGTTAATGCAGCTGACATTCGTATAAACCGGTATCTTTCAGATCATCTGTAAACGATTTTTCGTCATTTTATTACGTGATAATCTTTAACTTTTGAGAAAGCAATACCTGTATTCAATTTAATTTTATTTTACAGTACATCGTAAAACCGGTAAAATCAACAAAATTGATCGAAAAAGCATCTTCCGAGACTATTTATTTTGCAGATTATCGAAGCTTTTTTTTTGATAACTTTGATAATAGTGCTGAGGAGTTTTGTTTGTGTGTTTGTTTGAATGAAATAATTTCTGGAAGAACCGAAATCTACAAGTTTAGATAGGGAAAATATAGGGCTTATTGAACCTGAAACCGAGGCTTGTATGAAGGCTTGTGTAATAAGAGCTGATGAAGCTCGTAAGGTGAAGCAAGTGGCGGATTCTCGTATTTGCTTACGCAGTAAAATAGGATACTTATAAATATTATAATAAAACTTTCGTGACTTACATTCATATTTATTTAAATATACGGTTTTAATCACGTGTGTATTTCGGGGATGCCCGACTAGTTTCGGTCCCGACAGGAGACCTTTCTCACGGAGTAAGTCGTCTAGCCGCGACGGTACTGGACGTCACACTGTGACGTCACGAAACTACTCGGGCATCCCCGAAATACACACGTGAGTAAAACCGTATATTTAAATAAATAGGTCAGTTAAAAATAGACATATAAATTTAAACGTATAATACTTGAAGATGTATGTATATTATATACTTCGTATATCCCGAAAAAAGAAGACAACTATTACGATCAAATTAAGGATTTGGTGAATAAAATACAATAAAAATACATGCCGAAAAAAAAAAACATACATGCACTCACTCACTATATATCCCTGAAGGGGCAGGTAGAGACGTGTCGTCTTTTACGACACCACGGAAAGAGAAGGAGTGGCACTGTTGTACTCCCCCGAGAACTACGCTTACAGTATGTATAAATAATCGGACTTTTAAAAAAGAGACAACCGACTTCAATGCGTCTATCATAAAATTTAAGACTAATATGGTTTTCTCATTGAAGCCATTGTCACAATTGGACCAAACTCTCATCTAACTACCCTTGAAGTACATCATTTCCAATAAAAAAAGAATCATCGAAATCGGTTGGCGTGATATTGAGTTATTCGTCCATCTGTCGCGCACATGCTTAATGCAAATTTAAGACTTATATAGTTTTATCATGGATGCCATTGTCAGAATTGGACCAAATTAAAACACGTAAATACTTGCTTAAACACGGGAAGCGCCACCTTTCAAAAAAAAAAAAAAATTGACGAAATCGGTTCACGCAGTCGAAAGTTCTGAGGTAACAAACATACTCCTTTTTGAAGTCGGTTGAAAATTCAAACATAACTTACACTATCTACCTGTTCATGACTAAAATACTCAACCGTATTTTTACTTAGTGGATAATTTCAATTGTGTGGAGTGGATAATCTCAAACATACCAATTTAGTTAGTAATAATAATAAATATACATCTCACACACGGCCGTCTGATCCCAAACTAAGCAGAGCTTGTATTACGGTAATCAGACAGCTGATAAACATACTTATATATTACTATGTTGTATTGTATTATAAAACATCAGGTATCAGTATCTTTAGATAATACTTGGTATATAAAGTAGCTGACACCCTGTATTAACTTTTTATCGCATAGAAATGTAGTGTTAACGCCTTTAACACTGCAGGGTGCAGGTAGTAATAGATAAATTATACTCAGAATATTATATACATATAGTATTGACTTACATTTGCGTTGATGCCAGCGATCACGACACAAATCAGAATTAGTGTATTCATTGTTCTGCAGTTGAACTTCGTTTGCAGAATATTATAATCCACGAGAGTATTTATACTGAGAGCGAAGGAAATCCAGTTTCTACGAACGCACCGTACAAAGTTCATTTATAAAATGTAGTGTTTTTTTTTACTTTTATAAATGCACGTGTTTCTAGAGAATGAAAAACTAGTTTTAACCACTGAAAATAATACTTCCCTAGCATGCAATTGTAAAATATTAAAAAAAAAACTTGTTTGCAAGTTATGTCTTTATTTTATTATTTATTTTAAACCTTTAGTATTGTCTTGTTGAAAACTAACTTTTTCATCTTTTTGTGGGATTTAACCATAGAGGATTTAATAATCTTTAGATCATGTTATAAAAATAGCCATTCCCAAAGATTTATATGCGTTTATTGTCTCTGCTCAACTTTTAAAGGTCGCAACGTAATGTTTTATTCTTACTAAGTAATGTTTCTTCAGTAAATACTGTATAGTCATTGATATCTTGTTGATAGTTATAGAGATTATAGCTATAATAGAAAAAACAACATACAGGCATACGCTCCGTCCGTATCCCCTAAGGGGAATGCAGAGGTTTACAAGACACCCATACTCTGCTAATAAGATTCTGGTCCTACTAACGTAACAGGGGGCAAGACCTACTGCCGTCAATAGCGCACTTTATGGCTGGTAAAGAGTGATGGTAACTGACAACCGCCGTCCATGGACACGTGCAACTCAAGAGTCGTAAGTGCGCTGCCCGCCTTTGAGGGTGATGAGGAATGGGGGATGCTGGGAGGGGAAAGAAGATAGGGGATGTGAGGAGAGAGGAGGAGGAGGGGTATAAGGGAAGTAGGGCCTCCGGCAACCTCACTCATTTCTTTTTCAAGATGATTCTTTTTGCCATTTATATCTTCAATGCCTTGAAATGCGATCTTATCGTTAAGATCTCTACCAGACGGCTTTAGGATGGATTTAGTGATAACAGTAAGTGGTAGCTGTCGGTTTACTACTCCTAAAAATACATATGTCATATATGTATACATATACACATCAAATACATACTTCTAAATATATAATAGTATAATAAAGTTAGATAAGTTAGACTAAATATACAGAATATATCTATATTTTATAGTAAATGCACCTTCAAGTACCAATGTCATCACCTCACCGGAGCTGAGGGTGACTTATGTCGGACTTGAAACCCTAAGAAGCAAGCCTTCGGGAACCCCTGTAAACCTTGGCCACCTTATTAGCAGATGACCACACCATGGAATATAAGGGGCCTTACTCCCCTCCAAATCGAAAATGAACGCTCGGAACACGTCACGGCACCGTCTCAGGCCTGCTTCTGCTAAGTAAACGGGTATCCTAAGGTTGCCTGGTAGAAAGCCTCGTGTCTGATAGAAAGCATCTTTCTGACATGTGTACCTATGTATGATAATGGAAAATGGTGTACACATAAAGTATTATCTATTTATGTAATAAGTAGCCGTTTGCTGCAGTTTTTTTATGGGATAGGGACTACCGAGGAAGGTCACCTGATGGTAAGTGACTACTGCCGCCCATTGACCCTCATAACTCAAGAGTCACAAGTTGCCGGACTTTTTGGTAGGAGTTCGCTCGAATTTGTTGTTTTTTCTCCGGCGTTTATGGTCTCTGCTCCATCTTAAGTGTCGAAGAATACTCTATCCAATACAATCATTTAAATCCGACACCTCTTGCGACAACTTCTGCTGTCTGTGTATTGTGTTGGTGTACTCCTTCATTTACAGGAGACCACAGCAAGCACAATGAAAAAAATAAAATCAACTGGCGAACAGAGGCACAAGTAATACAGGAAATTTTAAGATATAAAATGTATCAATTAAAACAATAAGAACAAACTGGTAAATTAAAAAAATGTGAATTATGTTTTACATTAAAACTTTAAAGCGTTTCTTATATTTATATATATTTAAATCGGTCGTTTTGGCTAACAAGTTATTTTTTTATAAATCGCGACAATATATTAAAACGAATTGCTCTTCACCACCATCAATCCTATCAGCCATAGTACGACGAACAGACGGGTCACCTGATTGTAAGTGACAACCGCCGGCGATATACATCTGCAACTCGAGAGTCGTAAGTGCAGTGCCCACCTTCGGTCGAACCGCCCCATTCGTGCCCAAGCATGGCTCTACCAATGTGAAAGTTATATGTACATCTGCCACGCATGTCTCTGTATCACCTAATGGTTGACTGGTACAAAGAAGTCCGCCTCATGTAATATAGTTGAAGCAGTAAATAAATATATAAATAAATTAAAAGAAAAACCGTATTTTGATTATTTTGTCGGTATCATTGACCGCAATACATATACACGTGTCTGCTTCTGATATTCTAAATTTAGTTTAGCTAATTAACAATGGCATTGTACACCGCTATTATTATTTATTTTTTGCTAAAGATCGATGGTCTCGGTCTTGTCCGTTACAGACAGACTAGTTGATTCTCGCGGATTTGTCAGCAGAGAATCCGTAGAGTTCTCTTTTTCGAGAATGGACGGGTCACCTGGTATATAGTGGCGGTAGTCACTTTAATTCATTCACCAACTCCCCCTCTCCTCTTTCCTTATCACTCATCTCTCCTCTCCTTCCTCTTTCCCGCCCCCTGTTTTTTCTCGTCCCAGCATACCCCTTCCCTCATCACCCTCAAAACCGGGTAGCGCCCTTTACGGCCCTTGAGTTGTATGTGTCCATGGCCGGCGGTCGTCAGTTACCATCAGGTGACCCGTTTGTTCGTCCGTTCGTCGATAGAAAATAAAAAGTCAGGCTCGCATACCTACAACTCGAAATGGCTCGTGTCGGGAACTATATTAATTTCCTACGTATTTTTCTGCTGCCTTTATCTTAAAATATAATACCCACGTTAATCCCAGTATTAAGACGGTCCAAATGACACCCTCATCCCATGTCGAAAACCATTAAGCCGTCCAAGCTCTAGTCAGTAACAAAGACTCGACGACAACGACTCGAAACATATATTGTAGTGGGACAGACGAACAGACGGGTCACTCGATGGTAAGTGACAACCGCTGTCCATGGACACCTGCAACTCGAGAGTCGTAAGCTGTCCGCCTTTGATTGTGATGATGGTATGCGAGGGGTGAGAGGGGGATGAGGTGATTGGAAAAGGGGCGGGGGTTTGGGGAGAGTTAAATGGATAGGTTGAGTTGGGCCCCTGGAAACGTCACTAATTTCGGGGAAATGCAACGCAAGTATTGCTTCACAACCGGTTTTTTGTGAGGCCGTGGTATCGCAACGGTCGAGCCGGCCCATTCGTGCCTAAGTATGGCTCTACCACGTAAAACCTCTAGTGTGTAAGTTTACTTCTCTGTTTTTTACGTTAACACTCTGTATACAATTTCTGTTACATTGCGATTAATATTGACAAATATAATTTAATTTTTTAATGCAATTCTCTATTCTGTTATTAATATTCTAATTATTGTTACTATTGTATGGCCAATGGGCGAGGCATAGCTGAAGTAAATAATGAAAATTATAATATAATAGAATACTGTTGCTCTTACTATTAAAAAAACCTTCCTTCTTCCGCAGTTGGGCAATAAAAAAGATTTTGTATTTAATAAACTAGCTGTGTTAAATTTGATTACACATATATGCTAATGTATGGAAGTCTGCCCGTTTTTTGACATATATTATTACTGCTCCGCTCTCTTTAGTATATATACCGTGATGATATAAAGTCTTCCTCAATAAACAGGCTATCTAATGTCAAAATTTTTCAAATCTCGTTATTAGATTTTAAGACGTTCAAACAAACAGACTCTGCCTTTTAATACATTGGTATACTATTAAGACTAAAAAACGAACATTACTTAACAGTTTGTTAGAGATATCAATTAATATTCAAAGCTGTTTGTTTAAGCATGACAAGTTTTATTTATTAAATCGGATTAAGATTTTGCTGCTAGACGCTATTTCCGTCTCGGACCTGATATTTCTTTAGGCTTTGAGCACAATGACTTCAGTCTTTAAGTTAATAGTTTTACAGCAGAGTAACGGTGGTGTTTCTTGCGCATTCTTCTCCATACGAAACTACATTTTGGAAGGGGCGACCAGAAACAATTTTATTTAAATGTAAATGTTGACATTCAAAAGTGCCTCTTGGACCTATTTGAAATAAATGCAAATAAAAAAATTAAAAAACATCAATTTAGTTTAATTATATAAGTATATACATATACTCACGCCTGTATTACTGGAGGGGCATGCACAGGCGTATCTAACGCCAGCATTTACGTAAGTAATAGGAGTCAGCCCTATTCCCGTCATACAGGTACTTATGAGGATTTGATAGGAAAATGTGGTGTATATGACGGGAACGGGAGGGTAAAAAGGAATATTGCTTTTACAGATGGATTGGCGAGTATAAGCAATATTTCAAGCGAGTCAGGGTCGCATCTTGTATAACTCGAACTGCGTGGGCCGGGGTGGCCGAGCCCTCTTACTTTAATGCAAATTTAACACTTTTATGGTTTTCTCATAGATGCCGCTGTCAGAACTGGACCAAATTAAAATGGGGCCACACGGGAAGCCCCAGCTTTCAATTTTAAAAAATCGTCGAAATCGGTTCACGCAGTCAAAAGTTCTGAGGTAGCAAACATAAAAATAATCGAATTGAAATCTTCCTCCTTTTTGAAGTCGGTTGAAAGGTATTTTCTTTGTCATACATTGACACATAACTTTTTTATAACCTTCCTTCTTCCGCATTCGTTTTCACGTCATGATTCTGAACCACAGACTACGTCAGACTGTTTGTGGTCTGCGCCCAATTTTTGGAACGATTGTACAAATAAAAATTGTTTTTGTTTTTTCTTATTTTCGGGACAGGCTAACAGACGGGTCGCCTGATGATAAGTGACCACGGCCGCCCATGAATATCTGCAACTCGAGAGTCAAATGTGCGCTGTCCGTTTTGAGGGTGATGATAG
Source organism: Tyria jacobaeae (assembly GCA_947561695.1). Lineage (NCBI taxonomy): Eukaryota > Metazoa > Arthropoda > Insecta > Lepidoptera > Erebidae > Tyria > Tyria jacobaeae. The sequence continues at coordinate 7,871,902 of OX387234.1, forward strand.
CGAGAGAGGATACAGGTGTGAGTGTATGTTTGTCTGTATTTTATTGTATTCGTGTTCTTAGTACACAATAAAAACATAGGTTTTATTTTTTATAACGTAGCGACCTTCTAAGAACATAAGATTCATAACTATCTTGTGTATGCGATGGGCAGCAGATAAGTAATTTCTTAGTAATCTAATAATCAAAATATTTTTGTGTATTGAAGGAATTAAACTATACATACACACATACAGATTGACTGGCCTGTTTTGGTGTAGTATTTAGTGACCCTGACTGCTCGGAGGTTGTGGGTTCGATTTCCACACGAGACTAAAATTTTCGAGATCCACAATTATAATTAGTTGTCTCGGGTGTGGGTGTTATTTATGTCCGTTGTTGTTTATGATATCTGTGTAAAGTCCCCCGCGACACATGAATTATTCGTGAGTGGTGCGGGTGATGTGGGAGGGGTTTAAAAAGAATACACATTTACAACAAAGCTATACCAATATACATTTTTTTTATGGGATTGGGGTAAACGAGCAGACGGGTCACCTAATTGTAAGTGACTACCGCCGCACATGGCCACCCGCAACGCAAGAGTCGCAAATGCAATCTGTATATATATATATATATTTATTTATTTATTTATTTAACTTTATGCACATATTGCACAAGGCAGACTTAATGCCTTAGGCATTCTCTGCCAGTCAACCTTGGGGTATTGCAAAAATAAAAAATATACCTATTTATATTTTTATATATATATAAAATCCGAATTCAGTCTATCCAAGCTAGCTTCTTCAGGTCGGCGGTCCATCTGGCTAGGGGGAGTCCAATAAAGAGATACCAATAAAATTGTTATATAAATTTATAGTTAAGTTTTGATATTTCATATGGATAGTAGTTATTTAATTTAATTTACGTTTTATTTTGTCATTCATTCACAAATTATTTCGGCAAATTGGTTCAGAACGCTGGGTTTTGCTTTTGTATGTGAGTTAGTAGGTTTTCTACATTAACACGTGGGTCTTCAAAAATTGCGGGGAACGTGAGACGGGTCAATGCCTATCAGAGGTTGTGATAGAGAAACTCTGAGTTAGTTTTTAACAAGGACCGGAGTACATCCATAAGCATTTTCTATCTCATCACCACAGATAAAAAAAGTTCTGCTGAGAGAAAATAATAATCGGACTTTAAAAAAGTAGACAACCGACTTCAAGGCGTCTATCATAAAATTTGAGACTACTATGGTTTTCTTATGGATGCCATTGTAACAACTGGACCAAACTGTCATCTAACTACCCTTGAAGTACGTCCTTTCCAATAAAAAAAGAATCATCAAAATCGGTTGGCGTGATATTGAGTTGTTTGTCCATTTGTCGCGCACATGCTTAATGCAAATTTAAGACTTATATGGTTTTCTCATGGATGCCATTGTCAGAACTGGACCAAATTAAACTTTAAAGCGGTTCACGCAGTCGGAAAGTTATGAGGTAACAAACATAAAAAAAATCGAATTGAGAACCTCCTCCTTTTTGAAGTTTTGTTGAAAAAGTTAATGTGTAATTATGTATCTTTACAAACATACAGAGTCAAAGAACACATAAAATTATCTGATCAAACCAAAATGCCTAATGATGCTTTGAACAAATAAATATTTATTTAAAACTGTATGCACTTTATGTATAAAGGCAGAGTTAATGCCAAAGGTATTCTCTGCCCGTCAACCTTGGGCTGTTGCAGAAATATGTACCTACTCGACGAAAGATTTGACACCTGTTTGGTAAATGTTTGTTTTGAGGCTGATTACTATCTGGAACCTTGTGAAAATCTGGTTTAGTTTTAACTTGAATCTGTCTGGCTTCCCTTTGTCTCACGCATACGGCAGCAGTAGTTTAGTTTATCGCTGCTAGAGACGCACACGTTATTCACGTCAGGGTCCAAGCCCTCTAACTAAAGGTAGATTTAATTTTTCCAAATTCCAAATACGTTTGTATTAATTACTTCTCTACCTACCCCATCGGGATACGGGCGCGTGAGTGTGTGTATGTAATTCTATATCACACAAATTTTTGTTTGGGAATCGAACCAGCGACTTCCGGTTCAGCAGTCAGGGTCGCTAACCAGTAGAGAAATAGGCTATTCAAACATTAAATAAACCCTAATGAGGATAAATAAACTAACCCTGGCCGTGTTTTTTGAGGAAGTCTGCGAAACTAGGGCAAGCTATTAGTCCAATAGTCGGTTTCACTAGAGCACTTGTTGGAGCCTTGTTTGGTACATTATTATCAAGGCAGTTTACTTAGTTACCACCTTGCTGCTAGGCTGTTAGGTAAATTTAATTGAGGCCCCGTTGGTCAATGAAGAATAAATTTAATTGGTGGTAGTTTAACTGGACTTGTGATCCAGGGCTTGCGGTTGACAAGTGAAACGAATGTCAAAATCAAATTATTTATTTTAATCAAACTAATGATAGGTATTATTGTTGAATTGTCAAGAGAATAAATTAGTCTTGAAGCTAATTGAATGTTTCTGTGGGGAACAGGCAATAAACTGAACAGAACACAATTTTTATAAACTATTTAAAAAAAAAAAGTTCACCTGCATGTTTTTTGTTATGAAACTAAGCGATTTTAAAAATTTTTGTTTTATCCGAAAGGGTACTCTATATTCCTGCCGGAGTGCCATTGTTACCCAATAAGGGTTTGATCACGGGATAAAGAATTGTAAAGGAGCTGCGAAGGTGCTTATCATCTTTTTAAAAAGTCAATCATAGGTTCCATATTCCGATTATTGAGGTGTCCCAGTCTGTGATGCCCTAAACCATGACTCGTCTTTACTGAAGAGTTATTGACGTACTTGTGATCATTTTTTGCTGCAGACGGGTCACCTAATGGTAAGTGACTATTGCCGCCCATGGACACCCGCAACTCACAAATAAAATTACATAGGTATTTATAAGTAGAAATATTTGCACTAAACGGGAATCCAACCCTCAATGCTTTGATCGCAATGTTTTGCTTATCGCCACATAGATTATAAGATAGACTCTTTACTAAAAAAAAAAAAAACTTAATTTGGAACTGACAGAGACATTACAATTGTTCATGTGTTCGATAATGACCGCATTAGTGAAACACTGTGGCGCGGTCACTAACGCCCACCTCCGTATGAGGCGTATATGTTCCATGACATTTTTATGGAATACAAAAGAAAACTATATATAGTAACTATATACGTTGTCCTGACGTTGCAATGTAGATAAATAACCTAGATACCGACTGCAGCGCCATCTGCCGGGCTGATTTGTGAATTTAAACCATCCAGGGCGCCACCCAAACGCATACAAAAAAAAAAAACATTCAAATCGGTCCAGCCGTTTAGGAGTTCAGTGACATACACACGTACACTAGAATTATATATATAAAGATATATACACTTTTACACCATCTCTTTCTTCTTTTTTGAAAAGACAACTTCCGCACTAGGATTAATTCCTGTGTCGCGGGGGCATTTACAAACGTTCAAACAATGGACATAAAGAACACCTAGAATCAGAACCACAATTTGAGCATTACACAAAGTGTTGTCCCGTGCGGGGATCGAACCCACAACACTAGGCGCGGCAGCGTGGTGACCACTTAAACCGCTACGCCATCCGTGAAGTTAAAGTTTAGCCTAGCCACGTGGTTCTTGATGGGGTAGAATAGGAACACCCTGTCTCATACCGTGGATGTAATAAAAGGTGACTATCGATCGGATCAGATCAAGATCAAGAACGAACCCTCTACTCCGATTAAAAATTAAAGAGATATTTATGTGAACGACCCGTTATCGTAACAATTCTTTATGCTATTTACACATTTCTATTCTAATCAGATAATGTATGACGCAAACAAAGACAATTTTATAAGATTACAGTAAAGATAAGACAGCAAGCTTGCATTAAAAATGTCACAATTTAATCTTCAAAATTCATATGAAGATAACACAATAACTAATGGTATACTGAAGTGGTTTGACCACGTCGATAGAATGAGTGAGGAATGAATGACAAAACAAATATAGAAAGCGAACGATTGTGGGATGGTCGGTAGGGGTCGACCGCGAAGATAAAAGAGCGTTTAAAGACCTTAAAAGCCTGGCAACGCATTTGTGACTCCTGAGTTGCAGGTGTCAAGGTCAGAATTACCCGAAGCCGGCGGTCTTGTATGAAAGGTTTGAAGATAGTAGAGATAGCTCGTGAGGTATTTAATGATTATATTATCTTTGCCTACCCCCAAAAGAAAAAAAGAAAACATTACTTTATGTATTCACGGATTTACAATAAATAATGACTAATCATCACCTTCATCATCACACCACTGGAACGTACACACATCACTCACGCCTGTATCCTGTATCCGAAGTGGTAGTTATATGGGTAATTAATGTACCATTTTAAATTTAGTCCAATTTACGTAATTTGGAATTTGGACCATTTTAGAAAAAATGGGGATAAAAAGGGAATTAAAAAGATAATGCTTATACAGATGGATTGGGGAGTATAAGAAATAGCTTAAAGGACGTACAGTGATGAACAAATTACTCTTTTACGCAAGCACTTTTTTCTTCAATTCAAAGGCTGGTCAGTAAGCTAGAATGTATGTTACTTAGAAGAATACTAGAATAGAGGTAGCCTGTGAATTACTTGAAAATTAGTAAAGACAACGATAAAAAAATTAGAACCTAAAGATTACATAAGAACTGATTACCATTATACTACTGACCATATTTTCTTGAAACATAGCTTAAATACTCTCAGTTAAGACACCTTAAAAAAAGAACAATTAAAATCGGTTCATCCGTTCAGTAGCTATGATGTCACATAGAGCAACACAGACACCAGATTCACAGATACACACTACAAACTTAACACACTACAAGGTAACTTTGCTTGCATTGTGTAAAAGAGTGAGAGGTTATCGGATTACCAACCCTCTTTGCCCTTTCCCTTCCCTTCTTTTCCCTCCCCAATAGCCCATCCCCTCTTTCTCCTACTCTAAAAGGCGGACAGCACTCTTGAGTTGCAAGTGTTCATGGGTGTCGGAAGTCACTTACCATCAGATGATCCGTCTGCTCGTTTATCCCCTAATACTATAAAAACACAGATTGTGTGCTTCTATTACAGAAAGATTGCGAGGCATAAAAGATTTAAGTAGCAAAATAAAATGCACCTTTGTCAGTGTTGATTGAAATTCGTCGTATTAAAACTATGTTTGGTGGCTGTATGCCAGGCTGTCATAGCCGACAAAAATCGATTGGCTATCTGCAAACCAGTTACGATCTTGTTACGTATATACCGTTATGTGTACAACTACAGTTATATTTAATCTGTGCGACCTATAAATGTAATTAAGTAGTGTGATGGCGTTATAGAATATGTTGCTCATCATTCATCATCGTCTTCCTATCAATTTATTCGCATTCGGTGCAATATGTAGATTGCACGAGTCTCTTACGCGACTGCGGTATATGCGAGCTACTGCAGCCTCAGTCATGTTTCCTCATGTGAGACCTACTTCCTATCCGGGTAGCTATTTTCCCTGTACTAATCCCAATTTTCGGGTTATGGGGGGAATACAGATAGGTAAAGAGGAGTGGAGTCGGGCCTCTCTTTCATCCTACTCTCCTGACTTAAAAGGAAGATATTTCTAAAGAGGTTCGACGTCATGAGCCATTGAGCCATAACCCTCAAATGTACAATTTGCACCCACAGTCTTTTATTTGTTATCAAATATTTTATATACATATAATATAAGCTCATCTATCACACGTATTATAGATGTGTATGGTTTTATAAGAAAAACCATTCGATATGCTATGCGCGCTGCGGTAATGGATTGCAAAATTAGTTTAGTTTTCAATTTCGAAATATGTTTGAATGACTATGTATGTATGTCCGCGATCTAGAAGTAACACTACAAGTTATGTTTAGTTTGGGTTCAGATAGCGTTTTGTAGATCATCTTTTGATCAAACTTCAATCGTTATTCATTTATTCTATTTTCATGGTTTTTTTTTATGCGATAGGGGGCAAACGAGCAGACGGGTCACCTGATGGTAAGTGACTACCTCCGCCCATGGACACCCGCAACTCAAGAGTCACAAGTGCGTTGCCGGATCGGTTTGTGTAAATTAAACTCTAATATAAGATATTGTATACATACAGTCGTGGTCAACTAATTAAGGACATTCAAGATAGTGGACAGCAATAACCGGCTATGTACATATAAATATAAAACCCTGTTGATTTCTCAGTAACTATTATTTGCATAATTTGATCCGATTATTATACTATAAATGGCTGTAAATAAAAGATTAAATAAATATAAAAAAGTGTTTAATATCAAAGGTTAACCATGTATTCAATTTAAGGTACAATTCTGTAGCTGGACATTTAATTAAGAACAGTAAAGTAAAATGAAAAATAGAGTTAAACAGAACTAATAATCTGCAGTATTTTAATTTCTTTAACAACTTCATTTTATTACGGGTAAAATCAGTACCCAGTAGCAAAACCTTTGTTAGTAATTACCGCTTGACACCGATGTGGCATAGACATTATCAGTTTCTGACATATTTCAACAGGAATGTTTGCCCATGCCTCACAAAAAGCTTCATTAAGTTCATCTAAAGTTGTGGTACGATAAATGGCAACTTTTTTCTTAATTTCGTGCCAAAGGTGCTCGATTGGGTTGAGGTCGGGGCTATTTGCTGGCCAATCTAGCACTGATACCGACTGTCTGTTAAGAAACGACTTGACTGAACGGGCTGTATGTTTTGGGTCGTTATCATGCTGAAAAGTCCATATAATAGGAAGATGTTCCTCAGCATAGGGAAGCATAGTTTCTTCTAATATTGCCTTGTATTGATGTTGGTCTAAGTTACCCTGAACTTTCCTCACAGGTCCCACTCCACGTCCAGAAAATGATCCCCACATTTTAATGTTTCCTCCGCCATGTTTCACCTGCTTTTTTGTGAATCTTGGATTCATTTCCGCTTTTAAAGGACGCCGTACGTATTGCCTTCCATCTGAAGAAATCAAATTAACCTTGGTCTCGTCAGAGAATAATACATGTTGCCATTGGTCGTAGGTCCAATGTCCATATTTACGTGCAAACGCCAAACGTGCATTTCTATGCTCTTTCTTTAACAACGGTACTTTGCGAGTCACTCTTCCGAACAACCCTGCTTCTACCAGACGTCGTCGAACTGTCCTCGCTGATACACTGACTCTTTCGTCTGCCCCAAACACTTCATGTTTAATTAAAATAGAGCCTAGAAACGGATCTTTCTTAGCTAACCTGGTTATCATTCTATCTTCTTGCGGAGTTGTTTTTCTCGATCTTTTTTTTCTGGTCACATTTAAAGTTGTGTTATTGCGCCTGAAATGTTGCACTGCATTGCATACCATAGTTTTTGAACAATTTAAATATCCTGCTTTCCTTCGGTATGACCAACCACGCTCGACAAACTTCATGATAATTTTTCGTAGTGTTGCATCGCAACTTTTATTTTTGCCCATTGTTCTTCAAAATAACTCTCAAAACTTGAAATTACAAATCTAGATTGCCGCCAAAACTACCACAAAGAATAGGAGAAGAAAGAAAATAATAATTGAGATTCAGATTTTGAAACTAGAACGCAATATCTCAGTGTCCCTAATTAAATGGCCAGCCAGCATTCTTTGAACAAATAGCACTGTGATCATCTATCAGCTATACTGTAAAGAGGTTTAATGTTTAAGAAGTTGTTATTGTTTGTATAATTAGGCACATAAATGACTAATTATACTTACATGTAAAAGATGTGGAATATTGTTTAGACTCGTTGGAAAATAAAAAATAAATTCACAATTTGGATTAACTAGAGAGTGTCCCTAATTAGTTGACCACGTCTGTATATATATACATGAAAGTTGATGGTGATGTGCATGCATGCACACATTGCACCGACCTCAATAAAATTTGGAGCAAGGGAACGCATAAGAAAATGATGTATGATATTTGCGTCTCAAAAAACGATTTACCTCAACCATATGGCGACACGGTGACGTGAATTGTGTACTCGCCAGAAATAGCGTTATTGATTCATATATCCGAACAGTTATTTTTGTACGTTGTATTTGTATTGTGTGTTTATATTGGATAGGTTTCGCTAGACGTCATTATGTCTGGCTTCTGAAGTGTAGTTTCTTTTTTAATTTGAGAGTTTAATTGAAATTTGGTAGTAACTCTTTAAATTACCTACTGTATATTTTACGTGGGATACCCGGGATTACGTATGCCGGTGCAATACCACGACTTCATAGAGAACGGGTTGTTAAGAAATGCTTGCGTTGTGTTTCACCGAATGAGGTTAACCGGAAGCCCACCAACCATTTCGCTCAAAGGTTGGCAGCGCACTTGCGACTGTCGAGTTGCTACTGTCCATGTACGATGGTTGTCACCATCAGGTGAACCGATACTCGTTTGCCCCCTACTCCTAAAGGTCATGCCGTGACGATGTAAAATTGATGATGTTAATAAGACCTTTCTCAAGAATTGGATTATCAAATACATAAATAATTATTTAAATCTGATTGGTCTTCAAAACAAATTCTATAAGTTTATTATAAGTGTAACATACAGTCACGCCGATATCCCTAAGGAGGGGTAGGCAGATGTGTATTAAACACCAACATTTTGGAAATTAGGATTTTATGCCAGTAACGTAACAGGGCAAGCCTATTGCCGATAACTGTGCACTGTATGTGTATATACTGTCCTATAGTTAACAGTACGATCCCTTAATAGTCGCCTTTTATGATGCCCACGGGAATAGCTTGGGTGGCCCTATTTTCCTCCATTTACCACTTAAAAACTTTTTAATTAGTTTAACAACAATAGGAAATAAACGTATCTTTGCAACAGATAAAAAAAGAACTTTATGCACAGTTAGATGCCTTCCAGACCTTCAGATCGACTGCACGTATGGCGCAGCGGTTTAAGTAGTCACCTCGCCACCACGCTGCCGCGCCTAGTGTTATGGGTTCGATCCCCGCACGGAACAACACTTTGTGTAATCCTCAAATTGTTGTTCTGAGTCTGGGTGTTCTTTGTGTCCGTTTTTTGAATGTTTGTAAAGTCCAAGCGACACAGGAATTATTTTTTTTTTTAAAGTCTTTTTAAGTCTTTATAAAAAAGAAAAATAAAAGATAAATCTGAATATCATCAAATAGTTCGTTTGAGATCATTAATTAACTACACATAATTAGTTATATTATAGAGATTAAATAAACCATAATTAGACTACTAGACAATCGTCTGCTAGGATCCGGTTGGCTTCTTTTATTAAAAACGTCAAAAACATCAAATATTTGTATTAAAATAACTTATAACAATGAGTTTAAAAAAAATTACAACCGAAGACATGAAAATAAAACGAAAACTGAAGAAACGGGACTCGATTGTTTCGCGAAGAAGTGATTGCTGTAAGTATACCCTGAAACCATATAGTATATGTTAGCTACTGTAACATTCTAATCTGACGTTTGTAAAATTATTTAGGCTGAAGGCTGGAGGCTATCTTGATGTTTCTTGTCTGGGAATGGTACTGGGTAGGTAGGAAGTCTTGTAGCGAACAGAAATTTCGTCTTCTTTGGAAGGGAGGAGCATGCAAATCCTGCCACCTTGTACAAATATGTTTATTCTTTTTGTATGTTCGACTCTATTATTATAATTAAGTAAAGATAAAACTCAGAATACCTTAAATGCCCAGCAGTTGTCCCAGGACCAGAGACGATATAAGACCAAGGGAGCATTACCTGAAATTCCAACTTCTCATTTTCAGCCGCCTAACACCGAAGTGAACCTGAATCCTGAAATTTAGAATAGTCAATTAAAAATGTTATATCTACTTGTTTCAGGGTCATCATCAGACGAAGATGAAGGGGTCCAGCCTCACGAAAAAGCCATTGCCAGTGGGCAGCCCAACCCAGCGTATTGTGTCCGTAATATCGAACAGCATGCCTTTGGGAGGAGGGAGATTGAGATTGCCGAGCAAGAGATGCCGGGCATCATGGCTTTGAGGGCCAGAGCGAAAGATGATAAACCTTTGAAGGATGCCAAGGTAGGTTATTATGTTTGACATCATGACACCACCATGAAGTGACAATTATGATGGATATGGTGATTATGATGATTCTGACTTCCCGGCACCAGCTAGTTCCAGTTATATACGACCCTGACTTGTTAGAGCTATTTCTTGTACTCCCCAATCCATCTTCCACTTCGTTCCTCTCTATCATTCCTTTCCTGTCAATATACTCCAAATTTTCAAATCTACTTCCCAAAATTGTGCGAAAGTCGGCAATGGGAAATGTATATATGTATATACAAGGAAATGGGACAAAATATGTTTCCCAAAAAGCGGAATACATCTCAGTTTGTCCTTTTGGGGATGTAGGAAGAGTGTATGCGTTTTATAAAATGTAGATAACCGACTTTAATGCGCCTATCTTTTTTTTTTTTTATATTATAGGGGGACAGACGAACAGACGGGTCACCTGATGGTAAGTGACACCGCCATCCATGGACACTTGTAACTCAAGAGTCGCAAGTGCGCTGCCCGCTTTTGAGGGTGATGAGGGATAGGGGATGCAGGGAGCGGAAAGAAGAGAGGAGGGATGAGGAGATGGGAAAGAGTAGAAAGGAGATGAGGGGAGAGAAAAGGGGGGAGGGAGGGGGGAAGTGGGCCTCCGAAAACCTCACTCAATTCGGGGAAATGCAACGCAAGCGTTACTTCACAACCGGTTTTCTGTGAGGCCGTGGTATTGCACCGGTCGAGCCGGCCCATTCGTGCCTAAGCATGGCTCTACCACTGAATATCTAATAATATCTTGATAAATAAATAAATCTTGATAAATCGTAAGCTGTATTCTTTATCCCTTAATTTTCCAACTTAGGGGAAAAAAAAATATTGAATTCAATTCAAACGACGAATATAACCCTTAACACGCTGAATATTTCAACATAGAGATGGAATACTTTATTCAGGTTTAAAATATTACAACATTCGAAGCATACTTTTCCAAAAAAAAAAAAAAAAATATATATCGGTTGTTCATTCACGGAGTTATAATCATGAAACTAACGTTAAAAGAAAACACAACCGAACTAAAACCTATTTTTTGAGGTTTTGAAACAATAGTATATACATATATATTAACTAGCGAAATCGACAGACGTTCTCATGAAGTTGCAGTGTAGATAAATAACCTAGATACCGACTGCAGCGGCATCTGTTGGGCTGATTTGTGAATCTAAACCATCCAGGGCGCCACCCAAACGCATACAAAAAAAATCATTCAAATCGGTCCAGCCGTTTAGGAGGAGTTCAGTGACATACACACGTACAGTTATATATATTGCGATATATTAAACCATACATATCTATCATATATATACACTACAGATGCATGAAAAATGCTATAACACCACCTCGCATAGTTTAAAAAATGTTAGTTTAGCGAAATTCAATTCCAATTCATACATAAATACAGACATATTATAAACATACTAGCGGACCCGACAGACGTTGTCCTGCATGATATTTCAAGCGATTAGGATCAATATAGATAAATAACCTAGATACCGACTGCAGCGCCATCTGCCGGGCTGATTTGTGAATCTAAACCATTCCCAGATCCCCTTGAACACACACAAAAAATTTCATCAAAATCCGTCTAGTCGTTTGAGAGTAGTTCAGTGACATACACACTCACAGAAGAATTATATACATATATAAAGATAGGTATTATCTCAGATCTCGAACAAACTGTAATTTGATGAGATAAATGAATATCTCTGAATAGGGTTAACAACATATCTCTGGCCTGTTTGTTGGTCTTGTGGTTAGTGACCCTGACTGCTGAGCCGGAGGACGTGGATTCGATTCCCACATGTGACAAAATTGTCCCGAGTCTGGGTGGGTTCTTTTTGTCTGTAGTTTGTATAATCTCTATGCCACACATAAAAAATAAACATTTTTTTTATACTATAGGTGGACAGACGAACAGACGGGTCACCTGATGGTAAGTGACACCGCCGTCCATGGACACTTGCAACTCAAGAGTCGCAAGTGCGCGCGGAAAGAAGAGAGGAGGGATAAGGAGATGGGAAAGAGGAGAAAGGAGGTGAGGGGAGAGAAAAGGGGGGAGGGGGAGTTGGGCCTCCGGAAACCTCACTCAATTCGGGGAAATGCAACGTAAGCGTTACTTCACAACCGGTTTTCTGTGAGGCCGTGGTATCGCACCGGTTGAGCCAGCCCATTCGTTCCTAAGCATGGCTCTACCACTGAAAAAAACATTGTCACGCCATTTTATATTCACCGGTGACTTTATTACAAACATGATCAAAACATATTTAATGGCGGACACAGAAGCCTCTCAACATTCACAGGCACAATACATTCGCATAGCTATCAGGTCGTTTGTCTGTTTATTGACCTATTTAATTGTATCATGGAACGAATCATCCTCGGAGCCCTTGCAATACACCCACATGAATTTGAATGTCTATGGATTATTGCTTTGCTACTTATGTTGATAAATAACCTTATTCAACCTGTTTAAATATAAATAGCGGCTCTATAAAAAAAAAAGAAGGAACAACATTATTTAATAATATATGAAACCCGACTATTTTACAGTTTTTTACTACGTCTCTCTCATTGTTAACACGAGTTGTATCATCATATTATGACCTTACATGTCCAAATCCTTCAAGCCGCTAAGGCTCTGTGACGAGACCAATAATCGTATATACATATATAGAAAGAAAGAAAGAAAAAATATATTTATTCATGCCTGTATGCTTACATTGTTTTGCCGAGTAATGGTACCGACCCATTCCCCCTTTTCCCTTTCACTCATTTTCAAAAACAAAACCCCCCCTTTCAAAAACATACATAGATAAACACTATACACGCATACACGCAAAAATCATCTGACCTTGCGCTCTATGTAAAACCCAGTTAAAAAATTACATTTAAAATTATTTTCCTGGTGGTGTAAGCTATTTTGTGTCTAATTCCTTCACTCCAGAGTTTATTTTCAAACGCTTTTATCGAAATCGATAACATTGGTCGTGGTGTAGGTTAGATCCAATAGCGTCTCAGTGATATCTATACATTTTTTCCTGTGATTACATAATCGATGTCATAAAAAAAAAAGAAATGCCTCGATGGGCACTACTTAAACTCTATCGTGCCTTACCGCGTTGGATTGTGAAATGGGATGATGAATGAAGAAATGAAACAACTTTATAGAAGTCTCAGCTGCAAGGAGTTTATTTAGGGTCAGTGCCTTGTCAACATTGTTAGAAAAATTTGGCTTGTTTTTATATGGTCGTCTGCCTCTCGCCATTGAGACTGTAGTCGTTTTGAGTCTTGTAAGAAAGAATAAATGTGAATTTGTAGAAGGTATAGGTTTTGGTGATATTTAGGTTTGTTTCTCTTATCTCCGATGTTAAAACGGGATTGAGACTCTGTTCGCTCTGAGAAACCAGGGTCATGTACCCTGATTTCTCAGAGCGACTGTCTGTCGCTCTTACTGTCTGACTGTCAGAAACCCTGGTTTCTGGAAATCCACTAGAACAGAAATGTTCTAGTGGATTTCCAGAAACCAGGGTTTCTCGATAGAGTCGTTGATGACGAGATATGTTGTTAACGTTGTTGATTTCCAGGAAACACCTGCTGGCTGAATAAATAATGAAATACCAGTAAACATTGCTGCCAAGTAACTTTTTCATACGAATTTTCTTTTAAAATTCATGTACCTCTATTACTTTGATCCAGAAACAGCCTAATGACCTCTGGGACGTTGAGTCTATTCGTGTTTAGGGACCGTGAACAAATAGTTTGTCGTTTAAATATTGCCTGGTTTTTAGGACACGCAATCCGAATATATTGCATTCCTTCAGTTCAGTGTAGGTCATAAACTTATTATTACATTTAAATATACATACGCTCACGCTTGTATCCCTGAAGGGTAAGGCAGAGGTGTATTAATGCCCATATTTTGCCAATTATAATTTCCTACTCCTACTAACTTATTAGTTGGCAAGTTGATTGTCATCCAGCCGATTTAGTTTGATGACTAGTCTAACATAATTTATTTGTACCTCTAATGCTCGATAGATGGCGTTGTACTATATGGTCGTTTTGTAGATGTCGATGTTAAGATTTTCTTACGAATCACGACCCTCTAAACTAAGTTGTATAATACATTGATAAGTCAAAGTAAAAACATAATAATATATATGTACATATATATATAATTCGTATCGCGAATATTTACAATAACAATATGCTTTTTGTCTGTTGTACGTTCGCGGAGATAAGATATTTTATTATCTGAATGTACAATGAACGTGTGATGATAACCATTTAGATAACAGCTACAGCCACCTACTTGGATGGAAGTGGATAACTTATACTGATATTTTATTGGGCACTTCCCAAGCTCGTGGACGTCAGGTTCGTATGCCTGCAACTCGAACTGGCTGTAGTCGGGGCATGGTCTACCCTATAGTAATTAGTTAATTAGTATTAGATTAATTTCAAAATACTGCCGCACAACACATATTTTTATCCTCACTGAAATCATCATCACCCTCAAAGGCGTACAGCCTACTTACGACCATTGAGTTTCGGGTGTCCATGAGCTTGTCACTTACAATCAGGTGACCTGTCGGTTTTTTTTTATATTAGCCTACCATAGTGACTCCACTTTGCCTGATGGAAAGCAATAAGTGGAGTCAAAGAGTGGTGGTCACCATCCTCATTGCATGTCTAGTCAATGCAGCATGGTGACCCACACTATGGCGGCAAGGTGAGATGCTTCTTCACGCCCCGCTTAAAAGACCCGGGATCAAAGTGGGAAGGAAACACTTGCGCTGGTAGAGAATTCCAGGCTTTTACCGATCGGCACAGGAAAGAAGAGCCAAACCGTTTAGTTCGGGTACGTATATTTTCGACGCTCAAACGGTGTCTCCTCAGGCCAGCACGTGTGGTCCTGTAGAGGAAGGGAGAAGGTAGGACCAATTGGAAGAGCTCATCAGAACACTCCCCGTGATGTAGGCGATAGAGGACTGCCATAGAGGCGACATCTCCTCGCAACTGCAGAGGCTCAAGGGACTTGGTGATCTCAGGACAGTCGATAATGCGGACTGCGCGCCGTTGCAACCGATCGAGAGCGTCAAGCAAATACTGCGCATAGCCTTCCCAGAGATGAGAGCAGTACTCCACGCAGGAGCGAACCTGGGTCTTCTATAAAAAACACAGTTGTTCGGGCGAGAAAAACAGTTTCACCTTGTTCAATACGCCGAGCTTTCGCGAGGCCGCCTTAGTGACGCTCTCGATGTTATCGCGCGGATTAAGATCCCGGCAAATATCCATGCCCAGGATACTAAGCCTATCCTGCAGTGGCAGTTGAGTTATCACCTGTGTACTGTTCATCTGTCCCCCTATATAATAATAAAAAAAAATCCTAGACGTGAAAAGGAGAGGTTTTTTTAAGCTTAACGTGTGTATATGTGTGTCTTTTTATGCTATCACTACTCGTCAATGTCGAAAGATCATCAGCTCCTTTTTAATTGGTATATTTCGGGTAGAGCCGGATTTCGAGTCGTGGGTATTATATTTCTTAATTTATACTTGTTTTTCCAACAGATTGTTGGGTGTACACATATAAATGCACAAACAGCAGTTCTCATCGAAACATTAGCAGCATTAGGAGCAACAGTGCGTTGGGCAGCTTGCAACATATACAGCACCCAGAATGAAGTAGCAGCGGCTTTAGCTCACGCTGGTAAGTAACCTGTTTTTTTTTTATATTGAGTGACAGCTAAACAGAGCAAGAGTCGTGCCTGCCTGCCTTTGAGGGTGATGAGAGGGGATGTGAGGAAGGGAATGAGGAGAAGAGGAGTTGGGACTCCGGTACCTACACTCACTTGAAAGTACAAAGCAAGCATTGTATGTCTACCGGTTTTCTATGAGACCGTTGTGTTACTCCGGTCGTGCTGACCCAATTGCCGAAGCATATCTCCAACGGTGAGAATATACATCTCTCACACGGCTGTCTGATCACAAACTAAGCAGAGCTTGAAATACGGTAACCAGACTTCTGATAAACCGTAGGTATCAGTATGTTCATTAACTTCTAAATACATATGTGGCAGCGTCAGCTCTACAGCGCCATATATTGGAAACTCCAAGCAACCTAATGACGTTTGACATTTGTCTACTGTCAACTGTTTGACAATTTAGACTTAGTGAACAATGGCATTCTATGTTGGGATGGCAAAGCAAGCGGTCGTGCTAACAACGCCACGTTGCATCGAACTTACTGTGTTTCCAACCTCAATTAATCTCTATAGTATTTTTTAATTTGGTTGCGCTTTCGAATAACGAACGATTGTATTTCGTGTTGCGAGTATTTTTCTGAAACTTTGTCCGACCACTCTGAAAACGGGTCATCCGATCTCCGTCACATACATTTTATATATGACCCCGACACAGAACAAATGATGATGCTCATCACACAATTATTTGTCCTGGGTGGGAATCGAACAAACCTGTAGCTTAGTAGACAGAATCATTGTGTGTTAAATTCACTGTTTACACTACACTATAATTTAGCAAACAAAAATAATATTTAACAATTAATTTATTGCAACAGTGAACTAATGGCGGTGTAGTGTACTATACTAACAAACCACGGATTTATATGAAATGAATATTTATTTGCAGGTGTACAAATGCTCGTAGTCAAGTCAATATATGGTAAAAGTAATATTATTGTAACAATTGAAAATTGATATTACACGAATAAGAGCCCGTTCGAGTTATAGGTACATGTGTAACCTGCGTGAGCCCGTTCGAGTTATAGGCACATGTGTAACGTGCGTGAGCTCGTTCGAGTTATAGGAACATGTGTAACCTGCGTGAGCCCGTTCGAGTTATAGGCACATGTGTAACCTGCGTGAGCCCGTTCGAGTTATAGGCACATGTGTAACGTGCGTGAGCCCGTTCGAGTTATAGGCACATGTGTAACCTGCGTGAGCTCGTTCGAGTTATAGGAACATGTGTAACCTGCGTGAGCCCGTTTGAGTTATAGGTACATGTGTAACGTGCGTGAGCCCGTTCGAGTTATAGGAACATGTGTAACCTGCGTTAGCCCGTTCGAGTTATAGGTACATGTGTAACGTGCGTGAGCTCGTTCGAGTTATAGGTACATGTGTAACCTTTTTTTTTTTTTTTTTTTCGTGTGGAAACCCCCTCGGGCCGTCATTCCACCGGGGTTTTCGGTGGAACGATGTGTCGGAATCGAACCGACTAAAACCACACGGTGTGCCATACTGCGCTTAAAATAGGAGAGATCCGGGAACGGCTTTATTAAGACATCCGGACCCCTCCTAGCGCTTGCCCGCACTATGCGGGCACCACCTACGGGTAACCTGTCAATAAGGCGGCGTCCAGACACACGCGGACGTCACCCCTTCGCGGCTAGCTATATGGCGGATGGAGGGGAAAAACCCGTCCCGACCACCCGCAGCCACTCTCAGGGCGGCATGAGGCGCTGGTAAGCACGCCTACGCCGCCCGGTTCGCCGGCGGCGAATTGGGTCCCAGTGGAGATCATCCTCCCGGGCCCGCTCCGCCGCCTCCTTCTGTGAGATAACCTCCTCACAGAAGGCTGCGACCGCGGTAAAATTCCTGTCACCGCCGACCATGGAGCGTATAATGGCCGGCAGTGACAGATCCTCTCCAATGATTGCAGTGAGGGCCCGACGCTGCGCCGCCCAAGCGGGGCAATCCGCGAGCGTATGCTGGGCCGAATTCTCACTACAGTCGCAGTGGTGACAGATGGGACTCAATTCTCTCCTAGCGACCGAGTGCAGGTACTTTCCGAAGCAACCGTGCCCGGAAAGAACCTGCGTTAGTCGGAAAGAAAGAGTCACGTGCTGCCGCCCTGCCCACTCGACGATGACCGGCTGGAGCGCCTCCACGGTGGCTAAGCCAGCACGTGGAGCCTCCAGCCGGGACGACCAACGAGCCATAGTGGCTCGGCGAGCAGCCTCACGCCACTCGCGTACCTCTTCGGGCGGGGGTCGATTGCCACTACCCGCCCGGAAATCAGTCGTCCGCCGATATACTTCGGCGAGAACTTCCGCCTCCAAGTCCTACGGGGGAGTTCCGGCCAACACGCACGCCCGCCTCCGTCGAAACGGTGCGGTAACCGCGTATGGCTCTAACCGCCATGACCCTCTGAGGGCGCCAGAGGCGTGCCCTATTCGGGGCGGTCAGAGCTTCCGCCCACACCGGTGCACCGTATAGTGCCATTGACCGGACAACCCCCGTGTACAGCCGTCTTGTTGCGACGTACGCGTCTTGTTGCGTTGTACATGTGTAACC
Source organism: Tyria jacobaeae (assembly GCA_947561695.1). NCBI lineage: Eukaryota > Metazoa > Arthropoda > Insecta > Lepidoptera > Erebidae > Tyria > Tyria jacobaeae. The sequence continues at coordinate 7,890,381 of OX387234.1, forward strand.
TGCGTTAGCCCGTTCGAGTTATAGGTACATGTGTAACGTGCGTGAGCTCGTTCGAGTTATAGGTACATGTGTAACCTGCGTTAGCCCGTTCGAGTTATAGGTACATGTGTAACGTGCGTGAGTCCGTTCGAGTTATAGGTACATGTGTAACGTGCGTGAGCCGGTTCGAGTTATAGGTACATGTGTAACGTGCGTGAGCTCGTTCGAGTTATAGGTACATGTGTAACCTGCGTTAGCCCGTTCGAGTTATAGGTACATGTGTAACGTGCGTTGATTACACCTCTGCTTAACCTGTCGGTGTAAATGTATGTATGTAATTATAATAACAAAATTATAGAGTGTGATCAAAGGCGTGGTCAAAACTACTTTGATGATATAGTACATACAGTACTTTAGGTACATATAGGTTCTGTTTCCAGGATACGCCATTTTCGCGTGGCGAGGTGAAAGCGAGGAGGCTTTCTGGTGGTGCATAGACCAATGTTGTACTCCGACAGCCACTTGGCAGCCGAACATGATCCTGGACGACGGCGGAGATGCCACACACCTCATGCTGAAGAAACATGCGACTGCCTTCAAACATATTAAAGGTGGGACCCTGAACTCCTCAGTGTAGATTTATATAATCATTACTGTAATTAAAATGTGGCAATATGCCTATGTAATGAATTTGTTCCTTATGTCTGTCGGTAGCATAAAATGTTGGATAGCGCACTACGACTTTATGATATACTCAAATGTAACTGATCACCTCATGAAATACATTAGTTACGTCATCAACTGTTAGATGCTGTGAGATGGTTTTGTTTTTGTGATGCATCATGGCACCTTATATTTTTTGCTTTACAACAAAAATGGAAATTTGAACACGTAGACATTTTGTCAGGCAAGTTAGAAATTTTAAATTTGTTTCAAAGTTTTTATATGATTGAGATTCTAAATAGTGATATGGCTTAATGGCTAAGGCGGACTTGCGATCGTGTGGTTGCGGGTTCGAACCCGAACCAGAGCACAACCCTCGTAGACTTACTCTTTACACCCACAGGTGTTGAACTTAGCTGGAGGGGTTAGAAAAAATACTAGTAATGTGTAACCCATTCGTAGACCCACTCTTTACACCCTTATCTTATTTGGAGGGGTTAGAAAAGCACTAGTTATGTGTAACCCATGTTGCTGTTATGCTGATTTACAAAAGAAATATTGTATACGTTTAAACGAGCAAATCTTTAAAGGTATCAGTTAGATTTAAATTATTTTATCTGTTCTATACGGAATAAAGACTAATAAAAAGGTTCTGAAGTATCAAAACATATATCATTTTGCTCAAAAATCTTAATTTTATCAGAGCTCTACTTACGGTAGAAGCTTTCGACGACATATACGTGTATGAATATGAATTGACTGCACGGATGGCGTAACGGTTTAAGTGGTTATCTTGCCACCACACTGCCGCGCCTAGTGCGGGGTTCGATCCTCCCCGCACGGGACAACACTTTGTGTAATCCTCAAATTGTTGTTCTGAGTCTGGCTGTTCTTTGTGTCCGTTGCTTGAATGTTTGTGAAGTCTAAACCGTTGAATGAACGACTAAAGCTCGTTCATTCAATAGTTACGTTTAAGAAGAAAGCTGCTCTATTTAGTAACTTAGACTTTACAGTATTAAACTAGGCATAGTATAGCTCATGTTTAAAAAAAGAAAAAAAATATATAAAGTTAAAACTAATTAATTAAATTAATAAAATATGTGTAGGCGTGGACGTTATTTTTTATTTTAGATCGACTATGTATCGACCAATATTATGATATGCGACACAGGAGCGGAGCTGTATCAATATCCGCAGAGGAAACTACCGAGAATGCCTTTTTAGGGTTCCGTACCCAAATTGTAAAACGGGACCAGATGATGTATTTCTTTTTGTTGTCCTATAACAACAAATACTAAAAACCAGAATAAAATAAATATCTAAGGGGGCTCACATACAACAAACGTGATTTCTTTGCTCGTTTTTGCTCGATTTGAACGCCAACAGGTAGACGCTTGAAACATTCACAGAATATTTAGTAATGTATTCACTCTATAAATAAATAATTTAATTAACAAAACAAATATTTAAGGGGGGCTCCCATACAACAGACGAGATTTTTTTTTGCCGTTTTTATAGATAATGGTACGGAACCCTTCGTGCTCGAGTCCGACTCGCACTTGACCGGCTTTTTTAAATTATTTTATACATTATCTGTTAAAAGCCGTATGGTCTGTGTCTTTCAGGTATAGTTGAAGAGAGTGTGACAGGAGTACACAGGCTGTACCAGCTGAGCAAGGCGGGTAAGCTGTGCGTGCCCGCTATGAACGTCAACGACTCTGTCACTAAGACTAAATTTGATAACCTCTATTCATGTCGGTAAGTTTTTGAAGTGAAAACTTCTTAAGGCGTTGTTGAGCACTTTTTGGGTGAACAAAAAGCTTGAAACTCGCGTTATCGTCACCGCACGCTTCCCATGAGCTATATATACATATATATATATATATACATATATATATGTTTTATATTAGCCTACCGTAGTGATTCCTCTGTGCCTGATGGAAAGCAATAAGTGGAGTCCAAGAGTGGTGGTCACCATCCTTATTGCATGTCTAGTCAATGCAGCATGGTGACCCACACTATGTATACTGTGTATAATCTAATAGCTCGACGATACAATTGACAAGTTACTTAGTTTTCACTTCTGTCGGCAGTCCCCAAAGACGGCCCCGTGTGTTTTTTATAATATACTGACGGGGCATCTGATGGTAAGTGACAACGCCTTCTATGGACACCTGCAACTTTTTTTGCCTCTGGTTATTATATTATATTATCATCATCATCATCATCAGCCTATCGCAGTCCACTGCTGCACATAGGCCTCTCTCATTGCACGCCACTTCGATCTATTTTCGGCTTCTCGCATCCAGCTCCTGCCAGCCATCTTGCTCAAATCGTTACTCCACTTGCCCGGTTGGCGTCCTATGCCTCGTTCTGCGGCTAATATAGCCAGCCCACTGCCACTTCAGCCTGCTGATCTGGTGGGTTTTTGTACCGGATCACCTCATTCCTGATGCGATTTCTTAAAGAAACACCGAGCATAGCCCTTTTCATAGCACGCTGAGGAACTTGGCGCATGTGGACCAGCCGTACCGTAAGTGTCCACGTTTCGGCTCCGTATGTCATGACGGGTAGGACACACTCATTGAAGACTTTCGTCTTAAGGCACTGTGGGATCGACGATGAGAAGACTGACGTAGCTTCCCAAACGCTGCCCAACCCAGCTGAATTTTTCTATTCACCTCGTCCTTGAAGTTGTTTCTACTATCGTTAGTGCCTATCAAAAAAAAAAACATGCGGGGCAGTCTTTGGAGACTGCTGATAGTCGAGCTATTAGATTATACACAGTATACATATAGCTTTTGGTAAGCGTTCGGTGGATGACGCGAGTTTCACGCTTTTTGTTCACTCAAATAGCAACCTCTTGCATATGTCCTGCTTGTATTAAACAAAATGTATACTTTAATTATATTGCAATAAAGTTCATTTTTTAATATTCTTTGTCCTAGGGAAAGTATAATAGATGCTTTAAAGCGCAGTACAGATCTAATGTTTGGCGGTAAACAATCAGTGGTGTGCGGCTATGGGGAAGTTGGGAAGGGATGCTGTCAAGCGTTGAAAGCGTTGGGCTGTGTGGTAAGTACTTTTTATATCAGTAAATTAGCGTACATGGTTTGGCTTTTGCGGGCAGGCAATAATTTTGTAAAAAGAGTAAAAATATTTCTAGACATGATAATGATGGCGTAGATGAAATGTGGGTGTGTGTGTGTGTGTGTGTGTGTGTGTGTGTGTGTGTGTGTGTGTGTGTGTGTGTGTGTGTGTGTGTGTGTGTGTGTGTGTGTGTGTGTGTGCATTTCCCCGAAATGAGTGCTGTTTACGGCCCAACTACCCTCTTCCCTCCCCCATCTCCAAATCCTTCATCACCCTCAAAGCGGGCAGCGCACGTACAACTCTCCAGTTGCAGGTGTCCATGGACGGCGATTGTCACTTACCATCAGGTGACCCGTCTGTTCGTCTGCCCCCCTATAATATAAAAAAATATTAATTTTCAATGGGGCCCTTGGTATCGTACCGGTCGAGCCGGCCCATTTTATCAGTCTCTATAATTTTTCAGGTGTACGTAACAGAAATAGATCCCATATGTGCGCTGCAGGCGGCCATGGATGGGTTCAGAGTCGTCAAACTAAATGAGGTGAGTGAAAATATAATTATATATTTACTAGTTTTTGTTTTCCGGACCGAAACGACCTTCAAACCTCTGTCCATGCGCGGCGGTAGCCACTTACCATCAGGTGACCCGTTTGCCCCTTATCGCTTAAAAAAATGTAGTCAAGTGTGCACTCATAATTATCCACAGAGTATAAATAGTGAAGTATTTTTTTTTATATTATCTAGTTACGCTAAAGGTAAAAAAAAAAATACACAAAACTCTATTAAACAGAGCTGTTGAGAGTTGAGATTATACTGATTTGAAATTTATGGGCTGGCATTGCAAACAAATATAATTCTGTAAATAAGTCATCATAGTGCTGACTTAAACGACAAAGAGGTGTGCGAATATCAGCATTGGTGGGGCAACCTACTTTTTTTCTGGTACAGGGGGACAAATTGGTGGGGCAACCTACTTTATTTTCTGGTACAGGGGGACAAAATTGCAGACGGGTCACCTATTGGTAAGCGAATTCCTCCCCCCATGAACGCTTGCAACTCAAAAGTTACGTGATTGCATGCCGACTTTTAAGCTAAAGGAAAGGGAGAAGGAACAACAGGGAAAATAAAAAATGAGGGAAAATAGGGGAAGGAAAAGGGGTTGGGCCTCGATAACCTCACTCAGTCGGTCACACAATGCAAACATTGTTAAACAGCCGGTTTTATGTAAGGCCGTGGTAATACTCCCGACGAGCTGGCCCATACGTGTTGAAGCATGGCTCTCCCGTGTTAAAATACCTCTCGTGGAATGGCAGTTCTGGTTATATCAGTGCAGGAATTAATTTGGCGAGTTGACCAACATGGCGATCATATTTTTATAGCCTGTTTTTTTTTCTTTCGAAATACTTCATATTGGCTGATCCTACATGCGAGAGAGAGTCCATAAACAACTAATAATATATCAGTAAACTTATATCTGTTTTTACAAACATTAAAAACGAAAATATTGCTTCGAGAAATACACGTATCGACTTTGGACTCATTAAATTGTAAGTTTTAAGTATTTTTTTTTACGAAAGATATGTGTGAAAACATCTATATTGCATCAATTTAAAAAACTCGCGCTGAACTGACTCTAAAACATCTATGTACAGTACATGTGTGTGTATTTATTTATATGTATTGTATATTTGTGTGTGATTTTACTGGTATATTATATTTATATATAATTATATTTGTGTGTGATTTTACTGGTATATTATATTTATATGTATTTGAATATTTGTGTGTGATTTTACTGGTATATTATATTTATATGTATTTGTATATTTGTGTGTGATTTTACTGGTATATTAAATTTATATGTATTTGTATATTTGTGTGTGATTTTACTGGTATATTATATTTATATGTATTTGTATATTTGTGTGTGATTTTACTGGTATATTATATTTATATGTATTTGTATATTTGTGTGTGATTTTACTGGTATATTATATTTATATGTATTTGTATATTTGTGTGTGATTTTACTGGTATATTATATTTATATGTATTTGTATATTTGTGTGTGATTTTACTGGTATATTATATTTATATGTATTTGTATATTTGTGTGTGATTTTACTGGTATATTATATTTATATGTATTTGTATATTTGTGTGTGATTTTACTGGTATATTATATTTATATGTATTTGTATATTTGTGTGTGATTTTACTGGTATATTATATTTATATGTATTTGTATATTTGTGTGTGGTTTTACTGGTATATTATATTTATATGTATTTGTATATTTGTGTGTGATTTTACTGGTATATTAAATTTATATGTATTTGTATATTTGTGTGTGATTTTACTGGTATATTATATTTATATGTATTTGTATATTTGTGTGTGATTTTACTGGTATATTATATTTATATGTATTTGTATATTTGTGTGTGATTTTACTGGTATATTATATTTATATGTATTTGTATATTTGTGTGTGGTTTTACTGGTATATTATATTTATATGTATTTGTATATTTGTGTGTGATTTTACTGGTATATTAAATTTATATGTATTTGTATATTTGTGTGTGATTTTACTGGTATATTATATTTATATGTATTTGTATATTTGTGTGTGATTTTACTGGTATATTATATTTATATGTATTTGTATATTTGTGTGTGATTTTACTGGTATATTATATTTATATGTATTTGTATATTTGTGTGTGATTTTACTGGTATATTATATTTGAGTAATCCAATCCAATCACATGTACACTTATTTATAATATTACCTTTAGAATATGTATGTATATCTATATGTATGTATATATATATATATATATATATATATATATATATATATATATATATATATATATATATATATATATATATATATATATCTCCATTTCCCTCACATAGTTATGCGTTTTTGCACCTACCACTTTTATGTCTGGAACACCCCAAGGTGGAACACCCCAGAGAATGCCTTAGGCATTAAGTCCGCCTGTGTACGATATGTGCATAAATATTTTAAATAAATAAATAAATAATGCACATTAACCTCTAGAAAGAGACATCGGCTAATTTCGGCTTTGTAGAGCGTTGTCCCTTTCGCACACTAGATGTGTTACGTTTTGTCAGCCGTTTGACAAATCCGGACTGTTAGTATTTCGTGCGAAAGGGACAACGCTCTACAAAGCCGAAATTAGCCGACTGTCTCTTTTTAGAGGTCGATGTGCATTATTTCATGCCCAGTACTGTACATGTTAGTTGTAAAGTGGATTCGTTATAACTACACCGAACTGTAGTTGAGACCTGATCAGTGATTTGTAAAGGAATAGAGTACTAGACCTCATAACAAATCCGTATATACTATACGCTTTTTTTTTTAGTTTTTTTTTTCTGTGAGGTCGTGGTATAACTCCGTTGGCGCCTACTTGTTTTCTCGTCTATTCTCTTCTCAGAATCAATGTATATACTTGTTCTTGCAGGTGATCCGGCAAGTAGATATAGTAATAACTGCTACAGGCAACAAGGGTGTGGTGACCCGGGAACACATGGAGCGGATGAAGAATGGCTGTGTGGTGTGCAACATGGGACACAGCAACACAGAGATAGATGTGCACTCTCTCAGGACACCGGACCTGCTGTGGGAGAGGGTCCGTAGCCAGGTTAGTGATATCGTCATCTTCATCACTATAATGATATCAACTTGTGAACATTACGAATCCTCCTTTCTCCCTCACTCGAAGAAACACAACGCTTTGTTTCACAAACGGTTTTCTGATGGGCTGTACATGTATCGGCCCATACGTGCCAGTATAATACTGTCTGATAAGTAACAGTCTATCCTTCTTAATCCTTTACGACAACCACTAGAAAAAATTGATGACCCTATATTTTGCTGTCCTTGCAGGTGGATCATATAATATGGAACAGCGGCAAGCGCATAGTGCTGCTGGCTGAAGGTCGGCTGGCAAACCTTTGCTGTTCGTCTTTACCTTCCTTCGTCGTGTCGGTGACAGCCGCCACGCAAGCCCTGGCGCTCATCGAGTTGTACAACGCACCACATCATCGGTACAAGGTAAGTGGATATCAGTAGTAAATACATACACTAAGAACATTCTCGAGTACGTCAGTTTTTAAACAAAAAAAAAACCATCAAAATCAGTCCATTCGTTTAGGAGCTATGAAGCCACTGACAGACACATATATGTATAGACAGATACGTCAAACTTATTCTATACACACTTCCTTTTTGTTAAAGTGGAATTCCAAGATTTCTTTACATTTTTAGTTAAGCTAAAAGACGCGTTAAGTTAAAACCGTGTTGAAATAACACACTCTTTTCTGTATTCCAGGCTGACGTTTACCTTTTACCAAAGAAAATGGACGAGTACGTAGCCAGTCTGCACCTTCCCACGTTCGATGCTCATCTCACGGAGCTAACGGACGAGCAGGCGAAGTACCTAGGCCTCAATAAAGTAGGACCCTTTAAACCTAATTACTATAGGTACTAGCATAAACTCGGAACAATAATATGAAACGATGAAATTGTTGCAGGATAGTTGCGTGACAGTTGCCGGATTGTTGCTTGATAGTTGAAATAGTTGCTAAGTGATCATTGCGTCGTGTATGTGGAGAGTTATAGTGTAATTGAAGCTAAAATGTGTTTCTAGTTGGTGCTACTAACGCGAAAGTTAGTTTTTAAATATTTTCATTTCAAATAATGAATATAAATGAAAATTATAACGAAAATATTTAAGTGTACGTGGCGCCTTATAAAATTTTAACAATTACAGTTCAAACGCTTAACAATTATTAGATAGATTTTAAAGACATGCCATTCAACCACAGCAACTTTTATAGTATTAATATAAATAAATAGTGACCCTTCCAGGTTGCCACACAGTGTCCCGCAGTTGTCACGCAGTATCTTACAGTTGCCACGCAAGCAAATTGTGGTGTTATTAGTGTAGAGATGCTTTGTGTTAAGATAATGATGGTCCATATAAATAGATATGAAATTGTGACATGTAATTTATACATAAATGCAACATTGTACAGCGAAAACGAATGGATAATGTTAAAAATATACTGTTTTTAAAGTAAAAAAAAAATGTGTGAATAAAAAAACTTGTAAGTAATTTTTTTTCTAAGATTTAATTATCTCTGAAATGTGTCAAGTGTTAAGCAATTAACGAACAATTCTTGTCTAACGTTACATTAAAAGCTTTTGTTAGTATTACTCATATTTATTGAGGAACATTTCGGGGATGCCATAACAACTAGTCGGGTACCCCCGAAATGCATACGTGAGTAGAGCCGTATGTCCCTTAATCTTAATAAAAAGTACAATACACACAGAATACTAATAATAACTAGTCTAATTATTGGGATATAATACTTTATAACTTTGTTTTATTTATTTATTAATAGTTTGAATAATTTTATGATCGCAATAAAAAACTTAAATTAACGAGATCTATAAAAATAATATTAATTATAATTACAATAAAATCCCGTCATTTTCGCTGTATACATTTTACACCAGAATTTAATTCAACTAATTGAAATATTCGCCTCAAGAAAGTATATTTACAGCTGAAATTTATAGCTCCATAGTGTTTAGTCATGTTATGTTGGGCCCCATAATACTTTAGTATTTGGGGCCCCTGTGTACGCAATATACCGTTTGTCGAGTGGGGCCTGGGTGAAAGCAATAAATCGCTTGCGTATTTCGGCTCCGGTGTATTTAAAATAGTATTCTGATTATTATTAGACCTGCGAAGCGTTGGGTAATGGGAACAAACATAGGCCTTTACGGATCCTTTTTTGAATCACGACTAATGCATTAAGAAAACCTTTTCAATGATGAAATACTATACTTTAGGCTTTTGGTTACAAGTACGTGAGAATATAAAAAAATCAGCTGTAACTGACTTCCAATAGCTTTGATCACCATACCAATAATATATTTGTTACTAATACTCTCGCGTACTATTGAATCAACTCACGCCGTACATAAGCATAAATGGTTGATTTATCGAAAAACGGTCTTTCATGTCATGGTTTTCATGTTTTTTATTGTTCCCCTGGCTGCCTGTACACTCGCCTGTTATGTCGTTGCCATGGAGATACATTCTGCTCTCGTCGGTGAACAGGACGGAGCTCTATTGCTCAATGGTCCAACAAAGATGTTCACTGGCAAAATGAAGCGGGGCGTGACAGTGTACTGAGGCCAGTTTCGGGCCTCTGGATGGCCGTTTTGGAGTCAAGTTAGCTTTCTTCATTCGTCATCTAATTATCCACTGAGTGATAGCCACTCCTTGAACCCTTCTGAGCTGCACATCAACGCCCGTGAGATGATGCTTTCTCACCGAAACGACGTTGAAGCGGTCAGGCGATGAATTTCTCAGCCTGTTGGCATGTGGTCTCCGAACGTGAAACAGCAGAATGGCTCATGTTAAGTTTAAGAGCGACTTTTAGTTGATTATGGCTCGCTTGCAATAAAGATACAACTTGGGCTGCTTCTTCTGGCGGAGTGTCCATTGTTTTGCGATAAAAATGAACGGATGTTTACAGAGATATGTATGTATCGGTCGAACGTCTGATGAGTGGCTGAAAGAATACTATATACTGTGGTCGTCACAACACCCTGTATAGGCTGGATTGAGGCGACTGATAAGAAATATAGGTACCGTTGACTTTTAAAGGTGATTTAGTCCTTCAACTCGTGGGTCACATCACAGCGACAAGCAACATCGAGCAATTTGTACAACGTTCATGTTTAAAAATTGTTGTCATAATTTATTTGAAAAGTGATCTATTTCCATTTTGAACCGTTTATCAAATAATAATTAACTTTTCGTGCGCATGTATGGGTTGAGTCGATTCAATTGCACGCAAGTGTATAATAACGTTATTATATTTGTCAATGAGTCACTTATTGGCGAACTGTAAAAGGTTATGAAAGTATTACAATTGTAGATAAAATGTGCCGTTATAGATAAATGTTGTCATTAAAATATGGTTTTGTATTTTGTAGAAAAGGTAAAAAACATAGATGAATAAAATTTTCTAAATACCTTAAGTACAATTAAGCTAACTCTGTGTAGTTAATTAATCAGGATTCACATTACAATAATTCCAACCTGATGAGTCTAGTTTAAATTTGCAACAACAACTTTGCAACTGGGGCCCGGTTCGCGACTATATATAGTCATGAACCGGGGCCCCAGTTGGTGCCTACTAAGTAATGGAGTCCGTTGCATTTTTATCGTATATCGTATATGATAGCATTGTAACGGTACGCGACCCTCAAATTTCAAGCTTCATGCCTCGTTCAACTAGCCTGTAGAACAAATTGTCGCCTGCCATATTTCCGGACCGATACGACATTCGAACCTTCAAGAAAAGAGCGTACACATACCTAAAAGGCTGGCAACGTAGTTGTGACTCTTGAGTTGCGGGTATCCATGGGTGGCGGTTGTCACTTATCATCAGGTGACCTGTCTGCTCGCCAACTGAAAAAATAAGAAAAAGAAGTACCTTCGGGCTCTGGTACGTGACTGGCCACTGAATTGGGGCCCCAGTACGATCGTTCAAAACATTTCGGGGTTGGCTTATGCAAATGTGAAACAATACACTGTACAACAGTGCGTTATAACATGACTAAGGCCTGATCTGCGGGAGGCGGGGGGAGGGGGTTATAATGGGTTTTCATTGAGTAGTTATAAGATACTTAGTTGGTGCGCATTACCCTTAATTTAATTAATTTTTCCTTTTTTCTACTTTAACATCCAAATATAACCTCTTTATAACTTTGCAATCAATGCTCTAGTCTTAGTACTTAAAATAAAAACAGGCTTTCTCACAAAACCATATCAAAGTTGGCCTAAAAATTGTATTATGTATGTGTGTTCGTACATTTTGTAGTAATTGCGGTGAGGTTGAGATTTGTGAACGAAAAAAGAAATTGAAAAAGCGGAAAACGAATATCAGAGACAATAAAAAAAAAAAAAATCGTTAACTTATACAGAGTGGTTCAGAAAAGTGAGGCCATATTTTAGAACCCGTGAATAAGGTCAAGATGAAGAAGAAGATATTGTAATTGGCAAAACGTGGATGTTTTATGCACCTCTGCCTTCCATTTCGAAGATAGAGGCGTGAATGTATGTACGTCATACAGAAATCATATTTTGTAACTGATAAAGGGGTGTAACCATACACAATATCGCTTGATGTTTTTAATTTAAAGTGTGACGCGAGTTCACGACATCTGTGACTTTTGTTTATAATTATGATTTTATTACATAATGTACAACTGTGAGACTACAAATGTGAGACACATTTGCCGGATCAATGAACGAGAAATATTGGTAATTTGATTTGTATAGTAATTTTCTGTTAGAGATTTTTTGTGTTGGTAATATCATTACACAAATAATTACTTTATATTTAATACACCGATCCTAGGTTTTAAAATATCTGTTGGTTTAATGTCTGACTAAAAAAAAAATGTTGCAATGGACTGTCAAAATATCGTAATATGGTGTTAACAAATGTTAGAAAAATATCTATTTTAAATCCTCATTTTTCGAGCCAAATCGATTAGGCTGACCATTATATTGGTCGGTTACACAAAGCTTCTAAATTTGACCTTTCTTTACCAGTCACATGTGGTATAAAATAGTTTGAATTTAAATATTACATTCCAGTTTCTTTGTGTAATATGTTAGCATTTAATTAGTTCCTAATTTAAAAACATCTAGAATTTGTAAAAAAAAAGTAATATTAACAATACAATGGTAATAATAGTATGGTTATTCCTTTATACCATAAAAAATATTAATTTTTACAATAAATTATTTTTAATACGGGTTTTGATTTAGAAAACCAGAATTTATCACTCTAAATTAAAAAAAAAACCAAGACGAATATATGTATAATATCAATAAAGTAAACGTACTTTATGTTTAATGGGACATCCTGTTGTCGCTAGCGGCCATGTTGTGACGTCACAAAAATTGCAAACAAATAAAATATGAAACTCCTAAAGTACATATCTTTGTCTTTTTTATTTCTATAACTCATGTGCTGCATCTAGCGTAACTGTTTTCGAATTTTATTTTTGGAATCAATTTGGAAGTTTAATTTTGATGACACGACCCACTGTATTAATTTGTTTCTCATCATAAAAACGAATATGCTGATCACGTAATAAGATGGCCCCTGCTTTATTATTCTCTGTAAAGGATCATTCAACATTAAAATTAATTGTGGAGACCTCCATATGCAGCAGAATCATACATCAACATTATCTGGCTAAGACAAGCAGAACTACGTAGCAACTACACTTATGACGTATTAAAATCCTGAAACACGGTATTAAGGTTCTTCCAACGTTAACCGTTGAACCGCGGTTCACCAGTCATGATTATATAGCCCGGTTTGACCTTTAACAACCGTTCCTCGACAGTGGAGCCTAGTATTACGTCATAAGAGTTGCTACGTAGTTTATTCTGTCTTCGCTAGATGGCGCTAATTTATGTTTCTGTTATACGGGGTGGTTGCCACAAAATTAAATGGCTATGCAATCTGTAATAAAAATAATGTTATTACTTTATGAATAAGATATTTTCATTTTGTATTTATTTATGTGTAAAAGTGTGTAAATTAGGTAGTAAAAATGCTCTATCAGTATTGATCCAAATGAATATTTAATTAATACGTATTTGTTTAAACAATATATTTAATGCAAGTTATTTGCATTTTATTTATATTTTTTTATTGTCTGTTCTCTTTTCTAACATCAGGCCGGGTGTAAAATTATAATATCAAAATCTATTGTATATTTTACATGTGCCACAGAAGATACTGTGCAGTACAAATGTATATTAATATAGACACCATTAGTACCTATACCAAAAATTGGTATCAATACCAGTATGATAATTTATCTACATAACTGGTAACTGGTCCTTGTATTTGTATATCAGAAGTCAGATGTATAATGTGTAATGTAAAGTGCTAAGTGCATCATTATAAAGATTGTCTGTATATTTCGTAGCAAACTGCGGGTGCATCGGTATATAAAAATCAGTTGTATATTTTGTTTTTTTTTTTTTTCACAGTACTGTGTGCATTTGGATAATGTAACTGGATGTCTGGTCTGTCTGCCTTAAGGACAATTGTATTTGAGAATTTATGAGTCAATTAATGAGTAACAAACCTCAAAATCATAATCTATATTATCTGTTGCAGGTGTATTGTATATTTGTATACTGTACTCGGTGCATTAATATATTAGAATTTAGCTGGTATGAGGGTACCAGCTGCAATATTGTATGAGAATTCAGATAGATATAATAAAGTAACAGGGAACTTTCTCATTATATATAGGAACTGACTGCCGGATGCATCGTGAAAATATCTTGTATATGATGATTAGGTGATAAAAAAAATCATTTTTTTAATCTTACTCACGTTCAAATGAAACGATAATTTCATAAAAAATACATCTCAAAAGTTGATCCTGCGGTAAAACGCAATACAGTAAGCCCAGCTGACGCTCAGGACACAGGAGACGCGCACGTTGAATTGCCATCGCATTGGTGCTCGTCATCGTTCATCGTCGGCGTCTGAACCTGAACTGAACAACCTAGCGTCGGGGGTGACTCCTGTGTGAAAAACTCTGTCAACTAGGAATTTGCGAAATTGGTATTGAATATTTTGAGTACATTGAAAGATATTTATTCGACAAGAATATGGTTTAATATCTGATAGATCGACATATTAATACCCATGCGAATTTTCACAATTAAAGACATCATTGACTGTGTAAAAGCACTGTTTGAGCAGTCAATAAACTTAACAAGCGAAAGCGATTTATGGAAAGAAAAATAGTGAGTGACATTAAACAATTGTTATGAAATTCAATTTTAAACACGAAAATTACATATTTAAGTAATTATTGCAAGAGATGAATTGCTGTATATTTTGGGAAAGCATTTTCTTGGAAATGAATTATTATTGTTTAGTAAAAACACTGATGTATTGGGAAGTGTGAGTTAAAGCTTTAGAAGGTAGCGGAAGCTGTGAAATCTGTACGTAACCACTGCACTGTCGTGTGCGTTACTATACATAGCACTTACCTGAGTGCAGATAGTCCAGACACCCAATACACTGGGTTGCACTCATTCACCGTTGTACCCACGCTTAGGGCCTGTAGCTGCGCCGCCATATGTAATTATGTAGATTAAATAAGGTATTGTTGCTATGTTTCTAATAAATATATCATTAGAAAATTTGTCTTGGGTGTTTTTTTTATGATTTGTTTTTAATTCTTTGCTGTGTTCTTTAAACTTTACAACAATACGTTACAGTTCAAGGAATCAGATTTTGGTTCTCAATATTAGTAGGTTAAGATTTTAGTGTTGCCTACGTATTTCACGACTTTATACTTGAAGGGTGTGGCAGAGGCGTAATTAGTGCCCTGCATATATCGACTATAATTGAGTTCTAATTACGTAATAAAATGCGATATCTTTATTTCTTAAAATTGATTTGAAATCGTGCTTATAAATCTTTTGTCAAAAGCTAATCTAGAAAAATTAAAACAATGATATATTATATTATATTATAATTCACAAAACTGATATATGATCACAAGTTCATTTCAAAAGTGGTAGAGCCATGCTTAGGCACGAATGGGCCGGCTCGACCGGTGCGATACCACGGCCTCACAGAAAACCGGTTGTGAAGTAACGCTTGCGTTGCATTTCCCCGAATTGAGTGAGGTTTCCGGAGGCCCAATTCCCACTCCCCTTTTCTCTCCTTTCATCTCCTTTCTCCTCTTTCCCAACTCTTCATCCCTCCTCTCTTCTTTCAGCTCCTTGCATCCCCCATCCCTCATCATCCTTAAAGGCGGGCAGCGCACTTGCGACTCTTGAGTTGCAAGTGTCCATGGACGGCGGTGTCACTTACCATCAGGTGACCCGTCTGTTCGTCTGTCCCCCTATAGTATAAAAAAAAAAAAAGCACTACAAACATAAATATAATAATACTGTCTGATTGACATCTTCTGGATGGGAATCCCGCATGCTTATTGACAGATTATAGATACCTTAAATTATACTATTTTATCCTAATAAAACATACCTAAGAAGTTATAAGATGCTACGTAAAAAAGAGCATGTATGGTAACAGTTAATATTAAAAAAACAGGTTTTTAAATAGTAGTAATTAGGTTATGTTACAAACTAAACCACATAACAAACTTATTAGCTAAACAAATTTCTTACCGTTGATCTTACTGAGGATAGCCAGCAAATAAATACACTATCTAGAGGTAAACTAAACGCAGCTTGTACTTTGAGTTCCAAAACACGCAAAAACATAAATTTCACGCTGCCGATAGGCGTCGCCTTTACCGCGGGGGATATCCGCGTCGGCAAGAGACGTGCACGGCGGTCGACCAATCGTCCGCGCGCCTTCGCAAAACAGACTTTAAGCACGTAAGGTGCGCACTTGCATTAATCGTTATTATTATTGTAATAATAAAACCAGTACAATCGAAGGTTTACACGAGCTAAACACTTCATAAAGATGGGGTTGAAATAAGCATCAAAACCATGGTGACGATGGGATTTTATAAACTTCTTAAATTATACGCTTATAGTAGAGTTTATGACTTCTTAAAGGTTTTTGGTGAAGTAAGAACTGGAGGAACTAGAATCCAGATTTTCACATACTTCAAGGTTAAAATCAGTCCTTAAACGGTAGTTTATAACAGACTCAAGGGGGAAGTTGTACAAAGAGAACCTACGGGCATAGAAATCTCCTAATAGAAATATCAGTATGGATTATTAGCTCCAGAGAGGAGAACTAGTGTCCTGAGTGAAAGTCTAGGTCCTCTTGCCCAAGCCATATCAATGGTTATCAAAGATAAATATAATACAAAACTAACAAGTGCTCTCATATCAATAAAAGCCTTGAAATGCTTCCAAAGTACTCTGAAATAAGAAAATGTTTGAAGGAGGCACAGAGTCCAGGAGCTGTAGCCTCAGGGGTATTGAAGGAATCAGGAGACAATTTATTGATAGCCACTGCAAAATCAACTCAGATCTTCTTGGGGTAGTACATGGGGTATAAGAAAGGACCTGAGACAAATGTGAGTATCTCTGGACCACCCATGTTACAGTTGTAAAATGAATTGTTAAAAACAGTATCCTTCAGGATAAGGTCAGGCGCGTCAACACTATTACCTTCAAAATCACATTCCTCGCTATGTTTGGAACATTTTTCAGTTTCAAATCGTCCATGTGAAGGAGGTACCTGACCACTCCTCCGCAAACGATAGCCTAGCCCTGAGCCCTCCAAAATGGTTCTAACAGGATTCTTCTTAAGAGGATGAAAATATACTTCACCTGATCTTTCGCTGAGACCTTGAGATTGTCGTATACGGCACAGAGACATAGTTTTTTTTATATTCTGTCCAACATGTCACCAAATCTTTTCGGTTACGGCGAACTTGTTAATTAATAGTCGTGTCAACAAGAAGCAACTCTTTAGCGCCACGAGCCCCACTTCTACATTCATTGTAACGTTTTATATTGTTGTTATTATTATTAGTTGTTTATGGACTCTCTCTCTCGTGTGTGGAGTCAATGCAGGGATTCCGCCATGTGTTTCGAAAGAAAAAACAAGTGAAGTAACGCTTGGGTTACATTTCCCCGAATTGAATGAGGTTTCCGGAGGCCCAATTCCCCCTCCCCTTTTCTCTCCTCTCATCTCCTTTCTCCTCTTTCCCATCTCCTCATCCCTCCTCTCTTCTTTCTGCTCCTTGCATCCCCCATCCCTCATCACCCTCAAAGGCGGGCAGCGCACTTGCGACTCTTGAGTTGCAAGTGTCCATGGACGGCGGTGTCACTAACCATCAGGTGACCCGTCTGTTCGTCTGTCCCCCTATAGTATAAAAAAAATATATATATAATCGAATGAATTAAGAAGTTTGCATTTTTAATCACACATTCGTTAAACTATACGATATTTACTCACCAGTGATAGGTAAACGTGAAGCGCCTCTCGGCGCCGTAGATGACTCAAGAAGTTCCAATTTATGTAAGAAGGAGGGACCGTACTTTCGATAATTACAAGAGAGATTGTTGTGAAGAGAAATTGAACCTTTTTTTGGCTGCAAGGAATCGCTGTAACCAGGATTGGATGATATCAACTTTAATTACTCATCACTTTACCTTACCTGGATGATTCAACCTAAAGAGCCGGCCTATCCAAGCCCTCTCACTATTCTGGATGGTGTTCTACCAGTAGTAGTTCATATTCTTTACTTTTCGCTTGATTTTGGAATCATCTCCTCGTCGGATTCTGGATTATAAGCTCAAGTTACTCAGGTTCGCATACCTATACATCGAACTGGTTGGTGCTGGGAAGTCGAGCCCTCTAACGTACGAATGAAATAAAGGAATGAATACGAATAATATTAAAGCTGTTACACTAAAGACAAATCTTTGCCGATGTCATTTGTAATAATTTGTATTGTGCTTAAGGCCGGAATGGCGGCATGAAATGAAGATTACGCAAATGTATTATCTATGGCAAAAACAATAATTTACCTGATAATTAAAATATTCATTAATAAAGATAATAAAACATGTGTATACACAATCTTTTTATCTATCAGATGTTGATGATTATTGAAAGAAATATGTGTTCAAGACACAATTAAAATGTAATTATATATTTTGTGTTAAAAGAAATAAATTCATTTTAAAATTACATATATAACAATTGTTTTATGTTGTGTTGTGTAATTGTGTAACAATTTTTCATCAGGTGAGTGTTATTACTTATTGTTTTCTTATCTATTTTTTTAATCATTGTCAAGGGCAAGTGCGAGGCTCAATGATATTACACCATAGGTCCGAGTTATAAGACCTTTATGGTCGTAACCAGGAACTCGTTTGATAAAACGATTAAAAATACATGGTTTCTTTATGGATGCTTGTAGTGAAAAGGCGGTTAAATTTTATGAAATTGTTAGATACTATTGGGTGCAATAAGTATTTTGAAGGCTCTAGTATTCTGGGGTAATTCTAAGTACATGGAAGATTTGTACATGGCTTTTAAGGCACAGTAAATATGTGAAGGAATCGGACTTGCAATCTAGTATTTGTTGGTTCGAACCCCACCCAGTGCATTACCGTCGTGAACCCACCTCTAACACAAGCATTCAGATTTACTCGGGGGATTAACAAAAATACTAGTAATCTTTAAAAACATAATAAATAATGTGTAGCTGATAATTGGTTTGGCTCTTCTTTCCTGTGCCGATCGGTGAAAGATTGGCATTCACTACCAGCGCACGTGTTTCCTTCCCACTTTGATCCTGGGTCTTTTAAGCGAGGCGTGAAAAAGCATCTCACCAGGCCGCTATAGTGTGGGTCATCAGGCAAAGTGGAGTCATTATGGTAGGCTTACAAATAAAAAGATTATAAGATCATACACACTTTGAAAACAAGTCTTTTTAGAAAAAGCTTTTGTTGTTTATGGTCCCTGTTATTTATTAATCTGACAGCTAACACTACGAGGTGAGATAAATGTCTTCTCTGGTTTTGTAGTCTCAAACAAAACTAAATTAAGAAGTTTACATAAATAATCCAAAATATTTAAGCAAACTTCTTGATTTAGACCTAACGTTTTTACTTGTCGTTCCAAAACTAGTAATAAGAATTAGAACGTAGAATGAGATCCAACAATTTTTTTTAGTAGTTTCATACTATTTACGCACGCATGCATGCAATATCCAGATCTAGTAGATGTCAAGCCAAAGCAGGATCTCTTTTGTGTCGTGTTATAGTATCTCATGATTGTACATCAGTATTGTGGATTAAATAAAAAAAAAACAGTCAGAAAAATGTTATTATAATACATAGCTACGTATATACGCGCACGTGTGTATCCCTTACGGGGAAGCAGAGATGTATTCATTTTGAGTAATATTGTAATATACATAAATAAGTATTCTTTCTAAACTAAATATTTTAATTGTGACTTCTTTAAAAATCAAATTATATAAATTTACAAACAATTTTTAATACGTACACCAACATTCAGGCGTACTTTATAAACATAGCCGTGCCCCGTAGTTTCAACTGCTTCTATACCCCCCCTGCTTAGTTCCTAAGGGTCCTTAGTGCCCATATTTTACCAACCTTAATACAATTTAATACCATTTACGTAAAAGGAGGCAAGATTATCGCCATCATCCTCTTGAGCCCCTGCAGTTGCGAAGAGATGTCGCCTCTATGGCAGTTCTCTATCGCCTACATCACGGGGAGTGTTCTGACGAGCTCTTCCAATTGGTCCCACCTTCTCCCTTCCTCTACAGGACTACACGTGCTGGCCTGAGGAGTCACCGTTTGCGAGTCGAAGATATGCGATCCCGAACGAAACGGTTTGGCTCTTCTTTCCTGTGCCGATCAGTGAAAGCCTGGAATTCCCTACCAGCGCACGTGTTTCCTTCCCAATTTGATCCCGGGTCTTTTAAGCGGGGCGTGAAAAAGCATCTCACCAGGCCGCCATAGTGTGGGTCACCATGCTGCATTGACTAGACATGCAATGAGGATGGTGACCACCACTCTTGGACTCCATTTATTGTTTACCATCAGGCAAAGTGGAGTCATTATGGTAGGCTTACGAATAAAAAAAAAAAAAAAAAACCGGGCACATTATAAGCTGAATACATAATAGTATAATCCTTAATCACTTTTTAATAATAATAATAGATGGGAATAGGTAATAGATAGGGTTTTTTTTTTAATTGGGGAAATACTCTTGGACTATATGGAGGAGTGTGCCGGACTTGACCGGCTGAAACCGCCACGGTGTTCCTTCCTCGCACCTGCTGTCGAATGCAGCGGGAACATGACATTCTTCCGCGACATAGGGAGGCTTTACTTCAGTAATATAATCACTGAAATCTGACTGATAGTTTTAGAGATAAGCTCTTTTAAACAAACAAAGAAACAAAAAAATCCGTTTTAATATATGTATGAAGATATAGATACATAGATAGATTGCAGTTTTATATTTCGTGTTAATGCAAGTTTAAGAAATAAATTATCTCTATCTATTTATGTTGATGAATATTTTCCTTTAAATTGTCTTCATATGTATTTGCCGACAGTGCATTAAAGAGGGTTATATTTTCAACTGTATGTATTTATGATTTGTTTTTATGTTTATTTGTCAGGCCATGAGCCTAAACGGCTTGATTGATTTCGACGTTTAAGGTATCATGTGAATCGTCTTACTCTTATTAATGAGTGACGTAGAGTAGATTCCAAGGTGACGTCTGCGTGAAAGCAGAAAGTTAGCAAAAAATATTTTTATTCTTTCGTTGTTATTTATTGTTTTATCAAATCCCCTATGTCCACAATACCTTAATTAACTATTTACTTTCCGGCACGATACGCATTCTAGATCTTTGAGATCGTCGGAGAACATAAACTTAAAAATGACTGGACATTCCACGAAGTTCATAAATAATTGACTGCATGGATGGCGTATTGGTTTATGTGGCCAGCTCTCCAACACACTACCGTGCTGTGGGTTCGATACGCGCACGAGACAACACTTTGTGAAATGCTCCAGTTGTTGTTCCGAGTCTGGGTGTTCTTTGTGTCTGTTGTTGAATGTTTGTAAAGTCCCCCGCGACAGGAATTAATGCTACTGCGGGAGTTGTCTTTAAAAAAAAATATAAAACTTAGGCGATTGCTGAGAGTTTTAGCATTCTGTAGAAGTTTTATGAATTTTAAGAGTAAAAGGGATAGACTAAATCATATACAGAATACAGAACTGGAAGAAGCTTTACATAAGCTGCATAAGACATTGTCAGAAGGTAGTATTTCCTCAAGAGTACACAGATAAAGAATGAAATGTAAACTAAGTTCAAGAGAAGCAACATCTGATCATTATGCCCATAGCTCGATAGTGATATACTTCGTGTAGGTGGCAGGTTGCATTAAGCTCCTCTATCATATCATTTGAGGAACCCTATAATAATACCTCATAACTGGCATATTACTATGTTGTTAGTAGCAGATGCGCATGAGAAAACTTTGCACGAAGGTCCTTAGTGGACGATAAACTACTCAATTTCAGCGTATTGGATTATTGGAGTAAAAAGCTTGGTCAGACAATATGTGCGTAAATATGTGACATGTGACAAATGTTTTATAGTCAATTAATGGGTTCCTTCAGGGCGATGCAATCTAACGAGAGCACTTCTTCATATTGAGTTGGATTATGCTGTCATGAAGCATACAAGGACTATGTTTGTTGCGTTTTCGTTTGTATGACTGCACGTGCCGTTCATTTAGAAGTAGTGAGCGATTTGAGTACAAAAGGATTCATGGCAGCTTTTCGACGTTTTGTTTCCCGGCGGGGTCATTATGCTCATATATGGAGCAACAACGGTACTAACTATATTGTAGCCTCTAGAGGACTGAAACGGTTGGAGTCTCTGCAACACAATATTGCAAAAGATCTAGAGACTAAGGGGACACAATGACACTTCATACCGCCTTATGCTCCATATTTTGATGAATTACGGGAGGAGCTGTAAAGTCACCTAAATTTCATCTTAAGAGGGTAATGGAGGATTCAACTCTGAAATATGAATAGATGAGCACTTTGCTGATTCAGGTAGAAGCTTGTCTTAGTTCTAGAACTATTATAAATATATATAGTCATTGGTCTAGGCCAATGACTATTATTCTTGGTGAAAGTCT
This sequence comes from Tyria jacobaeae, assembly GCA_947561695.1. NCBI lineage: Eukaryota > Metazoa > Arthropoda > Insecta > Lepidoptera > Erebidae > Tyria > Tyria jacobaeae. Next base: position 7,912,934 of record OX387234.1, read on the forward strand.
TGATGAACCATTGACCGGATGATTTCCTATTTGGTAAACCATTAATGACAGTTCCTGAACATAACTATGAGTTTTCACATATTAGTCCTTTTAAACGTTTAATTTAACACGTTTCTGAACTTTTGGTGGCATTGGTCTGCAGAATATCTCACTACGCTAAGTCATATATATAAATGGTCCTTTCGAAATCCAAAACAAGAGATCGGTGACGTTGTTTTGGTCTGAGAAGCAGATTTATCCCCCGCTCCATGGTTACTTGGCCGATTAGTTAAAAAACATCCAGCTACCGACTTCTAGATAGATAGATCGAAAACAACTTTTGTATAAATAAATGGATAATAATAATAAATAGATCTGATTCTGATGTTATTTGGTTGTACTTACATTTGTCATGAGCTCATAATCACAATCCCTATTACAGTTGTTGTCCAAGCAGTTATTTAGTTCATAAATAAGTTCATTGAACATTTACAAGTGAATGTTTGGTTCTGAGTACAATTTCATAGCATGTCGATTGTTAAGTTACATTTAGTGCATAAGTTCTTAATGTAAGTTTAACCTTCATCAATGACATTATTACAATGACTAACTTAGTTTTTTTTTGATATTTTATTAATAGGTTGTTTTAACATAGTTCTATGTAGCGTCGCTAGATAGCGCTGTACGAAATTTCACAACTCGGTGTTAAGAGTCTAAAGAGGTCAATGACCTCTGACAAATTTTGTATTAAGTTGATTCGTTTTCGTATTCGGATACGTATTCAATATAGTTCAGATATATCCTGCCACGTATTTTATTTTGTTTCTTGTAAGAATATTAATAATTAATATTTATTAATAAAAGAAATCCGGAGCCCATGTCCCCAACTCAGAATTTGACAATAGGATCCCATTGAAAACGAGGGATGCCCCCTAAAATTGTATAGGCATTAACAATTATATGCTTTCCAAAGTTATTAAGATATTTGCGTCTCATATTGCTTTGAATGATTGGATAATTTAGTAATTACTTTACTTACAAGTCTTTAAATTGCAAATTTTTTACGATTTATCATGATATTGAACGCGATCATTTACTTTTTATAGACGTTAATAATATAATCTCTACATAAATACTCTTTTGCGTGGAAAAAAACCTAAAATATTGATTTTGTTAAAGTATTCTTTATACCAATATTTGGTAACAACCCAGTTCTTTTCTGGATAAAAGTGTTCTATGGTCGTCTCTGTACACCTGTGCGTCTAATCACTAAACGCTTAAGTAGTTTAGGATGAAAGCATAACAAATAGACCTTTGTTACCGTAAGAGAGCTTTGCTTAGGTACGATTGGGCGGCTGGACCGAAGTAATACCATGGGTCGCCTCACAGAAAATCGGTAAACAAACAATGCTTTCATTGCAAATAAAGCTGCTACTATATAATCACTTAAAATTACAACCTATTATTACAGTTGATTCATCAAAGAATTAGTATCCTTAATTAAACCTGTCACGATTTTACGTGGTTAATTGTTACAATTTTGTTCCATGACTAAAGCTTATTTACTTAACTGTGAGGCAGTTTACGGTGTAGAGATTTTTTTATAATGTGCCTCCGATAAGGGGCCGTTCATAAAATACGTTCGCATATAAGGGGGAGAGGGGTGTTGCTGAGTGTGAGTGTGACAAGACGTGACAAGGGGGACGGGGGGTCTAAGCAAGGTGACGTTCGCCGTTCATTATTTTTCGACATGAGCGCTAGCTCTGTGGCGCAGCTCTAGCGGCGTTGCGATCCGTCACTACTGGTTTCTTTGTTTTCGAATACTTGAGAGAGAAACGTTTCCACGTACCCTGCGCTCTCGATTCAGTAACAAATGAAAATACTGCTTCTTAAAAGATATTTATTGATTTATTGAAATTTTATTATAGTAACTTAGTAAATATTTTTAATTCAAAAAATTTGTGTACTATCATTTGAAATTTATGATACTCAGGAGAACAGGGTCTTAGTTTTTGTGAAGAAATCTTTCTAGGGGGTCACAGAAAGTGTGACACAGCGTGACAATAAAGTAGGGTATTTTATGAACGGCCTCTAATCGAAGGTTGACAGTCAGATGAGCTGGCTTATATATCGCGTCCTGTCTCTTGCGAGGCGAAACGGCTCTGAAGCGTTAGCTCGTAGCTTCTGTTCATTCAGGAATATTCCTCGGCCACTTCATCCAACGTCTCCCTTTTCTTTATCTAGCAACTTATCACGATCATAATTAATTGCAAGAACTCGCGTATTGCAACTTTTTTTACTAATACAACACTAATAAAACAATTGCTCTTGTGTGTAAACCACTAATAAAACAATTGTTAAAGCGCCTAATTTAAAAAAAAAAAACCGTCAGATTTGTCTTTAAAAAAGCAACCTGAGCCTGAACCAAATAAGAATGATAAAAAAAAAATTGTCTACCGGTAATCTATATAAATTAAAAGGGTGTTTAAGCCACTTTAATACTTTCGATATTATTATGTAGATAATGTGACGAACTGACGCATATCAAAGTACGGCTACTTTTTAGTTCTTCCCCTTTTTAGGCGTTGATAAAATGACATCACTAACGAGCCCTAATCTATGTATCTTCTGACCTAGAATACGATACCGTTTAAGTAACAATGGCTAGTTAGCATTTGTTACCGTGTGGATCCCGGTGCAGTAGAATATAGCCAGCCTTTTATTCCCGTGCGTGTAATAAAAGGCGACAAGGCTTACATATAAGAAAGTATTATTACTTACCCTTATTACTGCAGTGGGACCGGATTCTTATTGACAAAATGTGGGATGCTTACACACCTCTACCTAGCCCTTTAGCGGTTGTATTTTTTTTTAAAGACAACCAACAGGTTATTACATTCTGTAGTGTAGCCTTAAATAAAGGATGCCACGGCATGCATTGAATATAAAAGTATCAAATGCAGTTTCAAAAAAAATTTGCTTACCTAGATAGATTGTTACTTAAAAGCTAACTTACTAATAACATTTTTGTTTTTGTGGTTTAAAATACAATAATATTTTGTTCTACTTTTTTTATATACTATAGGGACAGACGATGGTAAGTGACAACCGCCGTCCATGGACACTTTCAACTCTTGTCGTATGTGTGCTGCCCGCCTTTAAGGGTAATGAGGGATAGGGGATGCGGGGATTGAAAGAAGAGGGGGATTGAGAGGATGTGAAAGAGGAGAGGGAGGATGAAGGGAGAGGAAAGAGGAGAGGGGGAGTTGGGCCACCGGAAACCTTACTCATTTCGGGGAAATGCAACGCAAGCGTTACTTCACAACCGGTTTTCTGTGAGGCCGAGGTATCGCACCGGTCGAGCCGGCCCATTCGTGCCTAAGCATGGCTTTCCCACTGCTAACAGAAGAGAAACCTTCGTCGGCACTTCGACGGCAAATCCTTCTTTTGTCCTTCTAATGCACTAGCGAATCTTGAGTTACAGATGTCGTGATTCTCGTGTTTGTTGCCAAAATCTTCCGAAACGGCTTAACCGATTCTTATGAAAAATTATGCATATTTGGTATGTATGAGAGTAGGTCGTGAAGTAAATTTCATACAGCTAGGTGATCAGGGTGACTCTATTGGCTCTCAGTGACTCTATCAGGGTGATTTTTTATGGCAGAACAACGTTTGCGGATTAGCTAGTTGTACTAATAAAAGTATTGATAAACTAAGGAAGCGATACTTTTTGTTTAGTTCCGAAGTAATTTCGCACTTGAAAGCACAATAAAACACATAGTGTGAAAGTTATTGTCATATTTACTTTAAGTTATAACATATACTATTATTATAAATAAAATATTTCGTTCTTTTACCTACAAGTACTGTATTACTAATACTATATTAGTCAAATCCTTTTTGAACATGTCAAAGGATGAGTGAAGAACGACTATACGTATATTGTACCGAGAGGGCAGTAAACCCGCCTGCAACTTTATAAGGCGCAGGTTCGGCCGCGCAAGGAATACTGTTCTCATCTCTATCCAGGTGCACCCCAGTACCAGCTTCTCCCTCTTGACCGCATTCAACGGAGAGCGACTCGCATCATCGACTGCGAAGATATTTCTGATCGACTGGACACCTTGGCGTTGCGTGGAGATGTAGCTTCCCTCTGCATCCTATATCGCTTGTATCATGGGGAGTGTTCAGAGGAATGAATTGTCCTACGCGACAAAATATCCATCCCCATCACCTGGACGATTGGCACTCCACCACTGTGCGCTTCTCCAGAAGCTTCTTGCCTCGCACAACCAGCTTATGGAACCTTCAAACCTTCAAGAAAAGAGCGTACTCCTACCTAAAAGGCCGGCAACGCACTTGTGACTCTTGAGTTGCGGGTGTCCATGGGTGGCGGTAGTCCCTTACATTCAGGTGACCCGTCTGCTCGTTTGCCCCTATCGCATAAAAAAAAACATACTTGTAACCGACGAGCATATATGAGCATGTTTATTACATGCTACTATGTACAAACTTTGACTTTTCATTACTATCCTCTTCACTCCCAAGGTTTTGCTGGAAGAAAACTCAACTATGGGTTAAGCTCGCCCTTGTACATAATATTTTCCTTCTTATGTATAATTTGTTATTTCTGTATTATATGTGTAAAAGCAAGATAAAACTGTAAATGGAGTTATAAATATTCTATAACATACCCGTGTGGTGAAAAATGCCTTGACGGCACGGCGGTGGAGGTGTAAGCCGTCACCTCACCACTAAACACAAACACAAACGATCTGAAGGAACAGGTTTTACATAATTTTAAACCTACTTGTACTCCCACCTAAAGGCGGGCAACGCACACAATAAAAGTCAATTTATAACAATATTATATCTTAAACTATGTATATATATGTTAATTGCATATTATTTATTTCTGTGTAGTATACAATAATGGGTACTCATCCGAATAGACCATCTGAAATGGGGATGGACAGGACACATGTTACGGTGCAGAGCAAACAAGTGGAGCCAACTGGTCGGTTGGATGCCATACCAAGGGATGGTGCAAGAGAACGGAAACGTCCACTAAGAAGATGGGAAGATGATCTGTGCTGGGACCGTACTGGACAAGAGTCCCGGCAGACAGAGCGCAATGGAAGCAGTTGGAGGAGGCCTATGTGAAGCAACACACCGAGCTAAGAGACATTTTATAAACTATAAGACCAAACAAAGATGAATCAGCTCGGAACAAAAGGCTACATCATCATCATCATCATCAGTATATTATAATAATAAAACTTGAAGTTGATTAAATAAAATTATTAAGGCACTGATGCTACTGTACCTATACCATTTTCGATAATTGGATTGGACAGTGATTTCGCACTGAAAATCAGCTTCGTTTTAGAGAATAATTCTTTTTTTTTTTAAGTGAGATCCCTTCCTTCCAGAGATATTTCTTTCTTGAAGTTTTTTAAAACGATATGTAAATATTTGATAAAAAAACATTTTTATTCCTGGGTGTGATTGATAGTGATCATATCTGTTTTTATTCATAGTAAAACGCGACAACTAATAATAAATACATATAAATCAGTTCGTAATCAGCGTGTTTGTTAAATACCGCTGTACGTATAATGTTCCACAAAGAAACATGTTACTTAGAATAAGGGATTAAAGCGATAGTTGATTAGATTCTGAGTTTAAACAATGTACTTTTTTGTATAATACAGTTGGCGGCAATTTTTGACACGAATACGTTATAAGAGAATAAAACGCCGCGTAAAAAGTCAATTATACACAATATCCATATTAGAAGTGTTCCTGACTGTAGCTACTTCCTGACTTTACTTTTTAATTTAACATATCTATGCTAAACCTAAGTAATTTCTTAGGTTAATCCAATGAAAGTCGGCAGTGACGACATTTAAGATTCTTCTGACTATACAGGAATATGGATGGATGGATAGAGGTATGGATGTATATATATATATATATATATATATATATATATATATATATATATGACTTTTGACAAGGTAATAAATATTTTACGTGGTAGAGCAATGCTTAGGCACGAATGGGCCGGTTCGACGGGTGCGATACCACAGCCTCACATAAAATCTGAGTGACGTTACAGGAGACAAAACTCCCCCTCTCCTTTTTACTCTCCCCTGATCCTCATCCGCCTCTCTTTCCCCTCCCCGCATATCATCATCCCTCATCACCCTTAAAGGCGGGCGGCACTCTTACGACTCTCGAGTTGCATGTGTTAATGGACGGAGGAGGAGGACTTACCATCAGGTGACCCCTCTGTTCGTCTGTCCCCCTATAATATAAACAAAAAGACAAGTTCGTTAGATGGTAAAGAGTCATGTCAAATAAAAATATATAAAAATATTAAAATCAAAACGATATATCTGATGCGCTGAAGATGGACTCTTGAATCCCTCTTGTCACAATGATTTACTATTCATTCAGAGTCTTTTGTGATTATATTGTGATAAGTCTGCACCAAATCTTGGTTACCATTTCGGATGACCCTTACTAAGATAAGCGAACATTCTCACCATTGTCAGGTCATTCAAGTGTTTTCTCATTAGCTACAGTCCATTTCCGTTGATGTTGAGGATTTTGGCAATACCAGAACGAGGTTTGGTACATACTGAGTACTAAAGCTACCTTACCTAACCAAAAGCAAAATATTATTTTCAAATCGATAGCAAAAGCAAAATCACTTTCTCACTTTAGGTTTTTTCCTGCACCAAATTATTTAAAGTTTATTCTTCTATAATAATAATAATTCACCGTTTAATTATTTCCCTGAGGGTCAGCGCTTTCTCCTTGCCTCCAATAAATGTTCGTTCGGGTAATGTAAATACCATGTCCATGTGTTTCTCAGTCAATGTGCCTCCCAATTCTCGAGCAACTATGAGATTATCCAACACTCTAGAGTGCAGCGGTAGCTTCTTTGCCTTTTCCAGCATTCTGGCTGGTAACGTTAGCTCCAATGGGTCAGTTCTTGCCCGAAGGTGACCTCGAGTCTGGTAACTTCTTATTAAGTTTTGAACCGCTAAATGAAGTTTATAATAACAATGAACCCGATCTCACCTTCTCTATTTTTAATCCAGTTTTTCAGGACACGAAGAGAATTAGATCAGTTCAAATGCTGTTAACATAATAGTGTATGAGAATGACAAAGCGTTGTATGCATGAATGTTATTTCGTACACGTCTCATGTAAAAAATCTGTCGGCTTTCTTGGATTGCAATTTATCCTGGTCCACTCATGTAACTGAGGGAGCAAGAAAGTTTTTTGGATCTAATTATTCGCTTCAGCGTCTTAATATTTCTCCCTTTTCAGACTAAGATCTGTCTCTCTTAATCCCTTATCCTTCCTCTTCATAACTGAGCTGATGTTTCCTTTCTTGATGCTAACGAAGACCTGTGAAATAAACTGAAACAAAATCTCTGTATCCGTGTTATTTTCGGCTTCAGGAAATGATCATGTTTCCGAATTCCGAAAGCGACTGAAATGGCTTCCTATTCGGCTGCTGTCCTTTCTTCACAACCAAGGTTTGCTGGAAGAAAACTGAACTATGGGTTAAGCTCGCCTTTATGCATAATATTTTCCTTCTTGTGTATATTTTTAAATAATTTAAATAAAATATAAAATTTAAATAATATAAATAGAAAAGCAGGAAAGATTAATATGTGCTTTTGCCTTGTTTTCTTTCACTTGCTGGTTGCTATCTACATTAATAAAACGCAAGATGTTTTGTTTGTTTGTTTGGTTTAAAGCACTAATTTCCGGAACTATAGTCAGATTTCAATTATTCTTTTTGTATTACTTGGATATTTATTGACAAATAATATAGACTATAAAACATAACGCTATGATCCTTAGCAACACAGGTACAACTGTTGCTGACGGCCATTTTTATCATAATTTAACTCCATGATTAGGACGCATAATAAAATATTTAAAGTTCAATATGTAATTTGTATTTTCTTTTTGTTTAAGTAAATCTATATTTTCAGTCAGGTCTTTGTATATATTATGTCTGCAATAGAACTTAATAACACAGTTTAATATGCAAAGAACTTTGGATACGTGTAATAAATTAATATCATAAAATTATTATAATATGACGCAATCATATTATATATCGGTATAAGTCAATTATGACGAATATAATGGGGCATATGTGACGCAGAAGAGACGTGCTTAGACGCCGGAGTAACACTAAAAAGATAATCAAAAATGTTACCGTAGGAACAAAACCCCAGACCCCTGGCTTTTAGGCAACCTATAAGTCCGGTATAGCACTTGCAGTTATCCATGGCCGACGGTATTCAATTACCATCAGGTGGCATGTCTTTTTGAAGTCTGAAAACTAACCGCAACAGCCAGTTCAGTCACAGGTATGCGACTCTAACCTGCTCTAGCTGATGCTAACTTTGCTCAAACCAACCTACCTACCATTTCTCATTATGTGCTTCCTGCCATCGTAATTCCCATCTTGCCCAGCAGTGGTTGGCAATAGAATTGCCTTTAGTACGTAAATGGGAAGAAATATAGCTGTCAAAATTTATTTGCGTAATATGTCAATAATTGTCATCTGACCCCTGTCCCAAAATAATTTGGGATCCGTTCAATGTGTACAATGCAAGAAAACTCATTAGTTTATTTTATGGCTATGTGTCTCCCTGACATCAACCCTCCGTGGGAGAAAGAGAGGTTTTTGGATGGAAAGCAGGTAGGGTAAGGAACCTTGGGCAAGGGATGAGGAGACAGGACTGTTGTTTTAAATGTGGAAGCTTGTTATTGGCATCTGCTACTACGTATTTCAGAGTAATACTGTTTAAGCTGTAAGCTTCCCAAATATAATAAAATAAAAAAAAAATACTTCAATAGTTCTACATAAATCATCAAACCACATGGTGTGCCATACTGCTTTTCAAATAGGAAGAAACCTATTTCCGTCACACATGCACTCTAGTCTATATATATACGGTCTGTAGAACAGTCCGTTCCCTTAGTCGCCTTCAAAACACCCATAGTATGAGAAGGGTGGACCTATTCTAATACACAAAGAACCACACGGCTAATACGTAGACCTGATTACAATTAGATAATGAAAATATACTTAAAAATGAAAACATTAAAGTTTAAAAGTTATTAAGTCTAACGCATCTAAAAGCTACTAACAAAATTATTGAATGACTCATGATTCGAGTTTTAAGTAAGTACGAGTACATATGTGTGATAATATTACTTAAGATCCGAATCAAATTATATTCAAAATTGAAATTAATGTAGAGATATGATCTGTAGTTAAATTAATGGAAATTATTAAAGATAATGTATCATATAATGTTTTCTTTTGGCAAACATATCTAAAATTGCGGCTTAATGACTTTAATGTTTTTGTAATTGATTGTTTCTTATATTTGTGGTTCTGTCTATGCGCTCGTGGCATTAATTGATGAGAATAAAAATATATAAAACTCATTCACTCACGCCGGCATCGCTGAAGAGGTAACCAGAGTTGTATTACATACATACGTAAACTCATGCCTGTATCCCGAACACATATTGCTGATCATAATTTTGTCCCATTAACGTAATAGGGGCAAGTCTATTGCAGCCATCGCATGTGCATATTGACAGGGGAGCAAGGATATATAGGGAAGGAAAGGAATATTGTTTACACTGACGGATTGGGGAGTAAAAGCAATAGCTCAAGCAAGGCAGTGTTTTTTTTTTTTATACTATAGGGGGACAGGCGAACAGACGGGTCACCTGATGGTAAGTGACACCGCCGTCCATGGACACTTGCAACTCAAGAGTCGCAAGTGCGCTGCCCGCCTTTGAGGGTGATGAGGGATGGGGGATGCAAGGAGCGGAAAGAAGAGAGGAGGGATGAGGAGATGGAAAAAAGAAGAACGGAGATATGGGAGAGAAAAGGGGGGGAGAAGGAATTGGGCCACTGGAAACCTCACTCAATTCGGGGAAATGCAACGCAAGCGTTACTTCACAACCGGTTTTCTGTGAGGCCGTGGTATCGCACCGGTCAAGCCGGCCCATTCGTGCCTAAGCATGGCTCTACCACTGAAAAAAGTGTCGCATAACTATACCTCTCTAACTAAACAAACACATTCTACCAATTGGAATAACTGCTAACGTTATAGCGTATGCAGCAAGCCTATAGCCGTCACGGACACTTAAGGATTAAATATTATAAAATTGAGAGTATATTGAAAAGGAAAGAACAAGAGAAGATAATGGACGAAAAAGAATATTGCTTATACAGATGGACCTGGACAGCTGGAGCACGTCAGGGTCGCATACCCGTAACTCGAACTGGCTGTAGACAGGAGGTCCGACTGCTGCTAAACATACTACGTATGTACATATTTCTTACTATATGTACACAATATAGATAAATTTTATTACACCTCGGCTTCAGAAAAATGTAATTGGATTGGTTCTTTTTTTATAAGGTAGGGTTCAGACGAATAGACGACAAATGGTAAGTGACAACCGCCGTCCATGTACACCTGCACCTCAAAAGTCGTTAGTGCGCTGCCCGTCTTTAAGGGTGATTATAGATGGGGGGATGCGGGTAGAGGAAAGAGGAGAGAGGGAGTTGGGCCTCCAGAAACCCCACTAATTTAGAGCTATACAAGCGTTGCTTCGCAACCGGTTTTCTGTGAGGCTGTGGTATCGCACCGGTCAAGCCTTCCCATTCGTGCCTAAACATGGCTCTACCACGATAAAATATGTAGTTAATAAAACATTACGCTAAAACACTTAGGTGTGACACAGTAGCAATAAATTTTGATGATCTGAAGCAAAATTACATACATACATATACAATATATTCATTACATCCCTGAACCTTAGACGTTTGATGCGCAACTGCCTATCACAGGCCACATTTTATAATTAAGTCAAAGTCAAAGCATTTATTTCAAATAGGCCCAAAAGGCACTTTTCAACGTCTATATTTACATTTAAATAGAATTGATTCTAGTCGCCCATTCCAAAATGTAGTTTCGTTTGAAGAAGAATGGGCAAAAAATTCCATTCGTTACTCTTTTAAAATGTTTTGTTTACACACAATCATTATATATAAATAAAATTATGTGTGAAAACGTTGCACCCAGAACAATATCACTTTTTTTTGGGGAAAGAGAAAAGGGGGAGGGGGAATTGGGCCTCCGGAAACCTCACTAAATTCGGGGAAATGCAACGCAAGCGTTACTTCACAACCGGTTTTCTGTGAGGCCGTGGTATCGCACCGGTCGAGCCGGCCCATTCGTGCCTAAGCATGGCTCTACCACTGAAAAATACTGAATAAAAAAAACCATACTGAAATAGGTAAAAAGAATTAAATCGAAGCAAAGACAGATAAAATAATTTTATGATAGATACATGGTGCTCACACATTAACAAACAGTAAAATGAGTATACGATTAACATAGATATAGAGAATATTAACAAATAATAAGTCAGTGTGTGGGTTAAACTAATCGTGTAAAACAATGTTACAAAATATAATTCCTTATAAAATACAATTAGAAACCAGTTTGATTTTGTCTAGACTCAAAATTGTACTACGGAGCAGAACCAGCATGTCTCCAAGTGTTCTTATTTTGGATATAATCCTCTAATTTGTATTAAGCTTGTTTACAAAGTGTATTTTTGATATGGGTTTTAAATAAATTTCCTTTCATTTAATTGCAATATATCACAAGGAATTTTGTTATAACATTTAACGCAGTACCCCATAAAAGATGTATATACTTTAGCTAATCTGAAGAATGGTTGATCTAATTTGTGTTTATTTCTAGTATTAAGATTATGTCTATCACTTATTTTATTCAAAAGATGTAGATTTTTTCTAACATACATGATATTAATACGTCATAATATTAAACCTTTTAAATAGTTACCTGAGAGATTCGCGGCGACGTAGATTATAAATGGCACGATTATAAATAGGCCAATAATTATATATTTTCTTCCTACTTACGCTAAGCTAATTGCCATCAACCAGACTCTATATAAAATGTATACATACTAGTAATAAATCCGATAAATAAAAGTCATCTGTCCTTTTAAGATATCGACGGGAAGACTTAGGGTTGCCCTACTCTACTCCAAAAAGAACCACACGACTATTAATTATTATTGGAATTAAAATACAAAGTCTTATTTATAGGGAAGAACTTGAAAGCATTCAAACTTTGAAAGGTTTTTTGGCAATTACAGCATAATAAATACTGACATACACACACACACACACACACTAACACACATACACGCGCAAACACAAACACACACACACACACACACACACACACACACACACACACACACACACGCACCAAGTATTTCTAGAGAAAAAAATAGTCTATAAAAAAATTATCTCGCTTACATTGTTGTATAGAGGGCCTGGTAATCTGTGTGACAGGTTTTCCTAGTGCAGATGCCAGTCCCTCACAAATATGTCTATGTTGTTCAACATAGACATATTTGTGAGAGATGTGTAGTATTGACAACCATAATCTTTAATTACCTTTTGGAAGAGAAATAAATTATTATTATTATTCTTATTTTTATATATTATCTATAAAACACTTATATATATATATGTATATTAATTTAGGATAGTACTAGTTCCACTTATGTTAAATGTGGTTGCCTGTAAATGATTGAGCACAAGTCACGTATTCGTATATAAAAAAAACACTCTGAATGTAAATAATACTTACAGTAACATGAACCAATCAAGTTTAAAAAAATTCGTCATTATTTCTTTCCTCTGTTGTTTTGCTGACGTTATTTTGAAATATTATATTATACCATTATGACACTATCAATATTAAGGCGATCCAATGATATCACGTGTAGTGATGCTCTAGGATTGCCAAAGAAATACCATGTATACATATATTCGAAAAACACAACCCTCCTTCTTGATCAATCTAATGAAAATAAAACGACAGCATGTTGTAAAGTTCAAGCCTCAATTATTTGTAACTTATGGAAATCTGTACATATATGAATATTCAACTGTTTAAGAAGGAGGTTTTATGTATGTACGTAAGATGTTTCGTTGTCAATGCCTAGAACTTTGGCGCCATGATGAATATTAAATTTCGAAATTTATGGTGTCATTTGACATGTCTTAATATGACATATGAGGTCCACATTTCGAGAACACGTTAGCAAAACGAACAAAGGTAATTTGTAATGCAGTCGGGTTTAATACTATTTTTAACAATTTCGCTTTGTTGTCGTTTAAAACACCGACACACGTGTGCAAAAGTGAATAAGAAACTATTATTGTATTACTTTTATCGTCCATGATATAATTCTTTCCAGAATCAATAATAATGTTGATATGAAATTTATTGATAATGTATTGTACATTTTGATTTAAATATTATCTAACACAAATCAGTTTACGTTTAATTGGATTAAGAGATGTTTATCTTTACCAGAAAGTACAATATTAGTCAATTATATTTTTTAAATATTTCAATTCACGATAATACATATACGATATACACGACCGTATCCCCGAAAGGGTAGGCTGGGGCGTAATTTCGAACAAATTTTGCTGATTATAAATTAGCCCAGTTTACCTCATAGGTAACAAGCCCATTGCCATGATCCTGGCACTTTTGGTTAGTCTAGTGGTTACTGACCCTGAACTACTGATCCGGAGGTCGTAGGTTCGATTTCAAAACGGGACAAAATTTGTGTAGTTCACAACTAGTTGTCCCGAAGTTGTCCTGAGTCTGGATGTTCTTTGTGTCCGATGATTGAATGTCTGTAAAGTCCCACGCGACACAAGAATTATTCCTAATGCCTTGAGGAGTTGTCTTTGCTAAAAAAAAACAAAAACAAAAGAAAGGAAGATATATTGCTAACTATTGCTTATACAGGTGAATTGGGGAGTATAAGCAATAGCTCAGTCAAAGTCAGGGCCGTATGTATACCTCTAACTCGAACTGTCTGGCGACGGAAAGTCCGAGCTCTTTAACTAAAGTAGTCATACTTGTTCAACAACAATTGCGCAGATAAGATAGTAGTCACTTCTTAGACAATGATAAGTAGGGGCCTTTTACGTCTCAAGTAGGCTCACCATCCGGCCGTCCATGAACACTTGCAACTCAAGAGTCGCAAGTGCGCTGCTCGCCTTTGAGGGTGATGAGGGATGTGGGATGCAGGGAGCGGAAAGAAGAGAGGAGGGATGAGGGATGGGAAAGAGGAGAAAGGAGATGAGGGGAGAGAAAATGGGGAGGGGGAATTGGGCCTCCGGAAACCTCACTCATTTCGGGGAAATGCAATGTAAGCGTTACTTCACAACCGGTTTTCTGTGAGGCCGTGGTATCGCACCGGTCGAGCTGGCCCATGTCTGCCTAAGCATGGCTCTACCACCGAAAAATATATATTCCTGAAAGGGTATTTTTTTTATAGTTAAAAGGACAAACGAGCAGACGGTCACACACACACACGCAGTGTCACCTGTTGGTAAGTGACTTCCGCCGCCCATGAACACTTGCAACTCAAGAGTCACAAGAGTGCTGTCCGCCTTTTAGGGTAACTGAAAGAGAGGAGAGGTATTTTTTGCTGATATTAGCTCGAAACGTTATAACTTTTGTCACTTTTTCTATAAAAAATCATGTGATATCTAATAATGTGTCAAAATCTTTTAAGCCCTCAAGGCATACAGCTTTACGATCCTTAGGAGCGGAGCAGTGACCATGAACACAACGTGGCATAGCTACTATCAAATTTATATAAGCACTAGCTGTTGCGACTTCGTCCGCGTGGTATTTAACAAAAAAGTTATTGTTCAGTTCACAGTTTTCAATTTAGTTTGAATTGATTGGTTGGTTTCTTTTGTGAGGTCCTATTTTTTTATCTTAAATAAAAGTAGCCTAAGTTACTCCTTGTTACATCAGCTATCTGCTAGTGAAAGTCCCGTCAAAATTGATCCTTCCTTTTTAGAGATTAACCGGAACAAACAGACAGACAGACGGACAAAAATTAAAAAAAAAATCGTTTTGGTATATGTACCGTGTATACGTCCATATGCACTTATAAAAAGCGGTTATTTTAATATTACAAACAGACACTCCAATTTTATATATTTGTATAGATGTGCCTTGTGGGTTTCGTTGGACTACAATACTATAATAGAACCTCCCATCTGTCCGCGTGTCTATCCTTAAAGCCGGCTTAGTGATCAGACTGTTTTCTATCAGACAGTCCAGGCCGGGTATAGCATTGCTCCCTATTACCTAAGTGGGATTAAATTAGGCTTGTCAAAAAGTGAGAGTTTGAGATATTCATTCTAACGTTGGAGAGCCATGCTTCAGCACGTATGGGCCGGCTCGACCGGAGTATTACCACTGCTTCACAGAAAACCGGCTGTTAAACAATGCTTGAATTGTGTGACCGAATGTGGAGTGAGGTTACCGGAGGCCTTATCCCTTTCCCCTACCCAAAAAGCGGACAGCACTTTGCACTCTTGTGACTCTTGAGTTGCAAGTGTACGTGGGCGGAGGAAGTCACTTCCCATCAATTGACCCACCTGCTCGTTTGTCCCCTTACAGCATTAAGATATTGGTATATAAGACTGTCATATTACTCTTATAATTTTTATTGTATTCAGTTATTATACTTATACTACAAAATGAAGTATTAAAAATAAATTACTATAGGTTTGACAAAATGTATAAATGCAGTAGGAGTATTATTGAACGGGGCATTATACTGGCGAGATTTGAGAAGGTATGTGGAAATACAGACGAATAAAAAAGTACGGGCAGTCTGTGGGGACTGCCCGTACCCACAATACGATAGTACGATAGATAATACGATAGAGTTGAAAACTAAGTAACTTGTGAATTGTATCGTCGAGCTATTAGATTATACACAGTATACATATAGCTTATGGGAAGCGTGCGGTGATGATGTCGCGAGTTTCACGCTTTTTGTTGACCCAAAAAGTGCTCAACGCGCCTAAAGAAGTTTTCACTTCAAAATCCTTGGGTTTAAGCTTGAGAAGAGAAGATAAAAGAAGTAAAGGGGTATTTTGTTTATTAAGATGGATTGTGATTGCAAGTAATAGCTTAAGAAGGTCAGGATCGCACAGCTGTAGCTGCAACTGACTCCGACGAGGAAGTCCGAAGCCCTTTAAATATTGAACAATCAAATGAAATAGATGATATCATAAATCCTTAGTATACGTAAATAAATTTGTCATTGGAAAAAAACTATTATATATGATAAATGAATTCATTAACTACTTAACGATATCCAATTAAATATATGTAAATGTAATATCTAATCATTGATCAAAATGATTTAATTGGCATATCGTGTCATACAATAAAAGTACCAAACACACATCTTGTATCGATGAAGGGGTACGCAGAAGCGTTATTAACGCGTAATTGCCAATTATAATTAATTTATTTAAACGTTTGACTTACTCCTTGAGAAAGGTCTCCTTTTGGGACCAAAACTAGTCGGACATCCCCGAAATACACACGTGAGTACAACCGTATAAATATGATTGCAACTCACGAAAATTGTTGTTCTGAGATTATAACGTAGTCCTGTTTACGTCATCGGGGACAAGCCTTATGCCGTGATCCTGGCACTATTGGGAATAAGATGGGATCATTTGAAGTATATTTTCAACAAAGGGAGGGAAATGGGTTGGGGAGTGTAAGCAATAGCTCAAACAAGTCAGGATTACCTAAATACTTACAACTCGAACTGGTTGACGGTGGTCCAAGCCCTCTGACTATCCTATATAAAAATTATCATTTAGGGGTATGAAAAAGATGTACGGCCGATTCTCAGACCTACACGACATGCACACAAAATTTCATAAAAATTAGTCCAGCCATTTCGGAGGAGTTTGGTAACAAACATCGCTACACGAGAATTTTATATATTAGAGATATTATTAGTAGGGATTAGCTATTCTTATTATCCGACTAACACAGAAACTCAAAAAATATGTGTATAACAGTAAGCTTCCCAATAAGCCCAACACGCCAAAATACAAACACCTTCATAATATAATTAACTTATACAATCAAATTGTTTTATTTACCGTTTATACGAAAATCTAATGAATATAGTTACACAACATTTACATATGTAATTACTTTGAGCTGTTATTATATAGTTTATCTTCGTGTTATGTATTCTTCGTGACTATAAATACTATCAAAAAATCTTATCTTTGATTTTTGAGAAAGCCTTGATATACGATAGAGCATTGGCCCCTAATAGGCCCTTGTGGCATTCCAAGTGTGTGAGTCATGTATGAAGGCATTTATTATAAAAATAAAGTTTCACTACCATATGTGGCAGAATTATGTTGCATGGTTCTCGGTATTGAATAGCGACTAAGGAGTTTGACTGTTATCTATCAAACAATTATAGCCATAAAGCATTGAGGGCAGTAGGCTTGCCGCCTATTACGTTACGGTAAAAAAAAAACATTTATACACATCTGCCTACAACATATGTTATTATTATTATTTATTAGAATAATAAAAAAAAAAGAGATATACGTGCAGTTTATAAATTAAGTCCCAGACACTCCCTCAGAGATAAATTTAAAGAGATTAATATTATGACTGTGCCCTCTCAGTATATTTACGAAAATCTCATGTACGCATATAAAAATATTAATCTGTTTAAAAAATACAGTGATATTCATAGTGTAAATACTAGGAACAAAAACAAATTTGTTGTTCCTAAAACCAGGCTCAGGAAAATAGATGGTTCGTTTAGATGCAGAAGTATACATTTCTATAATAAGCTTCCTAGCCAAATACAAGAACTAAGCAATAATAAATTTACACACATATACACATTGACATTTTATATTTTACTTTTTGACATGAATACTTACTTTGTTCAGTATTATATTGTTTTTTTTATTGTTTTAATCTTTGTACTTTTTGACATGAATACTTTGTTAAGTATAATATATTATATATTTGTTTCTTTTTTTTTAATTTATAAATGTAATTATTGTATATGTGAGGACTATGTAGGTTATTTCTTTTTTTTCTCTTTTCTCCTTTTTTCCTGTAAGTTTGTTTTTTAACGATGTCTGACTGTTTGAGTACTTTTGCGGCCTACCCAAATGTCCTTGCTTTGGTACTGTTCGTCGGTCCGTTGAGCTCCTGAAAGTTCTAAGTTGAGCTACACGATAACTGACAAATGCTTGCACTGTTTGGACGGGTCCACTCAAATGAGCGTGGTGCATTCTTCAAAAGCTCATCTCAGACGTTAGCGTGCATGGTTCTCATATGTTTTTGACCAGTACATCTGTATGGACTTTAAAACAGACTTTGACCTCTGAGTTTGTTTCGGTGTTTCTTCTCGGGGTAGTCAGCTAGGAAACACCGGCCTCATCTAGCATAAACTAACAGAAAAAATATATATTGACGTGTAAAAGTGTTGTTATAACCTATTTACAAAATAAAGATCCTTTATTATTTATCATTTAAGAAACAGTATTTTAGATTTCTTTCACCTACCAAACTTATTCCAAATCGTCATATTTTGTTCAAATATTGGGAATTAAAAAAACATAATCCTATCAGTTGTATTAAGATTCCATGTCTAAACATATTGTTTTTTGTGATACGTGAATATTAAAATTTATGTGAATGCGTACATTCGTTACATCACTAATATATACATATACATATATTCGCGTATTCAATTCAATTTTAATACACTGCACCCTCTCATTTACCTTTACTAAGAATGTTTCTTACGTATTCTGTTAATTTCATAAGTTTACAACAGAATTACACAAGTTTACAATCACATTTCATGTATAAGTAATTAAAAGCTTTGCTTAATCGTTCGTATTATTTAATTTACTTTATCGAATTAGCCGACATGTTTTAAAGTGGAGACAAACATATGGTAGGGCGCCCTTCGGCACGATGGACCGACGACTTGTGGAAGGTTGTTGGCAGTGGATGGATACCGACTGCCCGAGACCCGGATAGTTGGCGTCCCAGAGGGGGACCTTTGTAAAGCTGTGAATAACGATAAGCTAAAGAATAATCGATTCATGTATATTCATTTACTTTGAATTCACATAGCCTTGAAGCATCAATAGTAGAACATGCGCATTGCCAAACCTTATGATCGGTTAAAAGATATCAGAATAAAAACTTTCGTGAGTTACATTCATATTTATTTAAATATACGCTTTTACTCATTCGTGTATTTCGGGGATGCCCGACTATTTTCGGTCCCGACAGGAGACCTGTCTCAAGGTGTAAGTCGTCCAGCCGTGACGGTAAAGGACGTCACACTCGTCACACACATTTTTAAATTAAGGTTATAGGATAGCTTAAAATGACGCTCTTCCTACATCCTGTCATCCTAAGAGAACCGTTTACAACATTTTGTAAAATATAAAAATACATTAATAAAACTAATAGTTTCGAATGATACGGCGTCATCTACGCCTTTCACCCGTCTGCTCAAAACGGAGGGTTATGATTTTCCAGTGTATGTATGTCTGCATTTATGAATGATGTTTTTTGTTAAGCGCTAGAGCCTGGTCGACTTGATCAATTATTACATGTGAGTTCATGATACTCTGTCACTTGGGCTGACATTATTTGGAAACTAACTCCTATATATAGGCTTCCTATTACGTGGATGGGACCTATGGTCGGTAAAACGTGTTAATTACGCCTCTGTAACCCCTTTATGGAGACAGGCATGAGTATATGTATGTATTTTATTAGAAGTTACAATATTATTTGTAATATCAATGAAGCAGTCATTAAGCGGTTCCGCTATTTGGTCAGTATTCAATAAAATAACGTCTGCCGTTTATTAAATTTAATTGGATAATTGCTTTATATAAGTATTTCGCGAACTTAATTATTGTTCACTTCACTAGTGGCCTACGATCACTTAGGAAATGCTCGTAGCTAGTGGCTTTGAATATTTTATGACCTTAGTTATAGAATAGGTGTTTGTTTGGGAATCTTATACAATTATTTTGTATTTTAAATGTATGTATGTGAATTGATTTCCGTTTGTAGTAATTTTAACATACCTAATGATGATGATGATGATGATGGGCAGTTTAAGAATAAACTATATGAATATTTGAAGTATATTTTAAAGTAAAGTTTGCTTATACAGACGTATTAGTAGGTAGTATAAATGTCATATTTAGATATAAAAATATTTGAAATTTTTTGCCCTGTTGTTCAGGGTGAAGTAGAATGGCCTTTCATACGAATCTGCCTACCCCTTCGAAAATTAAGACGTGAGTGATATATGTATATTCCCAAAATAGTGTACTGAAATCAAAATAAATACCACGGCCCCACAGAAAACCGGTAGACATACAATGCTTTCATTTATTGCCCAGGGAGTATAGGTACCGGAGGCCCTATTCAACCTCCCCTTATACCCTCCTTTCCCCTTTCTTACCCCCCTTATCACCTACAAAAAATGGCACTTACGACTCTTGAGTTACAGGTGCACATGTGGCGGTTGTCACTTACCATCAGGTGTGATTTTCGGTAGAGTATTTTTTTATTATACCATAGGGGACAGACGAACAAACGGGTCACCTGATAGTAAGTGACAACCGTCGTCCATGTACACTTGCAATTCAAGAGTCGTAAGTGCGCTGCCCGCCTGAGGGTTATGAGGGATGCGGGGAGGGGAAAGAAGAGAGGTGGATGAGGAGCTGGGAAAGAGGAGAGGGGGATGAGGGTAGGGGAAAGAGGGAAGGGGGAGTTAGGCCTCCGGGAACCTCACTCGTTTCGGGGAAATGCAACGTAAGCGTTACTTCACAACCGGTTTTCTGTGAGGCCGTGGTATCGCACCGATCGAGCCGGGCCCATTCATGCCTAAGCATGGCTCTACCACTGTTAGTAGAATAGAGCGACCCCTTTCTTCCCGTGGGTGACCTAAAAGACGACTAAGACATCGGACTGCCATCTATCAGACAGTATGTATACAGTTATACAGTGCCCGGTTGACGGCTATAGGCTTGCCCCATAACGTTAGTGGGACCAAATAATAATTAGCAAAATGTGGATGTTTCTACACTACCCTGTCTAACCTTTGTATATTTATAAAACAATGTTATAATACTGTTATCGTTTTTTTATATCAAGACAGTAAAGTCATAACAAGTAAAATTGTTGAAAATATGAAAAAACCCGATTGCATTTTTCTCTTATTTTCTGCTGACTTTACTTTACACTTCCACTTTTAAGAATATCACAAATATCGATAGCATACACATCTATATTCACTCGAAAAAACATAACCCTAGTTCCTACTCAGTCGGACTCTTACTGTCTCAAAATGGACTTTTAACTGTCGCAATATGACTCAATTATGAAAAACTTTGACGTTTTTATTACGTTGTATTTAGTGTTAATGTTACTAGTCATCTATCTTTTCTTAGTAATCTTGAACATATCAGCTTATCAGAAAGTCAGTGACATAAGCAATATTGTTCAGGAGTAAGGTTAGGCCGCAACCATGATTATAACGGAGCACTTTACCAAAGTTTCCAGACAGATAATATTCTGTGACAAATCACCGTCCCCACTGAATCGTATCGTTATGTACGTATATGACAGTTATGTGTTTAGGAAGTCTCTCATACCAGGGGAGATGATCATGGCTTTTTTTTTCTTGTGCCAACCCCCACCTCACCAGAGCTGACGGTGAGGTGGTATGTCGGACTCGAACCGACTAAAACCACACGGTGTGCCGTCATGAAAGCGTCTATTGCTAGGGACCCGGGATACCCTCAGAAGGAAACATCCGGGAACCCCAGCAGGAGATGATCATGCCTGGCGGACAGATGATCAAGACATCAACGGTATGGACCATTGATGTTGAGGAGGTTAGGATACAAATGGTATTATTGTATATTTCTCTCATAAGAGGAGGTCGCAACATATATTGATCATAACATTTTTAATAGCTTGATAGAAGATTGCCAGACAGACGAGCGTAAAGAAATGACTACAGCTAATGGAGAATAAAACAAAAAATGTTTAATTAATCGTGTAATATGAAGCACTGATCATTCCAGACCAGAGTGCCTCATGACAGGACAAAACAATTTGGTTATACTTGTGAGTATGTTTTTTTTTATACTATAGGGGGACAGACGAACAGACGGGTCAACTGCAACTCAAGAGTCGTAAGTGCGCTGCCTGCCTTCGAGGGTGATAAGGGACGCGGGGAGTGGAAAGAAGAGAGGGTTATTCGGTGAGGGGAAAGCCCATCTAATTTCGGGAAAATGCAATACGAGCGTAGCTTAACAACCGGTTGTCTGTGAGGCCGTGGTTGAGCCGGCCCATTCGTGCCTAAGCATGGCTCTGCCAATGTTTTATTTTCAAATATTAATGGTGTATTTACATAATATAATTTTGTCTGTAGTTAGTTTTAAATAATAATCAGATAGATCACACTATTAACTAATCAAAAAGATCTTAATTTATTAATGTATTTAAGTCATATCATTATTAGATTGTTTATATTTAAGATCGATAGTGCATTATAAACATGTTAAATTAATTAGCTTAATAATAAAATAATAAACATGATTATTATCTATATTTGTCATTGCTTTTGAAACTATAGTAATATAATAATTGACGGACCTGCCAGTATAGTGGTCAGTGATCCTGACTGCTAAGCTAGAGGTTATGGGTTTGATCCCCACTCGGGATAAAAAAATTGTGTGAGTGAAAAGTGAGGGACAGAAAGTTGTGTGAGTATTGCCCCGAGTCCGGATGTTCTTTGTGTCCGCTGTTTGTATATTTGTCAGGTCCCCGTAAAATGAGAGAGATATGATTGTGAAGAGGGATTGGAATGTACAATAATACATACACATACATACATAAACTCAAGCCTGTATCCCCGAAGGGGTAGACAGAGAAGATGGGAACTTTTGGAGTCTTATGACAGGAAAAGGAGGATAAAATGGGAAGAAAGGGGAAATTGCTTCTGCCGATGAATTGGAGTATAAGCAGTAGCTCAAGCAAGTCAGGGTAGCATACCTATAACTCGTACTGTCTAGTGCCTAGAAGTCTCAGCTCTCGAATGTTAGCTATATTTAGTAGTATAAAAAGTATAATTTAAAATACCTCCAATTTGAAAATCTCCCACACGATTTGAAAGAGATTGGCGAATTTCAAATATAGCAGATTTTCCTAAATTAAATTGAATTAAAGCGTTTCTTCACAACCGGTTTGCTGTAAGGCTTTGGTATTGCACCGGTTGAGCCGACCCTTCGTGCCTAAGCATGGCTCTACTACTGTGAAGCAACACTTGCGTTGCATTTCTCCGAAATTAGTGAGGTTTCGGGGGACCAACTCCCCTCTCCTTTTCCTCACCCTTGTCCCGCATCCCTCATCACGTTCAAAGGCGTTCAGCGGACTTACGACTCTTGAGTTGCAGGTGTCCATAGACGGCGGTTGTCACTTAACATCAGGTGACCCGCCTGTTTGTCGATCCCCCTATAGAATAAAAAATAACACTCCTGTTTGTCGTCGGGGGTTAAAACCCAGACCATGTCAGTTCATACATACATACATATTGTTACATTTTATTCCCGGACAGGGTAGTCAGTCACGTCAGTCAGATAACTATCATATAAACCCTGCTAGTCGTGTTATGAATCAGTTCCATTAATTAAAGTACTTTGATTGGTTTGTTATGTATTGATTAGATCATGAAACAATGAAATAATATTTTTCATTTGTCATTCATAATTATCTATTAAAGTAGCAATGATAAACTTGACAATGACCGCCGTTGGCTACGCCTATGTCGGTTGTTATTTTGTAATACATACATACATATATATACACATACAAAACCATGTGGTTGTCGGTCAAGTAAAATACAATTTATTCCCGTGGGTGTTGTAAAAGTGCGAGTAAGGGATCAGACTGTTATCTATCAGACAGTATATATACAGTCATACTTAATTGAGTAACAGGGGTATTACGTAAGTGGGATTTAATTATGGTAAAGTTTTGATTAAAATAAATATGACTTTATACATATGTATATCAGATAGTATTGGACTGTATGACTGTATATGAATATGTTTGTCCCTTTTTAGGGTGTCCTACGGGAAAAAAGGTAGTGGCCCTATTCCACATTATCGAGAACCAAACGGAATTAAAATAAATACGAACACGTCTGCTCAATTTCACTCAGTATCCAAGACTGATTAAAAAATCAAACTTAACACCCAAGCCCGCCTGACACCCTACTTATTGCAATCTCTCCCACCAAATATCTTTGTATAATCTTTTTTTTTATAACAATGGGGAAGGCCCTCATGGGTGTCGGACTCTACACCGACTAGAACCTCCCCGGTGGTAATCTGCTTGCCAATGATCGGGGAAGCAAGAATCCCAATGGCATTCTTCCGCCACCTGGTGCGACTTACACAGGCCTGAAGGCTGCTTCTTTAAGTGGCTGGAGAATCGGAAAATCGATGAAGGCCCTCCCGGCACCCGGTGCGATTTTTGTGTAACCTTATCTGTGTCCACCAATCAGAATTAACATACAAATAATATATATATATCTCTGATATGTTATAAACATCAGCAGACTATACAAATAGTATTTAAAAATCATTTTAAAATTATTACAATCAACCATTCTCTGAAGCAAATTATCGCCTACTGTATTTCCGGACCGATAAGAAATTCCAACCTTCAATAAAGAGCGTACTTCTACTTCAAAGGCCAGACACTCACTTGCGACTTTTGAATTGCAGGTACCCTTGGGCGGCGGTAGTCGCTTACCATTATATGACCCATCTACTCGTTTGCTCCTTATACCATAAAGAAATCATTTTACATACAAATTAATATATGGTCACGTATCCCTGAATATTGTCCTAATCTAACACGTACTAAGGATTGTTTCCCCAATCCCCGAAGTGTATACATATGATGTTTCTATGTCCCTCACGAGAGCGTAGATAACTTGGTGGATTTCGACATCTGACGTGTCGTTCGAATTGTCTTAATACAGGGAGTGAAATGATTTAATATTTTGAAATAACGCTAAATAAGAGGAGTTAGTTTTTAACGGTGGTAGAGCCATGCTTAGGCACGAATGGGCCGGCTTGACCGGTGCGATACCACGGTCTCACAGGAAACTGGTTGTGAATTTACACTTGCGTTGCATTTTCCCGAAATTAGTGAGGTTTCGGGGGCCCAACTCCCCTCTCCTTTTCCTTACCCTTGTCCCCTTCTGCCTTTTTATTATCTCCTCATTCCCTTCTCTTCTTGCCCCTCCCCTCATCCTTCATCACCTTCAAAGGCGGGCAGCGCACTTACGACTCTTGAGTTGCAGGTGTCCATGGACGGAGGTTGTTACTTACCATCTGGTGACCCGTCTGTTCGTCTGTCCCCCTATAGTATAAAAAAAAAGCAAGTTAGAGAGAGACAAATATAATAATGTACACGGCTTTTTAATATTTAGATTTTTTTCTGTTACCTACTATATCTGTGTATTATTCATGCCGTTGCTTTTTTATACAGATAATTATAATCTGACATAGGTAAACTAAATGACGTAATCGTTTTTTTTTTTTTACTTAAATAGTTAGAACATGTTGTACCACTATTTTATCTGCTTATTTATATTTGTAGCAAATTTTCTTATGTCTGTCTTATCAATAAGGCTGGCTACGAGTAATAAATCCTATTGCTTTATTTTTAATTTGCTGGCCGTGTTGTTCTCTTGTGTGTGAGAGAGAAGAGTAGATTAAGGCCACACCATGTCTTCATTAAACATGCTTCGTCGCCAAGTTGAATTAATTACACTTGCGACGAACTGTATTTTAAAGTAATTAAGCTATAATATTATTTAGGCGTGACCCACTATTTCTCAGCTTCACATAACGTTTTCAAAACATATATGTATATTTCACTTTTCTGTAACATTTCGTATGTATAACATACATATCAAACACTCACGGATAGATCCTGCTCACATAATAGTATCATTCACAAGCCTTTTGCCGTCAACGGGGCACTTTGTGAATTTAAAATTAATAATTTACTTTAAAAAAGTAGGCAACCGACTTTAATGAGTCTATCATAAAATTTAAGACTTATATGGTTTTCTCATGGATGCCATTGTCAGAATCTAACCAAACTCTCATCTAACTACCCTTGAAGTACATCCTTTCCAATAAAAAAAAAACATCGAAATCGGTTGGCGTGAATTGAGTTATTCGTCCATTTGTCGCGCACATACTTAATGCAAATTTAAGACTTATATGGTTTTCTCATGGAACCCATTGTCAAAACTGGACCAAATTAAAATGGGACCACACGGAAGGCACCAGCTTTCAAATAAAAAAAACATTAAAATCAGTTCACCCATTCAAAAGTTCTGAGGTAAAAAATATGAAAAAAAAAATACAGTGGAATTGAGAACCTCCTCCTTTTTTGAAGTCGGTTGAAAAAATATTTCAGTAGTTAAGGAATATTGCTTAAACATTGGTTGTACGGATGGATTGGAGAGTTTAATCGATAGCTCGAACCAATCACGGTCGCATGCCTGTGACTTCAAGTGACTGATGCCGGAAAGTCCTATCACACTAAGGTTAATCTACAATTTCAGTCAATAGTTTAACAACACATAAAATTGCAAATAAAAACAATTACATACCACTTGAAACATTTAAAAAAATCTGTAAAACGTTTAAAATCGCATTTGAATTGAGTTGAAAATTCTTGATATTAAATTAATTACAAAATAACTAAAAACAACACTGCGCAGTTATAATTTGGCTTCTGGTAGTTTCCTATACGTTTAGATGAGAGAAAAAAAAACTCTAGACGCAAAAAGGAAGTATACAGTTCAGTAATTAAAACGTACAGCAGGCATAGACAATTATTTTAAGGAAACAATTATGGACGACCTCTCATGAGTTCATGAAGAAGATTTGTACGGAATTGATCGGAATATTGTATCTCATTGGTTATGGTTTTTATAATATTCCTATATAAATATACTAAGTTGAAAATAATCGTTTTGTCAATTGTTATAACTTGTAGTGACTGATCGGGATCTATCTGCATAAAAGCTATATTTATTTATTTTAATATAAGTTACAAATAAGTACATTCTACCAAAGGAGTATATTAACTAGTCAATGTTTGAATGGTATAAAGAGAAATTTACTTATTTATGTGCAAACTCAATTAAAGTAATTTATTAATAATATTATTTGTAATTCTCTAGAGAATAATCCTGTTTCTAAATCGATACTCAATCATAATCATAATCGAGACTCATCATAAAATACAATTGTCATTTCCTGAAGTTTAGATCAAATTGGGTCAAATTAAATCACGGAGATTAAATAATATTTTACAACAAAAATGCGTACGTTAACAGAATACATAAAATAAATAAAAGAAAAAAACTATAAGTGAGTGTTGTGTGTGATTATTAAATGCAGTGAAGATCAACTAATGTTCATTTAAATTCGTATTATTTTGTTATCATCCCTACTACGAAAAGCGCATTCCATAAAGGAATATTTCGATTGAAGCATGAAGTTGAAATTATCAATGGTATGTAATGGACTCCGGTTCCTAAAATTTTATTTACTAACTTATTAAAATGTATTATTTGTTTTACAAATAATATGCTTATGATATATTTTATGAATCTATACTAATAAAACAAAGATAAATAGTTTATTTTTATTTGTTCATACGGACTAATCTACAGAACAAAAAGTCAAATGGAAAAAATATTTTAGGAGTGAATAGATTATTTACATTCATACATGCATTCAATCTTGTATCCCCAAAGGGATAGGCAGTGGCGTATTTGGATTTCAATAGACCCCAATGAAATGGAAACGGGGGATAGAAAAGGTTTGAAAGGAAATTTGCTTATAAAGATAGATTGGGGAGTATAAGCAATAGCTCAAGCAAGTAAGGGTCGCATACCTATAACTCGAACTGGCTTGTGCCCCAGGAAGTGGATATTGCTTATTTAGATAGATTGGGGAGTATAAGCAATAGCTCAAGCAAGTCACGGTCTCGTACCTACAACTCGAACTGGCTTGTGCCCCAGGAAGTGGATATTGCTTATTTAGATAGATTGGGGAGTATAAGCAATAGCTCAAGCAAGTCACGGTCTCGTACCTACAACTCGAACTGGCTTGTGCCCCAGGAAGTGGATATTGCTTATTTAGATAGATTGGGGAGTATAAGCAATAGCTCAAGCAAGTCACGGTCTCGTACCTACAACTCGAACTGGCTTGTGCCCCAGGAAGTGGATATTGCTTATTTAGATAGATTGGGGAGTATAAGCAATAGCTCAAGCAAGTCACGGTCTCGTACCTACAACTCGAACTGGCTTGTGCCCCAGGAAGTGGATATTGCTTATTTAGATAGATTGGGGAGTATAAGCAATAGCTGAAGCAAGTCAGGGTCGAATACCTATGACTCGAACTGGCTGGTTCCGGGAAGTCGGAGCGTTCTAACCCATATAAGTATATAATAAATAAAAAAAATTATATCATTTTCAATAACTTTCATTAAATTAATTCAACCATTTAAAATGGATATGTTTTTGATGTGTTTAAACATATATTTATATATTTAAAAATCTCTACTCTTTTTTTAGAATGTTTCTCTAAAATAATGACGACCTGACTGTAATTTCCAAATTCCAAATTTTTAAAACAATAGCTTAGTTCTGAGAGAGGTAACTTCAAGTTAATAAGGGAAAAGGTTCAAGAGGAGATAGAAATAGAGCAGAAGAAGAAGGAGGAAAGTTGT
The DNA here is from genome assembly GCA_947561695.1 of Tyria jacobaeae. NCBI lineage: Eukaryota > Metazoa > Arthropoda > Insecta > Lepidoptera > Erebidae > Tyria > Tyria jacobaeae. The sequence goes on from OX387234.1 coordinate 7,941,808, forward strand.
GTGAAATAATAATAAATATGTCTTTTTGCAGTAATCAAGAATCATCTAGTCAACTTCGAGTCTCAAAGAAGAACTGTTAAATCCCTCAAGGAGTCTCGTATTTTCTATACAATTGAATTAGTATGTTGCATTTTTATTATAATATGAATAAGTTTATATGGACGTAAGTCAATGTCTTATTTAAAATTCAAAACTTATTTAATGGTTTTTGTATATAAAAAAACTAAAAGTATATATTTTTTTAATTCGTCTCTGTCGTTTAAAGTTAAAACGAAAAATCACCATAAACAAACAAAAATACACAAAAACAAAGAAAAAAAAAACAATTGTATCTTAAAAAGATTTGTTTTGTTATTGTGTTCTGTTTTTTTTGAGATTAAATAACAGAATGTACGTAATTATTTCAAAAGTATTAAAATAACTATCTAGAAAAACGTAATACATTACTGAAAGAAACCTTGTGTTAAAAAATATCAATAAAAATATCAAAAACTTTCATAAAGATTTCGTGAAAGGAATGACATCAATTTTGATTTCAAATGACGAATAGAAAACACCAAATGAACGTATTTAAAAAGGTAACAAAAGTTTGTTGCTGTATTCCTTTCACGTTATTTAAAACGTAAAAGCTCTAATCAGCACAATAAAGAAATATTGTGACGTATATGCATGAGATCTGTAATCAATGATAGTACCATATAGATATATTTGTCGATACTACCACTGGAGCTCATTATCAAAAAGTGGTTAACAAACACACAGGTGAAAAGATCAGCTATAAATTTGTTTTTGGATTCGCTAAAACTGTTTCGAAATAGAGTACATATGTATATTTCTTAAGTCTCACGAAATAAGCGTGCCGTTTCCAAACAATCATTGCCAACAAAAGAAAAAAAAATTGGTTTAATATTGTGCAACATATCAATCGATATTTTGGTAAGTGTGTATAAGCAGTACTACTACTAAAATAAATGTCATCGTTATTAATTGGTCTATTATTAAGGTGTATGGTGGTGAAGTAAGTGTACCTAATTCGATAATTAACTTATAAAAAACTAACCTATTTAGTACAATACGTAAATTAATAAAAAGTCTAAAACCTCAATGCCTACTTTTGCGTTCATCATATAAAAATTAGTTACATTAAATCAAAATGTACTTTTGAAAATTATTTTTTAAAATAAATAGTAGTTCTTAATGAATAATGTTCGTTATCTGTCTTGAAATATTTTGAAACACACTTTTCATTAACACAAAAAAACATAACCTTTATTAAAAAAAATAAATATATATTTAATTTGCATTAAGGATGCATTTGATCTTAGGTATATATTATTTTAATTTTCATTTTACCTACACTGTTTCAATAGTGAATTTGCCCGACTGTTCTAAAAGGGTTCTTATAAATTTCATATATTTATATTTCTCATAGTTCAGTAATTTTGTCAAGCGATTTTGAAATTTCTCCCGCAACTTTACTGACTGATTGACTGATCACTGAACACAACTACCGGCCTGTTGGTCTAGTGGTTAGTGACCTTGACTGCTGAGCCGGTGGTGGTTTGTTTGATCGACAAATTGTTGTTCCGAGTCTAGGTGTTGTTGTATGTTTTTGTGTTTTTGTGTGCGTAAAAGTTTTTTTTTAATAAATTCGAAAAATAGCAGAAAGTAGTAGATATACATTTATGGTATGAATTTAATATTAATATTTATGGTATGAATTTAATATAATTTAATATTATATAATGAAAAAATCTAAACTATGATATTAAAACACAAATACCCCGAACTAAAACATATGCTTAATTATTTTTATTCAACTTAAAACAAAAAAAAAAAAACATCTCGGGATAATATAAGGATTTTAACTACCAAAGGCTTAAATAATTCCAACCCAGACTTATTAAATTTATGGTAAAATAAATAAAGTTTTACAGACATGGACCTAAAATAAAAATTTACTATAAAAAAAACCTACAATTTTGTATCATGATAAATCGTAAAAACTTGTAATTCTAAGACTCATTCGTAACGTTATGTAATTAATAGAATTACCCCATAACTCCTAAGCTTTAAGGAGTTGTATCTTCCACCAGCAGCTCAGTCATCTTAGTAACAACGGGACTACCGCAGAAGTATTCTCGTCAAAAAATCGTTGAACGTACATAAAAAACATACAGTTGAAAATAGAACAATTGCTAAAATTATACCTGTTTACAGATATGTATAAAAAAGCTATCACATTCCTGACTATCGTAGCTGCTTCTTCAGCCCAGTACCTGCCAAACGGGTGTCCGTCGAACTTCCACATTCCTCTACTACTTCCTCATGATACAGACTGCTCCAAATTCTACCAGTGCGCTAATGGAAGACGAGCGGAACAGAGTTGTGCACCAGGGACACTCTTTGATTCCATTTCAAGGGTATGTTTTGGGTATCTATTTATCTATGTTAAATATATTTATAAAGCGGAAGTTTTTTTGTTTGTTTGTTTAAACGTTTTTGTATATGATAGCGTATGTATTGTGGAATAAAGTGGGCAATCAAACATTGCACTGTGACAGTTAGAAGCCCTGACCCTTGGTGAATCGTGATAAAGAAGAAACTTGAAAAAAAAAGGAAAAAAAATCATTTGGACTCAAACCAGGATCCAGGAACCAGGATTTCGGGACCGCCCGATTTCCCACCTGCGCTATTATAACCTTGTAAATCCTGGCGAAATTTGCCTTCGTATTCTAATGATATTGAAGCAGTTTTTCATTGCCTGAAAACAGTTTTAGATGAAGAGCTTTAGAACTCTAGAACTACGAGTCGTATTCCAAAATACTTTTTCTATTAGATAGAGTGTTTATAAAAGAATAATGTAGACTGTATGGCAATACACTACGAATTCCAGTGCAGTAGTGGGTAACCATAAACGCATACGAAATTGCGGAGTACTGGTAGAGTTTGAACAAGGAAGAAGCTCAAAAGTCAAAGTCAAAGTATTTATTTCAAATAGGCCCAAATGCTTTTGACTGACTTTTGAACGTCAACAGGTATAATTCAGCAAAAATCAGCTCAAATCAGGCAAAAATTTATGCAAAAGAAAACGATCATGTCCTAATAAAATTGGAGATTTTCTGAAAAAACGACAAGCAAGAGATGTATGAAAAGTTTTATGACAGTACGGCGAGAGGTATGTAAGAATAGAAGCAAGGGTCGGTTGTCTGAGTACCCCGTAGAAAGGAAGGCAAGAGTGTATGTGTCTATAGTACAATTTATACGTTAATTCCATTTTTATCTGACTGCAAAAGAAATACAATTCTTTGAGAGTATGTTTTTTTTATATTATAGTGGGACAGAAGAACAGACTGGTCACCTGATGGTAAGTGACAGCTGCAGTCCATGGACACCTGCAACTCGAGAGTCGCAAGTGCGCTGCCCGCCTTTGAGGATGATGAGGGATGTCGGGCGGGGAAAGAAGAGAGGTGTATGAGGAGATGGGAAAAGGGGAGGGGGACAAGGGTGTGAAAAAGGAGAGGGCCTCCGGACACCTCACTAATTTTGGGAAAATGCAGCGCAAGCGTTGCTTCACAACCGATTTTCTGTGAGGCCGTGGTATCGCACCGGTCAAGCCGGCCGTTTCCACCACTTCTATTGTATGTATATGTATGCGTATTTTTGAATGTTTTTATGTGGTTATGTATAGTACAATACGTACGCTACGACATTTCTTTGTAACACTTATAGCTCCTATTGTAATTTACAGATTTCAACATGTGAGTTGTCATTTGAATCACGTAAATAGTGAGGATGTCATTTCTTTTTTATTTTTTTTTTGTCTGGTGGTGTGATAGCCTCCAGTTACAATCGAATAGAATCGAATAGAATCATCATTATTTGAAATAGTTAGTACTCTATTACGAGTATTATAATATTTAATAATATTTCAGCAATGTGATTGGCCGTACGCCGCCACATGTCACACAGCAAGCCCTCCGTCAACAACAACAACAACAACTCAAGCGCCGTTCCTTCCTAACGGCTGCCCGTCAGATTTTAGCGTTAATCTCTTGTTATCACACGAGACTGACTGCAGCAAGTACTACCAGTGCAGCAATGGACAGAAAATTGCGCGGAGTTGTGGGCCAGGGACGTTGTTCGATGATAATATAAAGGTAAGGATGACTTCTATTTAAAATATTCAGCTGGGCAAAAAAAAGGAAGATAAATAACTACGAAAGTATGAAAGAGACGTATTTAAAAATAATTAAACGTACATTATATGAATTCTAAAGAAAATTGTTTTAGACTTACTCTTTTTATAGACTTATTTATAGGTATTTGTGTATTTTTTTCCCACTGTCTTGTCGTTTATGTTTTTGTTTGGTTTAAGGCATGCGTAAGTTCACCTTAGAATCTCTCTCTGTAGTTATATTCGAAATTCCATGATGATTGGTCGATCAGTTAAAGCGTGACAGCGTCTTAACAAACATTCATATTATATGTAATTTAAGTTTAAATTATTAAACTGACAATGGAAAGAGAATTAATAAAAGAATATATACTGTCATAGTATATATTCTTTTATTAATTTTGTCACAAATTAAATAATTCCACAGAACGTGCTTTTAGAAATCGATGTAAAAGAAAATGATTTGTTTTGATAGTCAAATACATTATTTAGACCAATGCTTAAGCACGAAGGGGCTCCCTCTGCCGGAGTAATAACACGTCTCAAAACCGGTTGTCAAACATTGCTTAAGTTGTATTTAGGGAGTGAATGATTGTACCAGTGGCTCCCCGGTCCTCATCTAGATATGTCTATGAGCGAAGGTTGTCACATACTATAAGCTGATCTGTCTTTTCGTTTGTCCCCATATCCCATAAACATAAAACGTTATAAGATTATTTTTACAGAGTTGCAATTTCCAAGAATTAGCGAGATGTGCTGATGGTGCAATAACATCAACAGGAGCGCCAACTACATCAACCGCTGCTCCAACAACTCCGCAACTGCAATTCCTTCCGAACGGTTGTCCAGCAGACTTTAGCGTGCATCTACTGTTGCCACATGAGTCCCATTGTGCAAGGTTTTACTCGTGCAGTAATGGAAATAAGATAGAGATGCCTTGTCCTCTTGGATTACTTTTTGATTTTGAAAGACAGGTATGTATTTTTTTGAACAATATAGAGATAATAATGTAACTGTGATTTTGTAACACGCTTTATCACCAAGTGTTACGTATTCGCCTCGTTCAAACAAACCAAACGATCCCAAACTTGAGGGATTTGCTTTTATGTTCTTTGTAATAAAAAATAAGTTTGCTTTAAGTATATGTAGTTCTTCAGAAGTGATTTTTTACTTCTGAAGAACTAAAAATATCGTTTTCACTACAAAGAAAATTAATGTTTAACATCGCATTACTTAAACAAAAAAGATTTTCACCTAGTTCTGTCACCAAAAAATTGTGACAGCAATTTCTTGCAGAATCAAAAGTTTTTCCTCTAACCCTAGTTTGTTGCTGAGGCCTCAGCCACGTAATTATCTGATTATTTCATTTATATTACAATCACGATTTAACATTTTTAATGTATGTCATTCCAGATCTGCAATTTTCCATTATTTGTCACTTGCACCACTTCATCAACTATAATACCTTCCACAACAACAACAACATCAACAACTCCGTCAACAACAACTGGAATTCAATTTCTTCCTAACGGGTGTCCAACTGACATCCATATTCATTATTTATTACCACATGAGCATGATTGTGCCAAGTTTTACCAATGCACTAATTGGCACAAAGTGGAAAGAGAATGCGCTCCTGGCACGTGGTTTGATTACGATTTGCAGGTGAGAATTATTCTTTTTATCTATGCATTTTCCTAATTATATATTCGTTATAACTTTTGTCCAATACCATCTCTGTAGTCATGTGTGGTTCTTGATTTAGTTGTGTACTGTTTGCGTACCTGCGTGTCTTAAAAGGCTACTTAAGGATCGGACTGTAATATATCATATTCATACACACACACATATATTGGTTATGTGTATATGTATATATATATATTGCTTACTATTTCACAAACCTAAAAAGAACGTTATTTATAAACTGTTTTGTGTTTTATTTTTTGCTTAGGTTTGCAACCACATTCATTTAGTAAACTGCGTACTGGGCGCATCATCATCAACGCCACGGTTATCTACAATACCTCCAACAACAGAAGCAGTGACCACTACAAAAGCTCCATCACAGACAGTTACTCCATCAACAACACCTGAAATTGATTTTCTCCCTAACGGATGTCCAGCTGACATGCATATGCATTATTTGTTACCTCATGACTCCGACTGTGCTAAGTTCTATCAATGCACTCATGGAAAAAAGGTTGAAAGAGATTGTGCCCCTGGGACCTGGTTTGATTACGATTTACAGGTAAGTAGATGATGAAAGATGATATTCAGCTGTAGAAATATTTACAGATCGTTTTCATAAATTTAAATAATTCCCTTTTTCATTAAATTTATTTTTTTGATGTATTCAATAAATAGCGACTATGGAAACTTTTCTACATAGTACTGTGACGCCATGCCTACGTCACCGTTAACAAGTCACGGTAGCTAAATGCCGTGCCGCTGCCGCTGCGAGCTGAATGCCGTGAGGTCAAGCCCTGGCAGACTCTATGGGTTTTTATTTGTGATTTCGGTGCTTTATAGAAAATTCCAGTAACTGGAGATGTTTTTTCTAGAAAATTCAAATCTAATGGAAAGTACTAGATCAAGCAAAATGAATAAATAAATAAAGTTATAGAATACTATTGAAAGAATAACAAAAACAGTGCTACGCGGTTTGTGCAGTGCTACTCGTTCTGTGCAGTGTTACGCGTTTGGAATATTGTTATGAGTTCAGAATATTGTTACGCGTTCAGACTGTGAAACGCAAATAAGTTGCTACTCTCTTCAGAGACATTAGTTTGCTTCCAATCCCTGTACCCACTTCCGTAACATACTATCCATCTGAATATGAGTACTTTAGTTTTGATTTAAGGAAATATTAACTAAGTGGTTTATCAAAATATAACTATAGCTATTACATAATTGGTTTGTTACAGCTTGTTTTTTCCTACTTATTTTTCTACAAATTGTTTCCAATGTATCTATAAAAATCATGACAATTTCAATTTTGTTGTCCAGGTTTGCAACCACATTTATTTAGTAAACTGCGTACTGGGCTCATCATCATCAACGCCACCGTTGTCTACAATACCTTCAACAACACAAACAGTGACGACTACAAAAGCCCCATCAACAACAACAGTTATTCCATCAACAACATCTGAAATTGAATTTCTCCCTAATGGATGTCCAGCTGATATGCATATCCACTACTTGCTACCTCATGACTCCGACTGTGCCAAGTTCTATCAATGCACTTATGGCAAAAAGGTGGAAAGAGATTGTGCTCCTGGTACCTGGTTCGATTACGACTTACAAGTATGTATATTTTTCAATTCAATTGTGCAGTACGAATACATTTCTTAATAAAGACGTAAATTTAATAGCGACGGGTTTTGATCTATGGAGTTTTGCAACTTTAAGTATGTCTTAACACTGGTAGCATGCCTATTACAGAAAAGAACACTTACTCTCTCTCAAAATAAGTCAATTGTGATTAGTTAGAGGGCTCAGACATTCTGGCACCATGAGTTATAAGTACGTCAGGTTACGTTAATGGGACAAAATTGTAATCGGTTAAATGTTCGCGTTAATTACGCCGCTGCCTACTTCTGTAGGCTACAGGCGTGAGTGGAAGTATATATGTATAATTATGCTCATAAAATTATTAATATGAATATATTCGTGTGTGTGAAGCTTAGTAACTTTTTAAATTAAGTTTACGAGTAATACCGCTCATAAGAAACAATAACTTAAGACATATTTATTTCCTTAAACAAATATAGTAATATACTAATAATATGTAAATACTTAATTGTAAATGGTTGAACGTAAATGGTTAAAAACGAATAATTTACAGATTAACATGCCTAGAACAAAGGTTCTACACCTTTACAGAGTGACATTAATTATGATATTGAGTAAGTTACAGCAACGAATCTTACTACATTTTTAAGATAGTAATTATAATTGGAATCTTTACATTGATTCACTATGTAACATATATGATAATTTAGGTACTACCACGGGCACACAGAAAACCGGTAGATAAGCAATGCCATGCATTGTAGTGTGAGTAAGGGTTCCGCAGGCCCCTTTTGTACTTTTTTTTGAGATGAGAGCAGTACTCCACACAGGAGCGAACCTGGGTTTTGTATAAAAGACATAGTTGCTCGGTCGAAAAGAACCGTCTCACCTTGTTCAGTACGCCGAGCTTTCGCGAGGCCGCCTTAGTGACGCTCTCGATGTAATCGCACGGATGGAGATCCCGGCAAATATCCATACCCAGGATGCTAAGCCTATCCTACAGTGGCAGTTGAGTGTTCTGAAGAGTAGGAAGGGGAAGGAATGGAGACTTTTTGTTTGAAAACGTCTGTGTTTTCTTGGTGCTGAACTCGACTAGATTCTCACAACCCCATTGAGAAATGCGGCTCTAGACCCGGTCGAGCTCAGCGAAAGTTCCTGTCGTTTTCCCTCAACATCTGCCAGCTTGGCAGTAGGATATCCGAAATATCGCCCGTGTACTGTGCTGTCGTCTGCATAACAATGTATATTGCCAAGGGCCAACATGTCATTGATATGCAGAAGGAACATCGTAGGCGATAGGACGAAGCCCTGAGGTACACCAGCGCTTACCTCCTGGAAGTCTGAGGCCACGCCTTCGCAGAGAACCCTAATGCGGCGCTTATGGAGGAAGGCAGCAACCCAGTTGCAGAGTTTGGGTGGCAGACCAAATGTAGGAAGTTTGGAGAGAAGCGAGCGGTGCCAGACCCTATCGAAGGCCTTGGCAATGTCGAGGCTGATTGCCAAGGACTCCCCATGCCTATCCATAGCCTAACCCCAAAAGTGTGTGACGTACGCTAGAAGATCACCCGTGGCAATAACCGATTATTTAACAAGGAGTGATCCTCTAGGTGGCGGATTAATTGGGCGTTGATAATCCGCTCGAGCACTTTACATAGTATGGAAGTGACCGCTATAGGTCGGTAATTGGCTGGATCGGAGTGGTCGCTTTTTTTGGGAATGGGTTAAACATTCGCTTCTCTCCAGGCCTCCGGAACAATTCCTGAGGAATAGGACAGGCGATACAAGCGCGTCAGTACGGAAGACAACTCAGGTGCACAGTTCTCATACCCGATGGTATTCCGGCGGTGGTTCTTAACCACCGCCGGAATACCATCGGGTCTACTGGCTTTCCGGACATCGAGTGACCGAAGCTCCGCACGGACATCCCTCTGCCGGATACGAATATCTCGCATTGCGGAGTCGCAGGTCGCAATGGTGGGCGTGTGCGCGCCACGGTCGTCGATTCGGGAGTTAGCCGCAAAGAGGTCAGCTAATAGTTTCGCTTTCTCTTGCGGCTCGTAAGCCAGTGATCCGTCAGGGTAGTTCAACGGTGGCAGCGAAGGTTGGCAGTAGTTTGACTGCACGGCTTTGGCCAATCGTGATCGCCATCAGATGACTTGCCACCTGATGGTAAGTGACGACCCAACCGCCGTCCATAGAAACTTTGCCGCCTTTGAGGGTGATGAGGGATGGGGGGATACGGGTAGGGGAATAAAGAGACGGTGGATTATGGGATAGGAAAGAAGAGAGAGAGATGAGAGGGGAGGAAAGAGGCAAGATGGAGTTCGGCCTCCGGAAACTTCACTCATTCGGGAAAATACAGCGCAAGCGTTACTTCACAACTGGTTTTCTGTAAGGTCGTTGTATCGCACCGCTTGAGCCGGCCCATTCGTCCCTAAGCATGGCTCTACTATAATAATAATAATAATAATATAGCCTTTTATTCAGATCACTTGGTACATTTGATTCTTATGTAACGAACTAACATTGAAATCTTATATTGAATAAACAATTTAAACTAATATTTGTTGCTTCGTTATCTTTCCTAGATCTGTTTGCCAGTCGGCATAGGCCTCCTCCAGCCTTTTCCATTCCTTTCTTTCTTGAGCCACTCTGTTCCATGTGACTCCTGCCACTTGCCTAACATCATCATCCCACCTTTTCTGTGGTCGACCTCTCTTTCTCTTGCCTTCCCTTAGGTACCACCATGTCACCTTTTTGCTCCATTTTTCGTGTCCTCTTGCCATGTGACCAGCCCATTGCCATTTGAGTCTTTTGATTTTGTTTATTACATCAGTAGTTTTTGTTTTGTTTCTAATGAGGACTTTTTTTACTCTGTCAGACTTTCTAATATTTAGCATACTCCTTTCCATGGCATACTGGCAAGTTGCTAGTTTGTTTGTGGTCTCCTGATTTAGGGACCATGATTGACACCCATATGTAAGGACAGGTAGTATGCAGGTATTAAACAGTTTGCTTTTTAGGTTTATATGGAGCTCTTTATCTTTCATAGCCTCTCTTAGATTCCAGTATGTCTTCCAGCCCTTTGTAATTCTTCTGGCCACTTCACACTTCACATGGCTCTACTACTGTTATATTAATTTTCTCCTTTCTCCTAACGAAATAAACAAACACAAATTTACATGTTGTTTGATATTTGATTCTCAAGTTTTGTATGTAACTTAAATCTTAATATTCTATTCTATTATAGAAAAAGAATTGATCTTTATTTTACATACATACACTCAAGCCTATATCCCTGAAGAGATAACCAGAGATGTTTCAAACGCCTTTTTATAATCTGAGCCAACGCATTGCTTCGGGTTTTGCAAGGGTTCAGACTGTTATATATCAGACATTATAATATAGTCACACAGTCACATAGTGCCTGATTGGGTTACGTCCTATTACGTTAGTGAGACCAAATTATTATTGAAAAAATGTGGACATTTAATTTACCTCTGCTACCCCTTAGGGGACATAGGCATGTGTATGTTGTATGTTGTTAACTATTTAAATTACCTTAATAATATTTCAACACTGTTCGGCTCTAAAACAAGTAAATGGAAATTGATAAGATAACACCTAATTAATTTATTTCTAAGAAAATTTCATTCCTAGAATTAAATAAACTATTATTATTATAAAAAGGCATGACCATTATCCGCTATAAGTTTTCCAATTAAGTTTCAATTTAAAAATACAAAATATATGCCATTGTTATATATGTACATATTATTTATTCTTCTTTTTTTTCCTAGGTTTGCAACCACTTCTATTTAGTAAAATGTACCTCGGCTGCAACAACGGCAACTCCAGGTACTACCACGCAAGTACCATTAACCGACTCCCCAACTAAACCACCTACAGCGACAACTGAGCATACTAAAGTGACAACTGAGTCTACTACAGTAACAACTAAACCACCGACAGCGACAACTGAGCCTACTACAGTGACAACTGAGTCAACTAAAGTAACAACTGAACCTACTACGGTGACCACTGAACCTACCACAATTACAATTGAACCTATTACAACAACAACGGATACTACTACAGTGACAACTGAGTCTACCACAACAACAGAGGAGCCTACTACAGTGACAACTGAGTCTACTACAACAACAGAGGAGCCTACTACAGTGACAACTGAGTCTACTACAGTAACAACTGAACCTGCTACAGTGACCACTGAACCTACCTTAACAACAACAGAATCTGCTACAGTGGCAACTGAACCTACCTCAACAATAACAGAATCTACTACAGTGGCAACTGAACCTACCACAACAACAACGGAACCTACTACAGTGACTACTGAACCTACCACAGTGACAACTGAGTCAACTACAGTAACAACTGAACCTACCACAACTACAATTGAACCTATTACAACAACAATGGAAACTACTACAGTGACAACTGAGTCTACCACAACAACAGAGGAGCCTACTACAGCGACAACTGAGTCTACTACAGTAACAACTGAACCTACTACAGTGACTACTGAACCTACCACAGTGACAACTGAGTCTACTACAGTAACAACTGAACCTGCTACAGTGACCACTGAACCTACCTCAACAACAACAGAATCTACTACAGTGGCAACTGAGTCTTCCACAACAACAACGGATCCTACAACAGTGACAACTGAGTCTACTACAGTAACAACTGAACCTACTACAGTGACTACTGAACCTACCACAGTGACAACTGAGTCAACTACAGCAACAATTGAACCTACTACAGTGACTACTGAACCTATCACAGTGACAACTGAGTCAACTACAGTAACAACTGAACCTACTACTGTGACCACTGAACCTACCACAACTACAATGAAACCTACTACAACAACAACGGATACTACTACAGTGACAACTGAGTCCACTACAACAACAGAGGAGCCTACTACAGTGACAACTGAGTCTACTACAGTAACAACTGAACCTGCTACAGTGACCACTGAACCTACCTCAACAACAACAGAATCTACTACAGTGGCAACTGAACCTACCTCAACAACAACAGAATCTACTACAGTGGCAACTGAACCTACCACAACAACAACGGAACCTACTACAGTGACTACTGAACCTACCACAGTGACAACTGAGTCAACTACAGTAACAACTGAACCTACCACAACTACAATTGAACCTATTACAACAACAATGGAAACTACTACAGTGACAACTGAGTCTACCACAACAACAGAGGAGCCTACTACAGCGACAACTGAGTCTACTACAGTAACAACTGAACCTACTACAGTGACTACTGAACCTACCACAGTGACAACTGAGTCTACTACAGTAACAACTGAACCTGCTACAGTGACCACTGAACCTACCTCAACAACAACAGAATCTACTACAGTGGCAACTGAGTCTTCCACAACAACAACGGATCCTACAACAGTGACAACTGAGTCTACTACAGTAACAACTGAACCTACTACAGTGACTACTGAACCTACCACAGTGACAACTGAGTCAACTACAGTAACAACTGAACCTACTACTGTGACCACTGAACCTACCACAACTACAATGAAACCTACTACAACAACAACGGATACTACTACAGTGACAACTGAGTCCACTACAACAACAGAGGAGCCTACTACAGTGACAACTGAGTCTACTACAGTAACAACTGAACCTGCTACAGTGACCACTGAACCTACCTCAACAACAACAGAATCTACTACAGTGGCAACTGAACCTACCTCAACAACAACAGAATCTACTACAGTGGCAACTGAACCTACCACAACAACAACGGAACCTACTACAGTGACTACTGAATCTACCACAGTGACAACTGAGTCAACTACAGTAACAACTGAACCTACTACGGTGACCACTGAACCTACCACAACTACAATTGAGCCTATTACAACAACAATGGAAACTACTACAGTGACAACTGAGTCTACCACAACAACAGAGGAGCCTACTACAGTGACAACTGAGTCTACTACAGTAACAATAAAACCTACTACGGTGACCACTGAACCTACCACAACTACAATTGAACCTATTACAACATCAACGGAAACTATTACAGTGACAACTGAGTCTACCACAACTACAGAGGCGCCTACTACAGTGACAACTGAGTCTACCACAACAACAGATGAGCCTACTACAGTGACAACTGAGTCTACTACAGTAACAACTGAACCTACTACGGTGACCACTGAACCTACCACAACTACAATTGAACCTATTACAACAACAACGGAAACTACTACAGTGACAACTGAGTCTACCACAACAACAGAGGAGCCTACTACAGCGACAACTGAGTCTACTACAGTAACAACTCAACCTACTACGGTGACTGCTGAACCTACCACAGTGACAACTGAGTCTACTACAGTAACAACTGAACCTGCTACAGTGACCACTGAACCTACCTCAACAACAACAGAATCTACTACAGTGGCAACTGAGTCTTCCACAACAACAACGGATCCTATAACAGTGACAACTGAGTCTACTACGGTAACAACTGAACCTACTACAGTGACTACTGAACCTACCACAGTGACAACTGAGTCAACTACAGCAACAATTGAACCTACCACAACTACAATTGAACCTATTACAACATCAACGGAAACTACTACAGTGACAACTGAGTCTACCACAACTACAGAGGCGCCTACTACAGTGACAACTGAGTCTACCACAACAACAGATGAGCCTACTACAGTGACAACTGAGTCTACTACAGTAACAACTGAACCTACTACGGTGACCACTGAACCTACCACAACTACAATTGAACCTTATACAACAACAACGGAAACTACTACAGTGACAACTGAGTCTACCACAACTACAGAGGCGCCTACTACTGTGACAACTGAGTCTACCACAACAACAGATGAGCCTACTATAGTGACAACTGAGTCTACTACAGTAACAACTGAACCTACTACGGTGACCACTGAACCTACCACAACTACAATTGAAGCTATTACAACAACAACGGAAACTACTACAGTGACAACTGAGTCTACCACAACAACAGAGGAGCCTACTACAGCGACAACTGAGTCTACTACAGTAACAACTCAACCTACTACGGTGACTGCTGAACCTACCACAGTGACAACTGAGTCTACTACAGTAACAACTGAACCTGCTACAGTGACCACTGAACCTACCTCAACAACAACAGAATCTACTACAGTGGCAACTGAGTTTTCCACAACAACAACGGATCCTACAACAGTGACAACTGAGTCTACTACAGTAACAACTGAACCTACTACAGTGACTACTGAACCTACCACAGTGACAACTGAGTCAACTACAGCAACAATTGAACCTACTACAGTGACTACTGAACCTATCACAGTGACAACTGAGTCAACTACAGTAACAACTGAACCTACTACGGTTACCACTGAACCTACCACAACTACAATTGAACCTATTACAACAACAACGGATACTACTACAGTGACAACTGAGTCTACTACAACAACAGAGGAGCCTACTACAGTGACAACTGAGTCAACTACAGTAACAACTGAACCTACTACAGTGACAACTGAGTCAACTACAGTAACAACTGAACCTACAACGGTGACCACTGAACCTACCACAACTACAATTGAACCTATTACAACAACAACGGAAACTGCTACAGTGACAACTGAGTCTACCACAACAACAGAGGAGCCTACTACAGCGACAACTGAGTCTACTACAGTAACAACTCAACCTACTACAGTGACTGCTGAACCTACAACAGTGACAACTGAGTCAACTACAGTAACAACTGAACCTGCTACAGTGACCACTGAACCTACCACAACTACAATTGAACCTATTACAACAACAACGGATACTACTACAGTGACAACTGAGTCAACTACAGTAACAACTGAACCTGCTACAGTGACCACTGAACCTACCTCAACAACAACAGAATCTACTACAGTGGCAACTGAGTCTTCCACAACAACAACGGATCCTACAACAGTGACAACTGAGTCAACTACAGTAACAACTGAACCTGCTACAGTGACCACTGAACCTACCACAACTACAATTGAACCTATTACAACAACAACGGAAACTACTACAGCGTCATCTGAGTCAACTTCAGTAACAACTGAACCTACTACGGTGACCACTGAACCCACCACAACTACAATTGAACCTATTACAACAACAACGGAAGCTACTACAATGACAACTGAGTCTACCACAACAACAGAGGAGCCTACTACAGTGACAACTGAGTCAACTACAGTAACAACTGAACCTGCTACAGTGACCACTGAACCTACCTCAATAACAACAGAATCTACTACAGTGGCAACTGAGTCTTCCACAACAACAACGGATCCTACTACAGGGACTTCTGAACCTACCACAGTGACAACTGAGTCTACTACAGTAACAACTGAACCTGCTACAGTGACCACTGAACCTACCTCAACAACAACAGAATCTACTACAGTGGCAACTGAGTCTTCCACAACAACAACGGATACTACTACAGTGACAACTGAGTCTACTACAACAACAGAGGAGCCTACTACAGTGACAACTGAGTCAACTACAGTAACAACTGAACCTGCTACAGTGACCACTGAACCTACCACAACTACAATTGAACCTATTACAACAACAACGGAAACTACTACAGTGACAACTGAGTCTACCACAACAACAGAGGAGCCTACTATAGTGACAACTGGGTCTACTACGGTAACAACTCAACCTACTACAGTGACTGCTGAACCTACCACAGTGACAACTGAGTCTACTACAGTAACAACTGAACCTGCTACAGTGACCACTGAACCTACCTCAACAACAACAGAATCTACTACAGTGGCAACTGAGTCTTCCACAACAACAGAGGAGCCTACTACAGTGACAACTGAGTCAACTACAGTAACAACTGAACCTACTACGGTGACCACTGAACCTACCACAACTACAATTGAACCTATTACAACAACAACGGAAACTGCTACAGTGACAACTGAGTCTACCACAACAACAGAGGATCCTACAACAGTGACAACTGAGTCAACTACAGTAACAACTGAACCTGCTACAGTGACCACTGAACCTACCACAACTACAATTGAACCTATTACAACAACAACGGAAACTGCTACAGTGACAACTGAGTCTACCACAACAACAGAGGAGCCTGCTACAGGGACAACTGAGTCTACTACAGTAACAATTGAACCTACTACAGTGACTACTGAACCTATCACAGTGACAACTGAGTCTACTACAGTGACAACTGAACCTACCACAACTACAATTGAAGCTATTACAACAACAACGGATACTACTACAGTGACAACTGAGTCTACTACAGTAACAACAGAATCTACTACAGTGGCAACTGAGTCTTCCACAACAACAACAGATCCTACTACAGTGACAACTGAGTCAACTACAGTAACAACTGAACCTGCTACAGTGACCACTGAACCTATCTCAACAACAACAGAATCTACTACAGTGGCAACTGAGTCTTCCACAACAACAACGGATCCTACTACAGGGACTACTGAACCTACCACAGTGACAACTGAGTCTACTACAGTAACAACTGAACCTACTACAGTGACCACTGAACCTACCTCAACAACAACAGAATCTACTACAGTGGCAACTGAGTCTTCCACAACAACAACGGATACTACTACAGTGACAACTGAGTCTACTACAACAACAGAGGAGCCTACTACAGTGACAACTGAGTCAACTACAGTAACAACTGAACCTACTACGGTGACCACTGAACCTACCACAACTACAATTGAACCTATTACAACAACAACGGAAACTGCTACAGTGACAACTGAGTCTACCACAACAACAGAGGATCCTACAACAGTGACAACTGAGTCAACTACAGTAACAACTGAACCTGCTACAGTGACCACTGAACCTACCACAACTACAATTGAACCTATTACAACAACAACGGAAACTACTACAGTGACAACTGAGTCTACTACAGTAACAATTGAACCTACTACAGTGACTACTGAACCTATCACAGTGACAACTGAGTCTACTACAGTGACAACTGAACCTACCACAACTACAATTGAAGCTATTACAACAACAACGGATACTACTACAGTGACAACTGAGTCTACTACAGTAACAACAGAATCTACTACAGTGGCAACTGAGTCTTCCACAACAACAACAGATCCTACTACAGTGACAACTGAGTCAACTACAGTAACAACTGAACCTGCTACAGTGACCACTGAACCTATCTCAACAACAACAGAATCTACTACAGTGGCAACTGAGTCTTCCACAACAACAACGGATCCTACTACAGGGACTACTGAACCTACCACAGTGACAACTGAGTCTACTACAGTAACAACTGAACCTACTACAATGACCACTGAGGCAACTAAAGTTACAGAAACAGGAACATCCTCAACAACTGAAGGTGATGAAATATGTCCTCCAGACTATTGGGGCAGTCAACCGCATCCGGTTTTTTGCGATTTATACTACATGTGCGTATATGGTTCACCAATGCTGATGTCTTGTACTTCTGGAACTGAATATGACCATGAAGCACAGGTTAGATTTTATATACTTTATGTAAGCGGGAAGAGCGGATTCAATATACTTTTCTCTCATCATACAAATCCTTTTTAGGCTTTAGTACAAAAATCCACAAGTGGTATATTGAAAAGTTTCTTTCTCTTTAGACTCATAAAGTTTTTAAAAAATAAAAACAGTTTTGGTTTTATTTTACATAACGTTTTATTGAAAAATACAGATAATTTGCTTTAACGGCCATATCTCGAACATGGTTTGCGATAAGAAAAATATTTTTATGTTTTTAAATAGCTTAGGTAATTGTGGAATTAGAACTGAACTTAAAAAATCACGTCGCGTAGCCTTGTTACTTGGAACAAGTCTTGATTTTTCGGGGGAGTGTAATCGTATGGAAGGAGTACCTATTATCCTGGGCTCCGCAATATAGGCATTATCAGGTGGTCATAGTCCTATATTACCCGATGCCACCCTATTAAGTTCTTACATTAAGGGTACACAATGTTTATCTTTTATGTCCCTTCTTTTTGAATTTTATCTAACACAAACTGTCTTTTATAGGCGTATATAAGTACTTTAAAATAGATTATTTGTATTTATCTCAATCTTATCTAGATTCATAATACAAATATATATAATTATATATGTATATATACATAATTATATATATATAATTATATATATATATAATTATGTATATATAATTATGTCATTATATTATATTATCTCAATCTTATCTAGATTCATAATACAAATATATATAATTATATATTTTTATTATAGGTTTTTGGTAACTTATTCATATTGGTTAATTATATATATATATATATATATATATATATATACATATATATATATATATATATTATATATATATATAATTATTGATATTGATGATATTATGGAATTTCAGACCTGCGTACCAATATCTGAAGGAGGATGTACACTTGGGCCTGTAACTAATTCTTCATATCCCACAACGACTGTCGAGTCTTCAGAGATCACCGATGAAGATGATGTTAATGATGGTTCCGACGGACAATTCAGTACTACCGAAAATGGTATATCAAGTACTGTTGAATTAACAACATTGACTGAACAATCATCAACGGAAGACACATTACTGACCGAAACCAACTCACCGATTACAACTCCATCCGAAGCGAATACAGAATCAGAAACTACAATGACAACTGAAGGCACAGAAGCTCCTAAACCAATCTGTCCCCCAGGACATTGGGGCGATGTCCCTCATCCCGAATTATGCGACGCATATTACATGTGTGTCGCAGGTACTCCAATGTTGATGTATTGCACTGAAGGAACCGAGTTTAATTACGAAGCACAGGTAAGATAAGAAATTGTTAATATTAATCACCAACTGTTTTCTTAAACCTCTTGAATAGTTGATGACATATGATATTAAAATTTCAGGCTTGTGTGGCCATTGCTGAAGGAGGATGTACACTAGGATCCGTTACCAGTACTACAGACGCTACTACCGCACAGGAATCTTCAGAGATAACCACGGAAAAGGATGCTGTTAATGACGATGAATATTCAACCACTGAATACATTTCAACAGGAAACGATACATCGACTACCACCGAATTAGTACATACTGTTTCTGAAGACGCGTCAACTGAAGGAAAATCAACGACTGAACAAACATTAAACACGGACCTGCCAACAATATCAACCGATTCTACATCTTCAACTGCTACAGAGAGTAATTCTTCAACAACAGAAACTACTGTATCTGATGTGAGCACAGAAACAGAGATTACGATTATTACAGAAGGTACAGAAGCTCCCAAGCCAATCTGTCCCCCAGGACATTGGGGCGATGTCCCTCATCCCGAATTATGCGACGCATATTACACTTGTGTCGCAGGTACTCCAATGTTGATGTATTGCACTGAAGGAACCGAGTTTAATTACGAAGCACAGGTAAGATAAGAAATTGTTAATATTAATCACCAACTGTTTTCTTAAACCTCTTGAATAGTTGATGACATATGATATTAAAATTTCAGGCTTGTGTGGCCATTGCTGAAGGAGGATGTACACTAGGATCCGTTACCAGTACTACAGACGCTACTACCGCACAGGAATCTTCAGAGATAACCACGGAAAAGGATGCTGTTAATGACGATGAATATTCAACCACTGAATACATTTCAACAGGAAACGATACATCGACTACCACCGAATCAGTACATACTGTTTCTGAAGACGCGTCAACTGAAGGAAAATCAACGACTGAACAAATATTAAACACGGACCTGCCAACAATATCAACCGATTCTACATCTTCAACTACTACAGAGAGTAATTCTTCAATAACAGAAACTACTGTATCTGATGTGAGCACAGAAACCGAGATTACGATTACTACAGAAGGTACAGAAGCTCCCAAGCCAATCTGTCCCCCAGGACATGGAGGCGATGTCCCTCATCCCGAATTATGCGACGCATATTACATGTGTGTCGCAGGTACTCCAATGTTAATGTATTGCACTGAAGGAACCGAGTTTAATTATGAAGCACAGGTAAGATAAGAAATTGTAAATATTAATCACCAACTGTTTTCTTAAACCTCTTGAATAGTTGACGACACATGATATTAAAATTTCAGGCTTGTGTGGCCATTGCTGAAGGAGGATGTACACTAGGACCCGTTACCAGTCCTGCAGATGCTACTACCGCACAGGAATCTTCAGAGATAACCACGGAAAAGGATGCTGTTAATGACGATGAAAATTCAACCACTGAATACATTTCAACAGGAAATGATACATCGACTACCACCGAATCAGTACATACTGTTTCTGAAGACGCGTCAACTGAAGGAAAATCAACGACTGAACAAATATTAAACACGGACCTGCCAACAATATCAACCGATTCTACATCTTCAACTGCTACAGAGAGTAATTCTTCAACAACAGAAACTACTGTATCTGATGTGAGCACAGAAACCGAGATTACGATTACTACAGAAGGTACAGAAGCTCCCAAGCCAATCTGTCCCCCAGGACATGGAGGCGATGTCCCTCATCCCGAATTATGCGACGCATATTACATGTGTGTCGCAGGTACTCCAATGTTAATGTATTGCACTGAAGGAACCGAGTTTAATTATGAAGCACAGGTAAGATAAGAAATTGTAAATATTAATCACCAACTGTTTTCTTAAACCTCTTGAATAGTTGATGACACATGATATTAAAATTTCAGGCTTGTGTGGCCATTGCTGAAGGAGGATGTACACTAGAACCCGTTACCAGTCCTGCAGATGCTACTACCGCACAGGAATCTTCAGAGATAACCACGGAAAAGGATGCTGTTAATGACGATGAAAATTCAACCACTGAATACATTTCAACAGGAAATGATACATCGACTACCACCGAATCAGTAAATACTGTTTCTGAAGAAGCTTCAACTGAAGGAAAATCAACGACTGAACAAACATTAAAGACGGACCTGCCAATAACATCAACCGATTTTACATCTTCAACTGCTACAGAGAGTATTTCTTCAACAACAGAAACTACTGTATCTGATGTGAGCACAGAAACCGAGATTACAGTTAGTACAGAAGGTACAGAAGCTCCCAAGCCAATTTGTCCCCCAGGACATTGGGGTGATGTTCCACATCCAGAACAATGCAAAGCATATTATATGTGCGTCGCTGGTACTCCGATGCTGATGTTCTGTACTGAGGGAACCGAATTTAATTATGAAGCACAGGTAAGGTAGTAAATCATAAATACAGAATTGTGTGTGTGTGCTATGTTTTTATTACCACTTTAATCATTTTATTCCTTACACTTTTTATAATTACAGGCTTGTGTGGCGATTACCGAAGGAGGGTGTACACTCGGACCCGCTTCCAATACTACAGACGCTACTACTGCACAGGAACCTTCAGAGATGACCACGGAAACGGACATTATCAATGACGATGAAAATTCATCCCCTGAATATATTACCACGGATAACGATGTATCGAGTAACACCGAATTAATGAGTACTGTTTCTGAAGATTCGTCAACTGAATCAGAAATAACGACTGACCAAACCTCGGTAAACACAGAAGATACATCAGAGGTAACTTCTGCAACTGAGAGTAGTTCAAAAACTACCATATCTGAAGCAAATGCAGAAGCAGATACTACAATTACTACAGAAGCAACAGGCACTCCTAAACCAATCTGTCCTCCAGGACATTGGGGTGATGTTCCACATCCAGAACTATGCGACTCATATTACATGTGTACGGCAGGCATCCCGATGCTTATGTACTGTACTGATGGCACGGAATTTAGTTATGAAGAACAGGTAAAATTATAAATTATAAAAATTAAGAAAGGAAACAAAAATTTTATTTAAACGCTTCAATAGTTTACATACTGTACTCGTGATTTTGCCATTTCAGGCTTGTGTGGCTATTGCCGAAGGAGGGTGTACACTCGGACCCGCTTCTAATACTACAGACGCTACTACTGCACAGGAACCATCAGAGATGACCACGGAAAATGATGTTATTAACGACGATGACAATTTAAGTCCTGAATTGATTGCAACAGAAAATTATACACTGAGTACCAGCGAAGTAATAAGTACGATTTCTGAAGAAGCGTCATCAGAAGTAGAAACAACGACTGAACAAACTTCAGCACATACGGACCTACCAACAACAACAGTCAATCTCACACCTTCAACTGCAGTATCCACTGAAACATCAGAAGAAACATCAGTTGCAGAAAGTATTTCTCAAACTACAGGAAGTACCGTATCTGAAGAGGATACAGAAGCAGAGACTACGATTACTACAGAAGGTACAGAAGCTCCTAAACCAGTCTGTCCCCCAGGACATTGGGGTGATGTTCCACATCCAGAACAATGCAACGCATATTACATGTGTATGGCAGGCATCCCGATGCTTATGTACTGTACTGATGGAACGGAATTTAGTTATGAAGAACAGGTAAAATTATAAATAATAAAAATTAAGAAAGGAAACAAAAAAATTATTTAAACGCTTCAATAGTTTACATACTGTACTCGTGATTTTGACATTTCAGGCTTGTGTGGCTATTGCCGAAGGAGGATGTACACTCGGATCCGCAACCAGTCCTGCAGATGCTACTTCTACACAGGAACCTTCAGAGATGACCACGGAAACGGACATTATCAATGACGATGAAAATTCATCCCCTGAATATATTACCACGGAGAACGATGTATCGAGTAACACCGAATTAATGAGTACTGTTTCTGAAGATTCGTCAACTGAATCAGAAATAACGACTGACCAAACCTCGGTAAACACAGAAGATACATCAGAAGTAACTTCTGCAACTGAGAGTAGTTCAAAAACTACCATATCTGAAGCAAATGCAGAAGCAGATACTACAATTACTACAGAAGCAACAGGCACTCCTAAACCAATCTGTCCTCCAGGACATTGGGGTGATGTTCCACATCCAGAACTATGCGACTCATATTACATGTGTGTCGCAGGTAATCCGGTACTGATGCAATGTATAGACGGAGCTGAATTTAGTAGTGAAGTACAGGTAAGATGGTAGACAAGTATCAAATAAGTTTACACGGTTTTATGTAGGGCATTAAAGAAATAATTTATCTATAAAGGGCACTGGGTTATATCGAATTAAATTTCAGGCCTGTATACCAGTTGCTGAAGGCGGATGTACACTTGGACGAGCTACAGATGTTAGTACGGTACAGGAACCGCTAGCGATGACTACAGAAGGAGTTATTAATGATGAAGATGATTCATCAGTTGAAAACGTTACTTCAGATCACGATATATCCAATACCACTGAAAAAACAGAAGCAACCGTTGAAAATATATCAAATGGAACTTCTGCTGATCCAACATCAGAAGTAACGACTGTTACTGAAGGTAGTTCATCTGAAGCAGATGCAGAAACAGAGACTACGATTACTACAGAGGCTCCTAAACCTATCTGTCCTCCAGGACATTGGGGTGATGTTTCACATCCAGAACTATGCACGGCATATTACATGTGTGTCGCAGGTATTCCGATGCTGATGCAGTGTACTGATGGAGCTGAATTTAGTTACGAAGCACAGGTAACATACATATGATATAACATACATACATAAATTCTCTTCTGTAGATACAAAAAGGCTAACTATTGACAGGGGTTTTTTACATCGATTTTAAATTTCAGGCCTGTGTACCAATCGCCGAAGGAGGATGTACACTCGGAACATTTACGATATCTACCGAAGTTACTACTGAACAGAAATCCTCTGAGATGACTACGGAAGAAGTAACGACTCCACCACGAAAGGACGATGATGACAAAACATCAGAAGGAACATCAGCTTCAGAAAGTAGTCCTTCAACTACAAGAAGTACTGCATCCGAATTGAGTACAGTACCAAATACTACGATTACTACAGAAGGTACATATGCTTCTAAACCAATCTGCCCACCAGGGTATTGGGGCAATGTCCCACACCCAGAACAATGTAACGCTTATTACATGTGCGTTGCAGGCACACCGATGATTATGTACTGTACTGATGGAGCTGAATTTAGTTACGAAGCACAGGTAAGATGATAAAAAAAATCGTTAAAATTAAATCGTACTCTACTTGCTACAAGGTAGTACGGGGGTCACTCTGAAAGTTTTTAGAAAATAAAAAACGGAATGATATGGGAGCCTCTTTATATTTTTATTGTTTTTCGAAGTAGTCTTCATTTCTTCCTAAGCTCTGTCTCATGCGATGAACCAATGTCTGAAGCAGTGAGCCCACTCTTTTTTAGGGATCTCTTGGTTCCGGGTTCGTAACAATATATCCAGCGTTCATCACCTGTGACGATGTCAAGTATAGCAAGTTCCAAGTATTGAGGCGTACCAATCCTAACAACGGTGACGTTGATCTTTCTTGAATAAATGAATGTTCATGTAGGACTTTTTGTTCTTGACTCATGTCTAAAGCTAAAGCAAGCACTAATGCCTAAAGCTGTCCGAATCTGTTCACCCTTCTATTAGCTTATATCACTAGCCGCACAGCACTCACGTTATATTAAGTAATCGCCATAGAAGGAAATGATTTTCGAGAATCATCAGTGACTTTACTTCGACCACGTTTAAACTCAGTAAACCAGTTATAAACAGTGGCATGGGATGGGGCTTCGGAATGAAACGCCAACGGAATTCTATCGAAATTGTCAATATTTTTTTTATTGGCTGCTTTTCTTATTGGCCTATTCTAAAATCTTTCAGTGTCACCCACGTATAGTACACCCACATATCTTGATACTTCGTTGTTATTTTCATTATAACTATCTCACATCCATTTGCAGTAAATCATCTTAAAATGTATGTTCTTATAAAGAGATTTGATTTTCAGACCTGCCTACGAATCGCCGAAGGAGGATGTACACTCGGACCCGCTACAGATACAAAACCGGATCCTTCGGAGATGATCACGGAAGGAGATATCGGTAATGACGGCAATTCATACACTGAAAAGGTTACGGTAGAAAACGATCTAAACAAAAGCACTGAAAAAACGGAAGCAAGCTCAAAAGATGTATCTACTAAATCAGAAGCAATGACCGACAACATAGAAGTAACGTCAGCGACTAAAAGTGACTTATCAACGAGTTCTGCTTCTGAAGAGAATACAATAGACGAGACTACGATTACTACAGAAGGTACAGAAGCTCCTAAACCAATCTGTCCTCCTGGACATTGGGGCGATGTTCCCCATCCAGAATTATGCAAGGCATATTACATGTGCGTGGCAGGTACTCCGATGCTGATGCATTGTACCGATGGAGCGGAGTTTAGCAGCGAAGAAATGGTAAGATTTTTAAGAAAGTTAGAAGCTGATTTTCATTATATTTTAATTTTTTATATTTTTTGGGAGGATGAGGGGAGAGGAAAGGGGAGAGGAGGAGTTGGGCCTCCGGAAACCTCACTCCTTCTATTGCACCGGTCGAATCGTCCCATTTGTGCCTAAGCATAGCTCTACCACTCAACAAATGTTTATATATTTTATTATTTAACTTATGCGTTATCGTCAAAACAACCTTACACTAAAATGAATCAAAGCACCAATGATGATGATGAATCAAGTCAGCAATTTAATGAATAATGTCCTACGTATGGTGTTATAAAAATAGGGTTTCGAAACCCATATAAAACATTGCCGCGATGTTAACGGTGGAGTATCTCTACCCGGTTATGTCACAAAGGCGACTAAAGGATCGCACTGTATCTATTAGACAGTATGTATACAGTCATACATTGCCTGGTTGACGACAAAAGGCTTACCCCCTATTACGTTTCTTAAAGCAAATTCTAATTGACAAAATATGGGTGTTTACTACAACTCTGCCTACCCTTTAAGGGATGCAGACGTGAGCGTATGAATATTAAATTTCACTAGTAAGATATTTCGCACCAACTGTTCCTAATTAAGTTCCCTATATTGAAAACTGGAGGGAGTTCCAGTTCAAATTGATTCATTGTGAATCTGTATTTCGCCTGATTGATTTGATTTTGAGGATAGGGGGAGTTGGGAAATCTCAGTAATTTCAGGTAAATGCACAACCAGTTTTCTATGAGGCCGTGGTATTGCAGCGGTCATGTCGGCCCATTCGTACCTAATCATTACTCTTCCATTGCACTGATAAGAAAGAAAGGAAAGCAAGGAGATATTGCTAATACGGATAGATTTAGGAATCTAAGCAATAGCTCTAGCAATTCTGCGACTATGTGACTTTAAAATAAGAGGAGGTTTTCATTTCGACATTATATTTCGATATTTTTGTTTTTCTGCTGGTTTGCGATTTCTACGTCAAAATTGTGTCAATTTTCGGCATTCTTTTTGTAATCGAAAATTTATATTCCCGAAGTGGTCGCATTGCCCAAAACCAAATCAAGATATGTTCGTGGGATACCAGGGAGGTTACGGATACTCCTTTAACTTGCACTTTTTTACAATTCAGCGTATTGCTCAAATCAATTTAGAAGGCCCATTGTAGGCAGCTACCTACTTTTGCTAAAAGTGAATCAGAATTGTCACTTAGTATTACACTATTTCTCTTTAAATATCCTGAACAGTTTTGATCTAACCTTGCTAGAAATTTAACATAAGTACTTAATTTCAGAAATGCGTCCCCATAGCTGAAGGTGGATGTACATACAATAGATCTATGAGTAATATGGCGACCCTTGAAGAGGTTTCCTCATGCAGAACTGGTCACAATGTACCCCATCCGGAGAATTGTGATCAATTCTACGTGTGTTCTGATGGAAAACCCTTGATTCTGCATTGTAATAAAGGAGAAGAGTTTGATCCTGCCACAAAGGTTTGTACATAATAGGTTTTATTTTGTAACAAAGGCATCTGGAAATGAGACATTTCGATGGCAATAGTCAATGTAAAGATGCTATGTGTCTATTGTTTTTGTTTGTAAATGCGGGAGTTGTCATTAAAAAAAAACCGACTTCATTGCACAGTAATCATAAATACATTAATTAGTTATCTACATACCTTAAAAATAAAAAATAAATACATTAAATATTCCTAAATTCAACTGCGTTACAAAAGGCTTGGTTTTAGATCAGCTAACCATGTTTCTTGATTTATGACTAAGAATACACACGATCAAGTTATCTTTAAACCAAAAAAAAAGTACATTAAAATCAATCCATTCTTTGAGGAGGAAGCTAATGAAGATAGACATATAGATAAACTCCTTGAAATTATACCAAAACAACAAACCAAACTTACCAAAACAACAACCTTCTTTGATTCAAAAGTTAAAAAGCTACTGACTTTTTTTGTTAATTTACAGAAATGTGTACTAATATCAGAAGATGGATGTGCCCAATCCAAGGCTATGGAGGCTGACGACTCAGATCTTCGTGTAAGGACAGTGGAACTAACGTATTTCGTCAAAAACCACAAAGACCGAACAAGACAAACATGAAAAAAAAAATATTATATTTTAAAATGGTGGCTATGCTTTGACAGATACAGCAATCAATTTTAAGACTACACGTTTAATTTATATTTTGTTGTTATTAGATTTTTATTGTTAATTAAAAATATAAAGAGTATTGTAATATATTTTACATAAAAATATTTAAATAAAAATATATTACGTTTTAAAATTGATTTTTATTGAAAGTTACCTTTTTCATTGTAAGGAATAGAGTAATCGGGAGCCGTAGGGAACAGACGGCTCACCTGATGGTAAGTGATAACCGCGGCCCTGCGATTCAAGATAAAAGAGGTATGTGAGGAGGGGAAAGAGGATAGGGGGAGGGGAGAAGTCGAATAGGAGAAAGAGAGTTGGGCCTCCTGTACTGTTGTTCAATTTTTTTTTCCAATGGCAGATGGGGGATATGGTGAGGGAAAGAAAAGACTGGGATTAAGAGATGTGAAAGAAAAGTGGGGGTATGAGGGGAGAGGAAAAACGAAAGGAGGAGTTGGAACCTCACTAATTTCGCAGAAATGCAATGCAAGCGTCACTTCACAACTGGTTTTCTGTGAGGCCGTTGTGTCGCACCGGTCGAGTCCTTTCGTGCCTAAGCATGACATCAGTTCGGTTAATACATGACGGGGCAAGTGGTAGTCACCGCTAAAAAGATGCCATTGGTTGTATCACCTCAATTTGAGAGCACTTCCCTAACTGCATCAGCCAGTATCGGAATCCTTGGCGTCGATATATCAAGCGAAGTCTAGTTTCGCGGTCACTTAGAGAGTAAGGCCATATTAGCCTCAAAGAAGCTTGGTGTGCTAAACAGATCGAGACAGTATTTTACTCCGGCCCACCGCCTGCAACTTTATAAGGCGCAGGTTCGGCCGCACATGGAATACTGTTCTCATCTCTATGCAGGTGCACCCCAGTACCAACTTCTCCCTCTTGACCGCATTCAACGGAGAGCGACTCGCATCATCGACTGCCAAGATATTTCTGATCGACTTGACACCTTGGCGTTGCGTAGAGATGTAGCTTCACTCTGCATCCTCTATCGCTTGTATCATGGGGAGTGTTCAGAGGAATTGTTCGGACTTATACCGGCTGCTGGTTTCCGCCATCGTCCTAAGCGACAAAATATCCATCCCCATCACCTGGACGATTGGCACTCCACCACTGTGCGCTTCTCCAGAAGCATTTTGCCTCGCACAACCAGCTTATAGAACAAATTGTCGCCTGCCGTATTTACGAACCGATACGACCTTCAAACTTTCAAGAAAAGAGCGTACTCCTACCTAAAAAGCCGGCAACGCACTTGTGACCCTTGAGTTGCGGGTGTCCATTGGCGGCGGTAGTCATTTACCATCAGGTGACCCGTCTGCTCGTTTGCCCCCTATCGCATAAAAAAAAAAAGTGGTCTAGTGGCTAGTGATGATTACTGCTGAGCCAGAGGTCACGCTTTAGATTCCCACACAAGACAATGTGTGTGTGCCCGTTGTTTGCGCGTTTGTGAAGTCTTAAGCGACACAGAAATTATTCCTTGTGCGGGTGTTATTTTTCTATATTGGAACGAAGTACCTTATCGTGAGTTGCTAAAGGGGCTAGACTAAAAAAATTAAGACGAAAAGTTGTAACGACACTTTTTGCTATAGTAAGCTATTGTAAGCCGTGCGGCGTGCGCATGTTTCTCTGTCTGTCTCTCTCTCTCTCCTATAGAAAGCAAGCGAGATATTTTCGTTTCGTCTTTCTACTTCGCATTGAACAGTGTGGTGTCGCGACGATTATATGTATGAGGACTATACAGTGTCTTATGTATGATATGATGTTATTATTATTGCAGTTTGCTATTATATTGTTATTATATAAACTGTTTCTTTGTATATTATTATTATATAATTTTATAAATCATTGTAAATAAAAAAGGTGTTATGATAATTTTGTAAAGTAGTTTCTTTGATTTTTCTTCTAGAAACTGCGTTCCTATCTGGTGTCCCGCGACACCACACATCTTTTTTATGTCAACATGTCGACTTTATCTACGCGATATAGTTTGATTTAGTCTAATAATTACATTAATTGTAACGGTACTACCACTGCTACTACCACTTGGGTAAGGATGACGCACGTGGCAATACCAGCTTGTTAGACGTTGACACATGACTTTTGACAAAACTATCACTGTCAGCTTATATATAAATGTGCCAGTGTTGCCGGGTGAACATTCGAATCAGCGGACAGTTGTTACCACGTGTCATTGAACATGTCTTGTTTTCGCTATTGTCATCCATGCGTCTGTACTTCATTAGTCCGCAAGTATTTTTGAAGAATAATTAATAGAACCATCTGGACTACTAATGCATTCCTGACCTATCTGGTATCGAGGGTCCCTCACAGATCTTGTTATATAAAATGAAGGATTGGGCAAATGTTGTGTAAACAAATAACACGTCTTAAGATCTAAGATGTAGCTTTAATAGTCTAAAATTTATTTTCAAGTACAACGCGTTCTGTGTCTGAACGTTCGGATAACTCCCGACTTTCCTCAGTTTTAGATATCGTTGATTGAGCCGCATCATCAAAAGGTTTTAATAAATCAAGTACTGAGGGTAGAGTTATCCTGAACTCTAAATCTCTTTTGACATGTCTATGAGGAATGGTTGATGCGTTGTCAGAAGACATTAAAGAAGAAATAGATGATAGATATTTTGCTGATTGTTCCAAAGGCTGATTCTTACTATCTTCCTTTTCATTTCTCATCTTGTCTGTATACCGATTAAGAAGGGTGATGTCAACTGGCTTCTGAAAAGTAACATCCCCATTTGTAATATTATTTATTTATACAAAATTGACGGGCCTGTAGGTCTAGCGGTTAGTGACTATGATTGCTGAACCGGAGGTCGTGGGTTCGATTCCCACACGGAACAAAAATTTGTGTGATCCACATAGTTGCCCCGAGTCTGGGTGTTCTTTGTGTCCGTTAACTGAATGTTTGCAAAGCCCCCCGCGACACCCGGAGATGTTTTTTTAAAACAAGAGAGAAAAAAAAAAGAAGAAGTTTGGTTACCCAGTCGTCTGCGTCTTTATCGTTATTCAAAGGTTGGATTTCTTTCAAATACATTCAGTCATCATTTCCTACCCTTGTCCCAAATTTATGCGGGGTTCGGTGCAACGTGTACATTGCAAGAGACTTTTTTCTTTTTTTTTTGGTTGGTGGTTGGTTGTCCATAATCGTTTTAAAACGGGAAAGAATTAAGAAAGATATATTTTTAGACGCGACGAGAGGAACTTCGTGTAAGAGATGCCGGAAGACTCAGATTAGGAAACAGGACTCAAATTGCATTAGTTAGCAGAAGCTAAGGTCGTGTATCCAAATGACCTTAATTGCCTGTACCAAAACCACTAGTATTTTATATTTCCAGAGTAGTTGAAAATTAACTGTCAAACAATGCTTTCAGTGTTTTGCTGAGTGAGTAAGAATACCGGTGGTCTAGCTACCCCTTTCCTCTTTCCCCTCCCCACATCCCCTCTCATCACCCTCAAAGTCGGACAGCACATACGACTCTTTGATCGTCTCGTCTCGTCTGACTCGTTGATCTGTCTGACTATGTTATAAAAGAAGAAGAAAGTAAGAAATGAACATGTGAATATAGAGTTCCACTTTAGTCCAAAAATTGAGGTTCATAGGTTTATGTAAGATGTATGTAAATCTGTGTGTATTTCTTTAAAGCCACATACGCTTTCATAAAGATAGATTGCAACATCATCTTCTCATTATCTTTCGTGACTTTTCATTATTTATGTCCGACCATTGCTAAGGATTTTGTCTGACGCCATCCCACCTTGTGTATTTAAGATTTTTCAGACTTTTAGAAGTTATTGTTGAATCGAGAAACTCACATACATGAACTCTAAAAACGATATATTTATTGTATATCTACACAGGCAGGTAATTACTTATTTATTTATACATTTACAAAAGCAATTAGAACAAATTTGAATTTAACTGCGGTTGCCGCACTCAGCTAGTGCCTTGTGCTCGGCAACGAAGTGATTGTACATTTCGTCATTGTAACATTTTAATGGATGTCGGTGCTAAATAATAGAGAAGTGTAATTATGTAGTAAATAGACTATATAATAGAATTGAATACAGAACAGGTTTTAAACAGCATAATGAAAAAAAAAAAAATCGTTATCTTATCGTTTTAATACTATGAGTAATTTCAGAGGCGACCAAACAGCCTATAGTTGCGTTGATGCTGTGTACATATATAATTTTAAATATCTTATAAAATAGGACGATTCTCTCTTATTTTTTTTTCTTGCCCACCGCATTAGAAATTAGGATTTAATACCCTGTCAAACTCGGGTTCTTTGAGAGGAACGCGTAAAGGCATCTCTAGAGGCCGTAAAATTTAAGCAGCAGCAGTAGGTTTAGTCGGTAGGTATGGCTTATTTAAGTGTATAGTTCTATTTTTGTTATTTTTGAAAATTCGAGTAATCTGGTGTCTCGGTTTCTGAACTGTGTTGAACCGATTTTACTGCCCTGTGGTACACAAGAGTAATAGTTAAAATAATGAGATTTTAAACTTAAATAACAACAAAATAACGTTTATTCATAAAAATCATAACATCTTTGTCTAATACACGATTTGTTCTATCATGTATATTAAAAAAATATGTTTCTTACTCACTCACACTAATCATTATTCTATTAGCTACACTATTCAATTAGTATTACACATAATTGTTTTGACTTGCAAGTTCGGTAACACAATGTATTTAACATTTTTATTACATTAAGACGCATCCACGCAGCAGTAAGATAATATTGTATAACATTTGGCTTTTCACTTTTTTTTTAACAATTTTAAGTTTATTAATAAATGTTTTATATAGTCACCATATTATGTAACGTTTTTTAACAGAATGGTATACAACAAATATAACTCGTTACAGCAAAGTATTACGTCTGTTGAATAACATTCTTAATGAACACAAAACTGGTAATTACAAAATGTTACACGAGATAACAAGTTAAACCAGTCTAGGAGTGTGTTTTTTTTTATTATATAGGGGGATAGACGAACAGATGGGTCACCCGATGGTAAGTGACAACCTAAGTGACTACCGCCCCCATGGACACGGAAGGGAGGGAGTAGGGATGAGTGGAGGGGAAAGAGGAGCGGGGTTAATGAGAGAAAGGAAAAAAGGGAAATGAGAATTGGGCTTGCGGTACCCTCACTCACTCGGCAATACAAGCATTGTTTGAAAGCGTTGAGTGTTTATAACAACTAAAATTCTGTAACATGTTAAGCAAATGGCACAATGTTATAGAATGTCATCGTGTTACACAATGTTTTAGATTTAGAACATAACATAACTACAGTGTGGATGCTCCTTTACAGTACTGTATTATCACATAGGTACACTTTTTTGTATCACAATCAAAATTTAGGTCCAATGATAAAAATTAGAAGCAAAGGCTGTGAAATTGTATTATTTATCGTCTTGGCTAACTTCTTCTTTGGCGTTCGTGTCGTATCTGCTTTTGATTCAATGTATTCTTCATTTGATATTTTAGTATCTACAGCATTTGCCACCGGTTCCGTAGTTTCATTATTAATTATAATATTTTGGTTTGCTAGGGGCATACTGGTAAGATTATGAAAATTCCCTTTGCCTATAGATAGTAAGTCTTGAAGATTTAGTTGTTTGTGAGTATTGTCATTATTACTGTTCCCAATACCTTCCACGTTAGCCATGTTCATTCCAAATTGAAGACTTTTATTAATAATATTAAGTAATGGAGACTCTTCATTTTTATAAGGTTCTTTTTTTTCAATATTTGAAGATAAATTAATTTGTTTATCAGGTAAGAAATTACTTTTCATAATGTTTAATAAACTGTTAAACATGTTCGTACTGCTATTTTTATTTAGATTATCGACATTAGCAAGCCTTCTTATTACGTTGAGAGGTTCAATATTATTATAGTTAAGTGGAAAACCAAGATCAATTTGATTACCTGTTTTATTTAAAGCCTGTGTTTCTAATGTCTTAAAAACCTCATCAGTATCGTTCTTGATTTGACCACTACTTAAATTTTTATTATTTTTTTGTTCTTTTTCTATTTTTAGCATCGTGTAATTCTTTGTTACGTTATTAGTATTGTTCGGAATCAATTTAACTAAGTTATCGTTTGCATTATATGTATCCGTGTCATCTTTATTTGCTTTAAAATTGACGGAAAATGTATTATTTTTTGATACTTTTGATATGAAATCTGCTTTTTTTGCTGGTGTCCTATAATTTTCATTACGATAATTAATTTCTTCTTCTTCATTATCCCGAGGTATTATGAGCAGTTCAAGACTCTCTTCCTCTTTTGACCATTTGTCTTTATCAACGTCAGAATTTTTTGGTAAAAAATGTACAGAATTTTCAACTATTGGGTTTAATAATATTTTATGGTTTGACTTAAGAACGGAATTGATTTCTTTATATTCTGATTTCATGTTATTATTTTCTTTGAGATTAAATACATCATCTGTATTAAATTTGTTAGACTTTGAACTCGAATTATTTTTTGCCTGTAAATAAAAGAAATCTTATGAAGGATTAGTGAACATAGTCGACATAATTTTTTACTTTCTTTTTAAAAAGACAACTCCATATTAGGAATAATTCCTGTGTTGCGGAGGACTTAACAAACATTCAATAAACGGATACAAAGAGGACCATGACTAGGGACAACTATATGTGGATCATAAAAATGTTTGTGCCGTATGAAAATCGAACCTACTACCTCCGTCAGGTCAGTCAGGGTCACTAACCACTAGACCAACAGGCCCCTAATTGTATTAATTGTATTTTGACAGCATTCTTGTATTCCACAAATATGCTTAAGCGCCATCTGTTGAAAGTGAGTATATCTACGTAGTAAGTGCGATTGCTGCATCGCGCAATGCTATTACTCTCAATACTTTGTAAAAAACTTTATACCATATTTTTTTCAATTATTTTTTGAATATTACCCTACCATAATGACTCCACTTTGCCTGATGGAAAGCAATAAGTAGAGCCCAAGAGTGGTGGTCACCATCCTCATTGCACGTCTAGTCAATGCAGCATGGTGTCTAACACCAGGTATGTTCATCTAGCCTGGTCAAAAGAGCTTCCTCTTTTGTTGAAGGGATATTCAACCGTTTTTTCACAGTTCTAGGTGAAGGCCGAGAACTAATTGCTTTGGATTACATTGGGATAGGCCTAAGTCTAGCATTATTATAAAATTTATATTTATTTACATGTACATATATGTATTAACAGTAACAATTTGGTTCCTATCGCTTATATCAGCAACCTGTGGTCGAATTTCAAAAAATATTATTACATTAGATAGCTCTTAAGGGTGGTTAGAAACTATTCAACATTGGTGGTGACCATTCAAAGGCTTTTAACAGCTTTTGAAATTATATGCACTTTTGACTAAAGAAACAATTATTCAGTTATTCTCTTACCTCTGACGTATTGGTGTGGAGTGCTAGAACTAATGGAGGTGTGATCTCTTCACTTATTGAGAATTGCTTCAAAGCTCCTGTTACACCTCGTCCATTTGTAGCGACGTTGAAAAGGAATAAACCCACCACTGAAACCAAATTAAATATTTATCTACCATAATTAATGTCCAGAGGTAAAAATGTGATGTTAAATAAAATTATTTCAGTTAAGAAATATGTCATTTTTAATTCGCTTATATTAATCTCGCCAGGGTTCAAAGTATCTATATACATTTTTTTGTATGCAAATTAGGGCAAGCGAGCAGACGGGTCACCTGATGGTAAGTGACTACCAACGCCCATAACACCCGCAACTCAAGAGTCATAAGTGCGTTGACGTATACTCTTTTCTTGAAGGTTTGAGGGTCGTATCGGTCCGCAAATACGGCAGGCGACTATTTAATCCACAGGTTGGTTGTGCGAGGCAAAAAGTTTCTGGAGAAGCGCACAGTAGTAGAGCGCCAATCATCCTCGGTGGTTTTAAAATGCACTATAATAAACAATTGTAAATGGCTTTGTAAGATGGTAAATAAATAAATCCAGGTGATGGGGATGGATATTTTGTCCCGTAAGACGATTGTGGAAACCTGCGGCCAGTATAGGTCCGAACAATTCCTCTGAACACTCCCCATGATACAAGCGATAGAAATTGGAGAGTGAAGCTACATCTCTAAGCAACGCCAAAGTGTCAAGCCGATCAGACGTAACATTTTTAATTTCATCACAATCGATAATATAGACAGAATCGATAGAGGAATGTTTTCGTTTTTACCCTCCCCTTATCACATCCTCCTGTCCACCATTTATCAAAAACAAAATGATGACGTCAAAAGCAAATAACCAACACTTGTCGATATATCTCCCCACCAGCAGTGTCATCAACAAATAAAGCAAGTAGAAGTGGAATTGTTAAAACCCTAAAAAACCCGACTGCTTTACTAGTTTCCTCTTAATTTCAAAGTGTTCCATGCTATACGTTACTCCCACTATTAAGAATATTTAGATGACACCCTAACTGTCAAAAGCTCTAAGGCGTCACAAAAAAACGTCATAAATACATGTCATTATATTCACATCACATACTCACTCGAAAAGCATAACACTCCTTCTTACACAGTTGGTTAAAATACGTAAAATCACACTTCACTGTTACTACAATATTTCTAATGAATTTCCATGACGTTATCTCGAAACGTCACACTGTCTAGAAACGCTGTGCACTGTCACATGCAGTCGAAAAACATAATCCTCTATTGACCAGTCAGATAAATAATAGCACTAACAATTAAAGTAATGCGGTTCCTGCAAAACGTTGCAAATCCACCAAAATGACTTGTCGACTTCCATTAAGCCGTCTACACCCTAACGTTTGACAAAGAAGTGTCATACATAAGAGTTGGATTAAATGAGGAATAAGATAGCTGGGATAGACAACAGAAGGCAGAAGGACCAGGTGCTATGACGTGGACCCATTAATTGACTGACTGATTGCAAGATATTTCAATTTATTCCTAAATATATTTAGTATTTACTTACATAAACCATAAGAAGCCACCATATTTGCTGTTATTCTCACAACTTTTAACTCTGAAATAATATCACAAACGCTTGTTTATCCATTTATAGTTAAATTTGCGTGGTTTTGATTCGTTTCGTATTTATAATCGCAAACAATGGAAGATTATATATACAGAAAACAAAAGCGTATGAATTCTGATGTAATAGGTCTTTGGGTGAAATTCATCTACCGTCATTTCTATACTATACAGGCTGTAAATTTGTGTTCTAAAAACAATTAAATATATTTGCCCGTCTAATTCCCAAGGCTCACATAACGGCAATGGGTTTGCCCCCCCTATTAAAAAAATGGGCACAAAATATAGTCGGCAAATGTATGTATAGCAGCGTTTAATGGGTGCTCATCTTCTGGCTACTATTCGTTTAATACTTTAATGATTTTGGCGTTTGTTATATCTAAGAACATAGACAGACATACGTACATACACATACTCTCGCCTTTACCCCCGAAAGAGTGGGCAGATGCGTGATTAACACTCACATTTTGCTGATCTAACTGAAAGTCAAAGTCAAAGCATTTATTTCAAATAGGCCCAAAAGGCACCTTGGAACTTCAACATTTATCTTGAAATAGAACTGATTCTGGTCGCCCCTTCCCAACTGTAGTTTCGTATGGAGAAAAATTTGCAAGAAACTCCACCGTTACTCTTTTAAAATGTTTTGTTTAAATACAATCATTATTCGAATATATAATTATGTGTGAGAACAATGAACCCCGAATAAAATTACTGTACCGAAATAGGTTAGAAGAATTAAAGGGAAGCAACGACAGATAAATTAATTTTATGATAGATACATGGTGCTCGCCCATTTACAAACATAGTAAAAGTAAGTATACGACTTACACAGAATAATAACAAGTAATAACTCAGTGTGGGAGTTAAAATAATCACTGCGTGTAAATCAATGTCATAAAAATATAATTCCTTAAACAATACAATTAGCAACCAGTTTGATTTTGTCTAGTTTATTAAAGTTGGGATTTAGGGACTTTTGGGATTTGGGTGGGAAAAATTGGATTATATTAACAGAAAAAGGAGGATAGAAGGGGAAGGAATTGGATATTGATTGCACCTACAGATGGATTGTGGAGTATAAGCAATAGCTCCAGCAAGTCAGGGTCGCATACCTATAACTCGAACTGGCTTGTGCCCCAGGAAGTGGATATTGCTTATTTAGATAGATTGGGGAGTATAAGCAATAGCTCAAGCAAGTCAGGGTCGCATACCTATAACTCGAACTGGCTGATGCCGGGAAGCAGGAGTCCAATAATTAACAATAACAGTTTTGTTATATATGTGTATATATCATGCAGCTTTATGATGAAATGGCTCTTACATAGTGAAAAGTATTTATTTACGACTAAGTTAGTTAAGTAGACGTTCGAAAGTGCCTTTTGGGCCTATTTGAAATAAATGCTTTCACGTTGACTTGACTTTGACTTACAGAAAGACATTAACTACAACCTGTATAAAATATTTTTTTGGATGTTATAACGATGTTGATGTCATATGATCAATGACAATCTATTTAACTAATTTCAAAAAGGATTAGGTTGTCATATCGATATTTTTTTGTGTGTATAAATGTTTTTTTTTGACAAAGTTGATTCTACTGAGGTTTAGATAGTGGGCTCGAACCTCCCGGGAAACTTAAAGTTTAAGTAAAAGCTATGACTTTGCTTAAGGTATTGCATAATATACTAACCAATGCGTCTGTATAAGTAATGTCACTTTATTTCTCTTTCTATCACCCTTTAAATTTCTATGCACTTCTCTTAATATTTTTTATATTTTTTAGGGTTCCGTACCCAAAAGGTAAAACGGAACCCTTTTACTAAGACTCCGCTTTTCGTCTGTCACCAGGTTGTGTTTTTTTTTTTCTTTATACTATAGTGGGACAGACGAACAGACGGGTCACCTGATGGTAAGTGACACCACCGTCCATGGACACTTGCAGCTCAAGAGTCGCAAGTGCGCTGCCCGCCTTTGAGGGTGATGATATTTGGGGTATTCAGGGAGCGGAAAGAAGAGAGGAGGGATGAGGAGATGGGAAAGAGGAGAAAGGATATGAATGGAGAGAAAAGGGGGGAGGGGGAATTGGGCCTGCGGAAACCACACTCAATTCGGGGAAATGCAACGCAAGCGTTACTTCACAACCGGTTTTCTGTGAGGCCGTGGTATCGCATCGGTCGAGCCGGCCAATTCGTGCCTAAGCATGGCTCTACCACTGAACCGTGATAGTTAGACAGTTGAAATTTTCACAGAAGATATATTTCTGTTTTCGCTATAATAACAAATAATAAAAAAATGAATAAAATTAATATTTAAGGGATCTCCCATACAACAAACGGGATTTTTTGTGCTCGTAGGTAACGCTTGAAATAATCCCCGAATATTAAGTTATATATTCACTTTAAAAATAAATCATTAAATTAAAATAAAACAAATATTTAAGGGGATGCTCCCATACAACAAACGTGATTTTTTTGCAGTTTTTATAGATAATGGTACGGAACCATCGTGCGCGAGTTCAACTCGCACTTGCCCTGCTTTTTATGGGATAGGGGGCAAAGGAGCAGACGGGTCACCATCACTGGCACTCATGGTAAAAGTTAACTAGTGTGTATGATATGAGCACCAGTATCCACTTATGATATTGTAGGATAAAATATTAGAATAGTTCGTAGTATTAATAATTACAAAGTTTTGCAGTTTAAAAATTATAATAAAAGACTAACCACTAACAAAATCTTTAAGCAAACAAAATTATCTTATCTTATCTTATCTGAATTAACTATTAAGTATATATTTGTGTGTGTGTGTAAAAAAAATAAGAGTGTTATGATGGCATGTTTGTCAACATTTCTGTTTGTTTGATTGCAATTTAGTTCCATTAGCCTTGATGTGACCCTTTTTATGCACTTATATTAATTTGCTAATTAGATATTGCATTCTTTATTCACTTTGTTATATAAGTAGCTACTTATTACATAAAAATGACTATGTGCGGCAGCGGTTCGGTGAGGTACTGGTGGGCACACTTTATAAAAATTACGTTTGAAAACATTGGTTGTTTGGAGTTGAATACGCTCATGTTTCTTTGAGCACAAGCAACTATCTAACAGTAAGTATAGTGGATTTTTTAATTGGAGTATATGTGTTTTGGGCACCTCCCCAAACTTTAATAAAGTAGCATAATGTGGACTGGCATAAAGCACAATATATAGCTTTGATAGTGTCATAGTTAGCATAATGTCGAAGATTTTTAAATACATAGATAAGTTTTCGTGTTCGTGAGGTCAATTGTTGATATGCTGTTTCCAGGAATATGCTCAGGTATTTGGTAACACAAGATTTATGGATGATAGGACAGTTACATGTTGAGAAGGAAGTTTGGCAAGAATGAAATTTGAGTGTTCAATTTGAGTGGCTCTGAAAAAGCGAATTGAGAGAAAAAAGCAATGTATGTTGTATTAATGAGTGTCCATGGGCGGCGGTTCTCACTTCCCATCAGGTTGTCCGTCTGTTCGTCTGTTCATAAAAAAAAAGATTTTAGTTTAGTCCCATTTACGACAAACCACGGCCTCTCTGGCCTATTTTGAATAAGATACGTTGATTTGTAGTGACAAGAAATGGAAGATAGAAAGTGAGAGACTATAAGCAAAAGCTCAAGCAAGTCAAAGTCGCATGCCTGTAATTCCGACTGACTGCTGTCAGGAAGTCCGAGACCATTAACGTACATATATTTATTTTATATCAATACTTAAATTATGCTGTAAATAGATGTTGCTACAACTGGTTTAACAACTCTGTATTAACAAGAAGGGTATTTTAAGAACAAAAATAAATATTTCTTAAATAATATCTATTCTTTTATGTTCTTAATATATTTTTTTAATTACATTTAAATCGACAAAACAAAAAACCAGCAAAATATTTAATGTTGGATACGTCACTATTCTTGAAAGCATTCGGCTGTAGTTGTGCATTCCTGCAACAAAAATGTAATAAAAATAAATAAAATGCTTAAAAAAAAACGATTTTCAGGTAGACTATTTTTCTTAAAAACAAGGAAATAAACAAACCGTAACGTCAGCAAAATGATTGCTGACGTTACCTCGTAATGGTATGACCTAAGTCACTTTCACTATTGAGACTGATACTTTACCTGCCGGAATCCATCAAGCCATTTAAATTGGAGCGTGTATATTTACATACCAACATACATATATCCACTCAATAAACATACACAAGGAGAGTTTATTTTCGTGGTAG
Organism: Tyria jacobaeae; assembly: GCA_947561695.1. Taxonomy (NCBI): domain Eukaryota; kingdom Metazoa; phylum Arthropoda; class Insecta; order Lepidoptera; family Erebidae; genus Tyria; species Tyria jacobaeae. The sequence goes on from OX387234.1 coordinate 7,983,332, forward strand.
AGCCAGGATGAAGAAGACCGGCTCAATGAAATTAGTGAACGTACATATGTTTGTAAATAATAATAATAAAAAAAACATTTCTTCCGTGAGGGTCTTAATAAGTGAATGTAGGTTTGGACTGTTGTGTAATGGAAGGAATGAGATATTGTTTATGCAGAAGGGTTTTAGCAATAGTTGTAGGACGTCGAGGACACATAACTCGAGCCGGCTCTAAAATTCAGCAAATATATATTTCTTACCATAATTTTGGCATCAAACTCAAATTTATGTGGGCATTTCTGTGGTATTGGAGTTTTGTTGAAGCAAATGAAGTATTTCGTACTGTCAGTTGGATTTTCAGCGAAGTATATACCTTCAGATTTGCAGATAGAGTTACATTTTGCTTGACGTGTAGGCAGGCACATCTGAAATAACATGATTACTTTAAAACATAGAAATGTTTTGTTATCCTATACACCCGAAGAGGAAGGCAGGGGCTTCTCAAATTCCTATTTTTATTCTAATAATTTAGCTCCACTCTGTCACGGGGTAAGGCTTCTCCTATATATTTATCCTAGATTAGGTTAGGAAGATTAGTTCGGACTAGAGGGTTCGGACTTCCCAGCACTAGTAATAGTGGTTTGTGGTAAAAGTAGAATTCAACCGCCAAATTGAATTACCTTCCGAAGCAGTGTTAGATACACCTTCTGTAACAGCAGTAGATTCTAATGCAGCTAGAGTTTTTTTTTGTATTAACATACCATAGTGACTCCACTTTGAAAGTAATAGGTAGAGTCCAAGAGTGGTGGTTACCATTCTCATTGAATGTCTAGTCAGTGCAGCATGGTGACCCACACTATGGCGGCCTGGTGAGATGGTTTTTCACGCCCAGCTTAAGAGACCCGGGAGCAAACAAGGGAAACAAGGGCGCTGGTAGTGAATTCCAGGCTTTTACAGATCGGCACAGGATAGAAGAGCCAAACCGTTTTGTTCGAGACCGTATACTATTGGAGCGATTGAAATGCCTTCTGAATCAGTATTAGAGACACCTAGACACCTGATTTGCTTGGTCTAATGTTTATATTCCCCAATCCATTTAATTTCTATCCCCATTCTATCTTCCCTTTCCTGTCAATATTATTTCGTAAATTTAACTAATTTTTGATCGCCAAAATGCGTTAATCGGGAGGTCCTTCGGAGGTAGGTCCAGGCGTGACGGTATGTTGTATGTATATAGCCTCCTCAAACCCCTCCCGCCCTCATCGCCCTCAAAGGCGGGTAGCGCACTTACGTCAGTTGTAGGTGTCTATGGACGGTGTTTGTATTTAACACATGTGTAATATATGTCTGTAATAACGCTCTATTCCATTCGCGATTGCCTAATCAAGTGTTGGTTTATATTTTTTCCCATCATGTGTATCTCATGGTTAATGGTGCACAAGTAACAGGCAAGCATATCAGAAAGTAGTATTATTATTCCTGGCTGTACTTTTGCTATGTATGCCGGTAGTATATATATATAGATACTCTCTTTTCTATATGGCTATATATGTTTTTGGAACGAAGTTCCTTACGGGGCGTTGCGGAGAGGTACCCTAGCCGACAAAAAACATTCGTAACGTTAAAAAAAGCGTGAGATTTTTTTGTATAGTCTATGTATGATGACTATACAGTGTCTAATGTATGGTCTATGCGATGACTGTTATTATTATTGCAGTTTGCTATTATTATTCATGTTAATAGCTGTTTCTTTGTATATTATTATTATGTAATTTTATAAATCATTGTAAATAAAATAAAGGTGTTAAGATAATTTTGATATGTAGTTTTTTGATTTTTCTTCTAGAAACTTCGTTACTATCTGGTGTCCCACGACACCACACATCTACATAACAGAAAAAAAAATACAATATAAAATAAATAATATATGGGCAGCTGGTACAATCGGTCTTATCGCTAGCTGCGATCTCTTCCAGACAACCTTTGTAATGGACAAGAGCAATGAATTAGTACATAGGGCAGTTTGTAGATGTACAAATGAAGCTAAGAAGGTTATTCTAATACATAGTATATTAAGAAATATGTTAACATGTTTATATACATACCACTACATATACCAATATAAAAACATACATATAAAATATACATACAACACAAAATAATATATATATATATATATTATATATATACGAAATTAATAAGGACAAAGACTATTTTTTTTAAAGTGGCTTTCTATTTAGCTCGTCTTGCTGTTTCAAGCAATGCATTCCACAGGCGAGCTGCTTGCACAGCAAAGTATTTGTTGAGTAAATTTGTGGAGTGCGATGGTATATTCAGGTGTTGGTTTTCATACATACATTCGTACGTACGGTCACGCCATTATGTCCTAATGGGTTGGCAGACGTGTATTAAACACCCAAGTTTTGAAAGTTAGAATTTGATCCCACTCGCGTAATAGGGGACAAGCTTATTGCCGTCAACCGGGCACTGTATGACTGTATATATACTGTCTGATAGATAACAGTCCGATCCCTTAGTCGCCTTTTGCTACACCACTGGGAAGAGATGGGGTGGGCCTATTATACCCGTACCTGTGCACAGCAAATTGCCCAATACCTTACGAGTATAATATAATCCATTAGCATTTTTGCGCAGTTTGCGATAAACACGTCCCTTTAAACAAGTTCATACATCTTACCTACTGCTGTTGTAAGATATGGTGTGCAATAAAGAATATACATATTTCTATCTATATTTAATTTCGATAGAGCTCTGAAGTGTACTCACCAAATGTGACTCACTGAACTGCAATCCTTTTGGACATACTTGATGATAAAGAGTCTTATTCAAACACACGTAGTATTTCTTGCAGTCAATAGGATCAGGTTGGTATATTGAAACGGAGTCATCACATTTAATACCTGAATTTTTACTCTCATTCCAATCAGGTGCATATCTGACTGTTTGTTTTATTTTAGGTTGTTCGGTTGTAAGACTTTTGTCTATATTTGTTAAAACGTGAATTTGACAGCCAGATTGATATTTGGGTTGGCATTTCTGTAAATATTTAATTTTATTTCTTAATTTTTCTTTTATGCAAAGGACCAGACGGGTCACCTGATGGTAAGTGGCTACCGCCGCCCATGGACACCCGCAACTAAGGAGTCACAAGTGCTTTGCCGGCATTTTAGGTAGGAGTACGCTCTTTTCTTGAAGGTTTGAAGGTCGTATCGGTTCGGAAATACGGCAATAAGCATTTTTAAAATGATATAATCTATTAAGGTCTCGCAGAAAGGTATAGTACATATTTTTGAATTGTATAGTATACCACGTGAATAGCATAAAATGTCAAGAATTTTAGAAACAGACAAGAGACGACTTTCACTGAAAAATTATCATTATTTTTTCAATAAGACAATCCCCCATTAGGATTAATTCCTGTGTCGAGGGGGACTTTAAAAACATTTACGCAACGGACACAAGGAACACCCAGACTCAGAACAACAATTTGAGGATTACATAAAGTGTTGTACCATGCGGGGATCGACGACATCAGTTAACGGTAAAGTTAGTCAGTCAGTTGTACACATTGTAGACGTGGATATTATGACAAAATTTGAAAAGATTATTTTTAAATATATTTATGGCTGGACTTCATTCATCTATTGATCATTCCAATATGATTATGATAACACGTTTTAAAAATACATTGATAAGACTTACCAAATCAGTTGGACTAAATTCATAATCTCCTGGGCATTGCCTATGAGAGAGTTCACCATAAATACACAAATAGTAACTTCTGCAGCTAGTAATATCTGATTTAGCCCAAATGCTAAATAAGTCACATTCTTCTTCTAACTTGGTTTTCAGTTTAGATAACCTCACTTCTACTTTATCTTCGTCTAGTCTCCTTGAAACTTCAGTAGTGAAATCAAGTTCTTCTTTTGTAGTCGATAATTTACCAATTAAAAAAGGAATGCTTCCATCAAAGTAAGATTCAGATATAGATATTTTTGGACGTTCTGTTTTTATATTAAATTGCCTTTTTGTTTCAGTCATTGGTTTTGGTAGTGAACTGCTTTCTGTGTAAATGCTAAGCTGTAATGGCGCAACTAAAATACCTTCTGTAATAGATTCTAATGTAGTCATTGAAGCACCAACTGTACTAGTTACAGCTTCTGATGCAGTGTAAGAGATACTTTTTACGGAAGGTTGCAATGGAGTGATTGAAACACCTTTTGTTGCAGTGTTAGAGGTATTTTTTATGGGAGTAATGGATTCTAATGAAGCGACTAAAACACCTTCTGCATTAGTAATAGATTCTAATGCAGTATTCGAAACACTTTTTGTGGCAGAAGGAGCTTCTAATGAAGCATTTGAAACACCTTCTGATGCAGTGTTATTGACTCTTTCCATGACAGTAGTAGATTCTAATGGAATGATTGAAATATCTTGTGTAATAGTAATAGATTTTGATGCGCGGTTTGAGATACTTTCAGTGGCAGAAGTAAATTCTAATGGAGCGATTGAAACACCTTCACTGGTAACAGATTTTGATGCAGTCTCAGAGACGCTTTCTTTGGTAATAGTGGAATTTAATGGAAAAATTGAATTACCTTCCGAAGCAATGTTAGATACACCTTCTGTTATAGCAGTAGATTTTAATGGAGCTATTGAAACACCGTTTGTACCAGTAACAGATTCTGATACAGTCTTATATACACCTTCTGTGGCAGTTTTAAACACATCTTCTAAGGCAGTAACAGATTCTAAGGGAGCGATTGAAATGCCTTCTGATGCAGTGTTAGAGACACCTTCTGTGGCAACAGTAGATACTAATAGAGTGATTGAAATATTTTTTTTAGTGGTGACAGGTTCTGATGTAGATACACTTTCTGTGACAGAAATGGATTCTGGTAGAGTGGATAAAACACCTACTGTTTCAGTATTAGAAACACTTTTTGTGGCAGTAGTAGATTCTAGCTGAGCCAACGAAACAACTTCTGAAAAAGTATTAGAGATACCTTCTGAGGCAGTAGTAGATTCTACTGAAGTGATTAAAACACTTTCTGTACTAGTAACAGATTCTATTTCAGTATTAGGGACATCTTCTGTGGTAATAGAAGATTCTAATGGAGCAATTGAAACACCATCTGATTCGGTGTTGGAAACACATTTTTTGTCAGTTGTAGATTCTAACGCAGTAATTGAAATACCTTCTGCTGCAATGTTAGAGACACCTTCTGTTGTGGAAGTTGATTTTAATAGAGTGAGTGAAACTCCATTTGAACCATAAATAGATCCTAACTCAGTAATGTAAATGCCTTCTGTGGAAACAGTTGAAACTAATGGAGCCATTGCAACATCTTCTGCACTAGTAATAGATTCTGATACCGTAATAGTTGTAGATTCCAAAGGAGCGATTGGAATACCTGCTGTTACAGTGCTAGAATCACCTTTTTTGGCAGTAGTAGATTCTAATACAGCGATTGTAAGAGCTTCTGTACTAGTAACAGATTCTAATGCAGTTTTAGAGACTCTTTCTGTGGTAGAAATAGATTGTAATAGAGTGATTGAAACACCTTTCGATGCAGTGTTAGCGATAACTTCTGTGGAAGTAGTAGACTCTAGTGGAGCGATTGAAAGGCCTTCTGTAAAAATGCTGTAGACACCTGTGGCAGCCGTAGATTCTAATGGAGCGAATGAATCACCTTCTGCTGTAATACCTTCTGTAGCAGTAATAATTTCTAAGGGAGCGATTGAAATATTTTCGGATGCAGTGTTAGAGACACCTTCAGTGTTAATAGTAGATTTTAATGGAGTGATTGACATAACTTCTGTACTAGTAATTGGTTCCAATGCAGTGTTAGAAGTACTTTCTAATTTAGATTCTAATGAAGAAATTGTAACCACTTTGGTACTAGTAATAGATTCTACTGCAGTATTGGAAACCCTCTCCGTGGGAGTAGTAAAATCTAATGGAGTGATTGGAAAACCGTTTGTACAAGTACTAAATACTGATGCAGTGTTAGATACACTTTCTGTAGGAGTACTGGATTTTAATGGAGCGATTGAAACACCATGTGAATTCATTCTAGATTCTGATGCACTATTGGAGATTAATTCTGAAGTAGTAGTAGATTCTAATGGAGAAGTTGTGACATTTTCTGTACTAGTAGTAGATTCTAATGGTACAAATGAGGCACCTTTTGCACTAGTGTCTAGTGGAGTGGCTGAAACACCTTCATTAGTAATAGATTCTCCAGGATCGATAGACAAACCTTTGTTGTTAATACTAAATATTGGCGACTGATATAGAACACCATGTGTACTAATATTGGAATTTGATGGAACGGTTGAATTGTTTTCAGCATAAATACGTCTAACATAATTTGTAGCAAATTCGGATGGGATGGCTATGCTTTTTTCAGTAGATATTTTAGGCACTGGTGTATCGGTTGAGAAACGTTCTGTATTTGCAATATATTCTGATAAAATAATTATTTTTTCTCCTCTATTTTTAGTGGAATCTGAAGGAGTGGTTGAAACATTTTCAGTGAGAGTAATTTTGTTAGTATTTTTAAATTCTTCTGTCGTGTTCAACAAGCAGCCGGCGGTGCTTTTGTCAACGCATTTCTGAAATGAAGATACAAGATATTTTGAGTATGTAATAGGTACAACATTAAGTAATAGGCATCCTAAAGTAGCTTCAAAATCGATTATCCTAACATGATGTTACGTGCAAATTATTAAGATTTTAATAAATACTCATATAGTCATATAGTCACTCATAAAGTGCCTGATTGACGGCAAAAAGCACGACTCCTATTACGTTAAACAAATTTTTATTGAGAAAATGTGGATGTTTAATACACCTATGTATGTATGTGAATGTTTGTACGTATGTGGTAATAAATATCAATTTCATTTGCTGACTTTATCTCGAATTGTTACAACCTTTGTTATTAACCACTATTGAGTCAATTTGGATAATACCTTACCGAAGTTTATAAAGAAACATATAATATACAAAAAAATAACCCTTCTTCTTGTGCAGACCGTTAAAAAGGCTCTCGAGAGTATAATAAATTTTTATCATTAAAAATGAGAAGGTTGGCTAGATGTTTGTTTCTTATACACGCCGGCGGCTCTAGGGATTTGGTTGAAATTTGGAAATGACATAGATTATAGTTCAGAATAGAACATTTACTAAATTTTATCTTGTTAAAATTAACATACATGCATGCACTAACGCTTAAATCCCTGAAATTTGCTGCCACTTACGTAATGGGCATGCATTGCAGCATATATATACTGTCTGATAGATAACAATCTGATCGCACTATCACCTTTCACGACTACTTCACCGAGAACCACACATCTCAGTAGATGTACTAACGTTTAATTGTTAATTAAAAACGGGCTTATCAATTTCTTTTGGGCTAAATAGGGTATATGTTGCACATAAATAATGTTGCAGCAATCCATAGACACAGAAATATTAATAACTACAATTTCTTGGATCCGGTTTCATCCATAAGTCTGTCACAGAGCATTCTAGTTTCTGTTGTTGGGTTGTTGTAGTTGTTGATGATGCTGCTGTTGTTTCAGTGGTATTTGTAGTTGATGTTGATATTGTAATTATATCTTGCGTAGAAGTTGTTGCATTGAGCATGGTACAGTTTGCAAAATTTTTGTGTGGACAAATCTTAGAACAAAAAATGTTTTTTGAAAACAATCAGGAAAAATATATCAATCTTCCCCAAGAAGGTGCGTCTTATAGTGCGGTTTTAAAGTGCACGTGCTGATGAGCGGAGTAATCACTTACCGTCAAGTGACCCGTCTGCTCATTTGTCCCGCTAAATTATAAAAAAAATAACAAATGTAGAAACATTCAATTAATATAAGTCATATTAGCTAATTCCAGAAAATGAATTATTAATTATTATTATGCTGAAGTTAGATATACTTCGGGTCCAGTAACTACGTTAGCCGTGTCTTACTCTATGGAGGAGAATATTGCCATATAAACTATTCACGTGGTTGTGTAAAATGACAACTCCCGCACTAAGACTAATTCCTGTATTGCGGGGGACTTTGTAGATGCAGGGAAATGCAACGCTTCGTTGCTTCGCAAACGGTTTTCTGTGAGGCCGTAGTGTCAAACCACACCCACTCGCGCTTAAGCATGGCTCTTCCACTGTTAGTAAAAATAAACTAGATATCGTGTAAAGGTATCTTACCATTTGGGCTGGACTGAAGTACAAATCTTTCTGGCATTGCTCATGGGAATAAAGTCCCAAGTGGCAAATGAAATATTTGTTGCAGTCTTCTTTATCCGGCTTCAGCCAAAACTCCAAGTCTCCGCATTCTTCTACACCGCTACCCCTTTGTGATGTAATCCACTCTATCATGGTTCCTTCTTGACATTGCTTAAAAGAAAAAGGTAGGTCGTCTATAAAAGTGACAGAGATAAGCATATACCTGTGTGATTCTCGGTGGAGTAGAATTGGACAACCTGCTTTCTTTCTAGATTCGGCCAATTCTTAGATATACATGTGTTTCAGTGGAGACCGCGATTAGGCAGATAGTATCGGACGCCCTTCGGCCCAATGTACTGACGACATGAGGAAGGTGGCAAGGTAGCGTATGGATGTGAGCTGCTCAAGACCGGGATAATTGACGCTCCTTGAGGAAGGCCTTCGTTCAGCAGTGGACGGCAATAGGCTGATGATGACGATGAAGTTTTGATGAGTTAAAATATTTAATAATACGCCTTTTCTAAAAAAAAAACTTTTTTTAGAATAAGTCCTTACCTTTTCAGTTGGATTGAACTCGTATCCTGGCGGGCATACTTTACGAATTACTCGTCCTAGTAAACAGGTATAGAAAACGGTGGTATCCTCAAAATCTGGCTCCAACCATTGTTTTCCATTATCACATGTTGGGAAGACAGCTTTACTTCGAAGTATATGATTCATATCACTAGGAATTTGAGTGGATCTTGACAGGAATTTCTTGATTTGTCTGTTAACTAATTCTTTTGGTAAACATGTCTGCAAAGAAGAAGTAATTTAAAAAAGAAATCATCGTCATCATCAGCGTATTACCGTCCACTGCTGAACGAAGGCCTTCCTCAAGGAGCGTCAATTATCCCGGTCTTGAGCAGCTCACATCCATACGCTACCTTGCCACCTTCCTCATGTCGTTCCCTGATGATCATATCATCACCATATCATATCATCAATAAGTACGAGATGAAGGATACGTACCTAATCTGGGCTTAGATTATTATATTTTATTACGGGGCTGGACTGGACTGACTTGTTGGCACTAAACTGGAGGCTGTGGGTTCGATTCCCACCCAGGACAAATTGATTGTGTGATCTGCATCGTTATTTGATCAGTGTCTGGGTGTAATTTATCTATAGCAGATGTGATTTTCTTACGTGGGAGAGCCTTGCTTAAGCACGAATGGGCTGGTTCGACCGGAATAATACCACGGCCTCACTGCTTAAACACTCAATTAAGACACCCTTTCGAAAAAAAAATCTAAATTGGTTCAACCTTTCAGGAGCTATGATACCACCAATAGGCACACTTATACACATATACATAAAGATACACAGGTACATAGATACAGAGTACAAACTCGGGGATTACAAATAAACGCTATCTAAGATCTTACCAAGTAAACAGGACTGAAGAGATAATCACCAGGACACTGTTCATGGCTAACATATCCTGAATCGCACTGATAATATTTACTGAATTCAGTAGAGTCGGGCTTTAGCCAAGTTTCATTGGGCTCACATTTAGGCAATTGAGGGTTTGTTAGAGATTCTTCGCATTCAGCTTCGCTTTTGGGTACACATACCTGAAAACATTTAAAACAATGTTTAGTAACGAAATCAGAGTTTTTTTATAGTATATGGCAACAGACGGGTCACCTGATGGTAAGTGAAACGCTGCCAATGGGGACCATGCGGAAAGAAAAAGAGGAGAGGGGGGATGATTTTATAATTCAGTTTAGTTTTATATGTTTGTATATTTAATTTACTTGTTACGTTCGCGGTTACTGACTATTATAGTATAAACAACAAAATAGTCTTTATTTCAAATTTGCTAATTGTTTGTAAGTATTTGGTTAATGATTTTTTTTTTCTTTGGAAATACAACTCCTGCATTAGGAATAATTCCTGTGTCGCGGAGGGCTTCACAAACATTCAATCAACGGACACAAAGACAGCCAGACTCGGGACAATTATTTGTGGATCACACTTTTTGTCCCGTATGGGAATTGAACCCACCACCTCCGGTTCAGCAGTCAGGGTCACTCACCACTAGACCAACAGGCCCGTCGACTTCCATCAAGCGCAATGACACTTAACTCGTGTTGTTATTAGGAAATTGATATGAGTTACGACGAACTGAGTCTGAGTGGATTTGATTACCACAAGTGACAAAAAAAATTGTGATCCACAAATACTTGTCCTGAAATGTCCTACGTTTGAAAATAAGTAGCATTAGAAAATAAAAGCAAATTAAGATTCTTAATATGACAATCCTAAACTCAATGACAGTGGGTTTGTCCACGAGATAAATGGAATAAGAATATCCAAGAAGGCAAAGGCGTAATTAAAGCCCATACTTTGCCAGTCTTGTCCAGGGGAAGCCTTTTATCGCCCCCGGGGCACTTTGGAAATTATATCGAAAAAATGGGAGTTTATTGAAAGGCAAAGAGAAGACGGAGAGGGAAGGAAAAGAATATTGCTTATGTGGATGGATTTTCATGTCAATAGCTTAAACAAGTCAGGGTCGCATGCCTTTACTTAAACTCAAACAGTGGTAGAGCCATGCTTAGGCACGAATCGACCGGTGCAATACCACGGCCTCACAGAAAGCCGGTTGTGAAGTAACGCTTGCGCCCCATCTCCTTTCTCTTCATCCCCCCTCTCTTCTTTCCGCTCAATGCATCCCCCATCCCTCATGACCCTCAAAGGTGGGCAGCGCACTTGCGACTCTTGAGATGCGGGTGTCCATGGACGGCAGTAACACTATTAAACAACAGACTGACCTGTAAGAATGGCAATGTTCAATATACACTTCGATTTAAATCAGCAGTCACTTACCATCAGGTAACCTGTCTGCCCGTTTGGCTCCTATCCCATAAAAAAACATTGCTATACTTGAAAAAAAGTACTTAAAATCTTTAAGTTCTCAGTGTATATTATCAGTAAGCCCTCCATTCACTTGAATACACCGCTCTAATCGTCGCCGAACATTTACTTGTACTGTATCTAATAAATTGTCATTTGTGGCAAAATATTTCAATTTTTCAATGCTTTACAGATTCGTGTCACATTCCAAAGGAAGAAATTGAATAAGGTAAAGTCTGGGGATCGTAGTGGTCATCTTGAAGGTCCATATCGACCTATCGATTCTTCTCCAAACATTTAATTCAGATGCTCTCTGAAAAGCTCCATAGAATGAACAGCCGCTCTGTTCATTTGAAACCATATATTATACTTCTGTTTAAGCATAGCGGCAATTGTTTCTTATATTCAGATACTGGGCCACATCTCAAGAAATTTACAGCATCTTTAAAAATTGGACCAATTAATGGGTTTCCGTGAATTCAGGGTCAAACATTTAATACAAAGCGAAGGTTCTTCGAAGACAGATCAGAAGATGGTTTTTTTTATCACTCATACTTGTACACCGCATATTTTGTCGATTCAAAAATTTGTTATATGTAAACGTTCTCTCATAACTACAGATTGTATCGGTTAGGAATCCAAGGTTATTTGCTACTTGTTTGAGTAACAATTTGCAGTGAGCTAAACTGATTGTCTGGTCTTATGCTTGTAGTTTTCTGAACCTGATAGGCTTTAGCTTATTTGACTATAAAACAGAGTGGACCATTCTACGGTTTACGCGTAACTGCCGTGCTGCCCTACGGCGACTGCAAGTAGGGTTACGAGCAAAAGGAGTTTGATGGCCATAATCGACTAGTTTCATACCACTGGCGTAGGCGTAATGCTAGAGCTACGTTTTGGTTGCATTCTCCAAAAGTTAGGATCATATCCGTATACTCCACAGCTGTGTAGTTTACGCGAGGAAGTGTTTGTTTCCCGATGAATTCGAATGAATGGAAGAAATGCGTGTGATTTCAACAACCTGTTCCCACTGTCACTGTCTGTGGCGTACACGTGCTGTGGAGACCTAAATATCCATTAATAGAACACGCATCCGCTCTCACTGCATACCAAGCGCCGAATGAATGCGATTCGCGCGACACCGCGTTTTTATATGATGCATAATTTATACTCACGCACATAGACAACGAAAACAGCAACATAATCTGATTGGTTGACTACACATCGATTATTATAAATATAGCATTAGAAATCTTATTAGTTAATTCATGTATTGTTGTTCTTATTAGTTAAGTCATGTAGTTGAAATCTTGAAAGGCGTCAGATTAAGGTAAGACGGGTAATTCCTAGCTAAAAAGTGTACATTCTGAAAATTTGAAGATGAAGATCAAGAATGAGCGGAACGCAATGTTGCCAATAAAAAATGTCCTGACACTCTCGATAGCGGTTATTTTTTTTTTAATTGTGAAGGTCATTGTGGACAAGAATGACGATATCGCATATATCTGCCGATTGTCAGGAAAAATTAGAGTGTGGGTATATTAACTTTTAATACTATGATATCATGTTACTCCCGAAATCAATAAGATATTGTTATAACGATTTCTCTGTAGATATGGAAACTGCAGATAAATTTGAAGATCGAATTGCATTATTAGATTGGGATATGATAATTCTTCGGATGTAGATGAAGATTGAAAGCATTCAAGAGTTGTATTTTTACTTTTATATTATTTTCTAAATAAATTAAATTAATTATTCGTCACATTTTATGGATATTAAAAATGAAAAAAAAAATATTTTTCCAGCCGTCACATTAATGATACTATAAAATCTAACACGCTGTGTATTTCAATATGGCGATTTTAACATTTTCAGAAATTCGTTACGAGCTTGCGTCACTTCCAAAATGTCAATCTTTTAAACGGGAGAATGCATGAAAATTGTGAAATGCTTTTTTTTCTATTTTGTACCTTTCCGGATGGCCACATCCACCCCAAGCAAGACCGCAGATGAACATATCAGAGATACGTTGGGTGATCTAAACTATCAATATCTGACGAGCTCAAGCATCAAACATAATATAGCATTTTATTACTTTATTATCAAATTACAAAATCTAATAGGTTACCACGATGCTCGAGTAAATCCCCATTTAGCATCATGGGCTCCCCAACTATTGGAACTATCACAAATAAACCAAAAACATTCCACTCGGCGCTTGTGCGGGAGCCACTAAAGCAAAACAACACGCCATGAACTACATCTGGTAACTGCAGCGACTTACAAACACGCTAGTGTTCGATTAAAATCGCAATCGCAACGACACTATAATCAATCATAGCGATACATCAATTTTAGTAATTCATTGAATGGTATCGATTGTATAACTATTTCAACATACTATATATATATATACAAATAAAACATCTTAATTGAATATCTTAACACTATATAAATAATATTATAAAAGTTTGGTGTTTGCAGTTCAATCGCGTCACAACTTCTGAACGGGTTTGGATGAATTTCCAACATAGATAAAAATCGTCTAACTATAGATAAATTAAAGTATGGAATAGCATAGAAGTCAGATACTTAAAATTTTCACTCAAAAGAAAGTCCAACGGGTAGTAATACACACATACACAAAATCACGCTTATATTATTATCTCCGAAGAACAATAATTTAGTCTCAGACAAGCCTATTGTCATCATCCAGGCACTGCATGACTTTATATCTACTTTGTGATAGATAATAGTCCGATTCGTTAGTCACCATTTACGACACCCACTGGACATGTTTGGACGGCCCTGTTCTACTCCAACGAGAACTTACTGCTGGTAATATCAAACAAAAACAACGGTTTCGGTGTAACAAAAATTTTAGTTTTTAAAAATCGGTTGAATGACTGTGTTATATTGCTTTTTATATTCTATTTTTATATATTATTTTTATGTTCTCTGCCATGTGGGTTTTCAAGATTGGACTGTTATCTGTCAGACAGTGTATATATAGTCATATAGTGCCCGGTTGACGGCAATAGGCTTGGACCCTACTACGTCAATGGGACCAAATGCTAATTGGCAAAGTGTGGGTGTTCGAGTACGAGTCCTCTCGAGTCGAGTTTATGGTAAAGGGGGTAAAACGAGCAGACGGGTCACCTGTTGGTTAGTGACTTCCGCAGCCCATAAACACTTGCAACTCAAGTGTCACAAGAGTGCTGTCCGTCTTTTAGTGTAGGGGAAAGAGATGCAGGAAAACGTGGTTGGGCTTCCGGTAACGTCACTCACTACACACACACATCACAAGCATTGTTTGACAGACATTTTTCTGTGAGGCCGTGGTAATACTTAGGTCGAGCCGGCCCATACATGCTGAAGCATGGCGCTCCCATTTAAAAGTATTAGTAATGTGAGAAAGTTATGAAAAATATCGACAAATTCACTCTTACCAAGTATGTAGGGCTGAAGAGGTAATCTGAAGGACATCTCTTATGGTATAAATACCCATAAAAACATTGATAGTATTTCTTACAATCATTGTAGTCAGATTTCATCCATATTTCTCGTTGACTGCAGTACGGCAAATGAGTAAGAATCGATGTCTTTTCTGTGGTCAGTCTATCAAATATTGTTTTTGAGGTTATCTCTTCTGTAGCTCGTTTTATAGAGAAAGAAGGAATAATCTCTACTGAGCTTGGTGCTGTTAAGCCAGTAGATGGAGTCGTCATCGGTATTGCGCAATCCGCTTTGTTTTTTGGTAAGCATATCTGAAATAAGTAGCATAAATAAAGTAATAGAAAACCCGACCGCATTTTTGACTCAATCTTTAGCTACACACATGTTCAGACATACGGTCGTGTATGTATCCCAGAAGGGCAAGTAAAGGTGTATTAAACACACACACTTTGCCAATTATTATCCTTAGTAACGTACGGTAACGGGGGCCAAGCCTAATGCCGTCAAACGGGCACTATATGACTATGGGCACTATATGTCTACGGGCACTATATGACTACGGGCACTTTATGAGTACGGGCACTATATGACTACGGGCACTATATGACTACGGGCACTATATGACTACGGACACTATATGACTACGGGCACTATATGGCTACGGGCACTATATGACTACGGGCACTATATGACTACGGGCACTATATGACTACGGGCACTATATGACTACGGGCACTATATGACTACGGGCACTATATGACTACGGGCACTATATGACTACGGGCACTATATGACTACGGGCACTATATGACTACGGGCACTATATGACTACGGGCACTATATGACTACGGGCACTATATGACTACGGGCACTATATGACTGCGGCCACTATATGACTACGGGCACTATCTGTCTGATGGGCACTATACTGTCTGATAGATAACAGTCCAATCCCTTAGTCGCCTTTGTACCGTATTAGGAATAATTTCTTTGATTGACAAACATACGAATTACGTTAATTGGAACCAAATTCTAATTAGTAAAATGTGACTTTTTAATACACTTCTGCGTATGTATAATGCATATATGTATGTACAAATTTATTCAAGAACCCACGACCTGTCGCTCAGCAATCAGTCATCGTCGTCATCCAGACACTTTTGGGAAATAAATGGGAAATAATTCCTGTTGGGACTTTACAAGCATTCAAGCAACTGACACAAATAACACCCAGACTCAGAACAACAATTTGAGGATGACACAAAGTATTGTCCCGTGCGGGGATCGAACCCTCAACATTCGGCGCGGCAGCGTAGTGGCAAGGTGACCACTTATACCCTACCATCCGTGCAGTCACATATTTGGAATATATTGACAGGTAGGCCTACACTTTTGGGGATACCTAAGTAAGTGTATGTATGTATGTATGTATTTATTTAAGTATTAATCAGCAATGTGGATATCATGGCCAATATCATGCTCTGGCATCCGATCAGAAGGTTTGAATCTATTATTATTATCTAAGGAGCAATTTAGACAAGCTGAGATATCAACTATTGTGAATTGGATACTATTAGGAGAGAGGCAGAAGATACAAGGCTAGATTTAACTTGATAAAAAAAAAACAAGTTAATCATAAAAGAAAACATAACTAGCATTACACAAGAACTAATAACACTCCAAAGAGCCGTGTTATTGTTATCTTTTATGCTTACAAAAATAATAGAGATTATTATTAATAGAGAAGAATTAGAATTATAGAGGTTTAGAATTATAGAGATTTAGAATTATAGAGATTTAGAATTATAGAGAATTAGAATAATAGAGATTTAGAATAATAGAGATTTAGAATTATAGAGATATAAAATTATAGAGATATAAAATTATAGAGAATTAGAATTATAGAGAATTAGAATAATAGAGATTTAGAATCAGAGAGAATTAGAATTATAGAGATTTAGAATAATAGAGATTTAGAATTATAGAGTTTGGGTTGCTTTCTGTTACGGGAATGCAACTAAATTATAATCGATATAAATCACTTTAAAAAAAGTAGACAACCCACTTCAATGCGTCTATCATAAAATTTAAGACTTATATGGTTTTCTCATGGATGCCATTGTCAGAACTGGACCAAACTCTCATCTAATTACCCTTGAAGTACATCCTTGCCAATAAAAAAAGAATCATCGAAATCGGTTTGCGTGATGTTGAGTTATTCGACCATTTGTCGCGCACAAACTTAATCCGAATTTAAGATTTATATGGTTTTCACATGGATTCCATTGTCAGAACTGGACCAAATTGAAATGGGACCACACGGGAAGCCAGCCAGCACCACGCAAGCTTTCAAATAAAAAAAAACATCAAAATCGGTTCACCCAGTCGAAAGTTCTGGGGTAACAACCTTAGAAACGGTGGTGCCGCTGGCCGCCCGCGGCATAGAGAGGGGCCCAACCACGGCTAACCACCCTGGGAGGCTGCCCCGTCAGGTCGCGCATAATCCACGGAGTGGCTCGTCGTGCCGGTTGGTGACCGGACGGTGGGACCCGGCGTCCATTTCCGGGAGGGTACGGGGGCCCTTCCGTCCGGCGGTTTGGTCTCCGCCATACCTTACCGTTACATGATGACACAGTATTTTCAGTCTCAGTTTACACGGTCACGATGACTGTCATGCCTTTTACGCCCCCTTTCCCAACTCTAATCATGGCAGTACAAAGAAAGAAAAATGGTCCAACAGCGGCATCCTCCTCTCCCACCAACCCGCTTTTTGAGGTGGAGTTCACTAACATACGTGGACTCCATGCAAACCTCAGCACCGTACACCAGCACCTTGAGACGGCTCGGCCGGCCATGCTTTTTCTTACGGAGACATAAATACGCCGCCCTGCCGACACGGCATATCTCTACTATCCCGGCTACGTGCTAGAGGAGTGCTTCCTCGCGAGGGCTGGGGTATGTCTTTTCGTCAGGGCGGATGTTTGTTGTCGCCGTCTGCACTGCCTAGAAGACGCATCCTTCTCCATCCTTTGGCTTCACGTGGATTTTGGCTCTATGAGCCGGATCTACGTTTGCCTTTATCGGTCCCATTCCGGAGACTCCGAGACAACTCGACTCTTTGACTACATGAGTCACGCAACGGACAAAGCGCAGGAGCAGTTCCCGACCGCCGAACTGGTGTTTTTGGGAGACTTTAATGCCCACCATGACTTCTGGCTGGGATCTTCCAGAACGGACCACGCTGGTCGAACTGACCACGCATTCGCTCGCATGACCTTACCCAACTGGTACTCCAGCCCACCAGGATACCAGACATATCGGGTCAAGCGCCCTCTTTGCTAGACCTTCTGCTGACGAGTCACCCAGCGCAGTACAGTGTAACGGTTCACGCCCCTCTGGGATCCTCCGACCACTGCCTGGTGTCCACCTCGGTGCCTCTTGTTGCCCCACTACGGCCTGTGGTAACAAGGCGACGGTTATGGCACTACTCGTCAGCAGACTGGGATGGAATGCGGGATTTTTTTTTTTTTTTTTTTTTATACTATAGGGGGACAGACGAACAGACGGGTCACCTGATGGTAAGTGACACCGCCGTCCATGGACACTTGCAACTCAAGAGTCGCAAGTGCGCTGCCCGCCTTTGAGGGTGATGAGGGATGGGGATGCATTCGTGCCCAAGCATGGCTCTACCACTGAATCTGCATCCATCCCGTGGGCTCAACGCTGCTTTAAAGACAGGGATCTGTCGCAAAGTGCGTCTGCCGTGGCTGACGAAATCACTGTCGGTATGGAGTACTATATCCCCTACAGTGAAGTCGCCAGCACAAAGACCCGTCCCTGGTTCAATCGCGAGTGCACCCGTGCTGTCGCTCAAAAGCAGTCAGCCTACCGCGCATGGATCAGGGCCCGCGCTCATTGTGACCCAGACGTTGATCGCCTAAAAGCAGCGTTTAACAAAGCCACTAAGGAATGCAAGAGGGCTTACATCAGAGCTGATGCCCAGCGCATTGCACGGTTTGGTCAAGAACTCGTCGCATACCCTATGGGTAGCCGTAAGTTTTGGCGATTGGCCAAAGCCGTGCAGTCCAACTACTGCCAGCCTTTGCTGCCACCGCTGAAGTACCCTGACGGATCACTGGCCCACGAGCCGCAAGAGAAAGCGAAACTACTTGCTGACCTCTTTGCAGCTAACTCCCGAATCGACGACCGTGGCGCTCACCCGCCCACCATTGCATCTTGCGACTCCGCAATGCGGGATATTCGCATCCGGCAGAGGGATGTCCGTGCGGAGCTTCGGTCACTCGATGTTCGGAAAGCCAGTGGACCCGACGGTATTCCGGCGGTGGTTCTTAAAAACTGTGCACCAGAGTTGTCTCCTGTACTGACGCGCTTGTATCGCCTGTCCTATTCCTCGGGAATTTTTCCGGAGGCCTGGAGAGAGGCGAACGTCCAACCCATTCCCAAAAAAGGCGACCGCTCCGATCCAGCTAATTACCGTCCTATAGCCGTCACCTCCATACTCTGTAAGGTGCTCGAGCGGATAATCAACACCCAATTAATCGGCCACCTAGAGGATCACTCCTTGTTAAATGATCGGCAATATGGTTTTAGGCCGAACCGATCCACGGGTGATCTTCTAGCGTACGTCACACACCTTTGGGGTGAGGCTATGGATGGGCATGGGGAGTCCTTGGCCATCAGCCTCGACATTGCCAAGGCCTTCGATAGGGTCTGGCATCGCTCGCTTCTCTCCAAACTTCCTGCATTTGGTCTGCCATCTAAGCTATGCAAATGGGTTGCTGCCTTCCTCCACAAGCGCCGCATTAGGGTTCTCTGTGACGGCGCGGCCTCTGACTTCCAGGAGGTTAGAGCTGGTGTACCTCAGGGCTCCGTCCTATCGCCCACGCTGTTCCTTCTGCATATCAATGATATGTTGGCTCTTGGCAACATACATTGTTATGCAGACGACAGCACAGTACACGGGCGATACTTTGGACATCCTACTGCCAAGCTAGCAGACGTTGAGGGAAAACGACAGGAGCTTGTTGCTGAGCTCGACCGGGTCTTGAGCCGCATCTCTCAATGGGGTTGTGAGAATCTGGTCGAGTTCAGCGCTAAGAAAACACAGGCGTGCGCGTTTTCGAACAAAAAGTCTCCATTCCTTCCCCTTCCTACTCTTCAGAACACTCAACTGCCACTACAGGATAGGCTTAGTATACTGGGTATGGACATCTGTCGGGATCTCAATCCGCGTGATTACATCGAGAGCGTCACTAAGGCGGCCTCGCGGAAGCTCGGTGTATTGAACAAGGTGAGACGGTTCTTCTCGCCCGAGCATCTGTGTCTTTTATATAAGACCCAGGTTCGCTCCTGCGTGGACTACAGCTCTCATCTTTGGGATGGCTATGCGCAGTATCTGCTTGACGCTCTCGATCGGTTGCAGCGACGCGCAGTCCGTATTATAGACTGTCCTGAGGTCACCCAGTCTCTTGAGCCCCTGCAGTTGCGAAGAGATGTCGCCTCTATGGCAGTTCTCTACACGTGCTGGCCTGAGGAGTCACCGTTTGCGAGTCGAAGATATGCGATCCCGAACGAAACGGTTTGGCTCTTCTTTCCTGTGCCGATCAGTGAAAGCCTGGAATTCCCTACCAGTTCACGTGTTTCCTTCCCAATTTGATCCCGGGTCTTTTAAGCGGGGCGTGAAAAAGCATCTCACTAGGCCGCCATAGTATGGGTCACCATGCTGCATTGACTAGACATGCAATGAGGATGGTGACCACCACTCTTGGACTCCATTTATTGCTTACCATCAGGCAACACTTTGCCTAGTAATTATGGTAGGCTTACAAATAAAAAAAAAATAAAAAAAAAAACAAAAAAAAATACAGTCGAATAAGAACCTCCTCCTTTTTGAAGTCGGTTAAAAATGTGAACTTTAGTTACACCTCTGTCTACCCTTTCAGGGATACCGGTGTGCTACTATTATTCGTGATTATAAAAGAATTAATTCTTTATACATATATAAATCTGTTCTGTCATGTTTTAATAACGAAACTAACATACAGATATGTCCTTAAAAATATTACACTCTTTTCGTGCAGTCGTGAAAGTCGTAACAAATAACTACTTACCAACTTAGAGATGCTGAAGTACCAATTGTTTAAGCACTTTCTGTGAACCCTGTCTCCCCAAATGCACATATAAAATGACTGGCAGTCTTCCACGTCAGGCAGGAGTTGGATCTTGGAGGTATCATTGCATATTGGCAAAGGGTTTTCAGTTGTCGATGGTATACTGCATATAGGCATGTTGATGGGGTTTTTGATTTCTTTACATTTAGCTGATGAGGAATCTCTGCATGCCTTGAAAGTAACATAATTAAAATTAGCAAGTTTCTGATACTGTATTAATTATTATTTAGGTTTAAAGACTAAGCCGTTTGTTACAAAACTAGTCGTAAAAAATGTGGGAGCAACACACCTCTATTCTATATCTTCAGAAAATATAATGTTACTTTTTTATATAATATAGAAGACAAACGAACAGACGGGTCAAATGCAACTCTAGAGTCGTAAGTGCGCTGTCCGATTTTGAGTGAATATAATAAAAATTCGAATATACATATAAAAATAAAATATTTAACAAAATGGTTCCTTCCAACGTATACAATAGAACTGATCTTCCAATAACTAAATAGACTTTCTTGAAACATTACTGAGAATACTCATGATTCATCCAACTTTTAAAGAAAAAAAAAAAAAACATAGCCTCCTTTCTTAATTTTTCTTTCTTTTAAAAGACAACACCCGCACTAGGAATCATTTCTGTGTAGCGTGGGACTATAAACATGCACATGACGGACACAAATAACACTCATATTAGGGAAAAAATTTATGGATCACAATTTTTTTTGCCCCTTGTGGGAATCTAACCCTCGACCTCCGGCTTAGCAAAAAGCAAACTAACCATTAAACCAACATGCCAGTCAAATCAAAATCGGTTAATCCGTTCAGGAGTTATGATGCCACAGATAGACACAGAAACATTAATAATTTAGTAATTTATTGTTTCTCTCACATAGTACAGCAATACATTAGTCATTACAGAAACTTACAGTAGACACATTGTTATGCCTCTATGAGAGAGACTTGTATCTGTACTAGGACATACCAGTATGACAGATTACCAGCCTCTCCCAGCTATGGATTTGTGTAGTACTATATTTCAGGTAAGTGTTATTGTTGAGGGTGTATAAAGCCGAGTGTGTGGACGTTTATAAGTGTAAGTTTGTGTGGATGTTTGTGTGAGTGTGTGGGTGTTTGTGTGTGTGTGTGTGCGTGGGAGTTAGTGTGTGTTTGTTTATGTGTATATTGCGAGAGCTCGCGTATATGTGTACGTTAAAAACTTTAACACTTCCTTCTCGTCGGGGTTTTAAAGTCAATTTTACTTAAACCAGATTCAACATAAAATTTAATTAAAAACTTACATTAGTTTCTACGTCAAACTTAAGTCCAGAAGGGCATTTTGCCTCTGTCTGTATTCCTCTTCTGCAATAATAATATTTGTCACAATCATCAGCGTGAGGGAACGCTGTCTTTTGCCGATTGTCGCAAATGTCGGCTCTCACGGCAGCTAGATACAGCAGTAGAAAGATAATGACGGATTCTGTTGACAAATATACAGAGTTACAGAAAGGTGATAATATACATACATACGCTCACGTTTGTATGCAGGGGTGTATCATTAGAATTTGGTCCCACTAACGTAAAAGGGGGTAAGGTTATTGCTGTCAACTGGGCACTTGAGGAATTATATACATACGCTTATATCCTCGAAGGCGTAGGCAGCAGCGTATCAAACGCCCCCTTCTGCGCATCATAATTCAGTCCCACTTACGTAACAGAAAAGCAATAAAGAGTGGGAAAATTTTGAGTATATTGAAAGAGATAAAACCGGCAAAGTGCGAGTCGGACTCGCGCACGAAGGGTTCCGTAACATTAGCTATTAAAACGTTTAAAGCCTTCCTTAAATATTTGTTTTATTTTAATTTAGTTATTTATTGTTAAAGTAAATATATGGCGCCTAACTGTTGCTGTTATCAATATATCGAGCAAAAACGAATAAATAAATCACGTTTGTTGTATGGGAGCCCCCTTAAATATTTATTTTATTCTGTTTTTTAGTATTTGTTGCTATAGAGGCAACAGAAATACATCATCTGTGTAAATTTCAACAGTCTAACTATCACAGTTCATGAGATACAGCCTGGTGACAGATGACAGACAGACGGACAGACGCTGAGTCTTAGTAATTTTTACCTTTTGTGAACGGAACCCTTAAAAGAAAGAACAAAGGAAGGACTTCTTATTAGGATTGATTTGGAACTAAAAGTAATTGCCTAAGTCAAGTTAAACAATATGGGGTCCTATGACACTCCACGGAAAACCACATGGACTCCAATTTATTCATCTAGCATTGCTCACTACAGTAAGTTGAGTCTTAGAAATATTTCATCATCATCATCATCATCAGCCTATCGCAGTCCACTGCTGGACATAGGCCTCTCCCATTGCAATATAAAGATTTACTATCTACTCTATTTAATAGAAAGATTTACTATCAGTAAATACAGGATGCTCCTGTTATACACGCGCGCAATATCTGTGTTTATAGCAGAAAAAGCTTGTACAAACGGTACAAGCCTATAGGTATGTTACTTATAGGCTTGTACCGTTTAAATTTTTATATCTTATATATTAATTTTATTTTTGTATAGTTTCCCGTTGAGGGCAATTAGCTTGCCCATTATTGCATTATATGGATCAAATTTTAATTGGTAAAATATTTTTTTTTATTTTTTTTGTACTATAGGGGGACAGACAGGAAACCTCACTCATTTCGGGGAAATGCAACGCAAGCGTTACTTCACAACCGGCTTTCTGTGAGGCCGTGGTATCGCATCAGTCGAGCCGGCCCATTCGTGCCTAAGCATGGCTCTACCACTGTTGAATTGAGTTGAATATGAGTGTTTATACACGTCAGACTACTACTTTGGGAATATGGGCAGGAGCGTATGAATGTATGGAATTTATAAAAATTGTGCAAATGAGATAAAACGCACCCCAAACCCAAATCTACTCTCCTCATAGAAAACCGGTTGTGAAGCAACGCTTGCGTTGCATTTCCCCGAAATTACTGAGGTTTCCGGAGGAACAACTTCCCCTCTCCTTTTTCCTCTCCCCTGACCTCCCCCTTTTCCCATCTCCTCATCCCCCTCTCAGTCCCCTACCCACATACCCTCATCCCTCATCACCTTGAAAGACGGGCATTGCACTTACGACTCTCGAGGTGCAGGTGTCCATGGACGGCGGTTGTCACTTAGCATCAGATTACCCGTCTGTTTGTCTGTCCCCCTATAATATGAAAACAAAAAATATAAGCATTTTTTTTTCTTAAAAATATATTAGACTTACCCATGTTCCGCGCTAACTTAACTGCGCAACTAAAATTGTTTCCAATACAAAAGTATTATAATCTAAAATTACCGTGAAAATCGATTTAATTTAAAATTAACACGGGTTTACTAAGAAATATAGATTAATTACACACACATTGCATGTCACAATGCACACAATTTTACAGTCATTATTAAGAATTTAAATTTGCGTCATAACGCGCAAAGCAATCGTAGATTTGATATGTATTCAAAGAAAAAACCATACATAATTATCGTAGGATATTCTCGAGTTTGTAAACATATGCCTATATTCACAAAGGGGTAGCTAGAGATGTCTAAACAATGTTACACAATCAGTTACAATACTTCACTTATAAATACGTATGCAATAACAAACATGTACAATTGACAACGAACTCTTCCAGGCAACCATGGATGGAGAGATATATGATTAAAAAGACTAATGTAAAGTACAATAGAAGCGTAATTATACGTAGACACATACTTCTTAAGCGGTCGGGTATAATGAACATTGTGTTTCTAATAATAAACACACACACACATATACACTCCAGGTGTATCCCCGAAGGGGTAGGCAATAGTAAAGCAATAGCAAACCATAATAAATGCCCATTTTTGCCAATTGTAATGAAATTTATTACATTCAAATTCGTAATAGGGGCATGCAAGCCTATTGCAAATTTGAAATTCATACAATCATTATAATTGTTTCCCAATATTGAAATTTACTCTCCACAAATAGAAGACACCAAGAAATGTGCGCAATAATCTTATATTGTACGCTCCAAGTGCAGTCCGATAAAAATTCAGACCTATTTTAGTACCTACATACAATTTTTCAACTTTAATAATTAAGTTAACGTACCAAAACTTAGACATAACTACAACGTTTTGTATTCGCCTTAAACTTAAGCCGTATTCGTAACTTTTATGTTTATGAAATTTGTGATTATTTAAGAGGAGAGCTATTCCTCCATTTGATTTAATAATTGTAAATGTAATAAATGTACTTCAGAAGTTACGGATAAGGAAGAAAACAAAACAAAACTACCGGGGTATCGTTCAGCGGTGTCTTTAGTAATAAACGTAGTTTAGATGCTATTGTAGTTTATTTGATATTTATTTACATCGTCTTGCACTGAAAATATAATAATATATGTATTTGTATATACATATATAAGTAACTATATTTGTTTTAAAATACATTACAATACAGTAAATTCCAGATATCTGCACCTACCCTATCGCTTTTCTTCACCACCTCAAGGTTGACTGGTAGAGAATGCCCTAGGTATTAAGTCCGCCTATGTACACGTGTGCATGAAGTTTTTAAATAAATAAATAATAAAATCTTTTCTTTGTGTAATAAAGGGGGACAGACGGACAGACGAGTCATCTGGTGGTAAGTCCGTCCGGTCCGGTCCGTAAGACCGTCGTCTATGGACCTGCAAATCAAGAGTCGTAAGTGCGCTGCCCACCTTTGAACGTAATACGGAGACGGGAAAGAAGAGATGGAAAAGAGGAGAGGGGAATCAGGGAAGGGAGAAAGAGGATATGGGGAAGTGGATCTCCGGATACCTCACTAATTTCTTGGAAGGCAACGGTTGCTTCACAACCGGATTTCTGGGAGGCCGTGACATCGCACCGGGCGAGCCGGCCCATTCGTGCCTAAGCATGGCTCTACCGCGATAAATTTGTTTTATTGTTCACGACTTAAAACAGAATGCTGAGTGTGTGCCCTGCGACAGTTACGACACACAATACCTATCCATAGAATTATATTTTTAACGTAACTTGGCAATAAACAATACTATATAATAAACAAAACTTCCTTCCATTAAAAACTAAATGCTTGTTCAGACCCTAATATTTCCAATAATCGATTATGGTGACATGTGCTACTTTGACCTGAATGCAGATCTGCTCAATAAGCTTGACCGTCTTTTCAACAATTGCATTCGATTCGTCTTCAATTTACGTAAATATGATCACGTTTCTCATCATCGTGCCCATTTGAATTGGTTTCCAATTCGCATACGCAGACAGATACGAGCATTAAGTACCCTTTACTCTTTACTCTTTTCTCCAACTTCTTTCCTACTTAACTACTCAACTTCAGTATTTAGGTACAAACCACTCTAAAAACCTTAGGTCTTCAAACAATCGACTCCTTCTCTGTCCCACTCAAACGCGCTCCCTCTCGGGATCAGGATGGCAAAAACTCGGCAGAGTTTTAAATATCAGTTGCGGAAACATTTCATAGACACATTTTCGGATCCACCACAATCTTAACCTCTCCCCTTGAAAATTTTATAGTATGTACTTATATTTATGTATATATGTAGGTATATATAAATATATATGTATTTGTGTTATAAAGCAGTAGTTTAAAGTATATAGTAGTAGTGTAGTAGTATCAATATAGTATATTATACTCCGTATATATAAGCAATATTTAATAAATACATTCTTTTTAGCATATCATTTTGAATTTTCGTGCATCTACCATATTTAGCTCTGCATCGCCCTAAGGTTGACTGGCAGAGAATGCCAACGGCATTAAGTCCGCCTTTGCAACATCTGTGCATAAAGTTTAAATAAAATAAAATAAAAATAAACAAATTGACTTTTTTTTTCTATAATACTAATTATTGACTTTTTTTCTAAAATTATTTGGGATATTTGTTATGTCTCTTGACAGTTCTGAATATGTAATGCTCGATTATAAGCCTTGCTAATAATGGCGTATGTGTTGGGTAGTTCGGCTCCCTTTGATATGTTTGAAAAAGAGTGTCCGTGGAGATTCTTGCCTGTTCATCTTCATAGGATCTACGTATCAGAACAGGCAACTTTCTTCACGACTGACTTAGTTTGACAATTACATAATTCCTATGATTGTATTTATTGAAATAAATTATTATGATTTTGAGTTTGTTATTATTACATCTAAACGGGTAAACGCATCTGAATTTAACGTCAACAGCTAAAATATAAAATAGTGTAAAAAGAAAAAGAGTATTATCATAAGTACACTACCGTCGTTAACCCACCCCTAACACAAGCATTTAGCTTAGCATGCGGTTTAACAAGAATACTAGTAATATGTGACCCACGTTGCTAATATTCTTATATATATATAAACAGAGCTCGTTAATGTCGTAAAGGGCCACTTAGGGATTGGACCGATGTCTATCCTACAGTGCCCGGGGTACAAGAGGCTTGGCCCCTATAACGTAAGTAAGGATCACATACTAATTGGTAGACTGCTAAAAAATTACAATTAGCGAGTCGACAATGTGCACGTAACTTTAAAATTTAATATTAAAATGTAACATAATGACATTCCCTACTACAAATACTAATCGTGAACTAGTACAAATATCAAAATCAATTAGTCACACATATGTACACGATTACAACATTATAAACTAGCTAATTACAAAACACGTGTAGTTTAAATAATTAGAATCGATATAGATAATCGATAAACAGTGTAATTTTCACATCTTAAAGGTAATAAAAGGGATATGCATCCTAATTCAGTATTCATCCTAATTCGAGTTAAATACCATACAATTTGGAAGAAAATTAAAAATAGTTTATAAGAAACTTCTCGAGAATATTCTCGGTTGAAAGAATTTATTTAAAATTTCATTTGTGGAGAAAATGAACCATATTATTATGTAAACTTCATAAAACATTTAAAAATACAATTTGGTCTCTATATGGGATAATATTCTCGGGAATTTACCATCACTAAATGTAACCTATTGAACTGGTTCTACTTTAAATAAAAATACTAATCAATAAATATAAATTTATAGGTAAATATAAGTAATGTTAAATACAAACAACATTATTTAGACTAACTCGGATATCACCCTCACACAAAATAAAGAGTAAAAAGAAGTTCGAACTTCCAAAATGTCCAGAAAAAGGATACACGGACCTTAAAAATAGGGAGATTTTATGAATTGGTAATTAGTCACATTTTTGCGACCTTCTATTCTGTCAGTGTCATTTGCGAGTTTAAAGATTTTATATGTGAACAAAATCATCGGTATCGGTAAACGATGGAGCATTTATATTAAAAAAAAAAACGTACTTTAAAAAAGTAGACAACCGACTTCAATGCGTATATCATAAAATTTAAGACTAATATGATTTTCTCGTGGATCCCATTCCTTTCCAATATAAAAAGAATCATCGAAATCGGTTGTCGTAAGTCCATTTGTTGTGCACATGCTTAATGCATATTTAAGACTTATATGGATTTCTCATGGATGGATGCCATTGTCAGAATGGGAAACCAAATTAAAATGGGACCACACGGGAATCACCAGCTTTCAAATAAAAAATCGTCGAAATTGGTTCTCGCAGTCGAAAGTTCTGAGGTAACAAAAATAAAAATAAAGTCCTCCTCCTTTTTGAAGTCACTTAAAAAGTAAATGTGGAGTAGAGAAATTTAAAATTGCGTGCATTGTTAATTGACTTTATATTAAAATATACTTAAACTTTGCTGTTTACCCCTAACTTCATCCTTTTAAAAGTTTTCCTAATTTTATATATTAACTATTATAATTTTATATCTGTGGTCTCACTACCTTCCACTGTCCTTCATTGCCTCACACAGAGCTCGATTTTTACACTGGTATTATTAATGTCAAAACAATAAGATATAGATTGAATTGTAAACTAGTATAACTTGTTCCAAGAATAATTAATTACTGTTTGTTTTTTTTTATTGAAGTACATAAGGAGCAATATTATATTCAGTGTAATATATTTCTGTATTAAATAGTGATTAACGTTAAGTCAACAAAACTAAAATGTCGGACGCTGAAGTTGAAGTTGCTTCAACTTTTAAGAAACGTAATATTAAGAATAAAGGTGGCAGGAAACGTAAACCTTCTAGCTCAGAAGGTAATTAAAAACCTTTAATATAAATATGCATATATATAAATCAAAATTTGGTTTATTTATTTTTGAGGTTATGTTATGACGCGTCGACTAGTAAGGTTATAATTACTAAACAAACCTTATAATTAGGAGTTTCTGAGTGAACTGGACACTGAGACGTAAATGATTGGCAGTATTACTGTGAATAATTAATTGATGCCTGACTTTCCCTCTTAAAGTCCAAGAGAGTGGTGTTTTTTTTTCTTTTGTAATGTTTTCGTCTAGTAGTGATAGTGACTGTGAAGATATGGCTTTTGTTTTGCTGCTAAATGTGCTACGTAAGGAAAGAAAGAAACACAGACGTAGAAATCATGCTTTGAACAGACTTACACGGAGACGAGGTGATAATATTATTTAAAAACTAGTTTTATCCGCGATTTCACTTGCTTAAAAGTTATTTTATATATCCCTTAGAAACAGCTAATTTTGCGACTGCAAATAACCTGGGAGAGCCATGCTTGAATGCCCTACAAAAAACACATAGGCATATACTTGCATTGTCTAGCCGAGTGAGTGATGGTATTGGAGGCACAAGTGTCACAAGAGGGATGTCCGCCTTTGGGTGGGTTGGTTGATGAAAGAAGGAAGGAGGAGATGAGAGAGAGGAGAAGGATTTAAAAGAAAAGAGAGGGTGAAATGAGAGGGGGAGTTGGGTGGGAATTTATACTCCCCCTCTTGCCTCCCACTTGTGACTCTTCAGTTTCAGGTATCCATGGCTGGCGGTTATTATTATTAATCATAAAAATAAAATGAAAGATACTTCATTATCTTACAATATTTATGCAAAAGATTCAATTGTTGAGACTCTGAAGTATAACAAGTAAACAAAGGAAAATAGTTTAGCATTTTTAACATTACAAGCAAGCCTATTGTGGTCAATCACATACTCTATTACTGTATACATACTGTCTGAAAGATAACAGTCTGTTAAAGAAGTGCGTACAGGGATTGGAAGAAAACTAATATCTGACGAGATAAGCAATTTATTTGCGTTTCACAGTCTGAACTCGTAACACTGCACCGAACGCTTAGCTCTGCACCGAACACTTAGCACTGCACAGAACACTTAGCACTGCACAAACTGCGTAGCACTGTTCAACACTAATCCCTCAGTCCCTTTTACTACACCTGCAGGATGAGAAATAGGATGGCTCTATCCAAAACCAGCACTGTAAACATTTTTAATATTATAGTTAAGATAAACACAGTGCTCTTCATAAATTCTGTCTAAGCTTAGTAGACTAATAATAACCCAAACTAAGCATAGCTTATTCTAGAACAGTCTCAAACACAATTATTTTTCATTTATCTAAAAACTTATATATTGAAGCTGAAAAGGCTATCCTTACTAAGCAACATTGGGTAAGCTTTAAAAAAAGTCTCAGGGATTATTTATGTTGCATATGCCTCAAATATATATCTATATTTATCATGATTCAGCCTATGGCAGTCTACTGCTGAACATAGGCCTCTCCCACTATGCACCATAGCACCCATTCCACCAACCTATCACACCCTGTCTATCCCGTTCACATACTATATGCAGTTCCTGATACAGATGCTATAAGCATAGTTATTTATATTTACTTTTTAATTAAGTTTATAAGTTAAGTTACTTAAGTTATAGTTACTTTTTAATTTCTTTTTTTTTAGAAAAAAGTAACTCTAGTTCAGACGATCAAACGGTAGTTATACCTCAAAAGAGGCCACAAAAGAATAATCCTAACATACAGAGCACTTCAGGAGGGACAAAGAGGGCCAAACCTCAGATTGAGGATGTTGGAAGTGCCAGTAGTGATGATGAAAAAGTAAGTAGAGTATTTAAATATGTTTATTGAAATGCTTGTCATGATTTTGGTATGTTTTTCAACAAATTTTTCTTTGTGTGAATGTTACAGGATATGTTTGGCATTTGGGAATACCTTTTTTACCACTTTATCATGGCTTAGGAGGCCCTTTGAAGTTGTTTTTTTTTTATAAGTAAAAGTACTTAATTATAAATTATCAACTTGCAGGAAAAGCTTCGTACCACATTATCAGTCCAACAACAAAGAGAGAATGCTACAGCTACCTACGAGATGGACACAGAGCATGACAAAGATGCTCAAGCCATTTTTGAGAAGGCACAGAAGATAAATGAAGAATTACATGGTCAAGCTGATGACAAGGTGTTTTTTATTTTTTTTTTAGGAACACTTGTTTTTTCCTGTTGTTTATTTAATATGAAGGTAGTTTAATTTCTGCCAAGAAATGAGACCATGATTTTAAAATAACTGGTGCAACTATGATACCCACAATGCTGATAAACGTATATGCCGATATAAGCCCCAAGCGAAGGAAACAGCAGTGGTAAAGCAAGACTTAGGCACGAATGGTCCGGCTCGGCCGGTGCGAAATTTAGGGCCTCACCAAAAACCAGTTGTGATGCTTGCGTTGCATTTCCCAAAAAAATTGTGGATTTTCCAAAGGTCCAACTTCCCCTCTCCTCCTTCTTTTCCCCTCCTTTACCATCTCCTTTACCTATATTGTGTATCTATATTAAGGGTATGCTGTGTTTGCTTATAATTGAATGTAACTCTAATAAGTAGTAATTTGTCAAATGTATTTATTTGTATTATTCTTACATTTGATAGCAAAAACCAATATAAATATATTCAAGTAAAGTAAATATTGATGTACACATTTATAACTTACACCTTGACAAATGATCATCCTCATTACATAATTATTTATGATTTTGTTAACATTTCAGGTATACAGGGGTATTAATAACTATGCTGTGTATTATAAGAAAAGAGACACAGCAGCAGGCAATGCCAGTTCGGGATTGGTCAGAAAAGGCCCTATCAGAGCACCCGCTAACTTGAGAGCTACAGTCAGGTATGTACTTTGAAATACAATTTTTGTACGATTTACGCTTTTGGGGGGCAAGCCAATTGCCATCATTGGGGCACTGTATGACTGTGTCTATACTGTCGGATATATAACTGTTCGATCGCTTTGTCGCTGTTTCTGACACCCCGTATGACTATTTTTTATTTGACTGCAAAACGTATTTGTTATACGTGGCATGGTTCATGTAAATATTTGAGTTTCATGTTTAACCATAATGTCTAAATGCTTGAACAGATTGGATGTATGGTAGAGATACCTACTATATTTTATATTTATATAAAAAAAAAACAATATGACTGCCGAATATCGCCATTTCCAGAGACAATTTTTTTTTTAATGTTTAATGTTTTATTTATAGATGGGATTATCAGCCAGACATATGTAAGGATTATAAAGAAACAGGATTCTGTGGATTTGGAGGTGAGAAAAAAACCTTTTTTTGTATATAATAGATTGCGACAGACGAAGAGACGGGTCACCTTAACGTAAGTGACAACCGCCGTCCATGGACACTTTCACTTCTTGTCGTCGAGAGTTAAAGTGCGCTGCCCGCCTTTAAGGGAGATGAGGGATGGGGGATGCGAGGAGGGGATAGAAGAGAGGGAGGATAAAGGGAGAGGAAAGAGGAGAGGTTGAGTTGGGCCTTCGGAAACCTCTTTTTTTTTATACTATAGGGGGACAGACGAAAAGACGGTTCACCTGATGGTAAGTGACACAGCCGTCCATGGACACTTGCAACTCAAGAGTCGCAAGTGTCCATGGACGGCTGCGCAAGGAAATGCAACGCAAGCGTTACTTCACAACCGGTTTTCTGTGAGGCCGTGGTATCGCACCGGTCGAGCCGGCCCATTCGTGCCTAAGCATGGCTCTACCACTGTTACTTGGTAATAATTTTTGTATTATGTATATATTTTTATATTGTTAATGTATGTTTTGTTCTTATATACTTAAGTAAAGACTAAAGGACTGAATGTACAGAATATCTGTATATTTTTTTATTTATTAGATAACCCTAGATTTCCTTGAAATGGAATTTAAACTACCAACGTCTCTTCGAATCATTTTGTTCCATCTTAAGTTTGCCTGGAAGAGATTGGATATAGCAATAAGTCTTATTCTATCTGGTTAATGGTGTACAATAAAGTCTTTCAAATTCTATTATAAGCTGTTTATGTAATGTATACATACATAAATATACTTACTCCTATTTTCCCGAATGGGTAGGCAGAGGTGTGTCAGGAGCCCACTCTTTGCCGACCATAATTTAGTCCCTTTTACATCAAAGGGGCCAAGCCTATTGCCGTCATTTCGGAACTTTCATTTTCATTCGAGTTAGTATATATACTGTCTGATAGATGACAGTCCGTCATCTAAGTCGCCTTTCACGATACCCACTGGAAGAGATTGGGTGGCCCTATTCCACTTGCCCGGACTCGGACTGACACGACCGGAATGACACGGACACGAATAGGTATTTGATGTTTTTTTTTTAATTTCCATTAACTATAGTAAATTATTGTTACAGATTCCTGCAAGTTCCTCCACGATCGTTCAGATTATAAACATGGGTGGCAGTTAGAAAGAGAAGAAGCAGAAGCAAAGGCTGCAGGTGGAGATTCAGATTATGAGGTCTCAAGCGATGATGAGCTTCCTTTCAGATGTTTTATATGTAGAAATAGTTTTACGGATCCAGTAGTTACAAAGTAAGTAATTTTTAAATGTTGAAAAGTTGTGGAATGCGTTGGCAGTTGTAGAATGCAAGTAGGTTTTTGTTTTATTGTGCTAAATTATATGGTGATAGTCGAATGAACACATACATTAGTGTTCCCCGAAGGGGTAGGCAGCATATAATAATATCCACATTTATGCAATACTTATGGTGAGAGAGGGTAAAGAGGAGAAATGGATGAGGGGAGGAGAAAAAGGAAACGTTGCATTCGATTGTAATGTTAGAGGTGGTAGGTTCGATCCAGCGGAGTACACACATTAGTATAATTTATCTTAAGAGGTTAGCAAATGTGTTTTAGAAACCCACATTACGGCAATTATGATTTTGTCATAAAGAGCAGGTCAGGGTTGCTTAAATGTAACTCGACCCAGTTGATTCCTTGCTCTTTCGAATTCTCTCCACATATTGTATTTTTCTTTTCTGTCATGTAACGAATATATCGTTACATGACAGAATGTGACAATGAACAAAAATGTAAGCAATTCACAATCATTAGAATAGATTAGTCTCTTAAAAAAATATATTGTTAAAGTTAAAATATTATAATATTATTATCTGTACCACGTTTAGAAATGGAAAAAAAAATATAAAAAACAATCAAAAAGTTTGTTTTAAAATATTTTGTTTATTTGCAGGTGTAAACACTATTTTTGTGAAAAATGTGCATTAGATAATTACAAGAAATCGACGAGGTGTTTTATATGTAATGCGCAAACGAGTGGCATGTTCAATCCGGCTAAAGAGTTGGAGGTGAAATTGAAGCGGAACCACAGTGATGATGATGATAACGATGATGGCGGTGGTGATCTGATTAATGATGAATAAATATATTTTTATTACATTTTGTATTTTTATTTTCGTACTGAACCTGTATTATTATTATTCAGTTGATTTTCTAAAATATTGCTTTTAAACATATCTGAGTACATACATATATGAGTGTTCTAGAGTCCACAGTACTAGTGTACTAAATATTCAAGAGTACATAACACAGTACTAGTACTGTGTTATGTAATGTTACAAAATATAATTCCTTACAAAATACAATTAGAAACCATTTTGATTTTGTCTAGACTAAATTGTCCTATGGAGCAGGACCAGCATGTTTCCAAGCGTTCTTATCTTGGATATAATCCTCTAATCAAGGAGTCGAAGCTACAACAAATTATTATGCATTATTAAGTTGCACTTTCTTTGACGTTATCTCAAATTTTGATACCCCATGTCAGTATTAAGGGGATTCAAATGACAGGTCACTTGTGGAAATCCATTAATTCCTATAGGCTGTAGGGTGAACCTTACACTTATATACATTGAAAAAACATCACCCTTCTTGCTAAATCAGGTAAAAATCTATTTGCAGTTTTTTTATCAAAATGACTCCACTATGCCTGACGGAAAGCAATAAGTGGAGTCCCAATAGTGGTGGTCACTATCCTCATTGCAAGCGCAGTCAATGCTGCATCGTGACCACACTATGGCGGCCTGGTGAGATGCTTTTTAACGCCCCGCTTAAAAGGCCCGGGATTAAAGTGCTAGGGAAACACGTGCATGGTAGTGAATTCCAATTTGATAGCCAAAGTAGGTTATAAACTATTTAATATCATGCTATATCTCTGAAGAGTGGAGCAGTGAATGTACGATATCACGGTATACAGCGAGTATTCAGAGGAGTTTAAAAATTAAAAAGAGGTATGCACTGTGTTATATGTAACAAGTAATGGACCTTTTTACTTCATTGCTTCGCTGACGTACTCCACATATATTCATGAAGGTTTTAATATATGTTATTAGTTGATATTTTCGTTCGATTTTGTTGAAATAGGTTCTTTTAGTATTTCTTTTCTAACGTTTTTGATGTTTTTAGAGACAAATTTATTATTTTAGGAGTCAAAACCAGTTATGAATTGTATTGTTTTGACTCTAAAATACGAATCTTGTCTCTATAAAAACAACAAAAAAGCTTCGAATATTATCGTTTTCACTAAATCCTTTTATCGGTACAGGTACCCCACAATGATGTAAGATAAACACGTAAAGATATAAAGTTTCTCTTGCTTATCGTAAGGGGTAAGCAGACGTGTAATTAAAATCAATATTTTGCCTAAAAGAATTTTGTTGCGCTACCAATCACTTCAGGAATTAAAGGTGGGAAAATTGGGTGTATATACAGGTACAATAATCTGAAAGTATACCACAGCAATAGCTTAACTATAAGCTGCCATTTCCAACCAGTCGAGCGTTTGGAGAGAAACCGGGCCAACCAACTCATGGCCACGCTTTTAAATCAACCAGATAGTTATTACAGTATTTAGTGAATGTTATAAATTTTAAATATAAAATACCCTCGACTTGATCACCCTTCATACAATTGGAAAAGAGCTGATAGTCGTCAAAGTCTTCAGGCGTATCATCTGTTCTTCATTCATCGGATCAAAGTCATCAAAGCCGCGGCTAGGACTTTTTGATTAGGGAGATAGATATACAAACAGACGCGAATAACTTAAATACCCCTCTTTTTGCTTGGTAGGTAAAACTGAATAAACAAAAACTAGGACACGGCTTGACACCTTGGATTTGCGTAGAGATGTAACTTCACTCTGCATTCTCTATCGCTTGTATCATGGGGTGTTCAGAGGAATTGTTCGGACTTATACCGGCTGTAGGTTTCTGCCATCGTTCCACGCGACAAAATATCTATCCCCATCGCCTGGATGATGGGCAACTCACCACTGTGCTCTTCTACAGAAGCTTTTTGCCTGGCACAACCAATCTGTGGAACAAATTGTCGCCTGCCGTATTTCCGGACCGATCCGACCTTCAAACCTTCAAGAAAAGAGCGTACTCTTATCTAAAGGGCCGGCAACGCACTTGTGACTATTGTGTCACTTACAAACAGGTGATCCGTCTGCTCGTTTGCCCCCTTTTGTATACTAAAAAAGTTACGAACACTAGAGAATTTTAATACATTATGTAGTACAACACACAACAAGTGCAACTATTCTTTTAGAATTGCCGCAGATAGTCCGCAGAAAGCAAGATAAGAAATGACAAATACGTGCTATCTCTTTCTAGATAAGCACAGCCTTCAAAATATTATCTAATAAAAGCCCTCATGGTCCCCTTTTGATTGCGACTATCAAAGGTTATAATGTCACATTGTTCTGCCAAAAATAAACAATAAATAATAAGTTTATTGACACACATTTTGACATCCATACTCATATACTCATGCCTGTATCCCTGAAGGTGTTAACAGAGGCGTATCACTCCCACTTTTTTACATACCATAATTTAGTAGGCACACGTTTGTAATAAGGGACTTGCTTAATGCCGTCATCAAGGCACTGTAAGAGTGTATACATATGTATATTCTGATAGATAACAGCCCTGTCTTTTAGTCGCCTATTTCGAATTCAATACGTTTGTATTTATCTATTTAATGATATAAGAGATTGTTAAAATAAATACGCAGCATTATAAATAGCCCCCAAGCACACGTCTGATTATTATTTATAAAACCTATATACATATTTGTTACATAATAAAAGTAATTTATTACGTTTAACGTATTAATAAATAATAAAAAAAAATAACAAGTAATATCGTATTTAATTCGAATAAAAAGACTTAACATGACTTTGAATGTTTACAGGACTTATTAATAGACAGTAGAATGTTTAAATGAGACCCACTGTCACGGACCCCCTTTTACGATTTACGAACCCCCATTTTTGTATAAT
The DNA here is from genome assembly GCA_947561695.1 of Tyria jacobaeae. Classification (NCBI taxonomy): domain Eukaryota; kingdom Metazoa; phylum Arthropoda; class Insecta; order Lepidoptera; family Erebidae; genus Tyria; species Tyria jacobaeae. The sequence goes on from OX387234.1 coordinate 8,020,736, forward strand.
TACATGGACCCCTTATAGGTTGTATACAGACCATTGTCGTACCTATATTAAGAGTTTAAGATAAGGTTATCGGGGAAGGCAAAAAGTCAGGGTCACGGTATGCGACCCTGACTTTAACTCAGAACTGGGTAATGCCAAGAAACCCCTCTAACAAAACAGATTGTATTACCGATGTAATAATATGTGTAGATTTTACATTAAAATAAACGTGTATTACTTTGTACGGAGTTTACTTATAGCAATATATAAGACGATTGAATTAATTTGTTATATAAGAAATAGTACATCATGATCTTAACGAATATTTCTGGTAAAGTTACCCTAAACACAAGTTGAATCTTATTCTGGGTGCCAGAGTTTATCGTAAATACTATATATCGTGTTTGTGACGCTGTTGATGTACTTTTGTGCCAAATTAATGAAAATAAATCTTTATCTTATCTTATCTTATCTAAATAGACTACAGGCAGTTACTGTTACTGTAGGCGCAGTGGTGCCAGACAGGACTCCATTCTCGAGCGCAGGTATTTCCCGAAGCAGCCCTGACCGAAAAGAACCTGCGTTAGTCGTAAAGAAAGGAAACCTTACTGCCGTATGGCTCTAACTGCAATGACCCTATGAGGGTGCAACACCTAAGCTCAGCCATTTGTCAAATGTTATTTTACCAACTGGGGGTTGTATTAATTTTTTTTTAGTATTTATTAGATGCGCATTCGTTATTTTTTATGTACAGTTAGTATTTTTGATAAGTTATTTATATTTTAGTTGTCACTTTGAAAACAAAATGTATAAATAGTAATTACAATTTGTACAAGTTTTGATATTCAATTAATTAATTTGTTTATGTGCGTTTAATTAATAATTCCCATTTGTTAATGCGTCTTAAATTAACCACTTAAAAGATAATAAATAATCATATTTTGTTCGATAAAATCGAGATAACAGAACGTTATACGACTTAATAACTCGATCATAAATAAAACAGATATAATCTATTTAATAATGATACAGACTCGGGGCTATATTCCCGAAGAAGTAGGCAGTGGCGACTGTAACACCCACTTTTTGACAACAGGGGGCACTGTAGGACTGTATGTGTATATACTGACGTGAACCTGACTTTCACCTTTTACAAAACACACGGGAAGAGAAGGATTTCCTTAGTAATAATTCCTGTGTTGTGTGGGGCAATACAAACATTCAATCAACGGACACAAAGAACACCCAGACTCGGGACAGCTATTTGTGGATCACACAAATTTTTATCCCGTGTGGGAATCGAACCCACGAGCTCCAGTTCAGCAGCCAGGGTCACTAATCACTGGATCGACAGAGCTGTCTTAGATATATAATACACATAATCGTAAATGCTAATTTATAGAGGAACACTTTTAAAACGACAAATATATTCCTAATATAATTTAATTTATTCAAACCACGATCAAATTCACACGCTCACCTATTTAATCACTACGTAATTTGAATACTTATTTTCTCTTCACGACTTTTCAATTCTAAAACGGTATAAGTTCCTTGCATACTCCTATACTTACAACATTTTAACATTTCGCACTAAAATATAGTATACTACTTTTGAACGATCTCAACTAAGCAACAAAAGGTAATAAGTACATACAATTAAGGCAGAAGGATAAGCCGTTTTAGTTCCAAAAATATTTTGTTCTGGTTTCAAAAATGGTATACTACTTTTTGCGTGGATTATCTGTGGTTCCAAAATGGCATATGTCGTTAAGACGTTGGCTCCGAACTTGACGTTTTGCTTTTTTATAATTTTTTTTTTAGAAAGCGTAACAGAATTTAAGGGAAAAGTCGGCATGTCATTGGTATTTAAACATGGTATTTTAAACTTTCTTGTAATTGGGATTATAGAAGTAGAGTTTACTTTACTGGTATAAAGAATAAGATGAGTTTAAAATTAGAAAATATTATGCGTATAAACATTACAGATGGCTGCTTAAGGTTCTATCGTGCTTCAATAAACTGAAAGTCTATACGAAGGCAGAGAACATTGTTGTAATGAAAAACATACAAACAACACACACAACTAACAAACAACACACAGACTCGGAAGAGCTATTTGTGTATCACACACGTTTTTATCCCGTGTTTGAATCGTACCAGCGACCTGTGTCTCACCAGTTAGGATCAATAACCACTAGAACACGTCACGAAATACCTCATTCATATCCTTACCTTCACGGATATGCATGAGTTACTGATATCCTGGGCTCGTTTACAGCCTCAAGAATTTCCTAATAACGATATAGTGACGTATCAGACTGTTATGTATCAGACAGACCCCGTCTTGCATATATATTTTTTTGGCTTATACCTTAACATAATAATATTAACAATATATGATGGTATTTTAAACGTTGAGGCCCGTTATCAATAGAAACACGTACTCTCTCTTTGGGGACTCCAAATTATCATGGTGTTAAAAGCATGCCATACTTTTTATTTCGTTTTTTTTTTTAAAAGACAACTCCCTCACTAGGATTAATTCCTGTGTCGCGGGGGACTTTACAAACATTCAAGCAACGGACACAAAGAACATCCAGACTCAGAACAACAATTTGAAAATAACACAAAGTGTTGTCCCGTGCGGGGATCGAACCCTGCGCGCGGCGCGGCAGCGTAGTGGCGAGGTGACCACTTAAACCGCTATGCGGTCACTCTCTAAAACTGACCATAAATCAAAGTCAAATAGGATCGAAAATAGATGACGATCAGTTTTCAGCTCTGATAAAGTCAAAAACATTCTTTTTAAACCACGCTTGGGTTGATCGAGCTTTATAACCCCGTGCTGAGTCTTGCTGAAAGGACCATTCTTGGTTAGGGGACATGGTTTTGTTAAGAGGCTTAACCATTTAAAAAAAAAAGTACCTTGATACACTTGTGCCGATGTTTTGACCAGTTTTTCGCAAAAATATGGCCCAATCATTCCTTGACAAACCAAACCATCACTAAAGTCAAATAATGCCCACGTTGTACTCTGCTGACTAATTGGGATGCGTCTTAGAGCTTTGAGCACAAACTAGGTCATTTTGCTTGTTAAAATATAGCTCAATACTAAAGGGTTTATCATCGGTATTTCTTTTCTGTGACCTCTATTTGATTTTTGATTTTGCCACAACATGCATTTCTAAACTATCAGTTAAACAATGACCTTGGAATTCTTTTCTTCAATCCTTTGATCGCCTTTTTTTCTATCACTAAGACAGGTGGTTTTATTGTACACAAATATTAGACTAATACGAAGCGGGTGGAGAGTTTCAGAAATTGCATTTGGCTCCATATCTACTATGTGTAATGCTATCACACAAATTCCGTTCTCTTTATCACCCCAAAAATTTCTAACACTGATTGGCTGAAATGAGAAAACACAATGAATATTCGTATAAGAATGACAGATTCCAAATTGAAATATTATTGGGAATTCAACTCTTTGTTTCTTAATGACGTAAGTGTGACGTCATGCCTTGTTATTGAACTTATCAGTATATTTACTGACGAATTGGAAAAACAAAGTGATAAATAGCCTGACAGTTAATAATTCTGCAGTGTTTCAGTCTCAAATTAAATATTAGTATTATTATAAATGGCTGTTGCGTAATAGAGAGCAAGCATATTGCTGTATACCTACATACTGTCTGATTGTCTGATAGATAGCAGTCCGACCCCTTAGTCGCCTTTGATTTGATTTGACACCCACAGAAGGCGCTGAGGCCCTGTTCTAATCCACCGAAGGCCGAGTGGCAAGATTTTTATTCGGATAAAATGTACGGTCACCAGCACAAGCTATACATAATATATATAAATTTACTTAAATGTGATCTATGATATTTTTCGCTGTTTGTTATCTGAAGCATCGTGTGGGGTTATAATAAAATATAATCTGCATTTATTACTAGATTTTGTTATCAAACGGCCATTAGCAATAATCATATCATGTTATTATCAAATTAAGTACGGCGATATTGTTTTTTGTTTTTAATTTCAAATGGTACATACGTAATTATGCGTATTATTATTTTTGCGTAGATGGCAACAACCCTTTCTGAGTTTTCGGCAACAGCCAGTGCGAGTTACAATTCTGCGACCCAACGTCCTCGATATATAACAAAGCAGCAAAGAGATGCGATCTGCGACACTGCACGAAGTATGAGGATCAAACGAAAGTTAAAGATTTTATTACTAGCCTAAAAATAATAATACACGCACGCATACACACACTCACACTCTCACACACACACACACACTCACACACACACACACACACACTTATTGCTTTCCATCAGGCAAAGTGGAGTCACTATGGTAGGCTAATATAAAAAAAAAAACAAAAAAAAAACACACACACACACAGTTAAGTCCTAGGCATAAAACAATCGTAATGTTTGATAGTCACGTCACAGGCTCTGCCTAAAGAGGCTGTCACATTAAATGTAACATGACATGTGATATATTCGTAATTAAATCATTATTATTATATATTACTCAAACTTCTTAATCCAACCGTAAAAGCAATACCTGTTTTCTTCCACAACCTTCCTTATTAAGCATATTCCTAAATTTCCCATCTTTAATTCCTGAAGTGCCCGTCGTTGGTGACAATTGGATATATGTATGTAGAAAACCACCTTGACTTTAAGTAAAGCAGTATTCAATGCCCTTATTTTTTTAGGTAAGAAACACACTGTGCATTAAAGTGGCTAGGTTATATAGGTTCGGCGCATACAGAGCCGAAATGCGTCACATTCTCGCCTATTATTTACTTCAGAGGCTAATCTAAATAAGTTTTGATTGGCATTAGCAATTGTTTTTTTAATTTTTTTGTTAAGACCTCATAAATATAAAGACTGGAAAACTAGATAGACAGATATATTTAAAAAAAAAAGACAACTCCCGCACTTGTATAATTCCTGTGTCGCGGGGGACTTTACAAACATTCAAGCAACGGACACAAAGAGCACCCAGACTCAGAACACTAATTTGAGGATTACGCAGTGTTGTCCCGTGCAGGAATCGAACCCACAACACTCAGCCGGCAGTGCAGTGGCCAAGTGCCACTTAAGCCGCTACGCCATCTGCGCAGCCGCAGATAGATACTCTTTGTTGTACACGTAAGATATTTAACATTGTTGATAATAATAAATGAGTAAAAATGGCGGTGTTATTACAACCTGCGATCTCTTCTAGACAACCTGATAGATTATACCGTAAAGTATTAGGTATATATTAGAATGTTGTACTCCTGGAGAAACGCTTTATAAGTTTCTTTCATGTGAAGTTCAATGGCAATCGAATTTCCCACGACATACCTCAGGACTTTAGCAACTGTACTGTAATATTCAGTTAACAGTAAATTAAAATATGTTTGTGTGTACGTATGTACTGATTTATTTATTCTTTTTCATAGTGTTTCAATCTGAGATTTAGATGCTAAGTAAGACAAATACAGGTAACCATTATAGTTAATCTGAGGTTTAACTGATTAAAATGGATTACGTTAGTTTTACTTTCATTTTTTCCACCCTTTTCAATATTTGCCACTACGTTCTGATTTAATCCATATTCACACTAAAAATAGTTACTCTACCATTAAATTATTCACTTAAGTATGACTGCAGCTAAACAAGTTTTTAAATTAACTCAGCTTCTAGAGCAGGTTCCGCCCTATCGCAATATAAAATGCATTGACTCCTTTTAATGTTCAAATGGCTGTGAAACCGGTACGACAAGTTATATTTTGTTTAGGGGCAAGCTTTTTGCCGTTAAACTGGGTCTGTGGGAATTAATAAGATAAATTTTGCAGTATATATATACATACACTCATGCTATTATACCAGAGGTAGTAGGCAGAGGTGCTGACTATCATTTAGTCCCTACTATACGAAATAAGGTGCAAACCTACTGCCTATTTTTATTTATATTTACTGCGTTTGAGGATCGGAAAGGAAAGAAATGTTGCTACTACTACTTATCAGTGGTAGAGCCATGCTTAGGCACGAATGGGCCGGCTCGACCGGTGTGATACCACGGCCTCACAGAAAACCGGTTGTGAAGTAACGCGTGCGTTGCATTTCACCGATATGAGTTAGGTTTTATATTGGAGTACACATGAGGGTTAGCAAAACATATGTATAAGTGCTTTTTTGTAAGCGTTTGCTTCAAGCGTATAGATGGCTGTCTGATCCCAAATAAAGAGAGCTTGTACCATGGTATCCAGACTGCTGATATACACATTTATATATGTGAATATATCAATTTGAATCTGTGAATCAATGCTTCAGCGTATTGAGGGTAGTTCTAACAATATCCAAGCGACTCTGATTGATAAGATAGACGGGCCGTTTATAAAGCCCTGGGCGCGTAGACACGTGTTTAGATTAAGAATTATTTATATTTTTATTTACTTACGAATTAGGATTTATATACCTGTGTATTATTACTATATATGTATGCTGACGTCCGGATATATTTAAGTTATAAATATTTATAGTAACCTTTATATCATTATAAATCCTATCAGCCAATGCAATAAACTCACTTAGCATTGATATATGAAAACAACATGTTTAGGTTAAAAACTTGTTTTTACACTGAGTGATGAAACTGCTGCTTGACCCCTTGCAGTATAAGGTCGTGAAGTTACTATAAATATGATTGGAATTAATCAAAACATTAAGTGAATGAGGCATTTCTTGAGAAAATTGTTTTGTAGAAGTTAAGACGTGTAGAATTATCACAGAAATATGTAAATACACACGCTGTACCTTTTTGACAACTGTAATTAAGTCCCAATAATGTAATATAGTATGTATCCTAATAGTCTGATAAGCAACTGTCGAATCTCTTAGTCGTATCCTTTTATGAGACTCACGGGAAGAAATGGAGTGTAATTTAAAATATATGTGAAGAGAATCATTTGCTTTTGTTATGTCCCTCTAGCACGATGAGATCAAAAACGTGCCCGGTGATCATGCTTGGGAGAAAACAGCCCAATGCTTTTTATCGAAACTATTAGAAAACCGAATCTAATCGCTTAATTGAATAGTATGATCAGAGATTAAATATTACTGTGCATTGAAAGGTATCCTAAGTATTTTTTAAAGGATTTCAAATTGTATCATCATTATTCAGTGTGTAGAGCATTCCACTCCACACCACTTATTGCTTTCCGTCAAGCAAAGTGGAGTCACTATGGTAGGCTTATACATAAAAAAAAAAAAAGTCGTGTCTAGGCACGTATGGGCCGGCTCGACCGGTGCGATACCACAGGCTCACAGAAAACCGGTCCAGAAGCAACGCTTGCGTTGCATTTCCCAGTAATTAGTTCCGGAGGACCAAATCCCCCTCTACTCTTTCCCATCTCCTCACCCACCTCTCTTCTTTCCCCTTCCCGCATCCTCCCATCTCTCGGTTTTATATTGCAGCTGTTTTTAACATAATTTGATATATTTACGCAACTTATCAATATTATAGAAAATAATAGAATAGAATACACTTTATTGCACACCAAAACATAGGACACATAGAAAAAAAAATACATATTAATTAGTAGTACAATGGGGACGGTCTTATCGCAATCTGCGATCTCTTACAGACAACCGTTGATGAATAATACAGTGACGGGTAACTTGAGGTACAAATATTATATTATTGTAAAAAGTAATTGGAGTGATCCGATTAAAGATCGATTACCTTGTATTAATGAAACACATTACCAATATATGAATGTATGTTTCATATCGTTTTTCACAAAATTTAAGGTCGAAAATTATTATTGTTTAATCTATTAAAGTAATCTGGATTAATATATGAGTACCTATTAAAATTCATACGATAACTAATGTTAAATTATATGCCGAGGTGGTTTATTGAATGTGGAAAAAATGAGTAACAAAACGAATATGTACGTCCATTATCGTTTGCTATATATGTACATATTGCCTGTAGGGGTTGAGCGCAAAGAACATACTCTGATCAAATCAGTGATGTTCTAATAAAAAGATACAGACGAACAGACGGGTCACCTAAGGTTAGTGACAAGCGATGTCCATGGACACCGGCAATTCAAGAGTCATAAGTGTGCGCCTTTGAGAGCGATGAGTCGAAAAAACACCTAAATTATGCCACAATTTGCCTTTGTTGTAATTTGTGTCTCTGCATAGTCATATTAGTTTATTTGAGTTTCATAATAATGTTGTTAACAGATCAAATAGAAGAAGTTGTAAGCTACAGGTGCCTCGACAAAATTTACAAATATCTTCAAATAATGTATATTGTATGGCCATTCGTATTTATAATAAATTACCTGATGTCTTTAAATTACTCACTATGCCGAGATTCAAACGTAACGTCTTCGAGTTTCTTTTAGAAAAGTATTACTATTCTGTAAAAGAATTCCTAAATGAACGGCTTAAGTGAAAAAGTAATGTGTAAATGTGTTGTACTGATTTGTTTGATGTCTTATTTTGACTTAATTGTATGTTTTACTGACACTATTAATACTATCTTAAGTTGTTCATCTTCCATTATTTTTATTACAATATTAGAAGTCTTTATTCAAATAATTAAACATACAAATTACATTTTTAAATATAAAATACAAACAAAATATATTTAAAAATATAAAATATAGTGTCCCACCGGTATCGGGTACAGGGACCAAGCTACCGGTGGTTAGGGCTCCAGAGACAGGAACCTCCTCACAATACGTGCCGTGTCAAGGAGAACTGCCTTCTGCATCAGACCCTTTTTTTTTTTTTTTTTTTAACGTGTGGAAACCCCCTGGGTTTTCGATGGAACGGTGTGTCGGAATCGGACCGACTAAAACCACACGGTGTGCCATGCTGCGCTTAGAATAGGAGGAATCTGGGAACAGCTTTAGTAAGACATCCGGACCCCTCCTAGCGCTTTGCCCGCAAAAGCGCGGGCACCACCTTCTGGTAACTCTCAACTAGGCAACGTCCAGGCACACCAGGACGTCGCCTCCTCGCGGTTGGCCACTATAGCGGGTGGAGGGAAAACCCGTCCCGACCACCCGCGGCCACACTCAGGGCGGCATGAGGCGCTGGTAAGCGCGCCTCCGCCGTCCGGCTCGCCGGCGGCGAATAGAGTCCGAGTGGAGGTCATCCTCCCGGGCCCGCTCCGCCACCTCCTTCTGCGAGATGACCTCCTCGCAGAAGGTTGCGACCGCGGTAAAATTCCTGTCACTACCGGCCATGGAGCGTATGACGGCCGGAAGCGACAGATCCTCTCCAATTACTGCAGTGAGGGCCCGACGCTGCGCCGCCCAAGCCGGGCAATCCACGAGCGTATGCTGTGCCGAGTCCTCACTGCAGTCGCAGTGGTGGCAGACGGGACTCAATTCCCTCCTAGCGACCGAGTGCAGGTACTTTCCGAAACAGCCGTGCCCGGAAAGAACCTGCGTCAGTCGGAAGGAAAGGGTTCCGTGCTGCCGCCCTGCCCACTCGACGATGACCGGCTGGAGCGCCTCCACAGTGGCAAAGCCAGCACGTGGAGCCTCCAGCCGGGACGACCAACGAGCCATAGTAGCTCGGCGAGCGGCCTCACGCCACTCGCGTACCTCTTCGGGCGGGGGCCGATTGCCACTACCCGCCCGGAAATTTGTCGTCCGCCGATAGACTTCGGCGAGCACTTCCGCCTCCAAGTCCCACGGGGGAGTTCCGGCCAACGCGCACGCCGCCTCCGTCGACACGGTGCGGTAACCGCGTATTGCTCTAACCGCCATGACCCTCTGAGGGCGCCAAAGGCGTGCCCTATTCTGGGCGGTCAGAGCTTCTGCCCACACCGGTGCACCGTATAGTGCCATTGACCGGACAACCCCCGTGTACAGCCGTCTTGTTGCGACGCTGGGTACACCCAAGTTGGGCAAAAGTCGCCCAAGGGCAGACGCAGTGCCGACCAACCTTGGAGCCAGCTGCAGAAAGTGCTCGTCGAAGCGCCATCTTCCGTCGAGGATCAGGCCCAGATATCGTATGTGGGCCTGAACCGGTACAAGGATCGAGTTGACGATTATGGAGGCGCCAGGGGGTGGACCTCGACGGGGCCCATGGAATAAAAGGGCCTCCGTCTTATCCAAAGCCACGCGCAACCCTAGCGCCTCGATGCGCCCGACCACCAGTGAGGCTCCTCTGGTGGCCAGGCGTGCAGCCTCTTGAGCCAGAGTGTCATCGGCGTAACAGATTACGCCCAGCCCAGGGGGGAAGTCACCTCGAAGGGCCCAGTCGTACCCCATGTTCCACAGGAGAGGTCCAAGGACAGACCCCTGCGGAACACCGCACGACATGGGCCGACGACTCACTGTATGACTGTATCCTACTGTCTGATAGATAACAGTCCGATCCCTTAATAGTTTTTTACGACACCCCCTTGAAGATATAGGCTGATATTCTACTCCTTCAAGACCAAACGGCTATGAGTACCTGTTACGTGATCACGATTCATTAACATAATAATAAAACTATGATAATATTAAATGTTTACATTATACAGGTATGTAGGATGTGGTTAAATATTATTGTATAAAAAACGAAAGTTTGTAATTTACTATAAAACGTTACTTTGTTGAGTTCTCATAAAAATATATAGGATATTTAAATTACACACATAGTTATTTTAAGTTATTATAGACAGTCCGGATCTCCTCGGCAAGATTACTCGTACAACTTCCACACGAAGACTAAGGAGACCGACACTTCTTCACATCCCACACAGCCACACTCAATATAGAAAAAAATATTTCTATAGATTTAATAACCTTAATTTGTACAACCGCTTTGACTTATTCGCAGGTAGTATTATAAGGGCCACTAAGAGTGCACTCGCTAGAGATTTCATGAACAGTTGAGTGATTTCAAACTGCGCATATCTATCTATATTGTGTATACTTTAGACGAGTAGTTTAAGCATTTTGATTTTTAATGTGTAAGCTTGTAATTGGCATCTGTTGCTACATATTTCAATGTTATACTGTTTAAGCCGTAAGCTTTCCAAATAAAATAAAATAAAATTAACTACACTCGTGATCAATGAATTCGGGTCCCAATATGTGACCGCACTTACGACTCTTCGAGTTGAGGTCTCCATAGACGGCTGTTGTCACTTACCATGAGGTGACCCGTCTCTTGGTCTGTCCCCCTATATTTTTATTTTATGCGCTTTATGCGATGTCCTTAATTAGTTGACCACGACTGTATATATACATATTTATATGCGATAGGGGAAAAACGAGCAGACGGGTCACCTGATGGTAAGTGACTACCGCCGCCCATGGACACCCGCAACTCAAGAGTCACAAGTGCGTTGCCGTACACTCTTTTCTTGAAGGTTTGAAGGTCCTAGGTTCGGAAATACGGCAGGCGACAATTTGTTCCATAAGGTGGTTGTGCGAGGCAAAAAACTTCTTAGTGCACAGTGGTGGATTGCCAATCGTCCAGGTGATGGGAATGGATATTTTGTAGCGTAGGACGATGGCGGAAACCAGCAGCCGGTATAAGTCCGAACAATTCCTCTGAACACTCCCCATGATACAAGCGATAGAGGATGCGGAGTGAAGCTACATCTCTACGCAACGCCAAGGTGTCAAGTCGATCAGAAATATCTTGGCAGTCGATGATGCGAGTCGCCGTTGAATGCGGTCAAGAGGGAGAAGCTGGTACTGGGGTGCACCTGCATAGAGATGAGAGCAGTATTCCATGTGCGGCCGAACCTGCGCCTTATAAAGTTGCAGGCGGTGGGCCGGAGTAAAATACTGTCTCGATCTGTTTAGCACACCAAGCTTTTTCGATATTGTGATCGATATTATGAAATAAGAGCATAGATATATAAAAAAATATTAGATAATAAATCCAAAACTTTCCATCTAATGTTTTAAAAGAATACCCAGACTCGGCATCACATTGGTCCTTGTAGGAATCGATTCCACGACTTTCAGTTCAGCAGTCACTAACCACTAGACCAACAGGCCACCCTTATATATATATATGTATATATATAATTACATGTCCATATGTATAGCCATGTTAATTACAGACAAGGTAAGATAGATAGCATGATTAAATAATAATAAAATAAATAAATAATATAAGAAGCAACGAGCGCGCTGCTGGTTATTCTTACCGAGACGGGTACCTATCATGCAGCGGGCGAGGGGACCACTAAAACCGCAGCGATTTAAGTGCAGTCAATTTACGTAATCATGTTTATTATTAAAGTGTGTATAGCGGTAGTACCTTTACGCATTATTACTAAAGTATAAGCAATATCTTTTTTTTTCACAGTTTTATTTTATGGTTTAGGGGGCAAATCAGAACGTAATACCTGATGGTTAGTGACTGACAGTTCTGGAAACCCTCAGAGTCTGAGCACTCAAGAGTCGCAAGTAAGTTGTTCCCCCCTCTAGATGCAAGAGCAGAGAGGCAAGCGGTACGATGTGGCAATATTTTCCGTCATCTCCTATGGCTCTCCCACATCAAAAATAAAATGTGAGTGTTTAATAAAAAACAACATAATGTTGAATCGTGGTTAATATCAGAACTCCATATTTTTCTGTTTTTTTTTTTTTTTTTTTTAAAGACAACTTCCGCACTAGGATTAATTCCTGTGTCGCGGGGGACTTTACCTACAAACATTCAAACAACGGACACAAAGAACACCCAGACTCAGAACAACAATTGGTATTAGTTCTCGTATCGTAAAACGGAACGCATATTTGTACATTCAAGGTAACGTTCTCACAACACACCTTTTTCTTAGAAATGTGCGAACAAACGGATCGTGTCTTGAGATTTTGTTTTTTAGAGAGATTGTACATAGGACTACAAGCAATAGTAATAATATATACTATTATAACGATATCATTCTGCGTTTACAAGTAAGTTTAAAGATAGAAAGATATTAATTAGCGGTCCCCATATAGCACCTCAAATATAAAAAAGAGCATAAATTAAGGGCGATGTCCGCTTTTGAGGGTACTAGAGGCCCAACTCTCCCTCTCCTATTTCCCCTCATCTCTAGCAACGGCGGACAGTCCACTCACGACTCTTGAGTGCAGGTGTCTATGGACGGCGTTTATCACTTCCCATCAGGTGAATCGTCTGACTCTCTCTACCCCTATATCATCACAGAAAAGACTAAGTATTAATTACACACATACACTCACGCGCGTCCCAAACGTCAAAATGCTGCCAATTATTACCTAATCCCACCTACGTAAAGGCATGACTGTTGCCGACATCCAGGCACTGTATGATTGCATGTACATATACTGATCGATCTCTTAGTCGGTTATCTATTTACTTTCAAGCTTAATTTATTATTTACTTTTTTCTTATACTGGTGGGGGACAGACGAACAGACGGGTCACCTGATGGTAAATGACAACCGCCGTCCATAGACACCTGCAACTCAAGAGTCGTAAGTGCGCTGCCCGCCTTTGAGGTTGATGAGGGATGGGGGATGCGGGGATGGGATAGAAGAGCTGAGGTATGAGAGGGGGATGAGAGGAGAGGAAAGAGGAGATGAGTAGTTGGCCCTCCGGAAATTTCCCTCATTTCTGGCAAATGCAACGCAAGCGTTGCCTCACAACCGGTTTTCTGTAAAGTTTCTGTTCCATTTGTTTTTGCATTAGATAGCCCATTTATTGAGAAAGGCTATAGGTTACATATATGTACTACAAAGAGCTAATCAATAATCGTATATAATTATATGTCATAATCAAATCGGACAGACTATCATCCATTATTTGTAAACAGCGGGACACAGCTGGTGAAATGTAAAAATACCCTTGACAACAAAGGACAGACTATTAAACCACAGCTAAGAAAACAAAGAGCAAAAACGTTTTTATCTGTATCATATACATACATATCATTAATTGTTAATACCAACCAACTTGTTTATGTATTCAATACATTTTAAATTACATAAAGGTTTTATACTTGGCAATAGACAATGACCGGATCGACAGAGCCGTGTGGTTCTCGCTCGAGTAGAATAGGGCCAGCGCATCTCTTCCGTGAGTGTCGGAAAAAGACAGTATATATACAGTCAGTAGGCTTGCCCCCTATTGCGTGAGTGGTATTAAACTACGGTTCGACAAAACTGCGGCTCTGACTACCGGTTTGCGGATAAAGGTGTGCCGTAACAGTGTACTCGTATATGTATACTGTTGCAATGATTCTTAGAAAAGTCTCTTTTACATTTAAGAATCCGAGAGTCACCTGTTATGGAAACGCAACACACTTATGTCTATGCCCAGTGGACGGCAGTAGGTTTGCCTGCTATTACGCAAACGATATTATATTATGGTTGACAAAATGTGGGCCCTAAATCTACCTCTGCCTACCCTCTCAGGGATAAAGGTGTGATTGAATATATGTAGGTTGTCTACATATTTAAACAAAGTGCTGTTTGAGATATAACATTAAAAGTTTAAATTACTGTATATATTCGTTTTGTATGATTTATTTCATAATGATTCATATAATTATTCATTCCATCCATCCATTGAAATTAATTTAATTTTTTTCATGTAATGCATGTTTCATTAAATTCGAATTTTACTTTTTTTTTTGACGGGAGAGACGGGTCACTAATACTGCCGCCCAAGGACACCTGCAACTCAAGAGTCGTAAGTGAGCTGCCGCGAAAAGGGGAAAGATAAAAGGGGGGGTTGGGTTCCGGTACCCTCCCTACTACAATGCAAGCATTGTTTGTCTACCGGATTTCTCTTTTCTCTTTTAGATATTTATAATCTTTTTATTGTTTTAAACCAAACATAATTTACTGCAGATTTTTACATGAATATTTGAAACTTAATTATCTAGCACAGAGTAGCTAAAGTAAAAAAATAAAGTAGAAAATTTTGTAGAAATTACACTAGGATGTTATACTTTACTATTGTCAAATGACTTAATAGTAATATCTTCTTCAGACATTTCACACATGGTCTGATCCCAAGCTAAGCAGAGCTTGTACTGTAACCAGACTGCTGCTACACATACTTACATAATTCTAAATATATACATATTATAGTTAAATTATAAGCAGACCGATAACAGATGCTAATGCTCATCACACAAGTTTTTGTTCGGTTTGGGAATCGAACCATCGACCTTTGATTTATCAGTGGGTAGTCGATGTCGTAAACAGTGATTAAGGGATGATATTGTTATCTATCAGATTTTATTATATTTTTCTTGAAACATGGAAACCAATCAGTCAAGAGTACATGATGTTTCGCCTAAAGTTGGTTGCATGTTAATTTTATATATAGTGAGTAACATCCTAGTGCAATGACGGCAATTGGGCTTGCCCCTAAGTTTTATTAAATTAGTGTTATCAAATTGCGAAAAGGCCGTGAGTGTATGTATACATGTGAGCTAGTAAGGATTAAAATTCTGTAAGAACTTAAGAAATATTAAGTTAAACAAAATTACCAAAGACCGATAATTTTCGAGCCAGCTATCCTGTAATGTATTCTGGGTATTTTATTCAAAGATCTTTTTTTTCCAGGAAACCACAAAATCCTGATGAACAGATTTCTGTACTATTTTCTTTGTTTAGAAACCAATTTTTGCCTCTACAATCTTTCTATAATACGCACAAGTGATTTAAAAAATACGTAAGACTTAGACCGCCTCGTTCAAAGAGCAGATCAGAGGGACTCACAGAAAAATACTCTCGTCTGTATGTTGTATATTCAACGCCCTAGAAACAACCGGCAAAAAAAAAATATTCCAATACTTATCATTAAAATTTATGATGTACACTTACTTGTCTTTCAACAAAGCAAGATAACATTTAAAATGGCGCCCGACGTGGCACTCAGATAAAAAACATCATACCATTTTTACAAGATTATAATTGTTATACTATATAATATATGTATATTTAAATGCGTCAAATTTGTTTATAACTGATTAAATAAAGTATTTTAATGTTTATAAATACTTATTTATATAATTACGAGATAATGATAATGTAATATATTTTTTCTTTTAGACAGGTACATAATATATATAATAGATAACACATATTGATAGCATACTGAAACCTTTATGAGAGCTGGGGTCCGGCTTAGGTTTAAGACCTGTATGACGGATCTCCAGACTCCTTAGACGGTACATAAACATTAGCTGGTCCATACGTAAATACGTAAGGTTGGCGTCAGCCCTCCCTCATGAACAGCCAGACGTGTTCTTAATGATACGTTTTGACTTTTCACAATGGATCGAAGGGTACCGTTCACTGAGTTTCTTTTTAAGACTGTTCGCGTGATATCCCTATCATGCTTGCAATCTTTAGTAATATACTTTCAAGATAAACAAAATCATTCAGTTGTTCCAATCTTTTATTCCTAAAATTAACCTCAAAAGCAGTCAGCTCTTCACCTCATGTCACTCTCCCTATTGAGGCAATTCAAATGACACCTCACAAGTCTAAATCCATCAAGCCGAAACATGAAACATGCGTGCATACATAAATACATAACCCTTCTTTTTGCGCAGTCAAGTAAAATGGAAACCACCAAGAATGTCCACTAACCTTATCCTTTTCATTGATCATCAAAAACGTTCACAGAAATAAACACAATTATTTATTCCGTAAGCAGAGTGGCATACAGAAAGGCGATCTCAAAACTAATACAAATTTAATTTTAAGTTTATTTTTGTAAAAATGTTTGTAATAAATACATGTTATGTACTTAATTATTTACTTTTTTATTGTTTATCAAATTTAATCAATCAATCAATCAATCTATTCATTTATTTAATCAAGATGGCGGTTACAGATGTAAAATACATATAATCGGACTTTAAAAAGATAGACAACCGACTTCAATGCGTCTATCATAAAATTTAAGACTTATCTGGTTTTCTCATGGACGCCATTGTCACAACTGGACTAAACTCTCATCTAACTTGAATTACATCCTTTCCAATAAAAAAGAATCATCGAAATCGGTTGGCGTGATATTGAGTTGTTTGTCCATTTGTCGCGCATATGCTTAACGCTAATATAATACTTACATGGTTTTCTTATGGATTCCATTATCAGAACTGTACCAAATTAAAAAGGGAACACACGGGAAGCACCAGCTTTCAAATAAAAAAAAATCAAATTCAAAAATTCACGCAGTCGAAAGTTCTGAGGTAACAAACATAAAAAGAAAAAAAATATATACTGTCGTATTAAGAACCTCCTCCTCTTTGAAGTCGGTTGAAAAAGGAACTAATTAGGGCCGAAACTATTTCAGCTGTTCTAAAACATGCATACAAATATACATACAATCACGCTGATTATAATTTAGTCCCATTAACCCAATAGGTGTTAGCCTATTGCCGTCATCCGTTCACTTTTGGGAATTGGATGGGAATATTTTGGATAGAAAAGGAAGGAAAGGGTTTATGCTTATACAGATGGATAGGGGAGTATAAGCAATAGCTCAAGCAGGTCAAGGGCATACTTATAACCCAAATAAGCTGGAGCTGGGAAGTACGAATCGTCTCTTTCTTTTTTGAAACACCACACGTGATTTTAAGCTATAAATTAATGTTAATTACACTCTAGAGAGTTATCTTTGAAGGTAAATTAATGATAAAAATAATTTATTTATAAGAAAAGGGACTAAGAGGATAGAATTTATCTAAAATCTTATAGAAATAGAGAATTTATAAAGCTTGTAATACTATTTATAAGCTTATTAAAATACTTAGAAAACTTAAACATTTATGACGTAATAATATACTTAGGAAATTTAAACACAACAGTAAAACAATTTACTCTTTGCAGACTCTTTCACAAATTACACGGTCATAATTTGACTCTCCGTACGATTCCATTGTCCTAATATGAAATAACTATTAGCTCCAACATAAAATAACTGTATCTGTATACATATATCATCGAAGCACGACAACAATAGTTCTTTCTTCGATGATATGTAACCAGAGGCCATAACATTTGATTGAAGCAGGATAACAATAGTTTTTTTTTTTATGTTGGCGGCGGGATTAGACTCAGTGGTCAGTCCGTTTATGACAGAGTCAGTAAAGAGTATTTAATTTTAGTCAAGTGTAACTGTTTACAGTTATTTTGAAAATAATTTGACAGATAGCAAATATTACATATACAGCTGTAATATTGTATAAGTGTAATTAATATAATTTAAAAAAATATTAAAATATACCGTTTTACTCACGTGTATATTTCGGGGATGCCCGACTAGTTTGGACGGTACCGCACGTCATACTGACGTCCGGTACCGTCGCGGCTGGACGACTTTCTACTTGAGAAAGGTCTCCTGTCGTGACCTAAACTAGTCGGGTATCCCCAAAATACACACCTGAGTAAAACGGTATGCTTAATTTTTTTTTTATAAATATATTTTTAATTAAATGGGCAAATTTGGAGTGTATTTAAAGGGGAGGGGAGGATATAAATTGAAGAACAATAATATTGCTTATGTAGATGGATTGAGAAGTATAAGCAATAACTCAAGCAAGTCAGGGCTATCTCACACATCGCCAATATTGTGAAAATATTTATTTTCAATATTTCTGACATTTATGTGATATTGAAATGTCGAATCAGATTACTATTAAATGAAAGATATATTATTTAAAAATCAATATGCTATAAAGTTTGACACACTTTTGCTTACCCTTGCTTTAGTTAAGACGAGGTTAAGGGACTGAATTAAAGATATTAAAACACTGGAGTTATAAACAAACACACAGACGCAGACTAACGCATTCTTACCTCAACTGCACCCATAGTAACAGATGTTTGCGTTTTCTGATTCCTAGCAATTTCAGTGAAAGGTTATTTCCTTGGACAATGTGATCATGATGATGATGAACTGTTGGAATTTTAAAAATACGGCAGGTGACAATTTGTTTCACAGGCTGATTGTACGAGGAAAAAAGCTTCTAGTCTAGCTTAAGCGACTGTCATCAGTCCTCCACCACCGAAGTACTAGGCGATATCGATGTTCTGTAGTGTCCAGGCTATTCTTTTAAAGGGCTACATGTTCGTATAGCAACCGAGACCAACAGCTTAACGTACTCTTAGACTATACTTGTTGCTTTCCTTCAGGCAGAGTGGAGTCATTATAGCAGGCTTATATAAAAAAAGAAGAAAAAAAACGCTCTCCGTGAATGTTTTAAGAATGGTCACCTATCCTTAGATTGACCTGGCAAAAAATACTTAACCTTGCCATAACCTACTCAGTTAGCACTTAGCCACGAGCCCTCGCCAATATTCGGGTACTGTAGGGTTGTATACATAGGTATATCTTGTCTGATATACTTCTTATGACTCTCACAGGAAGAAATTCTACTCGACCAAGAATTTCAGGGTTTTATTTTTATTATTAATTAAAGTGTATGACGCAAAATAATGTCTTATCATAAATGTTTTTGTTTCGTAGAAAGATTACATACACACTCGATCACTCGACTCAATCTAATTGAGTCTGTTTTTATCTAAGAATCTATAAAGCCGACGAGTTGTTTGTTTGTTTGAACGAGCAAATTTTTGAAACTATCGGTCTGTGTTGAATAATTATTTTTGTGTTGTATAGACTATTTATACGACGTAATAATAATAATATGATGGCTTATTTGATGCACTACAGGTACAAAACATCATAAGACTGGCTGTTTCATAATATGGGGGATTAACGAACAGGCAGATAATCTGATGGAATATGACTAGCTGCAATATGATACGAATATTTCTCAATGACTCTAGTTCTTATTTACTACCAAAACATGTATAACATGGCTGTTAAAAAAAGGGCCTAATGTTTTCAGGATTCCTTTCAGATTTAGCCTTAAGCCTACTTTCAGACTACCATACTAACATATACGATTGAATTTTACAATTAAAATAGCTACAAATTATAACTGTCAGATATCATAAATAACTGTAAATTATTCGTACACAACCACTCGCACAGGCAGTCCAATTGTAAGTGACTACCCGCGCTAACGCTCATACACAATTGAGTTACCTGATTTAAAAAAAAATGATTTATTGTATAGATAGAAGTAAGAACATACATATACATACAAATACTCATGCGTATATATGCTATATCAATTCAGTCGGCAGAGGCGTCTGTACATTGCTAGAAAGTTTTGACTAGTTTCTTTTATCTCCGGCCTCTGCCTGACGTCTCCTTTAAAATGTTTTTGATTTCAATTGGACGGATTAAGAATATATATGGGTAAGGAACAGGAAACGGTTGTAAGGGATACTGATGGTAACGAGTGAGGAGACGGGTTTGATACTCCAGGAGATCGAAGAATATAGAAGCCAGGAATACAGTACATACTCATATTGGAGAGGCCACTGGACTAAGAATCTATCTATAACTAATCAAATATCGGGGGAGAATAATAGGGTCGCCCTATCTCTTCCCGTTGGTGTTGTAAAAGGCAACTAATTGATCGGATTGTTATCTATCAGGCATGATATACATATACAGCCAGTCAGTACCGCGGTCCAACAGTTGATGTTGCGAACTCGTATATATACTAATTGCTGCGAGAACTTTATTATCGTGATTCAGGATCGTACTAAGTCATCAGTGTCGTTGCTACGTAGGCTTTGTCTTCGCTAGATGGAGTACGGTTTGCAACAAGTGCCCAAACGAGACGACTCTGCGTACCCTTTTGGAGATATAGACTGGTCTGTATGCATGTATTTTTTTTTAAAGATATAACAAAATCGCATTAAGAATAACTCCTGTGTCGCTGATACTTCACAAACAAACAAACAATAGACACTAAGACACAGACTCTGAACAACTGTTTTATAATCACACAAATTTTACAGTGGTAGAGTTATGCTAGGCACCAATCATTCCCCCTCTCCTCATCTCCCTCTCTTCTTTACCCTCCCTGCATCCCCTATCCTTCATTATCCTCAAAGGAGGGCAGCGCACTTACGACTCGTGAGTTGCAAGTGTCCATGGACGGAGGTTGTCGCTCACCATCAGATGACCCTTCTGTTCATCTGTCCCCCTATAGTTTAAAAACAAAAAAAAAAATCTCTAAGGAATCCAACTCACGACCTCCGGATCAACAGTCAAGATCACTAACAACTAGACTTACAATCCAGTCAATACTTGTTACCGGTTAGTGTAAACGCCTTCTTACGTCGTACTTTCGCTGTAAATAAAAAACATGTATTTTAAGATGGTTTGCCATTGCGACTGCGGGCGTCTTCACAGACGGTAGTGTGTTTAAAGACTTTCTAAACGAAATATCAAAGTAAAGTTTCTTTTAATTGTTGTGCTATTGTGTTATTACAACAGTGACTGTTTGTTCGTGACTCGTTTTATTTTTTGTGCATCACTGCCATACAGGTGTGTATTGAAAATTATTTATTATGTTGTGTATAAATAGTATACATTTATTATAACTACACATAAACGATCACGCCTTTGTCATTATCGCTGAAGGGGTATGCAGTTGTGTACTATACACGAACTTTTTGGAGATTAGAATTTGATCATAGTAACGTCATATGATGAATTAACTGCTCGGATGGCGTAGCGGTTTAAGTGGTCACCCACTACGCTGCCGCGCCGAGTATTGTGGGTACAATCCCCGCACGGGACAACACTTTGGGTAATCCTCAATTGTTGTTCTGAGTCTGGGTGTTCTTTGAGTCCGTTTTTAATGTTTGTTAAGTCCCCCGCGACACAGGAATGTATCCTAATGCGGGAGATGTCTTCTTAAATAAAGCAAAATATGGAGTGACTCTACTGCTATCAACTGGGAATTTGGAGATTTTAGAAGAATCCATCTCTTTCTGCGGGTGTCGTTAAAAGCAACTAAGGGTTCGGGCTGTTCTCTATCAGACATTATGTACCCGATGAGCAAAATGTGGGCATTTAATCCACTTCAGTCCACCCCTTAGGGTATATACATGCGTGAGAGTATATTTATATGTAAAATAAGTACTATGTGTTATAAATTTCTATATACATCACCCTTTAGTTTTTTCTGGTTGATTTTTCCCAGTAGAATATATTCTTTTACATGTTATTACAACCTAACTTAAGTACAAACGAATTAATTAATTAAAATAGCAATGGGTCTCTCAATGACGAGAATGTCTTGTAATATGTATTATTCATATTTTATGATATCTAATATACATACATATATAAACAAAATCGGTCAAATTAAGAGCAATGTTTTTTGTATCTAAAGGCTAGGGCCTCCCGGCGCCTTATAGGTACGCGACCCTGACTTGCTTGAGCCATTGCTTATACTGCCCATTTAACTATATAAGCAATAGCCGTTCCCTTTCTATCTTTATCTTTCAATGTACTCCCAATTTTCCTATTTCATTTTAAAGTTTTTATTTTTAATAGGACTACATTAAAATCTACAGAGTGGGTGTTAATTACAACTTTGCCAACCCCTTCGGGGAAACAGGCGTTTGTTTATGTTTGTATGTTTTTCGTAGACGGTACTAAGTACTAGAATATTAGAGTAATACAAACCGAACTTACGGTGTTAAGTCCTTTCTTGATCAGATGTGAGGCCATAACGGCCGTGTCTGTTTGTCTTTAGCAAAGCATGTTAAAAAATTTGGTCTTTCTATAACACAGTACATACATTTTTCTTTAAGTATATAAATAGTAATATTATTACTGCGAAAATAATAACATATATCTGTGTTTTACTGTTTTACGGCTAAACTGCTTAAAAGATTTTGTATAAAATTTCATATGTTTTACTTCGACCTCTCGGGAAGGACTTAAGCCAGTTTTTATACTTGAGTTAATATTATTATAGGATAACAAGCGGCTACTGGCAGCTAAGCCGAAAGCCACGAGTTTGATTCCCACACGGGACAATTTATGTGATCGTTAGATTGTTTGAATGTTTATGTAGGCGCTGCGACCCAGGAATCCGAAGCAGTCCTAAGTCGCAATTTTGGTGTTTCTTTTTGTGTTTTGGTATTTCTATCTGGATTATTAAGGTTTACATTTAGACTCGATAAATTGTACAATGATAGGGCTAAAGAAATATGATCTTATACATGTAAAAGAAACATTATATTATATATTTTGACAACATTTCATTGTTAAAACAAAGTATAAAAATCTTTATTTTACACGCGAACAACGAAATTTTAAAGCTTATGTCTCTCCCACTAATATGATTAAAATACACACCACATGTCGTACACAAACCGTATATTTAATGCCGTCTCTTATTTGTTAAATTAACCGTATGTATAAACAAAACAAATACAATAGGAAATAGCTATATAGTTATACCTTATTAAGAAAAATACTTCAAGTCTCTAAAGACATCTACCGGCTACCGACCTGCCCGGAAATAAATTCTCGGGCAAATAAATACTATTAATGGTACGACACTGACTTATTTATACTGGGTCAGAGGAAAAAGGAGTTATATGTGTGTTTTATAGACTTCAACAGACTGCACGGATGGCTGATTTACTGCCGCACGGAGTGTTGTTGGTTCGGTCCATCAATTTGTTGTTCTGAGTCTGGGTGTTTTTTGTGTCCGTTGTTTGCATGTTTGTAAAGTCCCCCGCGACACAGGAATTAATCCTAGTGCTTTTGTTGTCTCTGTGTTGTAGAAAAAAGAAAAATAAAAAAAGGAGGATCTACCATATTCGACTTTCGTATGTTAACACGTTGCTGGACGGGAGGGTTAATCTTTTCATCATGATAGTATAATTTTTCATACATTTATTACTTACTGATTTAACAAGAGATTTCTTCGCCAATTGTAGACTGATTTTAATATTTTTTATATTTTAAAGTGTGTAGTCCTGTCTGGTGCTACGTGGATGGGACCAACCGGTCCAACTGGTGGTCCCATTTTTCTGTTATAAAGTTTTTAAATTGCACATTTTTACTATTTCAAGTATTGCGAAAACTAATCGCAAAATGTATTGAACGCATTATCTATTTTTTTATAGATATAATTACGGGTTAAATAAATTTTAAGCGAATTAAACAAATACGTGCCATAACATTTTTTATAATTAATATACTTGTAACCCACATTTTGTTAACTCAAAATAATAAGATACATACATATATATCCTCAATCCGCCTGGATCCCCTAAGGAGTAGGCAGAGGTATATAAAAATTATGCCAATGAGAATTTGGGTTATATATCACACGGTATGTACACAATTAATAAAATAATTCAATTCTCCTTGCCGCATTTAAACAATTTTTCCATCTGTGCTTCAATGATTGCCTAGAAATAATCGCAAAATGTGATAAGACCGCCAGTGGTACAAAGTTTTTTAGTTCCTAAGAATGTGTTTGAACAATATTATAGCAATTCTTTTGTTTTGTACATTAAATAAAATCTTTATCTATATTCTACTTTTGGGCCGTCCCATATCTCCTCGTGGGTTTTGAAAAAGGCTGATAAGGGATCGGATTGTTAACTATCAGACAGTATATATACAGTCCCGGACCCGGATAGTGGGAGTAGGCTTGCCCCCATTACGTAAGTGGGACTAAGTTATGTTTGGCAAAAAAAGGACGTGTTCAAATGTATGTAGGTAGATATCCTTAATATTTATTAGTTTATAAATAATAGTTATTTGTTACCGAAATAAAAATTTAACAAATCTTTTTTGTTTTAATAAAGTGTAAATAATTTATTGTTATGGTTTTAATATATATTTATTATTTATATATCTTTGTATTATTAGTGTGTAATATATGAGTACAATCCAAATGGATGAGCTAACAAATTAGTGCAATAAAGGCTAACAAACACATTTTTTTTTTATTTACTTCAGGTAAATATAGGCCCCTGTGGTCGAGGTCGAGAGAGATCCTATTTAGGCTATACCTGGATCCTCAACCATAGACAGCCGTGAAGCAACACCGTGTGGTTTTAGTCGATTCGATTCCGACATAGCCAGTTCGCCAAGTTTTACTCGATGAGGTGGTACCCGGGGCGGTAACCACGGTTTAAAAAAAAAGATAAATATAGGCCCATAATTTGCAATAATTACTCGCAATAAGAAATAAAGGCTTGCAATTAATATCGACGAGCGAATTCTCCAGTAAAAACAGCATCAACTGCTTGTCTAACTTTCCGGTTTCCGCGACTATCCGTTAATAAAGACTGCATTCCAATAGGCCAGCCACCTGGCCGGCCTATTGGAATGCAGTCTTTGCCTGCCCTCACTTACACAACTTGTTAAATATTTACTTAGCAAAAACATGGCTGGCACAATAATCGATAAATCTGGTCCATTTAAAGGCATTAATTTCTGTAAATATTTTTATATGGTATCGGGGAACAAACGAAGCAGACGGGTCACCGGACAGTAAACGGCAAGCGCCGCCCATTGTCACCTGCAACTTAAGAGCCGTTACTGCGTTTCCCGCCTTTGAAAGTGATGAGAGGGGGGCAGATAAGGGGCGGGGTAGGGGGTCCACCGCACACTCACTTATTCGTCAATACAATTGTTAGTCTATCGGTTTTCTGTAAAACGCTGTTATACTACTTCGGTCAAGCCAACTCATTCGTGCCTAAACATGGCTCTACAGTGAAATTCAAATTATTATTTTGTAATCAATCAAACATCACGCTACAATCCATTGCAGTGGTACAGTGACTATATGCAGTGAAACTTTGGAAAGGTTAGTTTTTAGGTTTTTAGTTCAAAAAGTCAGGGTCTGGAGTAAATAGCGTGCACTTTATTTTCGTGATAATTCTTCATAATTCTAGAATATTTTGACGGAGGCTGTCACGAGGGCGGAGGCTGTCACGAGGATACTGCACTCCACACCCTAGCGGAGTGCTCAGCGTGGGCGCAACAGCGACACGACCTCGTGATGGCTATTGGTGTGGGAAGCCTCTCGCTAGAGGCCATGGTTCTGTCCATGGTCCAAAGTGAGAGTGCATGGGATGCTGCCGCCTCGTTTTGCGAGGAGGTGATGTTGGCCAAAGAGGCGGCGGAACGGGAAAGGGAGAGGACAAGTACTCTCCCATCCCGCAGAAGACGCACCAGACGTCGGAGAGCAAATACTGATCTCCGACCTCCATAAGCGCTGGCCTGGGGGTATCGGGCTGGGCTGACCGTTACCCCAGCAGAAGCAGGCCTGAGACGGTGGCGTGACGTACGTGTTCCACGCGCGCCTATTTGATGTGGGGGGCGTAAGGCCCCCATATTCCAAAGTGTGGTCGCCTGCTACCTTGCAGGTGGCCAAGGTCTGCTGGGGTTCCCGGATGTTTCCTTCGAGGGTATCCCGGGTCCCTAGCAATAGACGCTCTCATGACGGAACACCGTGTGGTTTTAGTCGGTTCGAGTCCGACATACCACCTCACCGTCAGCTCTGGTGAGGTGATGACCCGTGGGGGTTTCCACACGAAAAAAAAAAAAAAAAAAAAAAAAAAAAAAAAAAAAAAAAAAAAAAAAAGAATATTTTGACGACATACTTTGAAATCGGTAATAAACTAGAATTTATATTGCACCTGGTTTCATGAAAATTGTAAAATTATTTATTATTAAGCTTTTTAAGATGATTGCTTTAGTCAGCTACCTATAGTTGTAGGGTCAAGAAAGTACTGCTTTCTGTGGTGTAGACATTTATTTAGTATTAGTAGAATAATTAAATAATTAAAACTTGTATGTTGTACACATACCTATAATAAAATCTTAAAAGGTATGCGACCTAACCCGTACCCGTATAAGTAATATCTTCTTTCCTCCATTGCTTCGCATTCTTCTTGCAATATACTCTCTATTTGTTCATCATTAATTCTTTTTCTTTCTTTTTTACTTCTTTAAAAAGTTGGGAGTTGTCTCCCGCAATAGGATTAATTCTTGTATCGTGGGGGACTTTACAAACATACAAACCACTGACATAAAGAACATCCAGACTGAGAACAATAGTTTGAGGATTACACGAAGTGTCGTTCCATGTGGAGATCGAACCCACAAACACTCGGCGCATCAGCATACTGGCTAGGGACCACTTAAGCCACTGCGCCATTAGTACCATATGCCAAGTACTGCTGATTGATTACCTGAACAGAAACCTGCTGTGAACTGAAGGACTTTCTAAGTCAAATTACTGAAACTATTAATCCATGGTAGAGCCATGCTAGCCATGCATGCTAACCGTGCCCACCAATGGGCTGGCTCGACCGTTATGATACCACGGCCTCACAGAAAACCGGATGTGAAAAGAAACACTTGTGTTCCATTTCCCCGAAATTAGTAAAGTTTCCGGAGCATTCCCCTATCCCTCGTCATCCTGAAGGTTAGGCAATGCGCTTACGACTCTTGTCACTAACCATCAGGTGACCCGTTGGCTCGTCTGTCTCCCTATATTGCGTAAATAATTATTGTTGAAATTGTTTCAGATTCCAAAATGGACGTTGAGAACGCTAACTGCAAGAAGAAGGTATCCCAGTGTACAGATATGGAGATTTTACCAATAGAGAAACCTTTAAAAGTTGATGTGTAAGTTTTAAACTCACATACTCACTAAATTGATATAAATAGTCTGTGGTGCCGTGAATTGCCAGTGGTGTAGAATAGGCTTCTCCATCTCTACCCGTGGTTGTCGTAAAGACCAGCCAGTATATATAGTGCCTGGTTGATGATAACAGAATTGCTTATTACGTAAGGGGAACTATGTAATACGCTTCTATCATAGTATCACGCGTGGTGGTATGTAGATCTCAATTCTAAAGTTATTATCAAATATCGTGTACATACATTCAAGCCGGTATCAATGCTAGGGTAGGCAGTGGCACTATATGACTGTGTATATACTGTCTGATAGGTAACAGGTCTATCCCCTAGTCACATTTTACGACGGGATGACATTTTCTGGCCCTATTCTACTCAACGGACAACCACAAAATTTGTTTGGAGATATCGGCCTTTGAATATATTTAATTTTATTAACAGAGAAATCAAAGGTCTGCAGAGACTGATTGATGAGCTCCACGTCATGTTCTCCAGAGACTACGTCAACGTTCAAGAGATTCAGAGAGTCATGTGTGGATACAAATCAAACCCCAAAGATTGGTTGAAATTTGCCAAATTTGATCGTTTTCGGTGAGTATTTATTTCACTCAATCATTGACTAAAAACGAAGTGCAATATTTTCTTAGGATTCTTGTGAGTCTGTTTGAGCTGTCTGAGCTGGCTCTGGCATTTTCACCTACCTTCGTGGTGTATGCTCCGTGATTTTGTAGCCTATATTAGGGGCTCTATAATTACTACACTACACGGCTCTATAATTAGTACACTTTATATCAATCGTAGCATTATAGGTACTGAAAGGACGTCGGAATTATGTGTATAAACTCATTGAATAAAGACTAATACATACCACTCTAAAATCCTACAAATAAAGTGCGAATTTACTTGACAAATTAATTAAACCTATTAGATTTTTTCTCTATCTATACAGTCTAAAATTAATTGATTAAAGTTTTCTTTTCTAGAATCTTTTAATATTATAAATATTAAAGTATCAATCACATGGGTATGAACCATAACCGGATCGGGACAAAGGCGCACTTAAAAAAAATATCTTTATATATGTATATAATTCTTCTGTGAGTGTGTATGTCACTGAACTACTCTCAAACGACTGGACGGATTTTGATGAAATGTGTGTGTGTTCAAGGGGATCTGGGAATGGTTTAGATTCACAAATCAGCCCGGCAGATGGCGCTGCAGTCGGTATCTAGGTTATTTATCTATATTGATCCTAATCGCTTGAAATATCATGCAGGACAACGTCTGTCGGGTCCGCTCGTATTATATAAAAGTTCTTTGCTAAGTCTTTCTGCAGTCGCGAACAACAGCCAGTCTATAATAAATTACAAAACATGACACATATTGTACATACACACACATACCCTCATGACTGACATTTCAAACGCCCGGTTTTTTCAATCATAATTTAGTCCAGTTTTCGTAATAGGGACAAGCCCATTGCTGTCATCCGGGCCTTGTATGCCTATATTATACTATTTGATAGATAATAGGACAATCAAGGGAAGACATAGAGTGGCACTATCCTACTTCACCGAAAACAACACGTAATTGAACATGAATGTTAAAAAAAACATGAAGATAACGAAAAATGAGAGAATTATCCAACACCAAAGCGTTTCAAAACATTCCTAAATGCATGTGAGAATAAGAAAGCCCCTGTTTGTTCGCAAATCAATCGTAGTTTATTGATTACAAACCCATTGAGATGTTTCTTAAACAAACTCATTTTTGGTGTATTGTCAAAATAATCAATTGAAAAGATATTTTAGGTATTGATAATAAAATTTGCAGTTCATTACTATAAGTATTATTTGTTGTCAAAAGGCTGAAAAAGACAAACAAATAAAATATTTGGATTTAGACCATGAGTTTGTTGATATGTTTGATGTGGATTCGACAATGATTGTACTTATAACCAGCACTTTTAAGGGGTTATCCATGCTTCGGTGGCTATCGACTGGAGTATAGCTTCACAGAAAACCGACTGTTGAACAATGCTTGCATTATGTGGCCGAGTGAGTGAGGTTACCGGAGGCCCAACCCCTTTCTCTTCCCCTCTTTCCGGTACCGAATCGAACCCACGACCTGTGGCTCGACAGCTAAGATCATTTCATAGAGCAAACTCGATTATATCGATATTAATACAATTTTATATTAATCACTTCTTTATTAAATTGACTTCTCTATTGGCATAGTAGTTAGTGCTCCTGTCTGCTGAGCTAGAGGTTGTCAGTTCGATTCCCACACGGGACAAAAATTTGTGTGATAAAACAATAGTGGTTCTGAGTCTCGGTGTTCTTATTGTCCATTGTTTGTATGTTTGTTAAGTCTCCGCGACTCAGGAATAAAGAAAAAAATGTCTTCCTCCTTTCATTTTCGTTCATGTTGATTGTATATTACAATCATAATTGTTAATAAATTACATCTAGTATATGACAGATATAATGAAAGATCAAAACAGAAAGTGTTACTTTGTTGCTTTATCGGGACTCAATTTAATATTACAATGCATGTCAACAAGGAGATTAAACATAGTTATATTATGTTCATACTCACGACAAACTCACGTCCACTCTTTTAATATTTATTTAAATATACGGTTTTACTCACGTGTGTATTTCGGGGATGCCCGACTAGTTTCGGTCTCGAAAGGAGACCTTTTTCAAGGAGTAAATCGTCCAGCCGCGACAGTACCGGACGATGACGAGACCGAAACTAGTCGAACATCCCCGAAATACACACGTGAGTAAAACCGTATACGTATTTAAATAAATGGGTTCATGGGTCATGGAGACATTAAGGACAGTCCATAAGTCACCCTGAAGCCACGATTGGGTACCAAAGGTCCTTCTAGAACATTCTAAACCTGTATTTGTTCTTCCAGATACACTCGGAACCTGGTAGATGCTGGAAACGGCGCTTTTAACATCATGATCCTTTGCTGGGGACCAGGCCATGTGTCTTCGATTCACGACCATGCTGACTCACACTGTTTCATGAAGCTGCTTAGTGGAAACCTTGAAGAAGTCATGTAAGTATTGCTTTAATTTAGTAGAAAAGTCTGTGTACATATTTATATTTTTTTTCCCTATTCATTAATCTAAAGTACACCTAGTCTAAATTACTTCCTATAACATTAGCTTTCCACTAGTAAAAGTCACGTGAGAATCTGTCTACCCGTTCCGGAGATAAGCTGGAACAAACGGAGAACGACAACTTTTTTGCTAATGTTGTCTAGAAATGATTAATCGAATCAATTGATGCTTCACATGTCGTAAGCTATCAAGTAGTTTAAGTTCTAGGGTATGACAAAAAAATGTATTTGTAAAAACACTCGAAAACATAAGTCTCCTTCTTGCGGAATTGGATAAAAAAACTTATTTCGTTCACGTAAATATTATAATTAAATGCGCGGCTGATCCATCAGTAATCGCACTTTCATATTAAACTCCACCCCCCTGTACATCCTCTTTAGGGATGATTTCAGTGACCAAAATTATCTTAGCATCTAATTTTAGATGACTCACACATAAAATATGCACTTATGCTGTCTCAGATTTTTCGGACTATTTAAAAGAAATATTTCCAAAATACATTATATTCGTGTTACTCTTACAGATTTCGTAGAGCGCTCTAAAATGGCTCGCAAGTAGACATTTTTTCAACTTATTTAACACTTATTGTTATATTTCCACCAATTTACACACACACATATATTTATAATGGTTATGTATTATTCAAATGTATGAGCTATATTATTGTAAAGTTTCATTAAAATACATTCAGTAGTTTTTGCGTGAAAGTAACAAACAAAAATACATCCTCACAAACTTTCGCGGTTTTAATATTAATAGGATTTAGTTAAGATAAGATAAAATGATTTGACCCCTTCTGCCTGCCTAAATCTACAATTAGAAACAATGGACCACGGTCGATAATTTTTGAAACCAAAAAAAATAATAGTAGGATGAAACCCATTGGATAATTAAGAGAATATAACAAAAATGAAAGGAAAAATAATTTACGGGCGATCTGGGGTCGAGAAGTAGAAGGGGGTGAGTTTTTAAGGGTTAAAAACTGTTTATCTCGATTTCCAGCAAAACTACAAGTTCTATGGAAAAAAGATAAAGAGCAAAGTTGTAGGTAATAAAAAGAACTACAACTTTTGTATTTACACTTTTTTCACATACCCTCAAAATTTGTGTGAAAAATTCATATAACCAAATTTCAGATTTTTATTTGTTACAAAAAAAAAAAAAAACAGGAAATTTGGTGAAAATATACCACATTTTTATGTACCAAATACACTGTATTTTTTTTTTTAATATTCATTTTTACCGCCTTATTTGGACTTAATATTGAAAAAGCACCCTAATTTTCAATCTTTTCGATTTCTCCCGTCAAAATATCAGGGTTTCATCCTACTATTATTATTTTTTTCACTTTTTAACTTCAGCCCTGGTCTACAATTTTCCTATAAACATTTTATCTTTGGGAAATAATATTGATGAAGTAGAGAAACTAAAGTTTTTAGGTGTATACATTGATTCTCTCCTTAACTTCAAGAGAGAACTAAATTCAGTTACAAATGTAATAAGTAGCGCATATTATGTTAATTGATCTTTTAGGAACGTTTTATCAATTGCTCAACTTTTTACAGTTTACTTTGCCCGTGTTGAATCTAAACTTAGGTCCAGCATTAAATTTTGGGTAAACAGTTACCAACATACCGTGAATGCTGCCATTATTATGCAAATGAGTGTGGTGAGAACTATGCTTCATTTATACCTAACTGAACCGTGTAGGTAACATTTCACCAGGCTTAGTATTTTAACAGTACCTTCCCTTTATATTTTTATCTTCCTTGCTCATTTACAAACCTGAACAACCTTGAGACAGACTCTGAAAGAGAGTATAGAGTAAAAAGTCGGAGATAGGATCTGCCTTTTTTTTTTAACGTGTACCATTTCATCGTGTGAACGATGTCGCGGTTATGTCGGACTCGAACCGGCTAAAACCATATGGCTTACGTCATATAGCCTATAGTCGGGAGTCGAGGTATGCCCTAGACGGATTACCACTCAAATCCCGACAGGCTTTGCCTCCTGGCAGGACGTCAGGAGGCTTCGCTTCACCCCAGCTCGTGCTGCTGAACCCGCTTCTAACAACTATACTAACTATACTATATATAACTGCCTACTATCCTTCAAGCAAAGCTTAATATTTTAAAACACTCATCAAGTGTGCAGTATATAAATATATTCAACAAATTACCACAACAATTAAAAAATATTCCGAATGTTAATTTATTTAGAAATTAACTCAAAGCATTATTAATTCAGAAGTGTCATTATAGTATTGACGAATTTTGTAAGGATAAAAAAAAATGGTAAATGATTAACTATATAATATATTGCAATAACTTCGTATATCGATAATAATATTTTAACATTAAATAATTAAGAAAATTTGACATGTATGTGTTCTTGTTATTGTATTAATAATGAACTAGATTTGACATTGATATATCCTTTTTTTGGTAAAGTGTAATCACAATAGTAATATTATGCTAATGGTGTACTTACGAGTATTCTTACATAACAACACAAATCTATTCTTGTTTACGAAATAAATGAAATGAATGAAATGTCAAATGATGTCAAGTGAAAGAGGCAGTGTTGTCTTGGATTAATTTACGTTAGTCCTAATATTATATAATCAGCTGTTCTCCGCAACTTTGGTCGATTGGAACTTTAAATTTTTCCACGATAAGAATAAGACAATGTGCTATATCAGAGTATAATCGATCTCTGTGACAAATTTTATCCAGGTCCGTTGAGATAATCGGACGAAACTTTTTTTTTAATATAACATAACATAACATATAACAATTTTTCTATTCTATAACTATTTTTCGATCACACAATTTTTAGTCCCATGTGGAATCGAACCCACGGCCTCCAGTTCAGTATTCAGGGCCAATCACCACTAGCCATACGCCAGTACCTATATAATTGAGTACCTCACAATCATTCAAACTTTGACATTTGTAGTTGTAAGATACATTTATCAGAATCAGTCACAGTTATAAAATTAAGGTATATGCGTGTTGTTGCATGTTTCATGTTTCCCTGACCTAATAATTATGTACTTATTTACTAATCAGAGTTATAGACTTACGTTCTAGTAAATATTATGTACAAATTCATCTTAACCAATATTATTTGCAAGCATGCTTTCACGCCTACATCCCTGAAGGGGTAGCCAAAAGCGTCTTAAACATTCACATTTTACCAATCATAATTTAGTCCCACTTACGTCACTCATCCTTTCCTTATTAATCTACTGTAACCCCTGGCAGTTTTGCCCATCTCCTCACCCCCCCTCTCTTTCCTCTCCCCGCATACAATCATCTCTCCTCATCCTCAAAGGCGGTAACGCACTTACGACTCTCGAGTTGCAGGTGTCCATGGACGGTGGTTGTCACTTACCATCAGGTGACCCGTCTGTTCGCCTGTCCCATACTAACATACAAAAAAAAATACGGGGCTAGCTTATTGCTGTCAACGAGACTGTATATATGTATGTAAGTCTTGGCCAAATCATAGAATTTATTACATCATAATGTGAGCGATCATGAAATGGTCGCTCACATTATGATGTATGCATTATGGTATGATGAGTTCAGATCATTGAATTATCAGCTCTCACTCGCACTCAACACACCTCATGATCTAGTCAAACGTAAGTGATCAGATCATGAAATACAGTAGTTACAGCATCAATTGTTTTGTTTTTGTGATGTATCATGGCACCTTATATTTTTTTGTGATGTATCATGGCACCTCATATTTTTGTGATGTATCATGACACCTCATATTTTTTTGTCATGTATCATGGCACCTCATATTTTTGTGATGTATCATGACACCTCATATTTTTTTGTCATGTATCATGGCACCTCATATTTTTGTGATGTATCATGACACCTCATATTTTTGTGATGCATCATGGCACCTCATATTTTTTGCTTCAAAAGAAAAATGGAAATGTGAACACGTGGACAACTTTGTCAGACAAGTTAGAAATTTAAAATAGGTTTCAAAGTTTTATATGTTTGAGATTATAAATAGTGATATAGCCGTTCGTAGATTGACATACATATTATTAAACTATGGCATTTTAACGATATGGTCTGTTTTACCTGGTCAGCCACATTTTATGACCAGACCACGTCATAATTATACTGTCCGAACGAAACAGTAAACTATGCTTTTAAGTGACTTAGAAGGTTCAGCCCCCCAGCTTCGTTGTGAGTTCAAAAGCTCGACTGTGTCTGTCTTTCATTCTTAATTTTATGCATGTCATTTGATTTCTCTGCTGAATTACTATTTTTTTTTGGTTCAAAGAGTTTACTCCTGCAGTAGTCCCGTTGTAACTTTTTTTATATATAATTTCTAAACCTATCAAGATATTTGTCTCTTATGTTGCTGAACTCGTAAACGGCTAGAAGTTAAAGACAATTCTTTAAATAACGTTACTAATGACTATTTAAATTACATGTTTAACGATTTATCATGATTTAATCCACTGCCCAAGATGGACGGTTACGTTTTTCGAGTATATCTTAATGTGAACGCACGTACATATGAACAAAGTAACATTATACAAACTTAAATATGTGTACTATTACTACTAAGTACTTCGTATCCTAGAAAAATGAAAGGATCCTTTCGTAAGTCGCGGATTATAACTAGTTAATAATATAATATTATGAATAACAGAAATGACGTCAAGACATTGATCCCTATTGTATTGACGTCATTTGACAGGCAAAGGGGGTCAATACATCTTATCTTATCTTAACTAAATATTATATAAATGCAAAACTGTTTTGATTAGTTACTGGACTGCGCAAGAACGCGATGTTATGTTTTAAGCGTATACATGTATTTTTATAGCTGTGTATATTTGATAGACAGATATTCTTTAAGGTACACCTTATGTATTTTTTTTTTTACTATAGGGGGACAGACGAATAGACGGGTCCTGATTTTAAGTGACACCGCCGTCCATGGACACTTGCAACTCAAGAGTCGCAAGTGCGCTGCCCGCCTTTGAGGGTGATGGGGGATAGGGGATGCAGGGAGTGGAAAGAAGAGAGGGATGAGGAGATGGAAAAAAGAGAAAGGAGATGAGGGGAGAGTAATGCAACGCAAGCGTTACTTCACAACCGGTTTTCTGTGAGGCCGTGGTATCGCACCGGTCGAGCCGGCCCATTCGTGCCTAAGCATGGCTCTAACACTGAAATGTATTAAATAAAGTAGATTACAATTTTGTTTTACTGGCTTGTTGGTGTGTGGTTAATGGTTAATAATTCTGACTGGGTTCGATTCCCACACGGGACCACGGTTAGTTTAATCTCCAAATTTTCCTCACAAGTCTTCTTTGTGTTCGTTAGAATGTGTGTGAATCCACGATACAGGAATTATTCCTACTGAAACAGTTATTTTGTATACAAACATAATAAGTTATTAAAAAAGTTTATATGTTTATTTGTAAAGTCCTAAAGCCTGAACGAGTTCATGGAGATTGAAATTTAAATCAAATTAATAGTGAGAATAACATAGGATGTAACATGTCCAAATGACGTCAGCCAAAAAAAGATAAATGATAAAAATTCAGTCGGATTTTTAATTTTGAACAATGTGACTTGTTATTTGGTCTATGGTAAATACAGATAATTGACTTTAGAAAAGTAGATAAACGCCTCTAATGCGCCGTTTGCAATTCTTTTAATCGTAAAAACATGCAATTTAAAAACTGATTCTTAGTTTTAATGATATATTCCATGTCTCATGACCATATTCTGATTTAGATTCAATGGAACAGTACAGGTATAATTTTTATTATCGTTCATTTGTCGAGCACATACTTAATGTCAATTTAAGACTTATATGGTTTCTCATGAAATGGGACCACACGGGAAGCACCAGCTTACAAAAAAAAAAAATCGTCGAAAGTAGGTAACAAACATTAAAAAAATAAATAATAATACAGTCGAATCTGAAACTCTTCCCTTTTTGAAGTCGGTTGAACAGGAAATATTATATCCGATATCGTAGTAGAGCCATGCTTAGGCACGCATGGGCCGGCTCGGCCGGTGCGATGCCACGGTCTCTCAGAAAACCGGTTGTGAAACAATTGTTGAGTTCATTTCACCAAAATTTGTGTGTTTTCAGGCGGCCCAACTTCCTCTCTCCTTTTTCATTTCCCCACATAACCCCCCTACCCCCTTTTTTTTTTTTTTCTCCGTGTGGAAATCCCCTCGGATACCACCTTCTGGTGGCATGTCGGACTCGAACCGACTAAAACCGCACGCCATCTTGGGTGCTAGATGTCGGGGAACCAGGTACACCCTAGAAAGGAAAACCCTGGAACCCCGACGTACTTCGGGCCACCTACGGTTTGTAGATGGCCCCCTCCTGTGTGGGAACCCCAATGTTCCCGTAACTATCCCCGTAACTAGCTCCGCAGCGTTCGCGCTGCCACCCAAGCCTGCTTCTGCTAGGGTGACAGATGGCCTCATCTGTCACCCCCAGGCCTGCGCTTATGGAGGACGGAGATCATTCTCCGATCTCCGGCGCCTGAGTCGCCTGTGGTACCTGGCCCGTTCCCGGGCCTGGTGGGCCGGAAGAGTTCTAAACCTCTCCCGATCCCGCTCCGCCTTCTCCTTGGCAAGCATAACTTGTTCGCAGAAAGAGACGGCGGAGTTCCACGCGTTCTCGCTCCGCAACATGGCCGCAATCATGTTACCGAGCGAGAGAACCACCACCCCGATGGCCGCCACGAGATCACGCCTCGGCTCCTCCCACGCCGGACATTCTGCCAGCGTGTGGAGCACCGTGTCCACGGTCTGGCCATCGCAATGATGGCACTCAGGCGTTGGCTCCTTGCGGATCAGACACAGGTGATCTCCGAAACGTCCCTTTCCAGTGATCACCTGCGTCAGCCGGTATGAGAGGGTCCCATGACGCCTCTCGAGCCAGTCCTCCATAACGGGTCTTACCGCCGTAATAACGGCGTGCCCAGCGCTCGGTTGCACAAGTCGTTCCCTCCATTCCTCCAAGAGGACCTGGCGGAGTTGGGATTTCTGATCGTCGATTTCACGCGGCTCAGGACTTCTACCCAACTCCCGCGCCTCCTTGCGCCACTAGTAGAGAGCCGCAAGGGCTTTCGCCTCCAGGTCTCATGGTGGAGTTCCGGCCAGGAGACTCGCTGCCTCAAAGGAGATCGTGCGGTACCCCCTTATGATCCTGATAGCCACTCGTTGCGGTCTTCGCAATAGCGCGATATTGCTGGCCTTCAGGATCTCTGCCCATACTGGGGCCCCATAAAGGGCCATGGACCGCACAACCCCCTCATATAGTCTCCTGCAGGAGTCATCGGGCCCCCTCATGTTTGGCAACAACCGTACTAATGCACGCGCTGCGCCAACCAACTTGGGGACCAGACTTCGGAAGTGATATCCGAAGTCCCATCGGCCGTCGAGTACGAGCCCCAAATACCTCATAGAGGGCTCGATGCCGATGCGAGTGCCTCCTACTATGAGGCTGAGTCCTTCAGGTGGCTTATTCCGAGGCCCGTTAAAGAACAACGCCTCGGATTTGTGCAGAGCCACCTCAAGACCCAGCCGCCAGATTCTCTCAACGACTTGGGCAACCCCGGCCGTGGCCCTCAGGGTTGCCTCACGGTGCGTCCCGCCACATGCCGTCACAAGCGTGTCATCCGCATAGCACGTGACGGCGATACCATCTAAGAATGCACCGCGAAGCACCCAGTCGTAGCCAATTTTCCACAGGAGTG
This sequence comes from Tyria jacobaeae, assembly GCA_947561695.1. Classification (NCBI taxonomy): domain Eukaryota; kingdom Metazoa; phylum Arthropoda; class Insecta; order Lepidoptera; family Erebidae; genus Tyria; species Tyria jacobaeae. The sequence continues at coordinate 8,059,218 of OX387234.1, forward strand.
GCCCTAGAACCGACCCCTGCGGGACACCGCACGACATTTCACGCCGACCGAGACCGGCTCTACTTGGGTAGATGACGGCTCTCTCCGACAGATATGCCCCGACTATGCGGCAGAGGTAAGGAGGCACTCGATGATACACTAGTGCCTCCCTGATGCAACTCCATAGCAAAGTGTTGAACGCGTTGGCGATGTCTAAAGACACCGCCAACACTACTTCACCCTGTGAAACTGCTTCCTCTGCCAGGGCTCTCACGCGCATGATCGCATCTATGGTGGAGCGCCCCTGACGGAAACCGTACTGGTTGTCCGCCAGATCTGGCCCTACCCTGTAGAGATGCTTCACGAGGCGCCATGCATACACTCTTTCAAAGAGCTTGCACACCTCGTCAAGCAACACTATGGGCCGGTAGGCGGATGGTGAGTCCGCCGGGCGCCCCTCCTTTCGGATGAGGACCAGTTTCCCCGTCTTCCACAATTTCGGAAACTGGCCCTGCTCGAGACATGCGCTGAACAACCCTCTCAGAACAACCCGCTCGAGAGCCGGCGTCTCATCATCTAGAGCCAGGACCCACGCTCGGCCTGGAATGCCATCGGGTCCTGGGGCGGTGCTTTTAGCTTTCAGCCATTGCACCGCTAGCGCTAGTTCTGCCCGAGTGACCTCAGGCACGTCGTCATCATCCACGTTAGGCACCTCAGGTGTCGTAGGCGGAGCCATCGGTGGTGGGGTGTGTTCTACCAACCGTGATGGGAACAGGGCGCCGACGACCTCCTCAAGCAGGTCTGGCTGAAGACACCGGGTCAATGGCGGGGCCCACAGGCGCATCTTGCCTCTAACGATACGGTAAGGGCGCCCCCATGGATCCCGCTCCAGTGTCTCCAGCAACTGGCGACGGGCCTCACTCTTGGCCCGCTTTATCGCTGCCTGAAGGGTTCTCTTGGCACCCCTGTATTCCACCAGCAACTCCGCCTTTCGGGTGACCGCGTCCGCAGGATGGCGACGCCTCCTGCGGAACCGGGAGCCCCGGCGGCGTGCGGTCACGCAGGCCTGTCGCAGCCCTGCGATCTCTGGCGACCACCAGTAGACCCAGCGCCTCGCTGTATTGGGCTTAGCCCTAGGCATCGCCATCCATCACAGACACGAGTCATAGCCTCCCGGAACCATTGTGCCTCGGCACCCACATCAACAGGCCCATCCGGCGCAGAGGCCCAGGCCTGTACAATGGCGGCTTTCAGGAGGAGCTCCCGATTTAAACGCTTGAGCTCAACCAACGTGGCTCAGGTGGAGCCGGTATGGCCAGCGCGCCATTCGTGGGAGCGGAGACTTCAAACCGAATGTATCGGTGATCCGAACCAGTCAGGTGACCTCCGCCGTACACTGGACGCCTACACGCCCCACCGACAGGCACCGGAAGCACCTTGCCGGCCGGTCCTGCAGGAGTCGTGCCTGCGCCCTCAGAAAACCCCCAACCAGGAGGGTACGTCCATCAGCGACCTTTTGGGCCGCTACGATGGGGAAGCTGACAACCGCTGCCCCCTGTCCAAAGGGCCCGAAGCGTATAGCCCCGGCCTTCACGTTGTCCAGAGGGCAACCCCCGACCTCCATCACGGCAAGCCTGAGCTCTTCTGCCGTGACAGAGTCGTCCAAGCCCATGATGCGCAAAGCAGCGCATTTTATGGGCCTGGAAACTCGAACGTCAGCTGCGTCCAGTGAGTCCCTTATCTTGGCCGCTAGGGCGTCAGCTTTGGGGCCACTGGTAGCGCCGGGGATTTCGAGGAGCCGGGCTCCCGTTCGGGTGTTTTTGCACCGAACGGCCGGTATCTCTAGGGCCTTGAGGTCGACTTTTGCCTTAACTTTCGTCAAAACCTCGGCGTATCCCAAGCCCCTTTCCGCCGCCTCTGCCGTCAGAGTGACGACGACTGCCGCTGAGCGAGGTGTGCGGAGCTTCCTCGGCACTCCCGTCGCAGCGCCGGCTGCCTTTTTAGCCTTTTTGGCCGCTTTTTTGGCGGCCTTCCGCTTCTTTTTCTTATCCCCGACTGCCGTCCAGCCCCCTTCTAAAGGGCGCTGTACGGTATCAGCCGCGGCTGGGGCTGAAGTTTGAACTTGGGTTGGGTTTGCTTTCTCCTTTCCCTTACCCTGGGTGACCTTCCGAGGTGTTTTTGCCGCTGGTCAGACCACGCTAGCTGCTGGCTGGGCTGCTGAGCCCGCTTTAGCAGCGGCTGCCTACGTTGGTCTTGGCGGAGCCAGAGGTGGACGATAATGAGCGCTCTCTACTGCAGAGATGCGCTTCATTAATCGCTCCTCCATTTCCGCCATGAGCCGGACTATATCCGGCTCCACCCGGCAGGGCGATACCACTGGTGTCGACGACGCCAGTGTGGCGCCAGCGTTGGTTGGAGCGGAGCCCAGCGTCCTCTTTTTTGCTACCGCGAGCTCTGCTTCGAGGCGGGCGGGAGAAACCCTTTCGTGGGCCCTACTTTCAGCCACTAGGAGTTTTCCCGCCTCGACAATGTTTCGCACAACCGTCAACAAGATGTTTTGTTCAGGACCCCCGAGTGTTGTATTTGTCTGAAGTAAGCAATCGGCTGCGCCGATTGCCTCCTCGATCTGCTCCACGGGGTTCCTCACTCTGATGCGTAGCTCTTCCAGCGTTGAGTCACCGCGCCTCGTGTCAGAGGTGCTCTTCTTATCAGACTCAACCTTTTCAAAGAGGGCCTTGAGCAAGAGCTCCTCCTTGGCCTTCTTTGCTGCCTTTGTCTTAGGAGGGCGGCCTACGCTACGAGTACGGGTCCCTCGACGGTTTGTACCCCCCGTAGATTTTGTGCCCTCGTCACTAACCCCCCTCCCCCTTAAGGATAATGCGCCTCTTCAATTGTAAGAACTACCTAGTTTCTCTTTTGCATATCCGTCTGTCTGTTCGTCTGTCCCCTTATATTACAAAGGAAAAAAAATATAACTAACTTAATATAGTGGATCTAGCACACTAATCTCTGGAATTTTCGATTGGATTTGATGGCAATACGCTTGCCCCTATTACGTTAGTGGTGCCAATTTCTTATTAACAAAATGTGTGTTCTTATTAACAAAGCTCTGCCTACCCCGGCAAGAAACACACAGCATAAAATTACTGAATTGTCTTTATTGAAACACTGAGTATTTATAATATACAAAAGCAATAATAATTTAGTTTATTTGAGGTCAAGAAAGATATTGTCGAAGGACCAATGAGCAGATAACTGCAACTACTAACTGACAGTGTTTAACCCAATCATTGTATTATTATCAATATGTATACGTTGATAATATATTTTTGGAAGTATTTTTTTTTATTATTTATATTTAATTGTGTTGCACAAAGATAGGACTGCATCATAAAGGTTTTAGTTGATTGTTGTTAAAACATATATTTAATAAACTAATATTTTACGTCTTTTGTAGAATACATAAAATTTTATTGTATACCTATACAAAAAAGAAATGTACATTCAGGGCGGCCTTATCGATAAATGCAATTTCTGCCAGACAACCTTAGGATGGACAGAAAAAGTCAAGATGCAAAAGAACATATGCGTAGCTTAGGTGTAGAAAAGAATATAGAAAAAATCATTTTACTTAAGAGGGATCAAATGAAAACTATTTAAATGTATATAACTCACACATTTAAACAATAAAAATCAAGTGTATATAATTCAATAACCTATAAACATACTCGTGTATGTACAAATAAATATACATTCAATTGACTTGACTGCACGTACGACGTAGCGGTTTAAGTGGTCACCTCGCCACCACGCTGCCGCGCCGAGTGATGCGGGTTCGATCCCCGTACGGAACAACACTTTGTGTAATCCTCAAATTGTTGTTCTGAGTCTGGGTGTTCTTCGTGTCCGTTGATTGAATGTTTGTTAAGGCACCCGCAATACAGGAATTAATCCTGATGCGAGAGTTGTTATGCATAATAATAAATTAAATCTATTGTAAGTGCCCAGATGACGACAGTACGTTTGTTCCCTATTGCGTAAGTGGGACTTAATTATGAATAGCAAAAGATGGGCGCTTGTGAAGCGTCTACATTGTTTTTTTTTTATACTATAGGGGGACAGACGAACAGACGGGTCACCTGATGGTAAGTGACACCACCGTTCATGGACACTTGCAACTCAAGAGTCGCAAGTGCGCTGCCCGCCTTTGAGGGTGATGAGGGATGGGGGATGCAGGGAGCGGAAATAAGAAAGGAGGGATGAGGAGAAAGGAGATGAGGGGAGAGAAAAGGGGGGAGGGGGAATTGGGCCTCCGGAAACCTAACTCAAAAGTACTACCTTAGGGGATATTGACTTGAGCGTATGTGTGTATCAGTTGTAAGATATAATAACGATTTGTAATGACACCTCTCTACTGTCAACTCATTTACCTTTGCACAAAAGAAGTATGACTAGAAGTTATTTGAACGTTTACTTAACTATAACTATACTCGTATAAAACTTGCTTATTCTAGTGAATATTGGTCACTACTCGCGATTCTTAAGTAGCAGGCGCTCATGGGTCTCGGTAGTCACTTACCATCAGTTGATTCGTTTGTTCTTTTGCCGCTTTTACCGTAGAAAGTGAAACAAATTTGTTTATTAGTTTGTTTTCTACTTCCAGATACGAGTGGCCTGAAAACGTTCAACCAGAAGTTTTGAAGATATTAGAAAACAACAACAAAGATAGAAGAAAATGTTGGTCAGGGCACGGAGACGATATCACAGACAAACTCACCGACTTGAACGTCAAAAGTGACAGCTGTCAAAATGGAGATTGCAAGAACGGAAAAAATCAAAGTGACAGCTGTCAAAATGGAGATTGCAAGAACGGAAAACATCAAAGTGACAGCTGTCAGAACGGCAGTTGCGAAAACGGGAGACGTCAAAACGGCAGCTATCAGAATGGTAATGGAACAACTGTGGATGAGTGTCACAGTGATGACGAGGACTACGATGTTCGTGACATGAAGGTCCGAAAAAAAACTAGAATGGAAGTCAATGATGTTTGCTATATCAATGGTAGGTACCTTACAAACTAATTAATATTACCTACATAGATACTGTAACGTCAGAATAGAGCTCATTCGCTGCAAGAGATCGGAATACGAGATATAAATAACTTTTAAGGGTTTTTATTGGAGCTTCTGAAATTAAACCCGAAATTCCCGTATTATGGATATTTAAATTTTGAATTCTCTGATACAATATGATTCGTAATACTGTTATTCCTTTTGATAGTCTCGATTCTTCTATGGTGGTCATCTATCTTTTCTAACTTGTTTTTTGACGCTTGCTAAATTCAAACCCATTTACCATAACTCAATTTATAAAATATTCAATAACCTTATGTAACACCCCAAAGAGGTACGCTACAATATACACACACATATTCACGCCAATATCCTGTAAGGGATGGGCAGAGGCGTCTTACACGCCCAATTTTATTCCAAATATAAATCAGGCCCATATTTTTTCTTATACTCTATTGGGACAGATGAACAGAAGGGTCACCTGATGGTAAGTGACAACCGCCGTCCATCCGCCGACACCTGCAACTCGAGAGTCGTAAGTGCGCTGCCCGCCTTTGAGAGTGATGAGGGATGGGGGTTGCTAGGAGGGGAAAGAAGAGAGATGTGATGAGGAGATGGGAAAGAGGAGAGGAAAGAGGATGGGGAAGTTGGTCCGGAAGCCTGACTCATTTCGGGGAAATGCAACGCAAGCGTTACTTCACAACCAGTTTTCTGAGAGGCCGTGGTATCGCACCGGTCGAGACGGCCTAAGCATGGCTCTATTATTTTTTATTTTGCACAAATGCAGGTTTAGTGTGTAAAGTTAAATATTTTTAATCTAAGAAAGACAGGTATTCAACTATCTCATCTGTTTTTTTTTTTTGTAGTTTTTTAAAATGCAACTGCCGCACTAATTCCTGTATCGCAGGTGACTCAGGACAACATTTTGTTTATTACATAAAGCTGTGTGGGTATCTAACCCACAATACTAGACGCGATATCTTAGTGCCGATGTGACACTTAAACCACTGCGCCATCCTTGCATTTGACAAATCAAGCTATAGATATGTACATAATACTTTTTGATTGATTTTGTCGTGGGAAAGCAACGCTTCGGTTCGTATCGTATCGCTCCACCGGAGTATTACCACGGCCTCACAGAAAAGTGACTGTTAAACAATGCTTGCATTGTGTGATCGAGTGAGTGAGGTCACCGGTCTCTCTTTCCCTCCTCCCTTTTTCCTAACCTAAAAGGCGGAAAGCGCTCTTGTGACTCTTGACTTACCAACAGATAACCTCTCTGCTCGCGGCTTGCACCATAAGAAAACAATACTTTATTTGTACACCATTTTTCAGTATCATACATAGTTACATGTGTCAGAAAGTAAATGAACAAAGGGCGGCCTTATTGCTAAAAGCAAGAGACTTTGGTAGTTGAATGTGCATTTCTGTTTGAGAACTTCTACTAATTAACATACACATATTCTGTATACAACAAACTTATATGACTATATCTTTATATACATATATAATTCTTCTGTGAGTGTGTATGTCACTGAACTACTCTCAAACGACTGGACGGATTTTGATGAAATTTTATGTGTGTGTTCAAGGGGATCTGGGAATGGTTTAGATTCACAAATCAGCCTGGCAGATGGCGCTGCAGTCGGTATCTAGGTTATTTATCTATACTGCAACTTCAGGACAACGTCTGTCGGGCGCAGCTAGTATACATATAAAAACATATGTATAAACATGACCTACAAGAATTCATATACCTCTTTGGTTAAGCGGTGACTTACTCAATTAAAAAATAATTAAATAGGAAGACGGCAAAAATGATGGTTGAAAAATTTTGAAAATTTAAAAAAAAATATATATTTTTGTTCTTTTTTTTTTAATAGCTTTTTTGGATTGCTCATTTATTTTATTCATTTTTGGTTTTCGTTATGAATCATCGACAAAATGCAATACATTTACGTGTCCAAGAATAATTTTGCTAACGGCAATCCATGTCTTTGCAGATGCTATTGGTCTCCATCGGGTAGAAAATCCATCCCACGTGGACGGCGCTGTTTCCTTGCACCTCTATTGCCCTCCCTTCGACAGGTGCCGGGTCTTCGATGCCCGTACAGGCAAGCCTGCTGAAGTCAAAGTCACCTTCTGGTCCATGTATGGGAAGAAGATCAAAAGAGTATGTATCTTACAGTTCTCATTCACTATTAGAGTCGCTTTAATTCTATGGTTAGTGGGCTCGGAGTTATCGAAACCAGGAAGTTCGAGTAATAGGTCAACGACCCGCACTTCATTGAGATATATTCCAAATTCAAATCTTATTTCTAAAAGTTGCCAGATGACGGAACAGGGTTGCCCCTTTTTACGTAAATGGAACTAAATTTTAATTGTCAAAATGAGGGCTTTAATTGCGCGTCACTTGATGCTAATGGACAACTGATTAAGAATAATCGAATTAAGGTGTCGCCATCGTATACAGCATTAATTAAATAATAATTTTGCTGAAGAAATTATAGATACAACAAAAACAAATAAACATGACAACAACAAACCTCACTTTGGTGTAGACGACCCTAACAAAAATAAATTACGTTTGGTACTTGATGCAGTCGCTAGAACGCAAGGCTCATCACTCAACGATTATTTATTAACGGGTCCAGATTTACTGAAGTCATTATTAGGTATTATGTTGCGTTTTCGCGAACAGGACATCGCTATAGTAGCTGATATAAAAGATATGTTCTACGGATTAAAATATAAAATAATGATCGGGACGCTCTTAGATTTCTGTGGCGCGACAACACTAAAGAATCTATAAAGACATTAAAATGCCATCTTGTGCGAATTGCAAATCTATTTATGTTATAGTTATCGCAACCCGCAGCAGTTTAAGCTATTCGCGACCAGCATTATGTGAACGATTATACAGATAGTCAACCGAACGAAACAACTTGCATTCAACTGGCTCGCGATATTATACACACAAGCAAGGAGGGTTCTCACCAGTACGGCAGCAAACGTGAAAATTATGAAGGTGAGCGCGCTTTGGGAATCATAGGGTATCAGTATGATGATGGCACCCTTCCTAACATCATTTAAACGAGTTTTTGAGGCTAGAATGAATGGTACAAAATATCAAACAAACGCGAGTTATTAAAAGTTATTATGTCTTTGTTCGACGTTTATGGATTCCTATCGCCATTAACTATTAATATAAATATAAAATATTTCAAGAAACCTGGAAATTAAATATTGTTTGGGATGAAACCGTAGACTCCGACCGTAGACATATTTATATAAAATTCAACATATGGTTGAAGTTATTGAAAACAGTTAGCATATTATACGTTTACAGCGCTGCTACCGGCGATCAAAACAGATGTTTTGTTGTTATAATGCATCGGGAGTCGGCGCGAAGGATGACTCAAAGTCACAACTGATAAACGATTCTCTCAACAGGTACGCACAGAGCGGCCTTATAGCGACACCAGTTATAATTGTTTACAACTTCATATATTCTGCGTCGCATCGCTACAGGCTATGTATGCGGTTGCTTATTGGCGTTGGTTAGATCATAACAAACAGATACGAGTTTGTGTTACTCCCCTTAAATATGTATCAGTTCCCAGATTGGAAATTTTATGGCTGGTTATGGCTGCCAGGAATACATTACAGTCCGCACATCGAATAAAAACAGCTGACTGATACTTTTGGTGTGATTCCACAACTGTGTTACATTAGATACGTAACCACACACGGTGTTATAAAGCCTACATCTGCACATCGCTTAGGAGAAATTGGTGATCTAACACAGATAAAGGAATGAAGATAAATACCCCATCTATGACGTAGCAGACCGGGCCACTCGGGGGAAATTATGACAGCCTTCACTTGGAAGGCGAATGGTTTAATAGCCTACGTGTAATGGCCTGTTGTCGAGGACTGTCTCTTAGAGTGTGTAAACAATGCTGTACCTATAGATTATCCATACACGCAGCTGTACCGGATCCTATGCGATTCTCTTCTTGGATACGTTTTCTGAGAAGTACACCGGTAGTGCTGAAATTTATAAATAAATGTCAAAGGAAGGTTATTGAAGAATGTTCTGCCATAAAAGACGACGAGAGATACGAGCATAACGTAGCACAAAATGAATAGTTTTACTCGGATGTATTAGCAATTAAACATAGAGGTGTTTAGATAAAAGTAGGAAGTTACTTATGTTTATGGTTTTTCTTGATGAACAGGGAACATTGATGTTCAGGGTGTACTACGCGTAGACGGTCCTATATAGGTGTTTCCACTAATGTTGCCTTCGACACGAAGCATCCCATAATAATAGATGGAAGGAACCAAATTGCTTAGTAAATTGTAAAGTATTACCACGCAGCGGTAGGCTACGGGAATCAGGAGATGGTAGCACACAATCTGAAATAAAAATATTGGATTATACGATTAAGACCTACTTTTAAAGATATAACTAATAAATGCACTCTGTGTAGATTAAGAAAGGCAAAACCTCATATACCGATAATGGGGACTTACCTGCTGCCAGAGTCGCTCACCACCAAAGGCCTTTTACCAATTGTGGCGTAGATTTGTTTGGTCCACCAGATTTGGATGAAGGTTACGGAGGGAAGATGACGGGAGAATCATTATGGAGTCCTTTTCACCTGTCTGACTGTTCGAGCAATTCATGTGGAGACCGTTTCGAAGCTCAGTACTGATTCCCTGATTATGGGGCTCTTCGAAGGTTTGCATCACGTCGTGGGTGGCCTCCGCACTTGTTTCTCCGACAATGGGACTAACATAAACTAGACTACGTACTTACAGAAAACCGGTTGTGAAGCAACGCTTGCGTTGCATTTCCTTAAATTAGTATGGTTTCCGGAGGCCCAACTCCCCCTCTCCTCTTACCCATCTCCACATCCTCCCTTTCTTCTTTTCCCACCCCACATCCTCCCATCCCTCGTCACCCTAAAAGGCGGACAGCGCACTTACGGTTCTTGAGTTGCAGGTGTACATGGACGGGGGCTATCACATACCATCAGGTAACCCGTCTGTTCGTCTGTCCGTCTATATAATAAAAAAAACATCCATCTTATCGTAAAAAATGCATACAAGTTGTAGAGGTTCAGAGAAGGACGAAAACTTCTTTTTACGTACGAGCTCGGGGCATAGACAATTTTTTTATTTAAATTATATGCGAAAAAAAAAAAAAAAGGTTTGATTACAGTAAAGGCAGATCGTGAGGTATGTAAGGATAACAGTGTCGATCTGTGTTTTCTGCCTACTCCGCTCATGGAAATGCGTGAACTTATTAATGTGTGTAAGTTTTGAACTGTCGAGGAATTCAACTTTTTTTTTTCGTTTACAGGTAATGGAAGCGAACACTGTGCCCAGTGCCAACATACAGTAAAATTGAATTAATATTAGCTAAAATACTATTGTCTACACTATATACAGAAAGGTGTGGTGATATTTTAGGGTCGTATAGAATATCCTGTAAATAAGGTTTCAAGCGGCGGTAGCGTAATGGCTGAGGTGTCGGACTTGAGATGGATGATGAGATGGTTGCGGGTTCGAGCCCCACTAGCAATTTATCATAGATGGGGTTAACAAGAATGCTTGTAGTGTGTATTGAAAAAAGTAAAACTCTAATAGTTTTAGAAAAATAAGTTATTTTTTTTCAATCTGACGCCCCCTGAAGACACGCTGTTAGAGTGTGACGCCGAATAAGAAGAAAATTAATATTTCTACAGACTCTACAGACTAATAAACGAAGCTTTCGGTGTTATATACCAAGGATGGTGGTAGAAAATTTAGATTTCTTTGCGAATGTATTCATAAAAAATGTGAACCGTTACAACTGACTAGAAAAATCACAATATGTTGTTTAGAAATGTGAATCCGAAGAGAAAACGCATTTTTCGAAAGAGACATTAATAACGCCTCTGCCTGCTCTTTCGGGGATACAGGCATACATATGTATATATCAAAAAATATTTTTTTAAAGCTAAATCAACGGCTACAGATAAAGCCCCTCAATTATACCAGACCTTTCTGAAATATCCTGCATTTATATCAAACTGTATAGAACAAACGACGGCTTACAGCTGCAGCAGGAAGATTTGTCTGCCACCGGCAATGCGGTGAAGTGGCAAAGTTCTGGGCCGAGACAATTTGATATGTCATCGATACGATAATAAAAATTCTTGTAGTTTATTTAACGGTTAAGTGTAGTAAAAAAAATCGAATTTTCATCAATTTGTACTCAAGTCCTATACGAAGGCCTCAATCAAGGAACACCAACTAACGGTTTTAGGCAGCAGTGGACGGCGTTAGACCAATTTGTGTGTGTGTGAACTCAACTTGTTCAAACACACCGATAGAATTATATTGAAATTTTAAGATTTTTTTTATTTATCGTTAATACCTATTGTTAATTAGGTTAAATTTTGTTAAAAATGTTATGTATACAAGGAATATATGTTATGAAAATATAGTTTAAGATAACAAAGGTTTTATTGCTTTTATTCTATTACACTGTGGCAACCCTTTTTGGTCACTTCATCGTCATCGTCACATCATCTCCTTAGAGTTTTAGATTCGTGTAAAATATCCTAAAAAAACTCTTTTTTTTTTTAATTTTATTTATTTATTTATTTTGCAATACGTAGTTGACACATAATGTGCATAACAATAGTCTCTCTACCTTTGGCTTCACAGCATACAAAAGTACAACAATTATTATTTAATTATGTTCAGTACACGAATGTAAGTTATAAATGTTGGTAGTTTTATACATCTTGGACTGGTATCACTTTTTCTTAACTGTTGGGTTCGTTGTTTGCGGCCTCTAAACATTGTCATCTGAGTGTGAACATTATCCCGCATTTAAAAATTTAATTTTAATATAGAAATTAGCTATATTTCAATTGCAGCTAGTTTTATTTCAACAAATTACGTAAAATGATTTGTAAAATCTTTCTTGTTTTGGTTGTAATATTGATAAGCATGGTATCTAGTGTATTTTAACATATTTACATACGTATTCACATTCCCACATTCTAGAAGCAGTAGGCAAAATTATTATGTCGATCTAAATTTACATAATAAGTAATATCCTTCAGTATTTCAGTAGAAACTCTATTTAACCATTTAATTCCCAAAGTGTCCAGTCGATGGCAAACTGGGAATTGGGAGTCAAAAGTCCGTAAAAAGTGGGCGTCTCCCAAATATCAGATTATGTAGGTGCATGTGTGTATAGTTTATACAACAAAAAGCAATAATTAGAAATGCTGAATGTTTGCAAAAACAAAAAGCATTTATTAGAAATGACAATGAAGTCATTTTAGACGTGATCGGTCACTTTCGACCAGTTATCATGTTTGTATTATGTACAAAAGAAAAAAAAAATGTATAATAATCCTGCTACCCGTTATAATTAAAAAAAAATATATATTTTATTAAATATATGGTTTTACTCACGAATGTTTTCTGAGATGCCCGATTACTTTCGGTCCAGACGAGAGACCTTTCTTAAGGAGTAAGTCGTCCAGCCGTGACGGTACCGGATGTCGAGCTGAGTAGGTGACGTTGGCATCTATTTTTAAAAAATCTCTTTTAAAAAATATTATACTTAACAAAGTATTCATGTGAAAAAGTACAAAGATTAAAACAATAAAAAAACAATGTAATACTTAACAAAGTAGTAAAATATAAAATGTCAATGTGTATAAAAAAAAAAGCAAAAAGTATAAACGAAAAACATAAACGAAAAACAAAGGCTTTATGTACATTAATGAAGCAGCCCAAGCCTTTTTGTCCTCAATGTAATCTTTAATTGTGTAAAAAGCTTTCTGACTTAGTTTTTTTTTTTATATAAATGTTTTTTTTTTTTTGTATTAGCCTACCATAGTGACTCCACTTTGCCTGATGGAAAGCAATAGGTGGAGTCAAAGAGTGGTGGTCACCATCCTCATTGCATGTCTAGTCAATGCAGCATGGTGACCCACACTATGGCGGCCTGGTGAGATGCTTTTTCACGCCCCGCTTAAAAGACCCGGGATCAAAGTGGGAAGGAAACACGTGCGCTGGTAGAGAGTTCCAGGCTTTTACCGATCGGCACAGGAAAGAAGAGCCAAACCGTTTAGTTCGGGTACGTATATTTTCGACGCACAAACGGTGACTTCTCAGGCCAGCACGTGTAGTCCTGTAGAGGAAGGGAGAAGGTGGGACCAATTGGAAGAGCTCATCAGAACACTCCCCGTGATGTAGGCGATAGAGGACTGCCATAGAGGCGACATCTCTTCGCAACTGCAGAGGCTCAAGAGACTGGGTGATCTCAGGACAGTCGATAATGCGGACTGCGCGCCGCTGCAACCGATCGAGAGCGTCAAGCAAATACTGCGCATAGCCGTCCCAGAGATGAGAGCAGTACTCCACGCAGGAGCGAACCTGGGTCTTGTACAAAAGACACAGTTGCTCGGGCGAGAAGAACCGTCTCACCTTGTTCAAAACGCCGAGCTTACGCGAGGCCGCCTTAGTGACACTCAGAATACTAAGCCTATCCTGCAGTGGCAGTTGAGTGCTTAGAAGAGTAGGAAGGGGAAGGAATGGAGACTTTTTGGTAGAGAATACACACGCTTGTGTTTTCTTGGCGCTGAACTCGACCAGATTCTCACAGCCCCATTGGGAAATGCGGCTCAAGACCCGGTCGAGCTCAGCGACAAGCTCCTGTCGTTTTTCCTCAACGTCTGCCAGCCTGGCAGTAGGATGCCCGAAATATCGCCCGTGCACTGTACTGTCGTCTGCATAACAATGTATATTGCCAAGGGTTAACATGTCATTGATATGCAGAAGAAACAGCGTAGGCGATAGGACGGAGCCCTGAGGTACACCAGCGCTTATCTCGTGGAAGTCTGAGGCCGCGCCGTCGCAGAGAACCCTAATGCGGCGCTTATGGAGGAAGGCAGCAACCCAGTTGCAGAGTTTAGGTGGCAGACCAAATGCAGGAAGTTTGGAGAGAAGCGAGCGGTGCCAAACCCTATCGAAGGCCTTGGCAATGTCGAGGCTGATGGCCAAGGACTCCCCATGCCTATCCATAGCCTCACCCCAAAGGTGTGTGACGTACGCTAGAAGATCACCCGTGGATCGGTTCGGCCTAAAACCATATTACCGATCATTTAACAAGGAGTGATCCTCTAGGTGGCGGATTAGTTGGGTGTTGATGATCCGCTCGAACACCTTACAGAGTATGGAAGTGACGGCTATAGGTCGGTAATTGGCTGGATCGGAGCGGTCGCCTTTTTTGGGAATGGGTTGAACATTCGCTTCTCTCCAGGCCTCCGGAACAATTCCTGAGGAATAGGACAGGCGATACAAGCGCGTTACTACGGGAGACAACTCAGGTGCACAGTTCTTAAGAACCACCGCCGGAATACCATCGGGTCCACTGGCTGGCTCCGCACGGACATCCCTCTGCCGGATGCGAATATCCCGCATTGCGGAGTCGCAGGACGCAATGGTGGGCGTGTGCGCGCAACGGTCATCGATTCGGGAGTTAGCCGCAAAGAGGTCAGCTAGTAGATTCGCTTTCTCTTGCTTCTCGTGGGCCAGTGATCCGTCAGGGTAGTTCAACGGCGGCAGCGAAGGTTGGCAATAGTTGGACTGCACGGTTTTGGCCAATCGCCAAAACTTACGGCTACCTGTAGGGTACGCGACGAGTTCTTGACCAAACCGTGCAATGCGCTGGGCATCTGCTCTGATGTAAGCCCTCTTGCATTCCCTAGTGGCTCTGTTTAGTGCTGCTTTTAGGCGATCAATGTCTGGGTCACAATGTGCGCGGGCCCTGATCCATGCGCGGTAGGCCGACTGCTTTTGAGCAACGGCCCGGATGCACTCGCGATTGAACCAGGGACGGGTTTTCGTGCTGGCGACTTCACTGTAGGGGATATAATACTCCATACCGACAGTGATTTCGTCAGTCACGGCAGACGCACTTTGCGACAGATCCCTGTCTTTAAAGCAGCGTTGAGCCCACGGGATGGATGCAAAATATTCCCGCATTCTATCCCAGTCTGCTGACGAGTAGTGCCATAACCGCCGCCTTGTTACCACAGGTCGTGGAGGCGTAACAAGAGGCACTGAGGTCGACACTAGGTAGTGGTCGGAGGATCCTAGAGGGGCGAGAACTGATACGCTGTACTGCGCTGGGTGATTCGTCAGCAGTAGGTCCAGCAAAGAGGGCGCTTGACCCGTTATGTCTGGTATCCTGGTGGGCTGGAGTACCAGTTGGGTAAGGTCATGCGTGAGAGCAAATGCGTGGGCAGTTCGACCAGCGTGGTCAGTTTTGGAAGATCCCAGCCAGGACTCATGGTGGGCGTTAAAATCTCCCAAAAACACCAGTTCGGCGGTTGGAAACTGCTCCTGCGCTTTATCCGCTGCTTGACTCAGGTGGTCAAAGAGTCAAATCTCCTCCGGAATGGGAGCGATAGAGGCACATTACACTATGAAAATAGCTAAAGTATACTAAACGGGCTGTCTCTAAATCAGTTAAACCACGAATTTTCCTAACGGCGTACGCTGCAGAACTAAGCTTTTGGACAGTTTATCTATATGGGGGCTCCACCGAAGCTTTGCATCCAAAAAGCCTAAGAACACTGTGGAATCTTCGGGTTTTAACACTTCGCCCTTTATTGACACACTAGTGTTCACCTGTGTTAAATTAGGCAATGTAAATTTTATACATTTCGTTTTTTTCTTGTCAAGGAGAAGGTTATTGATATTAAACCAGTTAACTACTGTTGAAAGGGCACTATTTACATCATCCATAACCAACTGCTGACGTTTGAGTTTAAATACAAGTGAAGTGTCATCTGCAAACAACACTATATCATGTTTATCCTTTATGAGGTACGGCAGGTCATTAATATAAATTAGAAATAAAAAAGGACCTAGAATAGAGCCTTGGGGAACCCCTATTCTGACTACAGATCCGGGAGATCTTTTAACGTTCACATCAACTCTCTGAATCCTATTACTTAAATATGAAGTAAGAAGATCCAGAGAGGCGCCCCGGATTCCATAGTAGCGCAGCTTCTAGATCAATGTATCATGGAGAACGCAATCAAAAGTCTTAGACAAATCGCAAAAATGCCTAACGCATCGCATTTATCTTCCCATGCATTATAAATGTGCCCTAAAAGTTCAACACCAGCATCAGTTGTTGAACGACCCTTTGTGAAACCAAACTGTTTGCTATGTAATAATTTTTGTTTAATAAAATAATTTTGCATTTGATCTAAAATAAGTTTTTCTAAAATGTTACTAAAAATAGGTAGCACTGATATAGGTCTATAATTAGAAGGGTGTGATGTACTACCCGATTTAAACAATGGTATTATTTTACTATATTTCATTAGATCAGGAAACTCACCACAATCTATACAATTATTAAAGATTACTGTTAAAGTTGGTGTTTAATGTCAATATTTATAATAGACTTAGCAACGTCAACAGAATTACCCCATAGATCTGCAGTCTTTTTAATATTTAAAGTTTTAAAAGTTTTAATTAAATCATTACAAGTTACATATTGGAAATAAAACTGGAATTCACAAACTGGAACGTTTTCTTTAAGTATTGTTTCTGCAACAGTTGGTGATGAATTTAGACATTTTGTAGTCGATACGGGAATCTATGCAAAGAAATTTTCAAATGCCGCGGCTACTTTCGAATCTGATTTAATGATACCGTCATCAACAGCAAGGCTGTAATCACTAGTTTGGTTGCAAGACCTTCTCGTTTCGCTATTAATAATATTCCAAGTCATTTTAATTATATTACTACTATTTTTAATTTTTGAACTTAAGTAGCCAGATTTCGCCAAATAACAAACTTTTTTAAATAATTTAGAATAATTCTTTACATATAAATTATATTTCACAGTGTTAATATAAGGCCGTTCTTCATACAGCTCATACCGGGTACCGGAGGCCTACTCCACCTCTCCTCTTTCCCCTCTCGTCATCCCCTCCCTCATCCTCAAAGGTGAGCAACGCACTTACGATTCTTAAATTTCTAGTGACCCATCTTTTCGTGTGTCGCCATATATCATTGAAAAAACATATTCAAGAAGGATAGGCGTCAGCCAGCCAGCCGAAAATAAACTAGACCTAACTCTCTTGCAATGTATACATTCCACCGACCCCAAACAAATTTGAGACTATAGTAGGAAGCTGATGGCTATGTCACTTTTATTTTAACGTTCATCTCTCCTTAAGACTTGACTTTATAGCCATCAGCTTCCTAAAAGGGTGCGATTTATGCAATTTTTAAATTTCTTCTCAATAAGTTGAAGATATATTTGAACACAGTACCCCATCTTATATCTTTAAACGAGAAATTCTTGTATATACATATATATATAACCTGAATCTCAGAAACGGCTCCAACGATATTCATGAAATTTTGTATGCAGGGGAATTTGGGGCCGATACATAAGACATTAGACATTTTAGAAAACGTCGTTTTATCCGTGTTTTCAGGCAATGAAAAACTGCTACAATATCATTAGAATACGAAGGTAAATTTTGCCACCATCTACAAGGTTGTACTAGGTCAGATGGGAAACAGGGCGTTACCTAAACCAGATCACCCCGGTTCGAGTCCTGATGACTGTTTTATTTAACTTTTTTTTTCGTTATTTTACACGATTTACCAAAAAAAAAATATCGGTCATCCAGGTACTCGAGATAATAAAACAAATCACTTAATTTCGTTATGTAATGTTTCATTAATTCATTGTTAATTATTTTACAGTACATTACAGTGAGAGCGGTGAGTATTGTAAAGTGACGTCACATGTGAATGTGGAAAAGTAGAAAAATAGATTATCATAATATCCAAAAGACTTGCTTGATCTGATTGAAACAAAAACAAAATATTTTTAGACATTCAGACTACACGGTTACGGAGTTTCAATAGAATCAACGGGCATGTTCACATTCTTCATTGGAGTCATGTTTTAACTATAGTTTAGCTTTGTGTGCGTTAACTGAAGACATCGATGATCTGGAGGCTTTAACCCCAGTCCATTTCTAGGAAGGCCTTTAACAACAATTATCTAGATGGAGTACGATGCACGCACCAAGTGCACTCTGTCATCAACAATTTCGCACAGTATATGGAATAACTGGACATCAGAATACCTTTCTATTATCAGTATTAATGTGTCTAATCTCAAGTTAACATATAATAGGGTAGTTAGTAACGATACAGGATGACCATCTGCTTCCAAGCAAACGGATCATGAGTAGAGTGGTAGAATTTCATCCCGAACAGGATGGTTTCGTTTGGGTTGTATTGGTAAAGTCACGAAATGGAATTATCAAGATACCCGTAATTGGGCTATCCATTTTACCGATTCGTGGATTTGAAGATTTGACGAGGATCCGCAAAGAGGTAGATGTGAAGGATAGACAAGCAGATAAAGACAAGAAGGAAGAACGAACACCTGGTACACGGAATAAAATCCAGATCAGTGTTTGCATCAATGGTGTTCTCGTTAAGCTTGTTCTAACAGTGTTAACGACATCACAAGCAACTTTAATATTTCAGAATTACCAGCAATATGTCAATATATTTTGATTCTACATGCAAGTTATACATGACAAATGGACCCTCGTCGTCTACTACAATGTGTCCCCGTACTGGAATGGCATGACAGCAGCAACCAAGTTATTTAGATAAAACATGTAACGCCCTCCCGGACACAACTCGCTGTCAAACAATATTACTCTAAATTCAACACGAGTACTTAGAAATACAACACTGCGACACTTTACTACTGTATCGGAATTTTGACGTAGACTACGTTTCAAATACATTCTTTAGCCTACTGGACAATAGTTTCCCGGAAAAATATAGACAGGACATCCAACATTTCAAACGGAATGAGTTTTATATTGCAGATTTATTACGAAAACAAACATCAGTCGTTGAAGCGGAGTACAATATTCTGAAACGTACAGAACAAAGAAAATAAACAATAAATATGCTTTTAAATTAGAGTAAATGAGTTAGATCAAACAACCAACACCGTTACACAGAACATAGATAAGTTGAATTAAGTGCAAGATTTTACCAGCATTAACAGCTATTAATCTGCTTCGGAATAGTATTATAATATTTTGCGCAGTCATTATAGCAGCAGCAGTGTTTCTGTGGAGGAGGAGAAGGGCTTCCACTAGGGGCCCAACTCAGCCGACAGTGCCTTCTGCGAAGTTTTCGTGAAAGCAGATTACGGCTGATCGTCAGCCTAGTAAAGTGAACATTGTGACCACCACATATAGTTTGAATAGTACACAAGATATGACAACTTCCTCTATTGTGCAATACTTAATCGGAAGATCTTGCGAGACTGTTATTTAGACATGTATAAGTTTATTACAATGCACCTTGCTGAATCCGCAAGGCTGGAAACGTGAGCGTCGACGATACTCGTATGATATTCAATGCACTTGCACTCGACCAACCAAAGCATTGCGCGTAGTGAAGTGCTAAACATATTTTTAATTTACTAAATTTCGTGTAATTTATTTTTACGTTATAATTTTATATTTTTAGTAGCAGTAAAATCTTAGGAACAAGTACATATCTACTCATTTAACTTAGCATTAGCTTACCTCGTAGGGAATCAACCCCTACAACCAAATCAAAATACATAACAAACAATTCACAAGTTGGTCTATTATTGCAAGGAACCCGGGAGTACTTTGTGAATAAAGCTTCTAGGAACCACTGCTTGTATGCTCATTTTCTAGTTTTGACATTGTAATATTATTAATGTAGTTGGACGAACACTATTTGTTGTCCTGTTTTCTTATGTTTGGAATAGTCCACTCTATTGTCCATTTATTTTTATTTTCTGGGTCTACCCATCACTACTTAAGTTTTTTGGTTTTGGTCACAATGTCCTCTACTTTTATATACTTGCAGTATACTTCTCATTCGTTTTCTGTGGTTTGTTTTTGTGACTGCATTGGGATTTAGGTTGAACTCCTACCTACTGTAATTTGTGTGTCGACCGCAACAAATTGAGGTTACAATTAAGAGACAATTTAATGCTAAATTTGGGTTTATTGTAGTCTAAAAAGGTTGGGATTAGTAAAAAGAAAACGATTTTATACAAAATTAACAAATATTTAGTGAAGCACTAATCCTATTATGTAAAATTACAATATTAACAGTAACTAGTTTAGCATTTATACATTATAATTAAAGAGTAGCAATATGCGTAATTTAATGTTCAGTAATAATTTTCAAGAGCTGCTTGGCTTTATTGTCAAGCCTGTGCCATGGGATGAACATATTCAAACCCTCGCGATTTGGACTGACGCGTGTCCTTGAACTGTCGCAATCAACATTGCAAGCAAAGTCACAAGTGTTGGTGCTTGGGTTGAAATAGAGACCGTTCGAGCAAATACCTAATTGAGCCTTGTTTCCGTAACAAGTCCAGAATTTGTCGCAGTCATCATGAGCCCAAGGAAGGACTTGACATTCTTCTTCGCACTTCCTATCTTGTTCAGTTTTGTCATCGCAATCACCATCATCACCACCGATGTCGTCATTGTCAATTATGTCTTCTTCGCTAATAGTATCGCCATCATTATCGTTGTCATTTGCACCATTATCGTTGTCGTTTGCGGGACCATCGTTATCGTTTGCTCCATCATTGTTGTCATTGCCAACATCGTTATTGTTTCCGCCATCATCATTATCGTTGTCAGTATCGTTATCATCGCCAACATCGTTGTCGTTTGCACCATTATCGTTGTCGTTTGCAGGACCATCGTTATCGTTTGCTCCATCATTGTTGTCGTTGCCAACATCGTTGTCGTTTCCGCCATCATCATTATCATTGCCAGCATCATTATCGTCACCAACATCGTTGTCGTTTGCACCATTATCGTTGTCGTTTGTGGGACCATCGTTATCGTTTGCGCCATCATTATTGTCGTTGCCGACATCGTTGTCGTTTCCTCCATCATCATTATCATTGCCAGTATCATTATCATTACCAACATCGTTGTCGTTTGTACCATTATCATTGTCAATGCCGTTATCATTCTCATCTGCGTCTTCTTTACTGCAGTCTGGGTTGCCAGAGCAAGGTCCATTAGCGCAACCGGCTGTAGCTGGGTTTTGACAATTCTGTTATAAAAATAATACAAAATATAAGCATACTGCTCCTTTTTAAAATAATATAAACTTTTCTGCTTCTTCTACCTACTACGTATATCATACATATATTCTAATGATAAGTTCTTACTTTATTTAAATGTAACATGACTTGACGTTACACGTTACGACATTACATTTAAATAAAGTAAGAACTTATCATTAGAATATATTGTAGTTAAATATTGTTAAAATCTGTACGGTTCTATCAGATATTATCGACTACAATCAAACAAGTCTTTCTTTTATAATTACAGTAGAAATAAATACCTGTGATGTAGGACTGAAGTGCAATCCACCGGGACACTTAGATTCTACTAAGTTACCGTGGACGCAGTAGTAGAATTTAGAGCAATCTTCATGAGGTATTAGCCAGTTGATACTTTGGTCTACAGGACATCCATTTTGGTCAAGATCAATGGGCCCTCTTGTAGTGCTCTGTGTGGTTTGAGGTGGTTCAGTAGTAGTAGGAATTGCATTACCGCCAGCGAGTGTGCAGTTGACATTAGATGGGTAATCGCAGGCCTGGAAAAAAGTTAAGTCATCAACGTAAACGTAAACGTGAAGTAGGAAGAGACAACAGACCGCAAATATCCATGAATTACATTAAATTGAGTTTGAGAAGATTAAGTAATATAAAAGTAATAGTATTAATATGCATTTTACATTTAATATAGTAAACTTAAGTTGCAGTAACATTGTTTATTGATCTATAGTAGTAACATTGTTTATATATCAAATAATTGTTGAACAGTTTTACGAAACGAAATAAACATTTGTATTTGATATTTATTTGAAACCTAGATAGTGGTTTATTTCTTAACTTCGAGCTCGTAGAGATGGAATTTTTATTCAAATGGAAATCTTTAACTTTCTTCAAATTTTAATCAAAATCTTTAATCGAACTATATTATATATCGACATTGATCTAATCTATCGGTTGTTGTTGAAATCTTGAAATAAAAGAAGTTTAAAGGCAATGATAAATTACTAGGAAGCCAAGCTTGTGAAACATCATTACATTTATAAAATATGGTGATTAAGATAAATTATTAGATATCAAAATTAAGCTGCAAGTCACGTTTGATTATAAGTGTAATGTTAAAAAATACATGACAGCATACGGATACAAACAATAGAATCAAGTGCAGTGCGATGGTAAAGGATTTAACTTCAATATCACAGTTTACTGTTTTAAATAATAAGTTTAAATATGTACATATGTATGTCTGTATTCTACAGCCCACAGCATAATCTTTGTTTTGTTTGGATGTCGATACGATATATAGTATGTTATATGTCAAACCTCATTTTTTTCAACTTTGACTTTTTCTAAATTGTTATTAATTGTTTTATTAAATTTCAAATTAATATAATTTATTAAATTTCAAATTAATTTATTTACATTTATTTATTTTTTATCCTAACATCTAAAAACAATAAATTTCCATTTATTTTCTTTATCAGAATCTTTTAAATCCGATTGTAAATTATCTGTTTATTTACCGCTATCGCAGTTTATATCATTTCCAGCAAATCTGAGATTGAGACGCAAAATCTAAGACTAGGTAAGTTATTAATAATTACGTTGCAATGTGTTTGTATTAGTGTATTTTATATATAATATAACATAACGGATATCCCAAAAACATTTTTTATTTGCTTTTAAACTTCATATCATTTGCTATGTTTGTAATACGTCCATTATATTTGCCTAGGTGTTTCTATATCTGATATGCATCTATTTACAGACAAACAGTAACTTAGTATGTTTGTACACCTAAAACCCACAGTAAAGCTAATATTAGTGATACGCTGTAAATTAAAATTACAGTATAATAGTATCATTGTTATAATATCGAAAAGTAGTTTGTGATCTTCAGACGAAAGATTTTATTATTCTAAATTTGATTTAAAGACCTAAATGTTAAACTTACCTTGGTTTCAGGGTTGAATTGTGTGCCAGACGGACAAATTCTCCATAGTTTTTCACCGAAGTTACATTGGTAGTACACGTTGCAGTATTGTTCATGAGGGAGGTACCAGCTGACATCAGAATCAACTGGGCAACCATTGTCTAGAAATTCAATTTCTTTGCTCTCTTCATCATCAGTGATTGGTAGGTCTTCCTCAGAATCTATCACTTCACAAGTGCGGTCAACATTTTGAGGATGGTCGCAGGCCTGTAATTTTTTTTTATTAAAATCTCAAATATTTTACTTATCGAAGGTTTTTAATATATTTCCGCGGATCTTTGATTATAAGCTTGAGTGAAACTCCAACATAAGATGTCTTAAATTGGTAAAACGTAAATTTGATTCCATTTACATATTTATATCTAAGATTGACTATTATTGGTTTTGGTGTACAGGACTCAGGATTAATTTATTATCGAACTAGGTATCTTTATGTGGTTTTGAATACCAATATATATCACAGGTATTAAGTGATACTGTCAGAAATAGTGCTTTCACTTATCATCAAAATATTTATGTTAATATGGTTCACGCTGTTTATTTTTTTCCATTTAAGTATATTAAAAGTATATCTACTCACCCGAATTAGAATATTGAAGGCTGTACCACGGGGGCATTTATGTAGAACTCTTTCTCCAAAGATACAACGGTAAAAATGCCTGCAAGAAACTTCGTGCTCAAAATAATCGTCGATGTCAAAATCTACAGGGCAACCATTTTCGAACCTCTCACAGTCGGTGGTACCTTGTGAAGATTCTGTGGTGGGTGGTCGAGCTGTAGGTTGAGCTGGAGCTTGTGTGGGAGGTTTAGCGGTAGGTTGAGCTGGAGCTTGAGTCGGAGCCTGAGTCGGAGCTTGAGTGGGAGCTTGAGTCGGGGCTTGAGTGGGAGCTTGAGTCGGAGCTTGACTGGGAGGTTGAGTGGGAGATTCAGTGGGAGGTTCAGTGGGAGGTTCAGTGGGAGGTTCAGTGGGAGGTTGAGTGGGAGGTTCAGTGGGAGGTTCAGTGGGAGGTTCAGTGGGAGGTTGAGTGGGAGCTTGTGTGGGAGCTTGAGTCGGAGCTTGAGTGGGAGGTTGAGTTGGAGGTTGAGTAGGTGCTTGAGTTGTTGATGCAGGAGCTGCAGTTGATGGATCCCCAGAAGGTGGGACCCCGTCTAATGTGCAGTTAGCCAAAATTGGATGGATGCACACCTAGAAAAACAATCATATTTAAACTTTCCATTTATTTTAAGCTGTACTATTGCTATTTTATTAGTTAAAAAATAATACTATTCCTGAATTCATCCATGAACATATGTACATATTATTCAAAAGAGGACTTAATGCTAAAAGTATTTGCTGCCAGTCACTGCTAGACCGCTTTTTATGTCTGCAAATCCCCAAGCTGCAGACACTAATAGCGATTGGTGCAAATATATGAAAGAGTGAAAAGAGATAAAGAAATTAAATTCAAAAGAGTTTAGTTACTCAAACAATGAGGTAAATAAATGCAAAACATGAAATACTATATTACACGTAATATAGTATTTCAGTGTGATCATCGAGTTTAAGAGTCGTGTACTAATATTGAAATGGGGTTCTGCTTTAAGACTGGCGTTAAGCTGGAAACTATTGAGCTTGAAAATGAATAAAGATTGGAATAACAAGTAAAATTATTTAGATAGTATAACGCCCAAATGCACTACGTTTAGACACACAACCTCACCTCACATTTCAAAATTCATCAAGCCGTTTACGGTCCAAGGCGTGAAATAGAAATATCGTACATTAATACTTACGCGTACATACAGGGTATTAGGGAAACGCTGTCGAAAACAAAGACCAATATAGTACTAATGATGCCTTTGATAGTTTATAATAAAAATCAATCTCTATGAAAAAAATAAACCCGCAATGAAATAATTAGCTGATGCAAAGTCAAAAGTAATAGCGATCCTGGGACGGGTCGCTTCTACAAGAGTTGGTGCCCAGGTATTGTTGCGAGCGCGGTTCAACGTCCGCTCGTCTCGAGCGTGATAGGAAAGTGTTGTTTTTCCTTTTTTTTGTGAAATTGTCGTTTGATTTAGATATACTAACATGATGAAATGAGAAAAATGCAGATAACATGTGGTATTTTTTTTTTTCATCGAAATATTTTAGTATTTCTGACCCATCGTCTAAGGTTAACTTAACGTTTAGGTCGAAAGCATTCAGATAACACCCTGTATGTCTGTATATACATTCGAAAAACATATCTCTTCTGGTCGCTGGTCTGGTATAAACTTGGATTTCAGAATACAGTTGTGTAAGTAAATTTTTTTTTTTGACTTTCTACGTAGTAGTTTCAAATACCTTATTGTCGTGTACGTATTTATCATTTAACCTTACCTGCAGTTCTGTGGAAAATTCGGTACCAGGAGGGCACTTTCTTGCTTCTGTGAACTTCTCCCCACCTTCACAGTAATAGAACTTGGTGCAGTCGTACTCGTGAGGCAGAAGAAAATGTTCGTCTTCTGTTGGACAATCAGGGTGGGGTTCTTTTAAACCCTGAGCCAGCCCAAGGGCTGTCAAGAATAAAAGGGATTCTGCAAACAAAAAGAAAGATTATGGAGATTTTGATGATAAAAAAAACTGGCTTTCTTAGAAGTCTGGTTATGATTTATCCTGACAATTCAAAATAACTGTCATTGGTTTAATTTAAGATATAATCTTATCAGGATAGACTCAGAGTTTATAGTTTTTTTTTTTTCATATAATATACGGTGACAGACAAACAAACCTGATGGTAAAGTGACCACAGCCGTAGCCGTAAAAGAGGAGAGGAGAATGAGGGGAGAGGACAGAGGAGCGAGGGAGTTGGGCCTAAGGACACCTCACTAATTTTGTAGAAATGCAACGCAATCCACATCATTGCTTCACAACCAGTTCTCTGTGTTTATAATCTATTGCAACAAACATTTCTTTGCCAATTTCGGTAGCCTTTAGAAATCACTTCAAACAATGATAAAACTATCAGACTTCTGGATTTTTTTATTTAATTCTGAGAATTGTTAATCATATACGTTGATAATATGTCATCTCTTATCATAATCATGTTTTAAAACAACATATATTTTAAAAAAATCCTAAAATGTCGTGCAAATCTTTTACTTGTATGTTGCAGATGTTCTCATATTGTTTTGTACATGGGGGAAGCTATGTCCAGCATTGGACGATGAAGGGTTGGTGATGATGATATTATTTCATTTAATAAATTTTTATAATCCGTATAATTATCCTTATATTGTCACCTGTACTTAACTACACTTTCATTATTTTTTTGATATTCTTCCTACCGCACGTTTTATCTGCAATATTGGGTTTAATGTCTCGAAGAGCGCGATAAGCTGTCGCTCCCAGTTGTCATGAACACCCATGACAGTCGATATTGGGAAGACAGTGCCCTCAAATATCCTAACAACTGGCCCAACTATCGAATTCAGGTGGCCCTTAGGGTTGCGAAGGTTAAATGTTAATCGGTCCGTGAAATAACTGATATTCGGGAAATAACTGGTTGGACTAGAAACCAACCCCAATAGACATGGGAATAATAACGCTAGGAAGACGAAGATTAAGTTTTTATAAGAAGATAAGATAAGACGAAGATTAGGTTTAATATCCTATAATTATATAATGGTATCATATATTTTAGTCAATGATTTTTAAGTAGTTATAAATCAGTTTGTGTTCCCAACTTTTTGAGATTAAAATTATGATCTATGATTCTAAGTAGGATTTGAAATTAAAAACTATTGTCAGGGTTTATCGTAAAGAAGTTAAACCATCAATTTAATCCTAAACTAGATAGCTACCCGCTCCGATGACGTACGTTGTACCGAATGAAAAAAAAGAGATAAAATTAAAATTATTGAAAATTTTCTACACTGTCTTATGTCTCACTCGCTCACTCGCTTAATAGAGATTTAAAAAAAATACAGTACTTACATTTTTTTTATAAAATTATATTTCAAACTTTCTCCTAACAATAACGAACAGAACAAAAAGTAAATTATTCAATTTGGTGCAATCGTTAAGAAGTTCACGTTTATTATTATATTATTTTTATTTATATACATTTTGGCGACGCAAATGTTTGTAACACTTTTTAGAATGAGTATAAAAATAAAAAGTTAATTAATTATTTAATTGGGCATTAATCATTTTTCAGAGTAAGTACACTTTCATTACACAAGATTGAGCAATTACCGTTACTAAATGCAATGTTAAGATAATCGGAATAAGCATAAAATTTGTAAAATACATTCATAGGGATTCATAAATTATTTATCTTTTTTTATTCATAATGTGTAATATGTACTGTTTGCTGTTCGCGACTTAGTTTAATATCGAAAATGGCGACCATTCGATATTGAAGACTATATATATCTCTGAGCCTTTCATCCAGATCCGATCAAATAGACAAAGATTGTCTGTCATCCCGAAATAATACGCGAAGTTTACTTTTATTATATTCTAAAACTATTTTAAATTATAATGCAAGACAAAACTTACTTATCATTATTAGTTTACACTCAATGAGATTATATACTTTTTAAATGAATTTAACACTCTTTTATTCACATAAACTATGCTTTAAGAATTCTGAAACAAATATATTATATACTACCTTCGTAACGATAAAATTTTGATAAATAATTGATTAAACAAATTCTTGTAAATGCGATACACGATAAGGGTTCCCTAAGCAATTTTACGGAACCTTCTTTTAGTATGCCATGTGGGTGGGTGTGCTCGGTGGAAAAGAATAGGTCCGAGCCACCGTGTATCTGTCAGTGGGTGTCGCGAAAGTCTGCTAAGGGGCTTGGAATGTTATATATCCAATAGTATGTATACAGTCTATTCAGTGCTCGGTTGCCGGGAATAGGTTTGGCAATTATTAAGTTAAAATATCTTCTCTGCCTAATCCTTTACCTTCAGTGGTAGAGCCATGCTTAGGCACGAATGGGCCGGCTCGACCGGTGCGATACCACGGCCTCACAGAAAACCGGTTGTGAAGTAACGCTTGCGTTGCATTTCCCCGAATTGAGTGAGGTTTCCGGAGGCCCAATTCCTCCTTTTTTCCATCTTCTTTCTCCTTTTTTCCATCTCCTCATCCCTCCTCTCTTCTTTCCGCTCCCTGCATCCCCCATCCCTCATCACCCTCAAAGGCGGGCAGCGCACTTGCGACTCTTGAGTTGCAAGTGTCCGTGGACGGCGGTGTCACTTACCATCAGGTGACCCGTCTGTTCGTCTGTCCCCCTATAGTATAAAGAAAAAAAAATGTATTTAGCTTAGCGACTGATGACGCTTTTCGTGACCAGAAGGCAGGTTTTTTTAATATTAGAATTAGCATTATCATTTAAGTGGAAATGGTGCACGCGTCTCAGAACGCCACTGGTAGACGATGACGATGTAAATTAATTATATGATGCATATTTAAATATTCAGTTAGTGTATAAAAAATAATAATAGTGTGCACACAGGTATATATAGACTTAAAAAAGTAAATAATCGCCTTCAATGTCTTTCCAATTTTTCGCGCATTACTTTAAATCGTAAAACGCGCCATTTTGTGCAAATAGATCATTTTTTTATCTGATCAATACCCTAAATTGATGAGGAGATTTGTGTAATGACAAACCAAAATATTTTTTAGCTTTTAATCCATTATCCACATCATCAACGGCAACGCACTTGTGACTCTTGAGTTGCGGGTGTCCATAGCTAGTCACTTACCATCAGGTGACCCGCCTGCTCGTTTTGCCCCTGATCACATATCATAATTTTATTTCTTTTCAATAAAACCGTACAACTTAAAATTTTCTTATCACTTATTTTATTTATGGATGTCTTCTTGTGTATAAAACTGTGCAGTCGCTGAAAAAATCCTACAGAACCCCGAATTATTATCTAGAAATATTGAAGAAACAGAAGTTGATTTTTTTTAATCATTAATATTATTTGTGATCGTAATCTGCGCTACAAGCGGAAATTAAGAGCGAAGTATACCTATTATATGTTGCGAGAAATGTTATCAACTAATCAATAGGTCCGTGAAATCTATTATTGTTTATTGTTTTGTGACAATGCAATGTCTTTTTGCAACATTATAGGTAATACATATACTTGTATGCCTGACTACAAGGTTTCGCAAGCAAATTAGCATCCTTACGGTGCAATATCAATATATTTATGAAAACTTTATGTACGTAAGAAAAAATCTGCACCTATGTACAAAACGATGTAGATTTAGATTAACGGAGAACCGATTTAGATTAGCAAAAGTACAAACATCTCTTATTTGGTACTGTGTTAAAATACATTATAAAACAACTATTCTAATTTTTCAACAATCAAAATATTCAAATAATGAGAAGAAATTTAAAAACTGCATAAAACGCACGCTAAAAAATTCTAGGCAACTTGCTGCACAGCCAAACTGTACTCAAGAAATTTACTGGTGTAATCGTTTTTTTGTTTTCTTTTTTTTTATACTATAGGGGGACAGACGAACAGACGGGTCACCTGATGGTAAGTGACACCGCCGTCCATGGACCCTTGCAACTCAAGACTCGCAAGTGCGATGCTCGCCGGGGATACAGCGGAAGATACGGAGCGGAAAGAAGAGAGGAGGAATGAGGAGATGGAAAAAAGGAGAAAGGAGATGATGGGAGAGAAAAGGGGGGAGGGGGAATTGGGCCTCCGGAAACCTCACTCAATTCGGGGAAATGCGTTACTTCACAATCGGTTTTCTGTGAGGCCGTGGTATCGCACCGGTCGAGCCGGCCCATTCGTGCCTAAGCATGGCTCTACCACTGAAAAAAAATTATTTTATACTGGACATTTTATTATTTGTTGATGTTTTCAATTATTGTTACTGACATATTATTATATACTATTATTACGATATGGACATAAGTAATTTACATTGTAGGTATTTTATGAATAATAAAAAATTTTGAGTTGTGCATGTGAGAACTGTGTAGTCAATTAGTTAGGTTTATCTTTTGTGACTCCTGGCAGTTCCGAGTAAGTCATGCTTGTCTGCCTGAAGTCCTGTCAATAGTGGCGTATGTGGTCGTTCGGCTCCCTTTGATATGTTTGAGATGGATGATGGCTGCGCCATGCTCGTGAACAAGTGCTGTACATCGGGGCTGGTCATCCGGACTGCTATTACTTAACATAGAATAGTAATTACCATAAACGTTATTTTAGAATGACGTATTGCATTGTCCTCACATATATTATTTTATTTTATGTGCATTTTTGAACTGTTACTAAAAACTTATATATATACATTTGAAAATAAGTGTCCTTGGAGTTTCTTGCTTGTTCTTCTCCATGGGATCTACGTACTTGAACAGGCAACTAGCTTCATGACTGACTTAGTCTGACCGACTTCCTCTTTTGGCAATTTAAAAATACCTGTGATTGGTTTAGTTGAAAAATATTATGATTTTAATTTTATTTGATTTGAAGCGTTTTGACATCATTCATGCACCATATGACTGTATACATACTGTCTCATAGATAGGTAACGTACCCATATACATGAGACATACATATTATTACGATATCCTAGGGAAGAGATATGGAATAGGGCTATTCTTATTTATTTTTATCATAATTACCATAAATTAGGGGGACAGACGAACAGACGGGTCACCTGATGGTAAGTGAGAACCTCCGACCAAGAACACCTGCAACTCAAGTGTCGCAAGTGCGCTGCCTGCCTTCGAGATTGATGAGGGATCTGAGATGAGGAGATGGGAAAGAGAAAAAGGCGAGATGAGGGGAAAGGAAAGAGAAGAGGGGGAGTTCGCCCTCTGGAAACCTCACAAATTTCGGAGAAATGCAACTCTTGCTTCACAATCGGTTTTCTGTAAGGCCGTGGTATCGCACCAGTCGAGCCCTCTTATGACTAAAGAAAGAATGAAGGTCGGCCCATTTATGACTAATCATGGCTCTATCAATGTTAACGAAGAGCCACACAGCACATACACTGAAATCTGTAAGTGTTACAATACCTACATTGACTAACAAATTTTTAGTCCTTTTTATTACGTAGTAATTTTGAGAATTTGGTGGGACATTTTGAATGTATTGAAATGGCAAGGGTGAATAGGAAGGGAAGAAAAAGGATATTGCTTACACAGATAGATTGGGGAGTATAAGCAATAGCTCAAGCAAGTCAGGGTCGCACACCTATAACTCGAACTGGCTTGTGCCCCAGGAAGTGGATATTGCTTATTTAGATAGATTGGGGAACATAAGCAATAGCTCAAGCAAGTCAGGGTCGCATACCTATAACTCGAACTGGCTTGTGCCCCAGGAAGTGGATATTGCTTATTTAGATAGATTGGGGAGTATAAGCAATAGCTCAAGCAAGTCAGGGTCGCATACCTTTAACTCGATTTGGCTTGTGCCCCAGGAAGTGGATATTGCTTATTTAGATAGATTGGGGAATATAAGCAATAGCTCAAGCAAGTCAGGGTCGCATACCTATAACTCGAACTGGCTTGTGCCCCAGGAAGTGGATATTGCTTATTTAGATAGATTGGGGAATATAAGCAATAGCTCAAGCAAGTCAGGGTCGCATACCTATAACTCGAACTGGCTTGTGCCCCAGGAAGTGGATATTGCTTATTTAGATAGATTGGGGAGTATAAGCAATAGCTCAAGCAAGTCAGGGTCGCATACCTATAACTCGATTTGGCTTGTGCCCCAGGAAGTGGATATTGCTTATTTAGATAGATTGGGGAGTATAAGCAATAGCTCAAGCAAGTCAGGGTCGCATACCTATAACTCGATTTGGCTTGTGCCCCAGGAAGTGGATATTGTTTATTTAGATAGATTGGGGAATATAAGCAATAGCTCAAGCAAGTCAGGGTCGCATACCTATAACTCGAACTGGCTTGTGCCCCAGGAAGTGGATATTGCTTATTTAGATAGATTGGGGAGTATAAGCAATAGCTCAAGCAAGTCAGGGTCGCATACCTATAACTCGATTTGGCTTGTGCCCCAGGAAGTGGATATTGCTTATTTAGATAGATTAGGGAGTATAAGCAATAGCTCAAGCAAGTCAGGGTCGCATACCTATAACTCGAACTGGCTTGTGCCCCAGGAAGTGGATATTGCTTATTTAGATAGATTGGGGAGTATAAGCAATAGCTCAAGCAAGTCAGGGTCGCATACCTATAACTCGATTTGGCTTGTGCCCCAGGAAGTGGATATTGCTTATTTAGATAGATTGGGGAGTATAAGCAATAGCTCAAGCAAGTCAGGGGCGCATACCTATAAGTCGAACTGGCTTGTGCCCCAGGAAGTGGATATTGCTTATTTAGATAGATTGGGGAGTATAAGCAATAGCTCAAGCAAGTCAGGGTCGCATACCTATAACTCGATTTGGCTTGTGCCCCAGGAAGTGGATATTGCTTATTTAGATAGATTGGAGAGTATAAGCAATAGCTCAAGCAAGTCAGGGTCGCATACCTATAACTCGAACTGGCTTGTGCCCCAGGAAGTGGATATTGCTTATTTAGATAGATTGGAGAGTATAAGCAATAGCTCAAGCAAGTCAGGGTCGCATACCTATAACTCGAACTGGCTTGTGCCCCAGGAAGTGAATATTGCTTATTTAGATAGATTGGGGAGTATAAGCAATAGCTCAAGCAAGTCAGGGTCGCATACCGATAACTCGATTTGGCTTGTGCCCCAGGAAGTGGATATTGCTTATTTAGATAGATTGGGGAATATAAGCAATAGCTCAAGCAAGTCAGGGTCGCATACCTATAACTCGAACTGGCTTGTGCCCCAGGAAGTGGATATTGCTTATTTAGATAGATTGGGGAATATAAGCAATAGCTCAAGCAAGTCAGGGTCGCATACCTATAACTCGAACTGGCTTGTGCCCCAGGAAGTGGATATTGCTTATTTAGATAGATTGGGGAGTATAAGCAATAGCTCAAGCAAGTCAGGGTCGCATACCTATAACTCGATTTGGCTTGTGCCCCAGGAAGTGGATATTGCTTATTTAGATAGATTGGGGAGTATAAGCAATAGCTCAAGCAAGTCAGGGTCGCATACCTATAACTCGATTTGGCTTGTGCCCCAGGAAGTGGATATTGCTTATTTAGATAGATTGGGGAATATAAGCAATAGCTCAAGCAAGTCAGGGTCGCATACCTATAACTCGAACTGGCTTGTGCCCCAGGAAGTGGATATTGCTTATTTAGATAGATTGGGGAGTATAAGCAATAGCTCAAGCAAGTCAGGGTTGCATACCTATAACTCGATTTGGCTTGTGCCCCAGGAAGTGGATATTGCTTATTTAGATAGATTGGGGAGTATAAGCAATAGCTCAAGCAAGTCAGGGTCGCATACCTATAACTCGATTTGGCTTGTGCCCCAGGAAGTGGATATTGCTTATTTAGATAGATTGGGGAGTATAAGCAATAGCTCAAGCAAGTCAGGGTCGCATACCTATAACTCGATTTGGCTTGTGCCCCAGGAAGTGGATATTGCTTATTTAGATAGATTGGGGAGTATAAGCAATAGCTCAAGCAAGTCAGGGTCGCATACCTATAACTCGAACTGGCTTGTGCCCCAGGAAGTGGATATTGCTTATTTAGATAGATTGGGGAGTATAAGCAATAGCTCAAGCAAGTCAGGGTCGCATACCTATAACTCGAACTTTCTGGTCCCAGGAAGTCCGAGCTATCAGACGCTTTTCTTTTAAGTAATCAACAGAAAAAACTAGTTACCTGTTTTGGGTTAGTACGCTACGTAAAAGCTATTTATTAAAGTACTGAATGTTATTTATCTTAAAGAAATCATATATAAAATAAACAATGACAGCTCTCTTGCTGACGTGCCCTCGAAATGTCGCTCCTAATATTAAAGCTATTCAAATGACACCTCACACATCGAAATCTATATACATATACTTATATACTAGTACATACATATATACACTTTACAAAAATGACGTTCCTTCTCCTCGATTTATTCGCAGGTAGTGTAAGTGCCACTAAGAGTGCACTCACTACAGATTTCATGAATAGTTGAACGATTTTAAACTGGGCATATCTACTTATCTATATTATGTATACTTTAGACAAATAGTTTAAGCATTTTGATTTTAAATGTGTAATCTTGTAATTGGCATCTGCTACTACGTATGTACACTACGTATTTCAATGTATCCCAAATATAAATAAGTTTTAAGAAAAAACTTTTCTATACAAAAAAAATCTAAAACCTGTGTCCATGACCCGTGAAAAAAAGGGTTACTGATAAACTTTGTTCTTGATGTAAGAGTAACGTCCTCCGTCCATGGACACCTGCAACTCAAGTGCGCTGCCCGCCTTTGAGGGTGATGAGGAATAGGAGGATGCGGGGAGGGTAAAAAAGAGAGGTTGGATGTGGAGATGTAAAAAAGGAGAGGGGGATGAGGGGAGAGGAAACCTCACTCATTTCGGGGAAATGCAACGCAAGCGTTACTTCACAGCCGGTTTTCTGTGAGGCCGTGGTATCGCACCGGTCGAGCCGACCCATTCGTGCCTAAGCGTGGCTCTACCACTGTGTAGGTTAGATTTCCACATACATATACACTCATACATATTTATCCCTTTGGGGTAGGCAGAAAAATGTTCCATCCCCTTGCTCCTATCTTTAAATACTTCACGAGTTTCATTTACTGCCATACAGCTTTCCGGATTGAAATAAAAATATTTAAGTACACTTTTATCTAAATATTATATTAATCTTACAAAACCATGTAGACGTAATGATGAAAATTTAAAATTGTATGCTGAGGTGGGTTTTGACACGCAGCAAGTCTGAATGCGGGACGACTGACAAATCAAGTTTATAAAGCAAATTCGAATGAATATACAGGCAGGGTTGAGCACTCAAAACATACACCCATCAAATTGGTGATGTAGATTTAAACTGCACAGAAGGTGTAGCGGTTTAAGTGGTCACCTCGCAACCACGCTGCGACGATGAGTGTTGTGGATTCGATCCCCGCACAGGACAACACTTTCTGTAATCCTTAAATTCTGAGTTTGGGTGTTCTTTGTGTCCGTTGTTTCAATGTTTGTAAAGTCTCCCGCGACACAGGAATTAATCCGAATGCGGGAGCTGTCTTAGATAAAACGAAAGAAGATAGATCGAACCAAATGACTTGTTGTTGTCTCTGCTCCCCCGATGGGAAAGGTGTAAGTATATGTACATATGTATGTATAACATGTGAAATGTGTGTGTGACATGTGGGAATCACGTTAACCGTTGCATCTAAAGATTTTCAAGAAAGATATCGCTGATTATCGATAAGACCTGCGTTTATACTTACCGCCTACAGATAATTACATATAAATTAAGAGTGTGAAAATTATCTATCAATCTGTATATTTAATACCGATTTCAATAAATAAGATAAATAAGTTCATTACTAATAAAAATTTATGAAAGTGTTTATCCGACTGCGCAAAAAGGATGGTTACATTTTTCAAGTGAAAGCATGTGTCGTGGCCAGATCATAAAATTCAACAGTTCATCAAGCATTTCATGAAATACGACTTGATACGGTTGGACACATCATTAAGTAAGTGAAATAACTCCAGACCGAGAATTTCCGGGCTGCGAGAGGTGGTTTAAGGTATTTTTAGAAATACACACAGCCAACTCACGTTGAAGACAAAGAGTTTATTTTTAATTACTCATCATATCCACGATCACGATCTGCCGATATCAGTGATTGTTGAAGATTATATCGAATTATAAAAATATTCCGCTAAATATTATTATATAGTATTCTAATTCGTTAGCAAGTTACACCTGATTACACGACTTCCCAAAATGATATGTATTGTTTTCAGAGTTCATGTATATATCAGTGTTTATTTTTCCACTATAACTTTTAAATGCCTGAACAGATTTCTATGTATGGGCTATCGGTATATTCCATACATCATCTCAAATAACACTAGCTATACGTTATTAATTCTTGTGATGCTTTTTTGTGTAATAAGTAACTTGTTATTTCGTGGAATCAACAAACTTCAGCATGTCTCGTTTATATCGGACTTGAACCAACTAGAACAAAACGATCTCATAATTAATACCACATATTCAACACTACGTGATATATTCTGTATATAATCTGATATTGTATGTTTTATTTTTAAAAGTCTAAAGTCTAACAACTTGAAGCCTTTAAGAACTCGTACCATATAGAGTTTCTAAACACCTGAGCGCTACAAATAGTCGTACATTAAGCGATTAAGTTCGCGATAATGTTTTTGTAAACAAGAAAACTATGTATATTATAAGACTTGAATTAAAAAGTTAAATGAATGCGTATAGCCTTTCCCTCTTAATAGCCAGGTATCCTATTTATCCGGATATCCGAATAATTTTCGACCAGGATATTCTGTTTTACTATTGTGATAGTACAAATAAAATGGATAGTTATTAGTTTTTTTATACATGCTAATTTTTTTTTTTTATTCGTAAGCCTACCATAATGACTCCACTTTGCCTGATGGTAAGCAATAAATGGAGTCCAAGAGTGGTGGTCACCATCCTCATTGCATGTCTAGTCAATGCAGCATGGTGACCCACACTATGGCGGCCTGGTGAGATGCTTTATCACGCCCCGCTTAAAAGACCCGGGATCAAATTGGGAAGGAAACACGTGCGCTGGTAGGGAATTCCAGGCTTTCACTGATCGGCACAGGAAAGAAGAGCCAAACCGTTTCGTTCGGGATCGCATATCTTCGACTCGCAAACGGTGACTCCTCAGGCCAGCACGTGTAGTCCTGTAAAGCAAAAAAACTCATTCGTTCATAGTTATATTAAAATTAATTATGATCTACTTTTCTGAAAGTTTTATTGACATCATAATACTGTTAACGAACATACTAATATATATATTATGTAGTAGAAATATGTAAGTAGTAAGCTTTTTGAACTGAAAAGTTCTTTAAGCGCATTGAGCACTTTTTGGGGTAACAAAATGCGTAAAACTCGCGTCATCGTCACTGCACGCTTCCTATGAGCTATATGTATGCTGTATATGTGTATTTATATACATATATATATATATATGTATATATATATATATTATCAAAAATATCCGGATAATTATCGGCATAAAATTGGAAGTGTCCGTAATATCTGAATAGTAAATCGGCTGGATAATTGTATACCTTACATGTGACGTCATAATTAGCTGAAATGGTGTCTGTATACGTTCCACAACAAGTCGCTTTTTTATATAAAATTCAACCGTGTTGAGTTATACAAACTGTCACTTAGGGCACCAACACGTTGTAAGGTGTCTCGATTGTGGATCGATCAATCTACACGAAGTGTACGGTCTCCGGAGCTGCTGATCTTCGCAAGGGAAGATGGATAGTTAAGGTTGGTGTATTTTGTGTTTACCCGCCATTGTGAGCAATGATTAAATTGTACTTCAAACCTTGGTTTTGCTATACAATAACAACTGAAAATACAATTCATCAATCTCGTTTAAACCAAGCGACTCAAAAGTATTTTTGCATTATGTATTAGAACTGGTAACAGTTCTTTGACTAGCTGGGGACTACTAGGAATGCGAAAAACACTTGCTCTAGCTATTGCTTCAGTCCCCAGTCCATTAGAAAAAGCAATAATCCTTCTATCCTACCTCTTCCGTTCAACATACTGCTAAATTTTCATCTAATTAACAAAATGTTCTATTGATCTAATGTTCTATTCGAAATGGTGAATAAATTATGGTTTATTTTTTTGAATATTATAGGGGGACAGACGAACAGATGGGTCACCTAATGGTAAGTGACAACCGCCGGTCATGAACACCTGCAACTCAAGAGTCGTAAGTGCGCTGCCCGCCTTTGAGGGTGATGAGGAATGGGGGGATGCGGGGAGGGGAAAGAAGAGAAGGGGTATGAGGAAAGAGGATAGGAGGAGGGGTATAGGGGGAGTTATGCCTCCGGAAACCTCACTCATTTCTTCATAACCGGTTTAAACTCCTCAGAGAATTTCTCAGAGAATTTCAGAGAAAATCTCCTCAGAGACACGAGAATAATGGATGAGGAGATAGGAAATAGGAGAGGGGGGATGGGAGGACAGGGGAGTTGGGCCTCCGGAAACCTCACTTATTTCGGGGAACTGCAACAAGCGTTACTTCATAACTGGTTTTCTGTGAGGCCGTGGTATTGGACCAGTCGAGCCAGCCCATTCGTGCCTAAGCATGGCTCTACCACTGTAAATATATGCCAAAATATGGGCGTCTTATAAGACTCTACTTACCCAGTGCGTTTGTTTACGGGTGAAATAGGCATACGTATGTATTTGTATATATGCAAACAAAAGACTATGTAAGAGACAATAATTCGTACACAACATAGTTGTATATTATAAAATGATAAAACATCCGATCTAACATTGGAAATGACGCAGGTATTGCATCATATAATTCATAATCAAAGTACTTGATTACATATATACGGAATATGAATAAAACTAAAACGTGATACTAAATAGCGACTGATAACGCTAAAAAGTGACAAGGAATTAATTTTTGTATAGATTAATATATAATTACTGATAGTTTGGAACGTTAACCTTTAAGTAATACTAAATGGTGCAAGAATTCCTGTGAGAAATCTTGAGAACAAAACTGCAAAAAACTCAGGGTATCTCAGGTATAAATTCGACCTAGATAAATGATAAATGGTCTACGTGAAAAAGGACCTGAAAAGTTTTTTTTTTAAATATTATAAGGGGACAACACAACTCGAGGGTCGTAAGTGCGCTGTCCACCTTTGAGGGCGATGAGGGCGTTTTTATCTTGGGAACAATCCTCTAATTTGTAATAAGCTTGTTTACAAAGGGAATTTTTAATATGGGTTTTAAATTTCCTTTCATTGCAATATATCACAAGGAATTTTGTTATAATATTTAACGCAGTACCCCATAAAAGATGTATGTACTTTAGCTGATCTGAGAAATGGTATATAATTGATGGTGGGATGTGCAAGGTACTACAATCTTTTTCAATAGTTCCCTGAGGGATTCGCGGCGACGTAGATTATATGTCACACAGTGAAGGCTAAAACAAACAAAAAGTGCCTGAACTCACGGTCTTTACTCTTCAATTGATTCTATGATCGCATCAGCTCCAAGATATATATTGATCCCGGGTCTTTTAAGCGGGGCGTGAAAAGCATTAAACCAGGCTGCCATAGTGTGGGTCACCATGCTGCATTGACTAGATATGCAATGAGGATGGTGACCACCACTCTTTGACTCCACCTATTGCTTTCCATCAGGCAAAGTGGAGTCACTATGGTAGGCTAATATAAAAAAAAAATAACAAATTATAGTATTACCAGTCGAACTAGTTTCACGCAAGCACAAAATTTTGTTACGATGATTAGGAGATTAAAACTGACTTCCCTGATTTCTTTAGGTAGGCTAATTAATCAATCCATAAATGTATATTTAAAAAAGTACCTACTTAGGATTAATAAAATAATTTCTGTGAAATTGGTGTGTAATAAACGCATTTATCAAATTACGATTATCGAGAAATACAATTTCCCATCAAATCTTATCGTGTTCCAAGAACCATTTGGAGTCATTCTGTGCTTTTATCGTAACATCAACAACAACAACTTATGTCAATGCTACTTTAGTTCTTACCTTAGATTTTTTCCTCAGCGACTAAAATCACATGGTGTGTCGTCATAAATGGGTCTATTGCAGGGGATGTGGGATAACCTTCATAGGAAAAGTCCAGGAACCTTGCAAACCTTGTCCATCTAATTTGCAGGCGTCTACATCGTGGAGTATAGGGGACCTTACTATCCTCTAGAGAGGCGCGCATGGAACAGGTCGCTCTCCTGTCTTAGGTCTTGCAACTCCAGAGTCAAAAGGGCCACCTTTTAGGGTAGGTGAAAGGAAGGAGGAGAAAGAGGGTATGGGCAAATGGGTAGAGAGGAAAGGGGGATGGGAAAGAGCAATGGAGGTAGGGCCTCCGGTAACCTCACTTATTCCGGTAGAGCCGGCCCATGTGTGCCTAATCATGACTCTCCCACTCTTTTTTATTAACAATTTAATATTTTTGCTTTATTTAGAAAGTGTGCTGTTCGCTGATCTTATTCTATATCATTCTGCAGAGTTATATCAAGAATTATAATAAGTTATAAAAACGTCTAAACGTATAAAATAAATAATATTAAAGATAAGATAATGGTTATTATTAATGAAATCAAACTACATTTGATAATAAATCTTGGTGTTTCTATATTAATAGGTGATAGATGTTATCAAACACTTTACTGGAAATTGAAATTAGATACTACCATAAAGAATTCCATTTAAGCGGCGGTAGCGTGATAGCTGAAGCGTCGGACTTGCGATCAAGTGGTTGCGGGTTCAAACTCCATCCAGTACACTACCGTCGTAACCCATAACACAAACATTTAGCTTAGCTGGGGCTGTTAACAAGAATTCTAGTAATATGACATTAGATTAGACGGTTACAAGAATATTGATATATACAAAGTTGTTTCTGAATTTATATTTATAGGCTATATCTATATATATTGTTTAGTATTACAAATATTATTATTAAGATAAAATAACCGACCCTACAGCACATTTCATCTGACTATATAAACCTTGAGCAGAGAAAAGGATCGACAATGTATACATAAACCTTACAACAATAAAAAACATTAAAATACTTTGTAACGTTTTAAAAACCACTTCACTCTAAAACAATTAAATTCAATCATATAAAAGAGCTAATGAGTTTTAAACTTTTGAACAGATTTAATTAATAACATTTATTAATTACATTTAAAAACACTGACAAGATGCTACAGAAAAACACACAGATACACGTAGTATTTATAATAAAACAGCATAAATAGCAAATAATAATCACGAAGGTAAAATTTATGACCGTGGTAGCAATACAGTCATGTTGATTAATCTATCTAATCATAATTGCTTTCCTCAATTTGATAATAACATATTGAAATATAGTAGCGACTACAGTGCTTGTGTTTAAGCAAAAACACAGACATTAAAATACTCTCTTTAAAATATTAAAGAAAAAATCAACCAGGACATCAAACATTAATTTTTTTTTTATTTAGAATATCCATAGAATTGCTCAGTACAACTATTGAGTTAAATTTTTTTATAAGGCGTGCTTTATTTCCTTTTATATTCCTGTCTAAAATTCTGTATTATTTAACTGTATTCCTGTCTGAAAAACTGTGTTACAGGAATTTTACATACCAAAATATAACCGAAAATTCATTACGGCCTTTTAAAGGGTTTCAAATTATTATAATATAAGAATATTAAAAAAAAAAAAACTGATTATTGTACGTAACAAGCATAGTAAAATTCTTCAGCCTTCTGTACACAAGAAAGACTTGATCAGTCGTTTAATTAGTTCCTTGTAAATGGAACGAGTAGTCGGACCCCATGACCTTATCTTCTCCAGCCCAAACCTCTAAAAACAAAACTGTTAATTAATTTTCTGTATTTACACCGTTTAAGGCTTTCTGCAGCAGCGCCGGCACACCCACCAGTGCTGGTGGTACCGGTACCAGTACTCGGAAGGTCGATGGCGCAAGGGTGTCGTTTCAAGTTGCGTCTACCCATCTTCCATGGTAGTAATGACATACCATCTGGTCTCTTCCCATCGTCTCGTACCGTACCGTTGGGTTCACGTACAGCCGGAACGCTGCTTAAGCAGCTCTAAACAATTAAATTATGTATTTAATAATAGCCGTAACGGACTATATACATTTTATATATGTATATATATATATATATATATATATGTATATATATATATATATAGATATATTTCAACAATGGCTCCATCGTTTACCGATGATTTTGGCAACGTCAAAGTGTAAAGTTGATTTATTAGTAATATAGGTTGAAATTTTATGATAGAAAATCAAATAATAACTGTTTGTGCTTGTGGATCCGTGGGAGAACAAAAGATGGTTAGGGCATCAATGAACAAGAAAAGACTATAAATGGATTATGTTTAAGGATTTTTTTGATTGATAATTTGTAAAGAATTTTGACAAGTGGGGTATGAACTAAAGTTAAGAGATGGGCCAAATTAACGGGTCGAGATATCTGTTGAGGGAGAAGATCATAAAGAGGAATGATTAGTTTAGGGCAAGAGAAAAATATATGGTCAAGGGTGC
This sequence comes from Tyria jacobaeae, assembly GCA_947561695.1. Taxonomy (NCBI): domain Eukaryota; kingdom Metazoa; phylum Arthropoda; class Insecta; order Lepidoptera; family Erebidae; genus Tyria; species Tyria jacobaeae. The sequence continues at coordinate 8,101,753 of OX387234.1, forward strand.
CTTCCTCGAGACCACACTCACATAGAGAGTGATCCCGAACTCGGAGTTTGGCAAGGAATACTGGTGCGGTAACATTTTATATTTTTTTTTTCTAAAACTAGGATTTTCGTGACATAAGATTTGAGAGCCTTCAACTTATAAATGTCTTTTAAATATTTATTCTCAATAATCCGATTAAAAACCTTTTTGGACTTCTTTTTGAGCTTTTTTTTTATAATATAGACAGACAGACGCACAGACCAGAGAGATGGTATGTACTACAAAAAATTGCTAAAATATTACGTGGAAAATGTTGTTAGTCTTACAAAGGTATTTCTTTATTTTAATGTTTTATTGTATCTGTGTGACTGATTATTTTCCCAAATAAATAAATAAATAAATAAGTGACAACCACCGTCCACGGAAAGAAGAGGGGATTGAAGAGATGGAAAAGATTAGAGAGGGGATAAGGGGAGAGGAAAGAGGAGAGGGGGAGCTAGGCTTCCGGAATCCTCACTAATTTAGTATAAAGATAGGTATAGAACACTTTTACAGGAGAACCACCCACCACAACACCACTGTTACAGGAAAGGTTTTATACAAATACATTAGTCAATTTTGATAATGTACAAAGGGCGGCCTTATTGCTTAATGCAGGTTACCTAAGTATGCATCAAAATGATTCGGAAAGACGACTTATTCATCATCATTCCTGTTAATCTTACATCTTTAAACGAAAAAATCTTGTATATATATATATATATCTCGGAATTGGCTCCAACGATATTCATGAAATTTTGTATGCAGGGGATTTCGGGGCCGATAAATCGATCCAGATAGGTTTCTAGGAAAACTGCTACAATATCATTAAAATACGAAGGTAAATTTCACCACCATCTACAAGGTTGTAATAGGTCAGGTGGTAAATAAGGCGAGAAGAATGTCGTGTTCGGCAGCAGGAGGCGAGGAAGGAACACCGTGGTGGTTTTAACCGGTAGCCGGTTAAGTCCGACACACCTCTCCGTTGATAGTCCATGAGGAGTTCCCCAGTTAAAAAAAAAAATATTTTGATTACCCCGGTTTGAATCCTGATGATTGAGCCATGCTAGGCACGTATGGGCTGGCTCGACCGCTCGACTGGTTGTTAGGCACTGTTTGCATTGTAATTCACTTTATGTAAACATTTCCCATCAGGTGACCGTCAGCTCGTTTCTCCTTAAAACCAAAAAACTCTTTTTTATTCACTTAAGTTCATAAAACATTTAAATATGTTGAGTCCACTTCATAAATAAATAGATGATTTAAAGTCAATCATCTTCGAATATAAAGTCATCTCGATCGTCGTATTTATTCCTACAGTAACGAGGTCTAATCAAGGTAATCGTGTACATTAAATTTGAACTCTGAAATTTCAATTATTTTTTCTATTACTAAAACTTATTACTTATTATTTTATTTTATTTTTGACTCAGTAGTGTTTGACATCATCTTGTACATTTCTAAGCATGTCCAAACTGTATTCAACTGTATTTTTTCAACCGACTTCAATACAGGATGTTTTCAATTCGACTGTATTCTTTTTTATGTTTCTTAACTCAGAACTTTCGACTGGGTGAAGCGATTTGATGATTTTTTGTTTTATTTGAAAGCTGGTGTTTCCCTTGTGGTCCCATTTCAATTTGGACACGTTCTAACAATGGGAAAACAAATCCATGAGAAAACATTATGATAGACGCATTAAAGTCGGTTGTCTACTTTTTCAACTGTCTTCAAAAAAGAGAAGGTTCTCAATTCGACCTTATTTTTTTTATGTTTATGTATTATATTTACTTATATTTTTTATGTTCGACTATTTTTTTTATGTTTTTTACCTTAGAACTTTTGACTGCGTGAACGGATTTCGACGATTTTTTTTTTATTTGAAAGCTGGTGCTTTTGGTCCAGTTCTGACGATGGCATCCATAAAAAAACATAAGTCTTAAATTAACATTAAGCATGTGCGCGACAGATGGACGAATAACTCAATATCACGGCAACCGATTTCGATGATTCTTTTTTTATTGGAAAGGATGTACTTCAAGGGTAGTTAGATGAGAGTTTGGTCCAGCTGTAACAATGGAATGGAACATAAGAAAACCATATTAGTCTTGAATTTTATTAAAGTCCGATTAATAAAGTGAATTATTCTTATAGGAAATAAGATCTTTCTACTAAAAAGTACTCAGGAACACAGTATTATTCATTGTTATAAAAATCTTCAAATATCTTTGTTTTTTTACAGTATCTTCTGGTATCCAGGAGTTTGTGACTATATAAATAGAAATCTGCCGACTGAATCATATTTTGGATAATTATTTTTTGATTTTCATACGTACATACGCTCACGCCTTTTTCGCCGATGGGTTAGGCAGAGAGAGAAAAAAAAAAAAACGTTTTTCTTTACATCGCCAAGTGTTATGATCGGTGAGAACAGAAAAGATAAGGAATTATCGAACTTAAATACTAAGCTAAGCTAGCTTTCGATGGGACCTGGAGGCGAAATCCCTTGCAACCCTGTACCAGTGGCGCAGGGAGGCGCAAGAGTGGGATCTGGGACCTGCCCCTAGTGAAATCGAGGCGCAACGTTCCCAGCTCCGCCAGGTACTCATGACTCGGTGGAAAGAACGGCTTGAGCGACCGAGCGCAGGGCACGCCACGATCGGGGCGGTAAGGCCCGTCATGGAGGATTGGCTAGAGAGGAGACATGGTCCCCTCTCCTACCGGTTGACGCAGGTGCTCACTGGACACGGATGTTTCGGAAAGTACCTGTGTCGTATAGGCCGGGAGCCAACGTCTGAGTGCCATCACTGCGGGGGCTGCCGCGAGGACACTGCACTCCACACTTTGGTGGAGTGTTCTGCGTGGGTGCAGCAACGTGCCGATCTCGTGGCAGCTATCGGTGTGGGTAGCCTCTCGCTGGAGATCATGGTCAAGGCCATGGTACAAAGCGAGAGTGCTTGGGTTTCCGCCGCCTCGTACTGCGAGGTAGTGATGTACGCTAAAGAAGCGGCGGATCGGAAACGGGAGAGGACAAGTTCTGTCCCGTCCCGCAGAAGACGCATCAGGCGCCGGAGAGCGCTGACTGATCTCCCGCCTCCATGAGCGCTGGCCTGAGGGTAGCGGGTCGGGCTGATCGCTACCCTAGCAGAAGCAGGCCCGAGACGGTGGCGTGGCGTGTTCCGCGCACGCCTCTAACGTAAAGGGATGGTATGGTCCTCAAAGTCCATGGCGTGGTCACCTACCAATCAGGTGGCCAAGGTCTGCAGGGGTCTCCCGAAGGCTTCCTTCGCAGGGTATCCCGGATTCCCTGCAATAGACCCAGTTGGACGGAACACTGTGTGGTTTTAGTCGGTTCGAGTCCGACATACCACCTCACCCTCAGCTCCGGTGAGATGATGACCCGTGGGGGTTTCCACACGAAAAAAAAAAAAAAAAAAGCTAGCTTTCGATACGATTGCATAAACGCCTAGATGCCTGGTAATTCCCTCTAGAATGTCATGAAATTATAAAATTACGATTGTATATCAAACAACCTTGGCTGATTAAAACAATCAGTCGAACGTTCAGTACATCCCCGTCGGTATCTAATGCATTAAAAAGATTTCATATGATTTATTTTTTGTTGTTGCAATGATGTGTTAACATAAATATTTAAAAGTAAAAAACAAATTATATTGAGATAGTTATACGCAGTTGCACAGTTAAGTATAGGCTTCGTCCAGACGGCTATAGATTTTCATTATATTTGCTTTCTTTATCGAGTCATGTTTGGTCTAACGTTAACTTGATCATCTTCTATTTATCTGGCCCCTTGGTCTTGATATTTGTAACCAACTCTGTCCAATTTTACAATGTGACCAGCTGACTACAGCAATCCAAAAGAAACGATAAGAAAAAAAGAAGAAAAGAAACAACAACAACTGCAACTACTTGCAGTTGTTGTTGTTTCTTTTCTTCTTTTTTTCTTATCTTTTCTTTTCTTTATAACCTGACTTATTATTTTCCTACGACATAATATTTAGCTTTACATCCAAGGCAGACATCCAATGATGAATTACATTTTCAGTTTCTAATTTTATTATGTTCATTAATTATTTTTTTATTTGATAAATATCATACGCGCATTTTGACTTACTTGTCTTATGTTACTGTGTCCCCTAGGTGGGGCAGAGGGCGTCTACAGTGCGCCGCCATTCCGTTCGGTCTTGAGCTTCGCGTTTTATTTCTTTCCAAGTCTTCCCTAGAGCTTCATATATTAGTTTTTATTTTGTGTTAGTTGTAATCTAGTATTATCGATTATTCACCATATCTGTAATGTATTCTAACTATTTCTATTATTTTAATTTATTTATTTATCTAAAACATCTCCAGTTTCCGAATTTTTGTATGTAAACAACTCTATGTTTAAAATATAAATCTTTCTTTATATTTGCCTATACACTTTCGTGGGTGTTTACATTTATTAATTAATAAATGGTTTATTACAGAAATATTTCGGACTGCTTGACGAGTTTTGGATCCGTCTGATATCAAGGCATGAATTGACATTCTGTCTTCCTTCGCTGTCAGGCGTTGAAACCTTAAAGTTTGCTCTTTAGTAAACGATGATGAAAGATGATAGTGGTTCAAGTTTTACACAGCTAACATCATGTTCGTATATATCGTATAGGATCTGTATAGTCTCAAGGTTGATTAGGACATCTTCATTTGCTAAATGATTAACAGTAGTAGTCAACTGTATATCTGTTTCATTCTATAATATATCTTAGGCATGCAGTTACGGATTGATATCACTTACTTTTGGAGATGTATAGTTGCGATTGTTAATTGCAAAATCATGTATAAAACAAGAATTTTATCTAGATTTTGTTTTGAATCTTATCTAGATGTCGTTTTGATAAAATTGTCAATTATGACAAAACAAAGTTTGACATTAAAAATAAATAAATAAACGTTGAACAGTTGAGTTTTTGTGAATTTGTTTCGAGTGTTGTACAGAAATCCAATTCAAAAACAGGACAAAGCCAAAATATTGATATCGAAAAGTAATTCTTATAGCATTCAAGAACAAGACTCGTTTTCACATGATAGTGTTCATGTGAAAATGAGTCTTGTTCTTGAATGCTATAAGAATGATTTTTTATATTTTTAGCAGAAGTTATTTTAATAAATTTAGTAATTAGTTTGATAGCGTGGATGAGATTTTTTTTTAATTTTTTTTTTTTTATACTATAGGGGGACAGACGAACAGACGGGTCACCTGATGGTAAGTGACACCGCCGTCCATGGACACTTGCAACTCAAGTGCGCTGCCCGCCTTTGAGGGTGATGAGGGATGGGGAATGCAGGGAGCGGAAAGAAGAGAGGAGGGATGAGGAGATGGTAAAAAGGAGAAAGGAGAAGAGGGGAGAGAAAAGGGGGGAGGGGGAATTGGGCCTCCGGACACCTCACTCAATTCGGGGAAATGCAACGCAAGCGTTACTTCACAACCGGTTTTCTGTGAGGCCGTGGTATCGCACCGGTCGAGCCGGCCCATTCGTGCCTAAGCATGGCTCTACCACTGTTGAAATGATATTTACATGATCTGGTGTACATGGAAGGTATAACACCCAAGCGATACATATGTCCAGCATTATATGAATTACGAATCAATGCTCTCTCTAACTTGCGTTTTACTTTAATATGTAAGATTAATAAACTTTTTCCATCTGTACTTTACACATAATAAAGAGAATAATAATAACCTGATACATCTCACACACGGCCGTCTGATTCCAAACTAAGCAGAGCTTGTACTATGGTAACCAGACAGCTGCTACCCGTGGTTAGGGCTCCAGAGACAGGAACCTCCTCACAATACGTGCCGTATCAAGAAGGACTGCCTTTTGCATCAGGCCCTTAACCCAGCTACCTAACGTATGCCTATGAAGGTGTCGGTCGAGGCTCTTAGCAAGCAACCCATGTGCTGATATGACTATCAGCACAATGATTTCTGAATCCACATCAAACATGTCGAAAAATCTCAATATTTTAGTTGTTTTTTTTTTTAGAGAAATAATAAGATTGTCGTCATGGGAAATTGTATAATTCTTATATTATTATTATTATTGTATATTCTGTAGTATATAATAGACGGATCACCTGATGGTAAGTGACAACCGCCGTCCATGGACACCAAGAGTCGTAAGTGCGTTGCCCGCCTTTGAGGTTGATGAGGAATGGGGGATGCTGGGAGGGTAAATAAGAGAAGGGGTACGAGGAAAGCGCTTCTACAGGAATGGTCGAAAAAACTCCAATCTACAAGCCTGCTTTAGCAGTTATGGTTGTAAAAAAGAATCACAGATGGCATTAGTGCAGTAAAACAAATATAAAACTGAGGAAGCTTTGTTAATACGCATGAGTGGTCTCCAGCTTTTCATATTTTCTTTATTGTTCTGGAAAATAAACACAGATGGCTGCACTAGTTGAGCTTATATAATACCGAAGTCATTTAGTGGTTCAAATAGTTTATAAATATTTTGTAGTATAAAATTTGTAAGAGGTATTATTATTTGCAAATGTATTCAACCTTCAAAACTGTCATAGTAGTGTTAGGATATATGTTGCACTACGATCCCAAGAGATGTCACTAGTTGTTCAAAGTTCACTATTAAAAGGGTTAGGAGAAATTAGATCCCAAGAGATTTTGTTAAATTATGTGTTGAAATAAGATTTTCCTATCATATATCAAAAATATATAATTAATTTAACTAAAATCAATGTAAAAATTTTCAGTAAGTACAATTCATAAAATAAAAAAATGTTTCCGCTATTCGCTACTAGATGGTAATATCAGTAGTTTAAGGTACATAGCTAATGTAACACATACGAAAATATTCGACCTTTCAAAAGAAAATAATCGACCGGAGTAATGCTTTATTTCATTTCTTTTTTTTTTTTTTATTTGTAAGCCTGCCATAATGACTCCACTTTGCCTGATGGTAAGCGATAAATGGAGTCCAAGAGTGGTCTTCACCATCCTCATTGCATGTCTAGTCAATGCAGCATGGTGACCCACACTATGGCGGCCTGGTGAGATGCTCTTTCACGCCCCGCTTAAAAGACCCGGGATCAAATTGGGAAGGAAACACGTGCGCTGGTAGGGAATTCCAGGCTTTCACTGATCGGCACAGGAAAGAAGAGCCAAACCGTTTCGTTCGGGATCGCATATCTTCGACTCGCAAACGGTGACTCCTCAGGCCAGAACGTGTAGTCCTGTAGAGGAAGAGAGAGGGTGGGACCAATTGGAAGAGCTCGTCAGAACACTCCCCGGGATGTAGGCGATAGAGAACTGCCATAGAGGCGACATCTCTTCGCAACTGCAGGGGCTCAAGAGACTGGGTGACCTCAGGACAGTCTATAATACGGACTGCGCGTCGCTGCAACCGATCGAGAGCGTCAAGCAGATACTGCGCATAGCCATCCCAAAGATGAGAGCAGTACTCCACGCAGGAGCGAACCTGGGTCTTATATAAAAGACACAGATGCTCGGGCGAAAAGAAGCGTCTCACCTTGTTCAATAGACCGAGCTTCCGCGAGGCCGCCTTAGTGACGCTCTCGATGTAATCACGCGGATTGAGATCCCGACAGATGTCCATACCCAGTATACTAAGCCTATCCTGTAGTGGCAGTTGAGTGTTCTGAAGAGTAGGAAGGGGAAGGAATGGAGACTTTTTATTTGAATCCTAAAAAAAATCCGGTTATCAAACAATGCTTGCGTCGTATATACGGAGGGAGGATGATGAGTGGGGAACGGCACTAAGAGTGTCGTTCCCCACTCATCAGCCTCAAAGGCAGGCTGCTCACGACTCTTGAGTTGGAGGTGTCTACGGGCGGCACTTGTCACTTACCAACAGGTGATGATATCTACTGGTTTGCTCCCTATTTCTTAAAAAAGAAGTTTGTCGAGCTATCAATTAAACGATATGAAAAAGTCGTAAAGTGCTAAAGAACAGAAAAAAGACAGATCAGAATTACCCGAAACCGGCGTATGAAAATGTAAGACAATATAGTCGTGAGGTACGTATGGATAATTGATGTCTCTGTCTGTCCTGGAGATAAACAGGCGTGAGTTTATGTGTGATACAATACACACAAACTGTGGTAAGAAAAATAATGTTCTTCTAAACAATAGCATCGAAACAGACTTCAATGCACATGTAGAATACATACATACCTACGTTCACACCTATATCCTCTAAAGGGCAGGCAGACTTGTATTGAACATAGCAAATTAGAATATGGTATCACTAAAGTATTAGGGGCAAGCCCATTTACGTCAAACGGACATTGCATAACTGTAGACATATTGTCGAACAGATCACCGATAAATAATGACAACTGTCCCATCCCTTAGTCGCCTCACGGGAAGAGATTTTCAATCTCTTCCCGTACTTTCCCTAGACCATGAAAGACACAAAGGTAGAGCATTCTCATCAAATTAAAATAAACAAACTTATAGTAAAACTCTGTAAATTAAAAGTATTATAGTAATTAATTAAAAAAAACAGCTATGTACTCTACCAGAAAGCCTATTCTATTTCTCGGGATCATGTAACGTTTCCAAAGATACCCATGAATGCAAATCTGTGCAGCAATTGGCAGTTATAGATGAATAAAGAAAAACTTCAAACTCCTTTTCCAGGCAGTCGTGTAAAAATATCACGACATACCTACGTGTTGAGCATTCACTTAAATCAGCCCTTTGTATTTTGATTTAAATATGCATAAATAAATATATAAGTAGGAAGGTGGAACAAAAGATAAACTTGTGATTCTCAAAGCGAACGATTTCAAGCAGAATAATATCATAATCCTATCTCGGACAGATGTTTACAAGTGAATCTCATTACTGTAGGGTGGGCGAGCCAGTTAGCGGCACAGTAAGTTTTAGTCTATTTTAGTATGTTCAGAATATTATTGAGAATTAAAAATAAGAGTGTAACCAATTATAATTATATTTTAATTGACAGGAGAAGTAATAATAACAGTGCCACCACCGGTGTCTTGGTCCTTGTACCCGATGTCGGTGGTCTAATAGTAGACTTTTATTTAACAAAAGCGGTTTTATTAAAAGATATAAGCTAGCGTTGACAGTATATTCCAATCGATCAGTGAACCATACTCATAAACCTCAATTCAAAATTTAAATTCCTGATTACATAAATATTATATTTTTCTATTTCTATTTTTTTAATCGTACTGTTTTTTTTTTATTAAATACAGATCAATACACCTAGCGTGGGTTGCTATGACAATTGTCAAATTAAATTAAAATGTCAAATACGACAAGATTACCGCCCGACATGACCTTTCTACATTAACACTGCATTTTTTTTTTGTGAGAGTTAGTATACCACAACTTTTTTATTGTGAAACATCATTATATACAAAGGGGAAAACTGTAAATTAGCGTCAACTTATTTATATTCTTCTAAGTACAACACAGGGGCAACGATTCTGCCGAAGAGCCGACGGCCGTTGGAGCAAACGAGCCCTCACGTCCGTCACGATAGGATTCTAACATATTATTATGTAATATATAAAATTATAATACAATTATATTGCACTTAGTGTATTTTTTCATACTACAATACAATTAAGTCATTTAAACGATCACATTGATACTCAAATATTAAACCCCGTCCGACGGCCATCAACTGAGTGGACCACCCTACAAATACAATATTACAAGAATCTATCTACAACTGCCCTTTCAGTAACAGTTATGTAATTATAATAATACATATTTATATTTTGATAGCCCCAAAATTTAAAATATTTTATTTTATAATTTTTTTATATTATTATTTTATTTGATGGTTTTCGAACACTTCATTCGTTTTCCGCTTAGAGAAAATATGTGCATGCATGAATTATGTTAATTGTAAAGTTAGTTAGTAAGTAATGAACATTTAATATAATATAACTATTAATATAAGGTAACTCTCAAACCGCCTTTTTACTTTCTGTTTTTTTTTTGTTGTTGTCGCGCAATTTCATATAGAAACGTAAGTTTTAATAGCAATCAATACCTACGTTTAAAAAAATAAAAATATTTATTGATAAAGTACAATAAAAATATATTATTAAATTTTAAATCTCAAACATAATATCTTTCTGAGATAGTAATAATTAAGGTTTTGTAATTGATACTATTTTAATAAAATCTAAAATGAATCTATAGATTATCTTTTCATTTTGAAACTTAAAGTATGTTATTTAGTTGTAATGTTAATAAATATTACATATCAGTATACAAGTATAGAAAACACGTCTCAAACAAAATTTCTAGGTATCATTTTAGATAAAATTGTAATTGAAAATCCCATATAAGCAGCATATATGCTAAAATAAATAGATTTGTTTTTGCGTTAAGGATTGCGTAAAATTGTAAATTTAAAAACTGCAATGACCGAATATTAAGGTTACATCCATGCCTATTACGCTTGCTCTTGTGGGGTAACTCAACTCACATCTTAAAGGCCTTCATATGTCAAAGAAATGTGTCCGAGCTACAGCAAACATCGAGCCACTAGACTCATGCAGACCAGCATTTAAAAGCCTACAGCTATTGACGCTGACGTCATTATAGTTTAGAAATCGACATGTTTATTAGAAAACATCCGGAGTTGTTTATTAAAGCCTGCAAAAATAAAACTTTTTCACAGTGGTAGAGCCATGCTTAGGCACGAATGGGCCGGCTCGACCGGTGCGATACCACGGCCTCACAGAAAACCGGTTGTGAAGTAACGCTTGCGTTGCATTTCCCCGAAATGAGTGAGGTCTCCGGAGGCCCAATTCCCCCTCCCCCCTTTTTCTCTTCCCTCGTCTTCTTTCTTCTTTTTTTCCATCTCCTCATCCCTCCTCTCTTCTTTCCGCTCCCTGCATCCCCCATCCCTCATCACCCTCAAAGGCGGGCAGCGCACTTGCGACTCTTGAGTTGCAAGTGTCCATGGACGACGGTGTCACTTACCATCAGGTGACCCGTTTGTTCGTCTGTCCCCCTATAGTATAAAAAAAAAAAAAAAAAAACTTACGTGTCTAGAGCCTAGATGTACTGCCTAGATATACGAGTACTCTTTATCACAGTAACTCGCATTACATAGATATGACTGCACGGGTGGCGTAGCGGTTTAAGTGGTCACCTCGCCCCTACACTGTGGGTTCGATCCTCGCACGGGACAACACTTTGTGTAATCCTCAAATTGTTGTTCTGAGTCTGGCTGTTCTTTGTGTCCGTTGTTTGAATGTTTGTAAAGTCCCCCGCGACACAGGAATTAATCCTACATCCTTGTCATTAAAACGAACGAAAACGTGTCAGCAAAAATCTATAACCAGATACGAATCGAATTAATCGAATTAATATACGAATTAGAAACGAATTAACAAAATGACTCATTGAGAAATGTTATTATAGTGTCAAAGACTTTCTTGAAGATTAATAATTAGTTTTAATAATTAGTCATAAATAGTAGATAATGTTATGATAATTAAATATTGATTAGACATAGTTAATACTTCCCTTTACCTCTCTTTCTATCCTGCCTTTACTGTACATATATACCCAATTTTCACATTCAATTCCAGAAAGTGCTCGGATGACGGAAAGAATCTTGTCCCATATTACGTAAATAGAACTAAATTATAATCTGCAAATGCCAGCGTTAATTACACTTCTGGCGAACCCTTCAGGGATACAGCCGTGAGTTTATGTATGTAGTGTATTATTTAGTGTACAAGTAGAAGAAATTTATAGCAATTAAAATATAATCGTTCGGTTCGTTGGCATACATTAGGTCACAGTGACATTACAGGGTGGCAAAACTATTCGTTTTATGAAATTAATCGCATCGCGGTAAGAATCGATAAGGAAATCTATGAATTCATAATCGATTCATCCAAAGTTGTACCGTTGTGATATGCGTTGTTGTAACTGTTTTAGATTAATAAGAGTTGAAACTATGTGTATGTAAAACTTATAGCAATTATCAAGTTTACTAAACTTGATTAAGGATTATAGTTAGCTTAGATTATAGTAAGCATTGCTATGCTTACTATAATCTAAGCTATATAATGCTTGCAATTATAAACAACATTATAAGCTGTAAGTAAAGCTATGTTGTAGACTTATGCAAAAAAAAATCAAATACGATGTTTAATATATATACTGACAGTTTTCTAAGGTCTTTTAAACCGGCCATAGTTTAAATATTGAAAGTAACATATGAACACAGAATATTTTGTCCATTTTAAAAATTTTGCTCTAAATAGGGTAAGCAATCAATTAGATGTTTTAAATATGATACAATAAAAAATACGATTTTAATAGAAAGTTGCCATTTCTGATGGCTACGTCAGTTGGCTCAACTCTATGATATATATACATATATATATATATATATATATATATATATATATATATATATATATATATATATATATATGTCAGTGCTTTGAAATAGCGTTCAGTTGGATTATTTCATACGAAACATTTATTTTTGAATATATTTTCATTTAAATAAAATGTTCTTCTAATAGTTTAGAGTCATGCTTAGGCTCGGCCGGTGCGATACCACGGCGTCACATAAAACCGGTTGTGAAGTAAAGCTTGCGTTGTATTTATTTTTTATTTATAAACTTTATGCACTAAGTTTGTACATCGGCGGACTTAATGCCCAGGGCATTCTCTTCCAGTCAACCTTTGGGTGGTGTAGATATCTTTAAAGGTAGGTGCACAGAGGTTACATATTAAATAGTCAGTTAAAATGTTAATAGTTCACTATATTATTATTTTTAAACATATATATATATATATAAACAAACATACATAAATAAATATAACTATATATTTCCATACACATAAATATTATATTTATACACTTATCAGTAACTTCTATGGATTCGAAAGTTCTGCCAGTTCACTGAGAAAGAGATCATGTACCTTCTTTTTGAATGTAAATCGGTTGGTGGACATCCTGACTTCGAGCGGGAGCGCATTCCAAAGTAGTACTGCTTGAACAAAGAACGAACAGTTCACGAAGTCGGAGTTGTGAGAGGGACATGAGAGAAGCAGATTATTAACTGAGCGGAGATTTCTATCGTGGTTAGAGCACAGGTATCGGAAATACGGAGCAAGGTAGGTAGGTAAGAAGGGTGAGTTGAGAAATGAAAATAGAAAGGTAAGTGCTCGCTGATTGCGCCGTTGGCGAATAGGTAGCCATTTTAACTGGGAACGAAAAGTAGACACATGGTCATACTTACGAAGATTGAAAATGAATCGAATGCAGTTATTAAGAAGACGGTCTAGTTTATTGAGGAGATCTGCATTCAGGTCGAAGTAACACACATCACCATAGTCGATAATAGGAACTATTAAGGATTGCATAAGTGTGATTTTAGTTTTAGGAGGCAGGAAGTTTTTGAGACGATATAATGTTCGCAGGCTTCCAGTTACTTTCTGGCTCACGCTAGTTACGTGAGCTCGCCAATCGAGGGTTGAGTCGATAAGTAAACCGAGGTCTTTTACTGCAGGGCTGTATGGAATAACTAATCCATTGAATAAAATTGGTGGGATCGAGGCGCTATCCAATCTGCTCATTAAACGTTTACTGCCCACTATGATAGCCTGGCATTTGGTTGGATTAACAGACAGTCCAAATCTCATTGACCAGGACTTTATGAGCTCCAGGTCCCTGTTGACCCCATCAATAGCCTGCGTTACGTCCTCCACCCTTGCCTGTGAATACAGCTGCAGATCATCGGCATACAAGTGATACGCACACTGAAGATGTTGAGTTATGAGGTTAATAAATATTGAAAATAAGAGAGGAGATAAAATTCCGCCTTGAGGGACGCCAGCGTAAAGGTCGCACCAACTTGATGATAAGTCATCAACACGAGCACATTGCTGTCGTCCCCGAAGATAAGTGGAGAACCATTCCAGTGTCTCAGAAGACACCCCAAGATATGCGAGGATAGATAACAGGATTTCGTGACTGACGGTATTAAAGGCGTTAGAAAAATCGACTAATACTAAAACAGTTACTTTGGTGTCTTCCATACCTTTCCTAATATCGCCAGTCACTTTAAGGAGGGAGGTAATTGTGCTGTGTCCGGGCCTGAAGCCTGATTGCAGAGGGCTTAAAAGTTGGTTTCTGTATACAAACTGTGAGAATTGTTTATATACACAGGCCTCGAGGACTTTAGAGAGGAAGGGAAGAATAGAAATAGGTCGAAAATGTTCAGGAAGTGAAGGGCTACTGTTTTTTGGAAGAGGAATGATGTAAGCCTTACGCCATAATGAGGGGAAAGTACCGGAATCGAGAGAGAAGTTGACAATGTGAGTAATTACAGGGAGAATACAATCAAGGATGGTGGTAATCATGCGACGGCTGATGCCATCACATCCCACAGCATTTGAACGGATAGATAGGATAATCTTCTTGGTTTCATCAGGAGACACTGGAGAAAATTCAAAAGAGTCAGTAGTGGGACTGGCAAGACCAGATACATAATGTAGCGTTCGACACTTAGTGTGAGGATCCATTTCAGTTGTGGATGAGAAGTGACGGTTGATATCGTTCAAACCAATTTTATTGTTGAAAACTTGATGCTGTCGCTTACCTATTCCTAGTGTATTAAGAAATTTCCAAATATTGGATGAAGAAGAAGACTCTATGTTTTGAAGTATATGTCGGCGTTTAGTGTTGCGTATCACCTGATTGCATCGATTCCTTGCAGCCTTATATAAGGTCCACTTGTCCTCGCAGCGATCCCTCCTGAAGCGAAGAAAGGACTGATCCCTTCGTCTCATGGCACTTCGGACCTCCTCCGTCATCCAAGGTGCAGGGGCACGTTTTAATTTTACTCTCTTAATAGGGGCGTGATTGTCGTAAAATTTGACAATAGTGTCATTAAAAATATGCACTTTGTCATTCACGTCAGTAGCAGCTGCCATATCCACCCAATCTAATTTAGCAGCATCTTCGTGTAATTTCTCGACATTTATCTGACGGAAACTGCGAATTTGTAGAAATTTAGGAGGAGGTTTGGGAGGTTTCAGGATGTAGGAAAGGAAGATTAAGTCATGATGGGAAAAGCCAGGAGCAGGGAGTTGTCCGTGGGAAGAGACAAGGTGTGGGGCAGATGTGAACATTAGATCTAGCCAGGTATCCTGGTAGTCTAAATTGTGATGAGTGGCTTGAAGAGGTAGTATGTGAAGGTTGGTGGCTTGAATGATTTGAAGGAGATTGCGTGTACGAGGAGAGTTTGGGGCTAGGAGGTCAGTGTTGAAATCTCCCATGATGATGTGATGTGAGTATTCCGACCCTAAAGATTCTAGTACTGTTTCCAGACTAGAGAAGTAGTTAACAGATGGGGGGCAGTAGACTACACCTAGAACAACGTTGACTCCCTTGACACAAACCTCGAGGAATAGGTATTCTGCGCAACTGGAAAGATCAGAGGAGGAAGAGGCGAGAATTTTGTAGGATAGGAAACTACGCAGATAGATGGCGACACCGCCACCCCTTCTGTCTAAACGGTCATTACGTATAAGTACAAAGTCTGAGAGAGGGTAGGAGGTGGAGGGTAGGTGAGGCTTGAGCCAAGTCTCCGAAATCAGGATGGCATGAACGTTATTGTCAGAGAAAGTTGCGTCTAGTTCGCTGAAGTGACTTGGTACGCTTTGGGCATTTATATGGCAAACATTTAAAGAAGGACAAGACTGAACGGAGAATGTTTGTCGTAATTGGTCACCCAAAGTTTCAGTCAAGGAACTATAACTAGCATCATCTAACGAGTCTTCGGCAGAAAAGTATATGTCAGCATCATCGCTCATAAGTGTATATATAACCTAACAAATACAATACAAATTATAAAATGGATATATACAAATATAATATTATATAATAATATTCTAAAAAGAAAAAAAAAATGTTACCTTTATGACAAGCAGAAGTTGGTATAACGTATTTCTACACCACCCACCAGCAGACACACACACACACAAAATTATTGCACCAATAGTTAAACAAGCAACGATCGGTTTGTGATAAGAATTTGTGATAAAAATATAAAATGTGTCAAATAAGGTAAACAGGGAGTAACATTGAACTGTAAACAAAAAAGAATAAAAAAAATAGGGAGAACAAAATTTAAATTCAGTTGAAAAGAAAATAATTAAAAGTATTCTTGTCATACTGCATAACGTTTCCGAACGTACTCGAATGACAAAAAAAGTCCTGACTTAATGACAGATGACAAGTGTTGTCATGTTGTTAATAGAATTGAGACCCTGCGATGTAAACAAACAAAACAGTACAAAAACCTTGCGTGTTCGTGTTTAGAAATAACAAATTAAATATGTGTCTAAACAAAATATCGGAGCAGTGCAAGATGGTTATTATCTCCGCGTGTTTTTGGTGACTGCACTCGAAATCGTCTTGACTGGTGATGTCGTCTTGGGGTATCTAGCCATGAGAGGTTCCAGTTCGTCCGGGGATGTTATCTTGTAGCGACTATCGCCTGTCGGTTTGACGATTATAATGCCTTCCTGCGTCCAGCAGGCAGCCACGCCGAAATGTTGCCGAGCCATACTGAAAGTTGTCTGTCGAGTTTTAGTGAGGAACTCTCTGACGGTAAAACCAGACCCCTTCAGTTTCGTCTTCGCTTTCCAGACTTCAGCCCGAACCTCCGCTGAAGAAAACCGAACCAGCACTGGACGTCGACGTTCTTTGGATGGAGTGCCTATGCGGTGACAGATCTTGATGCTAGACACTGTAACATCTTTAAGACCCATCCTCTGGTCAAACACATCCAACAAGGTCTTGGTGCAGTCCTCCTTAATTGCTTCAGGCACTCCTAGAACGATAAGTGCCTTACGTCTATGGCGAGTCTCCATGACATCCAACATTTTGACACACTCGCTAATTTGCTTACGAAGCAGACCCAGCATGTTGAACATCAGCTCCCGGAATGTTCTAAACTCCTCCGAGACGCGGGCAACTGTTTCCTTTGCATTACCTCCGGTATGCAGTTGAGCCTCCAGCTGAGCCATCCTCCTGGAGAAACTTTCCTCTAGACTGCTCTGAGCCGCTTGGATGTCAGTAAGCTGGGACATTGTAGGAAGATACACACACACACAGTCACAAATGAAGATTTAATTTGTTTAAAAAAGAAATGGATCAAATAAGCTGGCAGGTGGCTTAAACACTTAGCTCAACATATAAACTGGATGTTAACTGTAAGTGTTATCAGAATATACAGTAATTTACTTTATTTATTGTTATTTGATATATAAATAATTTTAAAAATATAAGGAGCTCTTGAAAATATGTTTCGACTTTTTTAACCAATGTATTTCGTGTATTTCAACGATATGAGTGAGGTTTCCGGAGGCCCAACTCCCCCTCTCCTCTTTTCTCATCTTCCCTCTCCTCTTTCCTATCTCCTATACCCGCACTTACGACTCTTGAGTTGCAGGTGTCCATGGACTGTTCGTCTGTCAATATGAAAATAAAAAGAAAAAGTTTTTATTACACTGACTGCCGCGGTTTGCTAATTAGTATATATAGTATTTATTTATTTAAAAGTATTTGAGTTTTCTGTGATCCTGACTTGCTGGAGCTATTGCTTATACTCCCCAATCTATCTAAATAAACAATATCCCCTTCCTGGGGCACAAGCCAGTTCGAGTTATAGGTATGACTTGCTTCAGCTAGTGACTCCCCAATCCATCTGTATCAGCAATATTCTTTCCTTCCCTTGCTGTCCTACTTATCCTGTCTATATGCTCCAAATTTTCTTATCCAATCCCCAAAAGCGACCGGCGACGGCAATAGACTGGCCCTGGCTTACGTTACTTACAAAATTATTCTTTTTGGGTTTCTGTTTTTTTCATTCTGTGACGTCATATCGACATTTTTTTTAAATACGACTCCCGCATTAGGATTAACTCCTGTGTCGCGGGGGCTTAACATACATCTAAGCAACGGACACAAAGAACAACCAGACTCAGAACAACAATTTGAGGATTACACAAAGCACAACACTCGGCGCAGCAGCGTAGTGGCGAGGTGACCATTTAAACCGCTACGCCACCCGTGCAGTCATATCTATGTAATGCATCAGTGGTAGAGCCATACTTTATCAGTGGTAGAGCCATACTTAGGCACGAATGGGCCGGCTCGACCGGTGCGATACCACGGCCTCACAGAAAACCGGTTGTGAAGTAACGCTTGCGTTGCATTTCCCCGAATTGAGTGAGGTTTCCGGAGGCCCAATTCCCCCTCCCCCCTCAGTTCCTTTCTCCTCCTTCCCATCACCTCATCCCTCCTCTCTTCTTTCCGCTCCCTGCATCCCCCATCCCTCATCACCCTCAAAGGCGGGCAGCGCACTTGTGACTCTTGAGGTGCAAGTGTCCATGGGCGGCGGTGTCACTTACCATCAGGTGACCCGTCTGTTCGTCTGTCCCCCTTTAGTATAAAAAATGCGAGTTACTGTGATAAAGCGTACTCGTACATCTAGGCAGCAAAAGTTGCGTTTTATCTTTAGACACATAAGTTTTATTTTCGCAGGCTTTAATAAACAACTCCGGATGACTAGTTAAATCGCTACGACATCTGAGCAGTCATTGCGGACTAAATTATAATCGACAAAATGTGCTCATTAATTACGTCAATTCGTGATTTAATGTATATTTTTTATATGACGTCATATCGATATGTTATATACTCTATGTCAATCCCAATATTAAAATGATTCAAATGAAACCTCACATGTCTAAATCTATCAAGGCGTTTAGGGCTCGATAAAGAAACGTCTTACATTCATACAGTCGGAATCCAAACCCTCCATATAGCGCCATCACGTAATAGAGTGCAATTAATGTAAAATCATATAAAATTCAGAATTTCCCTTCAAAAGTCAGTTAACTGTTATATTAGAGTCGGAATCACGTATAATCTTATTTCGGATTGACCTCGTTTCAGTTGATCTAAATTAGGCTCTTTATACACTGAATGGATTCTAATCGACTCGTTCGCGTTTCAATAAAAAATTAATGAGTCATCATCTTTTTCCCTTATAGCAATTTTTTTTTGGGTTCTGTGCTTTGTTCTGTTCTTCCATTCCACTTTATCAGTCGTAATTTTATAGCCATTATCAAGCCAACCTTCAGATCCATATAGGACGACGGGTCTAATAATGGTCTAATAGGTTTGTCTCTTCAATTTAACAGGAAATCTGGGATCACATATCGTTCCTATTACCTACCTACCTGTATTTATTAGATGCTATATGTGTTTATTGGTACTCGGTTAGATGCCTCGGACTTCCTGGCATCAGCATGTAGAGTTACAGGTATAAGAGCCTGATCTACTTGAGCTATTACTAGCACTGTTGCTGTTGTGGAAAAGTTTGTTATACAAACCAATTTGTATTTGCATTACAATAGTTTGGCTAGACCTTTACAGTTAGCCTAGTCTGTTCAAATGCATTTCTAACAATCTAATTACAGCGTTTACATTACTAAACAAACCGACATTGAATATATTTAGATAAATAAAATGGCGTTAAGAGTTATAGTCTATTTTTTGGCACTGAAAGTCTTTACAGTTTTATATTCACACTTTCCTATAATCTTACATAAATAAACTTTAATTTAATTTAATAATATAAGCTATATTTTACCCAATTCAGCAAGAAGGGTTATGTTTTCGAGTGGTCTATGTATGTATATATGCTGTTTCTCTGTCACGGCCCAAAGACAAGAAGGCTTAATGCATTTCAACTTATGACATATAATAGAGAGAGGGAGAATTAATAATGCAGTCTGGCTTTTTTTTGTTTTTTTAGGTTATTTTGTTACTGCGTATAATGGAATGAGCACATAGCATGTGTTATTTATTTATTTCCTCGTTTTTTTTTTTATACTTTAGGGGGATAGACGAACAGACGGGTCACCTGATGGTAAGTGACACCGCCGTCCATGGACACTTGCAACTCAAGAGTCGCAAGTGCGCTGCCTGTCTTTCTGAATATATACGTTTGAGATATGTGGTCCGTTTGTTGCCTATACTAAATAAATATGTATACACCATTTCCATAGCATAAGTTCATTTACACCACGAAATTATGCAACACGTTGCCACAGTTACAGAAAAAATTGGTACTTTTTCCTGAATGGTTTTTTTTTTTTTTTTTTTATATATTATCCTACCATAGTGACTCCACTTTGCCTGATGGAAAGCAATAGGTGGAGTCAAAGAGTGGTGGTCACCATCCTCATTGCATGTCTAGTCATGGTCAAGGTTTAGGGCACTTCTGACCTGCCCTTTCTTTAAAACATCACCAATCTTATTTATATATATACATATATATATTGCGTTTCAGCTGGCATTCCCATTCAAGTTTTAGGTTAAAGTTATTAGTTTACTTCTGTTTTGATATTTAATAAAGTGCTATAACTATGGATTATGGATAGGATTGTATTAATATATGATTAGAAAAGAGATATTCTCTTCAAATGTATCTAAGAACACAATCGAAAAAACTTAATCGAAATCGTTTCATCCGTTCAAGATGTATGACGCCACAGATAAACTATAACTATATAGTTAACATCCCTTCCCAGCTCATTCCCAGCTCCTCATCCACCTCTCTTCTGTCCCCTCCCCTCATGCCCCCTCTCCTCTTTCAAAGCTCCTCATCCACCTCTCTTCTTTCACCTCCCCGCATCCCCCTATCCCTCATCACCCTCGAAGGCAGGCAGCGCACTTGCGACTCTTGAGTAGCAAGTGTCCATGGAGGAGGTTGTCACTTGCCATCAGGTGACCCGTCTGTTCGTCTGTCCCCCTATAGTATATATAAAAAAAAAATAATAGACACACTACTAACTTAGTGTTGTTGGATGTTAAAATGATGTTTAGTAAATAAGTTAAATATTAGTTAGAGAGCTCGGATTTCAAGACACCAGCCAGTTCGTTATAGGTATGTGACTCTGACTTATTTGAGCTATTGGTTATACTCCCCAATCTATCTCAATAAGCAATATCCACTTCCTGGTACACAAGCCAGTTCGAGTTATAGGTATGCGACCTTGACCTGCTTGAGCTATTGCTTATACTCCCCAATCTATTTCAATAAGCAATATCCACTTCCTGGGGCACAAGCCAGTTCGAGTTATAGGTATGCGACCGTGATTTGCTTGAGCTATTGCTTATACTCCCCAATCTATCTAAATAAGCAATATCCACTTCCTGGGGCACAAGCCAGTTCGAGTTATAGGTATGCGACCCTGACTTGCTTGAGCTATTGCTTATACTCCCCAATCTATCTAAATAAGCAATATCCACTTCCTGGGACACAAGCCAGTTCGAGTTATAGGTATGCGACCTTGACCTGCTTGAGCTATTGCTTATACTCCCCAATCTATTTCAATAAGCAATATCCACTTCCTGGGGCACAAGCCAGTTCGAGTTATAGGTATGCGACCGTGATTTGCTTGAGCTATTGCTTATACTCCCCAATCTATCTAAATAAGCAATATCCACTTCCTGGGGCACAAGCCAGTTCGAGTTATAGGTATGCGACCCTGACTTGCTGGAGCTATTGCATATACTCCCCAATCTATTTCAATAAGCAATATCCACTTCCTGGGGCACAAGCCAGTTCGAGTTATAGGTATGCGACCCTGACTTGCTTGAGCTATTGCTTATACTCCCCAATCTATCTAAATAAGCAATATCCACTTCCTGGGACACAAGCCAGTTCGAGTTATAGGTATGCGACCTTGACCTGCTTCAGCTATTGCTTATACTCCCCAATCTATCTCAATAAGCAATATCCACTTCCTGGTACACAAGCCAGTTCGAGTTATAGGTATGCGACCTTGACCTGCTTGAGCTATTGCTTATACTCCCCAATCTATCTAAATAAGCAATATCCACTTCCTGGGGCACAAGCCAGTTCGAGTTATAGGTATGCGACCCTGACTTGCTTGAGCTATTGCTTATACTCCCCAATCTATCTAAATAAGCAATATCCACTTCCTGGGACACAAGCCAGTTCGAGTTATAGGTATGCGACCTTGACCTGCTTGAGCTATTGCTTATACTCCCCAATCTATTTCAATAAGCAATATCCACTTCCTGGGGCACAAGCCAGTTCGAGTTATAGGTATGCGACCGTGATTTGCTTGAGCTATTGCTTATACTCCCCAATCTATCTAAATAAGCAATATCCACTTCCTGGGGCACAAGCCAGTTCGAGTTATAGGTATGCGACCCTGACTTGCTGGAGCTATTGCATATACTCCCCAATCTATTTCAATAAGCAATATCCACTTCCTGGGGCACAAGCCAGTTCGAGTTATAGGTATGCGACCCTGACTTGCTTGAGCTATTGCTTATACTCCCCAATCTATCTAAATAAGCAATATCCACTTCCTGGGGCACAAGCCAGTTCGAGTTCTAGGTATGCGACCCTGACTTATTTGAGCTATTGCTTATACTCCCCAATCTATCTCAATAAGCAATATCCACTTCCTGGGGCACAAGCCAGTTCGAATTATAGGTATGCGACCCTGACCTGCTTGAGCTATTGCTTATACTCCCCAATCTATCTAAATAAGCAATATCCACTTCCTGGGGCACAAGCCAGTTCGAGTTCTAGGTATGCGACCCTGACTTATTTGAGCTATTGCTTATACTCCCCAATCTATCTCAATAAGCAATATCCACTTCCTGGGGCTCAAGCCAGTTCGAATTATAGGTATGCGACCCTGACTTGCTTGAGCTATTGCTTATACTCCCCAATCTATCTAAATAAGCAATATCCACTTCCTGGGACACAAGCCAGTTCGAGTTATAGGTATGCGACCTTGACCTGCTTGAGCTATTGCTTATACTCCCCAATCTATTTCAATAAGCAATATCCACTTCCTGGGGCACAAGCCAGTTCGAGTTATAGGTATGCGACCGTGATTTGCTTGAGCTATTGCTTATACTCCCCAATCTATCTAAATAAGCAATATCCACTTCCTGGGGCACAAGCCAGTTCGAGTTATAGGTATGCGACCCTGACTTGCTTGAGCTATTGCTTATACTCCCCAATCTATCTAAATAAGCAATATCCACTTCCTGGGGCACAAGCCAGTTCGAGTTCTAGGTATGCGACCCTGACTTATTTGAGCTATTGCTTATACTCCCCAATCTATCTCAATAAGCAATATCCACTTCCTGGGGCACAAGCCAGTTCGAATTATAGGTATGCGACCCTGACCTGCTTGAGCTATTGCTTATACTCCCCAATCTATCTAAATAAGCAATATCCACTTCCTGGGGCACAAGCCAGTTCGAGTTATAGGTATGCGACCCTGACTTGCTTGAGCTATTGCTTATACTCCCCAATCTATCTAAATAAGCAATATCCACTTCCTGGGGCACAAGCCAGTTCGAATTATAGGTATGCGACCCTGACCTGCTTGAGCTATTGCTTATACTCCCCAATCTATCTAAATAAGCAATATCCACTTCCTGGGGCACAAGCCAGTTCGAATTATAGGTATGCGACCCTGACCTGCTTGAGCTATTGCTTATACTCCCCAATCTATCTAAATAAGCAATATCCACTTCCTGGGGCACAAGCCAGTTCGAATTATAGGTATGCGACCCTGACCTGCTTGAGCTATTGCTTATACTCCCCAATCTATCTAAATAAGCAATATCCACTTCCTGGGGCACAAGCCAGTTCGAGTTATAGGTATGCGACCGTGACTTGCTTGAGCTATTGCTTATACTTCCAAATCCGGAACAAGCAATATCCCTTACTTTTTATCCTTTATCCTTTTTTTCCTGTTATTACACTTAATATTATTTCCTATTACGTAAATCGGACTGGAGTATAAAACACACAAGGATTACAGAAAAAGATTGCAAAATATGGTATGTATGAGTTATATCTTATCGATAGTTGTTATAAAATACAGGAATTCTACATAATGTACATTTTTATAGAGAACGTAGAGTTATAAAGAGAAATTGATTTAACTTACTGTAAACTTATTTGCCACCACAGTCATGTGATAAATATCCCACAAATAGTCATACAAACAATATCTATAATAGTAACATCACGTTTTAATGCCCTAAATGGAATTTAAAAGCTTTAGATTTCTGTACGAGTGCTTTGGACGGAGTTATGAAATATGTCTGCAGTTATGAAAAATGCTTTTCAACATTATTGACACCCTTTTTTACCGACTTTCACAAAGGTTATATGTTTGGAGTGTATGTATGTATTTATGTATAATATGGTTTGTTTCTAGAAGGTTCTTATTTTTTTTTAATTAGCACTTAACGCTATTTACATTGCAGGGGACCGTCTTAATGACAAGAGCCATTATCTTCCAGTCAACCCTTGGGTGGCGCGCGTGACCCAGAGAGGGTAAATGCAGATGCATAGAAACAAATTCAATAGGGAGCTAAACGATTTTGACAAGTAAGGTGTCATTGGAATCGACTTAAATAACATAGGATATTTTGAAATAATGCATGCATTATTTTTTTGTGATTAAATTAATAATGTAAAGGGTTTTATATATATCGTCGCAAATATCTTGTTCAAATAAATAATACGATAAACTTATTATACATTACGTCTCTTGCTAGTGCGACAATACGTGATTCCCCTAATCGCGCGGCACTGCCGTCACTTTATATAAAGCATTCGTAGGTGTGGCATTCGTTTGTGGACGGTCGAACCAGACGGACCGAGCGTCATTGTATTTTGTCAGTGGTAGAGCCATGCTTAGGCACGAATGGGCCGGCTCAACCGGTGCGATACCACGGCCTTACAGAAAACCGGTTGAGAAGTAACGCTTGCGTTGCATTTCCCCGAATTGAGTGAGGGTTCCGGAGGCCCAATTCCCCCTCCCCCCTTTTCTCTCCCCTCATCTCCTTTCTTCATTTTTCCATCTCCTCATCTCTCCTCTCTTCTTTCCGCTCCCTGCATCCCCTATCCCAAAAAAAAATTTGTTGATCAGTATTATTAAATTAAGATAATTAGTAAAAGCTTCAGTTATATTTTTCTATAAAAGTGTAAGCAATAAATAATCACGGCTAACGAAGATGGCTTTTTCAATGGAAACGTCCTTTTTCCTACATACATTCTAGCATTTTTTATGATATATTTAGTATTGTGTAACTTAAGACATATGTCATATAATATAATATAGGACAGTATTTTTTATTTCTTTGTTGTTTAATTTAAATAATGATAATAGTTATTATAATATTTTTGTTTGTAAAAAAATATCGTAGTGACAAACAAATAGTGCAGGGTAAATCTATGGAATAGGGCAAACGAGGAGACGGGTCACCTGATGGTAAATGATTACCACCGCCTATAGATATCTCCAACTTAAGTGTACGTGCGCTTCCCACCTTCGAGGGCGATAAGTAATTGGGGTAGAGGGTAGTGGAAAGAGAACAGGAGGTTTAGGCCTCCGGTATTTTCAATTTGTTTCTAAATACAACAACCAGTTTTCTGTGAGGCATTACTCCAGCCAGACAGGCCTATTCCTCTAAGCATGGCTAAACCATGATATAATAAGGAATATAATCCTCTTTCCTTTTGTAGGCACCTCTTAAGTAACAATTGTATTTTAAAGTAATTCTATGCCATAAATATTTGTTCTTTACTTTAAAGCAACTAGCTGCTGCGTTAAAGACCTGATGCAGAAAGCAGTCTTTCTTGATACGGCACGCATTGTGAGGAGGTTCCTGTCTCTGGAGCCCTAGCCACCGGTAGTTTGGTCCCTGTATCCGATACTGTTGACGCACAATTTCTTATATTTTTAAATATTTTTTTATATACATATATTCTTGTTTTTAAAATATAATAACAGTAATACACAAAATACCTATAAAAATTTATTAGTTACATGTTTTTTATTAAATTTACATATATATTATCATTTCAAATGTATTTTTTTAAGGTTGAAAACTTCCGCATTGGAAATTACTCCTATGTTGCGGGTTACTTTACAGACATGCAAACGACTGACACAAAAAACTGTGATAATCTATCTCGATTGGGAATCAAACCCACGACCACTGGCTCAACAGTCATAGTCACCGACGTCTAAGCACATAAGCCAGTCGAAATTAAAACATTTTTTTTTTGTTTTTGAAAAATAAAACATAAGGATAATTTCTTGTGTTGTTCCTGTGTTTTACAAACATTCAAACAATGGACACAAAGAACACAACAATTTGAGGATTACACAAAGTGTTGTTCCGTGCGTGAATTGAATCCACAACACTCGTCGCGGCAGCGTGGTGGCGAGGTGACCACTTAAACTGCTGCGCCATCAGTGCAAATAATTACTATTATTTAAAAATACTTTTAAACCCGTTATTACCTTCTTGTCTCACTCTCCCATAACTCTATTAATTCATCCCCACAAATCGTGTTAAGGATAGCATCACAATATCTTAACTCTCTAGGGGAAGAATGTTTAAAGCTATATCAGATTAATGGTACAAAATTGGTATATCACAGCTTCCGGTACAGGTGGCCTAAGGAATGGTTTGTGTGAATGGAATTTTAAAATTTCTGAGATGAAATTGAATTTGCTGGTATACAGTTTTTCGTATACATAAATATACTCACACCTATATGTTGGTAAGGGTAGGCAGATGCGTCTCCGGGCACTGTAGGTCTGTATATGTACTGTCTGATAAATAACAGGCCGATACCATAGTTACCTTTTACGATACCCTCGGGGTGGCCCTATTTTACCACTGAAAATATACATATTTTTTTTATGATATAGGTTGACAAACGAGCAAACGGGTCAACTAATGGTAAGTGAATTCCGTCGCCTATGAACACTTGCAACTCAAGAGTCTGCCGCTGTCTGCCTTTTCGAGTAGGGCAAAGGGAGGAGGAAAAAAAGGCATATGCAAATGGGGAAAGGAAGGGGAAAAGGTGGCTGCCGGTATTTTTTTTTATTTTTTTTTACTTTATTTTTATAAAGAATATTGGGTCACACATTACTAGTATTCCTGTTAACCCTCCCAGCTAAGCTTAATGCTTGTGACAGGGGTTGATTTACGACAGTAGTGTACACGTGTGACACGTGGACGGTCACACAATGCATGTATTGTTTAACAGCCGGTTTTCTGTGAAGCCTGGGTAATACTCCGGTAGAGCCGGCCCATACGTGCAGAAGCATGGCTTTCCCACGTTACATATATATATTTATTTATCAAAGAATGGTAATTTGTACTACTTGTATATACACGCAGGAAACAAATGTATATGATAATTATATGTATGAAAACCTTAGTAGTGTCATGCTAGAATATCACAATATAATAAGTAGAGGCTTGCATTGGATTGATACAAGCATTTGATTGACCTAGTCTTACTTAACCTTAACTCGAACTCAACTCCATAATATATGTGACTCATGCAGTTTTGTAAGTCAATACATTTCCTAAAATTATTTCAGTAATTACTTTCGGCACTCGTTGTCTATCACTCTACTGTATATCTATTTTGTATTTTTTTTTTGTAAATGACTGTTTGTGCCAAAATATAAGTAAAAAAAAAAAAAAACTATAAGGTATGAAACTTATATTAATTTCCGATTTCTAATATTATAATGGCCATTTGGGTATATAAAGGGCGTGTAAAGTTGACTGCACGGATGGTGCAATGGTTTAGTAGTCTCCCCGCAAGTGCGCCGAATGAAGTACAATTGGTTCGAATACCATAAAGGTAAAAAAAATTGTGACCCAAAAATAACTGTCCCGATTACGCTAAATAAGGGTTATGTTTTTTCGAGTGTATTTACCTACATATGTGTGTATGTATGTATGATTTTTCTTTGTAACACCCACAGTCTAATCTGCATGATGATATCTATATATGAGACAGCGAAATTTGTATTAAAATTATAAATTATACAACAAATTTGTATAATACAAAATCACAATGACACCTCTGCTACCTACAGGGGTTACAGATGTGAATGTTTGTGAGTACATTTATGTATGTACTTTTATATGCTAGAAAGTTTTCTTTATTTTAATACTATAGGTTGACAGACGAACAGACGATTCACCTGATGATATGTGACAATCACCGTCCATGGACACCTGCAACTCAAGAGTCGTAAGTGCGCTGCCCGCCTTTGAGGATGATAAGCGTGGCTACAGAAGAGAGTGGGGATAAGCAGATGGAAAACAGGAGAGGGGGATGAGGGGAGAGGGAATTTTTTGCCTCCGGAAACGTCACTCATGTCGGCGAAATTTACCTTAATATTTAATTTAATATTACAACCGGTTTTCTGTGAGGCCGTGGTATCGCACCGGTCCAAGCGGCCATTCGTGCTTAAGCATGGCCTTACTGTTGTTTTTTTTTTATGACACACACACATTCACGCGTGTCCAATAAGGGGATTGCAGAGGATTATATTTAAAAAAAAACCTGCCCACATTATACACGACAACTGTGCTTTGTCTGATTTCTTTGTCAATCCTACTGTTAAGACGTTTCAAATCATGATGAAATCGAGAAACATTACAAAATATACATACATCTACTCAAGAAAGAGTAGCAAGTAATAGAGTAAATCTGCGAGCACTAACTTATCTTTTCTCGTTTCTTAACTCCCCATCTCCCCCTTCCTATTTAACTCCCTACCTTCGTTTCTTGTGCTCTAATCACGATAGAAACCTTCGTTCCATAAACAATAAACTTCTCTTGTGTCCCCCTCATCACTCAGACTTTGTGAACTCCTCGTTCTACGTGCAGTCAGTTCTTCTCTGGAATGCTCTCCCGCTCTAAATCAGGATGTCCACTAATCGCTTTATATTTAAAAGAAGGGTACGCGATCTCCTTCAAAACGAATTGGCAGAATTGTCGCAGCGTTAGCATATTTTTATATTTGTATTAGTATGTGTGTGTGTGTGTTTATTTATATGTATTTGTATAGCTCTGTGTGGTTTTACTGGGATATTATATTTGAATAATACAATCCAATCACATGTACACTTATCTATAATATTACCTTTAGAATATGTATATGTATGTTTATATATATATATATTTCCCTCAATTAGTTATGCGTTTTTGCACCTACCACTTTTATCTCTGCAACACCCCAAAGTTGACTGGCAGAGAATGCCTTAGGCATTAAGTCCGCCTGTGTACGAAAAGTGCATAAAGATTTTTAAATAAATAAATAAATAATTAAGATTTTTTTTTTTCTATACTAGCAACGTGGGTCACACATTACCAGTATTCTTGTTAACTCCCTCAGCTAATCTAAATGCACTGTGCACTGGGTAGGGTTCGAACCTGCTGCCACTTGATCGCAAGTCCGACTATTTACTTCCTTCCACAACTTTTGTTAGGTTCGAGTTTTTTTTTTTAACTATTAAAAAGGCCTGTATTGGACCTTAGCACACTCAGATTTTAGGGGACACCCTCAAAGAAATTGTCTTTTATGGTAACGAGAGACAACCCTGCGTCTTACCAAAGCCACTCCTTAATAAAATATTTAAATAACACAACATATTTTACACATTTAGTAACCAATACATGGGTGAGCTAGTACGGATGACGTCATAAAGTCGGAACATAAAAACATCGAACAAACCGCGGCTCATCGATACCTTGCTATGTGTGGCATAAGTGTTAAACGGTAGCGGTATATTGTAAAATTGTGTCACTTTTAAGAACCTAAAAAGATGGTTGTTATAAGTTTGTAGGGACTGTAGTACACAGAACGGATGAACCGATTTGCATTATTATTATTTTTTTGTTTGATAGTTTTCTTAACCAAGGAAATTTGCTCATCTGTTTAAAGATCATAAGATCTTTTCGTATTGTTAAAAGGATTTTCAAGTCAATATTCCAGCATGTATTGAAACATTTTCTCCATGATTTGACAATAATCGAACCATTAAAATAGTAACGTACTGTATTGTATAGCGGAACAAGACATTGTCTATAGAAGGATACGAATTTATACTTTAAAATATAGAGCAAAGTTGTAGTAGTCACTAAACTAAAAACAAATCTTTAAAACGCTCCTGCCTAAACTATGTACCACACGAGAGCTAATAGCCTCACCCCTACCGATTTTACGACAGTCCCGTAACAGCGGGATTGGCAGGATCACACAGGTACACCCTGTATCTACTCGAAGCCTTATTTGTGGTAACACCCTGTAGTCAGATCCTGGCTTATACGTAAGATACGGTAAATATAGAAATAGTAATTGAATGTGAACATGGTTCAAGAAGGCTTTTGATGGTTTTTATGTTATCTATAAATCCTAGTATAATATTGTTTTAATACTAAATAAATACACAAGTTTACCAACGTTGTAAATACCACAATATTAATATCCCCATGCTTTTGTCCGCGAATATACCTGATGTGACAGATAGGAGGGTAATTAATGACCACCTTTTGAGGATTTCAAGGGCAAGCAGCGCCCGCACCGGACACTTTTGGGAATCTGATGGGATATATATATATATATTATGTTATAGGGGGCAGGCGAGCAGACGGGTTACCTAATGGTAAGTGACAAGTGCGTTGCCGACCTTTTTGGGTAGGATTACAATATTTTCTTAAAGGTTTGAAGGTCGTATCAGTCCAGAAATACGGCTGGCGACAATTTGTTCTACAGGCTAGTTGTGCAAGGCAAAAAGCTTCTGGAGATGCGCACAGTGGTGGAGTGCCAATCTTCCAGGTGATGGGGATAGATATTAGCAGGAAAGGGAGGACGGATAGAGAAGATATTGCTTATACAGAATGAGTGGGCAGTAGAAGCAATTTTTTAATCATTCCAGGATTGCATATATATATACAGGTTTATCAATATATGTATATTTTTTATACGTTGTATATACGCTATAACTCGAACTGGCTGGTCCCAGGAGTTCGATCTCTCCAACTAATATGTGTTTGTCACTCAATCACGCCAGAACGGCTGGAACGAATGAAATTTGGCATAGCGATAGATTATAATCTTAAAAAGCACAAAAGAAAATTTTACGTTTTAAATATTGCCACGCAAAAGAATTGTGAAATGCATCTGTTATATCATAAAACTGAAATTTGATTTTACACGACCTTTCAAACACTGTATAACCATTTTAACATTTCATTTAATTATATATATAAGTTTTTTTGTACTGCCATTAATTGTTTTTATTTTTATTTTTTTTATATTATACATAGATCGGGTCTCTTGATGGTAAGTGAAACTTTCAACTCGAGAGTCGTAAGCACGCTGCCCACCTTTCGGGATAATGAGCGGTGAGGGGAGTGGAAAGACAGGGGAAGCTTCCGAAAACCTCACAAGTTTCGGGGAAATGCAAAGCAAGTGCTGCTTTAAAACTGGTTTTGGCCGGCCCATTCATGCCTAAGCATGGCTCTACCACAATCATAATACAATCATTATTAAATCCTTGAAAAGATGTGAATGCAAGAATTATCATTTTTTAACTTAACTTTTTTTTCAAGTTAGTAACTTGATAACTTAGATTTACAGTATGTGTGTTAAGTGTAATCTCAAAAACCACTTTACAGATTGTAATGTAAGTTTAAAATTTGATTGGCTGTTGGCCTTGTGGTTTGTCATCCGGACTGCTGATCCAGAGGACGTGAGACTAATTCCAATACGGGAAAAAAATTGTGTAACTATCAAACAAAAATATTTTTATAGTATTGGGTGACAAACGAGCAAACGGGTCACCTAATGGTCAGTAACTTCCGCCGGCCATGAACACTTGCAACTGTAGAGTCAAAAGAGTGCTGTCCACCT
This sequence comes from Tyria jacobaeae, assembly GCA_947561695.1. Classification (NCBI taxonomy): domain Eukaryota; kingdom Metazoa; phylum Arthropoda; class Insecta; order Lepidoptera; family Erebidae; genus Tyria; species Tyria jacobaeae. The sequence goes on from OX387234.1 coordinate 8,133,665, forward strand.
TTTAGGATAGGGAAAAGAGGGGAACGGAAAGGGGGTTCGGCCTCCGGTAACCTCACTCACTCGGTCACACAATACAAGCATTGTTTAACGGCCAGTTTTCTGTAAGGCTGTGGTAATACTTCGGACGATGTCGGTCCATACGTGCCGAAGCATGGCTCTCCCACGTGTTATTTGTGTCCGTTGATTCTATGTTTGACGAGTCCCCCACGACACAGGAATCACTATTAATGCCTGTTGTCTTTTAAAAAAAAAGTAAAATACATAATACATTTCTTTTATTTTCATAGTGATTTGGTGTTGTGCCTTCATAGTAGATCGATCACAACACATAAGACGACAACGTAATAAAAAAACAAACTCACGTTCGCATTTATAATATTACTTTGGATGATTTAGATTCAACGAAACCCTGTTAAAGCCAATTTTTATAATACATAAAAACCATCACTATAATTTCATGTTTGAACTGTATATTTCAAGAAATCCACCCTTGGTGGTAGACGGCATTTTGGAGAGGTTGTATTACTGCCTGCCCCAGGATGTGCCCGCAGAATGTAAATGCCAAACTGATAAATAAAGAAAGAGGTTAAACTGTTAGAGGCGGAGGTAAACATCGTAAGGTTTAGGGATGGCACGTTACCGAAATAATATTAAATATGTATTTTTTTTATTATATTTTTTTTATTAAGTATGTATTATGTAACTGAGAAGTTTTTTATCAAGCCGGATTAGATTTTTATTCTGAGTTACTGAGTCTATTTTTATATCTATGACAGTGTGTATTTAAAATTGCATTATGATCAGGAGAAGAGAAACTTGTGAAATATTTGCCCCGCTCACCAGCGGGTTGGCTATCCCAGATAGTAGTAGAAGTCTGCCTTGGCGGAACTAAGAGAAGAAAAACAAAAAAAAACAAGAGAGTCGAATTGACAAGCTAATCCTTTTTTGAAACACGTTAAAAAGACACCTCGCATATTTTGACAATTTTCTTTTTTTAAATAACCTATTTTATCAATTTATTTTCTGTAGATTAAGACACGATTGACTTATCGACCTAAAATAAGTATTTGTTATATTTATAAAGACTACAAAATAACAAGTTTTTTTTTATTTTGTTAAAAGGATACAACTTTTTTTTCTGTGGAGTGGCAACCCTGGCAGCTAATATGTGAGTGACAGATGGTCATAAATTACACACGTCACTAGATGTGTCCCGGGGCAACGAGATCAAATTGAACAAATTGAAATACAATGGTTCCGTACATTTTTAACAACTTAGGAACTTTTGTAGCCGTGTGGTTCTCGGTAGAGTGGAATAGGACCATCCCATTGTTTCCGTGGGTATCGTAAAAAGCGACTAGGGGATCGGACTGTTATCTATCAGACAGTATATATACAGTCATACAGAGCCCGATTGACGACAATAGGCTTGACCCCTATTACCTTAATTTGACCAAATTCTTATCGGCAAAATGTGAATGTTTTATACTTAGGGCTCAAAGGCGTATGTATGTACTCTGTCGCCTTCACTTCAAGTTAAGCATTTTATTTTTAAGGGGCAAATACATATAAGAAAAAACAATAAGTATTTAATTTCTTCTTAAGACTTAACAGACAGACAAATTGTGTACACCGAAAATCTCTACCGTTATGAGACAGGGAGCACACAAACAAACGCCTCACCTGGTTTTAGGTGACTATTGATGACCATGAACACCTGCAATTCAGGAGCTTCAAGTGCGTTGCAGTCTTTTATCATATATGAAACAAATTTTTTTCATGTGCAATAATAGAACTAATAACCTCTGGAACAGCAGTCAAGGTCACTTTTTTATTGATCATTTGACTGGCGTTTGGCTTCCAGCTTAAGTAATGGCGACTGAAAATGAGGACGAAGACGCTAGATGTCCAGTATAAACCAAAGGTTTTGCAAAATTAATTTTCTCACTGAACCCTACAAGTGAACGCGACGAAGTACGGTAAACAGGTTTATGAAGGTCCTATCCCACGGGGCACGTTTACGCGCGCCCGGCCCATAACTGGTGCCCCTCCTACGTTAATGATGGTCGATGTTTCGATACAACTGTAATTTTCTATTACCGCGTTCGTTTGATGGACGTATTTTATTGTAAAAACAATTTAGGAGTACACTAGATTGAGTTAATATCGTTTTTGACGGCAGTACAGGTGTTTCATTCCCGTTTAGCACAATCTTTGAATATGTGTATCTATTAGCTGGATAGATAAATTTGTATGGTTGAAATAGAAAAGATTATTTAACAGTGGTAGAGCCCTGCTTAGGCACAAATTGGTCACTTACCATAAGGTGACCCGTTTGTTCGTCTGTCAGTATAAAAAAAAAGTATCAAGAATGACATTAGATATATAGATAGATAACTCTTTATTGTACAAGAAAAACATAGTAATAATACAGTAGTAGTATCGACATAGTAATTTTGTTCTGAGTGCAGCGTTTTCACACATAATTATATATTTAATGATTGTATTTAAACAAAACATTTTAAAAGAGTATTGGTGGAGTTTCTTGCCCATCCTTTCCATACGAAAGTACATTTTGGAAGGGACTTGAATCAGTTCTATATCAATATAAATGTTGACGTTCAAAAGTGTCTTTTGGGTCTATTTGAAATAAATGCTTTGACTTCACTTTGTACACATTGGTACAATTGACGACAATTTGTACACATTGGTACAAATTGTCGAAGTCAAAGCATTTATGATGGTAAGTGACAAGCGCCGTCCATGGACACCTGCAACTCAAGAGCCGTAAGTGGTGATGAGGGATGGGGGAATACGGGGAGAGGAAAGAAGAGAGGGGTATAAGGAGGTAGGAAAGAGGAGAGGGGGATGGGGGTTGAGGGGGAGTTGGGCCTCCGGAAACCTCACTCATTTCAGTGAAATGCAACAGACGCGTTACTTCACAACCAGTTTTCTGTCAGGCTGTGGTATCGCACCGGTCGAGCCGGCCCATCAAAGCCGTATAAACATATAAACAATTCGAAACAATTTTCCTAACTTTCTATCTTCCTCCTATTTACGGGGTTAATTACGCCTCCCTCTATTCAGGGATCTAAGATTTTTTTTACTATTCATCATACAAATTTTAATACACAAATTTTTGTCGGTCGTCGTCGCCACAACCTCCGGCTCAGCAGTCAAGGTCACTAAACACTAGCAACAAGAACTCATCCAAAAGGCAATAGTTAGTCAACAGGCCCACATACATATGTATGTATTAGAAGAATTACCCTCCGTTTTGGGTAGTCGAATAATAAAATTGAGTACGTAGGTACTTCGTGAGTACTTTACAAAACATTTACACTTCAAAACTAAGTACCGAACATAAAACTCGTAATTTAAGATCACTCAAAGATATTGCAGTACTTTTTATGTATTATATTATGTCTCTTTCGCCCGCGGTTTCGCCCGCGTTTTAGTTTTTTTAAAGGCAACTCCAGAGTTATTAAATTACGAAAAATCGGTAAATTGGCTTATTCGGAAGGGAGGAACGGTTTCTTTTACAGTATAGAGGGTCAGACGAACAGACGGGTCACCTGATTGTAAGTGACCACCTCCGTTCATGGACACCACCACCGGGCTGCTCGTCTTAAAGGGGTTGAAAGATAAAATATTAGGGGTATAACAGAGGATAGGTACCATAATATACCCTAATGCGGATTTGTTGTTAAAAAAATACCATATCCATACCGAAAATAGATTGTTAAACAACGCTTTCATTGTTTTACCGAGTGAGTGAGTTTACCGTAGGACCAACCCCTCTCCCTTCCCCACTTTCCTCGCAACAAAGGGTAACCTCAGACAGCACACTTGTGATATGTGTATTACTATTAGAATTGGAATGAATCTATTTGAAATTTATTGAGTTTTTCTATATTTAATAAGGTATTACATTATTTAACTACATGTAAATAATATAATAGTACCTGGATGACTGGTTTTTTTTTTTGATAAATTGTGGAAAAGAAGGAACTGGAAAAAATAATCATCAGGATACGAACCGTGGGCTTACGGTTTCAGGACCGCCGTATTTCCCACCTATGCTATCATAACCTTGTAGACGATGCCGAAATTTACCTTCGTATTCCAATGATATTGTGGCAGATTTTAATTGTTGGAAAACACGGAATAAACGTCGTTTTCTAAAAATAAAACCTAGCTAGATCGATTTATGGCCCCCGAAATAAATTTCATGAAAAACATTAGAACCGTTTCCTAGATTCAGATGATTTATATATGGTGTCTCAGTAAGAGTGCATTTTTAAATTTAGAATCACTTTTTTTACGTGCAAGTTGCAACTCTGAAATTTGACAGCTGTCACCTATATTTAATCCGATTATTGAAAATAGAGCACTTTTCGAAAGAACAACGCGTTACGGAGTTCTTGTGGCCTCAACTGGATGTCATGGATCTGGACAACATGTGGTTTCAGCAGGACACGCCGTCCTGCCACACCGCGCATGAAACAACGGACTCAATAAGTCCGTTGTTTCATGCGCGGAGCAACGATTTCCAGAACACATTATCCCTGGACATTCTGATGTCAACTGCAACAACTAAGATCGGGCGAGTTAAAGCCGTGCGATTTTTTCTTTGAGGTTTTGTGAAATCTTGGGTTTATGCTAATAAACCACCGACAATTCCTAAGCTCATCAGTCATCGGTGAGATACAGCCACATCTCTGGGCCTGTCATCAGAGTCGTGGGGGCCATTTGCCTGATATTTTATTCCATACTTAATCGGAACATGTTTTCTTTACAATCCAATAAAAATATCATAACTCTCTCATAAAATACATGTTTTTTTTTTTACTATAGGGGGACAGACGAACAGACGGGTCACCTGATGGTAAGTGACACTTGCAACTCAAGAGTCGCACGTGCGCTGCCCGCCTTTGAGGGTGATGAGGGATGGGGGGTGCAGGGAGCGGAAAGAAGAGAGGAGCGATGAGGAGATGGGAAAGAGGAGAAAGGAGATGAGGAGAGAGAAAAGGGGGAGGGGGAAGTGGGCCTCCGGAAACCTTACTCAATTCGGGGAAATGCAACGTAAGCGTTACTTCACAACCGGTTTTCCGCACCGGTCGAGCCGGTCCATTCGTGCCTAAGCATGGCTCTAAAACTGAAAATTTTAAAATCAAAAAGTTCACTCTTACTGAGACACCCTTTAGTATCAAAAATTGCTCGTTTAAAGGTATTAGATATGTGCATACATAAAATGATTAAACTGTCTTGAACATGGCAGAACACAAGTTATGTACTCAATAAACTTATTTATTATCCATGTATCGCATGATTAAATTATTTAATTTGATTTGTGACCCATCTGGTCTTTTAGCCCCTCATACTATATAAAAAAGTAAAAGCGTAACAACGAACAAACAAAATTGAATTCTTATTTTTAATATTAGAATAAGGACGTAAGTACACCGAAGATATACTACAAACGTAACGGCTATGAAAAATAATGCGCGAGGGAGTATTTTCAACGTATATACGTTATTTCTTTAAGCAATTGAACGATGATATTAATAACAAAATTAAGGACCGCAGCTTAGGTTATGTTGATGTAAGTTTTAAGCTTACTGCACAAGTAGAAGGCCTATTTTTCTCGAGTATATATATATATATATGTATATGTATATATATAAGTATATCTTATAGAGCATACGGCTCACCCGATGGTAGTGACTAGCGCCGCTAATGGACACCCGCAACTTAATTTCAATTTTCAATTTAAAATTTTATTGTTCTTTAAATGTATTACATGTTGCTGTCGGGCACGGCAACGTTGATAGAAGAGAAGAAAAAAGGCAGCCACTGATATCGCTTCTACAATAGCAATAGTTAGCAATAATTTAACTTAAATAGGCAACAAGATATTGCCAATGACGATTGGCACTCCACCACTGTGCGCTTCTCCAGAAGCTTTTTGCCTCGCACAACCAGTCTGTGGAACAAATTGTCGCCAGCCGCATTTCCGAACCGATACGACCTTCAAACCTTCAAGAATAGAGCGAACTTACCATCAGGTGACCCGTCCGCTCGTTTGCCCCCTATCGCATAAAAAAAATATATATATATGTAATATTAATATTGATTTCTTTGAAAGGTTAATTTTAAATTACAATAGGTATATTACATTTTATATATGGTTATAATTTGTTATTAAGATATTCGTTTATGTTATAACAGCTTTTGTTGAGGAGATATTGTCTTAATTTATTAATAAAACTGTTGTAATTATTTTTGTTTCTATGGTATCTGGTAGTTTATTATATATTTTTATAGACATTACAAATGTACTAGTCGAGTTTCTGTTTAGCCGCGAGCTAGGAAGGTTCATTTTTCATTTGTGTCTTAACTTTTAGTATAAAAATCTGGTTATCCGCGGACAAATTAACATACATATTTCAAATACATACAAGCTGGGCAAAGTGAAGAGTTTTAGTGTTTGAAAGTGAGGCTTACAACTCTCTGATTAATCGATGTTTACTATGATTCTATTTTTATTCTGGAGTGTAAATATAAAAAACTGAAGAGTCTCAAGAGTCACAGTGCAGAGTATAACAGTGGCAGAGCCATGCTTAGGCACGAATGGGCCGGCTCGACCGGTGCGATAGCACGGCCTCACAGAAAGCCTTCCGTGGCCTTTCCCAGGATTTAGTGAGATTCAAGGAGGCTCAACTCACCCTCTCCTCCCCCCTCCTCTTTCCCATGTCCTCATGCCCCTCTATTCTTCCCCCCCATACCTCATCACCCTCAAAGGCCGGTAGCGCACTTACGACGCAACTTGAGTTGAAGGTGTCATTTACCATCAGGTGACCTGTCTGTTCATCTCTCCCTCTATACACCCTTGAATATACATTTTGTTCTGGTTTTTAGTATTTTTTGTTATAACGGCAACAGAAATACATCATCTGTAAAATTTTCAAATATCTAACTATCACGGTTCATGAGATACAGCCTGGTGACAGACGAACAGACAGACGGACAGCGAGAATACAATGTATTATAGAAGGAGATACAATGTATTATAATTGGTGCCCTGACAATTGACTTGATAAACTAAAAAACTGAAAGCTAACAACTGAATACACATATTTAATTAAATATAAAAAGTTATAAATAAATTGATTAATACACCTAACATACATAAATACATACATATAACTTCATTAAATTACCACATATGGATGACTAGATTTCGTTAATACTTGGAGTAAGAGTTGTTTGACTTTTAACACTGAATAATGATTTTTAGACACCCTGATCCGGAAGAACCGACGAACCCAGTTGGTGGTATGAGAGTGGGAAGTGTGGTATTAAATAAGTAGGAGGGGGGATTGAAGAGAGTGAATAGAGTTAGAGAGAGTCAGTCCGCGCATTCCTCGGCGTTGACGAATAAGCAACCACCTGAATTGAAAACGAAAAGTATAAAAATGGTCATGTATACCCAGATTAAAGATGAATCGCATGCAGTTATCAAGAAAACGGTTTAAATATTCTAGTAGATCTGCATTCAGGTCACAACAGAATACATCGCCATAGCAGATTAAAGAAAAGATTCAATTTTCACAAGCGTTGTTTTAGTTTTTACAGGAAGAAAGTTTTTAAGCGGTACAAAACTCTAAGGGTTTCAGCAGCCATCTGTGTTTGTCATCAGTTTAAAAAGAGTCGTGATTTAATTTTTACCGATTTACTAATGGGTACCCAGCTATCACCTTCCACTGCTGCTCGAAGGCCTCTCCTAAGAAATACAAACTATACTCTACTAAACTAAAATATACCAAAAAAAATAGAGAAGAATTTAATATAATTACGTCATACATAAGACTTCTTTGACGCTATTAAGAACTCCTTGCTACATTAAAACCATTACAGAGAAATAAAAAAACTAAAGTGAAATGTCATAAAGAATATGGGAATTGATACAAACAGGTAAGCCATTTATATATATGCTTTAAACAATACTTATATTTAATTTATATAGAAGTGTATGTTATTAATTTAAAACGTTCGCCTTTCTTCTTAATTGTGTCTGCCTCACAAATTAATGTTATAAATACGAAAACGAGTTTGTTGGTTTGTTCGTTACGCCCTCACGTCTCAACAACACATTGTCTGACCTGTTGGTCGAATGGTTAGTGAGCTTGACTATTGTCCTGACAACGGTGGTGTGTGTCTGGTCTTTCGGCTCCCTGTGATATGGTTGAGGTGGTCAATGAACGTGCGGAATGCTCGTGAACGAGTGCCGTTGATCAGGGCTTACCATATCCCCGCTGCTTTTACTTAACATATATGTATTAATTGTATTTGTAATTCGCGCAATTCTAAGTTTCAGAATAACTTGTGATTATATATTATTTCATTTCCGTTACATGATATGTATCTGTATATGTCAATATATAGTAGTATATAATATATTGGAATAATATAAACAATTAGTTCGTATTTAAAAAAAAACAATACTTCACCATGTCTTTGCATGAGCTACTATTTATTTCTGCCACACCCCAAGGTTTAAGGTCAAGAATGCCTCAGGCATTCAAGCCGTGTGTGTAGATAATGTGTATAAAGTCTTAATAAATAAAAAATAAATAAACAATGTAACCAGAAAATTGTGCAAGTATCAAGTGAAGACCGACTTAGTCCGACTCGTACTCCTGAAATTCATTGGCATAATACACAACGCAAACTAGACCCAAACTAAATATAACATAGAACAACACATTCTTATCTTTATGATGCCCATATTTTCACTAAGTGGATTCAAACCTGCGACTTTTCATTGCAATGGGATACGCTAACACTGTTTCTACTGCAGGTAGAAAGACGGACACTTTGTGTTATACTTTTTTTTTTGTATATACCATAGGGGGACAGACGAACAGATGGGTCACCTAATGGTAAGTGACAACCGTTGTCCAAGGACACAACTTAAGAGTCGTAAGTGCGCTGCCCGCCTTTGATGACGATGCGGGGAGGGGAAGAAGAGAGTAGGAGTTGGTCTACCGGGAACATCAATCACTACGGGGAATGCAACAGGTTGACAGCGAGACCGTGGTATTGCGCCGGTCGAGCCGGCCCATTCGTGCCTTCGTGCCAAAGCACGGCTCTAGCACTGTTTTACTACTACCAATTTTACTTTTTATTTCAGCCATGGAAAAAAGTCTGATAAAGAAACTCAATCACCGCTGTTAAAGATTTTTAAAGATATTATGATGCGAGAAAACAAGTAAGACTATTTTAAGCACTTTCTACCTATGAATCCCTACCTACGCAGATTTAAAGAATCTGTCCGTTTATTACATCACAGCTCCCGAATGACTGAACCGATTTAACGAAAGAAGGAAAGTAAAACGATTATGTTAGTATATTACAGAAAGAGTTAAGCTAAATAAGGTAGCCGGGCCTGCCTGACGGGTAGGTGCTAGGCCGCATATTGGGGAAGGCCTATGTCCACCAGTAGGCTCATAAAATGCTCATGAAATAATTGATAAATTATTATTTTTAATTTTTATTTTGTAGTGATCCAGAAAAGAGAAACCTTCTTATAGATCAGGAAAAGAAACGGAAGCAGTACTCGGGTTCCAGATCGAAAGTCAATCGTGTGAGTTATGTTAGTTTGGCATGTATCTCTATTAGTTTAAGGTACAAATTTCTACAACATAATTTGGTTCATCTATTACCTTTAAAATAATTCTTATCTTACGAAACAATTAAGAGCGTCGTCATTTAAGATGCAATTTTGATAGTTATGTCGTGATAGTTAGTATCTTATGTGTAGACTAATCTAGCCTACAATAAAATTAAGATTTTCCATGTGGCACTCTTGCATAAACAATTGAGAAATCTAGGCAGAGTTTGTTTGTTTGTTTACGCTATAATTTTAAACTACTAATCCGATTTGCAAAAATATTTTTAAGATTAGATAGCCCGTTTTCTCCGAAAAAAGGCTATTACATATCAGCATGCCACGTCACAAGATTTTTGAGCAGAAATCATGAATGTCAACTTATCGGACTTCTATACATTATTATAAAACTGAACGGTAGAGTTATATGCAAATTTAAAGTGAGTACAGCCGCGGAGCACAGATAGTTGATGATCACAAAATTAAGCTCAAACAGCTTTGTATTCCAATAAACAAAAGACAAACAAAATAAACGAAGGACCAATGCGCGGATGGCGGCGTGGTTTAAGTGATCACCTCGCCACTACGATGACACTACACTTTGTGTAAACCTTTAATTGTTGTTCTGAGTCTAGGTGTTCTTTGTGTCCGTTGTTTGAATGTTTGTCCCCCGCGACACAGGAATTAATCCTAGTGCGGGAGTTGTCTTCTAAAATAAAAAAAAAGAATCTTTCTTTTTCCTAGCCTTCTTATTAGCATGTCAATTAGGGTTGTCTTCTAGTCCAACCACCTATTGCCTGAATATCAATTTTTCCACGGAGTGACGGGCATCTGACCTTCGCAACTCTGAGGGCTAACTGAATTCGTTGGACTAATTGTCAGGATATTTAAGGGCACTGACTTCCCAATATCGACGATGGCTTAACGCTCTTCGAGGCACCTGGATGAGACACCACCCTGACAATTTCCTAGTAAAAAAACCCAATAGCACTCTTTGGCTCAAACAGGAAATCGAACCCGAGACCTATCACTAACCTTTAGACCGACAGGTAAACCAATAAGCTAAGCAAATTAAAGGCTATCGGCATCTTCATGCTGCGTAAAGTCCGATCTGGAATATTCTTTTTCAAAAATATTCCCTTTTCAGAGATCCTGTGAGTCCAGCAGTTCAGAACATAGAAAGAGGAGCCCTTATAAAACTATAGCTTCAGAACAGAGACATACTGAATTACCACGGGATTCAAAAAGCGTGAGTTGAAAGTTATTGGTGTTCCGGATTGTAGCGTAGGTGCTGCTAACCTGCTTTTTTCTTATCCACATTGGATACACCAGGTGCCATCGAGAGATGTATTCACTAGGTATAGGTATAGGTAGTATATGTTTGAAATACAATCTCCCAACTTCATGTGACTTTTGAAAGACTTAGGCTATAGGAAAATTTTATGTGTTATGAAATTTAAAAACACACAACGGACACAAAGAACATCCACACTTGAAACAATTATACCACTATAGTGATTACATGTGTATGAACCATGAATATATGTAAAGAATCTCCGCATCTAAATAAACTTACCGTAGATTGGAATAAATTATTTTGTTTTGAGCCTGGTAGATGTTTGGTGTTGGGGACAAACGAGCACACGAGTCACCTGGAGTTAAATGACTATTGCCGCCGATAGACATTTGCAAATCTGCAAATCAAGAATCGCAATTATCAATTAGTTTTCCGTGAGGCTGAGCTCGACCGTAGGCGCCTGAGCATGACTCGCCCACCATATTACTTATGACAGTGTGGACTCTCTAAGTAGAAGAACAGTTACATTATTTGTACTCCCCCAAAGGGGGACTCCTTTGGGGGAGTACAAATAATGTAAGGCGCTCAGGCGCGTATAGCTCGGCCTCACGGAAAACTAATTGATAATTGCGATTCTTGATTTGCAGATTTGCAAATGTCTATCGGCGGCAATAGTCAATTAACTCCAGGTGACTCGTGTGCTCGAGCGAGAGACTTAGGAAAATGTTTTAAGACTGGTCTCTTAATAAGAAAATGTCTAATTACAGGCTTTCCGCAGTGAAAAGAAGGATCGTTGGTGGAAGAAGGTGAGACATAAATATATAATTATTATCATTGCCTAGGCCTAAATAGGAGTATCATAACCCACATTTTGAAGAATACAATTTAGACTGCTAGAGTAATTTACTTATGTAATTATCGCACCGTACATCTTATATAGGGGGACAGACGAATAGACCGGTCACCTGATAGTAAGTGACATTCGCCGCCCATGGGCACCTGCAGCTCAAGAAGATTGAAATAAGGAGTGGGGTAGTATGGCCTCTGGTACTCTCACAAGCTCATGACAATACAAGCATTGTGTCATCCGTTTTTCGGGGAGGCTGTACTCCGGTCGAGCCGTTGTCGTTTCGTGCCTAACCGTGGCTCTCCCACGGTATTCGAAGTTAATTTGTATATTAAAAGGAGATTGGTGGAGTGGAAACGGTTATAAAGATTGGTCAGGGAGTGTAAGCAATAAGTCAACTAACTAACTAGTGCAAAGTCGTATATCTGTGACTCGGAACTGATTGTTATCAGGAGACCCGAGCGCATCAATCTTATACATATGTACATACATTTACGGCTATCCCTGAAGGAGTTTAGTAGAGGCGTATTAAACACCCAAATTCTATCAACCATAATTTAGTCCCACTGACGTAGTGAGGGGGCAAGCCTAGGGACGTTTACAGGACACTGGCTATATACATATACTAAATTATATATAACAGTACAATACCTGTGTCGTCTCTTACGAGACCAACGATAAGAGATAGGGTGCCTCTATGCTAGCATACCAGAACCATACGGCTCAACTACTACCTAAAATGTTTGTAGTAATTAACAGACCGACCGGTGCGATACCAAAGCCTTACAGAAAGCCGTTTGTGTAGTAGGTTTCCGGAGGCCCAACTCCCTCTTTCCTCTCCCCTAATCCTCCTTCTCCTCTTTCCCATCTCCTAATCCACCGTCCCTTTTTTCCCCTACTCGCATCCCCCTATCTCTTAACACTTCTTGAGTTGCTGCACTTACCATTAGGTGACCCGTCTGTTCGTCTGTCCCCCTATAATATAAAAAAAAAAATACGTAATAATAATTCATTACTATGTTTTCAGGTGTCGAGCTGTGAGAAAGTAAGTTTTCATAGTCTACATACATACATACATACACGCTGATATTCTTGAAGGGGTAGGCAGAGTCATAATAAGAGCCTAAATTATGCCGATAATAATTAAGTCCTATTTACGTAAAAGGGGGCGAGCTTATTGCCGTCATCAAGCACTTTTGGGACTTGAGATGAGATGGGAAAACATATGGTAACCCCGACGTGGTATGCTTTATAGTATCTAGATCTGAACTGGATGCTTTATTCCGCATAAATCACGAGAGGACACTTTTATACGATACTTTATCAAACGGCGGTGGCAAGATGATTAATTTACGAAGGAAAAATAATGGAAAAAGATTATGATAGAAAGTTATTATGAAGTGAAGAAATAGAAAATTTAATAAGATAAACAAGCTAATACAAAATTGCTACACAAAGCTTTTTTATGCTTTTGTGACTTAGAAAAGACAACTCCCTCACTAGGATTAATTCCTGTGTCGCGGGGGACTTTACAAACATTCAAACAACGGACACAAAGAACACCCAGACTCAGTACAACAATTTTGTGAGCGTAGCGAGTGACCGTAGCGCCCGTAGCGACCGTAGTGACCGTAGCGGCCGTAGGCGCAGTCGAGCCGCCATGTTGAGGCGTGATCAACGCCGCATAATAGGATGCGTTTTCGCACTTTTTGCAGTTTGCTTAAGCTGTTGGTTCAAGTTATCTACTTCGTTACGTAATAAGTTATGTAAATTCTCTTTTAGACTGTTTGTCAGCCGGAGCCGGAGCCGGAACCAGTCCGTCTACCACCCTGTCCACCACAACCGGTAAAGAACGACGATGACACCTGCTCCTGCGTGTCTTGCGCGTGAGATTTTTTATGTTTTTATGTTGTAAGGATGGGGGGGGGGGGGGGCACACGTGCACATGCAGAGCAGATGGGCAGCGGCAACGCAATAGTCGCAAGTGCGCTGTCCTTTTTTGAGGGGAAGGGAAAGTTGAGTGGGGTGTGAGGAGAAGGGAAAGAGGAGGGGGGTTATTACCCATGGTTTATCTGTGTGGTTCATCTAGGTGTTGCTTAGTAACATTTTGTGGCTGTGGTTCAAGGTGAACTAAGGGTTAATGTATTGTAATGCCCATGGTATATATATAGCATGATGCGTTTATTATTATCCGCAAAAAAAAATTATTTCTAAATTTTAATTTGCAGTAGTCCCCCACAGCTCGACTCCATATGTCGACATAGTTTTTAATATACATTTGGTTAAGAGAAGTTTGTTTTAAATTGATAATTGGATTTATGAGACATTAATTAGCCTGTATATTTTTCTAAGTTGTAGACCTAGTCGTGCTAAGAGAGCTAAGAGAGCTGCTTCAAATTCACACCCTATTGTAATTTCTTTATTTACTAATTGCATCCCGATATTCATTCATTAATATAATTATTATTTTCATTTAGTATTTTTCAACTTTTGCCGGAAATTTTGCCATATGCAACTGAAATATTGTTTGCAAAAAAAATGAAGTCTTAACAAAGTCACCGTATTTTTATTAATTGCTCTATTTACCTTGGCATTAAAACATTCCGTCACACTGTTAGTGCGGTGCTGCTGTCCAAAAACACTACATATTTTATAAAATCCGCTTTTAATCATATACGTTTGATATAATTTAAGAACTCAGGCATCGAACGATTGTACAGATTTTTTTTATATAATATGGAGGGGCAGACGAACAGACTTGTCACCAATGGCCACCTGCAACACAAGAGTCACCTTTGAGGAAGATGCAATTATTGGAGGGTAAAGAGGAGACGGGGAGTTGGGCCTCTGATAACCTCATTCATTTGGCAATACCATGCAGGCATTGCTTGTCTACCAGTTGTATGTGAGGGCGTGGTTATTACTCCGGCCAATCCGGCCCTTCATGCCTAGGCGTGACTCTTTCACGGCAATAGAATATTCTTTTTTGTTTGTCTTTACTAACAAGGTACTTGAAGGGAAGGAGGGATAGGATAAGCAGTAAGAAGGCTACTTTTCCATGGACACCTGCAACTCGAGAGTCGTAAGTACGTTGTCCGCCTTTGCGAGTGATCAGGGACTGGGCCTGCGGATAGAGGAAACAAGAGAGGATGAGTGGAGAGGAAATAGGAGTGGAGGAGTTGGGCCTCCAGAAACCTCACACATTTCTTAGAATTGCCCAAGCATGGCTCTGCCACTAATTTTGTAAATGTAATCTATGTAATCGTGATAAATGTGACATATTTTCAGGTTAAGACGTATTGTGGGTTCGGAATACGCATGCATCGCCTGCCTTCTTATTCTCTTCTCCATATCCATTGTGGCAGCCTTCTGCCTAGTCTACAAGAATGTTCCGGCAGCCACAGCAACTACTCATCGGGACTCGTGCCAATCCACGGCATCTGCAGTGGAGAAAAAGTTTGATGACAACGAAATTGGTGATAGCGAAAGATTGAAGCGAAAAATCGATATTCTCAATGAGAATTTGATGAAGAACGAATTGAGGGAGGAGGAGGTTTTTGGCAAGTGAGTTTGTTTTGGTTATTTTAACTGTAAAGCTTGGAGTGCAAATTAAGTCAACTCCAGCAACGCCCTTGCGACTCCCGAGTTGCAGGGGTCCATCTCTGATTAACTATCGTCTCGTTTGCCCCCCATAACAAAATTTTAAAAAATATGCTAGGCAGTCCAAGCCCTCTAGCAGTATGTGTAATTGATGGAATATATATATATTTATGTATACATTCTCACAATGCATTTTACATTAATTCACAAATTAAATAACTCCCTTAAACTTACCCCGACCGTGCAAGAAGGAGCGTGTACGTATGACATAGAAATATCATAAATACATGGATGTATGATGATTTCTTTGATACGGACTTGATAGATTTAGAGATGTCATTTGAATGTTTCCCGAAGGCCTTGCTGTGACAAACACCCTGTTATTTTAGTCGGTTCGAGTCCGACATATCATCACATTCTCAGCTCCGGTAATTTGATGACCCGTGGGGGTTCTCAATACGACTTATTTTTTAAATTAATATCCGATTCCAAACATTATTCTTAACACGCCTATATAACTTCACTTCTACGTAAACAAATCTTTGAAATCAATTTTAACCTACTTCATATCAAAGTGCAACTTTGTGTGTAAATGTATTTTTAGACAATATTCTCCCCTCTTAGCCTGTACGGTATTAAAGTAAGGAAAATATTATATTTATATATATATTTTTTTTTATACTATAGGGGGACAGGCGAACAGACGGGTCACCTGATGGTAAGTGACACCGCCTTCCATTGACACTTGCAACTCAAGAGTCGCAAGTGCGCTGCCCGCCTTTGAGGGAGATGAGGGATGGGGGATGCAGGAAGCGGAAAGAAGAGAGGAGGGAGGAGGAGATGAAAAAAAGGAGAAAGGAGATGAGGGGAGAGACAAAGGGGGGGGGGGGAGTTGGGCGACCGGAAACCTCACTCAATTCGGGGAAATGCAACGCAAGCGATACTTCACAACCGGTTTTCTGTGAGGCCGTGGTATCGCACCGGTCATTCGTGCCTAAGCTTGGCTCTACCACTGATAAATATCTACTATATAAATATCTATACATAAAGAAGAAATTACTTTACCTTAAGTGTAAAAAAAAACGTACACCTTATTATATACATAACACCTTATACACGGTCCGGTCCGTAAAGGTCGGCAGTTTCGATTTCGTTAAGGGATGCCTATCATGTGGCTAAGATGATGATGAAGAGTGTCCTTGGAGAACAGGCAGGAGCCTGTTCTTCTTCGTTGTCTTCGTTCATAGGATCTTCGAATTGGAATAGGCACACAGCTTCACGACTGACTTAGTGTCACTGACTGCTTCTTGACAATTCATAAATACTAATGATTTGTTTAATTGAAAGAAATGAATAATTTAGTTAGAGCGCTCGCTCTACCCGACACCGGCATCAGCTAATTCATTTTATATATAGGTATGCGACACTGACTTGCCTGAGCTATTGCTCCCTTTATTTTATGTACTTAATGCCAGGAGGCATTATCTTCCACTCAACCCTTGGGTGGTGCAGTGGCCTCCTATTACGTTAATGGCACTAAATAAGAATTGGAAAATGTGGGCGTTAATTACGCTTCTGGGGTTCTGGGGTAGTCGTGAATGTATGTATGAATGATTTTTGATTTTGATAATGATGATACATAAAGTTATTTTGCTTACGGAACCCTAATGCGCTAATCAAATCCGTACTTGTCAGGTTTCAAGTTTTCTTTTATATGTGTTTGTTTTTCAGGCCCCATTACGATGCCATAAGTACAGACCCATTGGTTTTGCCCGCATCATCTGATATTGGTAAGTTAGTATAATATTTTGACTGTTTCGATTAACCTATTGTTTTGCTGGTTAGTGAGCCTGTTTGCTCAACCAGATACCGTGGGTTCGATTCCCGCCCAGGACAAGTAATTGTTTGCTGTGCACGATCAATTCATCTGTGTGGTTGTAATTTATCAGTACCCTGGTTACCATAGTTCTTTTTTATCTTATAGGGTGACAGACGAACAGACGGGTCACCTGATGGTAAGTGACAACCTTCGTCCATAGACACCTGCAAGTCGAGAGTCATAAGTGCGCTGCCCACCTGTGAGGGTGGTGAGGGATGAAGAGAAGGGAAAGAGGAGAGGGGGATGGGCAGATGGGAAAAAGGGAAGGTGGACAAGGGTGAGGAAAAAGGAGAGGGGGATTTGGGCCTCCGGAAAACCTAGTTGGGACTCACTAATTTCACAACCGGTTTTCTGTGAGGCCGTGGTATCGCACCGTTCGAGCTGGCCCATTCGTGCCTAAGCAAGGCTCTACCATTGTTAGTACAAACTCCGCTTAGTTTAGGATCAGACGGCCGTGTAAAGTTATTATTTTGTTTAAAAGTACAACTGATTCGAAATCACTTTTATTGTAGATATTTTAAATGTACAAAAAAAAATTGTGTGGTTCTAAGTAATGTTTGCGGGTGATTCTAGGTCGAGTCGAATAGGCCACCCCCCTCTTGCCGAGGATGTTGTAAAAGGGGTTTGAGTAGTAACAGTAATAAGTGGGACTAAATTATGCTTAGCAATATATTGCCATTTAATACCCCTCGCCTAACTCCTCGGGCATATGTATGTATCTTAAATTAGTCAGGTTTACCCTTAATAAATACATTTTATTTTGGTTGCAGATTTTGGTCCCAACTTCAGTGATTTGGTATGTATTTTTATTTATATGCCTTTATTATTAATTAGTAAAAAAAAATAATTATAGATTAGAATTTTTTTTTTGTTATTCGAGATTGAACGTAATATACACTTATTTAATCATCTGTTTGAATTGTACGTGATCTTGATATCTCTGTACCCTAAAGTATTATAATATGTTAGCACCAAACAACCACATCTATAATACTCGTGTACCTAATCACGTCAATAATGTATTTATTTATTTATTATAGAGACGTGAAAAGTATTTTTTTTTTTTATGCTATAGGGGGACAGACGAACAGGCGGGTCACCTGATGGTAAGTGACACCGCCGTCCATGGACAATTGCAACTCAAGAGTCGCAAGTGCGCTGCCCGCCTTTGAAGGTGATGAGGGATGGGGGATGCAGGGAGCGGAAAGAAGAGAGGAGGGATGAGGAGATGGAAAAAAGGAGAAAGGAGATATGGGAGAGAAAAGGGGGGAGGAGGAATTGGGCCTCCGGAAACCTCACTCAATTCGGGGAAATGCAACGCAAGCGTTACTTCACAACCGTATAAATACATATACAGCATTGGCTGCACGAATGGCGCAAAGGTTACCTCTCCAATATACTGCCAGTTATTTAAATCTTTGTAAATTCCCCCGCGATACATGAATTAATCTTGGAGCGGGAGTTGACTTTCAAATATAAATCTAGAATTTTTCAATGCGAATCTTAAAAACATGTAACTTACAAACATATTCCTAACTCCTTTAGTATGCAATGGTCAATCCTGATCAGTTACAAAAGTACCTCAGCAGGGGTATACTCTTTAATATAAAGCAAACTTTTTAAATATGTATAGGGATAGGATGTAGGGAGGAGGACAAACGAGCAGACGGGTCACCTGCTGGTAAGTCACTTCCGCAGCCCATAAACAAGTCACAAGAGTGCTGTCCGCCTTTTATATTAGGGGACAGGAAGAGGAGAGAGGGTTAGGGAAAAAGAGTAGGAGAAAGAGAGGACGGGAAAGAGAGTTGGGCTTCCTTTAATCTTACTCACTCGGCATTGTGTGACCGAGTGAGTGTAAACAATTTTAACAGCCGGTTTTCTGGTAGTAGTAATAACCGATCGAGCTGATCCATACGTGCCGAAGCTTGGCTCTCCCACATTAAAAAAATAGTTTTAAAAATATCCTCTATTCCGCTCCACCGAGAGCCACACGGCAATTTAAAACATACTTAATAGTAATTATTAGAAATCGTCTATATTTCGGAATGATGTATTGTTTTTACATTTTATTTTGCATTCCCAATAAAGTTCAAGCAATGGTCTTTAATGCTCTAGTTAGAATACCTAGTTGAGATATGGAGCACTGCTTCGAAATCAAATCTCCAAGAAATTCAAATCTTGCAAAAGAAAAAATTAAAACTAACTACAACTACTTAACACCAACACTTAAAATCTACAAAGATACCAAAATCCTAACAATTAAACATACATAAAATTATAACACAAGGTACACATTCACAACTAAGCTTTAAAGAAAAAACCTATAAATACAACACAAGGAAACTAAAAGAAAATAGAACTAAGAAAGCCTAGAACCGACTATGGTAAGAAAAATATATTATATGAAGGTGTAGAACTTTATAATGAAATACCAAATTGTATTACCAAAATTGACAGCTTGTTTAAATTTAAAAAGAGTTTAGAAGATTACATTAGAAAAAAATACTAACACCGATGACATTGTCCTCATATCTTCACTTATATCACCGTTATTACCTCACTTATATCACAATACACTATTGTATTGTGATCACAGAGTTATTCAATTTATTATATGTTATTAAATTTTCTCATTTGTAAGTGAACTGTATTGTTCTTTTTTGAGAAAATAAATGTCTTTAAACCGATTTACACTTACTAACTGTAACAAGAAAATTGGGAAAATTATTTGAAAAAGAGTGTCCTTGGCGATTCTTGCCTGTTTTTCTCCATTAAATCTACGTATAGGACCAGGCAACTCGCTTGCTAACTTCAAAAATATCTTGGTTTAATTAAAATAAATGGTTTCGATTTCTTGTGTGAAAGAGATGTGTCAAAAACAGTATATTTTGAAATAGCACATCCCGAAAAAATGTACGGTAAATTTACCCAATTTCGCGTTCAAAAGTGACTTACGTGTAACTCCACCTCTCCTCTTTCCTCTCCCCTCATCCTCCGTCTCCTCTTTCCCATCTCCACATTTCAACTCTCTTCTTTCCCCTCCCGCATCTCTCTATCCCTCATCACCCTTAAAAGCGGGCAGCGTACTTACGACTTTTGAATTACAGGTGTCCATGGATGGTGGTTGTCACTTACCATCAGGTGACCCGTCTGCCCGTCTGTCCCCCTATAGTATAAAAAAAAATATAACATGTTTATTTGAAATAAATTATATTGTTGTTGTCATAACCTTCCTTTTTAAGCATCGCTTCGATTAGGTTTAAATGTAGCATCGTTTACCAAAATGGCTGACACACTTGAGGGTAAACGTGCACCCATTACTTTCAATACAAAACTCCCGATAGTATTAAGGGTAAATAAATAAGACATATTTATACCCTTTGGTAGAAGTTAGGGATATAATTCTTAACAATCAGTTGGATATTGTTTGTTTGTGAGTAATACTAATGAAGGGGTGGATGAAAGTTATTTTAAAATAAAAAAATATTAGATTCCTTTATATGGTCTATGGAAAAATGCAGCTCAAGAGTCGAAAGTTTCAGGTGATGAAGGAAAGTTTTTTTTTTTTTTTTTATGCGATAGGGGGCAAACGAGTAGACGGGACGGGACCTGATGGTAAGTGACTACCGCCGCCCATGGAATCAAGAGTCACGAGTGTGTTGCCGGCTAGGTAGGAGTAAGCTCTATTCTTGAAGATTTGAAGGTCGTATCGGTTGGGAAATACGGCAGGCGACAATTTTTTCCATAAGCTGGTTGTGCGAGGCAAAAAGCTAGGTCTCCGGTACCTTTATTCGCATGGCAAGCATTATTTGACTACCAGTTTTCTATGAGACCGTGTCAATCACCGAGAACATTTTAATGAGATCCTTACTTGTTACTATTAATATCCAAGTATACTATAATTTTCCTCTAAACCTGCATACAAGGTCGAATACAGAACTGTGGACAATTACCGTGGGAGAGGCATGCTTAGTCACGAATGGGCAGATTCGCCCGGTGGGATATCACGGCCTCACAGAAAACCCATTGAAACTAGTGAGGTTTCCGCAAGCTTAACTCCCTTCTCCTCTTTCCCATCTCATCCCGCATCACCTATCCCTCATCACCCTTAAAGGCGGGCAGCGCACTTACAACTTTTGAATTACAGGTGTCCATGGATGGCGGTTGTCACTTACCATCATATGGCCCGTCAGTTCATCTGTCCCCCTATATTATAAAAAAAGGTTGTTTTTAAAATAGAATACCATATTGGTGTTTTAATTTATCGTAAACTTTTCTATTGTTATGTACAATAAAATTGATTGTGTTGTATTGTATAGTATTGTATAGTATTGTATATAATACAATATTGTATTGTACATACACAAATTAAGTTGAGCCATTTTTTGTCCCTTCACAGAATTACTAAATTTTTTGTTACTCATTTGTTTTTTTTTTCTTTTTGTTAACCAGACCAATAATGGAATGACATAGTGATTTTGATTTGACATTAATGACATATGTATATACTCAAAGAATGCACTTACTGTATTTGAAATAGAAATATTTTTTTAGTAAACATTTAATGAAGTTGCTCTTTTCTTAAGTTTGTTTAATAAAATTGATGTTGATCTACATACTCGTACATAAATTCACGCCTTTCTCCCCTAGGGGTAGGCAGTGACAACAGCAAACGCAACGCCACTTTCTTCACAAACTACACGATTTTCCTCTATTCTCAATGAACTCTTTATACAAGCCCGCCTGTTTTGCATACATCTGACCAGATCTCTCTTCAGACTTTGTGAAATTGGTGATGTTGTGAAGAAAAGGCATTGATCTTCAAATAGCCAAATAACCACACTTAAGTGTAGTATAATATAGCAATGTTTATATTACTTGTAAACTTACAAAAATACAATCGAGTTGAGAATATCACTCCAAATTGATATTAAATACAAATTAAATTTAAATAAAATTTCTTTATTTCATAAAATTAGTCAACAAGTAATTAAAATGTTCTTATTTAAAAAAATATTTAATACTAGTTTTCGTACGCAGTACGCATATATTTCGTCTTTTTTTTTTTATGCGATAGGGGGCAAACGAGCAGACGGGTCACCTGATGGTAAGTGACTACCGCCGCCCATGGACACCCGCAACTCAAGAGTCACAAGTGCGTTGTTCATTTCATTTCTTGCTTATAAACCAGCCCTCTATTGAAGCGGATACGACAAAGAAATAATTATTCAAATCGCTCATGCTGTTAATGAGTTTTAGTGAGACTAACGAACGACATTTCATTTATTTTTTACAGCAACTATAGGTTGCCTTGTTAAAAGCTATTTAGAAATAAATATTTAAAAAAATATTCACACCTGTACCCCAGAAGGAGTAAACAGAGGCGTCTCCAGCGCTCAACTTGTTCTTAACCATAATTTAGTCAATTGCCGTCATCCGGGCATTGTATGACTGTATTTATACTGTCTGATAGATAACAGTCTAATCCTGATTAGTCTTTTGCGACGCCCCCTGGAAGTGACGGAGTTACCTTGTTTTACTCAAATAAAACTACACGCCATTAGATAATATAACAATATTTTTTCAATTGATATCACGTCAAATTTGACCTACAAATACTGATAGTTACACCCTATACTTAAAAACTACCCCTTGGTCGAGGGTTGAGACAAAGATATTTACAGTAAGGGTGAATACAGTTGGCCACTCATTGAATAGAATACAATGACGTAACGAGAGAGATGAACACATAGTATTTGAACAAACTTTATATTTTAATGCATAATACTTGGTTTATTTCTGATAATATTATCTATTATTTATTAGTGTTTGCTTTTTTATCACATTGATCTCGTTGATGTATGTAAATTTTGGCGGAGGATATTCCTTAGAAACATTTTTTTAAATGTAAGGTTTTTTGGAATCATAAGAAATTGCTTTCAAATTATACATATATTCACATTTTCACTTATTATGTATAAACTTAAACGCGACTCTGTTCCTTTTTTATGATATGACGTAATCGTTTGTATCCCCAGAGAAGGTAATGTCCAATTTACGACAATCTATTTTCGTTAATCGTTCAGTGGGTATTTAATGTCTCTTTTTTTTATCTTTTTTGACCACAATTAATTCCTAGACTATATAAACATTGAAATAACGGACACAACACTGCGCGGCAGTGTAGTGGAATGGTGACCACTTAAACCGCTGTGCTATACGTGTAGTCTGACAAAAAACAATCCAATCGCCTGAGATATGAAAGGGAATTGTAATAAATTAGTATTATTTATGTTTATTTTTGAATGTTAGTCATCAAAATCGGTAAAGCCGTTTGATTTTGTCGAGGGAACGTAGGCATAAACATACGTACAACACTTTTTGTTGTTTTTGTCACATTTTGTTGTTTCACCGGGAATGGTTTAGACTATGAACCGACTTTCGTCTATCATATTTACGCCAATACTGAATAACCCAACTCTCCCCAGTCACCCTTTGTTTTTTCATCCACATCATTGTCGTCTGTATTACATCCCCCTATTGTCCCGTGATGTATTAGTTCGGCGCTGAAGCCTTTAAAATATTACCTAGGATCCGTCTGAGACTAAAGCGACATTTAGACGCGATGATAATAACAAAAGTTGTGTGTTAACAAACTTTTATACCTGAACACAAAATTTCGTAACGATAGGTTGATATATTAAGAGCCGTCAGAGCTCAAGAAATTAACTTAACCACATTTGTAATATAATTTTGGGTATAAGGTTTAACTAACAGTAATTGTGGTGTTCGACTGAACAGTTCGCTTTATCCCTGAATAAGCCCCCCAACCCCGCCATTTTCAGCTCCAGTGATGTTCGGGCAGTAGTAATAATAATAGTAACGGAATAAATTACTTTTCGTTCATTTTTTAATTTCATCTTTATTACGGTAATGACATTTCTTTACTTTAGATTTTTTTAATTTCCTGTACGTTAAGTTACCATCGTTTAAAGTATTAACTTTTCTACGGTGTACACTAGCCCTAACGGCCCTGTCTGTTTGTCTGTGTAAGTGTGACTGGACACGTTTCGATGCGGTGAAGACAAAGCAAGGGCCCTTTTGTATTCTGAAGAGCTTTGAATGAAGCCCTGATTGAAGTAACGTTTTGGATATTTTTGTTTTTGTGTTATCGTAAACAGTGGCTGGCTGTTTATTTAACTAATACTGAAATGAAGTATGATATATATGCATACACAGACTCGCCTATATCCCCGAAGGGGCAGGCAGGGGCGTCTTGAAGGCTCATTTTTTGCCAACAATAATGAGTTCGTGTGCCGTGTGGTTCAGGGTGGTTTCGTAAAAGATGACTAAGAGATCGGACTGTTATCTATCAGACAGTATGTTTTCAGTCTACGAATGCCCGGTTGAAGGCAATAGGCTTGTCTTTTACATTAGCAAAATACCATTTTCAAATTGTAGTCGGCTAACTGTGGGTCTTTAACACATCTTTACCTATAGCAGTGAGCTTATGTATGTATATATGTAAGTTAATCCCACTTATGAAATAGGGGGCAAGCCCTTTGCCGACATCTGGGAACTATTTGATTATACATGTATAATACTGCCTGATAAGTATAATATCACAATTAAAAAAGGTACTTCTTTTAAACTAGTAAAAAAATATAAATATTTTTTTTTTACGTGCGTCCCTCTCATTTTTCCGGGAAATGCAACGCAAATGTTGCTTCACGACCGGTTTTCTGTGAGGCCGTCGTATCGCACGGTTCGAGCCGGCCCATTCGTGCCTAAGCATGACTCTACCAATATAAAATAGTTGTGCGTTCCAGCATACACATACTTTACGGAGTGGAAATCGAATAACCAAACTGTTGCAACCGGAGCTAAACTTCACGGATGCCACTTCATCGAGAAAACGATGAGGCGGTTATGTCAGACTCGAACCGACTAATACGACACGGCTTACGGCATATAGCCTATGGTCTTGAGTCAAGGTATCCCCTAGATGGATTACCACTCAGCTCGTGACAGACTGCGTACCTGGCAGGACGTCAGTTGGCTTCCCTTCAGGCCAGCCTATGCTGTTGAACTTTTAAGGCTAGGCTAATGGAGGCCGGAGATCTCATAGCTATCATCTTCAGTCTAAAGAGATATGTTTACAAAATTTTAGTCCCACCTACGTCTTAAGACAAATAGTTCTCCCGAGGCTGGGTATTATAAGTGTTCGTTGTTTGAACGTTGTAAAGACTCCTTCTTAAAAATATAATTAAAAAAAAAATACCCTCTACTTTTTTTACTTAAAAAAAAACTGCAACAATAAAGTCCTGCCAATGGTCGGCGCCTGTGTCCATGAGGATTTCCCCACGTAAAAAAAATGTCGTTCGGCTCCTATATTGTTGAGGTGGATGATGGCTCGTGCGTCATACTCGTGAACGAGTGCCGTTGATCAGGGCAAGTCATCTCCGGACAGCTATTACTTAACATTGAGTAGTAATTACCGTAAACGTATCATAACTTATGATTTAACTATTTGAAAAAGAGCGTCCTTGGAGTTTCCTGCTTTTTATTTTCATATATTCCATAGTATTTACGTATTGGAACAGGCAACTAGCTTCATGATTGACTTTGTCTGTTCAACTTCTCCTTTAAAAAATTTAAAAACACCTTTGATTGGTTCAATTGAAATAATTATTTTGATTTTGATTTTATGAATCAAAAAGGTTATTACACACAATTCAATGGACACTATAAATACGACAAACATCTAAACCATATCTTTAAATTCCCCATAAAACACTCGGAAACCCATAGGCCATAAGATATCATAAAACAATATTCACCAAGGGAACAACAAGTTTCCATAAGAATCTATGCAAAATTCACTTTACAAACGTATACATAATACTAAATATTAATTTTTCGTTCCCATTAAAAAAATTAAACAAAAAGCAACCTTTTCCCTTGGTAATAAGATCACGAATAGTTTAAAAAACTTTTTATAATGTGCTTATCAAATTTCAACCATAATGCTATTTCAATAAGGCAAAGATTTTTGGTTGTAATTTTGATGGCAAGTAAAGTTGGTTTTGCAATGTAAGCCCCTGCTTGAAAATAATAAATATCTTAACATTATGCCCTAAGTAAGGTAAGTCTAATGGAGTCAATTGGCAGACATCTTTAATATGTACAGCGTGTTTGAGTTTTAATATTTGAATATTTAAATATTTTTATTAATTTTCACAATATCTATAAATCGATTCTGGTAGAAATTTTTAGGCAAATTTGAAGAACTAATTATGTTATAGTTAGAAGGAAATATGGAAAGCTAACATTTTTAAACATTATGCAAAAACAGACGTGACCTTGACATGTCTGTTTACAATGGATCTGATCAAACACACATATGAACATACAAACACTCACGCCTGTATCCCCGAAGAACAGGCAGAGCCTTAATTAACGCCCACATATTGCCGATTACATTGTCCCATCTACCTACCCAGTCCCATTTACTTAATACGAGGCAGAGGCAAGCCATCTGACGTCCTTGCACTTTTTGAAAATTTCTTATATAATGAAGCAAGTCAGGGTAGCAGCTATAGGTTAACTAGAACTGGTTGGTGCCTGAGGAGTCTGAACCCTCTAACAAGACTAACCCAGGCTCCAGTTTCTTCTGCATTCATACTATCAGTTGTATAAATAAAAAAAGAATAAAAAGAATTAAAAAAATAATATCTTTTGTTAGCTTTAAAATCGTGATAGTTTTAACCAAAGAAAATCGTTCATCACATTTCTTTTCAAACAGATAAATGAAATCACGTACGTCGAAATCCCGAAACTTGTACACCCTGTATGTCCTAAGGGTAGCAACAAATCATGGTTGGCACCTTAAGACCTACTGTCCCATGTGAACGCAGCCTTAAATGATTTGTGGGGAGACAACTCTTTTTTGTTTAGATTTATTTTCTTCCAGGGAATGCCTACGGAGGGGGAATTCTTTCAGGATGTTGGTAATTCTGGTTTTGATGTATTAGTCTGATAATAGACCTGATGTTATTTTTTAGTAGATTAAATTAAAGTCTCTCTTTATATCAAAATATTCCTGTTTATCTCCGGAACGTGTGGACCCATTTTCATTGTTGTGTTGCCATTATTTAATTAAAATATATTTGTCCTTAATCAGTCGTTATAAACAAAATAAACAAATGTTTATCGAAATGTGAATTGAAAAATATTTAACAAGCCGTCTCTAAACTCTGTGTTCTCCGACCGACTCTTTTTCAAAAATATTTAACAAGCCGTCTTTAAACTCTGTGTTCTCCGACCGACTCTTTTTCAAAAATATTTAACAAGCCGTCTTTAAACTCTGTGTTCTCGGACCGACTCTTTTCCTTATATATGTACGTGAATGAGCTGTGCCAGTTATCCCTACCTAACTGCAAAATAATAACTTATGCAGATGACACAGCTCTTATAATTGACGGTAGAAACTGGTTCGATGTTAGTATCAATGCTGAACTGGCCTTAAACTCTATTATCGCATGGTTAACGGAAAATCTACTTACACTCAATGTCAGTAAGACCAAGTTTGCTACATTCTATCCCACCAAAGCTAGTCAACCCCAAACATCCATTATAATTCGTGCCCACATTTGTTCATACTATTTCGCACTTGTGAAGTCGGTAATGGGTTACTGTCTGGTGGTACTACTGTACTTCGCAAGCATAGTCTTTCAAATATCTACAGCACGAGACGCCGACTTTAAATGCGATATAAAGTCGCGTAGAACCGTAGTCGTAAGTCGGCATTTTAGACACATAAGCTCTAAAATCTATAATTAAATCAACAAACCCTTTATTTATTCTCTTAATATTCACACACACACACATACACACACACACACACACACACACACACACACACACACACACACACACACACACACACACACACACACACACACACACACAAACACACACATACACACAGAGACAGAGAGAGAGAGAGAGAGAGAGAGAGAGAGAGAGAGAGAGAGAGAGAGAGGGGGGGGGGGGGGAGGGAGAGAGAGGGAGAAGGAGAGAGAGAGAGAGAGGAAGAGAGAGAGAGAGAGAGAGAGAGTTTCCATTTTGTTTTTGTTTTTTTTTTTTTTTTCAAATAAACGTGATTGTTATAAATATGAAGTAAAAAAAAAACATTATATTTTCTGATGAAACATAGCAATAAACTATATACTCAATTTAACGATATTTGGTTTTCAACATTCCGAAATACACCTCGATTTTTTTTTTTGTGATTTAAAGGTTTTCAAAATTTTTAAGTTTATTTTTATTTTAAACTTCTTAAACTGAACTTACCTATAAGGCAATACAATAAATATAAAAACCTAAGCAAGTACAATAAATAACGATGACATAAGCTTAGTCATTGAAAGTAATGTATTGAACCCAAATACAATATGTCTGCTGTGAGTTTTTGAAGTTGGGTTCTCTGGAGGCATTTTTGGGTGCAGCATTGTTTTTTTTATACTATAGGGGGACAGACGAACAGACGGGTTACCTGATGGTAAGTGACACCGCCGTCCATGGACACTTGCAACTCAAAAGTCGCAAGTGCGCTGCCCACCTTTGAGGGTGATGAGGGATGGGGGATGCAGGGAGCGGAAAGAAGAGAGGAGGGATGAGGAGATGGGAAAGAGGAGAAAGGAGGTGAGCGTTACTTCACAACCGGTTTTCTGTGAGGCCGTGGTATCGCACCGGTCGAGCCGGCCCATTCGTGCCTAAGCATGGCTCTACCACTGACGAAAGTTCAGGTCGAAGTTATCAATTAATTGTCATTTAACGATTATACTGGCACACGTGAAGCACTTAATCGAGTAATCATACGCCAAAAATGCCGTACATCATTTTGGAAAAGAGCTGATACTCTTACACTGCTAGACCAATATTTACCAAACATAGCTAAGAACCACAGCAAGGAAACTGGCTTTCAAATGAAACAAACCGCATCGAAATCAGTCATCCGTTTGAGAGCTACGATGCCACAGACAGACACACACATACACAGATACACACAGCCAGACAGACAGATATCGACGACAAACTTATAACACCCCTCTTTTTGCGTCGGGGGTTAATAAGCCAATAAATTAATTAACAACAAATGGATAAAATTAAGAGCAATAATTATAATGTATTATAATATTGTCAAAATTAATTTTTAAAATTTCAAAATAATATCAAGCGATAACAATAAAATGAAAACGTAACATATCGTAATATATAACACACCAAATGTCAAAATCTTTTAAAGAGTATAGGCTCTTAACACGTGACCACATGAAAAAACAAAGGACGTCAAGCTACAGACGTGATACATACATATAGTCGAAAAACAACCCTCCTCCTTGCACAGTGAGGTAAAAATATAGATAGTTAGGACTCTGTTTCATGATGACTACCCATGTCGGTTATTCTTCTTGAGTTCCAGTTCTCTACCAATAAGACGTCATCAAGTAATATCTAGACTTGAACTGGCTACAGTGTATTTAGTGTTGGTGTGTTTCCCCCTCCACCCTCGCCCTCCGTCCTCCGCGACTAAATGAAGCCGTCTGCCACTCCGAACGTTAGCGTTTATTTTTAGATTTTTATGCCTCCGTAATGTTTTAGATTGGGAGCTGGTGGATAAAATTTATATAGATATTCGCTTTCTAACTCCATTTAGTCTAAACTTAACTTGGTTTTTTAACTGTATATAAGAGACTTCTTCCTATATTTTATAGATGAAGAGACGGGTCACCTGATGGTAAATGACAACCACCGTCCTTGGAAACATGTAACTTGAGTCGCAAGTGCGCTGCCCGCTTTTGAGAGTGATGAGGGATGAGAGGGCGCGGGGAGGGGAAAGAAGAGAAAGGGTAAGGAGATGGGAAAGAATAAAGGGGGGATGAGGGGAGAGGAAAGGAGAGAAACGTTACTTAACCACCTGTTTTCTGTTAGGCTATCGATCTAATAAATGTGTTAAATACACATTTATAAGATTTTTTTGTTACTAATGGTAATGACACTTGCACAATAAAAATTAATCACTTATCGTTCCCCAAAATTATTTTACCTCTTTTCTGGCTACAAGGGAACACAGATAGATATTTCTTTATTATAACCATTAATATATTGCAGTTAAAAATAATATAATCTTACAAATTTGAGTACAATGGGCGGTCTTATTGCTAAAAGCGTATCTCTAACGTAAGGACTGGCATACTGATAATTGAGATTTAAAACCCTTTTGTACATTGCTTTCAATTAAATCTATTCATTTTATTGCCATAGCCTCCTCGCCTATACTATTTTGTCCCGCAACAAAATGCAAGTTGAACTTGTCGGTTGGACATTTTTTATACCTCGCCGGCCCCTTTGTGCACTGTCGTAATGATAGTCTGATGTTTGCAACAAGTACTACGAAAATATTTTATAGGTTTTTTTAAAGTACAATAGTTTAAGGTCTTACATTTTAAAAGACTTGGTAGCTGAGAGTAATTACTTATTTAAACAATGTTATGGCTTCTAGATTCTTCTAGCAAGAAAATAGAGTGAACAGACGTCATATTTTGTTTTTGTTTATTCTTCTATTATTGAAATTCAAATTCAAATGAAATATTTTTATTTCATAAAATTGTTTAAAAACTTCATCTATAACCAACAGTTTTTTTGCCAAAATTGAAACTATTAGGAATGTATTTATATGTACGAAAGAAACAAACACATAACTGTGGTTATAAACTATCAAATTCACTAAATAACAAACTCAAGTAAAATTAAAGTTAATTAATAAAAAAATAAAACAAAGCCAAATAAAATACGACAATATAAATGGATAGAAAGATAGAAAACTCTTTATTTGTGCAGCATTGTTAGAATAACATAAAATATATTTTTAACACGTGTCAAATGTATAATGTACAAATGGCTGCCTCATTGCTATATGCAACCTCTTCCAGGCTCTAACTCCTTCCCTTAGGATGGATCATAATCATTCGGAGAGACACAGGTAGTTGGTTATAATTTCAATATTTTTTATGAAAAATAAAAACTAAAACAAAAATAAAAACTAATGTGTAACATATACCTAACATACATCCTAACACAAATACAGATAAAAATACATACATACACATATAAATACAAACAATACATGCATACCATTAACAGAATAATAGATTATAGGTAACAGAACTAAAGTGATAAATAATAGTAATAGATTATTAAATTAATTATATTAAAATTTAATTAATAAAAAAATTAAAAATACTTCATCAAAGTAGTCTTGTGTCGTCAATGTCGAGAGTTTCGAGCCAAGGATATACGCATACACGAATGCCGCGAGTGTTAAGTTCGTGCGTCTGTCACCCTCTTTAGATTTTAGCAGTTAAATAACGGGTATAAATATGTTCTTCTGCCATTGTGTAAGCTTTACGAGTGACGTAATTGTTAAATGAATTGATAGATACGACATACATAAATATTTTGTAATTAAAGTCTTATATAAGATGAGCAGGGGGGTGTGTCTAGTTAAGTTTGAATTTATTGATGGCTGTGAAAGTGAACTGGGTAGTGAATTCGATGTAATTACTGGTTTGACTCGTTGGTACGTTATTGTATATATATATATATATATAAATAATCTTATAACTACTAAAAGTCGCTATTCAATTCGTTATTTAACTATTAACATTGTCAGTTTTATGGATTATGTCAATTAAAAATGGAATTATTGCAAAACAAAAAAGTCCGTAAGATATAAAATCCTAACATTCAACATTCCACCCGCATATATGAGAAACGGAGCTGTTATATATATCTGGAAATTAACATTGTCACAAATTTTACATTTTGTTTTTATCACTTATTTTTTTTAACTGTATGCTATTATATTTCAATGGTTAAATAAGTGTTCCATTTTCTTGGACAAGCTGTATAATATAAAAATGTGTAATACTCTTTAGACACCGGATTATCCGCCATTACAAATATGAAATTGAAGTAGAGCCATGCTTAGAGCACGAATGGGCCGGCTCGATCGGTGCGATACCGATCACAGAAAACCGGTTTTGAAGCATCGCTTGCGTTGCATTTCACCGAAATAAGTGAGGTTTCCGGAGGGCAAACTCCTTCTCTCCTCTTTCCTCTCCCCTAATCACTTTAAAGGTGGGCAGTGCACTTGCGACTCTTGAGTTGCAGGTGTCCATGGATGACGGTTGTCACTAACCATAAGGTCTGTTCGTCTGTCCCCCTATAGCATAAAAAAAAAAAAAAGTTTGTCCGTTAAGGAAGCATTTAACGAGTATAAGAAAGAACTTATCTGTGATTTGCACTCATTATCCCACATACTTGTAAGTGCTAAAAAGCTACATTACAGTTAGGCAATAATAGAATAATAATACAATACAATACAACACATTACATTGACAGAAGCATTCCCAAAAAATACCCGTTAAAGAAATGTTTTAAAACATTTTTAAAACTACATCAAGCCGTTTTAACAATAAACAAATTGATATTGATATAATATGGGACAGACAGACGCCAGAAGTTAGAAAAAACGATAAGTGGTAACATATAACCCATTATTGAATACCATAACAGGGCTGCTACCTCCGTAGATGTGGGGCAATCCTATATCACCTACAAAAATATTTCGAAGACCAGATTTTGCCAATGAACATTTAGAACAGTTCCTGACAACAATTGCTTGTAAGATGAGATTGTTAGATTTTCCATAATAAAAATTACTAAATGATTTTTTTGTTTCCTAAAACGAATCATTTGATGTTGCATATTTTATCGATATTTGGGCATTTTTTTTTTATATATTGGGGGACATACGAAAAGACGGGTCACCTGATGGTAAGTGACTCCATTGAGATTGACTACGATAAGACCAACACGAAAATAATATGTTTTTCTTTGATGTGCCCAGGTGACGGCAATGAGCTTAAATCTGCAAAAGGTTTATTATGCTTTCCTATCCCTTTGGAGATACAAACGTGAGTGTATGTATGTATGTAAGAATGTTTATTTTGTTCCCCCCACGGGCCATCACCTCACCGGAGCTGAGGGTAAGATGGTATGTCGGACTCGAACCGACTAAGCACACGGTGTTTCGTCACAGTGGCTATATCGCAGGGAACCCGGGATACCCTAACAAGGAAGCCTTCGGGAAACCCTGCAAGCCTTGGCCACCTGATTAGCAGGTGACCACTCTTAGGAATATGGGGGGCCTTACCCCCTCCAAATCGAAAAGGCGCACTCGACACAGCCCGACCCGTTACCCCCAGGCCAGCGCTCATGGAGGCTGGAGATCATTTCGCGCGCTCCGGCGTGCAATAGAATATAGAGTATATTGCTTTATCTATCTAAAATATGTAGACAGTAAACAATTTTCACCAATACCAATGTGTCATTT
Organism: Tyria jacobaeae; assembly: GCA_947561695.1. Classification (NCBI taxonomy): domain Eukaryota; kingdom Metazoa; phylum Arthropoda; class Insecta; order Lepidoptera; family Erebidae; genus Tyria; species Tyria jacobaeae. The sequence goes on from OX387234.1 coordinate 8,167,423, forward strand.
ACAATATTGTTGTATTGTTGACTGCACGGATGGCGTAGCGGTTTAAGTGGTCACCTCGCCACTATACTGCCGCGCCGAGTGTTGTGGGTTCAATCCCCGCACGGTACAACACTTTGTGTAATCCTCAAATTGTTGTTCCGAGTCTGGGTGTTCTTTGTGTCCGTTGTTTGAATGTTTGAGTCCCCCGCGACACAGGAGTTAATCCTAGTGCAGGAGTTGTCTGTTCATTAAAAAAAAAAATATATTATTCATTTAAACAAAACTAGCTATATGAAGTCCTATTTATATGTAGACCTGGGTTAGTACGGCAAGTCTATACGTATTAAGTTACAATGGACAAAATAGCTTAATTGATGTGATAAAAATGACCTTACAGAAAACCGTTTGTGAAGCAATGCAAGCGTGAAAAATTGTGACCTTTTCTAGGCCCAACTTCCCATCTTCTCTTTCCCATCTCCTTTTCTTTTCCTCGCTCTTCTGATAATGTACACCAAATTTTCCCACCCAATTCCGAAAACTGCCTCGAGACTGCAATATACTTGAGTTTCACTGAGTTTCACCAATGCTCTTAAGAAGAATGGGCAACAAGATTTGGGCATTAATTATGTATATTTTTTTTTTCCGTGTATAAATCGAACCCATGACCTCCCAACAGTCAGTTTTACTAACCACTAAACGGACGGGTCCGTCAGTTTAACTTGAACTATCAAAAGTATTCAGTATTAAAAGACAATGTTAGCTGTTTCTATTGCGTACGCTTTTTTATATACACATAATACAACAAAGCAATAGACCGTCTGTCTGTCCGCAACAATGGGATCCCTTAGGCGTCCGGAGATTAAAAATTTTCTTGTTGTTAAGTCTGATGAGAAAAATTCTAGGCTCAAATCTAGGTATAACCTGAAGGGCGTAATGGCCAGGACTTTGAACTTGCAATCTTATGGTTCGGGGTTCGAACCCCACACAGTGTACTACCGTCGTGAACATACCCCTAAGATAAGCATTTTTTTATGATATAGGGAGACAAACGAGCAAACGGGTCATCAGATGGTCATGAACACTTGCAACTCAAGAGTCACAAGTAAGGAGGGTAACGAGGATAACGGAAAGAGGGTTGGGCCTCCGGTAACCTCACTCACTCGGTCACACAATGCAAGCATTGTTTAACACCCGGTTTTCTATGAAATGATATTCCATTATGAAAAAGAGTAAAGTTCCAATATTTATTTATTGTGTACGTACACAACAAACACGACAGTGTTAACAATATGGCGACTATGACTTTCTTTTTTTTATGATTGTAACAGTCATGTTAGAGGGCGCGAGTGTCGCGTGTCTTGCTCGTGATAGGTCGGGGCTACTAGGATAGCACGCTAATAATCATTTTTATATCACTCCTGTGTTCCGAAAGAGGTAGGTAGACGCGTCTTAACACTCTATCTTTCCAAACCATAATTTAGACCCACTAACGTAATAGGAGGCAAACCGATTGCAGTATGTATTTAACCGTCTTATAGATAACAGTCAGATTCCTTTGTCGCCTTTTACGAAAGTTAATTGTTTTTGAGAACTACACGCGCCAGGTATGAGAACAGCCTTTTAGCTGGTGTTCTAATTCTAATTAACTCTAATTCTAGTTCTAATTAACTGAATTTGTTAAAATTTCATAAATTCCGTAAGATATGGATATGTTTGCAAGTTAATAGAAATGTCTTTGTTCTCGAGTGTGTTCCCACTGCAAGCGGTGTCTTAAATATATCGGGCAGGACTGCGATTCGGGTTGCATGCATCCTCGCTTTAGACCATGGATATAACTATGGTCCACAGTAAGAGGCTACCCACATAAATAACCCGTAGGTGACTAAGGAACTGAGTTATCTATCAGGCATTATAGAGCCCCTGTTGACAGTGGAATTTAATGGTTGACAAAATATCGGCGTTTGATACGCGTCTTCTAATCACTTCGGGATAAAGACGAATATTATAAATGTGTTTGTGATATTGTTAACTTTAGCGTATTAACTACTAAAGATTATTTTTTTCGAGCTTAGGGTAATATAAAAAATAAAATCGCTTATTTTAATTAAACCAATTACATATTTTTTTAAACTCTCAGGATTAGGCATCAGTTACACTATGGTAGGTGAAGGTATTTTCCTGTTCCAATACGTAGATCTTATGGAAAATAGCAGACAAGAAACTCCATACACACTTATTTCAACTGGTTTTTATTTTACAAATTTTTGTTTATAAAAAAGAATCTTCTTAATAAAGTCGCTGTCACTGACACCAAACCCTTTACACAATAGCTAGAAAGGCGCCAAAACATTAACTCACTCAATATGTTACTTTGTTATGTGCTTTCTCTTTCCCTCATTGGTTATGTGAGGGGGACGGGGAGTGATTTACCCGAGCGCCCGTCACATGTTCATAATGGCTGGTTAATATAGAAGTTTTCTTAAGGCGATGTTTTCAAGTATAATTTCTATAAAGAAAATGGTTGATTTAACTTATATATAATTGATTATTATTTAATAGTCATCTTCAAGGAGCCTTTACAATTGTTTCCCATGGTGAAATCCTGATTTAGTTACCTTGAGACCACCGCAGGAGTATTCACTCTTTTTTTTTATTATTTGTAAGCCTACCATAATGACTCCACTTTGCCTGATGGTAAGCAATAAATAGAGTCCAAGAGTAGTGGTCACCATCCTCATTGCATGTCTAGTCAATGTAGTATTGCGAATAAAAAAATATATATTAAAAATATATAAACAATATATCAACAAAATATAAACAAACAAATACACAGTCCAACATAGAACCTCCTGTTTTAATATCTATTAATTAATACGGCAGTGTTTGTTCCGCTTTCGCGTTTAGTACTGAATTGATCATCTGTATTGAAAAGAATCGAGAGTAACGAGTGAGTGAGTGAGACAGTACAATAACTTGAATTGTGGGCGTCTGAGTGAGACAGTGCAATCACCACTCTTGAATTGTAGGCGTCTAAGGGCCGACGTGTGACTTAACATCAGGTTAACCGTCTCTTCGTCCGTTCGTCCATTGTATCTCTATACTATATAAAAAATCACAAACTTAAATTTGCAGCATATTTGATCCTAATACGCTGCCTAAAATCCCATTTAGTAGAGAATCTTATTTGTTGTAGAATCATAATCATAAGATTGATCACCGCGAGTGATAAGACGTGTAAATGTCATACCTGTGTAAAATAATTAACTTTAAAAAAGTTGATTAGCCTTCGATGCGCCTTTCCAAATCTTAACAACCTAACACTGAAGACTTATATGCTTTTCGCATAGATGCCATTGTCAGAACTGGACCAAATGACAGCACCAGCTTTCAAATAAAATAAAAATCAAAATCGGTTCACCTAATCGAAAGTTCTGAAGTAATAAACAGAAAAAATATATACATATATAAGAATAAAAGCTCGTGAATTACATTCATATTTATTTAAATATACGGTTTTACTCACGTGTGTATTTCGGGGATGCCCGACTAGTTTCGACAGTCGCGGCTGGACGACTTACTCCTTGAAAAAGGCCTTCTGTCGAGACCGATACTAGTCGGGCATCCCCGAAATACACATGTGAGTAAAACCGTACATTTAAATAAATATAAAAAAATGCAGTCGAATTGAGAACCTCCTCCTTTTTTAAATTCGGTTAATAATATACATATCTATGTACCTATATAATTTTCCTGTACTCGTGTACATAGAGTAGAGTTATATAAATAAAATAGATAACATGAATACCTATTTGAACTCACGCTTGTATCCCGAAGGAGCAGACAAAGGTGTAATTAATCACAATTTAGTCCCAATTGCGTAGTAGGAATACTGTCCTCATCCAGGTCCATTTGGAGAATATTGACAGGAAAGGAATAACTTAATAAAATTAACTTAATTTAAGCAATAATTCGAACTCAGAGCCCTCTATCTGAAAAATTATAAATATAAAACAAATCAGGACACCCAATTATTTTTTGCCCACTGAAAGTATACAAAATGGATTGAATGATAGTCCCCTTAATAGAATCCACACGTTAACTTAATAAGTTAATATCGCTACATGTTTGAATAAGTTTTAACTTCCCAAGTTTTGGGTCAACATTCGATAGCACCCAATCGTAAATATTATTCGCTCATGTACAAATAAATTTTATGATTTTATTGATTTCTATTTAAATTATAGATTTCCCCCGCGACATATTTCGCGTTGTTTGAGCATCGATAATATTAGTAAAGATGCATCAATAATATTAGTATATATGCATTAATAATATTAGTAATGATGTATCAATTACATTAGTATAGATGCATCAATAATATTAGTAGAGATGTATCAAGTATATTAGTATGCATGCATCAATAATATTAATAAAGATGCATCAATAATATTAGTATAGATGCATCAGTAACATTAGTAAAGATTTTTGGGCTATGTTGACTATGTATGTATATAGCTGAGTGGTTCTCGGATGAGTAGACTAAGGCCAACACATCTCTTCCTTTGTTCATCAAAGTGATGGGGTAAGATCTATCAGCCAGTATATAGTTTTCTAGAAAATGGAACACTTATTTTTATTTCATAAAGATTTTTATGCAGCAGTCGCATAAAAATATATTACACGTGAAAAAGTTGTGGCCGTTTTAATTTCCAGGTATTGTCCCTTCCGTTTCTCATAAATGCAGGCGGAATGTGTTAAGTTAGAGATTGAACTTAAGAATTATATCCATAAAAAATGCTTAAAAAAGTGTTGATACTTTAAAGTTAGCTTTTAAATTATGATTTTTATTAAAGTGGTTTTATTAGTTGGATTGTTTTTGGATGCAAACTTCTTTAGGCGCATTGAGCACTTTTTGCGTGAACAAAATTCATGGAACTCGCGTCATCATCACCAAACACTTTCCATGAGCTATACGTATACTGTGTTATGTGTACTTTGTGGGTGAACAAAGCGTGAATTTCTCGTCATCGTCACCGCACGCTTCCCATGAGCTATATGTATACTGTGTATAATCTAATAGCGCGACGATACAATTCACAAGTTACTTAGTTTTCACTTCTATCGGCAGGCCCCAAGTCTGCCTGTATATATTTTTTTAATTTTGTTTTGCAGCTGCTTGATAGAGGTGTGTATTTTTAATTGTTAAACGAAGTGTTCCATTTTTGGGACGCTGCACGCTGTACACAGAAATGCAGTACTCGGATGAATGCGATAGCCTTACCTCTCCTATTATGTTAGATAAAATAAATTATTATTGGCAAAAAGTGAGTGTTTGAGACACATCTGCTCGCCCCTTTAAGGATTTAGGCGTGAGTGTATATATGTGTATCCTTTTGTGTTTGATTATAGTGCAGGAGATGATTTAGAGGCGAGGTCACCGAGATATTTAATTTATTATCCAGAACAGAAATTACAATTGTCACAACCAGCATTCATTATCTATTACAGAAATTACATCTGTCATAACTATTGGAATGTATTATTACAACGCTCAATGCAATATTTAAAAATATGCGTCATAAATAACCCACAGAGTGACCCACAGAGAGAGTGTGTCCGCGGACAGACGAACAGACGGGTCATCTGATGGTAAGTGACAACTGCCGTCTATGGACACCTGCAACTCGAGAGTCGTAAGGGCGCTATAAAAGAAGTGCTGGAGACAGAAGAGATCTGGAATGAGGAGATGGGAAAGAGGAGAGGGAACGAGGAGATAGGAAAGAGGAGGGGGAGTTAGGCCTCGAGAAACCTCACTAATTTTGGGGAAATGCGTCGTAAGCGTTGCTTCACTACCGGTTTTCTGTGAGGTTCTGGTTTTCACCGGTTGCAGCCCAGTCGTGCCTAAGCATGGCTCTACCACTGTTATATGTTATCTATATTTATATATTCTACCTTTTTAAGACTATTCCCGCTCTAGATAAACTCTTGTATCGCGGTTGACATTACAAACATTCAAATAACGGACACAAAGAGCACCCAAACTCAGAACAATTATAGGACTGTCCAAGTGTTGTCCCGTGTTGGGATCGAAGGCCAAGTGACCACCTAAACCACTGCGCCACCCGTGCAGTCCAAGTCTTTATATATATATTTTGTCTTTTTGAGCATGTTTATTTAAGATGTAGGGTTACACTTGCGCGAATGTTTCGTACAAAAATATACAACAAAGCGGAAAATTACCTTTCTCAAATAATTACAGCTTCATTAGTTAACCCTACAAATGCTGCAGTTACTCAAAGTGTCGCGGCGGCCACCTGGGCACTTTTAAATAACCCCTGACATATTTATTGTTAAGCGTTATTTGAGGGTTAATAACGGAAAGCACCCCTTTTAGAGTGCTAATGGCGGCCGTTTCAGGGTTTGTAAAGTTAAAGTAAAATACAAAGGGAAATTTCCTTAGAAGATAATGAAGAAAGTCGGTCATTGCATTCATTATAAATAAATAACATAGATTTCTACACTTGAAATAATGGCTACTTAATAGGAACGCGTCTGCGATATAATACATACATATATATATGATATAATATGTATGTATATATACCTGCACTGCCCGATGGTTTTTTTTTTATGTGTAAGCCTACCATAATGACTCCACTTTCCCTGATGGTGGTGGTGATCACCATCTTCATTGCATATCTAGTCAATGTAGCATGGTGACCCACACTATGGTGGCCTGGTGAGATGCTTTCTCACGCCCCGCTTAAAAGTCCCAGGATCAAAGTGGGAAGGAAACACGTGAATTTTGCTGTTTGTGAATTCCAGGCTTTCACCATCGACACAGCCACTATTGAAAAATACATTATATTGTAGTACCTTCCTGTAGACTGCTACTGACGAAATTTCAGCCGGATCAGAAGACTGTCCCATCGGCTGAAAAGGTGATGGCCACTATTTTCTGGGATTCGCTAGGTGTAATATACATTGTCTACCTGGAGAAGGGCACGGTCATAGGGCATTACTATGTCGAATTATTTGGCCAATACGAAACGAATTAAAAATCAAAAAACGGCCCCATTTGACGAGGAAAAAGTTCTCCTCCACCACGATGATGAACCGGCAGACACCTGCTAACTCGCCACGGCTAAATTGATCAAATTAGGCTACGAACTGCTGCCCCATTAATCGTGTTCCACATATTTGGCCCCGTGCGACTTCTTTGTGTTTCCCAACTTAAAAAGTCACTCAGCGGAACAGAAATTATACTCGAATGAGGACGGAGGCCTACAGTGCAGACCTCGAGATAACTTTTTTTTTACGGGTTTAAGAAGTTGCATCGCTGGGTCAAGTGTATTGAATTAAAAGGATTTTTTTATTTGTAAGCTAAGAACTTATCCGACCACTCTCGTATATACACGTAAGGTCAAAGATCTTCTTCAGCATCGTCTATACAAGGCCTAAGTCTAGGAAGTAGATAGATATATAAATAAAACTCTTTATTGTACAAATAAAGAAATTAAATATAATACATTGTACAGGTATACCACTTTTATAAGTTACGCCGATGTACCTTCGCAAAACTCATAATGTTTACTGGCGCGATCCGAATCCGTTCACTATTATATCGCGTACGAACCATAGCCGAGACAACATTAAAGAGCGAAATAGCTAGATTCTCAGTTGTTCTTATATTTAAAACTTTAACACAAAGTAATAAGGTTTGTATTTACTTCAAGTTTACATTCGGGTTTTATCGGCAGTTGATAGCGCTTTTCTGCGCAAACGAATATACCTTATACCCATTTTTTATTCCTAAAATGTTAGGTGTTCCTCAACAGGCTTGCCTTTTATTACGTTAGTGGAAAAAAAAAATACAGAATGTCGTTATTTAATACACTACGATGACCCCTTTAGGGATACATGCATGAACGTAAATATGAATGTATGATAAATATCATTCAAAAATTAATATTTTAAATAAAGTTATAGACGATATAGTTGATTAACGTGGGAAAGCCATGATTAGGCCGCACGTATAGACCGGCTCGACCGGAGTATTACTCTGGCCTCACAAAAAACCGGCTGTTAAACAAAGCATGCATTGTTTGACCGAGTGAGCGAGGTTACCCTTTTCCTTCCCTTCTTTCCCCTTCCCCTACCCTAAAAGGCAGACGACACTCTTTTGCTTAAAAACATACGTTCATACACACACACATACACACACACACATACGCTCACGCCTGTATCCCCTAAGAGCTAGGCAGAGGTGCATTAAACACCCCCATTTGGCCAATTCTAATTTGGTCCTACTAACGTATTAGATTAACGTAAATTAGTATTACGTATTAGGTTACGATTAGCCGGGCACAAGAAACAACAACAACAACTAAACCAAATATATACATATATGTACACGCATCACGCAAGAACTAATGCATGGAATTGAATGCAGTTTCCACAGATGTACTGCTAGAGATCTAACATTAAATATAGGCTGGATATTAGCGCTAGTAATCATAATACACAATACTTATTTTCAATTAATCACAATCTCTTATCATGATCTCCTATTTATTTCCTACAAAGTCCTTAACCTGAACCAAAAATACTCATACATCAATCAATTTTGGTGGAATTGGCATTAAGGATCTTCGTGAGGATATCAATAGTGTCAACTAGTCACCGTTTTTAGCAGCTAATTTCAGACCATATAGTTGATTTTTATACAAATTCTATCCTAACACTTTGCGACTAACTCGCTCCGATAAGGCCGAAAATTAAAGCACGCACTTGCACCATGACTAACAAATGTAATAAAGGCACTTTTAACTAAAAAAGCTGCTGCTAAATATAAACTTAAAATAAGACTTAGTGACAGTAATATAGAAAAGTGTGTATTAATTTACTCGTAATAGGTGCAATAAGGTGTGTAGGTAGTAACTTATTTCAAAACGGAGACCCAGCCGAAGTCCGGAAATTTCTTAAGCCACTAGGAGTTGGAAAATCACGGATCTCGAATCAACTACTATCGCAATACCACTTTTATGTAGACGATGTAAAGATGAAGCAGTTGACAGCATTAATAATTTAGTTTAAATCCACGATTAGCAGACACAGATAATTATAACAATAAGTATATATTTACAGATATTTAAAAGATATGTATTGGATGTACATATATGAGTATGTATGTATATATGTCTATATTTAGTTATAGATATGATTTGTTCTAATGCTCAAGTGTGACTAAATAAGGTCCAAAAAAGATAAAACTACAAAATATTTTCAATAAAACCGCATCAATGCATGAAAGAAAGTCCCCGGCGGATGAAGTAATAAAACACGTGTTTCGTCAAAATCCAGGAATTTGTTAAAACTCAAGGAATATGCACTAGTAATCCTTTTGTTTTGTATTAAAAAATCACAAAAGGTCATAAAACTTTATTTTATTGCTATTATTTACCGCAGGGAGTCGGCAATCTTTTGTTTTGTTTGAAATCAGGTGTGCTTCCAAACTTTTGGACGGTTGTGTATATGAGTATGTATGTATATATGTCTATATTTAGTTATAGATATGATTTGTTATACATAGTACACCGACCACTGCCACTTAGCATCACTAAATTCATCTTAATGTTGTATAACACTGGCATTGTACAATGCGTTTATTTTATTATTAATTGTAAGCAAGTAGTCTACTCTATCTGTAAATTGAAAGTAATAAAACAATTATTATATAAAATATTACATATTTATTATATTATATATAATATTTATTACTAATACGTTACAATCACTCGATCACGTGGTTTGATGACATAAGTTTTAAGGTACTTGAAACACATTTGTGGAATGCCCACAAAAATCTAAATGTACGGTAATTTTGTATTGTACCTCCACAGAATATATTCGATGGTGGTCAAACCAAACGTGCTGGTTATTCAGATTTGTCTAGTATCATGGGCCAGGCATTGTTGAATGATCAAAGCAGTGATAAATTGAAAGGTAAAAAATGTAACCTTTGAATTAATTGTTAACAGCACAGAACAGATGAGTCACCTGATAGTAAGTGTCAACCGCCGTCCATGGACACCTGCAACTCAAGAGTCGTAAGTGCACTGGCCGCCTTTGAGGGGGGAGATGCGGGGAGGGAAATAAGATTCCGGATTAGGAAATAGGAGAAGGGGGATGGAGGAAGAGGGAGTTGGGCCTCCGGAAACCTCACTCATTTCGGGGAAATGCAACGCAAGCGTTACTTCACAACCGGTTTTCTGTGAAGCTGTGGTATCACATCGGTCGAGCCGGCCCATTCCTGCCTAAGCATGGCTCTACCACTGTTATACAGTGTTGCGTGCATAAATTTTCCACAAAACCTAGTTATCAGCTTGACTACAGGTAACGAACCTCTGTAATACATAAAAAAATCTAGCCTAAATTTGTGAAGAGGCAGTGTACTAAATTATTGCTGGCAAAATATAAACGTTTGGTAGGTCCTTCTGTCTACCCCTTTGTGGATATAGGTGATTAGAAATTATCAAGTAAGATTAGAGAAGATAATCTTATTAATAGGTTAATATTTTTCAGAATTCTACAGGAAGTTGGTACGAACCGACGCCATGATTAAAAATCTAAAGAATATGAAAGTTAACAGTCCAAATAATGTGTTCAATGATAATTATGAAAATAAGCCTCCAGATCGATTCAGAAGGTCACTGAAAGTTTTCCACTATCCTAAGAAACACATAGCAAAAAGGCGTAGAAGAGAAATCTATAGCCGAGTGAATGATGAACCAATTAACAAAAATAAGTCCCGATCGAAGCGCTTAGTCAACGAATCTGAAGATCCGACAGCATTTGTTATTGAAAAGAAAAAGTTGATAGTCCAGTATAAGCCTCTGTATTTAAGGAAATTAGTACCAAAATGCTCTCACACACCAAAAGAACAACATGCGCATCACGGCCACGAGCATCAGTTAAAACACCCATTCTATCAAAACACTCAAAGACTAGACGAGTTATTAGATCGATTTCTTAATAAAAATTTACCTGAAATTGTATCAGATCCATTTGGTTTTGATTCTTTATTTCAAAGGGAAAAAAATAAATGCAAGCACCCAATTCCAGCTAAAAATGTTGATGTTGTAAACATTGATTTAAAAGGAGAAGAAGTTCGTTTAAAACAAAAGAAGTTTCCAACTAAAAATTTTAAGAGCAAATTAGCCAATAATCTTTTATTATCAAACACTATGCATTATAAACAAAATCCCACTACTGTTAACATACCACACAAGACAAGAGTAAAAGGCAGAGAAGAAAAGAAGAACAATAAAATTAATAAGAGTACTAAGAGTGTAGAATATTTACTGAATGAAAAGAAAAGTACTTATAATACCCCGGACATTTTGAAACTGTTAGATCACGAATCACCTACACCTTATGAGCATAAATTTTACCAGCATGAAGCTGAAATGATAAATAAAGAGGATGTCACGCTTGTTACTGCTAGTCCTAATGATTTTGAGTTATTGCTTAGCGTGTCTACTTTAATGTGAGTATTCATTTCATAATTTATATGAATATTAATGTTGACTTGGTAGAGCCATGACATTAGACTTGGCAGGCAGCGCACTTGGGACTTTTCTCTTGCGTCAGTGTCCATGGGCGGCAATAGATACTTACCATACCCGTCTGCAACTTTGTGCCCCTTCACTATTAAAAAAATCTCAATTGCCCTCCGAAATCATATATATACTTTGTACTTATAACTCCAACGGTTGTTACGTTAAGCTTTCTAAGCAAAGGAAGTCTAAATCCAAATATAATTTCAGGAATCCGGAAGTTGTGGAAGAAACTATGCCCTTATCTAGTTCTGAAATCCCCCTAATAAATAGAGTTCCAAATATAAGACGCCTTCTGCAAATGGACAGAGAAGAAGAAGATAACCTTGGTTACGAAGACTTTAAAGAAGTTTTAACCGATAATGTAGAAAATCAGAATGACAATGATGGAAGAGGAGAAAGGAGGAAACGTGATGATGGTGCAGAGGACGAAGTGTCTGAGGTAGAAACATTTTTTCTAGAAATAAATTAAACTAACTTTTATTCGTAGGTAAGTTCTTCTTCTCCTTCTTAAGAGCCACGCTCTTGTTAGTTGAGGAATTCTATTTCCTGCGATCTGTTTGGCCCCTCGATAATTCTTGATTTCCACTTTCTCCTCTACTTGTTGCATGAAATTATTCCTAAGCCTTCCTCTATTTCTACATCCCCTATTTTACCTTATATTATTCTGAGGAGGTTGTCGTGTATTATCAACTGGCCAGTATTTTCTCTACTCGTGCTATCTAAAATTTCTATACCGTTTTCCTTTACCATATGAATTAGCACCTCTACGGTGGTTATTTTTGCAATTTCTTAGAATGGTAAGATAATTTTTTTTCTATGCGATAGGGGGCAAACGAGCAGACGGGTCACCTGATGGTGACTAACGCCGCCCATGGACACCCGCAACTCAAGAGTCACAAGTGCGTTGCCGGCCTTTTAGGTAGAGGTACGCTCTCTTCTTGAAGGTTTGAAGGTCGTATCGGTTCGGAAAAACGGCAGGCAACAATTTGTTCCATAAGCTGGTTGTGCGAGGCAAAAAGCTTCTGGAGAAGCGCACAGTGGTGGAGTGCCAATCGTCCAGGTGATGGGGATGGATATTTTGTCGCGTAGGACGATGGCGGAAACCAGCAGCCGGTATAAGTCCGAACAATTCCTCTGAACACTCCCCATGATACAAGCGATAGAGGATGCAGAGTGAAGCTACATCTCTACGCAACGCTAAAGTGTCAAGTCGATCAGAAATATCTTGGCAGTCGATGATGCGAGTCACTCTCCGTTGAATGTGGTCAAGAGGGAGAAGTTGCTACTGGGGTGCACCTGCATAGAGTTGAGAACAGTATTCCATGTGCGGCCGAACCTGCGCCTTATAAAGTTGCAGGCGGTGGGCCGGAGTAAAATACTGTCTCGATCTGTTTAGCACACCAAGCTTCTTCGAGGCTAATATGGCCTTACTCTCTAATCATCATCATCATCATATGATCATTATGATGATGATGATGAATCGTATGATACCATGTACTGAAAATTTCAAGAAAATGGATAGCAGCAATGGATGCGGACTACCCAATACACAAAACGATTTCATCTCATCCATCTGAAGATAGTCTGACCGCCATTTTTACCATTACAAATTTGTCTTTGTAAATACTGTAAACGGTCCTGAATGGTTTACAATAAAGTATTGTTTTATTGATATACTTCATATTTTCTGACTTTGCCAAGTGGTACACAACGGAGTAGAATAAAGCCACCCCATCTTTTACTGTTGTGTCGTAAAAGATGTCTGAGGGATCTGACGTTTATCTATCAGACAGTATAAATATATACAGTCCTAAAGTGCCGTTACGACGGCAATAGGCTATGTCTTAAGTATGGTTGGCAAGAAGTGGGCGTTAGAGATGCCTCTGCCTTCCCTTCCCTTGGGTATATAGGTGTGACTATATGTACTATGTATATATAATTTCTTTGTACTAGCGTCTTTAATAAAAAGTTCGTATACTTTTTATCAAATATCGGAGTTTTAGTTTCGGTAGTAGAGATTACGAGATTGATTTCACAATATAATAAATACAACGTACTTTTAAGTCGAAGTGATTGTGCTATTAATTTATAATTCAGATCCCGTTCACGAGAGAGAGCCAGCCAATAGAAGAGAAAGAGCTAAGTTCTGAAGTAAGCGCGGCAGGAGAATGGAGTAACGCTGTAAGTAATTGAAACGAACAACTTATTATTCTAAGTGATATTGATTTGACGGGCCTGTTGGTATAGTGGCTAGTGACCCTAGCTGCTGAACCGGAGGTTATGGGTTCGATTCCCATAATATACAGTACCACACAAGAGTTGTGCCGAGTCTGGGTGTTCTTTGTGTCCTTTGATTGAACGTTTGTAGAGCCCCCAGCGACACAAGAATTATGCATAATGCCTAAAGTTGTCTTTTTAACTACTTTGTCTTTTTAAAATGAAAAAAAAAAAACTATGACGGATTGCCGCGGATCTATGGTACACATTTATACGGACTAAGATGAACTAAATTTTACCTTTTATATTGAAAAAAATCGTGAGCAATGGTAAAGGGCTCTGTTTCCGCATTTAGACTCATGTTCGGTCCATTATGCGTCCAGGAGGCTGATTAGTTGAGCCAGCCTAGCTCCTTCCAGAAGCGCAGAAGCCTCCTGGGGCGTTCACAGGCTTCTAGGAGCGTCCTCGCGCCTGCAAGGATTTCTGCCCGTTGTGCAGCCACGCCCTCGCATTCCAGGATAACGTGGGCGGCCGTTTCCTCCGCGCTCAGACAACCCCTGCACTGGGGGCTATCGGTCGCGTTAATGACGAATAGGTGTCGGTTCAGAGCCAAATGGCCTGTAATGCTTCCGACCACTATTCGGATGTCCGTTCTATGAAGACTGATGAGTCTACGCGATAAACGTGGTGATATTTTTGTTAATACCAGTTTGGATTGCCTACAGCCAGGTGTGTCAATCCATCTGCTATTGTGTACTTCTCGAGTCCTTTGCCTTACCCAGGAGCGATATAAGTTGAAGGGTAGTGGCAGGAGTGTGGTAGGGCCTGCCACTGGTGTTGTAGATCCCTTCCTTGCTAGCTTGTCGGCGGCATCGTTACCGAGTGAGTTGCTGTGCCCCCTGATCCATTGAAGAGTTACCCCGTTCGCCGAGGCCAAGCGTTCTAGCGACTGGTGGCATTCGTAGATGAGACCGGAGTTCATGGTGTTGCCCATTAGGGCCCTTAGCACCGCCATACTATCTGACAGTATGCGGATGTTATATTGCTTGATGCCTCTAGACATAGCCGCGAGGGCTGCGTATGTTAGCGCAACACATTCGCATTGAAAAATCGAACTGTGCTTGCCTAGTGCCAGCGATATTTTTATGTTTAGGTCTAGTGAGTACACCCCGGCTCCAGTACCTGACCCCATCTTGGAGCCGTCCGTGTATATTCGGACTTCATTTATGCCGGAATGATCACTATCGTTCTCCTAGTTCTATACAGTACCTTCTTTCGAAGATGTGTTGTTTTGGAATCCTGTCACATGGGGCAGCTATCAGAGGTTGGTAGTCCACTAGTTGATTCCAGATATTGGAGTGTGGACCCTCTTGGTTATTCCACAGACTCAGGTGTTTTAGTCTGATTGTTGCCATAGCTGCCTCCTGTTGTATGTACAGGTCTAGTGGTGCTAGATCGAGAGCCACCTCAAGGGCGGCAGTAGGGGTTGTTGGCATGCATCCAGTGACGGCCGTACAAACGAGTCTCTGGAATTGCTGCAACTTGTTTCTAACCGTGCTAAGCTCAATTCTCTGCCACCAAGCAATAGCACCGTACGTGATTATCGGCCTTATTACCGCTTTATAAAGCCATAAAGTGATTTTCGGTGATAGACCCCAGGTTTTGCCAAGGAGCCGCTTGCATTGGTAAAAGATAATGCAGGCTTTATTAAGTTTTGCGTCTAGGTGTCTATTCCATAGGAGTTTGCTGTCAAGTATGACTCCTAGATACTTGACCTCTGTGGTAAGAACCAGACTAGTGCCGAATAGTTTTGGCAGCCTTAGGTCACCTAAACTACGTTTGTTTGTGAACATTATCACCTCCGTTTTTGTTGGGTTCACTGATAGATTGCGTTTTACGCACCACTTTTCGACGACCTTTAAGGCAGACCTCATTTGGTCGCAAATTGTGTTTTCAAATGGGCCACTAATAAGAATGGTCAGGTCGTCTGCTTAGCCCACTGTGAAGAACTTGCGGTCGTTTTGTTGAGTAATCAGCTCATCTACCACGATGTTCCAGGGGAGTGGTGAAAGAACTCCGCCTTGTGGGCACCCTCTCTCCACTATTCCTCTTGTTGTGTTGTTAACAGTGAATTGTATAGCTCTGCCTCTAAGCATACTGTCGATCCACCCTGTAATGGTGGAGTCGACTCCGTGTCTAGACAGAGCCTGGCTTATGCTGTTGAAGTTTGTTTTATCGAAGGCACCTTCGATATCGATGAAGGTTCCTAGAGGATTCGCGGATTCTGTTGATTTACCCATCGAATAAGCATGTTGGTGTGGGTTCAGGGGTTGCTTGTTTAGCGCCGTGCTCCTGATTTCTCTATCTATTAGCCTCTCTAGAACCTTTAGCATGAAGGATGTGAGGCTGATAGGTCTGAATGATTTAGGTTGTGTGTAGTCTCCTTTGCCGGGTTTGGGAAGGAATACTACTTTGACTTCTCTCCAATTCGTAGGTACGTAGCGGTGTGCTACGCAGCTTCTGTAGATGGACCGTAGATGATCCATCAGGGCAGCGTCACACCATTTTAGCAGACCTGGGAAAATACCATCCAGTCCTGCAGCTTTGAATGGAAGGAAGCTGTTGATAGCCCACTTTAGCTTATCGTGATTCACGATTCTGTGAGCGGTGGTCCAATCTGACTCATCTGGTAGATATACCTCACCTTCCTCCCAAATGTCATTCTCATTTAGTATGCGACACCCCGGGAAGTGAGTTGTCATTAACAGTTCCGAAGTCTCCGAATCTGTTTTGGTGAAGGTACCATCAGGTTTTTTTAGGAAGCCAAGGTCTGGCTTCCGCTCAGAGCACAGGATATTTTTAACTCTGTTAGCATGGTTGTTGGTGTCTATGTTAGTGCAGAAGCTTCGCCAGGAATCAGTTTTCCTGATTCTGATCCACTTCTTGTATTTGTGTCGGGCCTGCCTGTAAGCATCCCAGTGCTGGTCTAGTCTTGAGTTCATCGCTTTATTGAACAACTTTCTTACCTTTTGCCGCAATCTCTGCAGTTCTGGTGTCCACCATTGGTGCTCACCCCCTGGTGTGGTTCTGGGTGACGAAAGTGGGCATGTCTGTTCAAAGCAGCAAATCGTGAGCAAATACATGCAATAAATAATTTACAATTTGAAACTTGTAACGCGTTCAGATTGAGGACACGACACCGCTTGCTCTCGTCAAAGACGTGTACCAGAAAGAGAACAAGTTCAATCTACCCACAACTAATGTTAATAATCCAAATTGGAAAGGCGCCATGCCTCTGTATCCTGATGAGCTCAGTTCCATGCTCAAAGAGAAGTTTCCGGATGTAAGCAAGGTACGTATTTTTAAAAGCATTGATATGTATAGGAAGGTACCTCAAATTTATTTTTGCATGTGGGATTAACATATGGAGATATGTATATATAAAATCATTACTTCGTAATAATAAAAGTCAAGTGCGGTCGGACAAAGTACCTGGTGAAACTATAGGGTTACGGTTCTTTATTCTGACTGGAGCCTAATAAGAAAAGGCGAACATAGATAAATTGATACAAAATCTACAAACGAAACATAGGATATACATATACTAAATTGTCACCTGCATTTTTCTTTTAATTATCTATGTATTCAAAAACTCAAATTAATAATTGTTTTAATCTATATTATGTATCTCCTCCGTTCTTTTCTTTCTTTTATATTTTGAAATAATTTTGAATATTTTTATTAGCTAAGAATAATATTTGGATATTATCCCAGATCAGGTTGATATTCCATTTTAGCATTATCAATCGTACGTACGTAGTGACGGTTCGATTATTGTTTTTTTATTCCACAGGTTAATATGTTAAGCACAGAGAGCCGAAGAATTGAAACAAAACCACCAGTAAGTAGGAAAAGGAGAGCTCGTTCAGATATTGAATATGTTGTAGATTATTTAGACGATAAATACGATAGACTAGTTGAAATGGCCCAAGCGTACAGTGATTATGGAGTGTTGGAAGGCAAGAAAGATAATATTAGAAATGATAAACACCCAGCAACAAGTAATAAAATATCAGGTGATAGAGTCAAACTATCGGTTGACGACATGCTTACTGGAGCGGTTGCCATGCGAAAAGATACAGATTCTGTTTTTTATCCTTTCTGGATTCAGAGTAAGGAAAAAACATCCACGCCATCCAGTGTTAGTGGGATCTTCAGAATTTTAGGTAAGAAATATGATTTTTCTCGAAAACATACACACACAGGGATATGTTTCTTTTACACAGGTATGTTTCCTTTATATACTATAGGGGGACAGATGCATAGACGGGTCACCTGATGGTAAGTGGCAACCGCCGCCCATGGACACCTGAAACTCAAGAGTCGTAAGTGCGCTGTCCGCCTTTGAGGGAAATAGCACCGGTCGAGCCGGCCCATTCGTGCCTAAGTATGGCTCTACCACTGTGGCCGCCCATATATGGCAATCATCATTTAGTATCACTTACGTAATAGGGAGCTAGTTTATTGCCGTTATTTGGACACTGTGTGACTGTATTATAATTAACACACGTTAGCGCTTATAATGTAACTATTCAAACTTTATTTACCATATAGATAAGTTACCTATATTTTTAATATTGGACTCCAATTTAACACTTATATGAATTAACATTAAATAATAGCACAGACAAGGTCACTTATTTAAAGTTAGTACCAAACATGACTAACTTGTTGAATGATTAAAGATTTAATAAAGTGAATAATAATATGCGGGGAATCCATAAAAATGAATAGGTTATACTAAAGAATAAATAAAAAGAAAGACGGTGTCACGAATGACAAGACGAGTGTAAAAGGCAAACAAAACATGTAGGGCAACAAAACTGACATTAGAAGAAAAACTCGTGATGTATATAAGAATGTAAGAAGTCAATAGTCAGCAATTTTCTCAAGTAACTCTAAATTGACAAGCCGGAAATATTTTTACGTACGAAGAACCGTAATCACAATTTTTTTTCATTTACCAGAGGATCAGAACTCACCCAAAACATCAGGGTCATCAAGATCAGAGGGTTTCAGAGTTGAGGTGAGGCCATCGCAAACTAAAAAAGATAGTTTTGTATCGAAGCTTCTACAATCACACATTAAATTGGACGCCGCAGATAAGAAACCTGATGAAGTTAAGACTAAATATAATCCCGTACCGACATTTCCAAAAACACAACTATTGTATAACCCTAAATTCAAGATAAATTCTATTGAAGATGTACTTAAAAATAAAATGCCCTCTCGAGATGAAATGCCGGAGATACCAAATGCTTATTTCAGTATTAATAAAAAAAGATCTCTTTTATCAACTTCATTCAAAGGATCTGAGTACGGACAAGAGCAAAAAGAACCACTTTTCGGTACATTTACAGATAATGATAAAAATATCAATAGTATAGGACTTGATAACACGAATATATTAGAAAATTCTAAGACTGAAAATAAAAGAGAAGATGATAAATCAAAAGCGAACAGTTTTAGGAAACTGTTTAAAGAAAAAAACCGTCATTTAAAGAATATAGTATCAAAATATATTCATAACGATAACCACAGTAATTCGGAACAAGAAATGCTTTTCTTCAACGGCCTTATTGACAGAGCTGGTTCTACTCCGACAGACAATGTAGACTTAATGAATTATGTATCACAACTAACCAAGAACTATGTAAGACTTTTTAGTACCCCTTTCTTATATTCTACACCACAACAACAATTCACTGCTTCGCAAATAAACTCCTTTGAAGTAAACTCAAATATAAGTAATGAATTGGAACAATCATATGAAATCCCTAACCAGTTTAATAAATTTAACAAAAGCTATGTTACGGCATCAATAGAAGATAAACGAATTAAACCGATAACAGCTAACATAGACGAAAACAATTTTCAGAGACATCTTTATTTCTCTTTAGAACAACCTAACATTGAAGATCAAGATTCTAAACCTGAATTTGAAATGCCTTTTTTAGTAAATTATAGTGATTTAACATATGAAAAGGTAACATTTGATGACCTTGAAACTATGACATCTAAAATGTTTCCAAAAATGAGCACAAGTGTATTAGATAATACTTTTCAAGTAGTCAAAAGAATCAAAAGAAATGTCGGAACAGCTAAAACAGTCCTGGAAAAATCTAATGTAACTATAAACGAATCACCTTTAAGTCTTACTGAAGTTAATAAACAAATTTCTGCAAATGACACACAACAAATAGCGAATAGCTCCTTTCATGAAAATTTTAATTCTAAACATAATGCTACAAGTAATATAACTATAAGTGACTTTTTTATGATGATATCGAACTGGTTCAAAGCATTAGAAGGTATCAAAGTAAACGGAAATAAATCAAGACTCCATTCCGGGTAAGTTTGTTTATCTATCTGTATGCCTATCTATTATTATATAATATTTCATTTTGTTATTACCAACAAACACTTGCACAATTTTGATAGTGTAAAGACTTAACATTAGGATAGTTCATACAAGTTTGACTCCACATAACCGTCTTTGAGGGGTGGGGTGGAGGTCAGAGGCGGGAGTTGAGCCACCGGTTGCCTCACTCACGCGCCCATACAATTTAAGCATTGTTAGTTTACCGGTGTTTGTGAGGCCCTGGTATTAGTCCGGTTGATCCAGCCCATTCGTGCCTAAGCATAGCTTTTCCAAGGTTGCCTATAGTATAGAACTTATGTGTAGAAGGATTTTTATGCGATTCAGCTGTTTTGGCTTCTGATGCTCTACTAACAACCTCCCCCATACTATTTTTTTTTCTCAATATACTGTATATGCCTGTTACAAAATTGTTTGTTGAGATTTCATATTATAGTTATATATATACATATATAACCTCTTATAGCTGTGAGTTACCCGAACTGCTGCTGCAACTCAATAATAAAGGCAATAAAAGCAAGTACGTAAACAGAAGTAGCACTCCGGATTCTGTCTACTCGTTCTATGACTCCGAAATGGTTGACAATATAGGTCATAGGTCCAGAGTTCTGCTTTCAATAAAAGAAGAGAACGCAACTGAAAGTGCAAGAAGAATTGGAATAGATGACAAAGAAGTTATCGGAGAGAACGCTAACGTGACTGGTACGGGTAGGTATGTTGATAATGAATTTTAACAATTAGCATATGCCCATGGTGTCCTTTATGGACTAGAGCTTGAAGAACGAAGATGACAACAGATTGTGCTCACGCTACCGGGTATTTGTTCATTTAAATTACAGACAAAACCACTAAACTATTTATCAATCAAAGTATTTGTTTTTCGAGTGGTTATAAGTTTGTTTGGAAACAGAATAGTTAAACAAGCATTGGTATGAAATTTATACAAAATAATTATTTTTAAAATAATGTGTGTAAATTTACATCAATATTGAAATGTGGATGTAATAGCTGTAATGGAACTCATTTGCCGCCTCGAGTATTGTGGGTTCGACCCACGTGACGTTCCCCGCACGTGACGAGTAGAATGTTGTTTTAAAGTAATTCATTTCATGAAACCGCTTGACACTTTTATCTATATTTTTTTAATTATTTAATATTGTGTTCTTAAAACAAAACAAATAACAAAATATAATGTTTACTGTCGATGATGAAGACAAATATAGCCCCCCCATATGCACATGTTGACTGAATGGTCAAGAGAAACCCATTTACAAACTCTGTAAAAATAAAAGTAGGCAATTATTTTCATACATTGACGATTTCATTATTGTATCTAGCCACTTATATTTTTACTGAATTATATGTCCTTCAAAGTACCCTACGTCCTTCTCCAGTGTTCGAGGTATTCACATCACCAAGTTTAGTCTAAAATCAGTTCAGCTGTGTCCCAGAAATGGAACACCTATTTAAACCACTGAAAATATTAATATCTAGCATACAGTTGCAAAAAAAAAAGAATTAAAAAAAGACAACTCATGTAAAATTACTAAAGTTAATGATTTTAATTTTTAAGTAATTTTTGTTTCATTTATGATGAATTTTCAGTAAATGACACGACAGTTGCAACAGCCACCACAACCCTACATGTCAGTGTAAATAATTCGACCACAGATAAACCTACAGTTACAACCTTAGATGTTCCCAAAAAAGTCAACAACACAAGCAACAAAGTGAAACGTGAAACTGATGACAGTAATTTGATATCCTGGAACGACATATATGATGATGAGTACGGCATAAGAACTGATAATTTTAATAATATTAGAGATAAATATTCTAAAGAACAAGACTTTATAAAGAGATCTGGTGAGAATTTGTTGTATGTATATATATATTTAGAATCTCATAAACGAAACCCTCTTTGAATTTTGTAGTTGACTGTGAAGTCTGATCAGTTTCTCTTCTTTTGACAAAATTTGTCTTTTTTGTTAGTCTTATATATCCACATTATATATTTAATATCTAAAGTTCAATGACTACTCTTATCAATAAAGGTTTCGACTTCAGTAAAACAGGTTCTATGTCCGATTGAAGGTTTTTTATTTATGTTGTCATTCTCCTGCGGTTGTATACCAGTACAGGAAAATATAATACGAAAATGTTACGATGAACGGGTATGACGACTGGCTTAAGTTTTTTATGAGAGATGAAACTTTAACTCATACAGTACATACATTGTAGATTTGAACCGTTTATTGTTTGCAGGCAGATGGGTGCAAGATAAGATTAAAAAGATTACCAATAACTTGAAGGGTCGCGTTCCCGAAAAGGTAGTCAAGAGACGTACATTGGGGAATGTTGAAAATGTTGGGTAATATCATTTTTTTTTTTGTCAGGCATCATATACAGAATAATGGCTCTCATGTCCCGAGACAACCGTACACGGAAAACAGGCATTTACATCCATTAACGTAACATAGGCGATTGGATAAATAGATAGATATTGCTATTGCAAGCCTCTTGGCATCAACCGGGCACTTTAGAAACTAAAGATGGGTTAAATTAAAATTATATTAAAAGAAGCAGGCATGGTAAGAAGGAATATTGCTTATGATAGTGGATTGCAAAGACATAAGGGTCACCTACAACTGACAACTACAATTGGATATAGCTAGGAGGTCGGAGTCTTCTAAATATTTATATATATACACTGGAGGGATCCTTACAGTATGCGGTGGCCTCGCCCCCATCCAATAGATGCATATATCCTCAAATGGTATATGAAACGCCCACCAAGGCCAATTAGAATGTGGCCTCACTAACGCAATAGGGGGCAAGCCTATTGCCGTCAGTGACTGCCCGCATGGCGTAGCGGCTTAAGTCACCTCGCCACTACCGCGCCGTGTGTTGTGGACTCGATCCTCGCATAGGACAACACTTTGTGTAAACCTCAAATTGTTGTTCTGAGTCTGGGTCTTCTTTGTGTTCGTTGCTTGAATGTCTGTAAAGCCCCTCCGCGACACAGGACTTAATCCGAGTGTGGGAGTTGTTAAAAAAAACCAGTTTTAACAGTCCGATCCCTAAGTCGCCGACCCTCAGTCGGTAAAGATGGGGTGGCCCTGTTCATCTCCACCTGAACCACTCAGCACCATAGATAGATAACAGTAGATTATCAATGCATGTCCAGCAAAAAAAAATATCTCTCGATATCTCAATATATTTAATTAATTCCTTTGCTGCACTATATAGTTATAGATATTAAAAAAAGCATTTGGTCATTGATCCTGATTTTCACAAAATAATAGATATCTCGTTTTTGGCATGGTCTATTTTTATTTGATTAAAGTTCTACCTTGATGTTCAGGGAGTAGAATGGGGCTGCATCATCTCTTGCCGTGGATGTTGTAAAAGGCGAATAATATTCAGTCATAAAATGCCCGATTGACGACAATAAGCTTGTCCCTATTACGATAATGGGGCGAAATTCTATATAGCTAAATGTGGGTGTTTAATACACCCCTTCAGTGATACAGGCATTGTCGTATGTATAGATGTATCTTGTTCAAAAGAGTTTATTAAAATATTGATAGTGTTTGTTCGTTAACATTTTAATTTATTCATTCGAGGTACCTTAGTAGCACAATTACTGTATTATTTTTATGATCAACTAGCCGTTAGACGGCGTGAAACTGTTTTTGTGTGCGTTTAGTTCTCTGCTTCCTGCTTATGTGTTGCTGCCTATAGTCTTACTCAGTAAGTGGGCTATCTAATGCAAAGATAATTTATCAAATCGGAATAGTCCTTTCTAAGATTAAATTCAAACAACTAAATTCCTCTATATAATATTGGCATGGATTTTCTGCCTTCCTTGCTTTGGATGAAGATTTGTAATGATATTGTTCCAGAATAGTAAAGAAACTGAAAGACCTTTATCGCAAAAGTAAGAGACAATCTAACGAGGTGAGGTCATTTTTTTTTCTTTTTTCTCATATTTGTGCATTTGAAGTATGAAGTGTTTCTCAACCACTAGCTTTTGCTGGCGGCTCCGCTCATGTGGGGTTCATTTACCACCTTCTAGATTATTGACCTCAAAAGGTCATGACCTCAAAAGGTCATGACCTACCTGTGTCCCAAATTCTTTCCCCCATTATTGCGTTTTGTGTGCGACAATCGAACAGACGGGTTACTTGATGGTGAGCTACAACCGCCATCCATGGAGACCTACAACTCAAAAGAATGCCCGGCCCGCCTTTGAGGTAATTAACTACCTTAAGCTTAAGCTAGTTGTTCAATAAATATTGTAGTGATTAGAAAAATAATAATTCAAATCCGGCAGACACTTTCAGAGTTAAGGGTGTTAAAACGAAGAAACAAGATCCTTAAGCTCCATTTATGATCTGTTCAGATGCTAAGAACTTTGAATTGACTTTTGTACCTTTAGGATTATAGTATCAAATCCTTTGTTTCATTAAAATTTGAGTGTAATTAAATATTTTCGAAAGCACTCATTTTTTAATTTTGTAGGTTCATTTTTAACGTGTACCCCTGTCCCAGCTATGCTTCGCAACATAGAGGCGAGGTTGACCGGAGTATTACCACGGTCTCATAGAAGACCACCAATTAAACAATGCTTCTAGTGTGTGACCGAGTGAGTGAGGTTACCAGAGGCCAAACCTCAATTCCACTTCTTCCTGTCCCTTGCCTGAAAAGGCGGACTCTTATGACTCTTGAGTGTTCTTGGGCATCGGAAATCACTTACCATCAGGTGACCCGTTTGTTTGTTTGCCCCCCTATACTATAAAAGACAATAGATTTGAGAAATGATCTGAGAAGCTCTGTCTATGAAGATGAAGGTGGTACATGCCTATACAAGAGATATATAGGAACTCTACTGTTACCGTTCTAGGTCAATAGATTATAATAATTCAAATATGGATATAGCATATGTTTCTTTTGTCCAGGAGGAATTTCACACTAACCAGAAGGCTGTGTTCAATTCTTTGGAAAATAATATGATAACAGTGTGCAGGAAGGCGGCCAATGCCGTTAAGCAGACAAGGAATGCTGAAGGTATGAGGCATTCTACGTTGTAACTTAGCTAGCTATTATTATTTTCGCATTTAGGTAAATTTGAAATGTGTCTAAATGTCTACAGTCCTATCACTAATTTTGTTGTTTTTTCCTTATTAATTACATAATTTGTTTTTTAGCTAAACTTCTAAGTACACCTATTTACTGCCCTATATAGGAGTCCAGTGCATCTGTCCATCATATTATGACATAGTCCCATGTAATAATAATAACTTCAGAGACCTCACACGCTGCCATCTGTTTCTAAACTAAGTCGAGCTGACAGTCTGCTAATAAACATATTGTTATATCTTTTTAAATATATATGTAGAGTATAGATAAGTTACTGACAGTCAGACAGACAAAATAAGTGTGCTCATGACAAATATTTGTCCTGGATGGTAATCGAGCCCACTACCTCGACACGACAGAGCTTAGCAGTCAGAATCACTAACAGCTAGACCACAGAGTCGGCCAACCATAAAGAGTACTTTAATATAACATTTTACAATATCTCTATATACATATATTAACTATGATAGACCACGATAAAAAACCAGTTGTAAAGTAGCGCTTGCGTTGCATTTCCCCGAAATGAGTGAAGTTTCCGGAGGCCCAATGCCCTCTCTCCTCTCATTCCCATGGACGACGGTTGTCACTTTTCATCAGGTGACCCGTCTGTTTGTCTGTCCGCCTAATAAAAAAAAACATTGTATTATATCTTACTTAAAGGTGTACAATGAAGGGATAAATAATAACAAATAGTAATCACGAGGAATAATAATAGCAGAAGATAAACTTCAAAAAATTACTATATACTAACGTACGGTTTAGCCCCTCTAATTCTACGTCTCGTCGATTTTGACGTCTGAGAGCCACTGTTAGGCACGATGGGTTCGACCGAAGTAAAAAAGCGGCCTCTTAGAAAACTGGTTGCCAAGTGTTACACCGAGTGAAACACTCGTCTCGCAAATTTCCGCTTCATACCAACTCCTTCTCACCCATCCCCCTCCTACCAATTGAAACCTTCCAAGGTGATGACGCACTTGCCAGTTGCTGGTGTTCATATGTGGTAGTAGTCACTTAACATCAGGTAACCCATCTACTCGTTCGCTCTCCTCTACACCCAAAAGAATAGTTGTATTTTTAACAGGCGTAGCAGATATTTCTATGGCTAAACCTTGAAATTTTTCACTTCGGAAGTTCGACAAGTGTTTCAGCTCTACACGAGGCTTCATTAGGAAATGGAATTCGCTAGCGAATGTAAATTTCGTTGATTTATTCAAAAATGTATTCCTTTTTCTGTTAACAGTGAAAAACGGAACATCCCAAGGGACTTTAGCTGCATCATTGATGCAGCAACTGGTTCATCTCCTGACAGACCTGGTAGACTACCAGGTTGAGCAGAAAACTTGTTGTCGTAAGTATTTTAAGGAGACTGTCGGTCTAGTTAGCACTGTGGTCACTTTTTTAGACTTATTGTCTAGCCTTTCAAAAACGCAGATAACAGCAATGTAATTAAATCGTAAAACCACTCACTGTTCAGTCAACCTCAACCAGTTCAAAATGTGTCATCGGGTACTCGTGTGCTGTTAATCTTAATCGACAAGCAGAGCAATCAGCTGGCACAAGCCCTGACGTGCTGGTTTCACGCGCTCTTATATAACATCAATTGTAACCTTCCCAGACGCGACTTAGAATCTTCTTTTATGTATACAGTCCACTGCCTTTACTATTACAAGCTGAGAGCATCACACCCTCGTATCCCATAATCCAATCCTGATTAGGTTACAATCTGACCACCGTGGGAGGATAATATTTAATGAAGACAAAATCTGAAATTCAGTATACAATTAGAGAAATCGCTTATTTTCCATCGCTATATATACAGTCGAATACAGAACCTCTTTCTTTTTTGAAGTCCTTTAAAAATATGTTTTTGAATTTAATTACTTTAGCTAATATTTAAGTAGGCACGTGAGTAGAATGTAATCGGGGGTGTTGCATCTCTTCTAGCAACTAGCGCAGTTGTAAGTATTCTTTTGCCTATAGAACTCCCGCCGGACTTGAAAGTATTCCTGGAATGGCTCACAAAGCCAGAAGAGGAACTCAAAGAGGAAGAACTTATCTCAAGCCTTACTAACGAGAAACCTGAACCGCTTCCATTCAAGACTACTCCTACTTATTCAAGGATAGATATTATGGACGATCCAATTAAAGGTAATATGTATCGACTGAATTTGTTTTATGTATTTTTTCATTATTTACTACTGTATTAGTAGTATTCAGTAGTTTTTTAGCGTGGGAGAGCCATGCTTTAGTCATGCATGGGCCGGCTCTACATGAGTATTACTACGGCCTCTCAGAAAACCGGCTGTTAAACAATGCTTGCATTGTGTGATTGAGTGAGTGCGGTTTTCGGAGTCCCAACTCTTTTTCCCTCTCTATTTGCCCATCTCCCCTTTACCATCCTTCCTTTCCCCTACGTGAAAAGTCGGACAGTACTCTCGGCGGAAGTCACTTAACATAGTAGTAGAAATTTTAGTTTATTTTTATGTTTAATAAAAACTCCTTTATACTTTGTATCTCCCATAAACAAGTTAACAAAAGCATCGTGTCCTTTCATGCCTTCACTAGAAAGGACGAGAAGGTACATACTTACATACGTTGGGACTGAATAAACGCATTCATGACAAAATCATAGAGCTAGATGTCTTGGGTTTGGTAGTTGCTCATTTAAAGCTTAATGATATCCTAAAATCATGTTTTTCTTTTACATTTTCTACCTGTTTTTATCATAAGGGGGGACAGAAGAACAGACGATTTACCTGATGGTAGATGAAACCTGCTGCCCATGAACACCTTTAAGAGTTGTAAGCCCATCTTTGAGAGTGGCTGTGAAGGGGAAAAGGGAGAGGGGGTTTGAGCCTTCATAGGCCCGGTACCCTCGCTTGGTTCGGCAATGCAATCCAAGCATTGTTTCTCTACCGGTTTTTCGTGAGGCTGTGGTGATACTCCAACCGATTTCTGCCTAAGCATGGCTCTCTTACGTATAGATACATAAACTACATATTTTAATGTCTTATAACAACTTCGAAAGTTAATTTCAAAAAAATTTAAAGAGTGATTATTCTCCAATATCAGCTACCTAATCATAGTAATGCCTTGCTAGATTTAAGAATTAGTAACGTAACGAATCCTGCTTTATTTCATTAGATAAACCCATGGAATATAGTAATCCTGCTGAGAACCCTCCCATGGTGATTCAGGAAAATGACTTCAAAACACTATATTTGGAAACATTACAATCCATTCGAGAACTTCTGGACCGATACGAAGATATGACTGATGAAGAAAAGGTACATAAAAAAATTTTCGTTCAATTTAATTTAGTTTTATTTGACTCATGCAAAGCCCAAAAGACAAGTGGGCAGGATTATAAACGGTTGACTGAGTGCTGACTGCATTCAGCATATTGCAGTCCGCTAAGGTTGATCCAGAGCGGACTGCAATATGCTCAATGATGATGAAAGCCAAGAAAAGGGTTATGTTTTTGACATGTTCGTATGTATCCTTTTCTGTGGTCCTTTTCCTAAAAACTGATTAACATATAGATAAATTAAACTATATTGACTTGTCTTGATGGTGCCAGCTACACCAAATACATTAATATTAATGAATAAATAGCAAATAAGAAAAAGCATCTCACTAGGCCGCCATAGTATGGGCCACCGTGCTACATACAACACTTGCAATGAGGATGGTGAATACCACTCTTAGACTCCACGTGTTGCTTTCCATCAGGCAGAGTGGAGTTATTATGGTTGGCGTACATAAAAAAAAAGAAAAAGTCGTTTCTACGAAACACATTTTTGTATGTTTGACACAAGTTAAGTAAGTTAAGTTTTACTGCAATGATAATATTCATATTTATTTAAATATGCGGTTTTACTCACGTGTGTATTTCGGGGATGCCCGGTCTCAACAGGAGGTCTTTATCAAGGAGTAAGTCGTCCAGCCGCGACGGTACCGGACGATGCACTGTCACGGTATAATTCACGAAAGCTTTTATTCTAATGATAATATTATCAAGACTATTAATTAATATCTAAAATAAAAAGGACAATATAATAAAAATAAGGAATAATTACGTACATGCTACATAATAAATACTTTCACGTCGTCGCCTACTAGTATTCTCAGAATAGATCCTAAATAATAAATACATAAAAGTACAAGAAATGTTCAACAGTTATAATATCTTCTTTTTATTATTTTATAGGACAGACGTATAGACGAGCCCCTGATGTAAAGTGGAGATCGGATGAGTTGAGGGAATGACAGGCATGGAAAGAGGATAGGATGAATGAGGGTTGGGGAAAGAAGAAAGAGGGAGATGAGCGTCCGGTAACCTCACTCACTTGGCAGTACAATTCAAGCATTGTTTGTCTACTGGTTTTCTGTGAGGCAGCAATATTACTCTGGTCTAGCTGGCCATTTCATGTCAAAGCATGGCTCTCCGTGAGAAGCTCTAGGTGATGTAACTTATCACCATCTTTAGCCTATCGCCGTCCAATGCTGTAACTTATAATGATACAAAAAAGTAAATAGGTAACCATAACTGATGACAAAAACCCCTGGAGTATTTTTTTATAATATAGTGGGACAGATGAACAGACGGATCACCTGATAGTAAGTGACCGCCGTCCATGGACACTTGCAACTCTTGTCGTAAGTGCGCTGCCCGTCTTTAAGGGTGATGAGGGATAAGGGATGCGGGGAGGGGAAAGAAGAGAGTGTGTGAGAATGTGAAAGAGGAGAGGGTGGATGAGGGGAGAGGAAAGAGGAAAGGGAGAGTTGGGCCTCCGGGAACCTGACTCATTTCGGGGAAAGGCAACGTTTACTTCACAACCGGTTTTCTGTGAGGCCGTGGTATCGCACGCGTCGAGCCGGCCCATTCGTACCTAAGCATGGCTTTAGCACTGTATATTATGTTTATAAATTTTTGTAATGCAAGTAAGCTCTTTTTTTTTTCTTGTTTCAGAGCAAAATGACAGGCGTAAAGTATTATTTGAAAAATCAATTGCGTTATCTCAACAACCAATTTAATGCTGTGGACCCCTATAATGTAAGATCCCATTTTTAATGGTATTATTAGACTAGACCTAGACTCAGAACAACAATTTTAGGATTAATCACAGTGTTGTCCCGTGCGGGGATCGAACCCAAAACACTAGGCGCGGCAGCGTATATTACTTATTACACGGTATTATTAAAACGCTCTTGAATACAAAGACCGACCCTAGTATCATTGGAATATATTTTTTTCTTGACCTTGTTGTCGGAAGCATTTGCCTAACACCGTGTATATACTGTTTGATAGATAAAAGTCCAAACATACAAAAATATTGAGGACACTCCCACTTGATTATTTACTGCCAAGGGTAAGGGGTAGAGATTAGGAATGGGGGGGTTGGTCTCACTTTATGCAGAACAACTTTGGGTATCATAATAATTTCTTCATTCTGTATTAAGTGTATTTGCATACCTAATATGATCATTTAAAAAGTACTTGGAAAATCTACTCATAATCTATACTAATATTATAAATAAGAAAGTATATCTATATTTTACAACAGCTAAACGGCTGAACCGATTTAAGTGAATTTGAGACTTTAATTTGGAATTTAAATACAAAGAATTTTACTTTAGACTACTGAGTGCTTCACTAACTAAAATCAAATTTCCAGCTCTACGAAAAAATTGATAACCAGCTTCGATACAAGCGAGGCCTTTGTCCACACAGTATCAAAAATCGACATAAAAGAAAACATTACAAGTTTGTCAGAAACTTTGGCAAAAAACACACAAGAACCACGGCAAGCTACTATGATGGCATTCCAATCTCAGAAAAGAAGAAGAAGGAACAAAATATAGAACCTCGAGAAAATAGCAGAAAAAGATTTAAATTGACCGTCCCTAAGAGGAATGAAAGGAATTTGAAAGATATATATTATAAAGCTGTAGCTGAAGCTAAAAAATATTCAACTTCGTCAAACAAAAATGGACATAAAAAGCATCAAGAAGTCGATTATACTGCTACGACCCGTATAGAAAAATAATATCTTGAGATTGAACACAAGCAAGAAGCGAACTCTGAACTCGATAGTCCCTATATTTCATTGAAAAGTACGCGTCATCGATATCGACGTATTGTTCTATCAATGTCTACGATTTCTATGATTCAATTATTTTCTTACGAACTTGAGGAAATAATTATATTATGTAACGTAAGGTTAGACGTGGACTAACGAACAGATAGTCTTAAAATTTCTGTTGCTTTTATTTTACTTTGTATTTTATTTTATCAAGGTATGTAGTGCATGTGTGTTTAATTTATTAATAAGACTGTCGGTTAAGAAAACAAATTCAGTACAATTTGCTTGTGCAAGAGAAAATAAACAGATTCCCAGCTTTAGAACTAGTTCAGCATTCCTCGAATCGTTTTTCATAGAAATTGTCATCCAAATCCGTTACCCCTGGAACATATTTACGTATAACATTATTAACATTTGTTAAAATTGCTACTATAAAATTATTTCAGTGTTTCAAATATGGTCACTATAACCTCAGCTCAGCTCTTTTTTAAGCTTGAATAAGCATGTACCTGTTTTAAGTACAATTATACCCAGAAGCTTAGATATTTATTTAATGGGATGGTGTGAACTTTTTGGTAATATTTAAGCGAATTGTTTGTTC
Organism: Tyria jacobaeae; assembly: GCA_947561695.1. Lineage (NCBI taxonomy): Eukaryota > Metazoa > Arthropoda > Insecta > Lepidoptera > Erebidae > Tyria > Tyria jacobaeae. The sequence continues at coordinate 8,199,508 of OX387234.1, forward strand.
GATTTGGTTATTTTGTAAACGAAAAAAGAGAACTATTGTAGATTACTCTGTAGTATTACTTCAATAATGATATCATCTACATAAATCCAGTATTTCCTGCATTAGTTGTGCTGTTATCACCTTTATACAAATATATTACATATGCAATTATTTGTTGCATGCATTTGTTGTTGCATAGCTTTTCTTACGGTAACAATTTCTTTGAAAAATCTGTTGTCTAACATAGTTTGTAATAAGATTACAGATTTACTATTTTACTTAATGATATGCTTACAAAACCATATATACAGAACACTCCTATCTCGTGGATTTGTGTTATTATTGTGTATAAAGGAGCCTATTTTTTTACATATACATATCTTTACATAAAATATGGCCTTTTTCTGTTATATATATAAGGTCGCACTCCTGTTTACACAATATAACTTAGTTACTTTACCGTCATTATTTATAATTGCACCCAATGCCAGTTAAACTTTTTTTTTAAAGATACAGCTTGAAGTGGCGTTTGTACCGTTATACTGAAATATTTGTTTCGATAATTTGTTTGTAGTATAATTTACGTTATATTTTTAGGGTTTATGTGACTAATGTGAAATAAAATTATGAATTATAATATTACGTGGTTTTGTTTTTATATTATAAATAAAATAAACAAAGGAATATTAATGTCTTTGTTATAAATTATAGGGGGACAGACGAACAGACGGGTCACCCGATGTGTAAGTGACAACAGCCGTCCATAGACACCTGCAACTCGAGAGCCGTAAGTGCGCTGCCCGCCTTTGAGGGTGATGAGGGATGAGGGTATGCTGGGAGGGGAAAGCGACTAGGATGAGGAGATGGGAAAAGGGGTGGGGCGTCAGGGGGAGAGGAAAAAGGAGAGTGGGAGTTGGGCTTTCCGAAAACTACTAATTTCGGGGAAATGCAACGCAAGTGTCGCACCAGTCGAGTCGGGCCCATTAGGGCCTTTTGTGGCCCATTCCCATATTAGTTTTTCTTCAATATGTTCCTATATACAGACATCGGCCTATTATAATTTTATTATATGTATAGATAACTTCAGTTGTTTTACACACAGCCGGCTGATCCCAAACTAAGCATAGCTTGTACCATGGTAACCAGACTGCTGACACACACTTATATGTTTCTAAATAAACATTTAGTATAGATAAATTAACCCAGACAAAAATACCCTTACAAAACTGTCACTTGGCCTCTGTGATAATCGAACCCACGACATCTTGCTTAACAGTCACTAACCTCTAGGCCAACAGACCAAGTTGTGTTAAACTTTAGAAAAAAAAATAATTACATTACAGTGAAAACATTTTATGTTGCCGTTGCACCTGCAACTGCCCCTGGGAAACTAAAAAGTACTGTTAAAGCGAAACGACTCCGTAATCTATTACACACAGACCCCCGCAATAAAATGCAAGTAATATCATAAAAGCATTCACTTTTGTACCTAAATATTTCATTTCATCGTCTGCTGTACGTATTTCTATAATAAAGTGCTGGAAAAGCCTGTTATTATTAACTAACTCGTCTGGAATGGTGATTAATTTCTATATTACTTATTATTGGATAATTCTTTTGAGTCTAGAAGTGAACTGAGTCAGTCGTTCATTAGTTCCGCCTTCATCTACGTACACACGTATACGAACATAATAAAGATTGAGTTTATATGTTCGTATGTATGTTATGTCTTTGTCACGGCCTAAAATCTAGACGGTTTGATGGATTTCGACATGTTAGGTGTCATTATATTGTCTTAATAGTATGAGTGACAAGATTTGAGACAACTTTAGTAAAATAATAGAGAAAGGTAATAGTGAAGTTGTGACGCAGACTAGTTATTATTTGTGTGGGACTGGCCTACTCTTGGCAAGACTAATTTCTAAATGTAATCGGCTTCAAGCGTCATCAGCATCACACTTTGGACAAATGTCGAATATTCAAAAGTTTATGTTCTGTTCTTTCGTTCTTACTTAGATCTTTAAAATAGATAAAATAATAATAATATAATATATATATATATAGAATAAAACATCAGGATCCGATATTCACCATAATATAAATAATATATTATTAAATTAAATCTGTTCATAAATCAATTATTTAGTGCCCAGTTGACAACATAAGGCTTGTGCCCTTATTAAGTTAGTCGGACAAAATTTAAATTGGTAAAATTTGCTTGTTTAAAACACCTCTGCCTAACCAGGAGTCGTTATAGGCGTGAGCGTATGTATGTATGTATGTACATATCTGTAAATAAATCAGTTATAGTTATAAAATTGGTTGATTGTTTAACAATTATTTATAAAAAAAAAGAACAATTTACTCATTTTCTCACATGCTCAAACATGCATGCTATTTACAGTATTAAGTATTATATATACGAATGAGATTATTTATATATATCAATAATGAAATAACTTATGTTATTAATGTTAAAATAATTAACCTAACACTGAAAAGAGTTATACAAAATTAATACTACATATTTGTAATTAAAAACCTTAATCCTGATTGGTATATTTATGTTTTTGATCTGACACAAGCTAAACGTTTAATCACTATTTCTCTTTAAAAATAGTTGGTTAATCTCGTAAACCTATTAAGAAAACTGTATGACCACGCTGAACGAATTCCCAGGCACACGTTTTATTACTTTTCAGATCGCGTGTAAGAGTACTATAAACATTTATCAAGTGCCTTTAGCGTAGGGTGACAAGTATTTCAGAATAAAGAAAGACGTGCAGACTGTTGTGTGTATGTATATAAAGGAGAATCCTCCGACCAGGCGAGGTGGTCATGGATGTGTTCGCTTATAGACAATATTATTTAGTAGTAGCTGACCCGGCAAACGTGGTTCTGCTATAAAAAATCTGTATAGGGTCACAAAAATAGACCTATTCTCAGTTGGCCTATTCTCAGACCTACTGAATATGCATATAAAATTTCATAAAAATCGGTCAACCCGTTTCGAAGGAGTATGGAAAGTAACATTGTGACACGAGAATTTTATATAGATGAAGCAATTAAGGATAAAGAAAATATAAAATATATATCTATATGGGTCTATGTGAAAGAAAAGCAATAACATCTTGTAATAAAGTCGTATATTTTCTTTTAAAATAACTATAACATTAGAATAATCCAAGTATAGTTTTAATTTATTGTATGTTACATATTTAAATCAAAATTGTTTATATCAACTGAACCAATCCTAGGTATTTTTGAATTGTCAAGAGAGGAAGTCAGTCAGACTAAGTCAGTCATGAAGCTAGTTGCCAGTTCCAATACGTAGATCCTATGGAGAAGAAGAAGCAAGAAACTTCAAAGACACTCTTTCAAATATTTTACATAAGTTTTTTTAACAGTTCATAAGTATATATAAAATAAAATAAGATAAGATATTTGAGGACAATGCAATACATCATTCTAAAATAACGTTTATTAGTATTCTATGTATATCTATGTAGTACCAGCCCCGATCAACAGCACTCGTTCACGAGCAAGGCGCATGCGCCAGCCATCATCCATCACAACCATATCAAAGGGAGCCGAACGACCGCACACATATGCCACCATTGGCAGGACTTTTAGGCGAGCATGACATACTTAGAACTGCCAGGAGACACAAAACATAAACCTAAATAATTGACTACATAGTTCTCTGTATAACTAACTCATATTATTCGTAAACGATATTAAACATATTTAAAACAACTACTATTGAATATTTATAATAGAAGCAAGTCCATATTATATATATTATAGTATCATAATAACATTGTTCATTATTAAGTAATGACAGTTACTTAACTTTAGGAGTTGTTACGTAGTTCACCTTTTCGTCGCTAAATGGTGTTGATTTTCATTTCTGCTGTATATGGAGGTCGCAATAATGGCTCTACAAAAGTAGTATGATTGAGTATCCAGCTTTATCAAAGCTTTTACAAAAATAAATTAAAATTAAAATACTGACAACTACTACTAATCACTGACAATCCTGGAGCTTAAAATAAAATCTAAATCCCTCTAAAGAATACAGAGAATAAAATAAATAGCACAAAAAGCGTAATTAAAGCAAAGTTTTTTTTTTAATTTGTTATCAGTTAGAAATCAACTAAAAGGCATATAAATTGTTTTAGCAGATAGGCCGAGGGACTTTTTTTTTTTAAACTATAGGGGGACAGACGAACAGACGGGTCACCTGATGGTAAGTGACACCGCCGTCCATGTACACTTGCAACTCAAGAGTCGCAAGTGCGCTTCCCGCCTTTGAGGGTGATGAGGGATGGGGGATGCAGGGAGCGGAAAGAAGAGAGGAGGGATGAGGAGATGGAAAAAAGGAGAAAGTAGATGAGGGGAGAGAAAAGGGGGGAGGGGGAATTGGGCCTCCGGAAACCTCACTCAATTCGGGGAAATGCAACGCAAGTGTTACTTCACAACCGGTTTTCTGTGAGGCCGTGGTATCGCACCGGTCGAGCCGGCCCATTCGTGCCTAAGCATGGCTCTACCACTGTTAAATTAATTAACTTACCGCGACTGGGCCTAATTAGTACCGGGCATTATTTATAAGAGAAGATTCTTTTTTTTATATTCACCATCTGTTTCTTAGCCAATCTATTCAAAGAAATAAATAAATCGTGGCCTTCCTACATTTTACGCCATCAAAACCAGATTTTAACTGAACAATACGACGTCTTGTGTGTTTCTGAAACGAATTACAAATGTTAAAAACATATTGGTTGAATTTAGGAAATATTGCTAAAAAAAATACACTCGCGTAAGTAACGACGACATTTTGGTGATTATAATTAAGTCCTAATTACCTAATAGGGGGCAAGCATATTGCTGAGACATGAGCACTTTTGGTGACTGAGTGAGAAAATTTGAAGTATATTTCTATTCAGTTTGAAGAATATTTAAATTTATTGATTGAAGAGAAGACAGCTAAACTCTTTTTATTAAAGTATATTAGAATTTGATCCTACTACCGTCATAGGGCAAGCCTTTTGCCGTTGTCCAGGCACTCTATGACTTTTTCTTATTTTTTTATTATATAAGGGAACAGACGAACAGATGACTGACTGATGGTAAGTGACATTCGCCTTCCACACACACCTTCAACTCAAGGGTGATGAGAGATAGAAGGATGTGGAGAGGCGAAAAAGGACGGGGATGAGGGGAAGAAAAAATATAAGAGGGGGAGTTGGGCGTCCAGAAACCTCACTGATTTTGGGGAAATGCAACACAAGCGTTGCTGCACAAGCGGTTTTCTGTGAGGCCGTGGTATCGAGCCGCTCGAGCTTAAGCGTGGCTCTACCATATATATATTACTACTGATACCACTGTATATTCTATTGTCTAAACCTTAGTCATTTTTTACGACACATATGAGAAGAGAGAGTGTAACTCTATTAAAATATGTTTCCGATCCGATGGTCCTAACTTCGATTACCGAGATGGCCATTGCCTATTTTTCTGCAAATAAAATTTAATAAAGAAGTTTAGCATCGTTGTCTTCTACTTAAAGATTGGTGACCATTCACAATAATATATATGGACGGCTCTCTGTGTTTTAAACCTTAATATTAATAAGTATTTTTTTTAAATATATCTTTACAAATAATTTTAGTGTAGATAGCAAAGTAGCACACTATACACCAGTTTTGCAACTCACAAAATAACCCCATAAAGTGGAGCTGCTCCAATTTGATAAAAAAATACTGGTGCTCTGAGTTCTATAAATTTCATATGTCTACCTAAGTTCTCTCCTGTTTCTTTCAAACTTATGTACCTTCAACATTTTCTTCTCAATCTTCAACAAATAATAACTTCTGTTGGCTAGACTATAGTGATGTGACTTTTCAATTATCGATATACCTTGTATACGATAATTAGTGCTGTACATTATCGAAATTATGATGTCGAGACTGCACTTTGGTGCAACTATTAGGACAAGGATGGGAATAAACACTTAGATATTTTATCGATAGTTATTAACTGCATAAGTGAGGAGTTTTGCTTAATATTTAATACGAGACGGTTTAAATTAAGTATGAATATTTGATATAAAGTGTATAATGTACATTGTTCTTTATTAGGAATCTTACAAATAAAACATATTCTATTATTGCCTTATGCCCAGTTCTTGGGCGACCAAGCTTCACTCAGGTTTTCTAAAATCACCTTCTTTCCCAGGAAAGACAATTAATTAGATAAATATTAAAACTAGAGTTCATCCAAGTTTTGACTTGACCTGTTGGTCTAGTAATTAGTAATCCTGACGTCAGTCAAGCCCGAGGTCTTGAGTTCTATTCCCAACCAGAACAAATGATTGTGTGAAGAGCACGACTCCTTGTTCTGTATCTGTGTTTAATTCATATATAAGTTGTATCTATTTAGAAACATATATGTATGTTTATCAGCAGTCTGGTTACCATAGAACGAAGCTCTGCTTAGCTTTGTATAAAACGTTTCAAGATATTGAAAAAAATAATAATACAAAATTTAATCCACGAAGCCGTATTCGTCGAGATAGGCAAAATATAACTTGTTCGTTTAAGACAGCTTACTGAATAGTGTGTTCATCGCGGTCTATCCCTATCAACCTGGATATTTTATTTAATAGCTCCTACGATTTTTTTTTCCACATGCCCAAGCCCTCCTTAGTGCTTGAAATACCCTTTCAATTAATATTGTTCATATATCGATATGAGAAAAACTTACAATGCCTCATCACTAAATATACCAATGCTATAATTTCCGTACAAAATACTGCACTTAAGGCGTCGGTTACTTTCGATACAAGCTAGCAGTTACAGGCTGTTACTCTTTTTAATATGATTAAAACAGATTACAGTAATATTTATGTATACAATTATTTTAGTAATAAAAGTTTTTTGGTCTTATTAACCGACTTCAAAAAAGAGAGGAACTTTTAATTTCGACTGTATTTATCTTTTTTATATAGGTATATAAAGCGATTACTCCGCCAATTGTAGACCGATTTTCATTCGAAAGAGTGGTCCTATTGGAATCAAATCGGAATTTGAGAATGGAATACGAAGTAAATTCTGTAAAAAGTCTATGAAAGTATTCTGTGAAAGTGTTACGGAAAGAATTCGAAAGGCGCATAAATGGCGGTTATTCTATTACCGTTTGATTTTATAACTCATACTTAATATTATTAATTCAAAAGTAACTCTGTCTTTATCTCTTTTACACTTTAATGACTGATCTGCTTAACAAATGTGGATGAAATTTGGTATAGATAATAACAGGACAGGACCCTCGGAAGGGACATGTCATACTTTTTTACTTTTTGTAGTGAAAAAGTTCGTATTTAAGTTTAATAATACATATATATATGTATATAACATATAATATATACTGTATTTTTTGTATAGCTACTTAAATACTAGTTTTAAGTACTCAAGAAATGGTTTAAATTATTTTTATATTTCGTAATTATAATGATACCACGCTGAAGTAGGTGTTGCCATTTTATTAGAACCTACATATTAAAGTACATAATTATTATTTTCAGGATTGAGTATAAAAAAATATATACATATGTTATACCGACTACATTAAAAAAAACTTTTTTATCCCTTAATATTTTATTTACCCTTTAAAAATACTTTGAAAATCAGTTCACAACCGGCTAAGATATCGCGTTATTATACATGTTCCTTTTTTAAGTCAGTTTATAATGGCATGATTCCTGTGTCACAAGCTCACAAACATTCAAACGACGGACACACTGAACACTCAAACTAGGTATAACTATTTGTGGAAAACACAAATTTTTGTGTCATATGGTAATTTAACCTAGGCCAGGATACTAACCACTAGACCGACAGAGTAATCATCGCCAAATAGCCCGCGTTAGTCTTTGAAATACACAAGTCTAAAGCGATTTTTTTTATATATATTTTATTCAACTGTATAACACAGTTTATATTAAATACATTTTTGGTACAAATTATGCTTAAATTACGAATAGAAGGCGTTATATATTTATATAAGCTATGTACCTACATCCTTTAATTTTTTTTTTTTGAATAAAATACAAGTACTTCAAGAAAACGCGCTGTCTTGTTTCTCCAATACAAAATATACTTTTTAAATATTCAACAACCTCAAAGGCCACAACTGAAATACAGACGATGCATTTTCCACCTCGCCACTTTTGCATCAGCCTGTACATCAATAATGACGCGCACGTACACTGGGATGTATATTTAAATTTGATGTGCACACAGGCAGCCTTGCCTAAGTTTATACAAATATACACAAGTGTATAAATGATATACATATGTATACATTATACACCTGTATGTCTGGTTGGAAATGGTTTGGATACGTGACTGCAATGGTTATGTGTAAGGGTTGGTTCACATGTTGTTAAAATTAGAAATATAAATAAAAAAAAAAATTAAATTATACGCATGGAGGGAAAGAGATTTCGTTATAAGAGGTGTCATTGGAATCGTGAGTATAGCATTTAAATATAAATTAAGCAGTGAGATAGAGTATAGCATTTAAATATAAATTAAGCAGTGAGATAGAGTATAGCATTTAAATATAAATTAAGCAGTGAGATAGAGTATAGCATTTAAATATAAATGAAGCAGTGAGATAGAGTATAGCATTTAAATATAAATTAAGCAGTGAGATAGAGTATAGCATTTAAATATAAATTAAGCAGTGAGATAGAGTATAGTATTTAAATATAAATTAAGCAGTGAGATAGAGTATAGCATTTAAATATAAATTAAGCAGTGAGATAGAGTATAGAATTTAAATATAAATTAAGCAAAAAAAGAGAGAAAGTTCATATTTTTTAACAATTTTTTTTCACTATATGAGGAAGTTGGGCCTCCAGTAACGTCATTTATTTCGGGGAAATGCAACGCAAGCGTTCCTTCACAACCGGTTTTTTGTGAGGCCGGGGTATCGTACCGATCGAGCCGGCTCGAAAGAAGTAATACCAAGGCCTCACAGAAATCTGGTGGTCAAACACAATGCAAGTAGCATTGTATTGCCGAGTAAGTGAGGGTACTGGACGCCCAACTCCCACTTTCCTCTTTTCTATCCACTCATAACCCCTCTCCTCTTTCAATCCCCTCATCCCCTCTTTAGTTGGAGTTGTCACTTACCATCAGGTGACCCGTCTGTCCGTCTGTCCCCCTATATAATAACCAAAAAAGAAATAGAAAATGCTTATCGATTCGCTTTGTTGTCATAACTAAATTATTGATATAAATGTTAAAATACGTCTACTAGGCGATTAAGATTGGCTGTGTGTATGTAATCCTACATTAAAAAACAGCGGTATATCATTCACTTGTAACCGATAGCTCAATCTAGGGGATATATTTATTAAGAGATTTTTAACCAACACGAAGAAAATCGGTAAAATATTTTTGAACAAATATAATTTATTATCATTTTATAGGTTTTAGAACGAGTTGGATAGGGCCACCCTATCTCTACCCGTGGGTGTCACAAAGGGCTACTAAGGGATTGGACTGTTATCTTTCAGACAGTATAAATACAGCCAGACAGAGGCTTTTGAGTCGCGTCTGACAACGCCTTTGGGTATACGCGCGTGAAAGTATATATGTATGTATACAGACAGACTTCACATGTTAGTCATTCATAAATACATTATCTACTAAATCTTTACAGTAAATATGAAGAATACACAAAAATTTATGTATGTAGATATAAATTGTCCTCTTGGTTTAGTGGTAAGTTACCCTGAGTACTGAGAAAGTGGTCGTGGATTCGATTTCCATACACGAGTAGAGAGTCAAGGTGTTTTTTGTGTCCGTGGTGTGTATGTTTGTAAAGTTCCCCGCGACACGGGAATCATTCCTAATGAAGACGTCCTTTTATAATAGATACAGTATATGATAATAAATAGTGGTCTGTTGACGGCTTTAGGCCTATTACGTTAGTGGGACCAAATTCTAATGTGCAAAAAGTGTTAATACACCTGTGCCTACCCCTTATGGGGTACATGCGTGAGTGAATGTTTTTATAATGAACTTTTTGCATTGATTACATTGGTTAAAGTTCTCGGTCTCCGCGGCATCAGCCAGTTTAAATAATAGTGTGTGGGACATTAAGCTATTGCTTATACTCCCCAATCCATCTGTATAAGCAATATCCACTTTCTTCCCTTTCTGTCCTCTAATTCCCTTTCAAAATACTACCAATTTTCACATCAAATTCTCAAATTAACAAAAAGGCTTGCCACTTATTACGTCATCATCATCATCGTCCCATCGCCGTCCACCGCTGAAGGAAGACTCCCTAACTTATTACGTAAGTAGAAATAATTTATAGTTGGCCAAATTTTTACGCTTATGTTTACTCTTCCGGCGATACAGTCGAGAACTTAAATATGTTTAATACCTGAAAACACGTACTCTTGTTATTATTATTATTTTTTTAAAGAAGCCATTAGGAATCATTCCTGTGTTTCGGGGGCTTTACAAACATTCATTCAACGGATACAGAGAACAGCCTCGGGCTAACTATTTGTGTATCACACAATTTTTTTTGTCCTCTGATGGAATCGAACCCATAGCATTTGTTCAGCAGTCACGGCCACTAATACCTAGACCAATTGGTCCGTTATTAATGTCACCTTTTTAATATTTATTGCAGCAATCTTCCAGTTGATAATGATCGTGTGTAAACAAAACATTTTAAAAGAGTAACGGTGGAGTTTCTTGCGCATTATTCTCCATACGAAACTACATTTTGGAATGGGCGACTAGAATCAATTATATTTAAATGCAAATGTAGACGTTCGAAAGTGCCTTTTGGGCCTGTTTGAAATAAATGCTTTGACTTTGAGGTATTTGTATTATTTTTTAATTTGTACTTGATTTAGTCGCATCGATGCCAGTTGATACTGTTTAATAGACTTCAAAAAAGTCAGGGGTTCTAAGATTTTGTGTATCTTTTTTTTATGTTAAGCAACTTCTCCGCTAACTTTAGACCAATTTTCATTTGGTTTTTAGTTGAAGGAGCGCTACTGCTGCGGTGTATTGTAACCGAATCAGGAATTTATCATGGATTACCAGAAACATTACGTATAAATTGCACGTTTTTACAAATTATTAAGTATTATTTATTTATTTAATTATTTATTTTACACCTTTTATGTATATATATATATATATATATACAGAAAACATGTCACAAACAGGTATAACCATAGACGGTGTTATAACACACGGCGATCTCTTACAGACAACCTTGATACGTGTATTGTTATAGAGTATTGGGGTAGCCTGCGGTGGACTAATAAATAACAAATTAAGTTAATTAAATATATAATAATAGTATAGTAATTTAGAGGCATTCGAAAATAAAGATCATAATACAAATATATATGATATAAATTTAACATAAAAACTTAAATTTAAAATTAAATTATAATAATCCGTCTCCTCGACGTTGTACGCATATAGCGATGTTAAGTTACTTATAATAAATAAATATATACCTAATACATACATACAGAAACATATATATGCATTCATAAATATATATATATGTATATACATATAGAGATAAGTAATGGTCCTTAAGTTGTTTTATTTTTATGGTTGTGTGTGTGTGTATGTACTCTTTCTTGAAGTGCATTTTTGTTTAAAATAATATATTATTAACGGTATAAGCACAAGTACATATATTATTTGACGGTATAAGTTCAATGCCCTTGTTTTGTCGTCCCATAGTGGGGTAAGTAACATTACGACGTATGTTTACGACGAGAGGGGCAGACGCGTTAATATTTGATTTCATTTGAGGTGTCTGAAGGCTTGAGAAGGTTAAATTGGTGATCTTGTTCTATTTTTATATTGTACTTGACTGAAGGGAAGGAATTACTTGTATAAGTGTAATATAAAGGGTTTATAGAACTGTTGATATATATATTAGAATTGTAATACTTACATATATACGTACAAAGCCAACAATGAAAGAAGTTCGTTGCGGAGGGGGTACCCTAGCCGGCAAAAAAACGTCCGTAACGTTAAAAAAAGCGTAAGTTTTTTTATTTATTGATAATACTGCCATCTAGTGTTCCTATTATGAACTGCAAAGTAGTTAAGGGATTTTTATTTTAAAACAAAACATGGTGTAACACTGCCATCTCGTAAAAGTATTATAAACAACGGAAACTTGAACCTTTCCTTATAATAAGGAACTTCGTTCCTATCTGGTGTCCCACGACGCCACACTGTTTTTGAGTGAGTCCTTAACGTGGTTTCACCTGCGTTTATGGTCATTGTTATGCTTCTTATAGGCGTATAGTGATATTTCATAGCCTCAATTATTCCTAAACAAGTACTCTATATAATACAATAATCATTTTTATCAACCCGGCGGAAGCAAACAAAAAACTAAGAAGGAATTATTTTTGCGTCGTAGGAGACTTTACAAACATTATGTTTTAAACATTTAGACAATATTTGTAGATAACATATTTTTTTAGGACCTTCTTGGTCTCGAACCCACTACCGCTACCTACTTATCAGCCAGGGTCACTTACCACTCGACCAATAGGCCATTCGTCCTTATTAGATCGGATAAGAATTCAAGTAATATCATAAATTAATAATCTTAACAACAAAATGGTATACACATGGGTCTCTACCAACCGCGTCTGTTTAAAACTACGTACAAACTTTATCTATAAAACAATTGCATTGAGTCCTTGTAATCCTCTTTTAAATGGTTTTTTAGAGTTCCGTACGGAGAAGGGAATCAATTTGAGTATACGTTTTTTATTTAGAAATCATTTTGTAAGTAGAAAGTGCGTTTTTCTTTTAAATTCATTTAAAATGCTGGCAGTAGTTACTTTTATTATCAATTATCATACACTTAAATTATTATTCACATACATATACAAACACACACTTAGCGGATTATAATTTAGTCCCCTATACATAATAGAGGTCAAGTCTATAGCCGTGATCCGGACAGTTGTATAAATAAGATGGGAATATTTTGGAGTATCAGGCTGACTGGCCTGTTGGTCTAGCGGTTAGTGATCCTGACACCCAGGACAAATGTTGTGTGATGAGCACGATCATTTGTTCTGTGTCTGGGTGTAATTTATCTATAATATGTTTTTGGACATATGTTTATCAGCAGTTTGGTTACCATTAGTTTGAGATCAGACGGCCGTGTGTAAATGTGTGGTTTTTTATTTCATGTTATAGGGAGGCAGACGAACAGACGGGTCACCTGATGGTGAGTGACAGCCGCTTCCATGGACACCTGCAACTGGAGAGTGGTAAGTGCGCTGCTCGCCTTTGAGGTTGAGCCAAAGAGACGGGATGAGGAGATGGGAAAAGAGGCGGAAGGTCAGGGGAGAGGAATAAAGAGAGGAGAGTTAGGCCTCCGTAAACCTCAATAATTACAGGGTAATGCAATGCAAGTGTTGCTTCACAACCGGTTTTCTATGAGGCCGTGGTATCGCACCGGTCGAGCCGGCCCATTCGTGCCTAAGCATGGCTCTACCACATAAAAAAATTTAGTTTTATTGACAGGAAAGGAAGTATGGCAAGGGAATTACAGGATATTGCTTATAGAGATTGATTGAGGAGTATGAGAAATACTCAAGCAAGACAGGGTCGCATACCTATGACTCGAAATGGCTGGTGTCGGGAAGTCCAAGCCCTCCAAATAAGCAAGACATCAGGATCCGAAAAGATTAAAAAGTAAGTGTTTTAACAAATTTATTTAAATTACACTTCTGTACATCCTATCATTGATACAGACGAAATATTGGTTCATACAAGTGGATTGTGGTGCCTAAACATTAGCTCGAATAATTCAGTGTTGCATACCTATAACTCGAGCTATTTGATGCCGGGAAGTTACTCTTACCAACTATTATATACTATACTATATTCTATTTATTTTAAATGAACAGCGATTTATATGCGTTTAACAAACCTTGTTAAAATAAAAAATCATCAAAATAAGGCGGTTAAGAGATTACTAATTAACAGTTTGTATATGAGAAAGAAATATTCTTAAACACACTCAAACTTGAAATATATCATTACGTTTACTATTTTGAACTTGAGAGAGCCATGCTACGGCATGTATGGGCCGGCTCGACCGGAGTATTAACTCGGCCTCACAGAAAACCGGCTGTTAAACAATGCTTGCATTGTGTGACCGGGTACTTGAAGTTCAGGAAGCCCTACCCCGTTCCCTGACCCTCTTTCCAATCGTCCCTTTCTCCTACTCTTGAGTTGCAAGTGTTCATGGGTGACGGAAGGTGACCCGTGTGCTCGTTTGTCCCCCTATTCAGAAAACAAAATGCATTAGCTCATTTGCACATACATGGGACAGGAGAATTAGATTCAAAGTTTATAACAAATATGATCCCGAGTCTGGACGTGTTGTGTCCGTTGCTTGTATGTTTGTAAAATCGTAAAATAAAATGAGGATTCTATATTCGACTGTATACCTTACAATTGTCGAACTATTTAAATTTCTATTGTTGAAGTGAAAACTTCTTTAGACGCGTTGAGCACTTTTTGGGTGAATAAAAAGCGTGAAAGTCGCGTCATCACTTGCGACTCACGCTTCCCATGAGCTATGTGTATACTGTGTAATATATGTGTTCTTTTTGGGTGAACAAAAAGCGTGAAATTCGCGTCATCACTCGCGAATCACGAGCTATATGTATACTGTGTATAATCTAATAGCTCGACGACACAATTCACAAGTTACTTAGTTTTCACTTCTATCGGCAGTCCCCAAAGACTGCCCGTATGTTTTGTTTTTGAAAAACTAATATCTATAACTTGCCGTGATTTCTCGGTGAAGTATAATGAAGACCTCTAAATCTTCCCGTGGCTGTCGCAATAGGCGACTAAGGGATCGGACTGTTATCTATCACACAGTATATATACAGTCATAAAGTGAGCGATTGAAGGCAAAAGGCTTGCCGCCCACAACGTTAGTAGGATCAAACTATTTTTGGTAAAATGTAGGTGTTTTAAACACCTCTGCCTACCCTTAAGGGGATATAGGTGTGAGCGTATGTATGTATGTATGTAAAAACAAATATACCCCTGCCGTGATTCTATTGTCACTAAGTCAAGGTTTGATTATGGGATTTGAAAGTTTTTAAAATATTAATGTCTCGTATGGCTGAGCTGGTTGGTTAAATGCACAATTTAGAATTTAAATCATAGTTAGTGCCTTTAAAATTTGAGGGTATCCTGCCATTTCTCTCGGTTGCCATCGTCTAACCCTGACTTGGTTACAATCGGACCAGGCACTGGCTACTGCATAAGTATATTATACTCATTCGAACAAAAAAGCATTGAAAATCGGACTACGATTGGCGGAAATATGTCTAAAAACAATAAAATATTCTTTATTGTACACCACAGAAAAGATACAACATAAAAACAAATAATAAAACACATTGCTGCAATTAAAATATTAATATAAACTAACTACAAATAAAATATAGTTACATGCAATAGAACCTCGCCCTATTTTGATGTCGCTTGATAATGACAGTTACCAAAGCTTCATGTGCACAAAAAAAAATACCATAAAGCCGTCTTGTTAATTTTAATAATTGTAGTGTTGTATTGGTGTATTCCTGTTCTTTGTGTTCACTTGTATAGTAATATTTTTTCTAATAAAGATGATTTTTAATTCGAGAGTACACACTAACACAAGCCAACAAGCCAATCATACACGCTCTTCTGTTATCGGGGTTGCCAGAGACAACATACTGACATTTCTTTATATCCCTACATACGTTACGAGCGTTCTCGACCAGTAAACGATCCCGTCGGTCCTATTTGCAAACTAGTTCTGAATTCTGATAGTTTAAATTTAATTAGATGCTGTAAACATTGAAATTTATATTCAAAATCCTTGAATTTCATCAAATCTTTGAAAGCTTGTCGTCTTCTCCCATAAGGAGATCCTATGGAAAAGAACAGTGACAAATTTTTTGGACACTGTTTTAGAGCAATCCTAATATAATATGACTGCACGGATGGCGTAGCGGTTTAAGTGGTCACCTCGCCACTACGTTGCCGCGCCAAGTGTTGTGGGTTCAATCCCCGCACGGGACAACACTTTGTGTAATCCTCAAATTTTTGTTCTGAGTCTGGCTGTTATTTGTTTCCGTTGCTTGAATGTTTGTAAAGTCCCCCGCTACACAGGAATTATTCCTAGCGCGGGAGTTGTCTTTAAAAAAAAAATATGTTACATAGTCATTTGTTCTGGGTCTGAATCGAACATACGACCTTTGGATCAGCATTCAAGGTCTCTAACAACTAGATCGACATGTCATTCGAAAT
The DNA here is from genome assembly GCA_947561695.1 of Tyria jacobaeae. Classification (NCBI taxonomy): domain Eukaryota; kingdom Metazoa; phylum Arthropoda; class Insecta; order Lepidoptera; family Erebidae; genus Tyria; species Tyria jacobaeae. The sequence continues at coordinate 8,215,902 of OX387234.1, forward strand.
GCAAATGTGAGTAATATCACTCCAAAGATGACCAGCCCCTATCAGAATTAACGATATATTCTATTAGTACATATAAGTTTCGATAATTGTATTATTTTCTCTCTAGCTTTTATGAAAATCTACAACCAGATATTCTAGTGGTGATTGGCGCTTGTTCCCCATCTTTATCTCATTTTTTACGTAATCCCACAGCCTAGTTAATACGACACCCAAGGGAAGAAATAGGGTGGATTTGCCACCCTTGTTTGCAAGGTGATTTTTAGTCTTTCTCTGGCTGTTGTACAGAACATCATGGGTAATTTTACTACCAATTGATTAAGGTTAATTTATCAATGTGTGAGTAGGTTTAAGAATAGCTGTGTTTTATAGTTTTTGACAGACCGCCGAACATCGGGGACTTAGTAACTAGATTTCAATTAGTTTTAAACAATTAAAATTGTTGGAATAGTTCACTTTAAAAAAAATTGATAGCCATGCAATTTAAGAACTTATTTATTATTTCCTTAGCATCTCATGATCAAATACTAATTGAGTTACATTTTGACCACGGCGCTTTCGCGGAAGAATGTCGTGTTCCCGCGGCTCTCGGCAGCAGATGCAAGGAAGGAACGCCCGCCGTGGTGGTTTTAACCAGTCAAGTCCGGAACACCTCTCCGCTGAGGACCCGGCGGAGGACAGTCCATGAGGATCTTTATCTTGTTAAAAAAAATGGTAGTCAATTGGCGAAGAAATCGCTAAAAATAAATATATATGCATTAAAAAAGATATATTTATATACACTTGAAGGTATATAAGTATATCTTGTACCTCCTCCGTGTTTAAAGTCGGTTAAAAATATAAAACCCGATTGCGTTTTTTTTTATAACTTATTCATTATATTTTTTTTGTTAACGTTATCTTGAAATAAAATATACTTAATTACCCTTTGAAACTGCCACTATTAAGAGGGTTCTAATCACACCTCAAATATCGATATCCGACAAACCATCTAGGCTCTTTATTGGGACACAAATCATACATACATAGAAAGAAATAGAAAGAAAGAAAGAAAGAAATAAAATATATTTATTTTGTACTCATACAAGGCAAGGATGATAAATTCATCAGAAGTTAGTGCTAACAAGTAACACTGTATGAGACAAACATGGCCGTTAGCTCAGCTTTGTGCTACCTCGTAAGAAGCAGCGCTGGTATTATGCTAACACCTAGTGAATATCACGGACAGAGAGTCATCTTTTGGTATATATATGTATATATATATAAGAGTGGGTGAGAGAGTAAGAGTACCTACATAGAGTATACATAACCAACTTAATCAAGGCTTACTAAAGTACAGGTTGTATAAATTACATTATTATGTATAACTGTATATATTGAAAAAATACTACTTATCCGAAAACTAATTAGGAACATGAAGTGTAGAGACTTAACATACATAGCGCTTAAAATGTTAATTGCTATATAATGCTAAATAATAATATTAAATAAGTACAAAAACACGAGAGGAATTTTGTAAAACAGATTACATTCAATACACGTTTATTATTACACATGCATCAGATGAGATATAATTATTTTTTCCAAAATCAATGAAATGAATCTTGAGTACAATAATTTCTTTTTTATCGCTAATCGCTATTTCTTCCTGAGAACTTAGATCCACAAATGACAGGATTTGTTTATAGGTGCACAGATACTGCTCATCTGTTAGAGGCCTTTCTATCACCCCTTTCTTATCATACAACAGAAAGAGTAAGAGTAGGAAAATTTAGAGTATATCGATACTCGCAACTCGTATAACGCAACGTAGCGTAGAGTAGCTTAGAGGCATGCTTTGCCATGGCATTGCTTATACTCCCCAATCGTTGTATATCACTAACGACTAAATTATTATCAGAAATCACTCGTAATGCGGTAGTAATATATCTAAATACATTTATAAAATTAAAAAAACAATGTTTAGTTGTATGAATATACGTAGATATATTATTTATATATATGTATGTTATATACTATCTTGCGCAGTGGGGTAAAAAATACGGTTTAACTTTTATACAGAGGGCTGCTAGAGTTGTGGAAAACTTTCAAAACTGACGTTTTTATAGACAAAAGAAGTTGTTCAGACAGTATATAATATGTATATATGTTCATGCTATGTATAGTTTATCTATGACACGCCCACTTGAACCAGCTGGGCGGGATGTGTGGGCGTGGTGGCAAAATGTCTGATGTTAGAAATTTGGATATGGCTGTTAAGTCTTTATAGAACTGATAGATTCGTTCATTACGGCTACCTCTTTATTGCCAGGATTACGACAATACTCCTAATATGTAACATACATACATGATCACGCCTGTAACCCTGAAGGGTTAGTCAGTGGTATACCACTTTAGTTTTTCAGTTTATATAAATGATGAGGAGAATTGAAATAAGAGAGGGGGATGAGGGAAAAGAGAGGTTTAAGAGGAGTGGTTAAGTTGGGCCTTGGGATGATATATATATTATTTAGGGTACACAAACAGACTATATGATGCTAGGAGCTTCACCACTCAAAATACAAGATAGTTAAGTACCAACCCGTATTAATCTATAACTGTCCGTTTCCAAATGATCCAGCGTTATGAGAACAAATCGGGCAGATAAACTCACAGCACCTCTTATTATCACATACATTTACGTAGGTATTTATTTACTTTTATATAAACTAGTACTCCCAAACGTACAACATACAACGATTGTAAGTGACAACCACAGCCCATGGACATGGGCACCTGCAACTCAGATTCGTAAGTGCTTCGTCTGCCTTTAAGGGCGATGAGTAGGAGAAATGAGGGGAGGGGGAACAGGAGAGGGGGAGTTGGGCCTGGGGTACCCTCACTCATTCTCCAATACAATGCAAGCATTACTATGTATTCGATAAATATTTGTTGATGAATGATATCTATAGGCTATGATACAACACGCTTTAACTTATTTTGCTGCAGGATATTATTTCTTGTTTAGCTATTTCATGTATTATATCTTATATGTAGTATTTTCTAATCTTCTTCGATTTTTTTTTTTCTTAGTCAGGTTCCGTGTTACTATTTTGGAAGTAGTTCCTTCAAAATATTTTTTTTTTTTATGTGTCGCTTACTGACCAGTTTAGACATATTATGTTAGGAATTTAACAATAGCCAGCCATAGCTATAGCCAACTAGAAGAATACAAGGTAGACAGGCAGATACATATGTAAAAGAAAGGGTGTTATGTCATTATGACAGAGGGAGGCTCCTCAACTAGGCTTGGTGATCATGCCTGGTGGACCGCGGCCCAACGATTAATGCTGGAAAGTCGTATACATAATAATCGATACGACAAATTTATTACCGTGATTCAGGATCGTATTACGTCATTAGAATAGTTGCTGCGTCGTTCAGTTTGTCTTCGCTAGATGGTGTTGACATATGATTATCTCCATGGGATCTACGTATTGGAACAGGCAGCTAACTTAGCGACTGACTTAATTTTACCGAATTTTTCTCTTGACAATTCAAAAAGCCTAGGAATGGTTTTATTTAAACAGATTTTGTTGTGTATAGAGGGCGCCACAAATACATGTACCCTAAAACATTACACTCTTGGGTAGTCATGTAAAGTTGAAGTTTGCTGCGGTGTCATGTAACAACCATATGTGGTAGTAACAAGAAATAGACAGCTAAATTCTGGACTTAGTGCCTTTCACAACTAATTAAATCGCTTCTGTAAGAAATATAGGTCAATTTTCCTAAAACTATCGAATACATCTCACACACGGCCGTCTGAACCCAGACTAAGCAGATCGTAGACTGATATACATACTTATATCTGGTAGCAGTATGGTTCTCTCTGGAGTAGAGTACTGCCACCCAATTTCTTTATAAAAGGTAACTAAGAGATCGGACTGTTATCTATAGGACAGTAGGCTAGGCTGACGGCAATATTTCCCGTTTTCTTAAGCGGGACTAAATTATGGTATGCAAACAGTAGTCGTTTCAGAGTTTCAGACGCCTCTGAATCACTCTTCTGATATACAGGCGTGAATTTATATACATATGTATGTATGTATATTTCTAAATACATATATATTATAGATAATAATCACCCAGATACTTAACATATGATCATGCTCATCACAGAATTATTTTTCCTTGTTGAGAATGAAACTCACGACTTCTGGCTTCGCAGGCAGGATCACTGACCACTAGACCAATAGGCCAGTCTCATCAATGTTATTTTAACGGGTTTTTTTATAAATACCACCTTCAAGTTCACACTTGTGAGCACACTATTCTTCCAAGCTCCAGAAAACCCGCAATAAGGCGTGCCCACGCCCACTATTGGTTAACTCTGTGCAGCCAAAATCGATATTCTACCATGAATGTTTCATTCTAACGTTTACAGAGAGATTTAGCATTATGACCAATCTCAAGGGGTAAGGTAGAGACGTGTCATATTTTTTGCAGAGCCGATATGTGATGTATCTTTGGTAATTTTGTTATATTGAAGGATGCGAAAGATATATGGGTCTATATACTTGATAGCTTATACATCTTACAGTTTTATACAGGAAAAGTTTGTTGATTTACATGCATTTATAACTTCACACCTTTATCTCCGAAGGGCACAGGCGTTTAAGAAACCCAAGAAATAGCCGTCTACTAAACGCTTCAGGAAGGTAAGATTGTAAAGTGTGCGTAAGAGAGGAAGTGAGGATTTGCTTGTACAAATAGACTGGGGAGTGTAAGCAATGCTGCACGAATGGTGTAGTGGTTAAAGTGGTCACCTCGCCACTACGCTGCCACACCCAGTGTTGTGGGTTCGATTCGCCACTTTGTACATACGTACATATTTACATACGCTCACGCCTGTATCCCTTAATGTGTAGGCAGAGATGTAAAAAACTCCCACATTTTGCCAATAAGGAATTTATGTATGGTTATCAGTATTGTTTCAATTCAAATGAATTTAATAAAAAAATATGTGATTCTATTTTCAGTCATTTGTTTCTTGATTAGTGACTGTGTTTACTAAATTTGTATCTTATTAACTGACTTTAAAAAGAAGGAGATCTACGTTCGATTCCATGTTTTTTTTTTTTTTTTTTTATGCGATAGGGGGCAAACGAGCAGACGGGTCACCTGATGGTAAGTGACTACCGCCGCCCATGTACACCCGCAACTCAAGAGTCACAAGTGCGTTGCCGGCCTTTTAGGTAGAGGTACGCTCTCTTCTTGAAGGTTTGAAGGTCGTATCGGTTCGGAAATACGGCAGGCATGTATTTTCTTTATATATGTTAAGTTAATTGTTGACTAATTTTCAATAGTTTTGAAGGCGGTTATATATTCACTAGTGGACTTGGAGTAAAAATACAAGAATATGGAATACGAGTTCCGTCGCGATAGCAATACGTCAACAACGTCACAAACGGCTGATAACATTAACGAAAGCCTGACTAGGAAATTTTAATCTGATATCACCCGATGACACCCCAAAATGAAGTCTACAATGAACAATTAAAGGTGATAGTGGCAGCTAATGATACTCAGTCTACGACTGGGTTAGAACCGCTTTCAGGTGCTCTAGTGATGAAGTCATATCCCAGCTTCTCATCAATTGGCACTAGCATTACTGCGGATATGTACTGTGAAGAACTGGACACAGTAACGAAGCTGGCAAATCTCTGGCTAAGACTGGTTAATAGCTGGTCCTCGCTGATCCTGCACGACAACGCTCTAAGTTACAAAAGCTAGGGTTGGAATTGGGTGGGTATTCACCAGGCCTTGTGCCGACGGATTCCTTTTTTTTTTTTTTTTTCAAAAATTTGGATTGGATTTGGAAAGTTCACAAGAGAGAGTATATTGACAGAAAGGTACGACAGAAAGGGAAAGAAATTGATATAGTGTATTGAAATACTTATTTAATAGTGGTAGAGCCATGCTTAGGCACGAATGGTCCGGCTCGACCGGTTCGATACCACGGCCTCACAGAAAATCGGTTGTGAAATAACTCTTGCATTGCATTTAACCGAAATGAGTGAGGTTTCCGGTGGCCCAACTCCCCCTGTCCTCTTTCTGCTTCCCTCACCCCCCCTTACCTCTTTCCCATCTCCTCACCCCCTCTCTTCTTACCCCTCTTTAAATCTTACGGCTCTTGAGTTGCAGGTGTCTATGGACGGCTGTTGTCACTTACCATCAGGTGACCCGTTTTTGATCATCTGTCCCCCTATAGTATACAAAAATAAAATATAGTTTTTACAGATTCGGGAGTATGAATAAGAGCTAAAGTAAGTCAGGGTCACATACCTAATATCTCGAACTGGCTGGTGCCGAAAACTCCATGCACTGAAATGGAAGTTTAACTATTCTTAAAATTCACTCTTTTTTTTTATATACTATAGGGGGACAGACGAACAGACGGGTCACCTGATGGTAAGTGCTACCCGCCTTTGAGGGTGATGACGGATGGGGGATGCAGGGAGCGGAAAGAAGAGAGGAGGGATGAGGAGATGGAAAAAAGGAGAAAGGAAATGAGGGGAGAGAAAAGTTGGGAGGGGGAATTGGGCCTCCGGAAACCTCACTCAATTCGGGGAAATGCAATGCAAGCGTTACTTCACAACCGGTTTTCTGTGAGGCCGTGGTATCGCACCGGTCGAGCCGGCCCATTCGTGCCTAAGCATGGCTCTACCACTCTAGATGCTAATACAAGACAAGCACTGTTTCTTACGAAGTAGCGTAACATTGAAATAATAGCAATTTGTAACTCATACAAAGGTATTTGTTTATACTTTAACAGTTGCAATATTTATTGTTTGTCTTCGAGTAATTGCAGAGTTTACACCTACGCGACTTTATTTATTTCTTACAATTTCCCCTTAAATATATTTATACGAGTATAAGTAAGAATATTACACACAATATTGTGTACCTGTGGAACAAATTTTCGCCTAACGTATATTCGGACCGATACCACCTTCAAACCTTCAAGAAAAGAGTGTACTTCTACCTAAAAGGCCGTCAACGCACTTGTGACTCTTGAGTTGCGGGTGTCCATGGGGGTAGTCACTTACCATCAGGTAACCCGTCTGCCTTTTGTCACATAAAAAAAATACAGCATTAGAACATAACAGATGGTTACAAATACAATATGAAAAGATGGTTCATACATACAGACGCTCACACCTGCATCCCTGAAAGGCGGTTCAGTCATATGGTACATGGCTATTACCGTCTGTCGCGATCTTTAGGAATCATAGATAGAAAAATTAGGAGTGCTATGATAGATAAAGATAAGAACAAAAGCCATACTTCGGGCCCGTATGGGCCGGCTTGACCAGATTATTGCCATGGCCTCACAGAAAACAAGCTCTAAACTGCTTGCATTGTGTAACCGAGTGAGTGAGGTTACCGGAGGCCCAACCCCTTTTCCTTTCCTTCTTTTCGCTTCCCCTCTTTCCCCTACTCTAAAAGGCGGACAGCACTCTTGTGACTCTTGAGTTGCAAGTGTTCATGGCCGGTGGAAGTCACTTCGATGGGGGGGGGCGTCTGATCGTTTGTACTCTGATACCACAACAACAAAATAAGGACGACAGTGTCACACATTTAATACGCACGCCGATAATAATAATGAAAGTGTATAGAACTTGGTTTTTATCGACTTCGCTTGATGTAGCATCTGTTGCATTTTTACAGACCTCAGTGGTTTTAAAATGCACTATAATTAACAATTGTAAATGTTTTTGTAAAATATATTAATATTAAAAAAAAAAACTGCAACCATCAACTTTGAAATGATGTAAGGATTCAAAAGATACATTCATTTAGCCATCAAGAAATTAAAAAATAATAAAGAACATATGTATGTATGTATGATACATACATACATTAACCAAAAAGGAGTCTAATGTATTAGACCAGAGACTCCTTTGTCCTCAGTCGTGTAAAAACCTTAGTAACATTATTACTTTATTAAAATGCAAGTACAATTCCACCCTTCGCTTGCGTCCGTCTACTTATAATATCCGACAATTTAAAATTCAGTTTTTTCAACTGGCAATAAAATTTCAATCTCATTTGTATGCTAAATCGTATTTCGAAGCATAAAATTTTATTTTATACTTTTTTAATTTTTATACTTTTAACACGGCAACAATAGTTTTGATGTTTATACTGTCCTCTGATAAATTATATACGAATACTTTTATGTCATAGAAGGAGAGACGATCAGACGAGTCACCTGACGGTAAGTGACAACTATCGCTCACGGACAGCTACAACTCAAGAGTCGTAAGCCTTTGAGGGTGACGAGGGGGGTGAAGGGAACCTTACTCACTCAGCAATACAATGTAAGCATTGTTTGTCTATCGGTTTCCTGTGAAGCCGCCGTAGTAGGTATTACTCCGTTCGAGTCGGGCCAATTAATTTGTAAGGCTCCCCAAATATTTTTTTGTAGCTATTGCAAGCGACTTTTGAACCATACTTTTACCAGACCTAAACAGTAGCCCATATGCTATTCCAGACTAGAATTATTTCACGAACCTATATAAAGTACGTACGTACATAGCTGCTTATTGACCATATACTTCAGTCGTTGGCTTTAGCAAACGCGCATCTTTTTTTTTTTTTTTTTTTATACTATAGGGGGACAGACCAACAGACACCCGTCTGTTGGTAAGTGACAACCGCCGTCCATGGACACCCGCTTCTCAAGAAACGCAAGTGTGCGAAAGGGAGCGGAAAGAAGAGAGGGGGGATGAGGAGAAAGGAGATTAGGGGAGAGGGGGAATTGGCCTCCGGAAACCTCACTCATTTCGGGGAAATGCAACGCAAGCGTTACTTCACAACCGGCTTTCTGTGAGGCCGTGGTATCGCACCGGTCGAGCCTAAGCTTGGCTCTACCACTGTTAAAAATCTGATGCTAAGGTGGCACTAAGCTGAGCTTTTTCATTTCAATTTTTTTTTTCAACTACTACAACAAAAATAAAAGCTGCGCTTCATATACGTGCTATCTAACGCGAAGAAGTTCCTAAGATTAGGGCGTTCAAATAAACAAACTCTTCTTACAAACCCTCTTTATAATATTAGTATAAATAAATAACACTCATGCACAGAATTATTTGTCCTGTGTAATAACATTCAAATAACATACATACATATATATGCACACACACATGACATAAATAACGCTTACATTTTGCCTATTACAACTTACTCCCACTAACGTAATAAGAGCCAAGCCTACAGCAGTCAATCGGGCACTTTTGATATAAAAAATTGGATAATATTGACTGGAAAGGAATAATAGTAAGAGAATAAACGGTATATATCTAATACAGACTAGTTGACTGCACGAATGGCGAAGCGGATAAGTGGTCACCTCGCCAATACGCTGCCGCGCCGAGTGATGTGGGTTCGATCCCCGCACGGGGACAACACTTTTTGTAATCCTCAAATGTTTGTTCTGAGTCTGGGTGTTCTTTGTGTCCGTTGTTTGAATGTTTGTAAAGTCCCCCGCGACACAGGAATTAATCTTAATGCGGGAGTTGGGTAACGACTTCTCAGGTAAAATAAATAACGGCATTTCTGTACTTAGTAATAGGTAACGATTAACATTTATAATATATAGTACCCGAGCTTTGCTCTATTCTTTTTTTGGTAAATCGTCTCAAAGAAGCTAGTTGAAAAAAAAGAGGAAAAAATTATCATCTAGATCTGAACCGGGGTCATCTAGATTTATGAGCACCCTATTTCTTCGTATTCTAATGATATTGTAGCAGTTTCTCATTGCCTGAAAACATGGATACAACGACGTTTTTCTAAGAATGAAACCCAGCTAGATCTCTTTATCGCCCCCGAAGCCCACTGCATACTAAATTTCATGAAATCGTTGGAGCCGTTTCCGAGATTCAGATTATATATAAATATATATATAATCTGAATCTCGGAAACAACCGCCCCCCATGGACACCGGTAGCGTGATGAGGTAGTGGAAAGAGGGAAAGGGGAATGAGGGAAGGGGAAAGAGGAAAGGGGATTTGAGCCCCCGGTACCTTCACTCACTCGGCAATACAATGCAAGCACGGGTTTACTGTGAGGTCGTGGTAATACTCAAATCAAGCCGGTCCATTCGTGTTCAAGCATGGCTCTGCCACGACTAATCACTATTTGATAGATAACAGTCAGAGCCGTTAGTCACCTTTTACACCACCCACAGCAAGTGATGGACTGGTCCTAATCTACTCCACGGACACAAATCAATCAAACACAAATGCTTAAATCACGTCAACTAAGATATTTGAGTTAAAGGATTAATTATCCAATAATCCTTACACAATATCAAAAGAAATCTTAACAAAAACCCGATTTGAATTAAGAAAGAAATAATTAAATGAACAATAAATAGACTTACCCCGCAAAACTAAACAGTTGGTTACAAAATCCGTGTTTTGTACATACATACAAACGTGCGTATCTATAAAGCAACAAGTGCCGGAACTAATAAGAAAGCGTTTGTTTCTTTGAATACTTACTGCTAAAGACGTAACGCTCGGATACGCGGGGGTTCGGCGATGAAAGAATAGGATGGATCGTCTTGATACTTTTCCCGTCTTTAATTCCTAATGTTCACTCACAACAAATCATTTTTTGATGAGCATGATTGCTTATTACGTGTCTGGGTCCAATTTTTCTATATATGTATTTATTCAGAGATATAAGTATGGTTATCAGGAGTCTGGTTACCATAGTGCGATCTCTGCTGAGTTTGGGATCGATGAATACATATACTATTTGATAATATTTGTCGGGGGTTGGAATAGAACCCACCACCTCGGCTTAGTAGCCAGGATCGCTAACCGCTAGACCAACAGGCCTGTCGAATGTGATGTCTTTGTCCGTAATATTGTTTTTCGCACTGTAAACCTCCAATTATAGAGTCCGTTTAGACAAAAACCAAATTAGCTACTTTATACAGTTATGTATGGCATATGGGCCAAAAGAGCAGATGGGTCATACGATGGTAAGTGACTACCGGCGCCTATGAACACCTTCAATTCAAGAGTAGCAAGTGCCTTTGAGGTAAGAGAGGGGAGGATTTTCATCCAGTAACTTTACTCAATCGGTGCAACCAAATACAGCTTTCTGTGAAGCCGTAGTATGATTTCAGTCGAGACGACCCACACGTGCCTAATCGTTACTCTCCCATACGTGTACTTACAACGTATTGAAGTAAGTTGAAAAATTTCGTTACGTAATGTAGACAGATGAAACATAAGCTAATATAAGTGAAAATAATAACTCTATCCCCTACGTCACGGAGAGTGTTCTGACGAGCTCTTCTACTTGGTCCCACCTTCTCCCTTCCTCTACACGACAACCCGTGCTGACCTGAGGAGTCACCGTTTGAGAGTCGAAAATATACAATCCCCAACTAAATTCCTTCCTGTGCCAAACAGTTAAAGCTTGGAATTCACTACCAGTGCATGTGTTTCCTTCATTCTTCATCTTCTTGATCCCGGGTATTTTAAGAGGGGCGTGAAAAAGCAGCTCACCAGGCCGCCGTAGTGTAAGACCCCACTTGTTACTTTCCATCAGACAGAGTGGAGTATGGTAAACTTATACATAAAATAAAAAATATATATACCAAGTCATATCCACCCTATCTATCTCACTCCTTGCACCCATCATTCTCTGAGATCTGTATAAAATACCAATTATATCCCGCTACTGGAATATTAAACGCGTCTCTTCATTACAATGTACTTTATTAATTTTTATTTCTTTTCTTTGTTTGTTTTTTTAAATTCCATTTTAAGTTGTGTCGTTCTAAAATTGCAGTTTGTATTTTGTACTTTTTGTGTCTCAGTCTGGATTGTGACCAGCTGCGGTAAGAATTGATGGTGTAACTTCTTTGAAATGTTTCTTATTATTAAAGTAATAACAAAAATGGGTTTTATGATTATTGACGTGGATATTCATCTATCTCTTTATGATACAGAGCCTTAAGTGTGTTGTCTGCCTTTCATGGTGAAGAGGAAAATGAGAGTTGGACTTCCAGTACCCTGAATCACTGGGAAATACAATGTAAGCATTTTTTGTACACCGGTTTTCTGTGAGGCCGTGGTATTACTTCTTATTAAAGTTTAATACTTTTAGTATTGTAATTACTTATTTATATAGATAAATATTGAAAGTTAATTATAACCATTTTCTAACTATCGTATCAAAATAACAATTGTGTGTGCATGTAGTTTGAATGACAATACTATGATTTAATATCTTAGATGTGACTTGATGCCAAGTGAGCCCAAACTCAGAAAGAGTTTGGGCTCACTTGGTTTGTCAAAGTCAAATTGAAAACATTTATTTCAAATAGGCCCAAAACGCACTTTTGAACGAAAATATTTACATTTAAATAGAATTTGTTCTAGTCGTCCGTTCCAAAAAGTAATTTCGTATGGAGAAGAATCGGCAGGATTTGTTTAATGATTCGAATTCTTTACACTAAGTGACTAGGCGTGTTTAATAGTATTTATACTTACTATTGTTTTACTTTATTTTGCTACAGTTAAGGCAAAAAATTGTTAGGTAGAAACAAATTCGAGGACGAGGTAAACAAAAGAATTCGGCTGGATTGGGCATCGTTTGGGAAGCTACGTCGAGTCTTCTCATCGTCGAACCCAAAGTGCATTAAAACGAAAGTCTTTAATGAGTGTGTCCTACCCCTCATGACATACGGAGCCGAAACGTGGACACTTACGGTACGGCTCACAAGCTCAAAGTTGCTCAGCGTGCTATGCAAAGGGCTATGCTCGGTGTTTCTTGAAGGAATCGCATCAGGAATGAGGCGATCAGGCAGAAAACCAGAGTAATCGACGTAACCCACCGGATCAACAGGCTGAAGTGGCAGTGGGCTGGCCATATTAGCCGCAGAACCGATGACCGTTGGGGAAAACGAGTTCTTGAGTGGAGACCGCGTCTCGGCAAACGTAGCGGAGGACGCCCAAGGTCAGGGGGAGTGAATAACTTGTAATGGTATATGGTAGAGGCCTATGTCCAGCAGTGGACTGAGATAGGCTGATGATGATGATGATGGAGGCTAAAAATTACATGACAATTGTGGGTTACCGATCCTTTTATTAATACAGCTTATTAGTTAGGAACATTAATTACGCAAAAACTATTTTCAAGCGTGTGAACAGAACGGAGGCACCTCATCAAGCGACAAGCTTCAAGTGAATGTTGAAAAAGCGATATATAGGTATATAACTAAGCGATCGGACTGTTATCTATCAGATAGTATGTATACAGTCATACAGGGTCTGGACGACATCCAGGTTAGCCCCCTGTTACGTTAGTGGGATTAAATTATAGTTGGTGTTTTTTTTTCCCTTGTGTGGAAACCTCCACGGCCCATCACCTTACCTGTGCTAATAGGTTAGGTGGTATGTCGGACTCGAACCGACTAAAACCACCCAGTGTACCTTCATCGGGTTTTATGGCCGGGGCCTCAGGTGCTCCCTAGAAAGGAAGTCCCTATGTACCCCGGCAGTCGGGGATAAAGGCTGACTGTATGAATGTGAAAGGCTTCAAAAAGTTAATACTAATACAACTACAATACCCATTATTACCCATTAAAGTGAAAACATAATAGACAAACAATTTTATCATATATATTGAATGAAAATTAAACGTATAACGTATTTTGTCTGGATTATTGTGTGTTTCCATTGGGCACGTGCTATTTATAATATGTCAGAAAGTATAAAGAATAAATAAAAATAATCTTTGCAGCACATTTCTGATCCAATTAAAACTGAACAAAGTATACCTTATAGTACTTGCTTCTTATCAAAATCGGTTAAGATATTTTACAGTTAAGAAAGAACAAATTGACAGACATACATATGAAGATATAAGACCTAACCACATGATTGTAGATATAAATTAACAAACTCATTAAATCACAGTAACTGCGATGGTGCCCGTTTCTGGGTCCAAACTCAATTTATCACTATAAAATAATTAAGCGACGGCGAATGGTGGGGTGATGAGATGGGGGGGACGCGAATGGGTGTAGCTTGCCATAATAATATCTGTGAACTAATTTTACTAAATATTATTCAATATAGTTTCAATATTTTTAATTGAATAAATACGAGGTTCCGATGTGGTCATCATACATATCAAACAAATAACCCTCCTTTTGGTTTCGCCATAATCAAGTAAAACAAAGCTAAGGTATAATAACGAAACAATAACAATGTACTTTTTGTTTTGCCTCTGGCTTTTTCCGTGTTTAACAGACGTTCTAAGATTACTGCACTAACCGAAATAACGTAAAGGTTTTGGAAAGGTGCTGTACATACATACGATCGTATAAGCCTGCCTGAATCGCCTGTATTTTAAGGGAGTAGGTGGAGATTAATAAAACACAAACATTTTGAAAATAAGAATTTGGTCCCACTAAAGTAAAAGGCACTTTATAACTGCTGAAATTAACTGTCTGCTTGATTCTAAATAAATGTTAATGCTACGAAGTGTCTACGACGTAGACCTCTACGAAGCAAAGCCGTAGTGATGACCAAGATAAAGAAAATGTTATGTGTCATAGCAGTATACCATTCATATAAACATTAGCCTATATCGCCTGTCTTCCTAAGGGGATACTTAGAGGCGTATGTAACGACCACGTTTTGCCAACTATAATTCATACATGTATGGTACCGGACGTCACACTTATACTCACACGGTACCGTCGTGGCTGGACGAATTACTCCTTGAGGTTGAGAAAGGTCTCCTGTCGGGATCGAAACTGACTGGTTTCGATGCCTGACTGGGTATCTCCGAAATACATACTGAGTAAAATCTAATACTTAAATAAACTATAATTCGGTCTCGACATTGTAATAGAGGAAAGCTTATTGCTATCATCTTAAGACCTAATGACTGTTTACATACTGTCTGATAGATAACAGTTTGACCCTTTTATGGTATTTTAAGACCCCACGGGAAGAGATGTTTTTTTTTATAGTATAGGGCACAATTGAGCAGACGGGACATCTATTTTTAAGTGATTTCAAATCAGGAACACTTGCAAATCAAGAGTCACAAGAGTGCTGATCGCTTTTTAGGATATAGAAAAGGGAGGCGAAAAGAAGGAGGGGAAAAAGAGGAAGGAAAGGGAGTTGGGTCACTCGGTCACACAATGCAAGCATTGTTTAACAGCCAGCTTTGTGTGAGGCCGAAGCATGGCTCCCCACGTTAAAGTGATAGCCCTATTGTACTTTATGAGAAGAAAGAAAGACGCTAATGTAATACTCCTCAATCCGACAATTAGGGTATTTCTATTTTAACTAATTTTTACATTTAATTCGCAAAATGCCTATTTAATGCCTGGCGATAGATATTCCGCCGATAATTAATATTGTGTTTAGTACAAAACAAAAACAGGTACCGCGTTATTTGCAATTGCTGGGCAGTTTTGAAATTATTCTTTTTTTAAATAAGGTGTCAAAGTTTACAAATAAAAAGTTTTAAACGGGGCCTTGTTAAATTATTATTTTTTTAGTACTTACTAAACTAACAATATTAATTACTGAATATGTCACTGCAATCAGTAATATAATTATTTAGGATTACATTAATAATCACTGGAGAATTTGATTATTTATGACACAGTAAGTGTCAAAATCAATACCCTAGGTATTGGTTTTCGACATTTACAAAAATGTTCCTATTATCACTTTGCCAAGTAACATGGACCTTATTTTTTTTTTATAGAGTTTATCACCCCGTATCAGCTTAAGTTTTGGGACATGTACTCGTATATACATATATGTTTGTATGAATGATATATCTTCACAAGACCTAGAGTATTATTTGAATCATCTATATAAATAGTGGGTGTGATATTTATAGTATAACATTTCGATATAACATCATAAAATAAGAGTATTTATTATATTTGTCTTATTTTTTTATATTGTGTATGTCATTGGTATATACGAGTTTTATTAAAATATCGTGACACAGTGGAAACTCAAAAAGATTCAGCGATTAAGCACGCGCAC
Organism: Tyria jacobaeae; assembly: GCA_947561695.1. Classification (NCBI taxonomy): domain Eukaryota; kingdom Metazoa; phylum Arthropoda; class Insecta; order Lepidoptera; family Erebidae; genus Tyria; species Tyria jacobaeae. The sequence goes on from OX387234.1 coordinate 8,231,990, forward strand.
ACCATCTTCGAATATCGTTTGGCGTGCAAATGACTGTCATGTGTCAAAAGTGACAGGTTTATATGGCGAGAATGTGTAACCCTATCATAGACAAAATGCTATAACGAGACTAAAATTAATTGCTTTATTTTAGTATTTATTTTACACACAATAACTATTATGTATTCTAGATATATCAAGCGTATATACACACATATCGAGAGCATTTATGAAATACATACATGTCGCACCTTTATTCATGAACTGAATTCACTTAAAAATTCAATATTGTGGGAAATCGAATTTAAATTTTGACAGATTGATGACTTCGAAATATTATAAAAAAATAAATGCACGATTGTGGACAATTATGAAAGAGGACGGGGGCCGCGGGGAGGGGAAAGATGAGATGGGAACGAGGAGAGGAGGTATGAGGGGAAGTTAAAATGGGGATGAGGAGTTGGACCTCCGGGAACCTCAGTAATTTCAGTGCAATGCTTTGCTTCACTGCCGGTCTTCTGTGAGGCCTTGATTTCGCACCGATCGTAATTCAGGCCTAAGCATGGCTCTCCCATAACAAAGAAATGTCTTTATGAGATATGTTACCAACAACGAATTAAATTTACACAGGTCATAAATACTAACTGTATTTATGACCTGTGTAAATTTAACTACTGTTTTGCCATTACACTCACAGCTTGTTATTTCAATACACATATTTTACCGACTTCGTAAATAACACTAAAAGCGGTTACATTCAAATACAAAATCGAAATCTAAACGCAACATCGAACGCCGGATGCGTCCGACACCGCATTTCCGGTCAACCGTTGAATTTGAATTTCGAACTGATAGCAACATTCCGTTACAGACTTTTGTCCAACAAGGACGTGTCGCCGGCTGTGCGACGGATATTATCGTTTATGTTTTGTTTGACCTTTAGTTGCTTAAAGTATGAGATTTTAAATAACAATATAATACTTTCAGTAGGAGGATTAGGACTTCCTGGAACCAGCCAGTTTGAGTTATAGGTATGCGACCCTGACTTGCTGGAGCTATTGCTTATACTCCCCAATCTATCTAAATAAGCAATATCCACTTCCTGGGGCACAAGCCAGTTCGAGTTATGGGTATGCGACCCTGACTTGCTGGAGCTATTGCTTATACTCCCCAATCTAACTAAATAAGCAATATCTCTTTCTTTCCCCCCCCTTTTCTTTCAATATATTCCATTTTTTCCGGGAATATGAGCGAGTGTATGTATGAGAGACATACTACCTTTAAGACGTTAAATTGTAACAAACAAACTGAGAATATATATGTAGATGTGATGTACCTGCTTTTATGTCTCTACCAACCCCTATGTCAAGGATGTGTAACAGGAAAGGGAAGGTGGGCGAAGGCTGAATGATGCTGAAACAAAACATTCTAACAGGAAACTGATAGCGGAGTTCGAAAGGTACTAGTGATTCTCGATTTAAAACTGTTGGGTGAGTTTTGGTTAAATAAATAATCAAGAAAACGTAATAATAAATGAACAACTAATAATAAATAATAATAAACGTAATTTGTGTAATTTTTGGAGACTTTAAAAACATTCAAACAACGGACACAAAGAACACCCAGACTCAGAACAACAATTTGAGGTTTACACAAAGTGTTGTGCCGTGCCGGGATCGAACCTATAACACTAGGCGCGGCAGCGTAGTGGCGAGGTGACCACTTAAACCGCTACGCCATCTGAGCAGTCTTATTAACGTCAATCTGTTTAGTTTTTATACGTCTCTGAACTAATTTAATATTGAAACATATTTATAATAATAACGACACAAAAGTAGAAATTCAATAACTTTTTTAATATTCTGCACGTCGATCGGCAAATAAAACAAAGATATTTCAGTCCATAGATTCTGCGTTAAGTGAGTTTTTAGATTAAATTAAATTATTTGTTTGTTCTGTATGGTTGTGTAAGCCAAAAAAAAAAAAACCATCAGTTACATTAACTTCGCTCTATTAAGACGACTCAAATTACCTTATATTTTAATTTTTTCCGTTTAGAATTTAAAAAAATATCATACATACATACAAACATACTGCATGAGTATTCAAAAGACATAACCAGATATCCAAAATAGAAAAAGAAAAACAAAACCAGAAGATGGTCCATCATTATCAAATAAAGTACACATTATTACATTCTGAATTCAACACAAATACAAACTCGATTGTAAGACGAATGGTAGGGCCTTACAAAACGTCACGAAACCGGAACTGTCAGCTTTTGACACAACACGCCGACATCTCGCCGATAGCAAACAATTTAAAATTAATGCCCACACCCCTGGCTTAGTTTGCCTTGAGTTCGATTCCGGTTCCTTTCATATGTGACGAAGATATAGATCTGATATGTTGATGACGCATTTGGCTGAATTACGAATTTTAGAGCTGATCCACTTTCTTTGGGAACCATCATACTCCCCTTTTCGCATTGTAGCCTTGACACATTGTCTCTTTTGCATTTATAATACATATCTACGTGTTTCTGAACAGCGGAACACGAGGGCACTCGATTTTTACCACCAGCGATAGCACTTGTGCTGGATGCCGCATTATATTGTCATCTTTGACTCCCTTCCACTCCATCAACTTTTTTTCCTTAAGAATCAATATGTGATCTAACATGTGGTTATCTTAATAATTGGATTTAAAATAAAATTGATATTCGACTGCTGACTTTAATGAGCCTTTCGGATTCTTTTAAGCAATACCTTAAATCAAAACACGTGCATTTTTAAAATTTATTCGTTATTTAACTGATATCCCATTATCAATTCCTCATATGGTTACTATGGAGCAGTGTTAACCGCAGGAGTGTACTCCTTAGAATTAAAAAAAAAATTGAAAATCAGTCTACAATTGGCGGAGAATTTGCTAAACATAGAACCTCTTCGCTTTTTTATTGGTTTAAAAGTAGAACTCGCCAGATTTTTGCTCCAAATTTGAAGTTTCATTTCATGAGTTAATAATACTATATTTCTAACAATGGTAGAGCAATGCTTACGCACAATGCACGAATGATGACTGGACCGGTGCGATACTATGGCCTCACAAAAAACCGGTTGTGAAGCAACGTTTGCGTTGCATTTCCCCTGCCTCCTCTTTAGTCTCCCTTTAACCCATCTCCCTCTCTTCTTCAAAATCAAATTTGAGGGTTTCCCTTGAGGGCCACGGGACCACGTCAAAAGTATGCTCCTTCACACGAAAAAAATGCTTGAACATATATAAAAAATACTTACACAAAGTCCAACATACAATCTCCTCTTTTATTGAACTCTTTTTAAAAATGACTTTTCTAAAAATAGGAAAAGCAAATAATCTGTAAAGCAAGTGAAGTTGGAAAAGCTTGGAAAAGCTAATAAACCTTCTCTACCAACAAGTTGAGACACATCAATACTACAGGTGTTTTAAACTTAATTTAACTTTACCATACATAAAATCAATTATTTCTGTTCATGCCTATTTGTTTACAAAGCGATATGATATTTAGTTTGCAGCCAACAATAGCCTTGGCGGAATCACTTTTAAGTTATTGTGTTAAAGTTTGTCTGTTTATTCGACGGCCAGGTAAACTAGAAACTTCGGCAATAATTGACTTAAAAAAATAAGTAAAACGCCTTTAATACGTTTCTGCAATTCCTTCCTCATACGCAATACGTTAAATCATAAGAATGTAAAATTTATAAAACCTATTCATTATTTAAAAAGCTTATTAACTAAGTAAAACTACCTCTATTTATATTTTGTCTCAACTCCACACTTTACTTGGTCTAACCTAAAGTAAAACGCTGCAAAATTCAATTTCCACACGACTATTGTTGAAACCCTTTTGTTGTCTGTCATAAACGCCACTGTCTCATGTTCTATGCAACTTAGTCACATACATGTATAAATACAGACAGACACATGTTCACACTCACTTTAACTACCCAACCGATCAACATCTATCTGGTATCATCTCACCCCTGTTGAGGGGGGTGGGGACACTATTTGAAGCTCTGGGCTCCTTATAGTGGTTTTCCTCGCAGCTCACCACTGTGAGCCGGTCATTGGAGTTAGCTCACCGGCCTCGAGGTTTGCTCGCAGATCGCTCCTCCGAAGAGGGGTCCAGCGAGCCGCCTGCGAGAGGTCGGTGGTTGGCTATCTGCATCCGATGGCGAAGCCAATGCCCCGCTCGAAGGAACTGATATGAGCTCCCGAGCTAGGCGTTTGAGTCGCCTCCGGAACATGATTTTTTTCTTACACGTTGTGACGGGTATTGAAAATAATATTTGGTGGTACATCTAAAAATAATATGTTACAAAAGTAAGTACAAAGTTAGTCTACATGTGTATAATTAAGTAAAGACAAAGAGTTTGTGACGACCTCCACATATAGCAGAAACATACATCAACACCATCTAGCGAATGCAAACTGAACTACGTAGCAACTACTCTCATGATGTAATATGGACCTGAATGATGATATTGAAGTTTTCGCACCTCGTTTATACAACTTCCCAAAATCATAGATTGAACGGCATTTCGCTTTTCATGAGCGTCTCTCCCGGTTGGAGGACCCTCCCTTTGTGTTGGAGGTACACGGCACTTGCTCCTCTTGAGCTGCAGTTGTCAAATAGCGACTTTAGCCACTATTGGGCCAGGCCACCTATACCATAGAAATAATATAGCCAAAAATGCATACTTTCTGATCAATTTCCAAATGGTTTACAAAAGTGACAATGCTGGTCAATACAAGAGGGTATTTTATTAGTTTGTTTTCGGCCGTTTTGGACCGTTTATTGACACCTGTCAATAGTGGGGCCTTGTTGTCATAGGCTTGTATTTGTTGGCGGACAGTCTGTGGGTGAAAAGTAAATATTTTTAAAACGACTTTAAATACGAAAGTTGTCCATTTATAACGTATTTTTGTACCGCTATTTGGAAGGTGAATATACTATAAAAATATTGCGTAGTATGCATAATAGTATATATATAATAAGTGTATATGTATAAAAATACGTTTAGTGTTTATGACTTCTGTTATATAGATGACGATATTTTTTTTAATTATACCAAAGTCGACAATTTTTTTTATTGTTTTTTTTTTACGTCTGCCTGGCAGCAGGAGCAGTGAAAAAAACAAAACATGGCAAGCGGCCTTACAGGCACCTCATGCACAAACTGTGGGAACATTGAAAAAAATTAAACTATAACATTATAATTCTCTTATTACTATATATGTTTTCATTACATTTACAACTCAAATAGAATTTAGATTTAAATCAAAACAATGGGATGGATGGATGGATGGGATGGAATGGAATGGGATGCATGGAATATGTCAGTAATTGGGGTACAGAAAATACAATTGGATTTACTTAAGACATCTGTCAAAAATTGAATTCCAAATGATGTACATTTTTTTTATACTATAGATGAACAGACGATCAGACCTGTCACCTGATGGTAAGTGACAACCACGGTCCGTACCGTAAGTACACTTCCCGCTTTTGAGGGGGATGAAGGGAAAGAGGAGAGAAAGAAAAGAGGAGAGGAAGAGAGAGGAATAAGGAGAGGGGGAGTTGGGCCTCCAGAAACCTTACTCATTTCAGAGAAATGCAACGTAAGAGTTGCCTCCCGAACGGTTTTTGTCGAGGCCGTCTCGCACCGGTCGAGCCGTCCCATTCATGCCTAAGCATGGCTCTACCATCAGAATAATATAAATATATATGATAATAGTATTGACGTTAGTTAATGTTCTGGAGGCCCAACTCCTCCTCTCCTGTTTAGCTTCCTCCTGTTTAGAAGAGAGTGGGGATGAGGCATCCCCACTCTCTTCTTTCCCCTCCCTCACTTATTTAGGTGACCCGTCTGTTCCACTGCCCGCTCCTATCCCCTATTATAGAAATAAATAACCTTTTACAATAAACTAAAAAAATAAAATCTTACTCATTTAACATTTCTATGTACCTATAAAAAAATATATATTATGTCTTTCATTTTCTCTCAGTCTTTTTAACTATATTTTTTCTATTTTAATTTGTAGTTTTTTTTTATTACAAGCGCCATCTATTGAAAACATACAAAGTTTTGACGTTGACGTCAATGACAGTGAAACCACAACCAAGAAGATCCTTTCCACCACTATCTGCCAGAATGACACCTTGAGCATTGTCAAATCATCCAGTACATAAATTATTATGATATATATATCAAATTCCTAAAAACACACAGATCAGTAGCACAATTATCAGTGAAACATGTGTACTTGTGCAATATTAAATTTTCTATGGAAGTTCATGGTGTATATAATGGCTATATGCTGTATCATAATATCAGGGTTATTTGGTCCCGTCGCCCTAGTTTCATATTTTGCCGGCGGTAAGTATGAATTATCATATCAATAATTTACACGGCTAGTAAATCGCGAGCCACCCTATTACTTTCCGTGGATGTTGATAAGGCGACTAAAGTTACTTTCCGTGGATGTTGTAAAGGCGACTAAAGTTACTTTCCGTGGCTGTTGTAAAGGCGACTAAAGTTACTTTCCGTGGCTGTTGTAAAGGTGACTAAAGAATCATACTGTTATTAATCAGACCATATGTAAACATATATACAATCCTACAGTGCCCGGCAATAAGCTTGCCTCCTTTACCGTAAGTGAGACTCAATCATTATTAACAAATAATTCACTTTAAAAAAGTAGACAACCGACTTCAATGCGTCTTCATAAAATTTAAGACTTATATGATTTTCTCATAACCAAACGGGAAGCACCAGGGTTCCAATAAAATAATTATCAAAATCGGTTCACTCAGTCGAAAGTTCTGAGGTAACAAACATAAAAAAAGATACAGTCGAATTGAGAACCTCCTCCTTTTTTGGAGTGGGTTGAATAAGGGCTTTTCAGACGCCTCTGCCTGTCCTCGTGAGTATGTGTATGTATCTATAATTCAAAGGGCTCTTTCCAGTATGAGTCGAGTTACATGGACTCACCCAATCATATACCCCATGACACTCTCACTCTTAAGACGATTCAACTGAGCCATATGGGCCAACTCGACCGGTAGCCCAACTTCCTCTCTCCTCTTTCCCCTCCCCTTATCTACCGCACCCGCCCCTTATCAGTTACAAAGACGGGCACTTACGACTATTGAGTTGCAAATGTCCACGGGTGGCAGCTCTTACTTACAATCAGGTGACCCGTCTGTTCACCTGTCGCTCTGTAGATAAAAAAAAAAATCAGGGAGTATCAGTTCAGGAATTAAGAATTTATGATATAATAGAGAATAGATGAACCCTTACAACAGTAGCCGAAAGTAGAATGACTCTTCAGTTGCAATTGTTCATGGACAGCGGAAGTTACTTACCATCAGATGACCCGTCTATTTCGCTATATCTATCGAATATATTTAATCAATTTTCTCCCCACAGATTCAAACTCCGACTTAGCCAAGATATGCGACAAAGAACCTTTATATAAAAAATTACTTGTATTTACAAATATTCTGATGTGGATCATGTTCGTCGCTAATTGTGTTCTCTTAGTTAGATGTTGTATTAGAGAGCATCTACTCATAGTAATCTATCAAACCTTAATGATTATAAATGTGTTGACAGCATTTATATCGATCAGTTATATCTTCACCTTATGCATGGTATTTGACCACAAATGTCTTGACCATCGCGATTCTAGACTTGATGACGATGTGGCCGCTATAACTGTGATATATATGTTCATGTGTATATATGTAATATTGTGTGGTTTGTGTATGTGGCTTGTACATAATTATAATAAAAAATTCTGTTGCGGTTATTTTGTTTTTGTTGTTTGATTACTAACGAACTAACTAAACAGTGGTAGATGCTTAGGCACGACTGGGCCGGCTCGACCGGTGCAATACTACGGCCTCACAGAAAACGGTTGTGAAGTAACGCTAACGTTGCATTTCCCCGAAATGAGTCTGTTCGTCTGTCCTCCTATACTATAAAAAAAAACTAAGAGTTTTAAGTTTTGACCTGTTTTTAAACTAACAATCGCAGCGTTATGTTCTATAAGCCTTAAACTTTCTCAATGGACTGGCTATAAAAAGCAAAAGATTTTTTTTTCAAATAGACTCAGTATTTCCTTAGATTAGCGCGTTGAAACAAACAAACTCTTCAGCTGTAGTGTATTGTATAGATACGTAAGATTTAGTAGGTAGATATTAGAAAGCTGGTAGTCAAGTTACCGGATGTTACTCCTCACCTCTTTTCCCTAACCTATCTCACCCCCTCCCCCAAAAGGTGGCAAGCGCGCTTACGACTCTTGAATTGCAAGTGTCCATGGGCGGTGATAATCACTTACCGTCAGGTACCTGTCCGATCGGTATAGCGAGCAAAAAATCCACTTTATGGAACAATTTACTTTTAGTATTGGTACTTAATACATTATAGGTTGCCTGAAAGAGATCACAGCCTGCGATTAGGCCGCCTTTCTCTCTCCACGTCCCCTCATCCACTAATCCCCCCCTTCATCCTTAATTGTGGGCGGCTTTTGTCATTTAACATAAGGTGACCCGTCTGTTCGTCGGCCCCCTGTATCTCACTGACAGAGTGCAATAAAGTATCTATCCATACTGAAATCTGAATAAACATATACTGAAATCGTTTGTCTGTCAAAGTAAAAAGTATTTTAAAGAATAACTTGACATTTTCGTAATTCGTAAATACACAACAAAACACGCTCGGATGACGATTTTGTTTTTCAGGTACATATTGTGATTTATAAAGCAAATTACTGAACCGATTTTTATAAAATTGAATGAATATCACATAAAATAAAGAATGTGTCCAGCGATACGAGTGTCCCCGCCTGGCGCCGCACGGTCCTATTTGATGGACGAAATACCTAGTGCAGAACTCTTTCTCCCGTTTGCAGCGCAGAAGATAAATGTCTCAGTTACTATCGGCCGGACCACAATCGAAGCCTCTCGAAGCTCTGCCCTGAACCTCTCGTTTCCATTTAACGATTAGTTGCCTAATCTGTTATTGTTTTCTCCTTCAATTTCAAATTTAATGAAATTTCGTGACTTGTGTTTGTAATTCATCTCTGTTGATTACTTTCCTGGCCAACAACATTTCTAGAACAAGCCGCCCATATTATAAATTTTTGAAAATTGGTACGGTTTAATAAAACAGTGTCAAATCCTATCGGTTTTTAATAAAGTTAAAATGCAAGTAATATTGCACAAATACCGAAATATAAAATATATGTATATATATAATATATATAGACGAAAGAACTTACAAAAATTATGTTACATTAAAAAATATGCACTACCTATGCGGCGACTCACTAGAGCTAAGCTAAGCTATATCTTTTGTGCACAAGCATAATAATGCAATTATTTTTAATAAAGGTTTAAAAAAAATACAGAATTATGGGGTAACAAGCCTAACAAAAAATACAACCAAATTGAGAACCCTCTCCTTTCTGTTAAATCGGATAAAAATGTTTAAAGCAACCCGTCCTGTTCTACAGTTCTACAGTAAATTATTTCCAGCTGATTGCAATGCAATTCGGAGACCGGTATGATATGAATCAAACCATGAACAGTTACAATATGATGTAAAATTGAAGTGTCGTGAACAGAAGATTGGCTGGTAGCCAGAGATGCGAATGTTTCTTTACGATCATAATATATAGGAGCCTAGATACATACCTTGAAAGTAAGTCTTTTAATTCGGTTGAATATTTTTCTTTGAATTCTCTCATTCACTCACGGCCATATGATCAAATACTAATCCGAGTTTGTCATATAGTAACTAAACTACTGATAAACATTCTTATACGTTTATAAATACATATTATATTTAAATCAGACCTATCGAATCGAATCCACAACCTAGAACCACTTCTAAAAAAAGTATGTGTCACCAAGTGTATTACTATGACCATCTGGTATATCTGGTTTAATACTATTATAATTATACAGTCCCCAGTCGACGGTAAAAGTCTGACCCTTTGTTAAGTAACTGGGATTTAAATATACTAAGGTTTTCTTTTTTAGGGTGATGAACCGTGGGTGATGAACCGTGGGTGATGACCCACCGGAGCTGTGAAGTGGTATGTCGATCTTGATCCGACAAAAATCACACCGTGCTCAGTCACGAGTGGGTCTATTACCAGGGACCTTATACACTAATAGGGATGTTTCCAGGATTTAATATTATGGTTGGATAATGAGGGCATTTGATAGATAGATAGATAGATAAACTCGTTATTGTCCAAATAAAAGACATTACTATTTTGTAATTACATATCCTTAAGTTAGAATTTGTACAATTGAACGCCTCTGTTTGCCGCTTTGAGTATACTGGCGTTTATTGGTATGTATAATTATTATTTTTAAATACAGGCATATTATCCAAACAAACATACTGATATATACAAATACAGTTTTCATATTGTTTAGATTACAGTTAAAAGTCAAAAGCAGGAAAAAACTACCAATTATTTTTACAAAGTGACGGTAGACGTAAAATAACAAAAAGAGGCCAAGTGACGAATAGGTTAAGGTGTGCGCACAAATGAAAATATTTGCAAGTCATTTAGCTAAATGCTCTGTAAACTAATTTAACATACGAGCAGACAGACAGACAAATGACTTGAGCTCTTCATTAAGAGGTATAGGTGCAGGAAAAAGTGGTTGCAGCTTTTGAGAGCTAACAAAAAGCTAAATGCTGTTCCTGTGACTGCGCGGAGGGCTTAGCGGTTTAAGTGGTCACCTCGCCACTGCGCTGTCGATCTGAGTGTTGTGAGTTCGATCCCCGCACGGGACAACACTTTGTGTAATCCTCAAATTGTTGTTATGAGTCTGGGTGTTCTTTGTGTATGTTGTTTGTGAACGAATGTTTGTAAAGTCCCCCGTGATGCAGGAATTAATCCTTATGCAGGAGCTGAAAAAACTGATAATATATGGGTGTTTATGGTACCTCTGCCAACCCATTCGGGGATACGGCCGTTAGTCTATGTATCAACTTGTACTCTAGCTTCTTCCAATAATAAAATTAAATGCTAATCTATTGCAATTTTAAAATTTTATACAATATTTTGTTAGTCATCTAAATCTAGTTTCGCCTCCACGTGTATTTGAAAGTATGCTCAAAAATGTTCATTACCGTTTGTTCATACTCGTAGCGTGCACAAAACGATAACTGTATGCAGTATTGTACCATTAGCAAGACCAGCCTTCGTTTTGTTCAGTACAATACAGTGCAGGCTTTAGTTTGAAAGGTATTTGAGGTGCTCTATTTAAAAAACGATTGGTTTTCAACTTTTCATGTTTGTGCTACTATTTTACTTAATGATAGCTTTTACCCGCAGCTTCCCTATCATTGAATCCATTAAATATAGATGACGTTTAAGTTGCTTGATTTTCAAATTTTATGACAAACAATCTGACAAAATATATTTTTTTTTACCCTTCTACTTTTAATAACAAGTATCCTTTGTCCTTCCTAATACCTTTGAGAATATTTGCTAAAGTATCATGATAATCGGTTGAGTAGTTTCGGCGTGAAAGCGTAACAAACAAACTTACATTCACATTAATAATAGCAAGAATAACTATACACAGGCTCGACCGAACTAATAATACCAGAGCCTCACAGAAAAACCGGTTGGTAAGCAATGCTTGCGTTTTGTTTCAACAGGTGAGTGAGGTTACCGGAGACCCCACTGTTCTGAAAGGTGGGACACGCAATTGGGACTCATGACTTGGCTTAGAACTGTTGACTCCAGCGCCTCGTGCCGCCCTGAGTGTGGCCAAGGATGGTCGGGACAGGTTTTCCCTCCACCCGCTATAGTGGCAAGCCGGCGGCGACGTCCACATGTGCATGGATTCCCGGAATCCTCCTATTTTAGGCTCAGTGTGGCTCACCCGACAAATCAATTCAATCCGACACCACCCCACTGAAAGCCCCGGTGGGGTGACGGCCCATGGGGGCTTCCACACTTAAAAAAAAAGGACTGTTGAGGGACTTATGAGTTGCTGGTGATATGTGCGGAGTTTGAAACTTCATGAGACCCGTCTGCTCGTTTGTGTCCTATAATATATAAAGAAAAAAAATTAACTGTTACGTGTTATGTTTGTAGAAGTAGAAGTAGAAGTTTGTTGTAGAAGTATATAAGTATGTTTATTAGCTGTCTGGTTACCATAATACAAGCTCTGCTTAGTTTGGAATCCTCTGATCTGGTTGAGTAAAATGGGGCTACCGATTCTGTGAGTGTCATAAAAGTCAATTAAGTGATCGGAATGTTATTTACCACACGGATCATGGCACTGGGTTTGCCCCCTATTACGTTTTAAATGCCTCTTCCTACCCATTCGGGGACATAGGAGTGAATGTATGTATATGTACTTTACCAAAGAAACACAACATCTTAATATTTCTTCAAAATCAAATTTTTAAGCTTTAACTTTTTATCGGTTATACATAACAATTGGGAAATATGTCCACTGCTCATGTAACATACATTTTCTAATGGATCAACAATCCACTTACGGATCCCCAATTTTTGAACAACGCGTCTAAGTTTTTTAATAATCCACCTGTTTGCGTTGGAATTTTAAAAATTGCTCAGTTCCAAGTGTATGTATGTCTGCGAGCTCACATCTACGCAACCCATCTAATAACGGCTGCATAGTTTGGAGAGCCTTTGAATTAGTTTATTTTCATTTAAAGTATTAATATGATCGAGGCGCTTTATGAGATGTGGACGAATGTTCATCTGTTTAGGAAAATACTTCGATAGGTGTTATTTTTATTTTATTTTTGTTTTTTATAATATGGGGAGGGGGATAGACGGGTAAACTGATAGTAAATGACAACCGCAGTCCATGGACACCTACAACTTAAGAGTCGTAAGTGCATTGCCCGCCTTTGAGGGATGCGTGAAGGGGAAAGAAGAGAGGGTGGATGAGGAGATGGGCAGGAGGAGAGGGGGATGATTGGAAAGGAAAGAGGAGAGGGGAGAGTTCTGCTTCCGGAAACAACCTAGGTTTTCTGTGAGGCCGTGGCACTGGTCGAGACGGCTCATTCGTGCCTAAGAATGGTTCTACCACTTAAAATATTGTTTGATGAGAGTACAGGAGGCTCATGGGGGATATTAGGATGTGCTGATGCCTCCAAAGGAATAAAGGCTTGAGTTTAAGTATGTATGTATGTTTAATTTTTTTTAAAGATAACCTCTATATTAGGATTCTCTCTCTGTGTTTTTAATTGTAATTTGTTTTTACTTAGTTTCTTTTTCTATATCTTATTTTTGGTTATAATTGTTTTATTTTTTATTTCCTTTTCTTTTTTATTTTTTACTCTATGTGCACCACTATTACCTAATTCTTTACAGTATAGTCCATCAGGTTGTCTGGAAGAGATGGCAGATTGTGATAAGACCGCCATTTGTACTCACCTATTATTACGTTGTTTGTTTGATACCGAACGCGTACCTTAAAGAGTATTTATCTATCTATTTAGGATTTTTTTTTGTGTCGCGGAAGATATGAAAAATATAGGAACAACGGACACAAAATACACACAGACTCCGAACGACTATGATGGAATACAACAATGTGATATAACATGGACTCTTTAAATACATACACAAATACATAATAAGCTCACGCCTTTTTCCCTACAGGGTAGGCAGATCTAACAACCCGTATGTCGCTTGTAACCTTACACACCTCACGAGTATCCTGTCATTACAATTTTCATACAAGCGTCGTTTTCTCTCCGCTCTGCTCTTCTTCAAAACATTACCGTTTTCATCACATTATACTCTTTGCATTGCATGTTTTGTGATTCGTTCCTCACTCATTCTTTCCGAGCGCCCAAACCACCAGACTATTTATTAATATATTGCCACTCGCAGGAGATTAAAAAAATACAATGGCGGACTTAATACCATAGACAGTCAGAATCATTCTACTTTATTGACTATTCTTTGTTGTTGTATGTATGTTTGTTTGTGTGCCTATGCGTGCTATATGAATAGATACGTTCAGGTACAAAGTATTAAGTTAACCTATAATATTTTTTTTTTATGCGATAGGAGGCAAACGAGCAGGCGGATCACCTGATGGTAAGTGACTACTGCCGCCCGTGGACACCCGCAACTCAAGAGTCACAAGTGCGTTGCCGGCCTTTTAGGTAGGAGTTCGCTCTTTTCTTGAAGGTTTGAAGGTCGTATCGGTTTGGAAATACGGCAGGCGACAATTTGTTCCATAAGCTAGTTGTGCGAGGCATAAAGCTTCTGGAGAAGCGCACAGTGGTGGAGTGCCAATCGTCCAGGTGATGGGGATGGATATTTTGTCGCGTAGGACGATGGCGGAAACCAGCAGCCGGTATAAGTCCGAACAATTCCTCTGAACACTCCCCATGATACAAGCGATAGAGGATGCAGAGTGAAGCTACATTTCTACGCAACGCCAAGGTGTCAAGTCGATCAGAAATATCTTGGCAGTCGAATATGAATAAACATATATATTTTTATGAATAAACATATATATTTTTATGTAAAATGCATTTCCAATAAGAAAATAAGTTTGCATCTAACAAATTTATTTCTACTTTTCTGGGTAACCGCGAGAATATATACCCTTTCGAAAAAAAGTAAAATTTTAAGTACAATTACTTTTTATTCATTTAATGACATTTTATATCTCAAGCAGAAATAACAATTTTGAAGTATATTATTTGTTGTTCATCAGGAATGTACATACATATTTATAAGGTTTTAGAGTTACTTATTTTCACTTTTCTCAACAACTCTGAAACGAAGTTGATCTATTAATGTATTATTTGAATCACATACAACATCCTTCTTAGAGGGCTGGAGCTCACCCAGGTGGAGTGTTTTTAGCTTCTCTTTTTTTTATGGCGGGGTGGAAGATCCTCATGGATGTCCTTCCCCCATAGGGTGGGGGGAAGGGGTATGTTGGACTCTTACCGACTAAAAACCACCCCGGTGTTCTTCTGCTTGCCTATGATTGGGGGAGCGAGAATCGCCGTGGCATTCACCGCCGACCGGCACTGACCCGTCTCACCCAAGACGGGTCCCGTCACCCGCTGAAAAGACGCACGGAACACTGCGCGCTGCCTCTCGGGCCTGTATCTGTTCGGGCGACGAACTCCCCGTTTGTTTTTAGCTTCTCTGTCTGTCCTCTATTTACCTTTTAATAATATTTTTAATCAAATTTTCCTGGTGAGATGCTTTTTCACGCCCCGCTTAAAAGATCCAGGATCAAAGTGGGAAGGGAAAAACGTGCGCTGGTAGAGAATTCCAATCTTTCACCGATCGGCACAGGAAAGAAGAGCCAAACCGTTTCGTTCGGGATCGCATACCTTCGACGCTCAAACGGTGACTCCACAGGCCAGCACGTGTAGTCCTGTAGAGGAAGGAAGAAGACTTAATTATCTAATGCTGAATATTTTTTCATTTCGGATTAATATTTTCAAAGATTAGCGCGTTCAAACAAACAAACTCTGCCTCTTTATAATATGAATATAAGTTACGAGTTACAATATTGCTTACAAATATTATTTCTTATTTAATCATTGAAACTTATGCGAAAATTAATAAGAAAATTAATAAACATTGTGAGCACTACTAAAGCGCTTTCTATTTTATTAAGATATGGTTCTAGTAGTTTCTGCTAATGCTCTTGAAACCAAGTTAAAATTATTAAATAATGTTATACTAAGTGACATCTGCCGTCGAGTAGTAGTAGCACAATAAATAATAATTTTCTAAAAAAATTCTTAACCCTAAAAAATAAAGCAGACAGAACATAACTAATTTTCAATATTACCGAGTCTATAAAGAAGGTATGTTATATAAATCTAAATCTTAATCAGGTGCCTAATAACTAGTCCTCCGTTTAGTAGCGCCATCTCTTGTGCAGTAGTGGAACTGATCGTCGTAATAAAATATTCAATGTGGGCAGAAAGTTACAATGTTACAAAAATTTTTATCTCAACATCAATATGAGCCTTACCATTATAACATAAGGCTTACTTTAGCAGTTTCTAAAGAACAGTGAGGAATAATATAGCTAAAATATTTAAGAAGTAGGAGACTGAAATAGGTGTGTATAGCTTTCCTTTGATATTAGAAAAGAAATGTTTGCTTAGCTTAATTATTTCTTTCAAATGAACCAAAGATTAACAGAAATATTTAAAAAAAACCTTCTATTATAAACAATAAATAAGAAAGAAAATTTCATAAAATGGAATTTGTAAAATTAAAATCACAAAAAATAAATTAAAATGACATTACTCTGATGACGAGAAAATCAATTTTTTTCTCGCGAATTTACATCTGTCAACCGCTATGCAAGCGAACGAGACGGCCAATATAACTCTGTAGTGTATGAAAGAGATAGCAATATTCGTCGATATGACATCCTGTGTGTGAGACAATAGAATATTTCGACTTAGGCACAGGGAAACACAGTGCCGGGTTTTCCTCTAAATTATTGGGAATAACGCCACCTATGTTTGTAGTTGGAAAATGTTTAAAATTGCATTAGTGTGTTATGTTTACACAGTACAAAGTGCAAATGTGTGCAATTTTAAGGGTGTATGGGTACATGGAGGGTTGAAACGGACGCAGCAAGGGTAGTGGTTGCAAAAAAACGGAATGTTTTCTTAAATAATTTATTGTTAATAATTTCAATACCCATCAATCATGATCAATTTCATACACGAAAGCAACAAGTAGATGAACGTAAAATTTTATTCCCCAAAATGTTACCAGCCTAGTGACTTCACTTCTTCTAAGTATCGTAGCGTGATATTAAAAACCCCTTGACGTTCCCAAAGAATCAAGCTTTTCTGAATTCTTAGGCTGTAGGTCTATGGAGGTAGGAGCATAGATTATGGTTATTAAAATGGGAGCGTTTTAACTACTCCTTCTTGGACTGCATAAGGATGAATCTTAAAAAGGTCAATTAACGATGCAAAAAGTGTCTGTAGTATTATTTTTTTATAGTATTTCAGTGTTAGATCTAGTAGGGGCACGATATACAATATTTTTAATTTAGTTACAAATAGTGAAAACAAAAAAGAAGTCGTGTAAGTTGATGGCGGTTCCTATTCACATTTTACAAAGTATTCATCAACAAATAACCAATTCGTTACCATGAAATTAATTATTCATATACTTTATCAGCCTGGACATTAGTTGATGTTTGAACAAAGAAATAAGCAGTGTGTATTTGATACCATAACTGTCCGTAGAATTAGAATTTAAGTTTTTTCCTTAGCTTTACAATGATTCCATTGGCGCGTCACAAAATTACGCGCCAATTCTTATTGGATTGTTCGATACATGTGGGTCAACATAATCGTGCGAGTGCTAGTTGCGCTTTAACCATCGTAGTGGTAGGTCGTGCCTCACGTTACTCGTGGACATTTACAAAGGTATGTATTTGATTCCCCTGGTTTTTGACCTTATATAAAAATATAATTTTATGTTCTAGGATTTGTTATCTGTTGTAAAATGAAATATATTAAAGGCACCTCTTTATTATTTTAATAATAATTATTGAGAACTTTTTACTTTTAAGTTTATCGATAAAAAACATACTTTTTATTGATTCCCTTGGTAATTGTGCCAGGCTAATTAATGTTTCCTATAATTTTTTCCTCTGACCTCTTTTTTGTGTTAATTTGCACATATGCTGTAAATATATGATATTTTTTTGCATAAGAAATTAATATCCAATCGTACTAAGCAATTCAAACATCTGGAATATAAGAAAATGATGTGTAGAGTGCGATGTGCGTTTTTTCAGTATCTAAATATGCCTCCGAAGCAAACCAGACAAGAGAGACTAGAGAAAAACGTCTTTCTGAGTCGTAGACTAAATAAAGATTGATCATGAACTTCATGCCGAAAAAAAAGCAAAAGAAAATCAAAAATATTTGAAGAAAATGAGAGAATTTAAGATTGTACTAATAAGTGAAATGAGTCCACGGCAACAAATATAATGAGAAAAAAGAAAAGAAAGTTTAAATCGTCACACCCAAAAAAGATTTAAATTTTTTATAGCATAATTAGTTCTCAATTATGATTAAAAGAGCCAATGTTTGTGTTCAAAAAACTGATTAAATTTATTTTATACGAATAAGATATAAGACTCTAAACCAATTTCTAAATAAAAAATATTTTCCACCTACAATATTTTAATTGTGATTCCCTTGCCACCGTATTTTGATTCCCCGGCCCACAAAAATTTGAAATGATAAATCTTTTGGATTGAGTCAACAAAAATGACGCCTATTCGTAAAATGTGTTTATAATGAAGATAAAACTTATATTATATAATTATTTGAAAAAAAAAATGCCAGAGGAAAGAAAGAAAGAGAGCATTAATTCTGACATTCACAGGACAGTACATAATTGTTACAATCAATAACGATGACTACGTATAATGCCGTGTGCGATGCCAGAAAAGGCACCTATTTCAGCATATTGCTGCAGCCAAAGACTGCAGCGCGGCTGTTATGTCTTTTACCTATTTTCCAAATTTATGGACGCAATATATATATATATATATTATTATTTTAGTTGCTTATGGTTGCACGGTTGCATGATTTCAATTATATTTTATATATACATATATATATATATATATATATACATATATATATATACATATATATATATATACATATATATACATATACATATATATATATATACATATATATATATATATATATAAAATTGAAATCAAAACGTCAGTCTAAATTGTGACAGTAAGATGTAAATACAATTTCACTTGTGTGGTGTTTGGTGTGTGATAAATTAAATAATGTACAATTTGTGAGATGTCATGGAATAGAATTTACGGATCATAATCAACTGAATACGCAAAAGATTCAAGATTCATCCGAAAGTGTATGTAAAAAGTGGTGATAATCTAATAGGTAGTTTAGTACAGAACTTATTCGAAGATCTTACAAATATACAAAATTACTAAATGGCGCCCAACGTGAGTCCTGGTAAATATTTACCAAGTTTTCCTTTTTTTTAATTCTTGTAGAGAGAGACAATGCGTTCCATTCGCTCATAAAATTTACCAGTAAACACTTCATATACCCGCGATAAACGAGTAGAAAATTTTGCGAAAGATTTGCCATCTATTTTGATGTCGGCGGTCGGCAATGTGTACCATTTCAAACGATTTCAGCTGGTTTCTTGTAGGGCCAGCCACATGCCTCAAGCAAAACCCTCTTTTGGGAATGTAATCGTTTTCAAGCGAGATGTAATGAGAAGGTTAATGGGGTTAAGGTGAACGAATCGTGCAAGGGAGGGTAAGAGATACTGCAATGAGGAAGCGGGGCTGAGACTGCAGCAACTCAAAAACGCTATGGTTGAGTACACCTAGCCCGTTCAGCGATGGGAAAACCCCTTTAGGGCATGGATATCACCTGGCAATTTTTGAGTTTTTACCTAATGAAAACATAAGTTATATCAGGACATACGATTTTCTTTCGCGTCGGCCGTGTCTGTATAATGAGCGTTAATGGTCAATTTAATAATTTTTCAGATCAATAAAATCTTATTTCCATGTACTTCGTAAGTGTGCTATGTTTTCGTGTAAGGCAGAACATAAAAACATAGCTAAAATTACATGACAAGAACAAATAATAGCTATCATTGTTCGCCATTACTGCTGTGGTTTTTTCTAGTCATCAACAGCGTTTTAGTATAATTTCTTGAGTTGAACATCAGACAGTGGAGCTATGGCATAAAAACAAAAAGGTAACTGAACGGTTTCATGATTGTATAATCGCATCTTCATCTTCCTGTGGTTATCGTTAAAGTCGAGAAGGGATCGGATTGTTATCAATTACTTCTACAGTTCTCTCTATGAAGTTTTTGTCAATAACCGTTTAGTCCAGCTCCAGTTGATTGTTGACAAAAATTGGGCATTTGAGATGCTTCTGCTCACCTGTCCCATAGGTGTATGTACCTATATACATATCTCTGTATGTTATTGCTTCCACTTAACCTTCACCAAACCTACCACTTTATCCAATTTTTAGGCCATGGATGTTTTGGATCATATGGTGTTCTTCGTTGTGAACTGACTCTTTTTGCCATTATTCTTTGACTGTATTGAGTTACTTCCTTTCATCTTTTTGTTTTTCTGCTAAAGAATAACTTTAAACATTGTTTTTTTGTTTAATTTTGACATTAATTAGGAGTTACTGCTTAACACAGACTTGATTTCAGTTTTTTACACCAAAATGTATATCTTGATTGTATTATTAATGAATTTTACAGAAAATGTTGTATTGTCCTATTTTCTAGATTAAGGTTTTCATTAAATTAATCGAGAACAATATTAGAGATTATGTTGTACTTAAATAACAAAATATCAAGGTAACTTCCTTCTTCCAACAAATCACATATTTTAGACAACTAATCTCAAAAACGGCTCAATATAATTTAATAAAGTTTTCTCGGCTCATCTACTGACAAAAATACAAATTAAAAAAGTACACCCAAATATTCCCGCGCTAATTAAAAGAAAGGCCTAACCTTTAATTAATTTATTGACAAATTATTTTTTTAATATCATCTCATAAGCTTTGGTTGCGGACGGTACGCCTAATCTCCGCCACCCTCGCGTAATAGGCCATCTCCTTGTTGCCATGGTGACGAGTAAGATGGCCGCCGATCTCTCTCCCCGCGCTCCTCTGACGCGGGTATATAAACGCACCCTCCAGCATTTCAAGTCAGAGCGCCAGTACGTCCTGCAGAGCGCGCACGTATCGTGTTTTTCTTTATTTCCCAAAATTTCGAAAATTTCATTTTCCTGTTTTTTTTTTCGTTTCAAACACTTCCTATAACTCTTTCCATGTACCTTCTAAATAAATTCTGTTTTATTTTTATCATTTTATTTTTATTTTTTTCCTGTGGTTGGTGTGATCCTGTTGCGCGATAAAGGTAAGAAATCTAATCTTTGACACAATTGTTGCAGATGTTTACCAAATGTGTATTCCTTATCGTCTGAGTGTTATTAATGTACGACAAAAATTATTTTCAACACATGCAATCATTATCGATTTGGGTGTAGATGTGGGGGTAAAAGTCGGATGTACCTCTCAACGTCCTCTTAGGAAAAGCGACTTTATTGTGCACCGTTTATCGTTCATTTTGTCTTCGAGTTTTGAGTTACTTACTGCGTTTTAGGCGGCTGGACCAAAATTAATATAGTCTTACGATTCTGAGGCTTATCCGAAATACCGGATCCTGGGTTCTCGCGCCAAATATAAGTTAAGCGGTATTCAATCTCCTTTATCGCCTCATAAATAATATTCGGGTTTTATTCAAACTAAATGCGGCTAAAGGTTATCCCTTGTTTGGTTTTTATAAGAAATAAAACTAAATAACTGCTTTTCTTTTTTCTTACGATTTTTCTCTCACTGTCGATATTCAGCATACTCTATGTACCTGTTAAAGAAAAAAGTTATTTACTCCACCGAATTATTTCATAATAATAAAATATGATATAGATGTTACTGAAAGGTTTGTTCAAATTAAATGCGTAGACTTGAAGAATCGTCTAGAAACTTAGAGCTGTTGATATACATACATTCATAGACTCGTGCCTATATACCCAAACGTATAAATATATCCGAAGGTATAAGCAGAGATGCATTAAACGCCTACAGTTTGCCAAATAATGTGGTCACACTAACGTTATAGGAGACAAATCTACTGAAGTCAGTCCAATTTCATGACGGATTCAATTGATGGGCCTATTGGTCTAGTGGTTAGAGATTCAAAATACTGAGCCAAGGTCGTGGGATATAAATTTGTATAATCCACATATAGTCATCCCGTGTCTGGGTTATATTTGTCAATTGTAAGGAATAATTATTGTCATTAAAAAAAAAAACTTTAGTCAAGAGGGGTTCTATTCTACTTAGTCGAGAACCACACGGCTAAGCTGTTGATTTGAAGCTAATATACAAATTGGTATAAGGATTTCAGTCATATTTCTCAAAGTATATGCGAAAGATTTAGAGCTGTTCATAGGCTGTAATTCTGTAATTTTACTATTGGTAAGCACTTACGAAATAGCTATTGCCTATTGCAATGCCTATCAGAAGTGCTGTGTAATAGTACAGGAAGAGTTAGGGATGGATCCCTGCTGTCTCCCTGACTATACACGGACACCAATATTTATAACAAAGAGGCTGCGTATATTTTTTGTTTTTTTTTTCTGGTCTATTCCTAGCTAGAGATAACAATCCTACAGTTAGTCTACTCGTATCTTCGGACAGTTTTGGAAATATTTACTGGCTTTAAATTGTATTGATGACTTTTAACGTACTACAAATTCATGGTTTTTTTTAAATCCAGCAAATGATAACGAAGAGGTTTAGTATAAAATAATAGAATTAACTTTATTCTTCAACATTAAAATATAGCTTATAGTAAAATACAAAAGCGATAACTACAAGAGCCGGCCTTATCGCTATGTTGCTGTTTCTGCCAGGCTACCTCAAGATGAAGAAATTAAAAAGATATAAACCAACTAATGGGTATTTTGTTATAAACATAAAATAATATTTATTTGGAAGATACATATACAATAATATGAATAACAGTAAATAGGCAATACGAATAATCAAGCAATAAAGAAGAAAGTCATGATGTAGATATACCAGCTGTTTGTAAGCCGCAATAATAAAAAGCCTTTCGATAAAAAATATATCTTTTATACAATAAAATAAATACTTATAGTTAGTTACACACATACTATTAAAAGACGCGTTAGTTAGTTACTGTTTCAAGGTTATCAAACGAATTCTATGATCTCTATATTTGACGGACAGGTGACTTGTATCTTGTACTATATATAAAATGTGTAGAACCAACAAACCTTACATATATTTTATTTTGTATTGATAAGTACACATACATACACTCATGCCTTTATCCCCGAAGGTGGGCAGGGGCGTAATTAACGCACACATGTAGCGATTATAATTTATTACCATTTATCTAACAGGAGGCAACCTTACCTTACCGCCATTCAGATGCTTTTGAGAATGAGATTTGAAAATTTGAATTATAGTTACAGGAGAAGGAGGATAAAATGGGATGGAAAGGGATATTGTATATACAGATGAAATGGGAAGTAAAAGCAGTAGCTCAAGCAAGTCTGGGTTTCAATTTCAAAGCAACTAGATTTACCAGAAGATTAACTTTATTAACCATAACAACGAAATTATTAATTATTAAGACACGAATATAATTTCAAAAACAACTATTTAAAATAATATATGAAATAGTTTGAAATTAAAATCATTTACTTAATAGATATTATGTGTTTGTTAATGAATTGATTGCGGTATTAAAATTAAAACAGCTGAAGCTAGAATTGAGGATTAAGCTAAAGTCTAGTCTACAAAAGCAGCTATAACTTTTCCATATAGCTTTGTAAGTAACGTGGGCTGTAGCAGACTAATTTATTGATTGTAAGTAACAGAACGTTATACCCATCATAACTTATTGAATATATATGTTTTTTACAACTTCAGAATTATGTATAATAATTGTAATAATGATAAAATACGATTGATTTACCATTCGTTCTGCATTAATTCCTAAACACATACACAAACCACTGCAACTCCGTTTCAATTTTCGTCACTACGTCTTCTTTCAAGCCATACTTCTTTGGATTATCACAATGATTTGTAAGCTAGCTTTTTAAGACATTATATCGGTGGCAGTTTTCGCCTAATTTACTATTTTTGCAGTGACAATAATTGTGAGTTCGATCCCAATAAAGGATTTTCAATAGTTATATTTAACTAGAATTTGTGTAATATAAACATTTTATATTGATAATGCAGCTGAGAGGCATGTTGGTGTAATGGTTAGTGATCCTGACTGCTGAGCAAGAGGTCGTGGGTTCGATTGTTACACATAAATTTGTATGATCTACAAACAGTTTTCCTGTATCTGTGTGTTCTTTGTGTCCGTTTTTTATATGTTTGTCAAGTCCCCCGCGACACAGGAATAATTTCTTATAAAATGCTAAAGTCTTTGTTATACAAATTAAGAAATATTAACAGATTTTGTTATATTAATCATTTGTTTCGGTAGCAGCGTCACTCGCTTACAAGTTAATTCATCTATGCCTTAGGAATCGTTCTTTTTCTTTATGAAAGGCACTCTATGTATTTTTTTTTAGTGAAGTAGATAGACAACATTACTAACAAACAAATTGAATTCCGATAGATAATAGCTGGCCATTTTTTGCAGTCTCCTACGTTTTTGCTCATTACTCCGCTCTCAAGGGTTGCACTGTGATGTTTTGTAGCCTAAAATATTCCATAATAAGTACTCTATAATGTTCAAAGAGAATCATTCAAACTTTTGTTTAAACCAAGATAAAGAAATCTCTGCAGTTTTATTTACATACATAGACTAGTCGACCCCGCAGATTCACCTGGAATATGATCATATATTGCTTGCAGCCGCCCTCACATGTGTTAAGCAACGCAAAAAGACTTTCTCGAACTGGATCAGTAGTTCCTGAGATCAGGGCGTTGTAACAGGCAAAAAACTCTTCTGCTTCATCAATATATATACATAAAAGAAGTTAAAGCAAGAAAGAAATACTACAGTCTTTAAACGAAAGCATAGCGTACCTAATGGTAAATTAATAGCCTGTTTTTCAATAATTCATATTAATATCATAAAGCTAAGGCGGATTAAATGAGATTTATTTCTGCGGATTAATTACTCTGAAAGTATCAGTAAGATTCGAATATTTCATTTTGTAGTAGATAGAGCATTTATTTAGAAATATCGTGTACCTATAACTCCAAATGGCTGGTGCCTCTAAGGTCCTCTGAGTTAGCTTAACGGTATTTCGGCCCGACTTGTTTCGGTCCTGAAGGGGGGCATTTATCAAGGACTGATTCGTCCTGCTGCGATAGTACCAGGCTGCACACTAGAGTGTGTACGCACCGGGAAATACAAACAAGAGTTAAACCGTGTATTTTAATAAATGTGAATGTAGCTCAAGAAAGTTTTTATCCGAACTAAACCATATAAAGTAAAGGAAATAATGTTTTCCAGCATAAATGTGATTTTCATAAGTTATTGATAAGTATTTTATTCATAAGTATGAGCACTCAGCAGTCAGGATATGAATAAAAATACCTTAAATTATATTTGTATACTCTTCATTTTTGTATCCAAAAATACATAGGAAAATAATTTAATTAAAAAAACTACATCAGATTTACAATAAGCATTTGACACTTTTAATCATTACTTTACTTTCTTGGAATGTTTAATATTGAAAGAAAGGGTACACAAATTTTCAAATCATAATCAAGATATACCTAGATATTATGACAATAATATTAGTTCATCGAAATAGTATTTATATTTTATATATATATATTTTTTTTTTACTTGTTGAAAACCCCCTCGGTCCGTCATCCAACCAAGGTTTTCGGTGGAACGGTGTGTCACCCCCTCACGGCTGGCCATATGACGGTTGGAGGGGGAAACCCGTCCCGACCACCCGTCATCGTAATAGACCTACTCTAAGCCTTCTTATACGTGGCGTTCCGCAGGGTATAATCCTTGGACCTATATATTATGTGATTCCTGAAATAAGTTAAGAATGCCTTAATTTTATTTGTAAGTACAATGTTATATGACTTAAATATTTAACAAAGGGAGTTTTAATGTCGGGAGCTCGGAACTAACTCAATTATTAATAGACTAGTTCCACAGAATTCTAAGAAGAATACTGAGTGATTTTATATACATATATTAATAATTTATTATAACCGTTTCTGAAAAGGTGTACAAAATCTAACACTATTTGCAGAGTATGGGTAAAAAAATCGTAATTGATTGAAATTCTAAAGCAAGGAAAATTAAAAAAAAAATGATGTGGATGATTATCTCTCGGGAACTGTACTTTTGTTCAAGATAAAAGGTTTGTCCTTTTTTATATATCTGATTTATATAAATGGTGCTTTTCATAGTCGTCAATTAGTCAAGGCGTATTTAGTAAGGCGTTTCAATTGAAAATATTAATTATATCCGAAAAAGAGTTGAGACACCGGTGGACATTATATACCCATTTGAGAATCTTTTAATCCGATATTTAAATGCCCAGGAGATGTCAAGAAAGTAGTAGTGCTGTTAATAACTCGTAAAACGGTTATTAAGGAACTTTAGTTCTATCAAACTAAAAAACAATATATTTTTAGTCTATTTAAACAGTGGTAGAGCCACCCTTGGGCACGAATAGGCTTGCTCGAACTGTGTGATAACACGGCCTCATAGAAAATCGGTTGTGAAGCCACACTTGCGTTGCATTTCCCTAAACGCAGTGAGGTTTTTGGAGGCAGCGTACTTACGACTTTTGATTTGCAGGTGTCTATGGACGGCGGCAGTCACTTACCATTAGGTGACCCGTCTGTTCGTCTTTCCCCCTTTATTAACAAAAAAATACACATATACGATTGAACGAATGAGTTAAACTAAATTAGAGAAAACTTGTTTTTTTTAGAGGATTACTCTTAAAATAGTAAACAAACATATATTATTATATAAACAGGTATACTACTAACATGTTTCTTTCCCGTTTTCTATCAATTTCGCCTTCTCGGTTCCTACTGTCACCACTTCAACTTTGGCCACGGTAACACCGGACTCAACAAGTCGCTTTACGGCCTAAAATAGTTTCCTGCCCAGTCAAAAACCTTACAGGCTTCCTGAAAAACATATATACCAATTTCATAATTATTATAAAATGTATAGACATTTTACATCATTTAAAAATAATCCTTAACAAATGTCATCTAAATGTCAAAAAAATATCTACAAGAGACCGCCATGAAATTCAACTTTATTACCCGTCAATCTATGAGAATGATGTCCCATAAATATTTCATGAGATACACTCTACTCCAATTTACGTATAAAATATCAATTTCACTACTTTAGCTCATAGTTTATTCGAAAAGTAGAGTATTTTAGCGTCTTTACCTTAGGTTTATAGAAAAATATCTATACGATTACAAAGAGTTACTGAAATTAATGATAAAATTCAATGTGAAACATTATTTAGAATCAAAATTTATTAATAAAAATCTATATAATGTTACACATATATTTTTTTAAATTTCTTCTACAAATGTAACAAATTTACGTAATTCATGGGGTCCAAAATGTTCAAAATTGTAATTTGTAAAACCTTCAATGGATCAAAGTTTTAATCTCGAAATTTGTCACATTGCGAAAAGGAATATTAATAATAATTAACAATTAATAACGATTTCCCAAAACTTTAAATAAAGACAATCTTTAGTATAATCAATTCAATTTAAAAATAATAATTAAAATCGGTTTACAAATCCTGAAGATATAAAGTAAACATTCATATATACATCCATATCACACACACAAAGGTACATTCATACATACATCCATATCTGCATCATCATCCTCACACCTGCATCCCAGAGGCGTAATTAACGCCCAGATTTTGTCGATCATAATTTAGATCCATTTAATTTGTAAGCTTATTTCCGTAATCCCAATGCTTTTGGGAATAAGATGAAAAAATTTTGAATGTACTGACATCGCTTATACAGATGGATTGGGGAGTATATCAATAACTCAACGAAGTCACGGTCGCATACCTGTAACTCGAAGTGGATCGTGCCGGGAAGTCTGAGCTCTGTAACTAAGAGTATAACCGCACGGATGGTGTAATGGTTTACGTGGTCACCTCGAAACCACACTGCTGCACCAAGTGTTGGGGGTTTCGATCCCCGCACGGGACAACACTTTGCTGTACTAAGTCTGGGTGTTCTTTGTGTCCATTGTTTAAATGTTTGTAAAGTCAACAAATATAGAGTAAAATGCACACACAAAAAAACAGTCTAAGTGAAACCCTCTTACTTCTTAGTCTTTTTGAACTTAGCAATAACGTAAAAATTAAAAAATATATAAAAAAACAAATGAGGATATTCAACACTGTGATAAAAAAAAACTCGACCCTAAAATATGACATCACCTTTTTGTAACACCCTCTATATTTAAGTCCACTTGAAACAATTACTCTCAGATTATTGGGCTTTCTAGTGGGAAATCTTTCTAAGGAGCGCTAACTCATCAGTAATCATTATTAAGAACCTCTCTTAATTAATGGTTATGGAGTGTTCAAAAGGCGAATTTGATTCATCTCTTGATTCTTTGATAAATGGAAAAAAAATGTCCTTGAAACTATGAGAGATACTGCTGATTTGGAAGCACAGAAGTAGGTTATTGATGAAAAGTATTATGTATACTTTTGATTTTTTTTATACTGTAGGGGTACAGATGAACAGACGGGTCACCTGATGCAACTCAAGAGTCGTAAGTGCGCTGAACGCCTTTGAGCATGAAAGGGAAAGGGGGATGCTCGGAGTAGAAAAAAGAGAGTTGGGTGAGGAGATGGGAAAGAGGAGGGGGGAGTCGGGCCTCCGGAAACCTCACTCAATTTTCTGTGAAGCCGTGGTATCGCACCGGTCGAGGTGGCCCATTCGTGCCTAAGCATGGCTCTACCACTGTTTAAGCTCTTTAGCTGTGTGTTTATAATTTAAACTATTACTATAAAGAAGCAGAGCTTATAGAAAGAAAGAAAGAAAGAAAGTAAGTAAGAAAGAAATAAGAAAAAAATGTGTTTGTTTTATAGATAATTGCTACACTGGTATTAATTCAAATGACGGAAAGACACAATTTGGGG